>OY730185.1:28911504-30209442 GCA_963422495.1 Polyommatus iphigenia | reverse complement strand
AAAAATGTTGTTTTGGTGTATGTAGCGTATATAATATATTCTTTCAATATTACAAACAGACACTCCAATTTTATTTATATGTATAGATAAAAATAACTGCCAAATGTTTATAGCCGATACAACAACTTCGATGTCCCTCATGTTTGCCGCGTTAGAACTTAGAACAAACTCACTCGCAAGCGTGTGGATGGATTTCAATCAAGCCAAACGTTTGTGACCATTTGTGGCGATTTGGAGTTTGTAGCAAACGCCAAACGTGCGGTACGTCCTAGGGGTCGCAAACCGGGATCCCGAATTTCGAAAATACTGGGATACCGGGCTAAATTTAGGTCTTCTCAATACCGGTATTCATTTTACGAAAACCGGGATATTCGGTATTTTTGGTTTTAGTAAAATAAATGAAAAACAAATACAAATAGTAAAAAGAACTTTTTAGTGTAACTTTTTAGTGATAGGTAACTATAATTATTAAATAAGTACCCACTTAATAATTAAGTACGTTTCAAAAATATTCACATTAAGTGGATCTTTTATCAGCCACAGCTTTACCTATACTTAAGGTGACCATACGTCCCGCTTTGAGCGGGACAGTCCCGCTTTCAGGCAGTCTGTCCCGCTGTCCCCCGCGAGGCCGAAATTGTCCCGCTTTTGCAAACAGACCAAACGACAATTATTTAAAAGTATTTTTGCGTTTGCGTTTTACAACAAACGTGATTATTCTGCTATATTGGGCCAAATAACATAGAAATTGCTCCAGTAATTCGTGAGAAAAGCCCTTTCAAATAAATTTTCCCGCTTTTTCCTCATTTTCCTCTGTTTTTTCGCTTCTATTAGTCTTGGCTTGATAAAATATATCCTAAAGCCTTCCTGGATAAATCTAGAACTGACATAATTTTTCACACAAATCAGACCAGTAGTTCCTGAGATTAACGTGTTCATACAAACAATCAAACTCTTCCGCTTTATAATATTACTAGCAACCCGCCCCGGCGTCGCACGGGTATAAAATATATACCTAGCCACTGAAAAAATGATTAAAATCGATAGCCTATGATCCTTTACGTGGTCTAGGTACTTCTTATCTGTGCCATAAAAATTGCTCCAGTAGTTCGCGAGATAAACCCTTTCAAATAATTTCCCCCGTTTTTTCCACATTCTCCTATTAGTCTTAGCGTGATAAAATATAGCCTTCCTCAATAAATGGGATATCTAAGACTGAAATAATTTTTCAAACCGGACCAGTAGTTCCTGAGATTAGCGCGTTCAAGTTAGCCCTTTCAAATATTTTTCCCCGTTTTATCCACATTTTCCTCTATTTCTTCATCAAAATCCGTTGCGTAGTTTTAAAGATTAAAGGAAACAAAGGGACATAAGGGAAAAAAGCGACTTTGTTTTATAATATGTAAAGATAGTAAAGTAGATAATAATGTATAGGCACTTTGATAATAATTATTTCTGTATTTGTCCCGGTCTGACAAAAAAAATTAATGGTCACGTTAGGTATGCTACTATTGCAGATCTGAGGGGGCATCACCATAATATTATCTCTAAAACAGCTGAGACCAGCTGAGGGTTCTTTTTCAGATACTTCAGACCTTTGATTTTTTATGAAGCGCCACCAAGTTGAATATTTTTTGTAAAGGTAGCATGTCGATCTCTAATAGTTTGTTTGGGCTCTTGTGTTTTCTAATCAGGGTCACCAGGTACTCCAGATCTTCGATTATCCTAGTTTTTAGGGTTGCGTACCCAAAGGGTAAAAACTGTCTCTGTGTCTGTCTATCTGTCTCCAGGATGTATCACAAGAACCGCTATAGCTAGAATTCTAAAATTTTCACAGGTTGTGTATTTTTGTTGCCGCTATAACAACAAAAATAGTAAAAATAAAATAAATATTTAAAGGGGGCTCCCATACAAAAAACCTTATTTCGAGTCCGACTCGCACTTGGCCAATTTTTATAGTTTTCCCTTTATGTGGCCATTAAACCCTTCTGTGCCAAATTTCAGCTCTCTGAGTTTATGGGAAGTACTAGTTCTATCTTGATGATCTTGAGTGAGTGAGTGTCATAAATGAGAAACTTTGCTTTAGCTTAATTTCAGAACTTAATGACCTCTAGAGGTTCTCAAATAGGGGCCTAAAATGCGGCGAAATGGTTCCTATAAATGATGGTACGCCAGTGTTTGCTTCGCGCTCTACTTGGCGGGGACACTACCGTGCCCCCAGATATTCTAATCAATATTACCGATTTTCAGCTTGGTGCAAATTACTTGTAGTATAACAGTACATACCGTGCCGACAGAAAGTCGCAATCGACTCTCGACTGCAGCACCGACAATAAGGTCCCTTTTTTACTTAACTTTATGATATATTTTAACCTATAAAAAATCGTTTTTAAAACCTGTGTCTTTGTCATATCAAATTTTAGAGTCTGTTTATTAATATGGAGCAAAAAAAGAAAAAATGATTTTTTTCGACACTTTACTTTAAAGGCGATTATCTCGGAAACTAGAACCGACAACAAGGTCCCTTTTTAACCGACTTCCAAAAAACGAGGAGGTTATATGTTCGGCTGTGGATATTTTTTTTTTTTTTTTATTTTTATATATTCAACGATTACTCCGCCGTATGTGAACCGATTTTCGAAATTTTTGTTTTGTTGTATTAGGTTTCACTCCAATTTGGGGCGGAATTGAATTGCTCTGCGGTACCCGTCCCTCCCGCACTAGGCGCATGACTGAGGGCTGGGGGGGTATTAGTGGGTAGACCTCTAGTAGGGAGTCCCACATACCCCCGCCCCTTCCCCCGAAGGGGGATCGTTACGTATCCCCCGATACGTAACGTATTTCCCCTCCTCAAAAAAAAAAAAGGTTTCACTCCAATTTGGTACCATGTTCACAAAAGTGGTGACCTGATGATGGGATCCATGAGTAATCGAGGGAACTTCTCGAAATTTATATGGAAACATATGGTGATTTTGGTTTTATGAGAAGCATCCTAAGCATATGCTACAAAAACGCAAGATTCTGCACCAAGGTATACTATGGTTCCGAAGATACTAAGAGAACTCCGGATTCCTTATAGATACAAGTTTGGAGGTTTAGGCGCTGTTTTAAGAACTGAAAGCATATGCTACTATACAAATTACATTCATCATCATCATCATCATTACCACGTCAGGGTCACCAATGTCACCAAAATCGAACATAACAAAATATTCAACCTTATCTCCAGAGCGTAAGGCACACATTTGACATTACTTCTGAGAAGTAAGTTGCTTTGATAATACAAGTAACATGCTAGACGCTAGTGCACTGTCACACTTACCAATCGCGGCCACGGGCGGCCGTAGACTTCTCAAGCGATACTATGTATTACAATAATAAAGATAAAGTTTATTAAAATCATATGACACTGAAAGCCTCGCCGCTGCTAAAATTCCGGTTTGGCGCGGCCCTAGCACGTGTCCACTTCGATTTTTTTTAAATGTATTGTTTAAAATTATCTGCAGCTGATATTATATTTTGTAAGTGTGACTGTTAACAAATTGTAATAAGATACGTAGAATAGTATACAGGTGTATTAGGGCTGATTTACACCGGAATGGCGGAGGCGAGGCAAGCAGTTTCAGTGTCATATGATTTTAAACTTTATCTTCATTGTTGTCATACATAGTATCGCTCAAGAAATCTACGGCCGCCCGTGGACGCTCGTGGCCTCTTGCGGCCGCCGGCGGCGTCTGAAACTGCTCGCCTCGCCTCTGCCATTCGATGTGAATCGGCCCTAATCTACGTATAGTACGCGATGATTTTACTAGGTAACTAAAAAGAGTGAAATTATTATTTTTAACAAAAAATTAAAACCGACTTCCAAGGTAAAAATAATAATAACATCCTTATAATATGAACTAAAAAGTATTAAATAATTTTTCCTATCTCATGGTGCTTTTTTCCCAATTCGACTAAAACTCAACTATTTCTGTACTCAATCTTCATAATTTTGAAGTCGGTGCCAGCTTTACAAATGTTTCAAATATTCTGGCATCTAGATTCAGCTATATCTGGTACCGACTTCAAAATTATGAAGATTGAGTACAGAAATAGTTGAGTTTTAGTCGAATTCGGAAAAAGGCACCAAGCAGATGTGATGAAGTGGATTTGGCGGCTCAGAGGCTTAAGTTCAGTAACTAGGCCTCTATATGAAAAAATGGCTAGAATCTGTTATCCAGGTCCAGTATGTTGTGGCGTTTGAGACGACTATAGCGGATCTTTTCGAGGAGACCGTGGGCAAGGTCATTACGGTGGTTATTTAAGCGTAGCTTGTATCTGGTGCATGATTTAGAGATTTCCTCTTTGATGGTGGGTATCGATAAGATTTCATGGAGTTCACTGTTTCTTATATAACATATAAGATACATATTGGAGATTCCTCTCAATATTATATTTTCATATCTTTGCAATATTTCTGTTGCATATGGCGGCACTGCCCCAGAGCTGAAGACCATAAGTCCAGATGGGTTTTAGTACTGTTTTGTAGACTAGCAATTTGTTCTTTGAGCTTAATTTTGAATTTCTACCAAGAAGCCAAGTCAGGTCTTTGTATCTTATATTTAATTCGTCTCTTTTTGCTTTGATGTGAGGTTTCCAGGTTAAACGACAGTCCAGGTGAATACCAAGGTATTTCACTGAGTCAGCGTGAGGGAGTGGCACGCCGGATAGTGAAACTGGTGGACAATTGTCTTTTCTTAGGGTGAAGGTGATCTGTGTGGACTTTGCTGCACTCGCCCTGATGCGCCACATGCTCATCCAGTTGCTTATTTGATCAAGTCCTCTTTGGAGTTGAGATGAGGCAGAATCCTTATTTGGGTGGCATGCTAGAACAGCAGTGTCATCGGCATAAGTGCCTACGGTGATATAGTTTGGAACCGGTATGTCTGATGTAAAGATGGAGTACAAAATCGGACCAAGGACTGAGCCCTGTGGTACGCCTGCTCTAATATCATAGAACCCAAACCTTGCGTCACGTTCTTTCACCTGGAACATACGTTCTTTAAGGTAGGACGCAAGGAGTAGGTAATATAAATGTGGGAGAAGCGTTTTAATCTTGTAGAGCAGTCCCTTGTGCCACACTCTATCAAAAGCCTGCTGAACGTCTAGGAATGCGGCTGAACAGTATTGTTTATTTTGCAGCGCAGCAGTTATTATATCGCAAACCCTGTGAACTTGTTCAATTGTGCCATGGCCTCGACGGAAGCCGAATTGGTGGTCGGGGATGACGTTCCTATCAGATAGCACGGCTGATAATCTTTTGGCAAGAATTTTATCGAAGACCTTCGACAGGATTGGTAGAAGACTGATAGGTCTATACGATGAAACATCATTTTTTGGTTTCCCTGGTTTGTGCACCATTATAATTTGTGAGACTTTCCATAGACTAGGATAGTGAGAGGTTCTAAGGATGCCATTCATTAGAGATGTTAAAAAGACTATTGCTTTCTTGGGGAGTTCTTTGAGGACCCTGGGGGTGATTAAGTCAAATCCCAGAGCTGATTTTTGTTTGAAGTTGCGTATGATGCCTTTGACTTCGTTGGGTGTTGTTGGTTTGATTGGAAATTCCATTAGGAAAGGTTGAGAGAATGCTGCATCGATTGATGATTCGTCAATTTGTGGACAAGCATCGTTGGGTCGAAATACTTCGTACAGATGTCTAGCGAACAATTCAACTTTATCCTTATTGGACCTAGCCCAACCTGAGTCTTCATTTTTCAAGGGGGGTTTAAACTGAAGTGGTTGATTGTAGTGTTTTGCTGCTTTCCAGAGGGAGTAGTTAGAGTGCTTGTCGGGTTTCAGGGATTCTAGGAATTTTTCAAATGCAGCGTTTTGCTCTTTGGCAATTAAATTCTTTAGATCTGAGCAGGCTTTGTTAAGGGCTCTCTTATCAGATGGGTGTCTACTGGTATGCCAGACTCTTCTTAGTCTTCGCTTCTCTTTGACGAGATGTTTGACTAAAGGGCTTAAGTTTTTACTATCTGACCTAGTATAATCAATATCAGGAGTATTCTTCCATGCGGCTTCCTGTATCAGACAAGTTATGTACTGAGTGGCTGAATCAATGTCATTCGTCGATTTTAAGGGGACATTCAGTTCTATATTATCTGTAATGTAATCGCGGAATCCTTCCCAGTCCGTTTTAAAGTTTACAAGAGTGTCTTCTTTGGACAACATAAAGACACAAGATCTCATTTTTTAGAAGAACTGGGGTATAATCTGAGGAACTATCTAAACATGAAGATATTTCAAAGTAATTTCTTGAAATTCCTTTGGTGATGAAGAAATCAAGTAGATCAGGCAGTCTAGATTGATCGGAAGGCCAATATGTTGGTTCTCCAGAAGATAGAGCAATGAGGTTATTAGATTGAAAGCTTTTCATTAGTTCACGACCCCGAGTGGAGGTTAATCTCGATCCCCAATGAGTATTTTTTGCATTCCAGTCACCTCCGGCAAGAAAGCGATTATTAAGCGTTGAGAAATAATGGTTGAATGTTGCTTCGTCTATTTTGTGTCGGGGTGGGCAGTAGACAGATGAAATAGATAGTTGACCAGCTTTGTCTTCGACAGTTACTGTAGTAGCCTGAATATGGGGTGATTGGAAAGGTACTTCTTCATGGTGACGAATGGAGTTTTTTACAAATATTGCAGTCCCTCCGTGTGCAGTACCATCTGGATGATGTGTGAAGTAGCCCAAATAACCATGGATTCTTACATTTGACTTTGTTGTCAGGTGAGTCTCGGATATAAGGATTACATCCAGGTTGTAATTTTTTATCAGCAATGTTAGTTCATTGACGTTGGGTGAAAGTCCATTTATGTTCCAAGTGACGATGTTTAAGGATGTCATTTAGTCAGTCTTTCGACCAGATTAACTATAAGGCCCATTAGGGAACTTATCTGCTGAAGGAGGGAGTCTATTTTTTCTGACTGTTTTATAAGTAGGCTTTCAATTAGATTGGGTTGATTGAAGGGTGCTTCTTGCGGTTCATTGTTTACAATGTTTGCATATGTTAGAGGTTTGTCAAGTTTGGTCTTATTATAAAAAGTTTTAGTTTTATAAACACCATCCTTTTGTACTACAAGTATCTACAAATTTTGTTAATACGCTAAATGGAATATAGTTGGGTACATATACTAGGCATAAGTTAAGTGTTGTAGATCTGTTGATTTTAATTTGTAAACATAGATCCTCCATCAGACTACACTGCCAATCATCTCGAACAACATAATTAAGATCCTTAGACACAGCAATCAGCACACCTCCACCATGGTGTTTATTATAGTGATTGAAAAAAAATTAACTCCGATCCCTTCGTATCACATTGTACCTATCATCAAACAGTTCAGAGGAATAGACAGAATCATCTAGCCATGTTTCACTAAGACAGATAATATCATAGTTATTAATTAAAACTTCATTATAAACTTTATCCAAAGCCTCTCACATTTTGATAATAAATCGTTAATGCCATAATAATTACTACTAAAATAAAACTAAAATCTAATTATAGATTAAAATATAGAATAAATTAATGTATGAGTTGAAGGCTGTCCAAGTTTTTGATTAATATCATCGGTGAGTCATGGTTTTTTCTCACATAAATTCTTCCATTTCGAACCCATATAAATTGGTAGGCACACTCTTTGACTTTTTAGTTTGATTTATTAGCGGGAGAAAGATGTTCCGATATGTATACCGGTTTTTGGTCAAATTTTCCTCTATTTCTTTGCTCCTATTAGTCTTAGCGTGATAAAATACAGCCTATAGCCTTCCTCGATATATGTTCTATCTAACACTGAAAGTATCATCAAAATCCGTTGCGTAATTTTAAAGATTAAAGGGAACAAAGGGACATGAGGGAAAAAAAAGCGACTTTGTTTTATAATAAGTATAGATTTAGTAAACTGCCTGAATGTTCATATATTTATGAATGTATACGTATATAATGGTAAATGACTCTCTAAATAAATACATAAATATATATCATATTTACAAAGAGAATTCAATAAAAAATAATTCAAGGATGCCTGACAAAATGAAACTTTACCTTCTTTTGAATTCCTTCTAAGTCTTGAACTAATTTCTCAAATTCTTTGCTATTGCATGGAGATTCAGGACAAAATATTTTCCCTGTGCTGTAGCCATCCACTAAATTATAATTTTGCAGTTGCTTTCTTAAAGCTGAAATGTCTCCATAAGCTTCTTCTAGTTTACTTCTTAAAGACTCTACCTAAAATATAATAAATACAAATTACATTATTAAAATTAATTGATAATATTAATAATTTCAAACATTTAAAATTGGTGAAATGTAGTTAATCAATTGCAAATACCTCTATTTTAAGTGCATTATTATGGTCTTTAGTTTTAGCTAATATTTCACTGCCACTTATAGTATTTGTAGGTGTAAATCTGTTGAAGTTGTTTGGTTCTTTAAAAACAACTTTCTTGCTTTGTATTTGCTCAACGAGCAATCTATACCTATCACGCTCCATGCTGCATTTATCCAGTTCTTTGCTCATTATTGATAAAGCATCAATTTTACTCTGGAGTTTGCTTTTAAGTACAGAATTCTGAAAAGACATTTAAATTCGTAAAAGACCTAATCTTATAGGCTTATCAAAGCCTATTTTATTCAAATAACAATATCATGCTTAGGAGATAACATTATCATATCCTGTCGCGTTTTGCAATTAACACAACCCATCCTGTATAGCTATAAAATGGAAAAACTTGCCTCAAGAACATAGTCGTCGAGTTGTTGATCTTGGAACTGAACCTTATTGGATTTTGCAAACATTTTGAGGACCAAGAATAAGATCAATAAACATTCATTTCAGAAATAAAGTACTTGCTAAAATAATATATTCTTGCATGCAGAACAATAAATAAATATTAAATATATTACACGCAAACAATTGATAGCCCTATTAGTTTAGAATGTCTTAATGGTAAAAATTTTGTTACATTTTTGCAAAATAACTTTTTATATAATGTTTAGTAAATTTTATTGAATCATGAATGATACGTCATACGGGCGCCAAGAGCAATAGCCAACAACACAGATATGTAGTTTAATATTGTAGACAGATAAGCGTCTTTAATAAGTTTGACGGCTCACGAATTGACATTTAATGCGACAGCTAGCGCCATCTGAAATTGGTTCGATTAAAACTCCATAGGTGTGTATGTGTGCGTTTATGTTTGTATGTGTGTATTAGGATATTATGGGGATAGGATATCCGTGTCAGATTTTTATGTTTCAATAAACTTGAATTTGTAAAAACTGAGTTTGTTAAGTTTAGTTCACATAACAATACACAATTTTCACAAAAACAAAGTCTTTGAAACATAAAAATCCGACACTATAAAACAAATAAAAACAAAATTTTGACGAATATGATTATTTATTTTTCTTGGTCAATAAAGTCCCTGCCACATAACACTATTTAATCTTGAAAGTGTTTTACTTTTAAATATTGTTGTCTCGAGGTTGAGAAGGTCCAGGTTGGCCAAAACACAGGAAACTTATGCTGAGACTGCAAGAGAAAAATTAAATACTATAATAAAACATATGAATGGCGCATATACTATAATTGACCAATACTTATTTTCAATGGATAAGTTGACAAGCAAAGGACACGACACACAAATTTTAAAGAAAAAAAACATGATTGGCTGAAGACTTATTTAATTGCTATTGCAAGGGGCGATAGCCCGTTACCGCTTGGAGGTTAATTGAAATATACAATACATTAAATAATCATTGACTTTCAATTTACTGTGTAAGTATTTGTAATTAAAAAATAAATTGTATCAAGACGTGACACTACACTTTACATAATGGTGCCAAAGTGCCAAAAGCCACCACATACCAAAAATCTTTGTCTCAAATTAAGTATAAAACAGACACAATCAAATATATCACTTACATCACATGGGATAGCTGCTGTCCTTGATAAGGCTCTTTGTTACCATCAGTGAACTCTGTCTCTTTGAAAATATGTCTCTCACATAGTATCCTATGCTAATGTACACAGAGTACAGTTTTTTCGGACTTCCAATGTATAGTTTCCAACTTCAAAAACATATCTTGTCCATGACCCACAACTGAAAATAAAAGATGAATACATAAATAATAATTATATAACAAATAAAACAATAATTATTGTTATGTTATGCTAAATATGTACCTATATTTAGGTATTATATATTTATTTATTTATTTATAAATGGATCGTACCACTCCCAACCTCAGGAGACCCCTCCTGAGGTTGGGAGTGGTACGGAGGGGTTTTCCTCATCCAACCCATCCCTACTCAACCCATCTTAACACCAAAATCGTTGGGCATGATTCTAAGCTTTAGCCATTCTTTTTATATCTAAGCCCTAAGGACAAAATTTTTTACTACTTCTAAAGTTAAAAAAGTTTATTACAGCTCTAAATTAACATGAGAAAGAGGAGTAAGTGTTTCAAATGTGAGGGTTATTATAACTATCATATATCATTCATATTTACGTACCAAAACAGGTTTTTTATTTCAGGACTAGGAAAACGAAACAATTTAACGCCGTCTTCAGCAGCTGAAGAGCAGCATTCAAAGCACCTTCTTCTGTTTTCTTTGTAAGATGTTTTCACAAAGAAACACTGAGTCAGGAGTCTATACCAGCTATTATCTCACTTTACAACAACACCGAGTCAATTTCTCTTACACACACAGTTTTGCAATTGATCCAGGAATAATACAACGGAGAGATTGAAGCTCAACTCAACGTTTTAATCACCGAATACATCAATAGCACCTTGTTCGTAAATCTCAAAACAAAACGAACGCCATTTTGAGAGGCCGGAGGGCGGAGACCAGGGTTGCCATTATAAAATGGCAATATACATTAGTAACATTACTCCCAATTGCTAAACAATTGTTTAGCAAGTGTTAATGGTGGAAATTATTTTAAAATCATAATATTTTAATACGAACAATACAAAATCTCACTATTTATATTTTTATTTCGCTTTATGGATATATAAACGAAAAAACAGAATAAATTTTTATTCTGTGGCTTTTCTTACTATGACCACACTATGACATATTCTGTGCTAGTAGAGTGCCTTGAGAGTGCCAAGAGTGTCTGACCTCATTGGGGGGATACGCTATTGGTGGAACCTCATAATACACGATCTGTCCCCCCCCTGAACCATACCCTTGTTGCTTCACCAGACCTACAATAAATAGAGCAAAGTCTATCCAATACACTCTGACATTGGCAACCCACGAAACTGCCATTAAAGAAGAAGAAGAAGAAAATAAAGTAGAGCAACTACAAGAATTAGCCAAAATATACTGAATTATACTAAAAATATCATGTGATTTTACTAATGTAAGTAGTTTAAGAAAAGTGAATTTATGTGTACTTCAAAATAAATTGTAAGATCAATGATCTGCTTATAAACGATCGATAATACTCATTTAATTAAGTTTTACAGTTCTTAAAATTTGGATGAGGTACTTTTCGTTTTACCATGGCAACTTTATGTAATGTGTGAGAGAGAAAAATATACATAACTAAAGGTCAATAAACTTGTCTTCAAAAAAATGTTCTACTATTTTGTGTTCCCTCCAAAACTCCATCGAAAGTTTCAGTAAAGCGTCTACCACTTTACTGAATCGACCGACTTGACTCCTGTGACTGTATTGACTTTTACTTAGACTTTGACTAGACTTTAGACCTGACGATACATGAAAACGATGATGAAAATTATAATAGGAGGAATATGGTTTTCCCGCCATATTCCTTACCTTTTTACCTTGTCTGTGGCACAACATACACATCCTTTGTGTCAAGTTGCCAAAAAAGAAGAAAAAGAAAGAAAGAAAAATGTTCTAAGCGCAATCTCCAGTGTTATTATAAGCTTCTTGGTTACCTCCAATAGTATAACCTCATTGGGTATGATGGTATCAGCGTCAATATGGCGGCTTTCAAACGTCATTTTTTTCGTCAGATTTAGTTCTCAGCCCCCATAATGGGGGCGCTGATTCCGCTTCAAATAGGCACAAGAAATAGCTGTCATTTCAAAGGGTCTCATCGGTCCAGCGACCAGCGTTGAGCGTACTGGAGGCTGGAGCTGGAGCCTGGAGGTCAGTGCTCTATATGGTATGGCAAAAACTCAAGGGAATGTCTTACTAAAGAAAAATAAATGCCAGGTGTCACAAAAATAAAAATGTCATGTCGTGTTTGCACTTTACGAGTTTACGATTGTGATTTGCCTTTGTATTTAGCTGCAGATGTTTACTAAATTATTTTTATGTGCTAATGTTAAAAGTTTTTTAATTGCGATGCTATGTTACGAGAATAAAAGTAAAAGTTTCTTAATAACTTTGCTTTAGTAGATAATGGCTGCATCAGCTGCCGAAATCGAAGAATTCATAAGCGGACCTTTGGTTTCGTGGGTGAGTGATCAGCGAACTATACAAGACAAGAACGAAGCGTGAGATAAATTTAACCAGACGTTCCGTTTCATTGAACTTAAGATATTAGTATCAAATGCGTGTATTATTTGTTGTGAGTTGTGGATAGAACAATAGCCAGATTTTAGAATGTATTCAACATGATGAACTCCAATGTTTTCCAGCTTTTATCCATTATAATAATTATTAAGCATTCAAAATTTAACTCTTTTACAGTTTTTCCACTTTAAATCGATCAAAATTACTGCTGTTAAAATTATCATGATTATATGTCATGTAAATTTAGTTAAGAATCTACAATAAGAAACTAGCAGAAGATAACATATAACATACACTTGAGTATCAGTCTAATGAGTAATTATATTTTCTTCCAGCTAAAATCATGTCTACCAGATGGAGAAACTATCAAAGAATACTCTTCATTGTTCAATGGAGATATTCTTCATCATGTTTACCTCCAGATTGACCCAGAGCCTTCCTTTCACACAACAAAACTCTCGGGCCTCGACGATCAAGCTTTAATTTTAGGGAGGATAAAAAATTTCGATGCAATAGTAAAAAATGTCAAAAATCTCTTTGAAGAGGAGTTAGGAATGACATTGCTCGTGGTCCCGGAATGCATCTGTATGGGCAAAGCGCCAACATCTCGAGAGGGCTTGGAGAACATGAAGCTTCTGAGTCTATTGCTGCTTGGAGCTGCCGTGCAATGCCCTAATAAGGAATTCTTCATCACGAGAATTAAAGAGCTCGATGTAGACCTACAGCATAATATTGTAGAGTGCATTAAACAGGTAAGCAATTATAGCTTAATGACTAACACTTTCATATTTTATAACTATATTGTGTATTAAAGAAAAATTCTGATTATATTGAAAGTATACTTTTGAATATGAGAGGCTTTATGCAGCAAATATGACTATGATAATTACTTTCCATATAAAGTAACTTCAATGCCATTACGACATGGTATTATGAAGGCTGAATACAAATATTAAATAGGCAACTGCATAATTAGCTCAATTTCAATATGCTTACTTGTTATGTAAATGCATATACAGTTACCAGAAAAGTTTTCAATTTTAATAATTATATTCACACAAAAAATTCTCAGGGTAATACAAAGTATGAAAAAGATTTTAAGGAAATGTGTAAATAACATTTAGAACAATAAAACAATCAACTAATATGTTTATGTAACTTTGTATGTAGTGTTGCTTTCCCACAATACTCCCATCTTTCACATTGTTAAAATAAAGTTGTTTTCTCTGAGACTATTGCTGTGTATGATGTTTAAAACAATGCAATTACAGATTTTGTTATAGATCATAATATTATATTGTTTGGGATTTTCTAAGTAAAGAAGATCTATTTTAATCCTTCAGGCCCCGTGCGAGCACCGGTGATCGCGAGAAAAAAAGAATACAATGGGAATTCCTAGAACCTCCGATTGAAGGATTAAATTGAGAAAGTTGGCTTGCTTTAAAATCAGCTTCTAGTATTTTTATGAATTACCTACCCATTTTTAACCCATCAAGCCCCATAAGCTCACCGGTGAGTGAGACACAATAGAATAACAATAGATTTCCAAGAATCCACAATCGAAGGATTAAATTTGTTCATAAGTACTTAAAAGTACTTTTTACTATTTCCTATTTATAAGTATGAAAAAATTTATAAGGTATTTGCCACAATAAAATCTGTCCTTATCCTTTTTCCAAACCTAATAAAGTTTACCCAAATTTCATTCGTTCAGTTGGTTAAGAATGAAGACTTACCTACTAAATTTATTATTATAAAATTTGTAAGTATTCTAGAATAGAATGTAGCTAACAAATAAATGATGTTTTAAGGTAACAGACATGCAAACTGTGGTGTTGACACCAGATGCTATAGACCTGTTCCAGTCACCAACATTGTTCAACCACATGAGAAGGCTCGCTAAAGAGAGAGACCATTACCTTCAAAACTGGGCAACTTTGGTCCTGAATGAAGGTCTATGTGAGAATGAAACAGACACCAAGAACACAAACAACAGGTCTTCTCAAAGTGTTAACCAAAATAATGGTGAAAGTCAGCATCTAGCCGTGGAGCTTGCTGATTGGAAAGCTCGTCTTAGAAAACAAAGACAAGAATTGTAAGTGTATATTTGTATTCCTAAACACTTGGCCTGAGGGTCATAAAGGATTTTACAAATCAAAAACACCCTTACATCTGGTTTTATAAAATGTATGGTCTGCAGATTGTTTCCTGTTAATCCATCTTTGGTTAAATTCTAGTATAGTATTACACAATACATTAAAAGTTGCAACTGTAAATTCTTTCAAAAAGCAATATATATTTTTTTTTATTTTAGAGAAGAAAAGTCTGAACAACTGGCAGAATGCCGTGAAGACTTGGAGCATACCAAGTCAGTGCTGACAAAGCTACGCGCGGACAGTCAGGAGTGGTTTAATGAGGCTAGAAAAGCAGCCAGCTACAGGGATGAAGTGGATGCTCTGAGAGAGAAAGCTGAGAGATGTGATAGGTATGTATATTAGCTGTATCTTTTAATAATCCATAATATTATAGAGTTAGACATTATAGGTGAGTTACAGGCATATTTTGACACTTTATTATTTTACAATCAATGTGATAAATATTGGGAATAACCCAACATTGTAAAAAAATCAAAGAAACTCCATTCTTTAATGGTAAGTATAAGACCGTCGAAATATCTGTAAAACACAAAAAGTAGCCTATGATCCTTCACGTGGTCTATTTCTTATCTGTGAAAATAATTGAAAAATTTGCTCCAGTAATTTGTGAGATAAGCCCTTTCAAATAATTTCCCCCGTTCTTTCCACATTTTCCTCTATTTCTTCGCTCCTATTAGTCCTAGCGTGATAAAATAGAGCCCATATTCTTCCTCGATAAATGGGCTATCTAACACTGAAAGAATTTTTCAAATCAGACCAGTAGTTCCTGTGATTAGCGCGTTCAAATAAGCCCTTTCAAATAATTTCCCACCGTTTCTTCCACATTTTCCTCTATTTCTTCGCTCCTATCAGTTTTAGCGTGATAAAATATAGCCTATAGTCTTCCTCGATAAATGGGCTAACCCTGAAAGAATTTTTCAAATCGGACCAGTAGTTCCTGAGATTATCGAGTTCAAATAAGCACTTTCAAATAATCTCCCCCCGTTTTTTCCACATTTTCCTCTATTTCTTCGCTCCTATTAGTTTTAGCGTGATAAAATATAGCCTATATCCTTCCTCGATAAATGGGCTATCTGACACTGAAATAATTTTTCAAATCGGAACAGTACTTCCTGAGATTAGCGCGTTCAAATAAGCTCTTTCAAATAATTTCCCCCCGTTTTTTCCACATTTTCATCTATTTCTTCGCTCCTATATTAGTCTTAGCGTGATAAAATATAGCCTATATCCTTCCTCGATAAATGGACTATCTAACATTGAAATAATTTTTCAAATCGGACCAGTACATTCTGAGATTAGCGCGTTTAAATAAGCCCTTTCAAATAATTTCCCCCCGTTTTTTCCACATTTTCCTCTATTTCTTCGCTCCTATTAGTCTTAGCGTGATAAAATATAGCCTATAGCCTTCCTCGATAAATGGGCTATCTAACACTGAAACAATTTTTTTAATCGGACCAGTAGTTCCTGAGATTAGCGCGTTCAAACAAACAAACTTTTCTGCTTTATAATATTAGTATAGACTATAGACTGAAGTTCCGCGCGGCTTCGCCCGCGTAAATTAGATATTTCACAGACAAATTATTCCACAAATAAAAAATCGGCCAAGTGCGAGTCGGATTCGCGCACGAAGGGTTTCGTACCGGTATAGAGTGAAAGTTGACAAAAATTGTGTTTTTAGTATGGGAGCCCCCCTTAAATATTAATTTTATTTTAATTTTATTATTAATTATTAAAGTACAAATATAATTAAGGATTTTGTGAAAATTTCATGTACCTAACTGTTACCATTATAGATTACGAGCAAAAAAGGCCAAAAAAATGACGTTTCTTCTATGGGAACCCCCCTTAAATATTAACTTTATTTTATTTTTAGTATTTGTTGTTATAGCGGCACCAGATATACACAATCTGTGAAAATTTCAGAAGTCTAGCTATAGCGGTTCTTGAGTTACAGCCTGGAGACAGACAGACAGACGGACAGACAGACATCGAAGTCTCATGAATAGGGTCCCGTTTTTACCCTTTGGGTACGGAACCCTAAAAATAGCCTATGATCCTTCACGTGGTCTACTTCGTAACCTTGCCAAATAACAGAAAAATTGCTCCAGTAGTTCGTGAGATCAGCCCTTTCAAATAATTTTCCCCGTTTTTCCACATTTTCCTCTATTTCTTCGATAAATGGGCTATTTAAAACCGAAATAATTTTTCAAATCGGACCAGTAGTTCCTGAGATTAGCGCGTTCAAACAAACAAACTAACAAACTCTTCCGCTTTATAATATTAGTATAGATTTGACACCATCACTACGCTACAACCATGAGTATAATAAACATCGTACTATTCGACATTCGTGTTTTTTTTTTCAATAAGTGGGTTAATGAAAACTTCGTTTAATTTACAGATTGGAACAAGAAATACAACGTTACCGCGATCGCTTGACCGACGCAGAATATTACAAGACTAGGGTGTCGGAATTGCGCGAAGACAACAAGGCTCTTATGGAAACGCGAGACGCATTAGAAGAACAACTACAAAGAGTGCGGAAAAGGGCCGAACAATGTCTTACCCTTGAGGCTGCTATGATTAAATTAAAAAGAGAGGCTAATGATATTGCTTTGGTAAATAATTTTCATGACAGCATATATTATAACAAATGTAGCACACAGTAAAGTCACTAACATATTTTATTTGCTTACAGGAAAGAGATGCAGATCAACAAAAGATTCAAGAATTGATAGAGGAAAATAATCATTTACAGTACATAACTAGATCAGTTTTAAGTGAAAGTAATAATAGCAATTTAGACACCGATAACGAAGGAGAAAACACATTAGAATCGGGCGAAAATAGCTTATCGGAGCAGCTCACGAGCAATGCACAAGCCAGAGCTTTAAAATTAGAACTAGAAAACAAAAGACTGCTTTCAACAATAGATAGTCTACGAGAGCAATCCATATTGGATGGTAGTGACAAGGTCTTAGAGTTAGAAAAAGAAAAGAAGAGACTGGCACTCAAATGTGAGCAGCTACAAGAAAATTGCAACAGGTTTAAGCAACAGAATTCCGAATTAGAGGAAGTATTCAAAAACGCTTTAGAAGAGAATAGAAAGTTACAAGATTCTTTGGACAGCCAGAAAGCTCTCTTGGACAGACAATCAATAGACAGAGATTCTGAGAAGAATAAGCTGCAGGAATTCGAAAAGCACTTGCAGTCATTGACCAAAGATAAACAAAGGATACAAATGTTATGTGACTCCATTCAACGACGAGCAGATGATCTTGAAAAATCATTGGATTCCAAAACAAAAGAACTAAATACTGTCAAACCGGAAGCTGAAAAAGTCACTCGCCTTATCATAGAAACAGAAGAACTTAAAACTAAACTAACATATAGTGAAAAAGAAACACACAATTTGCAACGAGAGGTTTATAAGCTAAAAGAAGCAGTCGAGGAAAAGGATGTTCAATTAGATACCATTACTACTGATATTGAATTGAAAAATAAAGAAATCGAAAGACTAACTCGACAAATAGAAATTAATCAAACCCTAAGCTCCCGCCTACAAGATTTAGAACAGAAAACACAGGAGTTAAAGTCCCATCGTAAAGTTGATACTGAAACTATACAAACACTTCAAAAAGATTTGATTTCCGAAAAAGTAAATTTCGATAAATTACGCAATTGTATTGAAAAGCTAGGCGTGAATACATCAGATTTGTTGAATAAGGAACCAAGTGTGGATGAGTTGTTAGAGAAAATATTGACGAGTTCGGAACATGAAACACTAATTTTAGACATAGCTTCGAAAGCAAATATATTTAAATCGGTGCCTTGTAATTGTGAGCACAAAGGCAAACCAGATGTCGATTCAAATGAAATAAATCCTCAAGTGGAACAGCTTACGGCAGACTTGGCAGCTCTTCAAGCTTCCTTAGAAAACTCGCAAGCAGAGAACGCTAAGTTGCAAGTGAATGTTGCTACCCTCAATTCTCAAAATGGATCATTAATATCACAACAGATGACCTTGCAACTGGCTAACAGCCAATTAGCTGCTGAAAAGGAAGAAATAATGAAGCAACTCGAAGTTTTAAAACATAAGCAGGACAATCTTTTGCGCGACCAAGTCGCCTTGCAAACTCTACATGAG
Organism: Polyommatus iphigenia; assembly: GCA_963422495.1. Lineage (NCBI taxonomy): Eukaryota > Metazoa > Arthropoda > Insecta > Lepidoptera > Lycaenidae > Polyommatus > Polyommatus iphigenia. The sequence goes on along the minus strand of OY730185.1, from coordinate 30,190,584 downwards.
CAACTAAACTCGGAATATGAAATGTTGCTCAGTGAAAAAGAACCAGTGAAACTAGCTATAAGAGATTTGAAAATCGAAAATAGAGAATTAAAAGAGGAGCTCGTGATTTATAAGAAAAAAGCAGCAGATTTTGAATTGGAACGGGAAAATTTGAAAATAGAGTCTAGAAATCTTACAAATCTTAGAGCAGAACACTCAAAATTAAAGGAAGATTTTAGAAATCTTTTTACTGCCAGTGATCGACTTAAGAATGAGTACAGGAATATTCAGGAGGAGTATAGAAATCTTCGCTCAGAAGTGTCCCAATTGAAATTAAAAAATACTGAAATATCGGGAGACGTCAATACGAAATCCGAAGTGATAACTAGTATGGAGTTAGAAATAAGTAAAACTAATCAGCACTGTGAAATGTTGATACAAATGAACAAGAGTTTGGACGCTGACCGTAGGTCTTTGATGGACCACGTATCCCAACTTCTAACACAGTACCATGAGTTACTAGCGCACTCCTTGAAAGACAAGCAACATTATCACGAGGAGGAAAAGATGTTCGCCGATAGAGTTAACGCTTTGTGCCGCCAGAAAGAAAAATTAGAGGAAAAGATTATGGAGCATTATAAAAAACTCGACAACTGTACCCCAAAACGTAGAGGCTTCGGCGCATCGTTCGTTAAACGGGTGAGAAAAGCGGGAACGGATTTAATAAACAAAGTTCCATCTAGAACTCATAAGAGGATCGAAGACGCGAGTCGTTCGAAGTCTCAGTTAACTCTAGCGGGCTCAGAATCGGGGGAATCTGACCCGGGCTCCCATGACATTGAAAAACTGTCCAAAATGTCTGATCTAGAACAGGGCTCTTCTAATCCCAGTGTGGAATCACCGCACAACAGTTTAGACTCGAGTTTCAAAAAGTTCGATGAATCCATCATGAAGAAATGTGATAATATTGAAATGACTACATCACTAGTTGAACCGAGGGTTACAACAGAAGGGAATTTCGTTAGAAGATTATCTGCTGCTTCCATTCATAGTGGAGGTGGGGATGATGCTTTGATCAGAGCTTCGCTGAGAAGACGTCCACACAAAGCTGTACCACCATCACATAGGAACAGTTTTCAAGGGTTGGACGAAGCCAACAGACCAGCAGGTATGTAAATACATATTATAGAGACTATCATTCATAGAAAGTACTAACCATTATTTTTTAGTTCAGTTGTTATATTTTGATAGATAGCTTCATAATATTTGGCTGTTGATATTTCCTAGCTTATTTTCTAATCATGCATTGTTATCCTATAACTACTCACCAATTTCAGCCCTTATTAATTTTATCGCCTTATAAGCCCTCCGAGTAAGAACAGTTTTACGTTTCAGCATCATCCACACCCTCCCCAGTATTTGGTACTGCAGGGACCCGTCGAACTGTTTACTTAGCTGATGACAACGCGGACGTCAACCTCAATAGCAAGCCGCAAAGTACCCCAATCAAGGAGAACCCCACTTACTTGGTGTACAACAGAATATCTACCGTCATCGGGGACGGAGCGTGTCAGAGCAACGACCGAACAAACGAAAGACCGATGTCTGAAACGAGAGCCGTCGAAGACAGCGGCACGAGTCGCGATGACTCTAGACGAGCGAGCCGATCAGAGAAGCCAGATAACTCCAAGGAAACGGCCATCTGGTATGAATATGGTTGCGTATAATCTTATATGGTTACTACTGCTGTGGTTGTAACATAACAATTAGGTGTAACATTAACGCTACTCATAAATTTAGTTACTTCTTTATAGGTTAGTATGCTGACTGATGAGATGCCTTGAATTTCGAATGATATTCGAATTTGGAACAGTGTGATTGTATTTGATAGTGTACTAATTATCTTATGATAATATGATTTTGTTTTGACAGTATTAATTTCGCATTTACGTAAAGCATTTTTTATGAACTCTCTATTATTTTAATACTTTATTTTTGTTCTGAATGCATAATAATTATCAACCTGTGTTTTAGTTCAATATTTTGTTATTATACAAGATATCATTCATATAAAATTATTAAAAATTGCCACTACATTTAGGTAGTACCCGCTATCTAGTGTGGTTCAAAATTTTACAATAAACAATCTAAGCTACATTGTAACTGCCAGTTTATGTAATATTTTAAACACGACGCTTAATGTAGAATCTAGATAGTCTTTCAAATTATGTATAAAAATAGAATTATCATTTTCTCATGCTTATTGAACAAATTATTTTATTTGAAATACACATATTATAGCCTCAATCATGACTTGTGGTGTTGCCAGCCTTGTGTGGATATTATTAATGTTAGGATATAATGTTGGGGCTCCTAAAAGGATGTTTTAATGCGAGTAGATTATAAATATTACCGGCCTAGCTTTTAGCTCTAAGCTTAAATTTTAAGCAATTAAAAATAACAATTTCCAGATAACAATATTTTCCACTTATTAATAAAGTAGATGCACCACGCAAATAAAAATATATAATATTTCTCTTTCGTTGATTCAAACTTGTGCGAATTAAATGTTTAAGTACTTCAGTTAAGGCTGGCTGCCGGCTGCATACACACATTTGCCGTATTCGATTTTCTAATGTGGAATTTCGATTTGGAATTCCGTGAGCACAAACGTTCGTTTTTCTTCGCTCGCGAACGCGCTGGCTTGCACTCGAAACGTACGTGCCGAATTCGTCCCGTTCGGAAACAAGCGAATGTGTGCGTCAGTTAATGTATTTTCTACTGATTCCATGCATTCGGATTTCCGAATACGTTATACGGAAAACTAATTTGGAAATCAAATCGTTGAATCGAACACCGGAAACGTGTGTATGTGGCCAGCCTAAGGCAAGCAACCTTTGTTAATCATTCGAACCCGTATAATTTCTATATTATGCTCAGAATTTTGATGAAATGACAATGAAATACAAGCTTAAGTGCCGATTTAACCAAAACCTGTTAAAGAATCGTCATTCTTATTATTTCTTTCGCTCCTCGCTAATGTAAGAACAGGCATAATATTTTGACGATCAACATTATCAGGCATTGGTAAAATTGGGGCTAATATTAATGAAGAAAAGTTTAGTAAAATAATTTTAAAGTTTTAACCATTGAATTAATAAAAATAAAACAAGAAAAATATTTCACGATTCCTATTATAATGGTTGTAACTTGTAATATGTGGTCTTGCTACAAAATGAGTATCCAGATAAAAATATAATTATTAAATTTCTAGTTTTCTTTTGATTACTATTTTGTCTCGATATGTGTTTTGGAGCATGGTGTTGCCATAGGCATCTTATTGCAATGAAAGCAATACATAACTTTAAAAGGGTGCTTCTTAATCTATGTTTTAGCTAAATGGTAATGTTCAATTTGTCTTAATGCCTAAAATGATATTTTAAATTATGTTAAGCTATGATTTAATAAAAGTATGTATGAGTCCATTACAAGAAGTGGTATATTATAGTGTAATAAGGATTCTTAGTGTAATTAAGCTGCCCAGTGATACTTTAAGTACTAATAAAGTTAAAAATTTAATTCATTAAATTAATTCTGTTTATTGTTTAATACAAATAAAATATGTTGATTTAGGAAAATATACAAAATAATTTGTTTATTAACAACGAACATATCTATTCGTAGTTTACTACAACACACAAGTATAATAGTAATTGTAAGTTTATTTTCTTTAATTTCCTTTGTGTGTTGAGTTAGTACTATAATATATTAATTATTGTGTGACCTTTGTTTTAAGAGTACAAAAATAATAACATAAGTAACTTGAAATTAAGTGACAACAAAAATCTATTATTTTTGTTTCGTACAATTTTATTTATTTTTATTATCCTTTTCATATTATTATATATATAATATATATTATATATATATATATACATAATATTTATTATATACATATAATATATATTATTTTATATATTTCTGACTGACTATATCGAATTTTAAGTTTCTTTAATCATGACAATATGATGTTTTTATTGCAGCTTAAAGGTACAATTCCGTGCATCGCGATCGATCGCAGTCGTGCACGACCTACGACTGTCGTCGGACGCTCACGACCATAGTCAACGTATGAAAATGTATGGCACCGCTTCCGAGGCCCGCGACTGACGCGCGCGGCCTACGACTGTCGTAAGCCGCGCGCGATCGTGCCATATAACTTTGACACGGTCGCGCGGGGCCTACGACTGTCGTCGGTCGTGCGCGACTGTCATAACTTCAAGACACGATCGCGCGCGGCTTACGACAGTCGTAGGCCGCGCGCGTCAGTCGCGGGCCTCGGAAGCGGTGCCATACATTTTCATACGTTGACTATGGTCGCGAGAGTCCGACGACAGTCGTAGGTCGTGCACGACCGCGATCGATCGGGATGCACGGAATTGTACCTTTAGGGTTGGACCTCATCTGGCAGCACGGAATCGCCTTTTTCCGTCGCCCTTTCTCTTTCTGTCGCTTAGAACTGCCATTTGATAGACCGAGACAGAAAGCATAATGCGATAGCCTCGAGGATTCCGCCGCGTGCTATCGCATTATGCTTTCTGTCTCGGTCTAGCAAATGACAGTTCTAAGCGACAGAAAGAGAAAGGGCGACGGAAAAAGGCGATTCCGTGCTGCCAGATGAGGTCCAACCCTTACAGATTTGTGATAGGAAAATAAACTTTAATCCTATAATATTATAAAGCACCATTAAAGAGTTTTTACCTTTAATTTGAGCATTATGAATATACCCGATCCGAATATAATCGATTTAGATCCTAAGTTTGGTGCTGTGCCTTATTGATTTTTGGATTTCGTTTAGTAAGAGTATTTGCTCTCCTTTATAATTTTCTATTGTTATTAACCTATTGTACTTAATACACGCCTCTCACCGAATTACTTTACTTTAGCACATTTTGAAATAAATAATTGAAATAAGTGAATGTTTTTTAATTCCTATACAGGGTGCAATTAAACCTTCCTGCCAATTTTTTTTCCAGGAATTAGGTATCATTAGGAGAGTCCATTTAACCAAAAAAACTTGGGTGTTATATTTTTTTAATGACATATTTTATTCCATTTGAAATCGTGGCAGAACGGTCACTCGCGGCGGTGGATATGAAAGGGGGTGACGCGGGGGGAGGCGCGCGCGCTGGGGCACTTCATGCGCAGGCGACTCGTCGTGTGACCCATTAATTGTAGTGTTTTTTAGGATAACTGTTGGAAGCTATTTCTCAACATTTTAGTACTGAGTTATTATAAAAGAAAAAATACGTGTATTTTAAATTGTACCCTGTATTTTAATTTAAATCTTAAAATTTTTGCAAGTAAATAATAGGTATCTAAAGCTGCTTTACGAAATAATATGACAGACTTATTTTTAGACATACACACACTGGCAAAATTAGCGGAACATAGGTAAAAAGGGCCACAAATTGAACTCAAGTGGGTCGGGCTGTGTGAAATCCTTTTTTATAGTTTCTAAGCTCATTTAAGAAATAAAATATTGAACAAAACTGGCAAGTTGACAGGTTTTTATAGCAATTATGTCCTAATAAGTGTTTTTCGATGATTGACGATGACTTACATCGTCAATCATCGAAAAACACTTATTATTATATTCCTGATAAGAATGGCGTTTTAGCGGGGTGCAAGGTATGCTAAGCTCATTTGATTGTTTGGTCACAGAGTACTATAATACTGGTTTGGTTTTTAGAAGAACAATATTGCTTAGATACAAAATTAGTGATTTCCCAGCATCTACGACAGCTAGAGCTGTAACCACGATAGAGAAAGGTCACACCTGCCGTTCGGTCAGTCAGGCCTTAGGTGTGTCGGCTTCCGTGGTCTGTTGTAACTTTCAACGCTACAGAGAGACTGGATCTTACGTTCGGAGACAAGAACGAACGAACGAGAAAGAACAAGGCAGATATTGGGTGACAATAGTTCAGGATGACCGTTTTGTAAGGAAACAAACCTTAAGAAATCGACCTCGAACTGCTATGCAGAGTGCAGACACGAAACCTGTCGGAACAGGTCCGAAATGTATGTGTAAGGGATTGTACAGTAAGAAGAAGATTTAAAGGAGTTAAATTAAACTCAAAAGTGCCAGCAAGGGCACCATTACTTGAGACAGGACACCGAAGAGCCAGGCTAAGATTTGCGCGTGAACATCAAAATTAGACAAGTGAGTGAAATCGTGTGCTGTACGGTGATGGGAGCAAATTCTGTGTACTTACATTTTGTTGACAGGCGATAAATAATGTGGATAAATCGTAAGGAACGCTATAGGCCATCAAACTTAACGGAAACAGTGGCCTATGATGCAGGCTTCGTAATGGTTTGGGGTGGCACATGATTTGGAGCCCGCACGGAGCTGATAATTATTGATGATGGTACTTTGATAGTACGGGGCTATATCACAGACATTCTGGAACTGCATGTTGTGCCTTTTACACAGTTTTAGGTAGTAACTTCAATTTTATGCGCGTCCATAGGTTAAAAAAATCGGGCATTATTACCTAAATGATGCTGGCGTAGCCCAGGTGGAGAGACCGAGAGATCCGATTGAAGACGTGTGGCACATCAATGGGTGAACGGTACGAGTTTGAAATAAAAGGTCCAAAATGTGTCCAGGAGCTCGAGTTGGCGCTACTGGAGGAGTAGGAGAATATATAAAAAAGTATTTAATAATTTTTCCTATCTAATGGTGCCTTTTTCTCTCTCTCTCTATTTCTGTACTCAATCTTCATAATTTTGAAGTCGGTGCCAGTTACAAATGTTTCAAATATTCTGGCATCTGGATTCAACTATATCTGGTACCGACTTCAAAATTATGAAGATTGAGTACAGAAATAGTTGAGTTTTAGTCGAATTCGGAAAAAGGCACCATTAGATAGGAAAAATTATTTAATACTTTTTTGGTTTATATTATAAGGATGTTATTATTGTTTTTACCTTGGAAGTGGGTTTTAATTTTTTGTTAAAAATAATCAAGTTTTTTGTATGTGAACAACAATTAGGATGTTTGTAAGCTACATAATGTTTCATTGAGTCTATTTTTATTTTTCTTTAACATATTGTTTCTAATAAATAAATGACTTAAAACTAGTGAGATCCATTCGCAAGGTCAGTCTTTATGTCCCATTGTAATACTGGACATGGCGTCATTGTTATTTTGAATGGCAACCCCGAAACTACTGCTTTCTGTCCCGAATTGACTCTTGGTGGCAAATAAGATATAACACACTGAAACAAAAAAAAACTTATGTACCAGCTCAAAGTAATATAGCAATGGAACAAGAAGAGTTTCCTACCTTTGGTTTAGCTGTTTCTGTTGACATATAGCCAATGCACATCGTTTTTGTCGTATGACCCCACAAGAGTTCTCCATCTCCAACATCAGAATTAAATAACAGTCCCAATGTGCCTCCAAGCCTTTCCGAAACATCCCAAAGAAATGGTGACTTTAAAAAGTTATCTTGCAAACATTTATCGAGGCCTAGCACTGGGGATGTTTCTAGTAGGCTCTCTGCAGTATTCTTGGCCAATTGTGTTCTGATGAGATGCTCCCCACAGCCTGATGTGCAGGCCGCTACCGATGGCTTGGCACCATCTCTGCTCATAACAGCCCAGACTCCGCTGCCAAATGAGGCAGCTTGACCAACTCTACCTTCATGCTTTAAGGAAACTCCACCTGAGCTAGCCCCGGATGCCACTATTCCGTTAGAATCGACACATATAGCTCCCACTGTGTCTAGAGGACTGAATTTTAAGTCATTTTGCAGTGAGTATCTTTTCAACTTTCTCTTGGAGTGTTTGTAATTGCGAAATGCTTTAGCTGAGACCATTTTGCTATCATCGACAATTTGTAAGCCCATCCTTTCTGCCCAGCTCCTAGCTCCTTGCCCAGTGAGAATGCATGGGGGTACGCGACCTAGTGACAAGCTTTCACATTGCTTCATACATAATTGTTTTGCCAGAGATATTGGGTTCCAAACATTTGATACAGCACCACAAGCACCAAAATGTAATGTTTGCCCGTTCATAATGGAAGCATCACACTCCACTAATCCATTCCAGCTTAAGTTGGAACCATATCCAGCATTGGTGAGGGAGCTATTTTCAAGCTCTGCAAATGTAAGTATTATGTATTTTATTTGCCACATCTGCTTATAATCCATGGATTTATTACAGATTATAGAGGATTTTTTTTGAGAAATAAAGTTATTAACAAGCTATTCATACAAACCTATTATGGCTTTTTCTACAGCATCAACAGCATTTCCTCCCTGTGAGAGTACCTCTGCAGCTTTTCTGCAAGCTGCAGAACATGTTTTTTGGTAGTCCTTTTTTAGAGACTCACTGTGGTAGCCTGCACCTGTTGACGCCAAAGCATTCCTATTTATAACACATATCCATAAAGCAAATGATTATAGCATCAAACACAACTCACCACAGTGAACAGCAATAAACCCATTCATGGTCAATATTTTCGAAGTACTAATCTGATCACGAATCCTTAGAAAAATCCTGATAAATCATGTGCTTCGAACAATAACATGCAGAATCAATATTACTTCAAATCTGAAACAAACAAGAACGTATCACACGTTGTTGGTTAAACTTCCTTTTTAATTTTGTATTACTTTTAGTATGTAGTGGTGTTCTATTTTAAGGCATAGGCCTATTAAAAAATTTATAGAAATCAAATAGGGGGAGCATTAATTATGAAGGAATTATCTTTACTGATGTATTAGCAGAGCGTCTGTGGCCTAATGGACCTTTGGTTCTCACTCCTAGAGGGTGCAGGTTCGATCCCGGGTGGAGGCATGTACCAATGAGACATTTTCTGATGTCAAGTACAGAATACGGACGCTCATACGGTGAAGGAAAACATCGTGAGGAAACCCACACATAGCTGGTCCCAGACGTATTGACTAGTTCTTTCCTCTGGACTAGGCCGACGTATGCGCTTGGGCAACCATAAGGAAATTTAAAATCTTGTCCCAGGCACTACAGTATTTGAGGAGTGGTTACTTCGTTCTGAAAATACTGTATAAATCATCCACAACGGATGCAAAGGCCTCGTTTTGTATTAGCAACAATATTACAATGTAATGGTTTCGACCATAATTTTTAAATTCTACATAAATCATTTACATACCGATCCTCATGAACAGTACATTTTGAAATGAAAACAGAATACCTACTATTCTTTTACGAAATAATTCGAAAGGAAAGCCATTGTATATTGTTTTGTTTATAATTTTTAACAGAATATGTTTGACGTTTGTTTGTTCCTACTTCTTCCTCTTGTATTTTTTTTTTATTAAAAGCCTTTTTCATGGCCCTCTACAAGAGTGGCCAGCGCTGGGCGATAGAATGGCCTAAATTACACGGTCAATATTATCACAATTCTAGTATCACGGGATTCACAAATAGTACCTACTGCGATACTGCGATTCGGCCTATTACACCATCAATATTACCACGGAATCGTGATAATATTGATGCGTGTAATACCTGCCAATGGCGTATACAAAATATATGCGCCAAATACTTTTAAATTATGAGTTTTATAAGGCTCTAAATACGGTAAATTACGGAATCTCCGTAGGGAATGCCCTTAATATACATATTCGACTTTACCGACTTCCAAAGGTGAAAGTTAGTTAAGTAGGTACCTATTTGTTCGGCTGTGGATATTTTAGTTTTTGTGATGCATTTTCTTAGCTTAGCTTTACCTTAGCTACCTTTTTTCAAAAAAGTAAGATTTTGCACCACAGCTACAGTTATAAACCCCGTGGTATACTTCCGAAGGTACTGAACAGAACTTCAGATTCCTTATACATATTATAGAGTTTCAGCGTTGTTTAAAGAAGCAAAGATAATATTGTATTATGCTACTATGCAGATCACATTTATTTATCAGCATCATCAATACCACCATTAACCCATCAAGATTCAAGCCCCATACGAGCACCGGTGATCGCGTCAACAATAGAATATTTTCCAATATTTTCCATACAATGTTCTAAGTAAATGTATAATGTGATCTTATAAATATCTAAAAAAATGTCCGCGACACACTATACCTATCTATGTCAAGTGAGGCACAACAACCATTTTTTTATTTAAAAATCTTGTTTTTTTTTTGGACTAATTTAAACGCATTTATTTTACTCATGTTGATAATCCTTATCAAAATAAATTATTTCATCACTTAGTACAGTTTATGTAGATAATATATGGTATGTAAATGATCAAAATTTGACGCTTGGTTTAGAAGTTATGACGAAATTAAAAATTGCGATTTACGCCCGTTTCAAAGTGGGCGCTACCAAGGGTAGCGCTACGTGCGCAGTAGCGAAGATTATGACCGGCCCTGCAGCTGGTGAATTAGCTCATATACCAAGAATACCAATGATCCCTACTGATTTGCCTATAGGTAGTTTGCAAAAGGCTCCAATTTCCTGTGTGACGTAGCTTTTGCGGCGGTACCGACCAATGCAAGCCACGGGTAGTAATAATGAATAATCAAAACTGCTAAATCGATTTTAATCATTTTTGCAGCGGCTATATTATATTTTATACCCGTGCGAAGCCGGGGCGGGTCGCTAGTGTACTTATATAATTTAAAAGCTATAATAATTATTGTAAGGTTTCAATAAAATTCGTTCAGTAGTTTTTGAGTAAAAGAGTAACAAACATCCATACAGCCATACAAACCTTTATCATAATATTATTATATTTTCATTCATTATGAGATCACGTAGTTACAACACTCGTCATTGTGAATGAAATTCGTAAATTGTAATACGAATTACGACGTCCTCACTCGACTGCGGTCGCCGGTCAGGCACCGACCAAAGAGGATGTAAACTGTATACCAAAGAGGATGTAAACTGTATACCATAGAGGATGTAAACTGTATACTACGTAACAAGAGGTCGGACTTAGAAGAAAAAAAATAAACATCCGTTATTTATTTAATTTGAAACTGAAGTTAAAATTTTTAAGTGCAAAACCTTCCACTCTAAACATACCAAAAAAAAAATAAATAAATAAAAAAGAAAATGAGCTCAATTATATGTTTTATTTCAATAAAAAATATTGTACTTACATAGCTAAATAAATAGGCTAATAAGGTAAATTAAACAATAAAACAGATTTAATCCACAAGCTTTTGTTGATTTCTATTATTCAATATTATAATATGTATTACAGACTACAGTACAGTTTTATGTATTTTATTTATAAATCGCTGCCCTAGTGCTTGAATGGCCAATCGACCAGTGAGCAAATTTTACAGGAGACGTTTTTTTAAAATTATTTATGGATATTATTAGAAGTTTATTAAACTTTTGCTGTGTTAGAAAAATGTAGTATTTCTTTATATGTATAGAAATAGTAATGGAAAATAATAACTATAGCACTCATTATATTTCATTTAATTATTGGAGATTGGCCAAAATTCTTCCGACAAAATTATGTATATGGAGATTGAGCACAACGACATGGAGATAGTTCTCTAAAATAACGTGCCAGTTTAGTGCTTGTTTGTCCAAAATACCACCATGTTCGCTATACAGTATGTTTAATTTTTTTATAAAATTATTAAAAAATGTATATGGTCGTGTATACGTGTGTATGTATACTATGATGTTTGTTTGTCCGCAATATTCGCTCGTTTGACTGAACCGATTCTGATGCCGTTTTCAGAACAATATTTGTCACATTTAGGGTCAATTTATACTAGCGCAGAATCGAAGGGCATCGAAGCGAATTACCAAAATTTTCAACCTTAACTCCAAAGCATAATGCACACATTACTTCTGCGAGGCAAATCAGCGTTGGTCGGGCGGATTCGCGCGAATTTGCGCGAATGCGCGCGCCTTTTTAAATTCTCAGAAGATAATTTACATAAGAAAAAAGAAATTTTCAGAATAATGTGTGCGTTAACGCTTTGCAGTTAAGGTTGAATTTGCTATGTTCAGTTTTTGTAATTCGCTTCGATTCTGCGCTAGTTTAATCCTTCGACCGGGGATTCTTGGAAATGCTATTGTATTCTATTGTTGTTGCGATCACCGGGGCTCGTACGGGGCTTGATGGGTTAAATTGACCCTAAATGTGACAAATATTGTTCTGAAAACCGCATCAGAATCGGTTCAGCCAAACGAGCGATAATTGCGGACAAACATACATCATACATACATACACACATACATAGAAGTCAACCTGAGAACCTACCTACCCTACCTTTTTTAAGTCGGTTTAAAATAGTAAGAACGCATCATGGCTTAGATGTGACAAGGTAATAAATTATTTATTAAGTACTTACAAATAATCACCCTGTATTTACCCTCAAGTAACTTCGAACACTAAAACAAAATTGAAACAAAAGAATATATCAAGAAACTGGCAACGTACCTTTCCAAATCAACTTCACTCAATTTAAAATCCATTTTTTTCGTTGTTACAGATATTTTGAAGCATATAAAGTATTAAATTTGTCGTAGTAAGCAAATAATAAGTAATAAAGAAACAAAATGCGTCGCGTGACGTGCGCGTGACCTTCGAAATGCTTGACCGTGATTGGTCGGTCGATGGATATTGGACAAACACGACGGGAGATGGATATTTGAATGTGTTCATTTGAGCAAAATGTGAAGTTAGGCTTAACCTCTGAAGGCAGACGAGTAATGTCGTGGAGTAACCATGAGATAGGCGGATCCCCTAGTTATGATGGTCAGCTGTTTATTGCCAGCCCACTGTAGCTTATCATGGAGGTAGGATGGTGTTTCAAATTTCACCACGCCAAACAACAAGGTAGCGAAGTGTAGTTGCCTACGACTATCCATTCTGAGCCACCCCAATTCGTTAATGTATGGCGACACATGGGCGGGTGGAGGCACATTACAGCAAAATCTTGCACACGCATTTTGCACTTTTTGTATGTGATGTTTGGAACGTGCGAGAAGACAGGGACCGATTACAGCATCCGCGTAATTTAAATTAGAGAGGACTAGTGTTTCACAAAAAGTAGCTCGTAGATTTTTTGAAATGAAATTTCTTATTTTATAAAGGATCTTTAGGCGATAGAAGCACCTACTGACGGTTTTTACTACATGCTTCTCAAACCTAAGCCCTTCATCCATCAGCACTCCTAGATTCCGTGCTTCCGTTACTCTGTTTATATTTACGTCCGTAATACAAACAGAGGGCATATTGATCTCCGTTTTATGTATTTGTGATTTGGTTCCTAAGATCATATATTTGGTTTTGTTTGGGTTTAGCACCAAAGAATTATTTTTTGACCACAGGCTGATCCGTTCAAGATCCTCGTTCAACTTTTTTATTGCCTCTATGACGTTACACGGTTTAAACGTTATGTAAAGTTGAATGTCGTCGGCGTAAATATGAAACCTACAATGTCGGATACACTTAACTATATATGCGCAAAACAAAGAAAATACTACTGGCCCTCTGTTAACCCTCTTAGGATGCGACCGCAAAGGAGACCCATCGTCCGAGATAATTTCAGTTACCTGCGACCGATTTAACAGATAAGCAGAAAACCAGGCTATAGCTTTGTCGTCGAAACCATAGTATTTAAGTTTTGATAACAGTAAAGATATATTTATTGGTTCAAACGCAAGTGAGTAATCAAGTAAAACTAATACTGTTACCTCTCCCCCATCCTGTGCAGAGATAATATTATCGACGACATCAAGCAAAGCCGTTGTCGTACTATGCTGCTTACGATAACCCGACTGTACCGAGGGTAATATATTGTTGTCATCCATATATTTGACGGTCTGGGCACTTATTACCTTCTCAAGTACCTTAGACAAACAGGGCAATATACTGATCGGTCGTAAGTCTTTTAGTTCCGACACATCATCATTTTTAGGTATAGGTCTAACGATAGCCGTATGCCACGCTTCGGGGAAGGTACCAAAATCTATAGACGAGTTGATAACATTAGTAATAGCACTTAGACAATTAGGGCTTCGACTCAACATCAATAACATGTCCAAATTTATATTGTCAATTCCAATCGCCTTAGATTTTAATGACTTAAGAATTTTAATGACATCGGAATCACCAACCAATTTAAAGTGGAAAGTAGACGAATCAAAAGTATGAGAATCAAAATAAGCCTGCAATGATACAATGTTATTACCCGGTATGTCCAAAAAATGATCGTTGATGATATTAGGGTCACTTAAGTATGTAGGTAAGGCTAATTCCATTTTATGATTATTTAAGTTATCTTTTAGATGTTTCCACATAGTTTTTGGATACTTAATATGAGCATTGACATACGTATCAAAATAAGCCGCTTTCTCTCTGATCAGCGCTCGTGTAACTTACTTTTTGAGATCCTTATAATATTTAATATGAGAATAATTTTTTGTACTGCGTGCCCGCTTATATGCCTCATCTCGACGTTTCATCAATTTCTTTATATTAAATGTAACCCAGGGATATTGTCGGTCTTTTATATAAAGCGTTTTAGTGGGCGCTAGCAGGTCGAAGATATACAAAGCGCTATTATTAAAGGTTTGTACCATTTCATCGATGTTACTAAGATTACGAATGGAATGCCAATCGATTGAATTCACTAGGTATTCAAAATCACTATACGAAATATCTTTTATGGGTCTATATATTATCTTTTTTGCCGCGGTCTTAATCCTTGGAAGGTCTATATGAAACGAAATGAACGCATGACTACTGAGATCCGGAATGTGTTCAACCATGACTCGATCCAGATCAGCGTTAGAGCCTGACCAGGTCGAGTAGGGTCTCAGTGTCTTGTGTAAAGTGAGTGGGCTCAGTAGTAAACTGGCGCAAGCGGTGTATCGACAAAAAGTCCTCCAAGATTTTATAGTGAGCAGAAGTGCAATTCAAAAAATTTATATTAAAATCGCCTACAATGTACAAGTAGTCGTAACCCGAGAGACTACTAATGCTATCAGTTAATGCATCTGTGAATAATTTAACCGATAACCAGGGAGGTCGATATGCAGTGCATAGGCACTGCATATCGACCTCCTTAATAGGTAAATAGCTTTTCCATTCAATTTCAAAGATAGCCACATTTGCTCAATATTGTTCAGCGAGCTTAAATGTCTTATCACCTGTGCATTGAAACCTTTCCTAATATAAAACCCCACTCCGCCACCGCGGGATCGCACACTAGCAAGTCTCGGAATATGAACTAACCTATAATTAGGTACTCGAGGTGCCCTACACTCCTCTCCCTGCCGCAGCCAGGTTTCATTAATGGCGACAATGTCACACCCGTGTCTATCTACAGCCACTATGAACTCATCATGCTTAGTACCTAGGGACCCGGGGTTCAGAAAACCAACTTTTATATTATTATTTTTATTCATTATCAAATTTTAATATAATATATTTTAGTTTCATTTAATTGTGATTGAGTAATGATAATAAGAATCTCTAATGTACTTAACTAAAAAATAAACTAAATTAAAAGAAAGATTACACACAATTGTGATATAAGTGAAATAGATTTCCATTATTGAGCTAAGGGAAAGGCACTAATGCTAGACACTGAACTAATAGATGACACTTACGACAAAAATACCATAAAAATAAGAATAACTCTTAATTATTTCTCAACACTGTAAATTTTATAAGCTTCTTAAGCTATCTGTTGATGTGAAAAAATATATTAGGGACGTCTTCGGGAACAAAATTTTAAAATGGGATCAGTTTTCGTAAAAATGTGACCGTGTCAACACGCGCTCGGCAATTTCTTAGCAAATAAGTTAAGGAAGGCGAAATTTTGCACGTAAGTTTTGAATACATTTGTTTGATTTTTTGTAATTTCTATTGACTTCATTGAATTAATGGTCATGTTGTATACACTAATTAATGTTTATTTATGATTTTTTTTATCCATTTTCCCTAACAATATAAAGGGTGTCTACTATTAGTTCTTGAAAATGTAAAAAACCTAATAGATGGCATGGATCTCATCTTTTAGTTTTGCAATACATACTAAAGTTATTTTGTAGTTTATTCTACTGCAAAAATTATAATTCTATTAACAAACTAATAACTTAGAACTACTTTACCTAAAAATGGACATGGTGTCTAATATTAGACCTTGTACTAATCTAAAAATTGATTGCTTTAGTTTTTTAGCAGTAAAAAGAAGAAAAAGGAGAGCTGTGAAAAAAAAGAAGAAAAAAGAAGAGGCAAGAGAAGCATAGAGACTAAAGACTGAAAATAAGGAAAAAAAAGAAAAAATAAATAAAAGGAAAGATAGTTTCAGCATGGAAGAAGAATGGATAGAATCTGGAGACAACGTGGATAATATTTCTGATGCATGTAGTTATTATGATGAAGTAAATGAAATCTTTTGAAAAACGGCAAATAAAGACCTAATAATATGAAAAATGTAAAATGTAATTTAATGTTCTATGTCAACTATTAGTTCATATTGGTGTCTACTATTAGTGATGTTCGTTTTTTGTGATGTCATCTATTAGCTCTTTTGACTAAGTTTACAAAAAGACCAAAAATATTTTATTTTATTGATTTGTCAGAGAATAATTATAATAGTTTTATTTTGTAAGAGTTACTGAAGACACGGAAGAAGTTACCAATCCTTCATTCTCATAAATATATATTTTATAACATTCAAATGTTTCATGTTTCCTTAAAGTGTCTGCCATTAGGTCTTTTCCCTTAACATAATATTTAATATTATAAACGTAAAAATAGAAATTAAGTATGGTATTAAAAACTATAAAAAAACATAACTGTGTATAATATAGTAATAAGACGTAGTATATTATAATGTTTAACTTATACTATTACTAACTATAAAACCTGAATAAGTGTAATATAATAAATTAATAATAATATAAGTGTGTGCCTTAAGTGTCGAGTCTACGTACCCAAATAACATCCTGAAACCATTATTTGAGAAAAAAATATAACGTTTTTGCAAAACACCACCATACCAGTCACCTCCTCGATGCACCTCATACCTAGAATACAAAAAAGTAACAAAAATTATTTTACTACTAAATATTAGGACAATAGTTGGACAATCAATTTGATACATAGACAACTTTTTAATGTAATAATTGCAAGTAATAAAATGCAATACATATTTTAATTTTACAACAATCAAACAGCTTTGGCGCCAAAAAACTGTTCCAAGTCACGACTCAGTTTGATTCGATGAGCTGGGGAACCTGCGTCGCGACGGATAAAGATGAGGCCCCCTCGCGTCCAAACGTAACGCCAGCCGTGTTGACGACCAGCCTCGCGGGCCTTATAGAATAGAGCACGGTTTGATGTTGTTAGGCGCTCGTTTATGTGGATGCGTAAAGTTGGGCCATCCAGGATACCAACGGTGTCAAGCCCCCGTCGCACCCTGGCCGCCTTGAGAATATTGTCTCTCACAGCTCTACGAGCCAGGCGAACGACAACAGGTCTAGGTCTCGGCTGCTCCCCCCCTGCAATAGGTGCCCGCCTGGCCCCCTTACTTATTTACAAATAGAAACAAGCTCTGCGGGGCTAAAATTAGCAATTCCTCTCAATCAATTCAGCAAATGAATTGCCAAAACTGTCAAACTAACAAAATATGTCAAATCAGTACAAAAATACAGAAATTAATTGCAAGCAGAGTTGCATTTTATTATGATTCATATCATGATTCTACAAAGCGACCATTTTAGCCCCGCTGCTTATTAAATGTGAAACACAACAAGTTCGCCTATTATTAATTTAGCTTTAGTAATGGGCATGTGCGTACGAAACTCGAACTTTTACAAAAAATATGGAAAATTACAATTACTGGTCCCGAAGCAATAAATAAAATATATTAAAATCGTGGTAAAAAGAACGAAGGAACTAATACGACCACCGGTTCGGGTACGAAACTCGCACTTTTACTAAAAAGATAGAAAATTACAATTACTGATCCCGAGGTCCGGTTCGGGTACGAAACTCGCACTTTTACTAAAAAGATAAAAAATTACAATTACTGATCCCGAAGTCCGGTTCGGGTGCGAAACTCGCACTTTTACTAAAAAGATGGAAAATTACAATGACTGCTCCCGAGGCAATAAATAAAATATATTTTTATTCAAAATTATTAAAAAGATGGAAAATTACAATTGGTGGTGTTGATCGCAAGAATCAGAAACACTGTAATAATTAATTGAATATATAAATAAAAAACGTGGAATATTTACATAGCATCACCTTGATCCACCGTGCGTTTTTCGCGTAACTACTAATTTCGCGTGGCTTTTCTGATGTTGCGAGTGTCCATGGGCGACGCGGACGGTAGTTGCTTTCCCGTTTGCTCGTTTGACACCCCTTATTTTATAAAAAAAATATACATAATATATAATAATATGAAATACCTATATTATATATATGAAATACCTACATAATAAATTAAATAGATTAAAGGGTGTCTAAAGTATGGAATTCTTTCCAACATTGACCAATACAGAGAAAAACTTTGCAGTGGCTACACATTGTATTGCAATCTTTCCTTAAGTTTTTAGACAAGCAACGGGCGCAACGACCTCGTTGATAGCGAATTTGCTTACTAGATGTTCTAGTAGCTTCTTTGTGCTCAGGAAAGTGGTCAACCGATCTGTCGAGTCGCTCATAGGGCTCTGCACGGCGAGGCCCTGCTCGTCTCACCGAGTTTTCCCCAAACTGAGCACAAAGCTCTTCTATCAGCTTATACCGAAATTGCCTGTGCGTCATTTTTTTGTTTTGGCCAATGTTGGAGCAATATATAATATAAGAATTCAGAACGGATATATTAATGAGCCGGCGAAAGACTTTTATATACCATTTTATCCCACGTTTTCTTTCTAATGAATACATGGAAAGTTTCTGGTCCTTGAGGTCAACACCGCCCATGTACCGGTGAATATCGAATGCGATTATGTACTACAAGCTCTGCGGCAGACCCCAGCAGTGTTGCCAACTATGGGGATATCCCACTTTTAGTAGGGAAAAATTAAATATATAGTGCGTATATTAGGGAGTAAAAATATTATATTATATTCATGGGCGTGAAATTTTTTAAGCAAAAATGTATATTTATTTGGTTTTTATTACTGTTTTTATATAAATAATGACATCATGAGTGACGTTTTTGCCGCAAACAATAATTGCGGTCGGGTGAAGTAGTATTTTCAGCGTTTTGATCTCTCAGTGGAAAGTACCCCAAGTAATAAATAATATATTTAAATAATAGTTGGGGAGTTCTGGTTGAAATTCAATGGCATCACTGGCGCCGCGGCCGGCGCGGGCGCCCGCGCCATCCATGCCGACGGCGATCGGAACTACTCGTGAATAGTCGTGAGCAATCGGATATAATCCGAGTAAAATGAATAGACGCAAATCTAACTAATTACGTATAATATGTACATTATGCATTTTTGTTTTGTAAGGTTTACATAGCTGAAATTTTTTGTGTTTTGGGAGGCCATTTGCTTTTTTCATGTGATCGAGCACTGTTAGTACTATATTATATTATTATTTTTGGTTTTATAGTTTTCTAAGAATATTTTAGATTTTAATATTTGAAAGTTTGTATAATATTTAACAGTTTAACATTAATAATTGCGTACATTCATAACTATCACTCACTTGGATAAGATAATTTGTGGTGGCCAAAATTTTGCATTTATTTACATCGGATTATGGATCGGATCTCAAGTAACCGGAACCTTGATTATGTGAAAAGACAAAAGTTAAGCTGATTACGTGAGTACTTAAAATATATTAGATATAAAAATGAAAAATTTGTAAAAGAAAAAGTTTTTGTTTTGTTTTATTTCACGCCAAAACTAATGAACCGATTGTAATAAAATTTTGTACAGTTAGTCTAGAGCCTGAGAGAGCCATAGGCTACATTTTGATGAGGCAAAAATATAGTATCTAATTTCCATGGAAATATCGATGAAAATAAATTCACATTGTATTTCTAATACGTAACAATAGATGGCGTTTTTATTTATTTTAGCTTAGCGCACAATATTATGTTGTATGGTAATTGGTATATTTCCATGGGTCTCGATGAAATAAACTCTCATTGTAGTTCCAACGCGTGACAACAGATGGCGTTTTTTTATTTCTTCATAACAGAACGTAATTATACTAATAGTTTAGAAAACATAGTTTTTAATTTATATCCACACTATTATTATAATTTATGCGAAAATATCTCTTTTTGTCCGTTTGTCTGTCTGTTTTGCTTTCACACCAAAACTACTGAACCGATGTCGCTGCATTACCAGTGTCAAAATCTTGTGCACGCCGCTGATTCATAATAGCATGTACCTGTACCTTACGAGGGTAATATTGTTAAAACTGTTTATATAGGTAAGTACTTACGAAAAGCGGAAGTGTATGATAATGCTGCCGACACTGACTTGCTCAATACGCGCGCACAATTCTTGACCTATAAAAAAGACATACAGTAAAACCCGTTTAAGACGATTTCACAGGGGCTCAACCAAAAACGCGTCTTAAGCGGAAAAGCGTATTAAGCGGGATATAGAGAAATAAAAAAACGAACCTTCTGCATACGTATGTATTAATATTAGTATGTTTTTTCGGATGTGGGTGTTCCTATCAATGAAGATTTTGCGTCTACCTATTTTTATCTGGCAGAGCTGTAATCATTTAGATTCTAGAGCTTTTAACCAATCGATGAAACGAATGCCGGTCATCCAAGCTCGAGATAGTACATCATAATAATATGTTACAGGAAGCGATTTTACGTTTTTGAAACGACGCGAATTTTTCGCCTTACCAATCACCAGCAAACGTAACTTTTCTGACTTGTTTCTGACCCATCAGAATTGGCACAGGCCAGGGCAGTCGTCAGTCAGTCTCTCTTTATTTGCTTTGCCACCATAACAAACATAGGATTTTTCTGGCATCAATTTAAAAAATAAACCGAATTCGTCGGCGTTAAAAATGTCTCGCGGTTCGTAACTTTGCAACAATTCGGGAAGTGTTGCCACTTGCCATCCACGTATCAACTATCAACATCTAATTCCCACTGATTTGACGGTACACAATGCCGTGGCGATGAGGTAAGAGGTTAATATGTTTTGGCCGTTAGGGCGTATTAAACGGGATGACGATCGTATTAAGCGTTAAAGAATGTTTGAAAACATGTCTCAAGTTGCAGGGACTCATGCAAAATGGCGTATTATGCGGGAAATCGTATTAAGCGTGATCATCTTAAACGGGTTCTACTGTAATGTTAGAAAAATATACTATTGATTTACAAACCCATCAGTCGTGGCAAAACGAGACACAATAGCTTTTTCATTGTTATCGCGGCCAGATGTGGCCGCTTGGGGCTTCATGAATTAATATAATTAATAATTAGAATGAAATATAATTTTCTATCTTGGGCTACCTCCGGCCAGTCGCATGTCGCCAAAAATGCCCAGATCATCCCGCCACCTCTCCCAGCAGTGGGATAGTATAGGCTAGCAAAAAATTATAATATTATGTTTTTATTTACAAGAATACATAAAGTTAAGTACCTTCATTTTTTTTATTTTTTCTGGTATAACATGTTGATTTGTCAATTTGTGAAGAATTCTTGACTCTCCATGCTTACAGTCAGCATTGTAAACATCTACGATGTCATTCCATGTCACCTTTTTCCCCTCAAACAGCATGTCTTTTGTTAGTAAATTATTACGAATGCCTTTTAACAGATGAGGTGGATCGAAAAAAACACTCAGCGAAGCGCCATTTAAATGAATAGTTTCATCTTTAAAACAAAAATAAGATTTATAATATGATGCATGTGACCAGTTGGTATTGCACAATTGGTGTGTACAGATATAAAAGAAAGAATTACCAACAATGAGACAATCTATCTTATAATATTATGCATTAAATACTAACTTCAATATTACTAACATTAACCTCTCAACCCCCATAAGGACATCGGCGACCGCGATAACAATAGAAATCTATTGTGTCTCGTTTTTCTACGATCGAGGGATTAAAATTGATGAGCAACTGGTCTCTACTCTTTGTAGCTACTATTTAAATTGAACTCACCAACTATCTCTCCAGCACGTAATTGGTCTCGTTTAGTGTCATCTAATAAACTGTTTATAGCAGACTGAAAGCTTGATCCTTGATCAGAAATGAGCGCAATTGGTGTAAGCCCCTGTGTCTGTCACTGCTGCTATAACATTTTTAATTATGCCTTTTAATTGAAGACTCGATGTGGCACCTTCACAAAAGTAAAAGGGGATCGGTTGCTGCCATTTAAATACAGCACCCCGAAGCATAAAAACGAGGGCATGATCTGCAAACTGGTTGATCTTGCCATTCAAATCGACAAAGCCTACTAAGTTGTCTTTGTGGGCTGCATAAGTTAATGCAGTTTCGATTGCCATCTCATCATATACAACTGTACATATTTTTTTTCTAATATCCCATTTTGAGATCTGAAAGCATAAAAATAATATGATTACCTACCTAATGATTATCTTAAAAAAGTATATATATTAAGTAAAAATTAAATTAAAAAATCAAAGTTATAATATGTTTCCTGTTGTTTAATATGTTCAAAAATTTGTGGATTAATCCCTGCATCAATATTTAATTGGCTTATTATCTTCCTTAACGATGACTTGGAAGGCAAAATAAATATTTTTTGTAGAAACCTGTACGATTTGGGGCCTTGCTTGTATATGGATAGAGCAATGAGCTTTTCCTCTCTTGTAAATCGGCGGGCCTTCTTATTTTTTATGTAGAGACGAACTTGCAGCCACAAAACTGATTTAGTTAAGGGATTCCTGTTTTTTGTTAACTCTTCTAAAGATTTTTCTTTACTTCAGTAAAGAAAAATCATGGCAGAGCCAAAGGAGTATTAGCCTTCAGGCTAATACTCCTTTGGCTCTGCAGTTATAATTATTTTAGCGTTTCGCCTTTTTATATTCATTATAAAATAATTTGCATCTCGGAGTTAATGAATTCACATTTCTTAACAATCTCTTTTTAACCAGTTTTCTTGGTGTTTTACAAGATGAACCTGAAAATGCATACTAATATTTACAAAACATGTTTGTAACTATTTAATCAAAATAATCCTAAATAAAGTAAAAAATAGGAAGTAGACATATGAGACTATTTACATTTTTAGCCCCCCTATTCTGAGCACATTGTAGGTGAATAACTCAAGAGGGGAACATTTGTCAACTTTTGCAGAAAGTCGCATTAGTGCCTCTGACCTTAAGCACACAAAAAATCTAACTCTGTACCTGAGCCCGAGTTTGCTGACAAGCAAGTATTTGAATTTATTTATTTCTTTGAACATGAATACTGAAGGCTTTAAAACAAAAGTAGTACTAAATTTTAACTTGCTACTTGTTACTAAATTGTGTGTTTACATGCAATTAAGTAACTTAAAATTAAGTTAAAATTTAGTTAACTACTTATCTACTTAATACGTGTAAACCAGCCCTAAGGGTGGGTTGCACCAACTTACTTTAACTTTAACCATCTAAAGCGCTTATTCCATTTCACTAAATTTAGACGTCTAAATGATATAGTGACTAAATTTAGTCAAGTGGAATAGCATTTAGTAACCTTCTAAATGGTATTCAACTTGACTAAATTTAGTCACTAAATGATTAAGGCGTCTAAATTTAGTGAAATGGAATAAGCGCTTTAACTAGTACTACGACTCTGGTGCAACCCACCCTTATATTATTCTATTAATTGTACTTGCTGGTGATGAATAAATATCTTTTTATTTATTTATTAATGTTTAACTTTATTGAATATAACAGAGTAAAATTGATATCTTACAGATAACTATATTGTTCAGCCATAAAAGATAAATAAGGGATAAGAATTATGGCTTCCTTCACTACATGAACACATTTCTTTTTCAGATACTTGTACCATCACCTCAATAGATCAGTAAGTTGCTGTTTCATCTTCCAGCTCTGCAATCCAAGGTATTTCGAGGACTTTTTTTGCAAAGGGTGTAATTAAGATTTTCAAAAACATGAGTGTTTTTTCAATTTGTTAATGATTTTTATGTCTTGGTCAAAGTACCTGTCGAGAACATCAGATATATCCTACCAATGAGTATATACATGGACGAAGTCACGGGCAGCCATAAATTGCCACATCATTTTGAACCAGGCCCGATTCTAGCATAGGACTACACAGTTGACGAAATGGCATAATTGTTTTTTTTTTCAGATACCTACATGTACTATCACCTCAACGGAGCAGGAGGTTGCTGTTCCATCTCCCAGAACTGCAACCCAAAATAAACAAGGTATTTACAAATACTTTTTTAGCATAGGGTGTAACTATAATTATCATCGTCAATTTGTATATTCTGATTTGTACCATCAGTGATTTCTTCGTAACTATGTCTCATAGTTTCAGACTTTCCTATACTGACTGATCTTAATTTTACACCCTGTTTAGTCCTATAGTGCCTTCTTGAATTAGTTTTGTTGTATGGTTTCTTTAAAGCCTTCAGTATTCATGTTCAAAGAAATAAATAAATTCAAATACTTGCTTGTCAGCAAACTCGGGCTCAGGTACAGAGTTAGATTTTTTGTGTGCTTAAGGTCAGAGGCACTAATGCGACTTTCTGCAAAAGTTGACAAATGTTCCCCTCTTGAGTTATTCACCTACAATGTGCTCAGAATAGGGGGGGGCTAAAAATTTAAATAGTCTCATATGTCTACTTCCCATTTTTTACTTTATTTAGGATTATTTTGATTAAATAGTTACAAACATGTTTTGTAAATATTAGTATGTATTTTCAGGTTCATCTTGTAAAACACCAAGAAAACTGGTTAAAAAGAGATTATTAAGACATGTGAATTCATTAACTCCGAGATGCAAATTATTTTATAATGAATATTTTGGCGAAACGCCAAAATGATTATAACTGCAGAGCCAAAAGAGTATTAGCCTTCAGTAAAGAAAAATCTTTAGAAGAGTTAACAAAAACAGGAATCCCTTAACTAAATCAGTTTTGTGGATGCAAGTTCGTCTCTACACAAAAAATAAGAAGGCCCGCCGATTTACAAGAGAGGAAAAGCTCATTGCTCTATCCATATACAAGCAAGGCCCCAAATAGTACAGGTTTCTACAAAAAATATTTATTTTGCCTTCCAAGTCATCGTTAAGGAAGATAATAAGCCAATTAAATATTGATGCAGGGATTAATCCACTAATTTTTGAACATATTAAACAACAGGAAACATATTATAACTTTGATTTTTTAATTTAAATTTTACTTATATATACTTTTTTAAGATAATCATTAGGTAGGTAATCATATTATTTTTATGCTTTCAGATCTCAAAATGGGATATTAGAAAAAAAATATGTACAGTTGTATATGATGAGATGGCAATCGAAACTGCATTAACTTATGCAGCCCACAAAGACAACTTAGTAGGCTTTGTCGATTTGAATGGCAAGATCAACCAGTTTGCAGATCATGCCCTCGTTTTTATGCTTCGGGGTGCTGTATTTAAATGGCAGCAACCGATCCCCTTTTACTTTTGTGAAGGTGCCACATCGAGTCTTCAATTAAAAGGCATAATTAAAAATGTTATAGCAGCAGTGACAGACACAGGGCTTACACCAATTGCGCTCATTTCTGATCAAGGATCAAGCTTTCAGTCTGCTATAAACAGTTTATTAGATGACACTAAACGAGACCAATTACGTGCTGGAGAGATAGTTGGTGAGGTCAATTTAAATAGTAGCTACAAAGAGTAGAGACCAGTTGCTCATCAATTTTAATCCCTCGATCGTGGAAAAACGAGACACAATAGATTTCTATTGTTATCGCGGTCGCCGATGTCCTTATGGGGGTTGAAAGGTTAATGTTAGTAATATTGAAGTTAGTACATATTTGATGCATAATATTATAAGATAGATTGTCTCATTGTTGGTAATTTTTTCTTTTATATCTGTACACACCAATTGTGCAATACCAACTGGTCACATGCATCATATTATAAATCTTATTTTTGTTTTACAGATGAAACTATTCATTTAAATGGCGCTTCGCTGAGTGTCTTTTTCGATCCACCTCATCTGTTAAAAGGCATTCGTAATAATTTACTAACAAAAGACATGCTGTTTGAGGGGAAAAAGGTGACATGGAATGACATCGTAGATGTTTACAATGCTGACTGTAAGCATGGAGAGTCAAGAATTCTTCACAAATTGACAAATCAACATGTTATACCAGAAAAAATAAAAAAATGAAGGTACTTAACTTTATGTATTCTTGTAAATAAAAACATAATATTATAATTTTTTGCTAGCCTATACTATCCCACTGCTGGGAGAGGTGGCGGGATGATCTGGGCATTTTTGGCGACATGCGACTGGCCGGAGGTAGCCCAAGATAGAAAATTATATTTCATTCTAATTATTAATTATATTAATTTGTAAATCAATAGTATATTTTTCTAACATTACAGTAGAACCCGTTTAAGACGATCACGCTTAATACGATTTCCCGCATAATACGCCATTTTGCATGAGTCCCTGCAACTTGAGACATGTTTTCATACATTCTTTAACGCTTAATACGATCGTCATCCCGTTTAATACGCCCTAACGGCCAAAACATATTAACCTCTTACCTCATCGCCACGGCATTGTGTACCGTCAAATCAGTGGGAATTAGATGTTGATAGTTGATACGTGGATGGCAAGTGGCAACACTTCCCGAATTGTTGCAAAGTTACGAACCGCGAGACATTTTTAACGCCGACGAATTCGGTTTATTTTTTAAATTGATGCCAGAAAAATCCTATGTTTGTTATGGTGGCAAAGCAAATAAAGAGAGACTGACTGACGACTGCCCTGGCCTGTGCCAATTCTGATGGGTCAGAAACAAGTCAGAAAAGTTACGTTTGCTGGTGATTGGTAAGGCGAAAAATTCGCGTCGTTTCAAAAACGTAAAATCGCTTCCTGTAACATATTATTATGATGTACTATCTCGAGCTTGGATGACCGGCATTCGTTTCATCGATTGGTTAAAAGCTCTAGAATCTAAATGATTACAGCTCTGCCAGATAAAAATAGGTAGACGCAAAATCTTCATTGATAGGAACACCCACATCCGAAAAAACATAATAAATATTAATACATACGTATGCAGAAGGTTCGTTTTTTTATTTCTCTATATTTCCCGCTTAAGACGCGTTTTTGGTTGAGTCCCTGTGAAATCGTCTTAAACGGGTTTTACTGTATGTCTTTTTTATAGGTCAAGAATTGTGCGCGCGTATTGAGCAAGTCAGCGTCGGCAGCATTATCATACACTTCCGCTTTTCGTAAGTACTTACCTATATAAACAGTTTTAACAATATTACCCTCGTAAGGTACAGGTACATGCTATTATGAAATATGAATATGCTAGTAGCATGCTTCACATAGGCTCATTGACTAGTTAAAATATGCGTGTAAGACGGCGTCTTTTAGAAAGTATGCTCTTTGGTAGCATGTGCACCTGTCTGTACCTTTAGCGTCTTAAGGGGCCGGGTACCCTTGGAATTTCTCATACAAACGTAATTCCAAAATCATTTTCTCATACGAAAATATTTAACATGTTTGAGTTATTTTTCAGTTTAAGATAGTAATTACCTAGGTTCCGACACAAAAATTTACTTCAAAATATTTAAACAATATTTTTTTTTAATTTTTTTTTAGTAAATTTACTACTAAATATTTAAACACTAAAAATAGAGTAAAACACTGAAAATATATAAATAAATAGTAAATTTACTACAAAATATTTAAATACAAAAAAATATTTTTTAGAGTTTAAATATTTTGTAGTAAATTTACTATTTATTTGTATATTTTTTTGTGTTTTACTCTATTTTTAGTGTTTAAATATTTAGTAGTAAATTTACTAAAAAAAAAATTAAAACAAAAAAAAATAATTTTTGTTTAATTATTTTGAAGTAAATTTTTGTGTAGGAACCTAGGTAATTACTATCTTAAACTGAAAAATAACTCAAACATGTTAAATATTTTCGTATGAGAAAATGATTTTGGAATTACGTTTGTATGAGAAATTCCAAGGGTACCCGGCCTCTTAATAAATATAAATGTGTAGGAAAGTATATTTACTTTAATTTTAAATTGGCAGTGAGCATTCAAAACAAATAGCCTTTACATATTTATTGCCGAAGGGATGATTAACAAACTTAATTAAATATAGACATTAGACAGCATAATTGTAATAATTGTGTTTTTTTTGTAGTGAAAACTTCTTTAGCGGCGTTGAGCACTTGTGGGATGGGTAAAAACTGTGAAACTCGCGATAGATTTTCGTGTTGATCGAAAAACCATACAAAACGCGTAAGACGGTTGGAGAGTAGTGTTTTGTGTCGAACTCGAACTCGAACTCAATTTGAAACTTGATCGAAACTTGATCGAAACTTCATCGAAACTTGATCGAAACTTGATCGAAACTTTATCGAAACTTGATCGAAACTTGATCGAAACTTGATCGAAACTTGATCGAAACTTGATCGAAACTTGATCGAAACTTGATCGAAACCTTGATCGAAACTTGATCGAAACTTGATCGAAACTTGATCGAAACTTGATCGAAATTTGATCGAAACTTGATCGAAACTTGATCGAAACTTGATCGAAACTTGATCGAAACTTGATCGAAACTTGATCGAAACCTTGATCGAAACCTGATCGAAACTTGATCGAAACTTGATCGAAACCTTGATCGAAACTTGATCGAAACAACTTGATTGACGATTTTTTAAAAATCGATTTTCATAAAAAATGGGTTAAAAAAATGCACAGCGTTAATAATCAAGTTTTCACTTCTGCCGGCACTCCCGGAGTGCAACCAGTTTTTTATTTTATTTTAGCTCTTTATCCGGGTGGAAAACCCGTCAGCAAAACGATGAAAAGTACAGCAGCGGCAGTATCGTTTTTTGACGACTTATTTGACAGTGTCAACGGAGCGAGCGCAAACGATAAAAAATCTAGGGGAAAATTTCTGCGCAAGGCTGTTACAGCAAAATCAGCACATCACCAGTTTTGGGATGAGGCAATTAAAACCTTAGAAGGTATTAAATTTATTTGTAAAGATGGGACACAAAAAAGTGTCCCTTCTCTAAAAAATTGGGTCATTGCTCTAAAAAGTTTTAAAAGGGTGTGGGAGCTAATGAATTAAAAAAAAATTAAAATTATGAGGCCTCGATATTTCAACTCAGATATAATTGAAAACTTCTTTGGCCAAGTGCGGGCCTATAATAGGCTACTTGACCTATTTTTTTTCTTCATTCTAATCGCTTCTTAAACATTCGTTTTCACCAAAAAACTAATATTTTAATATTTTAAACAGTAGAAACCCACAAAAATGTTGATTGAAAAATATGCCTTTTATATGGCGCCAAAAACACTGTCCGCCATTGTACCGCCATAGTGTGACGTCATGTTTTTTGTATTTTATACTTTCTTTATTGAAAAAAGTTTTATGTGCTAAGCGTACGAGTCTAACAGTGCCAAAAAATTAGAAAAGAATTTGGAAATCATTTGTAACATTGAACACTTTTGTAGAAAAGTTTTGGCCATTTCATTTCCCAACTACAATAAATGGAGATAATATATAAAACTGATGTTTTATTTGAATTATTCAAGAAAATATATTTTATAAATCTTTGTAGGCTTATTCATATTATTTATATACAAAAACTTACATATAACGAGCGCGATAAATAAAATATATTAAATTACAAATAGAATGACGTCACATCCAAATCGGAAGCACCGCAAAAGCGTTTTCGTCAGTACAATTCCTATTTTCATAAAATTATATTTTCAAATCGACTTTATTTATCAATCATAAGCTTTTATTTGATGATAAGGGTGAAATACGGTTTCCTAGGCCAAGTTCTACTAGAAATATGCATTTTTTCAATGAAATTAAATATATGTCAAGTAGCCTATTATCGGAGTAATGACCCAACTGCATATGCATTCATAAATACCTTTAAATCATTGCTCATCACTAGATTTATAAATTTTCACTCTGAAAATTTATAAATCTAGTGAATCATTTGTGAAGAAGACGCCAGTCAGGACATATTAAATATACAGTCGCTTTTTGAGAATGTAAACACTGCACCAACACAGGATTCAGTATCGGCGACTGGTACAACAATAACCGATACCTACTGAATCCATGAGCATTGAATTTGAGGAAAATCTTCAACAGCAGGCGAGACGTGAAAGAATAAATATACATTCGCGAGCATATACGGCAGGATGGGTAACCAGGAAAATTCTTACAAAAATTAAATGCAAAGAGCCTTTTTTTCTACGTTCATGGCAAAGAGTGCAAAAATAATTTGCTGTCACAAGTATCTACTTGTGACTAGTTGTGACAGCAAATTATTTTTGCACTCTTTGCATTTAAATTTTGTGAGAATTTTCCTGGTTACCCATCCTGCCGTATGTGCTGCTATCTAGCAGCACACACGAATTTATCAAACAAAAAGAATACAAAACAAAAACTCAAAAAAAATTGGTATACCCATCCGAACATGTAGTCTCAAGTTTTGGCAATATAATTACGTGTACAAATGAATACTTGGAACAGCATGGACATAAAACGAACATAAGTGAAACAATCAAACAAGAAATATGTTCCAAATATTCATTTGTATTTCTAAATTGCCAATCACACAGAAATCGTTCTCGACCAATTGTTGAAAATTTCAATCAAACTATGCACATTTAACTGGTGCAATGTAATCAATAAAATATTAAAAGGGACTGACATACAAAGGGCTGAGAAATGTAACTTGCATCCAATGCAAAAGAAGGCTCTTCTTAAATAATATAAGAAAAAATTAAAAAATAAAAAACAATCTAAATAATCATTTTGTTTTAATTGTATCTTCCTTGTATTTATTTTTGAATTAACAAGGGCCGTATTTTCAATCGCCGGACAGCACATTTTTTTCTAGGAATAAATGTCTGGCGATGGGAAATATTGGCCTTTCAAAAAACGTCCAATTATTTCAAACGAAGCACCCTAATTAAGGCTGAACATTTTGATTCCTCAGCCAAATTTAAAAAAAAAATCAAGGCTGAACAGGTTTGATTCCTCAACCCAAAAAAAAAAGAAATGTCATGTTAAATTCTTGCAATGCTTCAAGATACGTAGTATCCCCTTAGTAGTCTGAGGCTTCAAGGTTCTTCAAGGAAAAAGTAGGCGACATGGCGGTCTGAACGTTAGTTCTTCTAAGTAGTCTGTGCACCGACTGTCGTCGCCAACGTGTAGAGGCGTACCGCCATCGCTGGGCCATCATCCTTTGATGTGCGGCCGAAAAACCAACACCGCCGCCATTCCACGGCCATCGCTGGCGCCATCGGCCATCCTACCGCCTACGCCATACGTCCTCCCCACGCTGGCCCATCGTGATGGCCCACTACGCTGGCCCATCATGTAGAGCCGCAATTATTTAAGCATAGTGTCAGCTTCAAATATAGGGTAAATGCACATGACAGTTTAATTTTGTTCTTCTGAGTTCTGACTTTTAGTCTTTTATTTATAATTTAATAAAAGGTAGAAAAGGGGCTCATAAAATATATATTCTTATCAACTTTCCTTTTGCCTTCGGGGACACATCGAGGTGTGGAATATAAAAGATAATTTATGAATATCAATCATTCAAATAATAAGGCTTTTACAACACTCCATACTTTTACAGTCAAATGGTCATTAATATAACATCCAGGCATCCATTTTGATTTCATACCCTTCATATCTGCATACTTCATTGATCATTTTAAGTAAGTATAATAATAAAATATTATGCATATAGATCTCTGTTTTACTTAGAACTCCATTATCTACTTACATCAAACCCTCAGACACATTTGACGACCTCTGTGGCTCAGTTGGTAGCTCAAGCCGGGGGTCGCGGGTTCGAATCCCGCCAACGGAACAAAAAGTTTTTAAAGTTCCAGGGTCATGGATGTGTATTAAATATGTGTATCATTATTAAAAAATCTTAAATATGTATATGTTACAGTCATAGTGATTAAATAGCTATTATACATAATGACTGGTCATTTTATATAATATCTAAAATGACTAGACAATGTGATTAATTAATCACTTTATCCAGATGTTATTCATAATAGCCGGTCGAAGTTAGCCAAAGTAATAAAATACGGTATAACCGACTTATCACCCCTCCTTATATTTGTAAGAATAAATTATAATTATGACCCAGTCATATAATGTCAGTTCATTTTAAATATTTTATTATTTTAGTCTTTAAAGAGTGATACCAAATATGTGTATTGATCTCTGTATTTTTAGGGTTGCTCGCCTCGCCGCTGCCATTCTGGTGTGAATTGGCCCTAAAAGTATTAAATATATTTCCGTTGTCTGGTACCTGTAACACAAGTCCTTCAGGTACTTAGCATGGGGCCAGACTGACTATATAATATATTACATAAAAGTTGAAACTTCTTATAACAGACTAGATTATCACACGGGAACTGTACATTTTTCTGGAATAAAAAGTATCTCCTTTCCAGGGAGTCACAGTATTATCATACCAAATTTTAGAAAAATCAGTTTAACAGTTATGCGCGAATATTAAACAGACAGACAGACACACTTTCGCATTTATAATGTTATAAGTATGGATATCGAAAAATAAATAAGGATGTTCATAATGAGTATTATAAAATAATTATTAAAAGATCTCATAAACTGTTTAAGTCTTGAGACAGTTTTCTAAGATTATCTAATGAGTAATGACTAATAATTATATGAGAATAAAATAATAAACTACATTAATATTTAAGTAAATTTAATATTATTACTGTATATTAGTTTGTTTTGTACAGATTTCACAAAATAGATAGTAAAGCAACAACTGAGGTAAGCTACAAATTACAAATATTATGTGATTTTATTGAGAACTATTTTTATTCAAATTCTTTCCAGCTGTGATGACAACACCTGAAACTAAAGCTGCTACTGTGAATCCTTGGGCCACTATACGGAGACGCATCATTGTTTGTGACATCTTTGATTTACCTCTTCTGAAGCACCATAGACCGTATGATAGAGCTCCTACGGTTGCAAGGCAACCTGAAATTATATAAGATGTAATTAATCTTAAAAATCTACCATAAAATATGGTGCAACAATGTATGACCATAGAAGATGCGGTTCTTGTTAGTAAATTAGCGTAGCATGTTACATCATTAGCATTGTATAATATAAATTATAATCACCTATTGGCACGAAAGGATTTTCTTTAAATTTTCTTACAAATTTATCAGATTGCGTTTCAACTTGAGATTTCCCCATTTCTTCTCGCAGTTGAATCCAATCCAAATCTTTCGGTTCGGGTTCCATTTTATAGTATTGTATTTTAAAAGCTCGCCAAAAATAAATAAAATTAGTTTATTGGATAATATTATTTTTATTGTAATTTTTAATTCCCTTCCAAAATTGTTTGTTTTTAGAAATGCCAAAAACGATGACGTTAAATATATATAAGTAATCTGTGATAACGTTCCTACTTTTTTATTGACAACTGACGTATGGAGTTTTGGCGAGCATGTAAAAGAGTGCTGTTGTGTTTTTGTATTATTTTCCTAAAATTGTGTTAGCTGGGTTTTTAATGTGTAATATTGGTAGAATATTAACCATTAGATATTCGTGTTCATGCACAAGTGTAGGAAAGTGATGTAATATCCAGAAACGTGCTATTTTGTGTTCCCTCCAAAACTCCATCGAAAGTTTCAGTAAAGCGTCTACCACTTTACTGAATCGACCGACTTGACTCCTGTGACTGTATTGACTTTTACTTAGACTTTGACTAGACTTTAGACCTGGCGATACATGAAAACGACGATGGAAATTATAATAGGAGGAATATGGTTTTCCCGCCATATTCCTTACCTTTTTACCTTGTCTGTGGCACAACATACACATCCTTTGTGTCAAGTTGCCAAAAAAGAAGAAAAAGAAAGAAAGAACTGACGTATTTTTTTTCATAGTCTTCTAGCCCCAGGTTTCTCAAAGTGGGGTTCGCGAACCCCTAGGGGTTCGCCATTCGACGGCAGGGGGTTCGCGACAAGATTCACGTAATGTAGGCTTTTTGGCACTCTTTTGGCACTTTATGTGTTTTCATTAGTTAGTAAGGGGTTCGCTGTTACCTGGAAATTGTAACAGGGGTTCATGGATCCAAAAGTTTGAGAAACCCTGTTCTAGCCCAAAGATTTACCCAATTTGTATTTGCGTATTTGTTGTATTTGCCAAACAATCACCATGTGTAGACGGTATCTTTGACAAATATTGGCCTTATTTGCCTATTTGACAAATATGACCAATACCAAATACACGTATCCGTACCTTTTTCGGTTTTTGACGCACATCAAAGGAGTCAAATAGGCAAGTAAACAAAATCAAGTAAAAGTTTGATATTTGACGTCCATGTGTGGAAGGCCGTATTTGCCTTTATTTGCTTGTTTGTGTATACGTCAATAATTATTTTGCCAAATGCAACAAATAGCCAATAGCAAATACAAATAGCCATGTGAAGTGCCTACATAAGGTCAAATTCCGTAGTACATCCAATTACATTATGAAAGTGCTAAATATGTAAAAAATTGGACACCCAGACACTTACAGTGTAAACTCTATATAACGACACTGAAGGGACTGTGCATTTTATGACGTTATATAGAGTGGTCGTTAAAGGTGAACGCAGATTTGGCCGCACCGCACGCACCGCAGTCGCCGCATTTCGAATTCTTTATATGAAGTTATAGGCAAGCTCGCATACCTACCCGCGCGGCAGACTTCGCAACTTCTACATTCTTTATATGAAGAATTCGAAATGCGGCGACTGCGGTGCGTGCGGTGCGGCCAAATCTGCGTTTACCTTAAATGGAAAGAAGAAAAATCAATGCTTTTTCGTCAATATACAGTGATTTTCTTTTACTAACCGTATTTACATTTTGAAAGTTTATGTTCAACTGAGAATATGATTACGAATAGATAATAATCCATGACTCCTAATATTAGTTAGGGTCTAAAACAGCCTACACGTGCAATCAATGTCAATTTGTAAACAAAAGAACGAATTTCTTAGAAAGTTCTGTATGTATGATGCCGAAACTCGAAAGTCGAGTTTATTGCGGGCTAGGATAACAATGCGACAAAAAACGTACACAGCTGCGCAACTTTTACTAATTTTAGTAATTTAAAAGGTATGTACTTTTTATTGTTCACTCGTAGTGATGCTGTCGTTATTGAGAGTGGGCTGTGGGTGTGATGCTTAATGTAGAGTGTATCATTGTATGGTAGACCAGCTAAACCAACCAAAGTCAATTGATTTCGACGCTTTATAGAGTTTGTCGTTAAATAGAGTGACGTTACATGGAGTTTACTTTTACTAGTTGTATTATTAATTATAATCATTATTTATAATCGATTTTTATGGAATTATTCGATATTAAATTATTATTGAAAAAAATGAGGGATTTTCTTATTTTTTTAATTTGATTGTCAAACAGTTTCCATTTTAGTAACTAGATGGCGTATGGGTAGACAACTATCGGTAATACCAGGGAATACCATCAATAATTGCTACAAAACTGGGCAAAAGAATGTAAAACTTGATATAATTCAATTTGAAAAAGACGCAATAATATTCCAATGAGTAGGATAAGGTGCATTGGGGTAACTTCGGAAGAAAAAAAATATGGGGATATTCCGAAAATGGCAAATAATTACCAAACAGAAAGTAATTTTGTGCTCTGGCCACATTTACCGAGACGCCAATTTAATCACCTC
This sequence comes from Polyommatus iphigenia, assembly GCA_963422495.1. Classification (NCBI taxonomy): domain Eukaryota; kingdom Metazoa; phylum Arthropoda; class Insecta; order Lepidoptera; family Lycaenidae; genus Polyommatus; species Polyommatus iphigenia. The sequence continues at coordinate 30,154,631 of OY730185.1, read as the reverse complement.
CCCCGCTTCCTTTCCCTCGAGCCGTCAGCCGGGAGTGCGTGTGCGCTAAGTTCATTTTTTCGCGCCAAGTGCAATTTTATGATTTTTTGGGCCTATCGAAATTACCCCGTTTTGTTTTACACAGAAATTAGGTAAGTTACGTAATATTTTGTTTGTTTTAAAGAAGCTTTGACGTTTTTTTGCTTTCTTAAGAATAGGTAATGTTGCTCTAGCTATGATTTTTAACAAACATTCTAAAGAACCCCAGTGTAAACTTAGTCCTAAACAGATTGTTAAAACCCAACCTGGCGATTCCACTGGCTGGCATCTGGTAGATTCGACACAGAACGATATCCCTTTAACACCCTAGAAACTCCACCCAGCTTGAGTGACCCCTCTCCACCAAGCCAATGTCACAACATCTAAAGGCAAAGGGTGGAGCAGCATAAAATCTAAGGAAATCGAAAAATGTAGGATCTACTTGCCGCCACACCATTCAAAACATTAATATTATAATTATGTAATTTATTATATTTATTTATTATATGTATATATTATATTATATATAATCTATTCTATTATATATATTATATATATTTAAAAAAAAAAGTCCATGGCGTGATGGACTGCAATTAATTAAAATTAATAATATTATATCAAATATCCTTGGTGCGAGAAATATAAATAATAAAATAACAATAAAAGGATATGGGCGAACAGCCCATAGACGGCTCCAATTTTATAAATAAAAAAAAAATAAAAAAAAAAATAACCCCAGTGGGGTAAATTTGTTAACGAAATTTCCCCAATATTTTTTTCATAGTCTTTTGCAGGGGTGCGCAACATATAAAATATTTACCTTCTCTTATCAACAAACATAAACGAATGAAAATACAGAGTCCAAACTTGACTCGACTCGTACAAATCATGTCGATTTTCGACATTGAGAGGTTTAATCAATTAAATAACCTCTCAATGTCGAAAATCGACATTGAGAGGTTATCAACGTAGAATCAATTTTTTTTGTTGTTAATATAAAAAAAAACAGTTTTAAAGATTACCTATAGTCCGGGTTCCCAAAAACATTTTTTTTATTACTATCCAGCAAATGTTTCGTGAGTAGCTTCATTTTGATAAGACGAACAATAATTTCCTTTGCGTAAATTCTCGAAAGTGGTAGCTAACAGAGATAGAAAGGATTTAATATTTCTATTTGATGGTCCTAAATATGGATTGTTCTATTTGCAGGACAAGGTTACTCTTGAATTTTATAACTCCAATATATTAACCTATCAATATACAAAAAATCAGCTCGTTAGGGTTCCGTTTTAGTCGTTTTAGTTCATTAATCAACAGCCAGCTCAAACCTAACCAGCTGATTTTTGTATATTGATAGGTTAATAGTTCTATCTCTGTTAGCTACCACTTTCAAGAATTTACCCAGAGGAAATTGTTGTTCGTCTTATCAAAATGAAGCTACTCACGAAAAATTATCAAATAAAAAAAATTGTTCTATGGAACCTGTACGACTACATAAAAATGGTAGAAGCCACTTTTATTATTTGCAGGTGTCAACTGCTCGGGTGCTGATTGCTGACGTGGTTTTTAAATGCAGAGCTAAGGTGCGCCTTTCCTCTGCAATTGAAAACTACTTCCTTTTTGGAATTTACTCCTTAAGAATCGATTTTCATATATAAGGCGCCCGGTATGAGAAAAATCCGAGGGGTAAAACCTACTAACAAGTAACGAAAAATCGTGTCACGTTTTTGGTGCGCACCTTCAGTGCGCAACTTTCTAATTTGGCTGTGAGTGTATTAAGACCATAAAGATAATATACCTATCGGAATATTATATTATATATATATATATATATATATATATATATATATATATATATATATATATATATATATATATATATATATATATATATATATATATATATATATATATATATATATATATATATATATATATATATATACATCTTGCTGGTCATGCTGCGTCATACATGGCGCGTCCGACCGACTTATTGCGTCCGGTATACGGACGCAAGATAAACCAGCCCCGATTTTTGGCCCAAGGGTGTATTTTTATCAGTAGAATGCATGGGCAAAAAATTGGCATGGACGCAATTTTATCACTACAGTGCTTTTTAGCGCATTTCGTAGTTCCGCCATCGTCCGTGTTAATTTTGGAGGGCGTGGATGTGCAGCGTATATTTTGCAACGTATATTGCGCGTTTAATTCACCGATCTTATTGCGTCCCATTGAATATAGGAATTTGTAAAGTTTTTATCATTTTTTCGAATCTTGCGTCCCCTAATTATCCTTAAAACGGGCAAGTGACGCGGACTTGAGGGGCCCGTTTGGGTTACTTGAGAAGAGGTGCGGCGCGGCGGGGTGCAGGGGGAGGCGTGCACCGCGCTCGCGTGCCATGTTATGTTTGTAAACAGACGTTTGTGCCGGACGCGGGTTGAGACGCGAGCTGGTAGTGAAGTGATTACCTACTTATATCATGTATCTAAGAAAATATGTATATCAAAGAAAATTGTTCAGTACCTGCTACCTGTTACCGTTCACCTTTTTTTAAATGTGATTGATTTGTTGATTGAATTAAGTTTTTTATGTTTATGAAAGATTTTGTATTTTAAAAAAAGATAATAAACCTTTAAATGTTTTATATTACGATATGCCTTTTGTTCCGTATATTTAATGAAGTAATACCTACATAAATATGATTACTATTAGATTAATCGTATCATAAAAAATCATTTCCTTTTTAGGGTTCCTTAGTCAACAAGGAACCCTTATAGTTTCGGTCTGTCCCTCCGACTGTCTGTCCGTCTGTCCGTCCGTCCGTCTGTCTGTCCGCGGTTTTGCTCGGAGACTGTAGGACCTACAAAGCTGTAATTTGGCATGAATGCACATAATATTAATGATGCCGCCAAAATGGTATGTGAAAACTTATTTTTTATGGTACCTTCCCTACACATCAAGCGGGGATGAATTTTTTTTCGCGTACACCCCATCGTGTGGGATGTCGTTGGATAGGTTTTTTTTAAAAATAATCCCTATCCCTAAATCGAAAAATGATCATAGATCATTTTTCGATTTAGGGATCCGTTTGTGAAATATTAAGTTTTAAAGTGGAAAAAATCCTTAGAGTATCACGGCTAAGAAGACTTCATAAGTTTTATAGCCGATCAACTAAAAAAAATGTATTCGGCGAAGTATAAAGGAACTTTTCGTTCAAATTCTTTTGAACATAAGTGAGATGATGTTGTTAGTAGAATAAAACATGTTATAAATGTACATTTGTTGACCATACAAAAATTATCAAAAACTAGCGGTACTACGCAACCCTATATTGCGCGACAGGCACTTGGCCGGTTTTCTTAGACAAACTAACGGAATTACCCTTACTACTTTAATGTTTACACTAATTACTACAAGTCGTGTCGTTTAAACTGCCTATTTTTACCACCTGCTTGAGTTGTTGAACTTACCTGTTCACATCATCTGTGACTTTGAGCTTATTTCCTTCTGCTGTCTGATGCGCTGCACCTACCTATTTAGATCTACTAATACCTACCTGGCTTTGAATCTACATGTTCACACAAGTCTGTATCACGTGAGCTTACCTGTTTGAACTTTTTTTTTTGTTAATTGCTTGATCTTGCAATCAGTCCTCGAACTATGAGCAGATGTGTTGTGTGGCTTATGGCATGGAGAGTACGTTTCCCAGTGGAGACTACTCTTTTGGAATCTGGTCGCCTATGGCAGCTCCAGTTCTAGTATTTGACGTCGTTTTAGGCGTCTAAATGACTCTGGGACAGTTAGCTGAACAGCCAGTTGGTTTGGATGTTTTAGGAGTCGGTTTTTGTAGTTATTGACAACGGATTCGATTTCCTCCTTTACTGTTTTAAGGTTTAGGTAGTTATGAACCTCTTCATTTTTAGTGAACCAGGGTGCATTTGTTATTTGTTTAAGCATTGAGTCTTCAGCTCTTTGTATGATTTTTATATTTCAGTCACAACTCACAGGCTGATCCCCAGAATTAGACTCCGTACATCCATATAGGTTTTAAGATGGCTTTGTAGACAATAATTTTGTTATCAAGTGATAACTTGCTATTTCTCCCAAGCATCCAATGTAGATCTCGGAATCTTGTATTTAATTCGATTCTTATAATCTCTTCTAAGAGTAAATGTGATGTGCACTGATTTTTGAGTGCTTGCTTTAATTCTCCATTTATTTAACCAATTTTTTTTACCTTGATGAGACATTTTTGTAATGTATTAGAATTTAGATGCTTCGTCTCTATCTTCATTTGTAGCTAGCTTAACTGTATCGTCGGCAAACGTTGCCACGGTGACATCGGGAATCTAAGGTAAGTTATAGGTGTTTATCAAGTACAGATATGGCCCGAGGACTGATCCTTGAGGGACGCCTGCATTAATCTCATGGATAGATGACGTGCAGTCTCCATCCCTAACTTGGAAGAGCCGTGCGGTCAGGTAAGACTTAAGTAACAGGTAGTATCTATGTGGTAGTTTTGTCTTTATTTAATACAGTAGTCCCTCGTGCCACACTTTATCAAAGGCCTACTGCATGTCTAGAAAGGCTGTTGAGCAATATTCCTTTCTCTCCAAGGATGTTCTGATAACTTTGTATACTCTATGGATTTGCTCTATAGTAGCATGTTCCCGTCTGAATCCAAATTGGTGGTCAGGTATGACAGAGGTCTCATTCATTATTCATAAGTCTTGCAAGTAGGACCTTTTCAAATATTTTTGACATTATAGGCAAAAGACTTATTGGTCTATAAGAGGTCCGTTAGTTCGGTGGTTTGCCAGGTTTTGGTATCATTAGAATCTGTGATACTTTCCATATGCTAGAGAAATAATTGGTTCTCAGGACACCGTTAAAGAACATAGTTATATACACTATGGCTTTCAGTGGGAGCTCACTAAGCACTTTTTTGTCGATTAGGTCGAAACCCGGAGATTTGTTGTTTTCGACATTTTTTATGTATTAGGAGATGTAGGTTTGATTGGTAGGTCTAATTGGAGGTCGTGTTGGAGAATCATCTCTTATTTCACTGTCATCAGTTTGCGCCAACTAGAGCGCGAAGCAAACACTGCCGTACCATTATTTACAGGAACTATTTCACCGCATTTTAGGCCTGTACGGGTCTGTACACCTTACACGCTGATAATAACGATTGATGATGGAAACAGCTTTAAAATGATAACTGTTTATTGATACACATTACAAAGGTACAGTGATATAAGAAATTATATACGAGTAATGATATAAGATAATGATAGCGTATTATAGCAGACACATTTTATATACACAAAGATAAATATGATGAGTATAGCAAAAATTAAAACATTACGAAATCGTTAAATATTGAGATATTTACTAAACTGATATATTAATTATTGCTGACCTAGGAATGTGCGATGCTTGCATCGTACAAGGCCCCTATATGACACTCACTCACTTACTCAATATCATCAAAATAAAACTAGTACTTCCCATAAACTCAGAGAGAAGAAATTTGTAACTTCCTACAATAACATACTTTTTTTGGGTGTCGAAGTTTGAATGCGATTTTCTCAATATCAACTTTTACGGCTTTCGAGTTTAAAAATAAAAAAAAATATATTTTCCAGACCTTCACGCATGTTATTTACATGGTTCGATAGCCTTTTAAAATATGTAGATTATGGGGATACTAATAAGTAATAACTCAATACCGACAATAAGGTCCCTTCACGCTGATAACTAGGGTTGCCACCTTTTATTTTTGCATTTAAAGTACATTGGTTACTCTAAGCAAGAAAAATAAAGTACACAGTATAAAAATAAAGTACAATTTATTTTTATTTAGTATTAAGTATATTTAAAGATAATATATGGTGACATCGATTCAACATTAATTGATAAATTTCGTTTAAAGAAAACTACTTACAACTTCAACAGAAATCTAAAGTATTTAGATTTCTGTTAAAATCTAAATACTTTATTATTAATATAAAGTACAGAGTACAATTACCTTGAATAACGTACAATACTTTATTATAAATTACGGGTGGCAACCCTACTGATAACGTCACATAATAATTAATATGTCTGTAAACAGACGTTTGTGGCGGACGCCGGTTGAGACGCGAGCTAGTATGCGTGGGAGGGCGCGGATGTGCAGCGTATAATTTGCAACGTATATTTCGAAGTTCGAACCACCGATTGATTTTAATTCACCGATCTTATTGCGTCCCATTGAATATAGTAATTTGTAAAGTTTTTATCATTTCTTCGTGACAATAATCTTGCGTCCCCTAATTATCCTTAAAACGAGCAAGTGATGCGGTGCCTAAGGGGCCCGTTTGGGATACTTGGGAAGAGGCGTGGCGCGGCGGGGTGCAGGGGGAGGCGTGCACCGCGCTCGCGTGCCTATTTTAACTTTCTCAATACACACCAATGATTAAGATACCTATAATATTGTGTTATGCTAATAATTCAGTTTGTTATATTGATGATTAAGGCTCTTAATTCTAGCCACCAGCGACACTCTAGTTTTAATTTAATCACCGAAAAATAGTTTCTCAATGTTATTGGAATACTACATGTGCAATATAGTTGCAGATGGAGTATAGGTAACATAGCACAAGAAGTGTTAGATATATTATATATTTTTTTAAATAATGTACTTTTTCAGGAGTTATCTAGAACTAGATTGGCGGTATTAAATTTAAAAGTGCCATACTGATTTATTTTATATTATAATATAAAATACCTATTCCATTTGGTATTAAATTGAAGACTGATTGATGTTCTTAAAGGTCTACCAGAATCTGATGGCAATTTTTGACAGCAGATTTTTAAAAAATATCCTTGATCATTGGATTTATTTTTATATTTGCATGTTTAACACACAGAATCAGCCCCTATTCAGAAAAAAAGATTTTTTTTATTAAATAAGGGGGCAAACGAGCAAACGGGTCACCTGATGGTAAGCAACTACCGTCGCCCATGGACACTCGCAACATCAGAAGAGCTGCAGGTGCGTTGCCGGCCTTTTAAGAGGGAATACGCTCTTTTCTTGAAGGTTTGCAGGTCGTATAGATCCGGAAATACTGCTGGTGACAGTTCGTTCCAGAGTTTTACAGTGCGTGGCAGAAAGTTACGCGAAAAACGCACTGTGGAAGACTGCCACTCATCAAGGTGATGAGGATGGTATGTTTTTCGCGTGGGACGATGGCGAAAAGTTGCCGGTGGTATGATTCCGAACAATTCCTCAGAGCACTCCCCGTGATACAACCGATAGAGGATGCAGAGTGAAGCTACATCTCGGCGTAATTCCAAGGGGTCCAAGCTGTTTGAAACACTATGGCAGACAACAATTCGAGCGGCCCTTTGTTGGATACGATCCAGAGGGAGCAGTTGGTATTTTGGCGCCCCTGCCCAGAGATGAGAACAATATTCCATATGAGGCCGAACCTGCGCCTTGTATAGTTGTAAGCGTTGGTCCGGACTGAAGTACTGTCTCGCTCTGTTAAGAACACCAAGTTTCTTCGAGGCTAATTCGGCCTTACCCTCTAGATGATATCGGAACTGGACTTCGCTCGATATGTTGACGCCAAGTATCTCAATGCTAGGGGAGATGGTTAAAGATGCGCCCTCGAAACGAGGATATACGACCATTGGTGACTTTTTAGTGGTGAACGCGCAGACTTGTGTCTTGGCGGGGTTGAATTGGACCAAATTACGTCTACCCCATTCAGAGACCTTCTCCAATGAATTCTCCACCTTAGACACAAGTTCGTTTCGACTCTCGGTGACATTTTGCCGAGAAATATTGGGGGAGCCGGTATATACAGCATCACCTGTACTATCATCCGCATAGCAATGAATGCCGTTGGTCTGTAACATGTCATTGATATGCAGTATGAAAAGCTGCACACAGCCCTGAGGGACACCAGCATCAACAGACTGAGTTTCCGAGCATTCGCCGTCAACTACGACCTTAATGCTTCTGTCTGCTAAGAAACTAGTGACCCACTTACATAATTTCTCGGGCAGCCCGTATGATGGAAGCTTTGATAGCAGCGCTTTATGCCAAACCCGATCAAAGGCCTTCGCAATGTCCAAAATAACAGCCAATGCCTCTCCCTTCGACTCAATTGCCTGAGCCCAACGATGAGTCAGGTACGCCAAGAGATCACCAGCCGAGCGACCCTTACGGAACCCATATTGTTTGTCGCTTAGTAATCCCTGGCGTCCAAGTATCGAAGAAGCTGGCTATTGATAATGTATTTCATTATCTTCGAGAAGAGAGAGGTTATAGCGATTGGTCTGTAGTTGGAAGGATTTGAGCGATCACCTTTTTTGGGGATCGGGTGCACCAAGGCTGTCTTCCAGGAAGCCGGGACGATGCCAGTGGAATAGGAGAGCCGAAAAAGACGCGTCAAGACCGGAGCCAACTCTGGAGCACACTTTTTCAACACAATAGATCAAAATGTTATAATATTCCAATTACCCCGGTATAACTAGAGTAAATTTAATTTCTCACTTTTTGCCATCAGATTCTGGTAGACCTATAATTAAAATTATTTTATTATTATGGGCAGAGGAGCCATAGCCCATTTATGTTCATTATACAATACAACTAAAATTTCAGTTAATACATGCATGTCCTTATTATACTGTCGATATTTGGCGATTAGTACACTTATTCAATTGTTAATGTTGTTTAAATTTTTAAAATTTTCATTGTTATTTCTCCACAAAAGTATTCCTAAAAAAATTTATGATTAAAAGATTGAAACGAAGTCTACTTAAATAATTTAAAGTGGTTCGTTCCCCATACAAAAAAACAATCGATATTAATTAGCTAATTTCATACAATTACTACATAAATTTATATGCACATCTATTTATTTTGCAATACCATTCCCGCGAAATATATTTAAAATACTTTATTTCACACAGAAGTCACATTTTTATTGTTTTTTTTTATTATAAAAAGTGACATAAGCCACAAATGTCACTTTTTATAAAAAAACAACATTGCTGATATTAGCAACTTTGATAAAATTGTTTGGTATCTGCTACCTGTTACAGTTGTTCACCTGTTTTTAAAATGTGATTGATATTTTGTTGATTGAAGTAAGTTTTTTTATGTTTATGAAAGATTTTGTATTTTTTTTATAAAAAGATAATAAATCTTTAAATGTTTTATATTACGATATGCCTTTTATTCCGTATGTTTATGTATGTACTTACTGATGTAGGTATATTATATTATTATATACCTACATCAGTAAGTTAATGACTATCATTGGATTAATCGTATCATAAAACTTCATTTCCTTTTTTAGATAAACTAACGGAATTACCCATACTACTTTAATGTTTACACTAACATCCCTACAATCCGTGTCGTTTAAGCTACCTATTTTTACTACCTGCTTGAGTTGTTGAACTTACCTGTTCACATCATCTGTGACTTTGAGTTTATTTCCTTCTGCTGTCTGATGCCCTGCACCTACCTATTTAGACCTACTTACCTACCTGTCTTTGAAATTACATATTCACACAAGCCTGTATCACGTGAGCGTACCTGTTTGAACTAATGTCCCAATCCATCCCTGTGCTTACTTGTTTGAACTAATGAACTTACCTGTTCACACCAGCCTGTGCATCTCAGCTTACCTGTTTAGTGTTTAATGTTTATACAAACTTACCTATCTGTCTCTGAACTTACCTATTCACACTAGTCTATGCCTCTGAGCTTACCTGTTCACACCAGCCTGTTCATCTAAGCTTACCTATAATTATACAAACTTATAATAATAATATCTTTATTTAGATCAAAGCTGTTGTAAGTACATAAAGAAGCCTCTGACCCCTGCACTAGTGGATACTGTATTGCAGAGGCCAGCGTCCTCGCCCATGATATTATTTTATTACTAGTTTACATATAGGTACACATTCAAATTTATTTATTTATTTATTTAGGCACATCAACAATATAAACACATAATAAGAGCTAGTGTTTACATCACTTATAGATATGCACAACATTTTAGATAAATTCAACAATCAAAATTAAGTTAGTAACAATAATTTAGTACATAAAATTAAAAATTAAAAAGGACATGCAATTATTTTAAAAGTAATCTAATTATTATAATTTCATTAGGAAAATGTAAAAATGATTAAAAATTTCAATAAAATATCATTGTAAAAAAATAAAATTGATGTAAAATTTTGAATAAGTTATCAATAATATTAATAAAATAAAAATCATTCCAAAAATAAAATAATAGCCAAAATATTGATTAAAATTATTGTAAAATAAATTGAAATAAATGTCAAAGTTATCATAAAACGAATTAGGTACATTGATTAAAGTTCATTATCATTGTTTATATTTCTTGCCAATAGTTTTTTCTTAAACGACGTGCGTTGGTAATTAAAAATATCTAAGTCTAAAAGCTTATGCCAATCATTGTAAGTTTGAGGCAGTCTTACTAATGGGCTGTTTTTGCCTAGGTTAGTTTTATATCTCGGTATATGGAACGCACCAGTAGGATTACGACGGGATGATAGTTTGGGGACTGTGAAAGTTATTCTTTCGAGAAATTCTTGGCATGGCGTTTGGCCTTTAATTACTTCTTGAAGAAAAACTAAATCCATCATACGTCGGCGTTGTGCGAGAGTCATATTGAATGCAGTCAGCCTGTCATCATATGAGCATCTTTTGTTAATGTTCGGACTTTCGGAGTCACATATGCCAGGTGTCTGGTGAACGAGCATTGTAGAGACTCAATGCGTTGCGAATGAACATTGTACAAGAGGTTCCATAATATTATGCTTCCGAATTCAAGGATACTACGAACAAAATTCTTAAATAACACAATTTTAGTCTGAGGGCTTTTAAATTATTTTGAACTGCGCTTAACAAATCCAAAAGTTTTAGCAGCTTTGTTAGGAATGTAGTCAAAATGAGGAATAAAACTCAGTTTGGTGTCAAGTATTATGCCCAAGTCCCTTACAGTTGGAGAAAAAGCGATATCAATCCCATTTATGTTGTAGCGTGTAGGAACAACCTTTCTTTTTTTACTGAACACGATGTGCTGACATTTAGAGGCATTCAATTTCATTCGATTATTGCGGCATCTAGATCGGACTGCAATAATCGAGAATCGGAAGCACTATTTATCTGTAAAGATATTTTCATATCGTCAGCAAACAACGAGCTATGGCAATGATGGATACTATGTACAATGTCATTTATGAACAGCAGAAACAAAATGGACCCAAGTGAGAACCCCGCGGTACACCTGACGTCGCCAAATATTTTACTGATTCATGCCCACTGATCACTACACATTGTTCTCTATGGTTTAGGTACGATTTGAACCACATGAGCAATGAGCATGCTTCCGTCAATACCATATTGGTCTCTTAATTTATTAATCAAAATATTGTGGTCGACAAGGTCAAATGCACTTGCGAAGTCAGTGTAGACCGCGTCCACCTGCTTGCCATTATCTACATCTTCAAATACAGGAGTTAAGAATTTAAGTAGGTTTGTAATTACTGATTTTTTGCTTTGAAAACCATGTTGTTGACTACAAATGAGTGTTTTAGTATGTTCAACACTAAAACACTCATTTGTAGTCAACAACAATTGACTCAAATACCTTTGCAAAGGTGAAAAGGATAGATATAGGACGATAGTTCTTCACATTACTGTTATCACCTTTTTTAAACACGGGTACTATACGAGCTCTTTTCCACTGAGTTGGAAAAGTACCAGATTTTTTTAATTTATGAATAATTTATAATTATGAATATAATTTATGAATATAATAATTTATGAACAATACATATGTCTGCAAAACATAGCTAATAAGTAATAATAATTGTTTCTGTAGCCCTAGAGTCAGGTTAATCTCTTATATAGGTGGAAGCCGCTTGGTTGATAAGCTGGATACAATAATACAAACCAGTATTCGGAAAGAATCTGAATTCAATAATAGATGGAAGTAATTTAGTTATTATAATCATTATGATATATTCAGAGCATTATACGGAACTGATTTAAACACACATTTGAACGGAGGCGAGAATATGCATGCAGTGTTTAGAAAGTATACTCAGATATACAGTGTGCTAGAAAGGTTTGAGAGTGAACGGACGCATCAAGTTAGCTGGAAATATCTAAATCGAATATCAACATATAACTTTTAAATGAAATTTCGCGTCGACTCCTGATATTCTATCAATAAAAACATCATACATATGCATTGAATATATATATATATATATATATATATATATATATATATATATATATATATATATATATATATATATATATATATATATAAATCACGATAGACTTCTTGCGTCTTTACAAACTCCCACCCGTCGGCGTCCACTGGATGTGGTAAGATTTAGATATATATATATATATATATATATATATATATATATATATATATATATATATATATATATATATATATATATATATATATATATATGTTATAAATATCAATAATTAATATTGTTATTGTGAAGTTATAATTTTTAGGGTTCCGTAGCCAAATGGCAATAAACGGAACCCTTATAGATTCGTCATGTCTGTCTGTCTGTCCATCCGTATGTCATAGCCACTTTTCTCCGAAACTATAAGAGCTATACTATTGAAACTTGGCAAATAGATGTAGTCTGTGAACCGCATTAAGATTTTGATATAAAAATGGAAAAATTATTAAGAATTTTAGGGGTCCCCATAGGTACAACTGAAACTAAAAAAAAATTTTTTCATCTAACCTATACGTGTGGGATATCTATGGATAGGTCTTTAAAATTCATATTGAGGTTTCTTATTTAATTTTTTTCTAATCTGAATAGTTTGCGAGAGAGACTCTGCCAAAGTGGTAAAATGTGTGTCCCCCCCCCCCCTCTCTAACTTCTAAAATAGGGGCATGATAATTCTAAAAAAAATATATGATGTAGATTACTATAAAAACTACCAACGAAAATTGGTTTGAACGAGATCTAGCAAGAAGTTTTTTTTATACGTCATAAATGGTAAACCTTAATTTAACTTTCATTAAATCAACTGAAATATAAAAATAAATCAAAAACCTTTTAATTTTATAGAAATAAACCTTATTGCTGCTGCGGAACCCTTCATGGGCGAGTCCAACTCGCACTTGGCCGGTTTTTTTATCATTATACTGGCTAAAGTGAACTAAAAGTATTTTGAAATAACTATGGCAGAAAGGGGTGTAGATAATATTGCCGGAACATCTGATTTCATATGATATTAATCTTTTTTCTGTTGAATAAACTCTTTTTGCTTATGGTTAGATACTCGTACTTAAGGAGTAAACTCCAGTCGTGCGTCGGAGCTGACACACTTTTCTCACTTTTTTTTTTAAATATTATTATGTATATAATATTATATTCCGATAGGTATATTAACTTTATGATTAAGACGTACATATGGTATGCTGTATAATTATGTTATTGGGCTTGTTTGTTTCTATCAGTGTCGATGTATTTATATTGCTATTTTTGTAATAAATATCAATAATTAATATTGTTATTGTGAAGTTATAATTTTTATCATTATACTGGCTAAAGTGAACTAAAAGTATTTTGAAATAACTATGGCAGAAAGGGGTGTAGATAATATTGCCGGAACATCTGATTTCATATGATATTAATCTTTTTTCAGTTGAATAAACTCTTTTTTGCGTATGGTTAGATACTCGTACTTAAGGAGTAAACTCCAGTCGTGCGTCGGAGCTGACACACTTTTTAAAAAATTTGTTTTAATTTTGATTTAGCTATTTACGAGACTGAGTAAAAATTATTTTTATTTTTATTTTAACAAAAAAATATGTGTTCCTATTTTATTTCGTTAGTTATAGTTTTGCTGGGTATTAAATAATTACAATAATATCTAGTGTTGGCTTTTATTATTGTTCTTATCTATTTACTTCTTTGCTCCAAATGTTGAGGACATCTGCGTCCCCGATGGGGTAGTTTCGAAAATTTTGCAGTCTAAAACTTAGTTTGGTGTCTTCTATGGCTTGTATCCACAATGTTTTTGTATGGGGTAAAATAGAATAAAAATAAATGTGTGCCTTAAATGTATTTTTACATTAGGTCGTATTTCGCTGTTATTCGAAATTACCCCTTGAGTTTTCGAAATTACCCATGAAAAGTAAAAATAGGGTTATATTTTTAAGGGGGTTGTTATACCAGAATCCGTAAATACTTTTGAACTAAAAAAGATACAATTCACATGGAAATATGTTTATTATAACTAAAATGTTAGAGTTATAGGTAAAAATATATACAAATTCGTCTTCTAAAGTTGAAACAATGACACAATAGCTCACTCTTCCAAAAACTTTACGAGATCACCCCAATGCACCTTAATAGAGTTATTATAACGATGTTTTAGTTCAAACTCACGGAAGAAATAGCCCTATTTACCGATATTCACACCAAATGTCACAGGAAATATACATTTTGGTTTTGACAACATCTTACCTGCACTTGTGCAAGATAACGGATATTTAATGGCTAATATTTTACCAATAATGAACATCAAAAACCCAAATAACACAATTTGGGAAAAATAATAAAAACCACACCAACAATAAAAAGTAGAAGAAGTTTGAAATTGACATACCCGCCAAAACTCTCTTTCAATTGTCACTTTTCAGTTTGACAATTTGCGTGTTCCTAAACTGTTACCAGTATACTGGCCTAATTGCTTAGGCCAGTGAGCGCTTAAGCGTATGCTTTTCGTGACTTAACAGTACACTGATATTTTTTGGAAACACAGCCCATATGTAGTCAGTGATGCCAACCTGCAGATAATTTCAGATAGGTGGGGAACCAATAGAAAATCTAGAAGTGTCTATCTAATCGTCGCGCCGTCTGGTGGAGATTAAAAATAAGAAAACATCCCATTGTGTTGTAATTTGACCACCGCAAACACAATGGTCGTCAATGGTGGTGTTCGTTTCGCACGCGCAAAGTTAAAAATTAGTGTCAGTGTTAGTGTCATGTGCCAAAATCTGTCACTTTTTTTTGGGCTTAAAAAATCGCAAATCTTACAAAGAAATTGATAAGCAGTTTTTTAGCCGTTTTTCTTTGATACAAAGTTCCCAATTCTGATGAATTCTCAAAAATTGTACCACTTCCGGCAAAAATTACGTATGATTCATGGAAATTTTAAAATGAATTATTTCACTTATCTTGTCGGTAAGGTATTGATTTTATGGTATCAATCGATGCAGGATGTTTTATTCTACTATATATTTTGAATTTAGGTCAGAATCTTTGAATTTATAAATGTACTGCGCATGCGCGGCTTTTGTGTGTCAGTGTGATTGTCATATTCTAAAATACCGATCAATTTCTGTCAAAATCTGACAGGTATTTTAGAACATGACACTCACCTGACAGAAATTTATCGGTACTTTAGAATATGACACTCACACTGACACACGAAATAGCCGCGCATGCGCAGTTGAAAAACCAAACGAACACGACTAAAACGGTCCATTCACTATCCTGCATTGCAGTCCTGCTGCTGGCAGTCCGCCGTGCAGGCCTGCAACACCATTCACTATCCTGCGTGCAGTCCGCCGGCTTATGCAGGATAGTGAATGGTGTTGCAGGCCTGCACGGCGGACTGCAGCAGGACTGCAATGCAGGATAGTGAATGGACCCTTTTTTGCCTTAGGGCCTGTTTCACCACTTCCTGATAAGTGCCGAATAGGCTATCCACCACATAACTTGACAGATAAAGCATGGAGAATCTGTCAAAGAAGTTGTGAATAGCCTATTTGCCACTTTATCAGAAAGTGGTGAAACAGGCCCTTAAACTATTGCTGGATGTATTCAAATTTGCTTCGAAACCATTGTTTATTTTAGTATTTTAGGCCACAGGAGTCAGGACCAACTCAAGGCTGGACCAAGCAGAAATCATACAGGTACAGACTACAGTGTGTCAAGAAATAGTAGACGCAGTACAAAATTTTTGAAACGTAATCAGGCGCAAAAGGTGTTTTTTTCTCTTTGTATTTCCACAGAGAACACTACATTTTTGTATCGTTTTAATAAGGTTTTCATTATGTTTACTATTTTTTGAAAAGCAGTTAGCACTAATTAGCAGATGTATCCTGCCGCGGCCGACTGTCCAACCCAATGACATAAGAAACACAAACCTAGTTTTCCAATCAGAGAACTAATGCGACCATGGAATTAATATGTTATACTAGATAAACGTAGTATAATATATAAATTCCATGAATGCGACTCAGTGGCGCTGGGCGCAGAATTGAATTAGTTTTCAAATGCGCCAGTAGAGTGCGCTAAGTTCTGTGTTGAAAAAAATAAATATTAGGGTAAATGACTAGTAGATTGGACAGTACTAGTCATTGGAAAAAGCACAAAAACACCATATTTATTAATGTTGCTTTAAAAACTGACTGTTTTTCTTTAAAAACAGGCGTTCTTTTACTTTAAAAACAAGAAATTTTTAAAGCAACAATAATAAATATTATGATGTTTTTGTGCTTTTTCCAATGACTGGTACTGTCCAATCCACAGACTACTTAGAAGAATGGTCTAATCTACTTTACCTATATTCTTCTAGAATCTACGAGTCATTTACCTTAATCAAAGTAAAACTTAAGGCTTGTAAGTTGTACCTTCATTCATATTTAAATATTAATTTTATTAACACAGGTTGAATTAACATTAATAGCCTTGTTCGTTTGGTTTTTCAATTGCGCATGCGCGGCTTTTGTGTATCAGTGTGATTGTCATATTCTAAAATACCGATCGAGAGTTTTGGCGGGCATGTGAAAGAGTGCTGTTGTGTTTTTGTATTATTTTCCTAAAATTGTGTTAGCTGGGTTTTTATTGTGTAATATTGGTAGAATATTAACCATTAGATATTCGTGTTCATGCACAAGTGTAGGAAAGTGATGTAATATCCAGAAACGTGCTATTTTGTGTTCCCTCCAAAACTCCATCGAAAGTTTCAGTAAAGCGTCTACCACTTTACTGAATCGACCGACTTGACTCCTGTGACTGTATTGACTTTTACTTAGACTTTGACTAGACTTTAGACCTGACGATACATGAAAACGATGATGAAAATTATAATAGGAGGAATATGGTTTTCCCGCCATATTCCTTACCTTTTTACCTTGTCTGTGGCACAACATACACATCCTTTGTGTCAAGTTGCCAAAAAAGAAGGAAAAAAAAAATACCGATCAATTGCTGTCAAAATCTGACAGGTATTTTAGAACACGACACTCACCTGACAGAAATTTGTCGGTACCATTGAGATAATATACACAAAGTAGGACATAACATTACACAAAAGCGTGTAATGTTATGTCCTACTTACTCGGACATAACAAAGGAGTCGGTCTGCATATTTCCTGAATAAAAGTGTTAATAAAGGTTTTTAGTGAACATTTTATGTTAGATATTGTTGAGTTTTGTGGTTCCGCTAAATAATAAACCATAAGAATGGCCAAATAATGCCTCAAACACGTGGATTTAACATTAAATACGTAAGTTTTGAACAACGTTTTTTGGGCTTTTCAATCGGTATTTTTGTAAGTTAAAAAGATAATTTATAAGTTTAATAATCCTTCATTCGTGCTATATAAGTCATTAGTGCTAAATTATCACATCAATTAATAATTTGTCTACAAAAATTGCATAGCTTTTTACGTGTGTTTACGGATTCTCATTACTTGAACTATAGTTTATCGATATCATGAACTAAATGACTTTCTTTTCTGTATAATAATGTGCTTCGAAATGATCGACAAATAGAAATATTCAAGAAAATAAACGCACACTACTTGTATGAAAATAAGCACAAAATGGCCACGCGATGACGGGCTAAGGTTACATCTATATATATATATCCTTAATCTGTGGTCGGTACTTAAAATATGACACTCACACTGACAAACAAAAAAGCCGCGCATGCGTAGTTGAAAACTGAAATGAACAAGGCTTTTGATTATTTCCAAAAAACTACTCTGTCAAGAAAGTCATGTCAGGCGGGAAAATTTTCTAAATATAATCACGCTTAAAAGGTGTATTTTTTTCTTTGTATTTTCACAGAGAACGCATAATACATTTTAAATATTGTCACCTTGCACATTTTTATCTCGAATTAATAAAGTTCTCATATTTTTTATTTCATTAAAAAAAATTCCCGCCTGTCATGACTTTCTTGACAGACTATATATAGGTACCTAATCGAAATAATCATTGAATCGAATAGAGCTGATTTTTTTAAAGCGCTTATTCCATTTGACTAAATTTAGACGTCTAAATGATTTAGTAACTAAACTTAGGCTGGCCTCACACACCCGGAATGTCTCTCTGAATTCATAATCGGAAATTCATAATCTAAATTCGATCTAAGAAATTCATAATCTGAAAAAATCAGAATGTGTGTGGAGCGTACTGATATTACGGTATTCCGGTCTTTCTGAATTAATAATATGAATTCAGATTATAAATTCAGAGAGACATTCCGGCTGTGTGAGGCCAGCCAGGTAGTCAAGTGAAATAACATTTAGAAAGCGGGGAAAAAGTGTGGCTTCTGACTAAATCAGTGTTGCTAGATGGTTTCAACCTTTTATCTGTAGTGGGAACTGCTAAATCTGTGTTAAAGTCAATATATATTATGTTATACTATCTGGAATCCATTCGTAGGTAATTTCTAAAGTCTGCTGGTTCCAAGTAGTTCAGAAAGTTCATAATTCATAATTTTACGTGGAGCAAAAATTCTTTCAACCTTGGCTCAGTGAAAATTTTGATTTTCATTGAGCCAAGTAGCCAATAGCTACTGGCCGATTTACACGGGTGACTAAAGCCGCACGATTTACGCCGCACGGCGAAAATCGACCGTGTAAATGGCAATTCGACTACGCCGCATGCGGCTAAAGTCGCAAGCCCCAAAGTCGTGCGGCCAATGGCCGCACGACTAAATCAGTGTTGCTAGATGGTTTCAACCTTTTATCTGTAGTGGGAACTGCTAAATCTGTGTTAAAGTCAATATATATTATGTTATACTATCTGGAATCCATTCGTAGGTAATTTCTAAAGTCTGCTGGTTCCAAGTAGTTCAGAAAGTTCATAATTCATAATTTTACGTGGAGCAAAAATTCTTTCAACCTTGGCTCAGTGAAAATTTTGATTTTCATTGAGCCAAGTAGCCAATAGCTACTGGCCGATTTACACGGGTGACTAAAGCCGCACGATTTACGCCGCACGGCGAAAATCGACCGTGTAAATGGCAATTCGACTACGCCGCATGCGGCTAAAGTCGCAAGCCCCAAAGTCGTGCGGCCAATGGCCGCATGACTAAAATCGACCGTGTAAACGCTCAGTCGCAAGCGATCACTTGCTGCGAATACTACTGAAGCGAGCGCAGACGCGACATTTTCACGCAGAATGAACTAGTCACAGGCGATTTTTGTATATGGGGTGGCGATTCGACTTGGACAGGCGATTCGACTGGTGAGTGGTGACTTGCCGGGTGACTAAAATTGACCCGTTAGTCACCCGTGTAAATGGGGTGGATGGTGATTCGACTTGAACAGGCGATTCGACTGGTGACTTGCCGGGTGACTAAAATCGACCCGTTAGTCACCCGTGTAAATTGACCATAAGCCTATGAGAAGACCAATTTTTTGTTGCTTTGACAGAACTGGAGCCATTAAGAAGACGTCTGGGCCTGGCCAAAATCGCCGCGTCGTCACAACTGATTTAGTTACTAAATTAGGACAAGGTGGATTATGAAGCTTCTAATTATTAGTCTTCTTTTTAGGATTCTAATTAGAACTTCTAAATTTAGTCAAATGGATTATATGCTATAGCATAGTCATTTGAATTTTGAGTTTCACGTATATATCCTTAGTCTGTGGTTTGACATTGACGCATCTGACAACTGACAAGACGTGACAACTGACAGGTGCAAGGGCCACAGCGTACCAAAGAGAATATAATCACTACGTTTAGCGTACATACTGCGTAGTTTTGCTGCGTTTTCTTTCACAAATCTCAATAATTCTTGCTTGAGTTGTTAGATTATTTTGTCGACGATGGTTTATATTAATTTTGCAATCTTAATTGAAACTGTAAGTATAATAATTTGAATGTACATAGTGTTTATGAAGTTTTGATAAACTGGGAATTCTATTTGCTTCGGGAGTGTCTCAACTCACGGCTCACCTCAGACGGGTGATGCGTTACGTTTTAATGTAGATTGTAGACCATGCTTGCTGCTCTCTATTTACATTATGTTTGCAAATAATATTATAATGGCTGTAAAATATTACGAAGTTAAACTCGCCTGTAGTAACAGTATGAAATTTAAAGCAGATTTCATTTGCCATTATTTTTTAGACATTTATTTTTTGGTGGTGCAATGATGGTAGATAAATAAGTATTAAATAGAAGCGAATTACTCTGTTGATTAAATTAAAATTGGTATATACTATGTTTCATTGTTGAAACTATGCAATAAAAATATGTACATTTTTTAAAGTTCCACATTCAAAACTGGCAAATATGTAACTTTTTTTACATTAATTGTTGGGTTGGTTCAATAGAGTCCATACTAATTAACATTATTAGTATTGAAACAATAATTCTTATTATCATCATATCCAACTGGAATGTTCCTATGTTAATAACAATTTTTAGCTTTAAAATTTTACCACAGGAAATAAGAGTGTGTCACTGTTTTTGGAGGGACTACTGTGGTCATTGATCAAACAATATACAGTGTAACCTCGATATAGCAAATCTGAGGGGAATTAGAAAATATTCGTTACATCAAGTAATTCGCTGAATTGAGGTTTGTTATATTGAGGTTAGGTTGGTCCAAAATTTGTTATAAAGAGGTGAAAAAAAAATAGTTTAGTTTACCTCAACATTACGTACTCATTTTGATAAAGCGAATAACTTTTACTAATAAATGATAACACATTTTTATCAAATTATTTATTGTAATAATTTTTCTATTTAAAAACAATTAGGTAGGTAACAAAAAAATTTTCTTACATTAATTAATCAAAATTAAATGCAGTGAAACCCGTAAAAGTCGGTACTTACATATCTTGGTGGGTACGTTAATGTTAATTTCATTATAATATGTAGGTAATTTAATGTTCATTTCAAAGATTCGCACAACGAAACTCACCAATTACTTTTCATCAAACAACAATGATTGTTTTACGAACAAATGCGTGTAGAAACATGTCGCGACATGAATCACATACTATGTCATACATTGGTGGAAACTTTATAATGAAGGTTTTGGGTTGACAAAATTCGTTAATTAGAGGTATTTATACTTTTTCTTGGTGGTTGAAAATTCTTTATATAGAGGATGTTCGCATAAATTTTCGCAATGTAAAGGTATATTTTATATTGACTCTTATGGATAATTCAAGGGGATTACGAAAAATTTGTTAAATCAAGGAAGTCGTCATGTTGAGGTACGTTATGGGCGATTCCATTATCGCGGGTGCAACAGTTTGACACACTTAAAGCTTCCTACAGGCAAAATGAAGCATATTTATTAATAAAATATCCCTTGAAGGGATACATCTTAACTAGTTTAACAATGATTTATAAATGAAAACCTTCATCAAATGTATGAAGGGCCACAAAACAGGTCTGAAGTGCCATCGCCGGTGCAACCAATTTGACCCTCCATTAAGAACTGTAATGAGTTCATATGTGAACACTGGTTATTGCGAAACTTTTACAAAATAACTTGCCTTTATTTCAAAATAGCATAAAACAAAGAAACTATGTAACTAGATAAAAGTAATTACAGTAATAATTAAGTACTAGAAATTATTAACCATTTCTATGATCGCCGGTGCAACATCAAAATTCTCAAATCTCTTAAAGGTGAATTAAGTCGTAATTCTATCAAATTTTAAAATTTTCGATATGGAATATATAATTATACTAGTAAGTTTGTAATAAAACTGCACCAAATTGTAGTTTTTTTTAAATTTTCAGTTGTTTATTGGCCTGACAAAATTAATCGTCTAAATCACTAAAAACGATTGAATAGTGTGATTTTTCAAAAGATTTCGACGTATTGCTGTTTAACTATACTACAACTAAACATTAATTTGAAATATATGCAATTTTAATTTAAAAATATGGGAAAAGACATCGCATCCCTTAGATTATATTGCTTAAGAACACTCTAAATTATTCTAATTCCATTTTTACCGATAAAAGTTGTTTTGTTAGTAAATACACATCTTCTTACGTATATTCCAATTGAAAAATGTACCTAATGCCACAATTTAAAAATTCTCGTTAAGATCCGTCTGTAGTGGAATAACCCTTATATAAAGGTTGCACTGTAATATAATTAAATTAGCATTTCTTTGTTTCAGATGTTTTCGTTTTGTAACTTTAAGTCATCAGCTTCTCAACGAGCTTCTTGAATTTAAAACATTTGTATAAAATTAGATTAATTTATAAAATAGCATATTATTGTATATTTGAAAGTCGGCAATGAAAATTATCTTATCAGTACTGCTAAAGATAATCAAACAAAATACTTCAAGTTTTGTTTCATAATATTATTAACGTTTAAACTGAAGAGTTGTGTATTAGTTCTTTCTTAAAAAACGTTTTTCCTGTGGTTTGCTTTGTATTCTAAATAAAAAAGGATATTACTGACAAGATGGCTTCCCCTGATCCGGAACTTAAGGATGGTCTTGCAATTCCTGTTTGGATGAAGACAAAACCAGTCAAGTGAGTTATTTTTTTAATTTTTATCATATAAAAAAACATTATAATATCCTCTCTGGTCTCTGGAGTACCGAGCAGTAAACAATCTTATTTGCAGAAAAGGATTGCATGCTACATTGTAAAATCTTGTTAAGGGATTTCCTAGTGGTTATTTTAAATAAAATTCTGAAGAATTGAGTTTACTGAAGAGGCTGTGTAGGTGGAATTAAACTTCATTTAATTACTTCTGCTACTGACTACTACAGGTTGACATTTACTGGTTTGCAAGTTACTGTAATCCTCACTTTGATGACAGTTTTTTGTGTTGATGTTTGTAAACAATGTACCATGCTAAGCTAGTGCATAATGTTTCGTAAGTTCTTGCCACACATTAGAAGGCCATCTTCCATTCCATTGATATCTGTACAGTCAACACTCCTAGTGTTGTGCTTTGGACCTTAACACTGAGATAATAAGATCGAATTATTGTGGTCAAACATTGACATTAACTTTACTGTAGGTGTTCGAGACTGTATTCGCCCATAGGTTTTCGCCGCTGGCTCAGATCGGACTCGAAGACCGAGGCTACACCGGTAATCTTGCAGAGCGGGGGCGTAAATAAAACACACGAGGGTCGAGGAGGACATTGCTCCCGAAACGCACCTCGCTTACCTGGCTCGGGCGAATGCCATATAGTAAGCCGCTCCGATTCGCATGTTTTCTGTCTCACTTTTGCTATCGGAGACGGCTATTTTTCCCCTATTTTCCCCATTTTCCGTGAGCTAGGTAATTAAAACGCGTTTCGGGAGATTATTTATTCATCGTTCCACAATATGTACCTTAATCTAATCTAATCACCACTTATATTTTAACGTAATTATAGCTAAGTAAACATAAAAGTTAATAGAATTTGCACATTTTTACACACAATTTTCTTAATATTTTCCAAACTACATATGTTACACAACTAATTTTTCCTGTATTTATTAGATAACTTATTAACTTATTAAATTAACTATATTTTATCTCTTAGGGAGCCACAGATTTAACGTAATTCACTTTTTAAAGTCTATTTGTAAAAACACTGATTTGCACTGAGTCTATTTTACATTTCACTTTAATTAGTTTATATGCACTCACTATACGTTTTTCGGGAGCGAGGCCGCTGTCCTCAACAGTAGGGCAATTCCATATGTGACTGACTCTACATTTGATACGACTTGCGTTTTATTTTGTCACATATTTTGGTTACTATCGTGTTGTTAATATCAATTTTAAGGTGGCTTTGTAGCAGATTAAACAAGTTAACTTATGTAGAAAAAATGGTATACACTGTTGTTTTCAAATAGCCTTTATTTAGTCAAACATTAACGTGACTGACACTACATGCAAAAGGAAGTCGTTTCCGAGAGTGTTTGTAAACACCAATAATCTTCCTCTCTGTGTGCTAAATACGAGTAACTCTACTTTGTATTTTTATCGAAAGTGCATGAAACAAACTTACAAAATGGTTACCTATAACCTGTAAGTTATTCAAAAAAATATTTATTAGCAAAAGAATTTGTGACCGACACTACAGCCCAAAACGTGACCGACACTACACTCACTTTGTGCAGGTAAAAGTCGGTAGTTTTACATGAAACCTTAAAATTTATGTATCTCAGCACGTATAATACGAACTCTAAAATTATATAAAAGCAAAACAGTAATTTGTTAATTCAATAAAATGCTTTTTTTGAACTTAAACATCACAAAAACGAAATCACTAATAATTTGTCAAAAAATAACTCAACACGAAATCTTCTCAAAAACTATTAACATAATAACCCAAGAGCCAGCGATAGGCAGACTTTTGTCATTTTTTTAAGCTAAAAATTTTCCTTTCTAAGAGCCCTATAGAGGTAAGAACTACCAGACACTATGGATTTTCGGTCGCTATTACTTTAGAAGGTTTCCAGTTCTGCAGGTCTACCTTACGTTCAATAAAGTTTAATGATCAATAATTTTAACTTATTTTCTTGCGATATCTGTAAGAATCTCATATTCTACTGCCAGATTTTTGTGACAATTGCTTCCCATTTCCAGACATCGCAAAATTTTGGATTTTATTTGACTTTGAGGTGGTCTGGCAGGTATCTAAAATAATAATTTAGCTTACTGCTTCTCTCTCTCTGCTTTCTATAGCTATTTTCGCCATCTATAAGCAAAAATAACAAACAAAACGCTACTTTTGGGCGTGATCGACTCTACAATGTGACTGACACTACAAAAATATTTTTTATAGTTTAGGTGTTATAAAAAAAGCTAACAAATTTTTAATGCCGGTATCATTTGAGTAACACCGTCACGTAGGAAAGTTTCTAATTTTATTGATGTAAAAGTAATTTTACTGTAGTTAAAGACAAAAGTATTGTGTTTTATGTGACCGACACTACAACTCGACACTGTGATTTACAAGCCTGTTATATCCCTAGCTAGGTACACAGGGCCACACATCAAGTGTAGCATTTTTTTTATATAAAAATAATTTTCTCGAATCTTAAAAGCTATATCGGTATTTAATTGTTTGAACAGTCAGTGTGTAACAAAATATGACAATAATTTAAAATACATAACGTGAAAACTAAGTCAGAACTTCAGCACACAAAACCACACTCAGCCGAGCTCACGACATCATCTCATAAATGGCAGCTTTGCTAAAAAAGTAATGCTTAGAAATTGTTGCTTCTATAAAATCTTAATAGTACCATAATATTGTGACTATAATTAAGTAATTTTAATACCAAAATCAGGTATTTATTTTCTTAGTTTATGGTAGACTTTTACATGGAACTGCCCGTACCTTTGCACATTTCAATTGCATAGTGTAATAAGAGTTATCATATTGCAATGCAGCTATAATAATATTATGGTATGTATGGTAAGGTATATACCTACTGAATTCTGTAATCTGTATCTAAATGTGTATGTACCTCATGTGGCATGTTTTTATCGCCGGTGATAAATAAAGGCAGATTTATTCAGTATTTCCACTATCGTCGATATTCGTCATATTTAAAAAATATACTATGTATTGCGAAAACCTTGACCTTCCAGAATTTTTCTGTAGGTAAATTCCAAGAACTGTTGACATATTGTTATCACAACATGACCGTATCTGTATGTATCTGTTGACCAACTTATGCATGGCAGTACATTAGTAAACAAACGGATTTACGATTCACCAGTCGCCAAACACGTTGCTCAACTGTTGACCTGCAAGGTCAAGGTTTCTAATTAGATCTACCATCTACTACTGCATCATACATTCATATTTCATACCTATCTCCTACTGAACATACCAGTGATCGACATTTATACATTTTTGGTGTTGGATAATATCATTGAACTTTTAATAGGGGGGTATTAGATTATCATTTGATCCTAGATCATTGAGTCATTTATATTGGATAATGTTATAGATAAATGATTCATTTCTTCCTTGATCATACATTTTTGACGTTTGCTGAGAGATTGGATCCAATACGGTCATAGACATTGGTGTTGCCAGTTATTTAATATAAAAAAAGAGTTTTTAATTTCTTGTTCGTTAATATGTTTCAAATAATGTAATGTAATTCTTTTTCTAATTATATACTTGAGTAATCTTGCTGAAATAACATAAAAAGGCATATTAAAAATGACGATGTCTTTTGACAAATCGAATTCTCTGAGATCTAGTAACACTGATGTCAATACCTGTCAGCGTTAGCGCTCCCCATTGGCTATTGAAACCACATATGACGTAAAATAGGATCAATGATAAATGATAATGTAATATGCAGATATGATCAAATGATCATTTTTATTGGATCCTAATGATCCTAGAAATGATCCAATATAAATGATAATGTAATACCCCCCTTACTATGGATATTGGATAATATGTATATTGTATACATTTATTTTATTATATAATTATTTGAAATCTGTTAAAATTAGTGGTAGAAGGGATTTCATGAAGGGACTTATTTTATTGCAGTTTATAAATATTATAATTTGTATTACGTATAATGTAGGTATATCCAAAATATCAAATCTTTTCATATTAAGTATATCATATCTTATCATCGACTACATAGTTAATACAAACAAGTGGTGTTTAATCTTTATCAACAACTACAATGAGTTTTTCACTGTACGTGTCAATTACAGGAATAAATAAATTTTTAGCTATAATCAGACACGGTTTAAGTCTGAAATATTAAGTGCTAAAAGCCTAAAAAAGGTAAAAAAAAGTCGGAAAATTTAGAGGGGGGGCTCCGAGCAATAAACGATCGACTGAAACTGTATTTCACATAGTAAATACGTCGAGTTTGGAGAAGAGAATGATTATCCTCAGTCTAATATAGCGTGAAGTCAACAGCTACTCGTATTTTCTAAATTCACACCCACCGCCAAAAGTCGTCGTGCAAGTCGTGTAAAATTTTTCCATTTCATTTCCAATTGAAATAGCTAATTTTAAATGTTTTAACATTAAACATTACTACCGTTTATCAAATCGTGTTCGTGGCCCGGTATAAAAAGGTTGAGTGTTCCAGTTCATCCTTGCTATAATAGATATAATATGCATCACCTTTTGCAAGGTCGGATAAATCAGTGGAGCGGAGTTAATGCTTTCTTTTTTTTATCGCGATTCGCGCCAGATTGTGGATATCGGTTATCAGTCATGTGATAGTGGTATCGTGTTACGGTATTGAAGTCTACTCAGACAAAGAGTCAATAAATGAATGGAATTCGTTTCGATAGGTACTTAAATATTCTACAATCATAAATGATACTAAAGAAATAATGTTCTAGTGTCCATGACTTACGTAGTACAGACTGCAGGGAATACATATAGTACAGTTAATGAAGGCAAAAATCAGGTGCAACCTCCGATTTCGTAGAACCTTCATCGATTTGGATGAAAATTTGGGATTAAGTACGTTAAGGCGACGCCTTGATAATTTGGCTGTAGTGATGCCGATTTTTCTCAGCAATTACTAAAGCTAAGAAATTGAAGTTCATTGTCAGTATTCATCATGTCTTTGTCTTTGAATTGCCCATAGCATAACACGATTGGACAACTTTTATAGCACAGAATAATCAATCGAAAAGACCTCTGTAAAAAAAGGGATTCCTATTTTTCCAACAGAGGAGAGTGATTTAAGGTTCCAAAATTTGTACATAAATTGGTTCAAGCATGCACTTTAATTTGTGCATAGCTTATATGAAATGTATTTATGGTTTTTAAATTATGCGACAAAAACCATTTTGTCGCTTACGCCCTTTCCATTTTTTGCTGTTCCATTGCTTGTTTTCTATGAGAGGCCGGGCCGGCCTCTCATAGAAAACAAGCAATCTAAAACATATCCAACATGGTTTCTTACTTTAACGCTGCGTCACCTTAAGCCCTCTACTTTAAAAGTGACATACGCTCGTATCGCGCTTTTTTATTTTAGAGGTGAAATCCACCCCTTTTGTTGAAAATAGAAAAAATGCAGATTTAACCATTCTGGCTTAACTAATTGTGTTTCATTTGTTAAAATAAATGTTTTTAATGTTTTATTCATGATTTATGATTATATTATAATTAATTTTTCATTACTTTTAGCAACCAGGGATGGTTGCTAAAAGTAATGAAAAATTAATTAATCGTGAAAAAACATTTTTTGTATCTTTGCTTTAAAATCATATATTTACATTACATAAAGAGTTTGTTTAATATTTATGATATAATTTTTGGATAAAACTGAAATAACCCCTAAAAGTACACCTTTATTGCGAAATAACGGTCAAAATTGTGTTCAAAAACTTAACAGGTTTCAGTTTTTAAACCCAATTTTTTCAGTTAATTTACTTAGTATTAGTTTCTTATTTTAAAGTTTTTTTTTGCGAAAATTTTTCACCCTTGCCTGTAAACTACCCAATGTCTGAATAATAATTGCTTTAAGTTTTTATTGTAAGTTTTTTATCAGCTTTAATGAGTTCGAATATTTTTTCATAGTTAAGATATATAAAATTTATATATTAATATATTTCAAACATTGATATTATTTAGTCCAAAATATTCAAACAACGATTTCAAACTACCCTCTGTGCAAAAAATTTACGCAAAGGCTGAATCTGCTAGACTGAAATATTTCATAGACGCACATCATTATAAAAAGCCCCTCTCTTAATATCTAATAGACATTTACCGTTTCGTTTTCTTTCTGAATATTGAAAGACTTGAAAAGATTAATGTATATTTAGTATGGATTATACGACGCATGCAATCGTGCTGGAAGCGTACATTTTTTCGGGATAAAAGTATCCTATGTCCATATCCATTCCCGAGATTCATTCATCAAGTATTTTCATACTTAATTTCAGCAAAATCTGTTGAACCGTTTGGGTGTTAAGAGGTAACAGGTAGACAAAAAAACTTTAGCATTTATAATATTAGTATAGATGTACCTATTGACAGGGTTTCCTACAATCCCAAATCTCTGCTTCAAAATTGTTTTCAAAAAAAAATGTTCGTTAATATCACAATAGCTCTGTTAATTTTTAAGTTATCGGGTTTATTTATGGACCATTTCAAAGGTAATTTAAAGAGCTTTAAGATCGACTTAACAAATACTTTTTAAAGCCCTTGGTTTAAAAAAAAAGGGTTAAAAGGTCCCGGTTTCATGGTTCTCGCAGTAAAAGTTAGGCTTTAAACGTCTCTATCTTCGTTATTTTTTATCCTATAAAAATCAAAAGAAAATCAAAAGATTTCTTAAAAAATGGACTCAAATTTCGTTATTTATAATTTTTACGAAGGTACAATATTTTTGAAGTTATGTTCAAAACAAAATGATACTTACGAAAATTTGAATAATTTCGATTTTACTAAATCATTCTTTTTAGGGTTCCGTACCCAAAGGGTAAAAACGGGACCCTATTACTGAGACTTCGATGTCTGTCCGTCTGTCTCCAGGCTGTAACTCAAGAACGGTAATAGCTAGAGAGTTGAAATTTTCACAGATTATGTATTTCTGTTGCCGCTATAACAACAAATACTAAATGTTGTAAATGATTTAATCAAAAAACTTTATATAACAAATTTTGCTTAAAATTTGTGTGTCTATTGATTCGTGGTGTTATTTTTATTTAAAAAAAATCACCCCCCCGAGAAGGGTTGGCATCCACCCCCAGGGCAAAAGCGCAAGTTGACACTATGTCACTTTTGTTTCTTAGGGTATCCCCCACCTGCTTACCAATTTTCATGAAAATCGATGGAGGTTCAACGAAATCGGAGGTGAAAACCTTCAATGCCTCCACTAATATTATAGACTTAAAAGGATGAATCAGCAAACTAGTTTTGGCGGAATTCCGAATCTTATGGATAAGCATGAACTCTACTATGATAGTGCAAGCTGCCTAGCTACTACGACTTCGATCATAGACAATAGGGAATATTACGCAAATGTCGGGCAAGAGTGTGGTACTAGCACATATACGTTATAGTATAGTCCTACATTATTATTTTTAACAAAAAATTATAACCGACTTCCGAGGTAAAAACAATAGTATTAATATGAACTAAAAAGTATTAAATAGCTCTTACTCTTTAATAGTGCCTTTTTCAAAATTCGTCTAAATCTCAACTATTTCTGTACATACTATAGTCTTCGTTATTTTGAAGTCGGTACCAGCTTATTTGATCGTGAGTTCAGTAATGTCAGAACTTAGAATATATGTAACTTTTGGGACTGGTACCGACTTCAAAGTAATGAAGACTGTAGTATGTACAGATTACAGAAATAGTTGAGATTTAGACGAATTCTGAAAAAGGCACTATTAAAGAGTAAGAGTTATTTAATACTTTTAAGTTCGTATTAATACTATTGTTTTTACCTTGGAAGTCGGTTTTAATTTTTTGTTAAAAATAATAATTTCACTCTTTTTAGTTATGTACAAAATAAGGCTTTATGCGTAAATAACCAATACGAATATGTTATCTATTCACATTATGTTACTGTAAGCGAAATTGTGGTAAATGCTTGCAGTTATCTAAGCGATGCTGCAATTTCCAAACTTTTATCTTTAAAGGTTCAGGAGTTCTTTTCAGTGCCTTTGGACCAAGAGACACCTTCGTATGAAATTTCTCTTATTCATAACATATGTTTAACTTAGTAGAAACAACATTTTAACCACTATGAGTGTTTTTATAAATTTCAAGGATTTCCCTCGATTGCTCATAGATCCCATCATCAGCTCACCACTTTCGTAATTGTTATACAAATTTAAGATTATATCCTATACAACAACACGAGAATTTTGAAAATCGGTCCACAAACAGCGAAACTATCATCAAAAACAACTGCTTCGATGCAAAATATCATGAAAAGTACCAATGATTGAGTCATAGTGTGATGACCCATGGTATAATAATTATGGTTGTGATGATGATGATCAATCAAATTGATGTGTTAGCTTGTGCTTTCAGTTGTTTAAACAAGCCGAAATCCCCGAACCTGTGCCTATAAGCATTCAAAAGTTCTGTTCGGTACCTTCGGATTCAGGGTATAACTTGGTGCGTTGTCTTACTTTTTGGTAGCATTTACCTTGAATGCTTCAGAAAAAATCAAAATCACTATATGCTTCCATACAAATTTCAAGGAGTCCCCTCGATTCCTCAAGGATCCCATCATCAGATCACCACTTTTGTGAACATGGTACCAAATTCGAGTTAAACCCTATACAACACAAAAAGAATTTTGAAAATCGGCCCACGAACGGCTGAGTAATCGTTGAACATACAAAAAAAAAAAAAGATACATACAGCCGAACGTATTACCTCCTCCTTTTTGGAAGTCGGTCAAAAATGCGACATATTGTTGTCATATCAGAATATCTACAGAAACGTTGTCAAACGTGGAACAAAACCTTTTGTTTACTGTCTATGCTGGTGCCGCGTCGAGCGTGAAACATTGCAGTAATATAATCTTTGTGCAGTTTTCTAGACGTATATATTTCATTGATTGGCACAAAAAAAAATGTGATTTTTGATTATATTTGAAAAAGCTTCTTTATTTTAAATAATAAAATAATGTATTCCTACTGGATGAAAAAAAATACCAAAGTCACATCTTCCAGGATCTTAAAACAGTTCTAACTAAAATAATATACAAGCTATGCTTTTAAAAATTTGTTTATTTGATGCCTTTTACAAAAATCCAAAGCTTGTAAGATTTAATAATAATTTTCGGTTCTGACATCTAGATTTCTCATAATATTATTTATTTTTTCCTCTAAGAAACGAAAAATGTATCCACGCTACCGAGTGAACATTTCACATCTCTGTCTCTGGCATGAAAATCGACAGTGGTGCGAGAGTGATGTGAGATCAAGGCAGTTGTCAGCGTCTTAACTTCGATCACATCCTATTAATGGTGAATTAGCCGCCCTACCCCGTTTGTAACCGCCCATGTTTGTCCATCAAGGGCCAACGTGGAGTACAAACGCCAATCGTATAACGATAAAACCACCACATTTTGCATCATTATACGGTCAGCTAGATAAGAACATTTCATACTTTAGGTAACTAGCTATCGTGCTGTTTGCAATAATATTATGAGTAACATTATTTGACCCTACCTCTTGTGTGGTTATCGAGTTTTGATAACTTGTTCTGTTTTTGATTAACTAAGAGGAATTTTTAAGGAATATTTCTGTGGCATTATATACAAGCTATCTTCCTTCGTGGAAAAATAAAATTTTAAATAAATTTTGTTGCTTGATTTTTTTATGATAAGTATATTTTAATATACAGTACATTAAGTACTTATCTAGCATATAATAATAATAATATAGTAATAATATCTATGGACGCTTCACACCACGTCAGTCTGGCCCCGTGCTAAGTACCTAAAGGACTTGTGTTACAGGTACCAAACAACGGAAATATATTTAATACTTTTATACTATACATATATTTAAGATTTTTATTATATCATACACATATTTAATACACATCCATGACCCGGGAACATTGAAAAACTTTTTGTTCCGTCGGCGGGATTCGAACCCGCGACCCCCGGCTTGAGCTACCAACGCGCTCACCACTGAGCCACAGAGGTCGTCAAAAAAAAAAACAGATCTCAATAATATGTGTTGACTGTTGTGTCTCTATATTATTTTATCTCAATTTCAACAATTTAGTTTTAAATTTAAATGTGAGTTATTACTACTAATAATTATAACTTGAAATAGCTATGCCTTCAATCAAACTTTTCTAACCGTCAAAAGTATTAGACCTTCAGCAAACCTTACACTTAACTAAACGATGTTGAGGTTAACAGCTGCAGTCACAAGTTTGTGGCAGTGTTGCAACTTGTGAACCTATGCTTTTCGTATAGTTTAAAATAGACTGAAGATTTTTTCCTGTTTCAAAACTTTTTTAAGTAGGAAAGTAAATAGTTGCTTATATAATATAAGTAATATAATAGTAATATTTGTTCTGAAAAGTTCTGTTTTTTTTTTCTTGTTTTTTGGCAATTTGACACAAAGGATGTGTATGTTGTGCCACAGACAAGGTAAAAAGGTAAGGAATATGGCGGGAAAACCATATTCCTCCTATTATAATTTTCATCATCGTTTTCATGTATCGTCAGGTCTAAAGTCTAGTCAAAGTCTAAGTAAAAGTCGATACAGTCACAGGAGTCAAGTCGGTCGATTCAGTAAAGTGGTAGACGCTTTACTGAAACTTTCGATGGAGTTTTGGAGGGAACACAAAATAGCACGTTTCTGGATATTACATCACTTTCCTACACTTGTGCATGAACACGAATATCTAATGGTTAATATTCTACCAATAATACACATTAAAAACCCAGCTAACACAATTTTAGGGAAAATAATACAAAAACACAACAGCACTCTTTCACATGCCCGCCAAAACTCCAAAAAGTTCTGTTCTTTACAGAAAACGACTGACAAACAACAGTCCATCTTTTTAATACTCATCAAACTTTTCATCTTTTTCATCAAATAGTCCATCTTTTTAATACTGTTATACTGTAAATTTAGTTCTGTAACTACTAAGCTCTTCGTTCATTCGTTCATTTACGTTCTTCTTTTTCGTGGGTCAATAAAATTAAAGCCTGATTTTTATCCACTAAATAGACGGGAAAAGAGATAGAGTTTCTTTGAACGAGCGGCAACAGCTGTAATAAATACAGTGCGAAAGAAAGTATTAAAAACCTCTACGATCGTCATTTCGCATGTCTTCGATGACGTCAATGTTCTATATTTATTTATCAGTGAAAAAATATAGCTTATCTATTGTTTTGCGAAAATAAACGCAATAAAAGGAATAAAAGTGGGATAAAACCAATATTTAAAATTTCCCGGCAATTTTCCTTTAGGTGAAAATTTGTGTAAAATTATGATTCTTACAAACCTAGAAACATAGTCGTGCAGCGAATTTTGCAGTAAAATGCCAGTAAATTACATTACATTTAGATAATACTAAGTCGATGATGCAATGTAATAAAAAGATACTGAATTATATTATATGCTCAAAAAAGAATTCGTGTTCCAAGCTCTAACTCTACATACATCTACGAGATTACTTTTACAAAAGTTATTGTGAAGCAGAATAAACGCTTATTTGCTGGATCTAGTCTATTATAAAAGTCTAGTGCCTATTTTCTCTTTTGAATGAGAAAGTCAGTCTGAAGGAGCAAATTCGAAATATCATAACAGCACTAGTACACGACAAACAATTAAAATTTTCCTGTACCTACACTTGTACAGAAGCCAAGAACATAGGAATATTTATAGAACACAGTATTGGCAATTATTAACCTTTCGTGAGGCTTATGCGTTTTGGCAGCGCGGCGGTACGTTTGTTTTATGATTATATTGAATAGTTAAAAAGTGTGTAAATATTTCCTTAGTTGTCTCCGACCTTATAATATTCCGACTACGTATTAGAAGTCGCATGTTATTTTGCTCAGGGGAGTGTGCATAACGTCAAGCTCTGGTTGGTTGGCGGTCTCTGACGTCATTTATTTTTGTTTATACTGGAATTATCGTGATAACGCAAAACACAGCTAACGCCTTATATCCACCAAGTATATAACGGTGTTTTGAATATGGCAGGATTTTAGTTGATAATTGAATCTTGTGAATATAATACTATTGCTCTATATATCTATCTACCAATTATATAATATATTAATTATATGCAATGGTGAACTACAGTCTGCGAATATATTTTGACAAGAGTGGTTTGATTGCGTAAGTGTTTAGTGCATCTATTAGTTTTATGATTAGCTCACGATCTACCTGTGTAAATAATAATATTATTGTTTGTTATACGTGACGAAAACATGGATCTATAGTAATCATAATATGTATTGTCAATTGAATTCCCATTAAAAAAGCTACATAAAGGTTTCTAGAATATGGGTGCGGCAAAGCATCTTTATGCAGTTGTGTTCGCAGTCCTCCTGATATAATCCAGCTGACATCAAAGTGAGCTTTACAAAGGAATTTGTTCCTTAGTTCTTCATTTGTTAAGCTGTCCAAGGTCATATTCCCTGAAAAATAATAAAAATATAATTATGTTCATACTTCTGTCTTCATTCACTAACTAGTCTTTCTGATTTTGATAAAAGTTTGTAAATGCTAAGTAAATGAAAACTGCTGTATACAGAATTAGCGATTGTAGGTACCACCATACCATTGTACCCTTGTTCTTTTTATTCTGACATTTCTACCAACTGCAAATATTAAAATGTATTGAACCTACCAAGTTCTAACTTGGCATACATAGGTATTTACTTACCAGCATTTTCCAACCATATTTTCAATCGATGCTGATCATTGACAGGGAACCTGAATATCGAATGATCTATTGATGTGTTTGTACAGCCATTATAAGAACATTTAATTGGTGCCATTATTACCTGCAAATAACATAAAATATTGACTTTTATCAGTAGGCACACAGTAGGTAAGGTAGGCCAAACTATCATAAAGCTGGGTACCTAATATTTATGAGGAGATTCCTTGTTATTTATCCACACAAATTCTTCAGAGTAGAATTTCTTTTTTAAAAATCTTTTGAGGGTGGGTTTATAACGTCATGAAAAAACACTGCACTGCCCTGCCAGTCATATTAGCACAACAATCAGCCAACACGGACACAATTAATTTGGTTTATATTGTACCTATTGTATAAGTACGATACTTACAATACCAACTCAATTAACCGAAGATGTGTATTAACAATCCAAATCAGGCAGAATCCGGTGTCCGTTTATACAATTTCAAAGCAGTCATTCATAGGTTTTCCAAATCCAGTAAGAGTAGCAATGGTCACGAAAGAGCAAGATTCACAGGATCCGTGGGCGTAAACAGTTCGTTAGAAGGAATCACAAATTAGAAATAACGCAAAACTCCGCAAAAGTCGCAAATGACGGGAATCACTAGAACACACAGTCCACAGAATACAAGAACAAGACAAGATCCTGACGTATTTTATCTGTGATTTTATTTTGAAGAATGTGCGCCATCTAGCTGAGTAAAGAGTACTACGTGACTAGGTCTTTAACTTCAGGGGTTGGTTTGAATTTCATCAAATCTTGTTGCAATAAATCAATAGAGGGAGCGTTAAAATTCGAAAAATAGAAAAACTGATTTAGATTACTAAACGTCGATTGATTGTGACAAATTCAGAACTGGAGGATTCTATTTTGAATAAAAGATATTACTAGTGCTCTAAAACTAGGAATAATACTAATAAGTTGAAATTTTATTAGAAATGTGGTAAGTAGTGCCATCTGTTAGAATTTATACGTAATTAAAAGTAGAATGTATGTAGCTGACAGGACATGCTTCGTCGTTTGGTGAACGCAGATTTGGGCCGCACCGCACGCATCGCAGTCGCCGCATTCGAATTCTTTATATGTGACGTTATCAGCGTGAAGGGACCTTATTGTCGGTATTGAGTTATTAGTATCCCCATAATCTACATTTAATCGGCTATCGAACCTTGTAAATAACATGCGTGTAGGTCTGGATTATATTAAAAAAAAATGTTTAAGCTCGAAAGTCGTAAAAGGTGATATTGATAAAATCGCATTCAAACTTCGACACCCAAAAAAGTATGTTATTGTAGGAAGTTACATAGATATCATGTTTTTTGAGAAGTACGTTATCTGGCCATTTAGAATTTAACTTCAATTATATAATTTTATAACTCTATTCCTGTTGTTTACCACGCCAAAGTGCATGATGTAATGAAAATGCCCAAGATGGTTTTTACTAAATATTTCATTTATAGTATGTTTTCTATTATATTTTATAAAAGAGTAATATAAAACGGATCAGTTTTTACTAAATAGAGACGTCTCCGATATTAAACAACGTTGTTTATTGTATTAAAAAAATGTTTGAACAAATAAACATTGTGCTTCTACTAATCTTATTAATCAGTCAAAATCAACAAAAATATATATTTACTACACTTAAACATAGTCAAATGAGATCAAATATATAAACTTCTATTTAAAAAGTAACTTTTTTCTGTCTTAAAATTCAAGGTAAAGTCTAGTAAAAAGCTGGTACAAACACTTAACACTTTTCAAAAGGGACCTTATTGTCGGTGATTAAAAGTTTAGTGATATCACATCAAAATAAATATACATTTTTATTTACATTGAAGTTCTTATTTTTTAAATAACTTTAATTATCCTTTAGTAACAATACGTGTACCAAAAACATGTAATTTCTCTTAGTTACCATAGAAGTATTCATAAATGTTAAAAGGGACCTTAATGTCGGTCGTTACATTTTTAGTAATAAAGTTAAAAGAAGATACAAAAATACTATTAATTTCGTAGTTGTAACATTATTTTTTATTTTTATTTTATTTTTTATTTTATTCAAATATTTATTTATTATATTTTTTATTATTTAATTATTATATTTCTGAGATTTATTTATAAAAATAAAGGAACCTTAGACTTGGTACAACTTTGTCTAGATTTCATTACTTTTTAGGGTTCCGTAGTCAACAAGGAACCCTTATTAGAGATAAACAAGCAGCTCCAGCGAGATTTGAGACTTGGCTAGTTTTTTTACAGAATGTTTTTGGTGGGATTTCACTTTTTTTAGAAACGTGGGCATATTGATTTTTTAAGCTGAGCCGTAAGTAGTGGGTTTCATCATATCGCACGTATAGGATTGCGCGCTCGTGTAAACGTCACCAACAGCATCACACGTGTTACATACGCCTCCGTGGTCTAGTGATTTAGTGCGTGGCTCTTGACTCGGAGGTCGTGAGTTCGATTCCCGCGTTCCCGTTGGAAACGTATTATTTCCAAGTTTGGTTAGGACAGTGCAGGCTGATCACCTGATTGTATGACAAGTAAGATGATCCATGCGTCGGACGCATAGCGTAGGCACTTGAAATTTTCACAAAACCCTCAATTATATGTTTACGTTAATTGTTAAATTCAATTGAAATTAAAATTTAAGGGGGGGCTCCCATACAAAAAATCTTATTTCGAGTCCGACTCGCACTTGGCCAATTTTTATAGTTTTCCCTTTATGTGGCCATTAAACCCTCTGTTCAAAATTTCAGCTCTCTGAGTTTATGGGAAGTACTAGTTCTATTTTGATGATCTTTGAGTGAGTAAGTGAGTGTCATAAATGAGAAACTTTGCTTTAGCTTAACTTCGGAACTTAATGACCTCTAGAGGTTCTCAAATAGGGGCCTAAAATGCGGCAAAATGGTTCCTGTGAATGATGGTACGGCAGTGTTTGCTTCGCGCTCTACTTGGCGGGGGCACTGCCGTGCCCCCAGATATTCTAATCAATAGTGTCTAAACACACTAGGCTGAATTATTACGCCGACGTAAATTCCGCCGCGTTTACGCTGCGAATCAAACGCATACAAAATACGGACGGAACGCGACAGACGACACACTATACCGAAATTCCGTCGCGAGCCGAATTTCCGTCGAGCCGAGTCGAGCGTAAAGTTCGGCAGCGATTCGGCGGTAATGTTTTATATAGCAACACACTATACGCGACGGAATTATCAAAACCGAACATAGCAAATCCGTATCCGTTAACGCACACATTACGGTCTATACAGACGGACCGCATTTCAACTGCAATCCAACCGCAAATTGCAGTTCAAGTGCAGTTTGAATGCAGTTGACACGACTGTCAACTGCATTCAAACTGCCATCCCTTGTTTTTGCTACTGACTCCATGCGCGGGAGAGCGGAGCGCGCGGGAGGGTGGGATGGTGCAGTTTGGAAGCAGTCGGTATGCAGTTCACACGACTGCACGCCAACTGCAACTGAACTGCAATCCGACTGCGCGTTTGGTTTGCAATTCTATTGCAGTCGTGTCAACTGCATTCAAACTGCACTTGAACTGCAATTTGCGGTTGGATTGCAGTTGAAATGCGGTCCGTCTGTATAGACCCTTAGTTCTAACACCGCGTCAGGGTACAGACGGCCGCACCTACCGGCGCCGCACTCTTCGCAACTTCATAATAATATGAAGAATTGCGAATGCGGCGACTGCGGTGCGTGCGGTGCGGCCAAATCTGCGTTCACCTTTATGAACCGATTTTTCTAATTATTTTTTTGTTGGAAAGAAGATGTTCCAAAGGTGGTCCCATGAAAAGGAAATACTGTTTTTTCTTTAAAATTATCAATCAACACATTCAAAACTGTATTAAATTGGTTTACAGAGAGTTCGAGCCCTTCGCCTCTTCTCCCCCAGAAGATACCTTCTTCTACATCCGCTACCCCAAGACCGATGTGATACTAGGCAAGACGAAGTTCACTAGCGACCTGCCGACAGCAAATAAACAGCAGGCCGAGTTCTCCGCTACAGAGTTCAAGGAAGGCATAGAGACGAAGACCAAGGACTGGTCCAAACACACCAAGCCCTGTCAAGATGTTATGCACTCCTTTGGACCGATTAACACAGCTGGTGAGTTGTCTTTTATTCTATTAAAGTATGAAGTAGAAGTAAGAGTAGTAAGAGTAGTAGCTTACTAGAGTAGCTACTTCTTAAGTGTTTCCTTAAGGCCGTCCCCAGAGCAAACGACCTTGGCCATACAATTGCCGTGTTGCCGAGAGCGCACCAAAACCCTATTTTTTTTACTTATCTTAGTTCAAAATTGACCTAAAAAAAATTTAAAACGGGGAATATGTAGTTTATGATATTGTCGATCTATTGGCGTGTGTTTCAAATAAAAGTAATTTGTAAATCCTGAGGAGATGCTGAATGTATGCTTAAATTTTAATAAATTGGTTTTACTTTGGAAGCTGATATCATGAGTATAATAAACAAAAATAGAAAATTTAAAACGGGGAAAGGAATGTCGATATACTGAAGATTATTGCTGTATTTTTATTATAACTTTGTAGCTTTCAAATTATGAGTTTATAGGGCTTGAAAAACGGTAAATTACGCTATCTCCGTAAGGAACGCCCTTAAGTGTTTCGACTTTGAAAAATTAAACAATATAGAACTTAATTCGACCTACAACGGACAGATCAAAATCAAAAGTTTTTTCATTAATGTAGAATGTAGAGAGTAGAGAACTAGAAGCACGCCATTGTATAGAGGTCTCAATCAGACTATATTTTGCTATCGCCATCTGGTTCGTTGGTTTTGAAAATCAAGCTTCTTCTAATATCATAAGTAAGCTAAGTATAATGGATATAATAGCACATAGAGCTATTTGCAGGGGCGTTAAATAATGAAAACAAACACGAGAACTATACATAATAATATTGCGTAATGCACTGACGACAGATGGAAAATCCTCTTAACGTGCACAGCGTAATACATAACATGTTTTTGTTAACAATTAACGTAGTATTGTACTAACTACGTCATAATATTGTTGATGAGTCAGTTAATTTATTATAATGAATTTCATAAGCTATGCAAAATATGTAAAACTTTGCAGCTTCTAGGTTTTAGGTATAGGTTTTAGGTATTCGGTTCTAAAGTCAAATATGATATCAGTTCTTTATCTTGTAAGATAAAGACACATCTCAATAGTCAATACACATGATATTGAAATGAAAAATTTGTAATCGTCACGAGATATTTGCATTTTTCTTGGAATTGAATATTCGTGAGGTACGACAATTTGAGTGTGTGACGTAGTAGATGTTATGAAAATAATTTTTTATCTCTTCCAAGATATTGAATACGATTTTTTATTACGTCACGTTTTATGCCTCACGTATTTTCCATTAATGTTGTATCGACTTAATAAAAATATTTTCAAAAACTATGAAAATTGACTTTCTAAGTAACTCAACTTTCAAGAAACTCTACAAATCTAATGACCACCAATATAGATTCTTCTTCATTTATTATCTATTAAGTTTCCCTCATATTCCCACATTATGCTGTTAAATCAACATTTAAATGTAGGTATGAAATTGTTAAATCAATAAAGCATTGGATTCAAAGTTTATTTAATTATATTATGTTTACTATATGTCTGATTAATTCAAATTTTGCCCTTCCGTGCACATCATACGGAAGCCTTTTAGATAACCGACGATCTTCATTAATATTAACTCATAAAATATAGTACTTAATTATCTAATTAGCAAGTCCAGTACCAATAAGTTTTATCATAAACAAGATGTAGGCAATTCAGATAATAGTGCCATGTCATTGTTGTTAGTGTTAGTTTTTAGTATAATTGTATGTATGTTAGTCTATAAGGTATTTATAATATGGGCCAAGATGCCTGAGTTAAATAAATAAATTGTAAATTGTAAACAGTATCATTTTATATCGCAGTAGGCAGTGAAAAATTATAAATTTTCTTTGTTAATTGTTCACTGAGAACAATCAGTTGTTGATAAAGTTAATGGGTTTGTAACCGACAACATACAGGCTGTGATACAGGTTATTAATGCTTACTTCCTGTTACTAATCTAGATATTGTTAATCTGTCAAGTAATCTTATTCACGTAAGGGTAATTTTATAAATTGCGAAAGTGTGTATTTCTGTCTGTCTCTCTGTTACCTCTTCACGCTCAAGCCGCTGAACCGATTTTGTTGAAATTCGGTATGGAGATCCTTAAGGATCCCGTGAAGGGAGATAGGAAATTTTTTGTCCCGGAAAAATGTATGGTTCCCGCGCAATAAACGAATTTTTGGCGCATCTTGTGATATCAATAAAAGTTTAAGCTTTCTCGTCTCTTAACTTTTAACGCTTCAACTCCCGTAAGGCCCAAGTGGGCCGCGATAACAATTGAAAGGCTATTGTGTCTCGTTTGCCGCGATCGAAGGATTAAAATAGAGTCCTACCTACTTTAAAAAAATTGGTAGGACTCTATGTAGAATAAACTATGTATTATATAACTATACATACATAGATGTATG
Source organism: Polyommatus iphigenia (assembly GCA_963422495.1). Lineage (NCBI taxonomy): Eukaryota > Metazoa > Arthropoda > Insecta > Lepidoptera > Lycaenidae > Polyommatus > Polyommatus iphigenia. The sequence continues at coordinate 30,112,334 of OY730185.1, read as the reverse complement.
TTTACGGAAGTATCTATTGTAATGTCAAGGACGGGCGTCGGGCACTATAATATGCCAGATGTTGTTCAGTCAGTTCGATGTCCTTTAGTTCTTAACTAGTTGTATTTGTCCTATAACTGGATCATAGGTAGTCAAGATACTTTATATGTCAACGTACTCAGCTAGTGTAGGTACTTTTAAGTTTATTTGTATAGTTGTGGATAATAGCTTATCCGGTAGAGTTACTTTCACATTCTATGAACTCGTTTCTGATTAACCCATCAGCAGTCTTAGCGTGGTCACCATAGAAACAGTTTCTTTCTACGGAAGAATAGACAAAGTGAGAGATTGACAAATATAATCCGCCATTTTGTCGTTAAAATCTGTCAGTATGTCCATTCTTTCCCTTTCTAATGTTGTTATGCTAAGCCTGTAGATTAAGAAGTTGATATCACATTCATATCCAGTACTATATTTTCAGTTTAACAATCTCATAAGTGTGGGTTTCAGTCACTTTTTACCCTCGAATTTGGATAGAATCGTATCGCCCCTGTTAGCTACTATAAGAGCATTTCATGAAATACCGTTTATGTCGCCAGGGTGCAGAAACTCACATTCAACCCTCTGATGCTTAATTATGTAAATAGCATTGACCGCGTCCGTGAAAGCTTAGCGCTAAGTTTGGTCCCTATACTCTTACTAGTAAAGTTCAACATTTTAGACAGGCCATAGACGGACTGCAAGTTGCAGTCGGGAACGATTGCTCTAGAGCGGTCGCGTCGAACGACTGCTCCGACCGCTCAAGAACTGCTCGAGCGGTCCGTGTATTGCGGATGTGAATTTAGTATGGAAACTGCAGATCGCCGTGCGGCAACCGCAAGATGCGGTCCGTCTGTGGCCGGCCTTACTATGTTTGACATTGACTGCAAAATATAGCTCATTTGACCTTGACGTATTTTTTTTTAGCAAAGTCACCGAATGTGAAGTCGAAGCCGGCTGGCGTGGACGATGGCTTCAAGGGCGAGGGCGCAGCCTGCGGCAGCTCCGTCCTCAAGGTCAGTGCTTACATCATGGCGGCTTCGAAAATTAAATTTTCTTTTTTTTTTCAAAATTGGAATTATTGTACTGTCAGAGATATTGATTTATAGGTAAATGGGTCGATACTCGGTCGGTTTAATACGTCAACCGACAGGTCACAGATCCTAAATAAGTCCGTCATCTGCCTATGAATTAGTTTCTCTGAGAGTACAATTAATATTCTTAGGGTGGATTGCACTTGAGGCGTTGTAATAGTTAAGGTTATCGTCAAATATGACGTCAATTATTGACTTTAACAGGTTTAAATAGAGATTTGACAGTTAATTTGACATTTTGTTATAGTTAAAGTTAAATACCTATAGTGCAGGCGCCAAAGGAAGTTGAGTATGCAAAATGTGAGGACCGCATTCTATAAATAGTTTTGAACTCAGAAAAGCTTGCAGATTATGATTCTGAATGTTGCCAGGAGATTTATTGGTCCGATTTTTTTTACCCCACCCCTTGGATATCGAGCAATTGGACGGAACAAATGCTTTACAACAATTTTAATTGTTGTTTTATTGAAACTATCCAATTGTTTTTAGGGCTCCGTAGTCAACAAGGAACCCTTATAGTTCCGGTCTGTCCGTCCGCCTGTCTGTCCGTCTGTCTGTCCGTCTGTCTGTCTGTCCGTGGTTTTTCTCAGAGACTATAGGACCTACAAAGCTGTAATTTGGCATGAATGCACATATTAATGATGCCGACAAAATGGTATATGAAATCTTAAAAAAATATTTTTTTTATGGTACCTTCCCTACACATCAAGCGGGGATGAAATTTTTTTTTCGCGTCCATCCCATCGTGTGGGGTGTCGTTGGATAGGTTTTTTAAAAATATTATGAGTATTCATAGATCATTTTCCGATTTAGAGATCCGTTTGGGAAATATTAAGTTTTTAAAGTGGGAAAAATCGTTAGAGTCCTGTGCCCCCCCCCTTCTACCAGCTAACAGCTAACGGTTGCTTCTGGAAATGTGAAAAATTTCACGGGAGTAGGTAATATGCTGAATTTAAAAGGAAAACTATCACGGCAAAGAAGACTTCACGAGTTCTTGAGTAATAGTCCATCAACTAAAAAAAAATGTATTCGGCGTCGTATAATAAGGAACTTTTCGTTCAAATTCCTTTGAAAGTAACTGAGATGGTGTTGTTAGTAATGACTAATGTTATAACAGTTTATTTCTATTGAGCACTTGAGTAGCTATAAGTATCTTTAATCATAAAAAACCGGCCAAGTGCGTGTCGGGCCACACGCAACATAGGGTTCCGGTAGTACCGCTAGTTTTTAAAAATTTTTGTATGGTCAATGAATGTACATTTGTAACGTGTTTTACACTAATAACAACACCATCTCAGTTACTTTCAAAGGAATTTTTGAACGAAAAGTTTCTTTATACTTCGCCAAATACTTACATTTTTTTAGTTGATGGACTATTACTCAAGAACTCGTGAAGTCTTCTCTGCCGTGATAGTTTTCCTTTTAAATTCAGCATATTACCTACTGCCGTGAAATTTTTCACGTTTCCAGAAGCAACCATTTAGCTGGTAGAAGGGGGGACACAGGACTCTAACGATTTTTTCCACTTTAAAAACTTAATATTTCCCAAACGGATCTCTAAATCGGAAAATGATCTATGAATACTCATAATATTTTTAAAAAACCTATCCAACGACACCCCACACGATGGGGTGGACGCGAAAAAAAAATTTCATCCCCGCTTGATGTGTAGGGAAGGTATCATAAAAAAATATATTTTTTAAGATTTCATGTACCATTTTGTCGGCATCATTAATATGTGCATTCATGCCAAATTACAGCTTTGTAGGTCCTATAGTCTCTGAGAAAAACCGCGGACAGACGCACAGACAGACGGACAGACAGACGGACGGACAGACCGGAACTATAAGGGTTCCTCGTTGACTACGGAACCCTAAAAACAATTGGATAGTTACAATATAACAACAATTAAAATTGTTGTAAAGCATTTGTTCCGCCCAATTGCTCGATATCCAAGGGGGCGGGTAAAAAAAAATTGGACCAATAAATCTCCTGGCAACATTCAGAATCATAATCTGCAAGCTTTTCTGAGTTCAAAACTATTTATAGAATGCGGTCCTCACATTTTCTAGTTAAAGTTAAAGTTAAACTAGTTAAAGTCAGTTGGTGCAACCCGCCCTCAAACGTCAGGACAGCAATGTGTGGCAATGTTGATTGAATGGAATACCAACATACTGTGATCTAAATGTTTGTCAATTAACAAAATTGATAAGAGCCGGTCCTCCGAAGTTGTAAAGGTCTTGCTAATTCTACCAAAAAGGCAAATCTACCGAGACGGCCCTAATGGACTTGGTAGATCGGATTGATAGAGCAATTGAAGATAAAGAGATTGCGTTGTGTGTCTTCCTTGATATTGAAGGAGCATTCGACAACACTTCAACCAGCTCTATCACAAATGGCCTGGCTTCAAAGAATATAGATCCAACTACTTGGAAATGGATTAAAGCCACGCTCGACAACAGGGTAGCCTCATCGACTATCATGGACCTGACACTCAAAATCAGGCTGATACAAGGTTGCCCACAAGGAGGTGTGCTGTCACCTCTGGAATGGTCCCTGGTAGTGGATGAACTACTAAGGGAACTGAACCTCTTAGGTTACTACGCTCAAGGGTACGCTGACGACCTGGCGATCATGGTGGTGGGAAAATGCGCATCGGTGGTCGCTGGGTTGATGCAGTCAGCACTAAGAGTCGTCGAGGATTGGTGCCAAAGGGTCAAGCTAACAGTAAACGCTGATAAGACGGTCTTGATACCTTTCACCAAAAAGAGGAAGTTGGAGGGACTAAGACCCCCAACACTCTTCGGGAAAACTATTAAGTTTGCGGGTGATGTCAAATATCTAGGAGTAATCCTAGACAAAGGACTCACTTGGAATAAGCACATCGAGTATATTACGAAAAAGGCTAGATGTGCTCTGGGTTCCTGTTGGAAGCTTGTCAGCTCAAAATGGGGTATTCGGCCGAAGGCAATGCTATGGCTATATACAGCCGTAGTGAGACCGATTACCACATATGGCTGCGTAGTGTGGCATAAAAAGGCTGAACAAGTAAACTGTAATAAAAGTCTAAACAGGGTACAGAGACTGGCATGTCTAATAATCACGGGTGCACTCTCGTCAACACCCACCGCTTCCCTCGAGGCCCTGATCAACTTAACTCCTCTTCCTCTGCTTGTTCAGATGGAGGCCAAAAAGGTGGCTCTCAGGGCCAGGACGGCGGGCAGGACGAATTGGGCCTCCACCCCATTTCGACAGCTGAAACAGTCTCTTAGTGAATCACCTGTCATGGCCATGCCATCAGATGCCATGATCAAGGTGCATAGCTTTTCGAAGCGATACCAGGTTTTTATACCTTCCAGGGAGGACTGGGAAAGAAAAATCCCAATCGATGTCCGCCCTAGCGACATAGTTTGGTTCACGGATGGATCAAGGAAAGACAACCGTGCGGGAGCCGGATTCTACGGAGGCAGGCCACCGAAAGGCAAATACGCCTGTTTGGGGGAGTTTGCGACCGTGTTTCAGGCTGAAGTCTTCGCTATCCTCGGTTGTTCACTAGAAAGCCTGGAGATGGCCCTAGTTAATAAAAACGTTTTTATCTTCTCCGATAGTCAAGCTGCACTTAAATCACTGACTGCCGTAGAAGTCTCGTCCAAATTAGTTCTGGAATGCATTGAGACGTTAAACATGCTGGGAAGGAACAACAACATCCGCCTAGTATGGGTCCCGGGCCACAGTAACGTCCCCGGAAATGAAACCGCTGACGAACTGGCTAGGCTCGGGGCCGAGAGTCTCATATATGGCCCAGAACCAGTCTGTGGTATAACTCCCAGTACCACAAAGCAAGTGCTCAAGGAATGGGGTCACAGACTATGCAGGAAGCAATGGGCTGAGACCCCTGGCCTTGAACACTCCAAGGCACTAATTCCTGGCTTCAACAAGAAACTATCAGAATTAGTGCTCACCTTGGGTAGGAACCAATTAAGAATCCTTACCAGAAGCCTAACTGGGCACTGCAAGCTCAACAAACACCTAAACAGAATGGGTATTTGTAGCATAACGACTTGCAGATTCTGTGAGGAGGAGGATTAAACACCTATTCACCTTCTCCTCGACTGTCCTGCTCTACTACAGAGCAGGAACAGGCACCTTGGTCGCCACGAATACCCATCCACAGAGGAAATTCGTGGCACCAACCCCAACCGTATCGTTCAATTTATGACCAGTATTGGGTTGGGGATGATTCTCTAGTGCGAAGGAGTCACAATAGATCCTCATGGGTCGCAGTGACGTCAGGGCTATAGCGACCTGCCTTCTTTTTAAAAAAAAAAAATCTATCATGGCGGCCTTGACAAAGATAACGTGTGAATAGAACGTGTGAATAGAAGTGGTGTTCTTAATAGGAGTAATCAAAAAAAAAAAAAAAAAAAAAAATCTAAAAACTTTATTTTACATTTTACAGTTTAAACTTAACAAATTAATCAGAGATTGGGACCACCTGGTAAGTACTTTATATACTTGTATTAGGCAGCCCCGCTCTTCCATAAAATATAGCATACTAATTAACAACATTAAACTGTGATTAAACTATAAATAATACATAATATAACTATAGCTAAGTAATCTAAAAAATTTAAGTTAACAAAACTAAGATCTAGGCTAGGAAATTACATGCCAGTATATAATATCTATTATGTGTGCGTATTGCGTTTTGCCCCTGTTCTTATAAACATAAATAATTTTAAAAAAATAATAATAACAAACCACATTTTTTTTCAGGTCGCCCACCAGATGGTCCAGTCGAAGTCGCCGCGCGGGTTCACTGTCGCGTCGCCTGACGACTCCGCCCCCGAGCTGACCGACAAGCTGCGACAGAAGCTGATGACGCGGCGCAACAGCAAGAGCCTGCCCGCCACGCCGGCGCACTCTCCGCCCGGCAGCCCCAACTCACGTCGCAAGAACACCAACCGGTAAATACACACACACACACGAACGCACTCAAGCACGCACACATGCACGCACGCACGCACACACGCAAGGACGCAACACGCACGCACGTATGCACGTAACTTTAAATCAAATCTTCAAGGAGATTATGTATTTTGCGGCAGTTTAGCAACAGGCCTTGAACAGCAGATATTGCGCAATAGCCAATACCTGCTGTCAAACTCTTGTTGCTTACCTACTGCAAGATAGATACATAATCGCACTGCGGTTCTTCGACACGTAAAATTACCTAAGGCCGATGTTAAACAGCACCAAATACCAATTTAAAATAGCGGTTTTCGAAACGAGTTAGCCATGATTATTGCTAATTAATATATAGATACACAATACACATTGAATACACATCCATGACCCAGGAACTTTTTGAAAACTTTTTGTTCTATCGGCGGGATTCGAACCCGCGACCCCCGGCTTGAGCTACCAACACGCCCACCAACTGAGCCACAGAGGTCGTCATTTTACGTGTTTTTCTAGATTCTTCACATCACCATATGAGCCGGTGGAGGAGTTCGGCAGCCGGTCGTGGCTGACAATGGCGCTGCTCGGCTACCGGAAGGACCTCACCACCTCCACCTCCACCCTGGCTGAGGAGGACTTCGAGAACAGATTGCAGTGTATGTATTGTTTGTTGTGGTCTCCTAAGTCCTGACTTACATTCTCTAGAGTCTAGTCTCTAGACTCTAAGCAGTGGTTCTTAACCGGTGGTCCCTGGAGGCATTCCGAGTGGTCCGCGAAGCCATCTTAATAAATATGTGAGAATTCAGAAGTTATAGTGCGCGCGGAACTAGTTGGCCGCGCCTTAGGTATGTGAGCGGTGGGACGGAGAGGCGGGGGCGCTTGATTTTGACAGTTCTGGCTAGTTTAGACAAAACGCACAAGAGATTGCAATAGCAAGATGAGTCCTATATGATATAGTCCTATATGATATAGTCCTATATGATATAGTCCTATATGATATAGTCCTATATGATAATCTAAGGAAATAATATTCAAAGCGCATACCTTTTTTAAAAAACGGAAAGCCGATGTCAATAGTTTAGAATATAAAACTGATCAATTGTCTTTAATTTATTATTTTTAATACTTGAATAATTATTATTGTTCACGATATCGCGAGATTGGTGGTCACTGTCTATTCTCATGTGCGTTGCGAGTAGCAAGCTACCCGCTCCCTCACCCTGTCCCTACCTAAGGCGCGGCCAACTAGTTCCGCGCGGACTATAGTAAAGAGTATGGACTATGTAGTCACAAAAATCACATTTAATTAAAATCTGTAACTTTTAGATTTTTGCCAAATAAAGAAATTTTGCTAATTTTAAAGTTTTCCTCGTTTTCTTTATCAAAAAAACCCTTACTTTAGGTAAACCAACCGGGTGGTCCCCGGCTAGACAAACATTTGGTAAAATGGTCCCTCATGAGTTCATGACTAAAAGGTTAAGAACCACTGCTCTAGATTCTAAAGATAGCGGACAAGAATTGTCTACATTACTAGACATACAATCGTCTTTTATTCCACAGTAAAAGTCGAATTAACGGCTTGATCTCCTGATCCACATGCTATAAGAGACATGAATGAAGTCATCAATTCTTGTGATCTCCATGAATTTGTATTTTTTGTGGTCTCCTGACTTATATTCTGAAGGGGATAGGAATGAAGACATAAGTTTACTTTGTCCCCTTAATGGGGAAATAAGTTCTGACTACTAAAAGGACGAGTTATGATTTTGGTTAGTCTGTATGTATTTTTTTGCCATCAGCACTTGAGTTTCTGATCGGTATGTCGATTTTACTATTTTAGGCAACATTAATGAAGCTCTTGTTTTATCCGATTCAGTTAAGCAGAAGAAAATATTCTCATATATTACGTAAAGCAGTTGAAATTTTTATTTTTAAATGCACAGAACACATTACAATCCCAACTAAACACAAATATTATAATGAATTAAAGTTTTAGAGTCTAAAGGTGGGTTTAAACCAAAAGAACATAGAGCAAGAACTGCACAAGAACATTCTTTCGTATGCGTTTAGTGTAAACTATAATTCGTTACAACATACTTTAGATCGTTTACACCAATCGAACCAACAAGAACATCAAGAATAAGAATTTTTGCTCTATAGATGAGAATCACATAGCTCCGTTTAGACCAAACGAGCGAATGCTCATTACTCATTCGTCAACGATAAGTAGTAGGGTTCACACTACACTCAAAGAGTATATAAACTACGTAACAACTACACTATGTCTGACTTTAATAGCGATATTGTGATTTCAAGTGCTGTATTTATTGTTATAACGCAATTAATGAAAAAGAAGAAATCCCTTTGAAGAGACCGCCTCGAAGAGCGAGCACGCCCGAACATGAAAGAATGCTCTATTCAACTGCTCAAGCGCTCTTGCGTCGGTTACACCAAACGAGCGAGATTCTTAGAGCATTCTACCTATTTACCGCCGAACACGTGGCGAACACACTAGAACAACGAAAGAATGCTCGTTGTTTGTTTACATCAAAAGAGCTTTACTAGAATGAGCATTCGCTCGTTTGGTGTAAACGGAGCTTTAACAATCTATTTGACTGGATCGAGCCCAGTAACTTTGAGCATTTATTTTATACAATGGGACACCACCAAAAACCTCTTATGCAGCTTAAATCACAATAATTAATAACAGCTAGTTGTCTCATTTTGCAGCTGGAAACAAAACTAAAATGATTTTACTAACTTTCCTTTATTTGTATTTCAGCTGGTTCCTTAGCGGAGTCGGTAGAGAACCTAGGACCGGCGCCGAAAATGGAGCAGTCATTCACACCAGAACAGCCCAAGCACAAACCCCCGACATACAAACCCAAGCCCTCAGAGCTAAGAGAAATGAACTTTTGGTCACCAACTTCTATGTAAATGTTACTGGTATTCATTTACGTACCGTATAGATTCTAATTCTTTATTATTTTATAATATGCATAATTATAATAATGATATACAAAAGTCCCAAGCAGGCAAGATTGTACATATTTTTATTTATTTTTTATTTATTCATTTATTTCAGGCTTCATAGGCCCATACAATATATTATACCATAATGACTAACATACATATAAATTATATACACTTAATAACTACACTTTGTCACTTAGTTATCGGCGACGTGACGCGCGCTTCATTCCGGAGTCTCCCCCGGAACCTTCGGTAGACCACATCAGTCGGCCAGAATTCCTCCGTTTCAAAGGTCGACAGAAGATGCGTCGGTACTCTCACCACAAAGGAACTGAAGTTGACCTTGTGGCGAGACTGCAGACATTCGATCCTCAAGTGGAGGGATGTCTTCTTACTGATGTAGTCCACGACGTCTTCGACCTCCATGGACCAGTGCAGACGAGATATGTACAGGGGCGTCGTGGGGACCTCGCTCCGCAGACGCAGCTCGGGTACATAGGGCGCGGTGCCGCGATGGTTGCGGGCGGCGGGCTTCTTCTTCCTACTCTCCACCAGTATGAAGCCCTCCTCATCGCACCCCCTGCTCTCGTCCTTGCCAGGTCGAGAAGACTTGGCCTTGCGGCTCTTCGTAGCCTTGCAGCTCTTCGTAGTCTTGCGGCTCTTCGTAGCCTTGCGGCTCTCCGTAGACTTACGACTCTCCGAAGCCGTACGGCTCTCATTCTCCCCATTTTTGTGCGCCCGCGGGGGAGGTGCAGGGCGACCAGCAACAGTCGCGTAGTTTTGCTGAGTCGCCTGTGGACTCGGCGTCGGCGCAACCGGGAGGGGAGCGCGGGCGGGGGCGGCAGCGGCGGAGTTCGTTGACCCGTCCGATAATGCTGACGGGCTAAACGTGCTTGCCTGTGCGCCTCGTCGTCGGGTGACGTATGCGGCGTCAGGTGACCTACATAATGAATTACTACTTTTCAATTGTGATAATTCACTACGTAGGTCACTGATGATAGATTCCGACGCCTGCAATCTACCCCGAACTCCGGCCAGCTCTTCCTTCAGGAACCTGATGTCCTTCAGTAGGCTGACGACGTCGACGTGGTCCAGCGTGACGGGCGGCAGCTTGTGCAGCTGTTTAGCCACAAAAGCCGGTACCTCATCCGGATCCGTCTGCTTCAGCAGGGAGATGATGTCCTGCACGCTCCTTTCGGTTCCGTCTCTTCGTCGCGACGGCATGCTCGCGCTCTGGCCGAGCGTCTCATACAGCAGCTGCTTCCCTTGGCAAATCTCCTCACTGGTGAAGGAGGACTTGCAGATCTGCATGATGCTGACCTCGTCCATGGTGTCGATGGCGTGCTGGATAAACGCCAGCAACTCATTGGCCACGAGCGCCATGGTCACGTGCAGCGGCAATGTGCCGCGCGATTCGCGAAAATATTAATTAATTAATATTTGCAGCGTGTGTAACGTGGAGCACGACCGTTCGCTAGCTCGACACATTACACAAAAAGATATTCGATATAACCAGTAGATTTTCTCACTGCGTTTGCGTGCGATTTACCGCTTTAAATTATTATGACAATTATCCAATGAATTTGTGATATCCTTTCGCCAATCCGCAATGCTTGAGCAAATTTACATGAGTAGCGCCATTGGATATTCTGACAAGATATTCAGCACAAGGACATATTATATTTCGGCCTTTAACTTTATGTTTTAGGTTTCGATACATATCGATTTAAACATATAACGGTTAATAACAAAAACACTACTTAAAAATGGCACTATAGTTTGTGCGTTTTAAGATGATATGGGTGACACATTATAATTGACAATAGTAGGGAAGTTACCTAAAAATTTTAATCGATAATTTAAAAATATCGAATCACTTCGTAAAGGAATTGCAATCGAAATTATCGATTTCATACTGACGTCTCAGAGTGGCGCTAGCGATTTAAGATGGCCGCCCTTTTTATCAATTTGATTTCGATTCATCAGTGTCAATCTCTATCGGCAATAGTTCCGTTTCATGCATCTGACATTTTTCAAATATTTTCGTATCAATAATTTCATACTCCTATTTCACTGTCAATATTTATAATTTTATATTAATAAGTTAGTATTTAGCAACTTTTCATTTTTATTCATTTACAGTTATTGGAAACATTTGTTTTTGTAGATGGAATATAATTTATTACATATTTTTGATTTTTTGTTTTCTGGTAAAAAAATCCGTAGCAAGGAATATGAGATCTGTCACCCATATCACAATAGAGATAACTACCAGTAGGAGTTTTGGCGGGCATGTGAAAGAGTGCTGTTGTGTTTTTTGTATTATTTTCCTAAAATTGTGTTAGCTGGGTTTTTAATGTGTAATATTGGTAGAATATTAACCATTAGATATTCGTGTTCATGCACAAGTGTAGGAAAGTGATGTAATATCCAGAAACGTGCTATTTTGTGTTCCCTCCAAAACTCCATCGAAAGTTTCAGTAAAGCGTCTACCACTTTACTGAATCGACCGACTTGACTCCTGTGACTGTATTGACTTTTACTTAGACTTTGACTAGACTTTAGACCTGACGATACATGAAAACGATGATGAAAATTATAATAGGAGGAATATGGTTTTCCCGCCATATTCCTTACCTTTTTACCTTGTCTGTGGCACAACATACACATCCTTTGTGTCAAGTTGCCAAAAAAGAAGAAAAAGGAAGAAAGAAAGAAACTACCAGTAGTTCGACTGCAAAGAAACGGACAGGCTTCAATATCTGTCAAATTCGTCGGGTTTCACTAGGATTATGAACGGATTGTGTCTCGCGCTGGCTGATATAATTTATTTTTAAATATTTAAAATAAAGATTTCAAAATTGGATTCTGACAATTTTAATCGCATGTGCCAAAACACAAACAACAATACGACCAAAGAGGAACACGTCCAGCGAATATGTCATAGTTTTAAATTCGTAGGTAACAAGCTACGAATAACAAAACTACAGGAAACGTAACTCCCATACTTCAACCGTTTTAAATTTGGCTCCTTTTCGAACACTAAAATATGACAATTCAGATTCTCGCCAAGGTCGTTTCCCAGGTAACGTATCATAATATTGCGCGCTGGACGACAGCCTGCGCGGTTATTGTCACTGTCACAGTTATGAAACAAAGCCGTGGACAATAATTGTCAAAAGCGGATGGCATTATGCAGTATACACCAAACATATCTACTATCACGAAGAAAGAAGTACATAATTATTATTTTAAAATCAAACATTTTCCTCTGATCCTTAAGTCATTGATAATAATAATATATAATAATTTTGAACAAACCTTGTACGACTCGGACGAATTTAAAACTATCCAGAGCACCTAGACAAGACGTTTTTAGATTACAAAAATCTATGTGCTAAATTATTACAGAATTATTACAGAATTGAAATAAAAAACTTACGGTGCAAATGCAGATTTTCGTAATCTCTTTAATTTTCGGTCATTACTCATACAAAATATATCATGACTATTAAAGTGTATGCTACATAATGGCGCATTTTCACTGGTCGATAGGGCCCGCATGCGGGGTGCGGGAGATTTCTAAAATGCATGCCACGACCAATCAAAATGCGCCATTAGTTGTCATAGACTCCCCGTATGCTGTATACCGCACGAGTTAACGACTAATGAAAATGCGCCCTAAACGAGTAATCTGGCTCGGCATCCAATTCGGTTCGTTTCTTACTAAACGAAGTACGAACGGCATTATAAAAATAAGATACTCCATACTGATGTCATGTCAGTCAGACCCTCGTTTATGAATTATGATTAAATTGTTACATCTTGCATAACACTGTCCATGGCGACTTTGTAAAAATTTTGTAATTATATTATTTTTTGATTATTGCATTTTTACAATAACATGTAAACTTAATAAGACAAACACATAGAGACCAGCTTAATTTTACGCAAATACCCTGGCATCCAACTTAAATAAACCATCTTTTTGGGCATGTTTTTGGGTCGGAAAAAATACAAGAACTATACCTAAGCATACCATAATTTTAAAATATTCACTTACTGATGAAACTTGAAAGGTTATTCCTGTATTAAAAGTCGTATCTGTATGACTTCTACACCATTTCATAGGGCATTTAGGCATTTTAACAACGAAAATTTTGTAAAAAGCTACGTAAAAAGTAAGTAAACAAATTGTCAAATGAGTTTGACAATAATTATCATGTCAACCTGGTTGAATGTCACTCGTGTATATATACACGAAAAATGTGTACCGCACACATGCATAAAGTATACATGTATTCGGGTCACATTTTGTAGCCTTTTGGTGCACTTTTTTTTGACGGAGTTACTCTTCCTGTAGTTTTAAGTTCACTGGTAACAAGTCAACAACCCTAGCGACGATTTTCGTCATAATACGTCAAATTTAAAAATTTCAACATCAGTTCTAAGTCGGCATACTCTATAATTCTGTCTACTCTGCCCATATCATCTTATAACGCACAAACTATAGTAGCCATCTTGTGATTTTGTCAGACAGTGGCAAGATAATTAACCTATCAACCCCCATAAGGACACCGGCGACCGCGACAACAATAGATTTCCAAGAATCCGCGATCGAAGGATTAAAAGAGACGTTAACTGCAGATCACTACAGCATTATATAGCCCTATTAACTCTGCAATGTCAATTTTGTTGCTACGGTACGTAAATAATCACAATTTATGTTATTTGTGTCTGTCTTGTATGTATCATTAGTATAAACTAATATGTTTGTGTCTTAACATTAAATATAATTTCATCAATATTGTATTTCACCTTAAGTTCATCTTATTTTTATGTAAAACAGTATTCCACTAAATGTACTCGTAAATGTCTTATTTATTCATCAAAAGTTTAAATGAATAGATAAGTAAAACCATTGTCATCAAGAATACGCACTTAAATCGTAGTCTCCTTCATTTTAAAGTTAGTTGATTCCATAATATCTTTAGATTAATTATCGAGTTTATAAATTTCACAATTTCACTGGATATTTACTTTTATAGTTGGATTTGTTATATTAGTTGGTACTGGTATAAACGCGGTAAGGTTTGTTATTAGAAACATACAATAGTTAGCATTTTAGATTCAGGTTTCAGTGTAGCTTGTAACTTATTTTTATAAGATTATCTTTATAAAATAGGATACATGATAATTGATAGCAGTGATTTTGTACTATCAGAGAAGTTGATTTATAGGCAGATGGCGGACCTTCTTATTTCGGTCGCTTTTTGTCAAACCCTGCCGACAGATTAAATTGACATAATCCGACCAAATGACGTAGGCGACGACCGTCAACTGTCTATGAATAAATTTCTTCGAGGGTACATACATTTTTGTTTCAAAGCGTTATAATCATAGACTATTTTTACCAGATTCAACGAGTAAATAAGTGATTTTAAATCTAAGTTTAGTTCTAAAATGTTATGATATTATGAAGAAAAAAGATTTGATTATAAGACTTGAGAATGTTTGGAGATATACTTGTTTTTTTGGAATGTATGATCTGTCTTCTGTTTATGTCTATGTAAAGATGCAAGAATATGTGGAGTTAAAATATAGATTAAATTTCTGGTACTTCAATAGGCATAATGTTATATGTTAACAAAATCAAGTGCATGTAATTTTAGCATGGAATATCATTTGGGATGAATTAATATGGCAATACAGAAATTATATAACTTTATTTTAGTTGTGTTTTACAAAGATTAAAAAAAAGAAACTAAATTCTAAAATCATAATATTGTGTTCACCTTTTATATAATAATAATCGAAAATCGAAATATTGGGCTTAAATATTGGTACAAAAAATAGTTATCAGATTTTAATGTGTGGCTTTGTAGAAGTCTTGTATTATTGCCATATTTGACAATGATTTAAGTTTTAGGGTTGCCGAGCAAAGAAAATATTGTGACGTATGTCTCTCGCACGTTGTTATTATTGGTTACAACTTACAACTTTTAATATAGCAAATATTTAACGGTTGTGATAGTTCGTTACATATAGTTTGTTATACCGATTCTAAAATACTTTTAAAATCGGTATAAAGGTTTAGTATTCTTAAGAATCACCCTCACAGAAAATAATTCAGACCTAAGAGGCTATGCACAAGATTTCTTTGCTCGACACTCGAAAGTAAATTAGTGAACGATAAACGTGTATTTTTATATGTAAATAACACGGTATATTTTGGTACGATCGTTTTGAAATACAAGATGGACTGGGGTGTATTTTGTATACCGTCTTACGTTCTATGCCGCCTTTTATTGCTTAGGTTTGGGGCTCACGCTCAGTACGTTAGGGGTCTTGTCAGCAAAGACGCTGTCAGTTCTTGGCAAAGTAACAATTTGATTATCTTTAGCAGATACCTAGGGTCCCTATTTAAAAATAACTAGATTTAAGTATTTAATAAACGATACTCTTATCGAATTGTTCTTTCTTTTATTAATTACTAGCTGTTGCCCGCGACTCCGTCCGCGTGGATTTCATTTTACAGCACGCGGTGGTTCCCGTTTCCGTGGGAATGCCGGGATAAAATAAAATAAATATTATCTTTTAATTCAAAATATCATGAATACACTTTTTGAAAATCAGAAGAACTTAGAATCTACGGTGCCTACCACCGGTTCGGGAACTAACCTGGCGAGAAGAACCGGAGTAAGAAACTCGCACGGGGCCATCGTTTACTAAAAAGATGGAAAATTACAATTATTACATAAGTGTGACAAACATCCTCAAAAACATTCGCGTTTATAATATTAGCAGGATTATAGAGATGAGTAAGGCCTATATCAGCGCTAATTTTACCGGGCTTAAAAGTTTTGCAACAGCAGATATTTTAAACTAATTATTATTAGCTCAAATCTGGAAAGAAAAAGGAGTCGCTGTTGCAGTTGCATCTTCTGGAATAGCTGCTACACTGCTAAGTGGAGGACGAACAGCGCACTCAGTTCTAAAGTTACCATTGAACTTAGCTCATGAGGAAATGCCGGTATGTATGGTTGTTGGTTTAGGATGAGTGTACGATGTCCCACAAAAGGGCAATTGAAGCACTTGATCGCACTATGAGGGATATTATCAAAGGCAATCAGGATATCATGGGAGGAATTTAATAATTTTGAATTGGGTGGTGTTTTGGGTATGCTTAGGATGTTATGAAAATAAGTGTTAGTATAATTAGGCTTAATAAAATAAGAGCAGTGAGCACATTTATGTAAGTACGTTTTTATAAACGTTTTTTGTTTTGCCATCTTTTGCCAAAACATAAAGATTTCCTGGATTCGATACACGTGAGCATGCCACATAGAGTTGTCCATGAGAAAAACATTTTTTTTCTAAATGAACTCCTGCAACTTTAAGCGTCTGACCTTGGGCTTTGTTAATTGTTATAGCAAATGCTGCTTTCAGAGGGAACTGTACTCTTTTAAATTGAAATGGCAAATCAGTAGGTATGATTGGAATACGGGGAATCAAGACATTTTGTCCTTTTGCCATTCCAGTCATGATTGTAGCCTTTATAATATTGTGCCCCAGATGTGTTAGGTATTTGTAGCCGAGTACCATTACACAGCCTTGGAGCGTCAAGATTCCTCATTAATAAGACTGGAATACCGACTTTGAGTATCAACTTATGGGATGGCACTCCTGATAATTCTAAGGAGTTGAGGAATTCTGTAGGGTATGATGTAACTTGTTCAGTGTCCATAACATTGTCCACTGAGAGGTATTCGACAACATTTCCTTGAACGTTTAACATGATTTGTTCATTTATTTTATTAACTATTTCATTAGTCGGCGCCAAAATTGCCCTTTCACATAGCCATTCTCGATTGGCCATATTTGTTTGAAGATCCGGATAAACGTTATTTAATAGGTCATCTGAGCTATCGACAATTTGACAGAACTCACGACTCAGTGTGATCATGTCGTTATTGTCAGTTGGCATACGATCTTCTCCGATTTTTAGAAGAGTAGCAGCATATTGCCCGGCTTGGGAATCGTGGTGAAGTTGTACTCGCATATTCATAATGAGACAATACTTCTTCACGTGAACACATAATGCAGATGCTTTGAGACAGGCATTTATTTCATCTGCCGGTGTACCTCTAGTAATTACCGGAAGGGTCTGTCTGAAGTCACCAGCTAAAAGTACCACCATCCCTCCCATGATACCCTGATTGCCTTTGATATCCCTCATAGTGCGATCAAGTGCTTCAATTGCCCTTTTGTGGGACATCGTACACTCATCCCAAACCAACAGCTTACACTGCTGTAACATTCTTCCACGCCCACTGCTTTTACTTATGTTGCATACCTCCATTTCCTCATGAGCTAAGTTCAATGGTAACTTTAGAACTGAGTGCGCTGTTCGTCCTCCACTTAGCAGTGTAGCAGCTATTCCAGAAGATGCAACTGCAACAGCGACTCCTTTTTCTTTCCGGATTTGAGCTAGTAATAAGTTTAAAATATACGTTTTGCCTGTACCCCCTGGAGCATCCAAAAAGAACAAACCACCTCGGTCACTGGCAACTTTTTGAATTATCGTGTCATAAATTATTTTCTGTTCAAAATTTAAAAGAGGAAGGGATTCTGCTACTTGTTGCATTAATAATTCAGTATCATAATCTAGTTCTCACATTAAATCACTACTAACTTCCCCAATTCTGTGTGGTCTGCTCAGTCCAAAGTCAGATAAATCTTTTCCAGTAATTGCCATCACTCGATCTTCAACTTTTGTTAAGGCATCGTTGTAAATTAAATCATTGTATGAAGCATTTTGATCATGTTCTTGCAGTCTGTGTAAAATATCATCTGCCATATAATTTTTATATTTTTCCCACAATTCTTGAGGATTTGAAAGTCCACATGTCGCTATTAATATAGCAAAAAGCTCTCTTACGTTGGGCGCAGATTTGCATTGTACAGCCTCTTCTAGAGTTATATCCCAATGATTGTCATTCTCCAATAGACCTCTTTCCTCACATGCCTCGCGAAAATTCGGAAGTTCTCGATTATTGATCATTTTAAGATCTTTGAAAGATGTTGGCCCACGCACATGGTGTAAAAGCATTCTTAAACAAAAGCATTCCATATTACTAACATAGACAGTGTATACTCGACCTAAAGCATCTCCAGACTTAACACCAGGCCAATTTGGAACAGGTACCCCCTGAATTCGGCGTTTCCATTCTCTCCTTGTACTGTTCCAAGTGTAATATCTCGGTACCTCAACGTAGAGAAGAGTTCGTGCAAATTCATCTTTGGAACAGAGGTCAAAAAAAGCCGTAAGTGTCGTTTTTGGAGGTGAAGATAATCTTTCTTGAAAATTATTTTCAGTAAAGTAGATACGTTCACCATTTTCTAGGTGCACGTTGAGATGTGTGACGGTTGGGTGCCTCTCGTGTAACGGGAATCCTAAGAGCCGCCACACAGATTCGTTGCTACTGATATAACGCCCAGACTGAAATGTACGTACTTCGTCGATTGGATTAGCGGCCTCTGTATTCCTGAAATTAAAAATAGCTTGGTCGCTACCTTTATTAATATACTTACAGATATATTTTATAGCGCGAACTGAACTGCAAGCTTCGACATTTATGTGGGCGTTAAACATTTTGCACAATATAGGGGTATAAGGAACCACCCAACTGTTATCTACAGTAACATAACTACAATTTCTGAGTTTTATGGATGCTGTGAGACCTCCGTCTGCTGGCGCCCTTCTACGATACAGTGGATATCCGTTATCATTTTGGACAGTCTCTTTAATAAGCTCGCGAGGATATTTTTTGGTACACCTGCCATCTTTCATGCAAGAGCATTGGGGATTTTCATGTCCGCACGGGCCATGAATCATATTTGTAATAATTATATCATGCAGTGACTTGTCATTATTGGGATCCGGTATTTCAGCGTTGATTATACTATCTATTTGATCAGGCTTTAACTTCTCTTTTAACCACAATAAAATATGCACGTGTGGTAGGCCGCGCTTTTGCCATTCTATCGAATACATAAAACATAATACTTCTCCGAATATTTTTCCTTTGTTAAATACAGTCATTAGCTTTTTAACTTTCAGTCTAAAAACTCTCGCAACTATATCATGCCTATCTATCGCACGTTGTCCCGGCAGCAACTCATCAGTTATTTCAGGCCATTTGGGGTTACAGGTGAAAGTGATGAATAAATCAGGGCGACCATAAATAAGTACGTACATAAGCAAAAGCATCTTGAGTGTATTCGTGCAAGTACCTGGGGCTATTTACAAATGAAGACGGTAAGATAACCATTCTACCTAAATTATTAGGATTCACGTTACCGTCATTTGCCACAGCATCTTGAAGATGAATGTAGTTCACAGCTCGTAATTTGGTTTGATTTAATGATATGTAACGTAATCTTTCGCTTTCAACTTTTACGTACATGTCTACATAAAACTGATTAGCCAGTTGTCTGCATCGTGATACTATATTGAAATCATTTTCTCGAATCATGATACGATACGCATAAAAATCCATGCAAGATATTTTTTTATTGGGCAAGGGCAAGCCTGTCGCAGGACTGACTTGAGGTATTTGAAAGTAATACCCCTCTTGCCCCTTGCTGAATATAAGCGGATATTGCAGCGCGTCGTAAAATTTGTGTGTGTCGGGTACTCTCGTTAATGTGTTACTGCGGGTGTGTAAAATAATATCACGGGAAGCAAACTGTTCGCCAGATATCACGGCTGCGACTTCATTGATTAATGGAGCGTTATACCGTCTTTCATGTTCCCCACTTGGTGTACGGTCAGGGTGCATGACCAACTTGTATTCTTCTCCCGGCATTCTTTCCAACGCAGTTTTGAAAGTATTAAGTAATGAGGCTGTTATGCTCATGTAACATTCTTTGAATTTTTAAAACGATATCTCTTTCAACTCCTTGGATAGTTTGACACCTGCGATCAACTTCACTATTTTCGTCTCCCATGAAGTAAATTTGCAAAAATTTTGGCTGTTCGTCTGTTGGCAGCAAGGAATCAATCTTATGATAGATCTGTCCTTGGACTGTAAACGTAGTGGAAAATCCGGGCATAACAACTTCATTATCTACTCCAAACGACGTCATTTGAAAACAGCAATTGTATTTTCTTATTTCGTTCAAAAAACGGCGTGATTCGTTGCTGGCGCACAAAAAAAAAAGATTTTAGAGGTTCCTCTGGCTCACCAAGAGATGGAAGTGATATTTTGCCACCAGAACAACACATATCCGGAGTTTCCTCTTTCCATTTCAATGCTTCACAGTGTGTACACTTTTTATCCATACGTCCTATAAGAATTAATCGGTGATTAATATAATCGATCAAAGGGTCATAATGAAAAGCAGCCTCATGAAATGCATCCCATGTATTGCGTGTAAAAGCGCGTCTCCTTTGCGACACCCGTTCAGCATTTATAAGACGTCGTCTTTGCGATTCTTCAAAGGACTCTACAGCAAATAATGATGCATGACGCTCAGCATCTAAAACCCTTCGCACCTGTGTTTGCTCTAATGTTTCAGCAGCCCTTTGAGATACGTGACGTTCGGTATCTAATTGTCGCCGGGCTTGACTTTGTTCTAAGGTCTCAGCATCTCTCAGAGCAGCGTGACGATCAGCATCTAATCGTCGGCGTGCTTGAATTTGTTCTAAAGTCTCAGCATCTCTCAGAGCCGCGTGACGATCAGCATCCAATCGTCGCCGGTCTTGACTTTGTTCTAAGGTCTCAGCATCTCTCAGAGCAGCGTGACGATCAGCATCTAATCGTCGCCGGGCTTGACTTTGTTCTAAGGTCTCAGCATCTCTCAGAGCAGCGTGACGATCAGCATCTAAAAGCCGCCGTGCTTGAGTTTGAACCAAGGTCTCAGCATCTCTCAGAACCGCGTGACGATCAGCATCTAAAAGCCGCCGTGCTTGTAATCGTATCGTAAGCCGCTGAACCGGTTTCGATGAAATTTGGTGCGCATTATATACTTTAGGTCCCGGGAAACGACTTAGAATATTTTATCCCGGAAAAATCTACGGTTTCCGCACGAGAAACGAATTTCCGGAGTTGCGGTCGTCATCTGGTTAAAAGTTTAGACTATAACTAGCTGTTGCCCGCGACTTCGTCCGTTAACATAGTATAATAACAAAGATGGATAGTTTTCCCCTTTTTATGGTTCCATAAACAAAGGGTAAAAACGGGACCCTATTTAAGCAAACGTCAAACGCAAACGTCAATAAACTTTCATGTTTCTAACTAAAGAAATGACGGACTCTCATTGAAACTTTCTACCCCAATTTCACCCCCTTGGAAGTAGAATTACCAGAAACGTTTAAATACGTATCCATTCATTTTTAATCAGTAGCACAAAAATAAAGTTTCATGTTTCTAACTCAAGAAATGACGGACTTTCATTCAAACTTTCAACCCCAATTTCAGCCCCTTGGGGGTAGAATTTCTAAAAACGCTTAAATACCTATCCATTCATTTTTAATCAGCAGTCTAAAAATAAACTTTCATGTTTCTAACTTAAGAAATGACGGACTTCCATTCAAACTTCCAACCCATATTTCACCCCTTTGGGGGTAGAATTTCCAAAAACGCTTAAACACGTATCCAATCATTTTTAATCAGTAGCCCAAACATAAAATTTCAAGTTTCTAACTTAAGAAATAACGGACTTTCATTCAAACTTTTAACCCCAATTTCACCCCTTTGGGAGTAGAATTTCCAAAAACGCTTAAGTACGTATCCATTCATTTTTTATCAGTAACCCAAAAATAAAGTTTCATGTTTCTAACTCAAGAAATGACGGACTTTCATTCAAACTTTCAACCCCTATTTCACCCCCTTCGGGGTAAAATTTTCTAAATTCCTTCCTAAGTGGGTGTTTACTTAATAAAACAACCCTACTCACCAAATTTCGTGGCTGTAACTTTAACAGTTTTTGCTCAGCGATGATGAATCAGTGAGTCAGTCAGTCAGTCAGTCAGGACATGTAATTTAAAAGTATAGATGTGGTAGTGGTTTAATATCTGCAGTGTTTACAAGGTAACAGGCTTAAAGGTTCTGCTTGCCTTGCATAAAAATTTAGGCCATAAAAATATGTCTGATTCTAGTAATTATGATTATTTGAGCTAAAATCAGCTGCTTTTAACTTGTATCACAAGCTATCTTTTGAAAAGCAACTGTCAACGTATACAATATTATACTTACCCTCACATTATTTTTGAAGTGAAAACTTCTTTAGCGGCGTTGAGCACTTTTGTGGGATGGGTAAAAACTGTGAAACTCGCGTCAGATGCTCGTGCTGATCGAAAAACCGTAAGACGGTTGGAGAGTAGTGTTGTAACATCGAAATCGATTAATCGAACAATCGATTGTTTTTTTTCGATTGTCGATATTTTTTAATCGATTTCGATTTTAATCGGGTTTCGATTACTTAATTTAAAAAAAAAAACGTTTTTTTTTAAATCAATTTTAATTAAAATGGGTTAAAAAATTGAAAGGGTTTCGATTAATTAAAAAAATCTCGATTTTTTCGATTAACATAAAAATGGGTTAAAAAAAATGCAAAACGTTAATAATCAAGTTTTCACTTCTGCCGGCACTCCCGGAGTGCAACCCGTCTTTTTTTAATACATATTTTTCCGGGCCCTATTGATCACACTTTCCTCATCTACCTCTTCTAAAATCGCCGTTAAGAATTTTACTTTATTGCGCTGTGAACTTGCCCTGTGCGATTGTGTGTGAGTGATGTTTACAAAACATCACTCACTTGTGAACCGTACTCGAACGAAGTGCGAACGATTTTGGGGCAGAAGCGAGAATTTTAGCTACTAAAATACTCGGTACCAAACACTAAACTAAAATACTGGCCTAATGCGAACTAGCCTTAATGATTATATTTTTTTGTGGATTTTGTAATAAAGATAAGAAATAAGTAAATGTTTACTAATATTACAAAGTATCCTGTATCTTTGAACAACATAAGTTCGAATGATAAGACGAAAATTAGCCAAATGGATGTTGACTGTTGTCACACCGCACTGATAGAAGAGGTACGGTCAGTTATTGTTTTTCGTCCCATTAAGTGTTAACTTCAGTGCTGCTTGCGATGATGATGATGATCTGAATTCAAAATAATTCTAAGGGCCAACCCACACGTACCACAACCACACGACAACCACAACCACACCACAACCACAACACGTGGTCGGGCGTATATTTCGTATTGTAAATGAACTGGACCATTCACACGTACCACATTTTGCAGTCGTTGTCGACCACTTGTCAGATAAATTGTCAGACGCAACCACGGCCGACCACATCGCAACCACGTCGCAACCACATCGCAACCACAACGTTGCGTCGATGCAACGACAGTGCGCGCACACCGCCCGCGCTCTTCCCCCCTCCGTTTCATTGACTTTCGTACGTAACCACATCGCAACCAGTGGCGGCAACGCAACCACGATGCGACCCGGTCTCAAGACGCGGTTCGGCTCTGTGATTGGTCCAACCTGATTGGTTTTGACAGCCAACCAATCACAGAGCTTGAACCGTGTCTTGAGACCGAGATGCATCTTGAGTACTAAAATACGAGCCTAAGACTTTATGGTCGGATAGGTAGGTATTATGATTGAGTGGTTAAGCTTGTGTGTGACTTTACTAATTATACTACAATTACTCATTATTACGGCTATAGTTATTTCTCGTTTGGATTCCCAGGTTTCTTCTATTCGCAAGCGCTTTTTGAGATGTGACGCCTCCTGAATGGTGAATCTTTACAGATGGAACAATCATTAACGGCACGTGAAGAGCTAAAACAAGTAAAGACCCGTGACAGCCTTCCCCAGGTAAGTGAGTAAACCAGCAAACTGAATTTATAATAAAGTATGACGCAAACAAAACTAGCGTGAACGGTAATTGGATCACGTGAAATTTCATCTTGTTTTTATGTTTGTTCGTGTTGACCCGTTTCTGTTAATACGTTATCCGTGTCGCAATTATAAATAATACGGCTTAATCAACGGCACGCACATTTCCACTACACTATTTATAATTATTAACCATGTTGCCCGCGATTTCGTGTGCGCAAAATACGTTTTGCCGCCATAAAAAGTGCCTAGCGTCCTTCTACTGCTTCTTCGTTGTCTACTCTATGTTACTGCAAACAACCATAAAATCACTTCACTAGTTTCGGAGATTATTAAGTTTTAAGTTGTTGTAAATTTTCGATATTTCGAAATATAAAATAATCCGTAATCATAATATTAAGCAAAAGTATGTAGCTGTCTGTACTCTGTAAGTTGTAACCTCATCAATCATCATGCTTAAACCGTGAGCCGATTTAGATTCAATTTGGTATGGAGATAACAAGACAGCCAAAGGATATAACTAGGTATAGGTCTACCAGGATCTGATGGCAGATTTTGACAGCAGATTTTCAAAAAATATCCTTGATCATTGGATTTTTTATATTTGCATGCTTAACACACAGAATCAGCTGCTATAAGGAAAAAAAGGATCAAAATGTTTTATTCCAATTACCCCGGTATTGCTAGAGTCAATTCCTTTCCCCACTTTTTGCCATCAGATTCTGGTAGACCTATACTTAAGATACTTTTGTGTGGCAAAATGAAGGTTCCCGAGCGATAAACAAAATACATTATATTATGGTAAATAAAAAAATAGGAATTTATGCCGATTGCTGATTGCCTTGAAACCTACTTAATAACAAACATTGCTAGAATCCGTTGAGTGATTCAGTTTGCGTGACACAATAGTATGTGTTTCAGCGATTTATAAACCATTTGCCTAGTTCTCTTATCGCTCTACGGGAAAGCACTTTAATGAAGTGGCCTTTTTCTGTAATTTCCAGTAAACTACGCGGCCCCTTAATATTACCTGCCTTCTGCTATAAACTAACCTGGACATTTCTTAAATAACTTTAACACGTAAAACTTATTTTATTTTAATTTATTGAGCATTAAAGTTATTTTACGTTTTTTTAATTAGCATTTATAATGTGATTTATAATTTAACTCAACGTTTTCACAATAAATAATTGAAAATATACCCTTATATTTTCAAAGTTAAAAATCTTGGATCGCAGTGACTTCTGGGTGGTTATATGACCCCTTTAGTTCAAGTTAAACTAAGGTTGCGTCATAGTAGGTATAGTTCTTACCCGAGATGACCATTGCTGCAGCCATGGGCATATGAACCAAGATGGTCGGCCTGGTATATTGAAACAAAAAATCATCAAAATTGACTTTTATTAATCTGACTGAAAATATATTTTGTAATTCCAAGTTCCAACACTTCATTTTGCGCAGAGTAGGTAACACGTTTTGAATTCCCACTTGTCAGGAAAATTGACGTTTATTTTATCTTCTAGGGCTACCTGGGTACGCCCATGGCCCCAACCTATAATACTGCTCAATGATAAGTATTAGGTAGGTATAAGATATTTTTGGGGTCGTGCGTCTACGACGAATACGAAATATGAAATTCGCGTGAATTTCATGAATGGTAATACCATCAATACAAGCACCAATTCGTACTGTCCAAGATTAGGCGTTGTTTCTATGAAGCAGTGCTCAGCAGAGAATATTACGCAAAGGTCGGAGCAGAGGGCGCTACTAGAACATACAGTAAATAATCATTAACCCCAAAAATGATCATGTTGCAACCGTCATATCAAAATATTGACACTGTAGGGCCCGTACAAATAGTCAGTACTTAAGATGCGACCCAGTCTCAAGACCGATTTATACCGGCCTTAGGCCGCGCGGTTCGGCTCTATGATTGGTCCAAATTTTGACAGCCAACCAATCACAGAGCCTGAACCGTGTCTTGAGACCGAGATGCATCTTGAGTACTGACTATTTATACCGGCCTAACGTTGTCAAACGTCAAACAAAACATTTCGTTTACTGTCTATAGCTGGCAGCACGCCTCTAGCGTGAAAACATTGCAGTAATTTGGCAGTAATATAATATATCCTATTAGCAAGATCGTTATCCTATATATAAAAATTCTCGTGTCACAATGTTAGTCCGCAAGCTCCTCCGAAACGGCTTTACTGATTTTTACCAAATTTTATATGCATATTCAGTAGGTCTGAGAATCGGCTACTGGGTACTTTATTCCTAGTCGGTCCCACAGTTCTGTCATAAATTAAAATAATGATAATAACAAAAGTACAAGTTATCAGATTTTAATGAATTATGTATCAATTTAAAGGACATGTTATAAGGAATCAAAATAATTAAAAATTATTCGGAATGTCCTCTCTTATTTGGAATACAGGCCCTCAATCACCACGGCCAGTCATCTATCGCAGCACGCACCATATTCTAGTCGATTTCAGCGACTGCTTTTCGTAATTATGCCTTCAGGGTCTCCAAATTTTTATGGGGCTTATTACAGACCTTCCCCTCTAAGACCTGCTAAATTTTATAGTCCTAAGGATAAAGGTCCGGGCTGGAGGAAGGCGAATCCTCGTGTCTAATGAAGTCCATGTTTTGACACTCAAACCAGGATTGTGTGCTCCTGGCTTTGTGTGCAGGCGCAGAATCCTGCTGGAACACGAGTTGATGTCTGAAAAATAGCGCGTTGGGCAGGTCTTTGACAAGCTTATCCAAAACCGTCTCTTGGTACACATTCTGCACTGGTTTTGACCCCTTTTTCACAAAAATGAACCTCATTTGGACCGTAATAGGACACTCCCAACCGGACCATCACTGATGATGGATGATGGCCATGTTACACCCGCGGAACTTTTTTTCTGCTTCTTCAGAGCTCTTAGCGTACACTATATCATTTTGTTTGTTGTAATTTTCTTCAATATCGATTTTTTTTCGTTCGTAAAGAGGATATCACGGTGTCGGTTTTTCGCGTACCGCCTTAACAACTCCCGGGATCTTTTAAGCCTTATTGCTTTTAGACGATTATTAAGTAAGTGCCCACTATTTTTTTTGTATGCTTGTAGACAAAGGTCTTCATTTAAAACCATTTTTACTGTTTTTCTACTGACACCCATCTGCAACGCTATCAACTTCTGTTTTCGGACTGGATTTCTTGCTATGCGCGCCTTGCTTTGACCACTGCTGGTGTTCTTATGGAGCGTGGCTGGCCAGTTCTTTTTTGTCCTCAACACTGGAGACTTCATTGTACCTATCAATAGTACGATACAACAAGCGTAGGGCGTAATATTCAATTTTTTGAGCTACTTGAAAATGGTACTCGGCGTGTGCCCGCAGCGATGCAACGCAACAGCTATTCGGTTTCCTTTTAACGTCCACTCCGTCGTGAAAAATAGCGGTAAATGATTGTTTTTTGTTTTAAAATAAAAGTCAAATATTCAAAAATAGAATGCAATAATATCTTTATGAAATCATGTTTGAATTTTAAAAAATATGTACCTCGATCGACGTTGCCATGGCGACATACTTATTTAGTCACTTCAATAAAATAATATGGGCGAAATACTTTATATTATTATGGCAAAGCAACGTTTTCCGGGACAGCTAGTAACTTATAATATTATCACCAGCACCTAAGCGCGCGCTTTGGTTTTAAATCTCAACGTTTATATCTCTTGAAATACAAGAGTTCAGTGTTTTTAAACGATATAATTAGATACAAGTCTGAGGTTAAGCCGGGTTCGTGGAAATAAAAAGAAATATCAATTTCCCTTTAATCTTTTCCTTTGGATGTTAATTGTGTTGAGTTAAGGAAATCCTTATTACTCGGAGATTTGCATTGGAATTTTTAATTAGCGTCATTTCATTAATCAAATCAGTTTTCTATTCACGCCACGAATTCAAAGGCCTGCCTAATTTTTGTTGTAAATTAAGATTGATTAAAGAAAATAAGTGTATTTTTTGCATTATTGTTATAATTATTCAGCGTTTAATGTTGTCAGTTTTCTTGACATTTAGGTTTAAGGTAAACGTTTATAGTTATTTCTACGAATTTTATTCAAATAATCGTGTGGTTCTAAACTTGGCAATTTTGTTAAGTGCTCTATTAATTTATGTTAGTATAAATGAAAACGGAGTATATATAATAAACAAAACTTGTTTTTTGTTGTTCTGTCAAAGTCAGATCGGCCTATGTATAATGCTCAGAAAAGATAGCCTTTGAATAAAAATGTTTTTACTGTAAGTACCATATTATTAATCTTGGGATACATTTTTTCGCTACTTACAAGTGGCGTCATTACATTCAGCGCTGCTACTTTCACAGTAAACTCTTTATAAGGGACACATACACACCCTAAAGTTCACTTAGTTTTGTTACACCTTGTATAATTGCGCACTAGCCAAGTCTCAAGATATCTTGACTGGCATATAAAATACACATAGTAATAAAATATCTGAAGCTGTCAGCAATCCGCTAAGCATCAGGAACAATTAGCACACGGGGTGTGACGTCACAACTCACGCCAACACGTCACAAGCCTCGTCAATATCGATATCACACTAATGAGCCCCCTGCACACCCCTCCACGTACCACCAAACTACCAACATCGCCACGCTAACATAGACCCTAAAATAACCAATATAAGCACTACATTCCCACCTCCAAATATGATCGATTATGTCAGCGAGGTTCGTGCTTCCTTTTAACCCCGGCCGTAATTAATTCCCACCTCAAATAATTTCACACAGCGCCGAGATCTTAACATAAATAACGTTTACAACATAAATAACGTTTACAACATAAATAACATTTACATAATTTAAACAATTTTATATTTAACAAGGGAAATTAATGCGGTCTTTTAAAATGTTTGGCGTTAACTTTGTAGAAGTATTGCTCAAAACACAGTTTTTAAATATTGTTAAAACACTTAAAAACATTTTTAAATGTTGCTCGTAGCTTAATTTTAATCATCGCCCTTATAGCGATAAAAAATCTGCTAAAGACAATATAATATTTTACAATGTACGTTAGGTTTACTGCATTTCTGACTAATATCCCGTCTCTAAGGTTTTGTAACTGAAGTTTATCTATAATATTAAATATAAAATCAAGCAATCAATTTCGCTGTTGAATTGATAAACTCCGATCAAAATACCCCAGTTACTAGGCACAGGTAGACTAGTTATTTTTGCTGTATCTTGTAGACCGTAGCACTTACCGCTACTAACTTATTTCGTAGCACCGCTATAACGGCTACGAGATGTAGTTTTCTGTAGACTATTAAGCGATACTACAGCTTATTAAAAAAAGCACAAAGTACCTATTAATTTATCATACTTTTATCAAAATATACTTTTCTCAACATTTTGCATATACATATGTCTTTATTTATTTATTTGACGACCTCTGTGGCTCAGTGGTGAGCGCGTTGGTAGCTCAAGCCGGGGGTCGCGGGTTCGAATCCCGCCGACGGAACAAAAAGTTTTCAATGTTCCCGGGTCTGGATTTGTATTAAATATGTGTATAATATAATAAAAATCTTAAATATATGTATAGTATAAAAGTATTAAATATATTTCCGTTGTCTGGTACCTGTAACACAAGTCCTTTAGGCGGCGGCGGAGACTGCCTTCCCTTCCTCGTAGGCCTCTTCACACACGCAAACTCATTCTCTAAATATGAGTTTAATATAACAAAACAAGAGCTCCCAGTTATAATAATAGTTAATTAGTATTTCATGAATTTAAAAATAATTAACCCTTTTCATTAAAAATAACAAATCTGATCGCGTGTGTATTCGTGATGTTACTCTTAAGCCAAAACCCGGGTATAATTAATATTAACTAATTTAATATTTTCATTGCGTGGCTTACAACAATAAGGCAAATGGAAATTGTATTGGGGCGAGGAATGTTCTGGTAAAACTGCCTAACCGCCTAGACCGCCTAAGGCTCAATTGCGTCAGGGTTAAATGAATAAACCAAGAATAAGCGCAGGTCGTAATTTACCAATCCATACATTTACTTAATATTATAAATGCAGAAGTGTGTCTGTCTGTCTGTCTGTCTGTCTGTCTGTCTGTCTGTCTGTCTGTTAACTCTTCAAGCCCAAACCGCTGAACCGGTTTGCTGAAATTTGGTATGGAGATACTTTGAGTCCCGGGAAAGGTCATAGGATACTTTTTATCACGGACAAATGTACGGTTCCCGCGCGATAAACGAATTTTGGCACAACGGAGTTGCGGGCGTCATCTAGTACCTACTATACAGTGTGTTAGTGTAAACGACGTTATCCCTGAAACCATCAAATGAGCCCGTCAAAATGAACAACTTTTTCTGTGAGACCAATGCTGGGAGCTCAAAAAAAAAATGCCGTCTTCATACCCATACGAATGCCTGGATCGGCAATTTGTATGGGTATGAAGACGGATTTTTTTGAGTTCCCAGCATTGTTCTCATAGAAAAAGTTGTTCATTTTGACGGGCTCATTTGATGGTTTCAAGGATAACGGTGTTTACACTAACATCTTGTGTACTAATTAGTAATTATACGACTTTATTGTTACGTCTATTGTGTTAAACCAAAAAGGTGTATAATATTGTTTTTAGTTTTAACCTCAATAAATATTAATCTGTCCTAAAGAAACCCTTAGGGTGGGTTGCACTAACTTACTTTAACTATAACTGTAACTTTAACTGTAACTACAGTGTAAAATGTCAATTAATCTTTGGTTAAGGACGCCTTATTTAACGATAACCATAACCGCTCAAACTTACTTAAATCGAAATTTTTTCGTGAAAATTTACAATGGATCACAGTGTTGTTATAACAAATATTTTTCCTGATGATTTTTACGGATAATTTATATTTTATACTGTAACTGTAGGTTTAACAAAAAATTAACGCAACAGACATCTGTCAAATTCCGTGGTCAAAGTTAAGTTAGCCTTATGCTGTATCGACACATGCCGCCGGCTTAAACCGGCGGCACGGTCGGCGGCCCGGCCGCCGGCTAACCACACATGCCGCCGGCTTCGGTGGCAAGGCAGGCTGAAAGCCGGCGGCAAACCCGGTGGTATAAGCCGGCGGCATGTGTGGATGCGCCATTAACTATAACCATAACTTTGACCATAACACGCCTCTGGTGCAACCCACCCTTAATGACGTCGATCCCTCAGATTTTTAATATTCTGATGAAAAGAAAAACATTTCATTATGGTAGATCACTTCAAACTTAAAGTGATATCAGTGGGTCTTTTACTAAACAGTGTGTAACAAAAATAAGTGATAATACTTTAGGGTGTGTACGTGTTCCTTGTAGAGAGTTTACTGTGAAAGTAGCAGCGCTGAAAGACCAAAAATTTTTTTCACTTTTGTATGGGGAAACTCGTGACGCTCGGGCCCTTGCCCATACAAAAGTGAAAATAAATTTTCGTCTTTCAGAGCTGCTACTTTCACAGTGCACTCTCTACAAGGAACACGTACACACAATAAAGTATTATCACTTATTTTTGTTACACTTTGTATATTTACCTACACCAATGACAGTTTCAATATTTTCATATTGCCCGCGGCTAATGTTTCATTCTGAATATCCAGTTAGAAGCCGCAACGTAAAATATGTAAATTAATCAACTTATTTGCATACATAAACCCGAATTTAACATAATTATTGATATATTATCTCTATTACATTTATTTGTTCTTCGATGCGTTAACACCAAACTGACATTATTAATGTGATAGCGATTTTATTTGACTTTAATTTATTAAGTTAATAATTATAATGACGTTGTTAGGTTATGTTAAATAATCGGCCAAGTGCGAGTCGGACTCGCGCACGAAGGGTTCCGTACCGTTATAGAGCAAAAATAGGCCAAAAATTGTGTTTTGTGTATGGGAGCCCCCCATAATTTATTATTTTATTTTAATATTATTATTAATTATTAAAGTACAATTATATTTAAGGCCTTCGTGAAAGTTTCAAGTGCATAAAAGGCCAAAAAATCACGTTTGTTGTATGGGAGCCCCCCTTTAATAATAATTTTATTTTTATTTTAGTATTTTTTGTTATAGCGGCACTGGAAATACACAATCTGTGAAAATTTCAGAACTCTAGCTATAGTGGTTTTTGAGATACAGCCTGGAGACAGACAGACGGACAGACAGACGGACAGACAGACGGACAGACAGACGGACAGACAGACATCGAAGTCTCATATTCATTCCCGTTTTTACCCTTTGGGTACGAAACCCTAAAAATGTTCTTTAGATACTTAGCACGGGTCAGACGGACGTAAGTGTTCATAAATTTTGCTTATTTTCAAATGATGTGTTGGATACGCAAAATATGACAATAATCTTCAAATCGAGCATTTTTAGGGTTCCGTACCCAAAGGGTAAAAACGGGACCCTATTACTAAGACTTCGTTGTCTGTCCGTCTGTCCGTCTGTCTGTTTTTAAATTTTATAGACTAAAAGTGAATCTTCAATTTTGTTGGCCTCGCTAAAAATCGAGAACGGATGAACCGATATGGCAAATTTTAGTCCTAAAATATTCGTGGAACTCCAGGGAAGGTTTGTACGGCGAGAAATATGGAAAAAAGGTTTTAATAGTAAGTATCAAAATTCTATGTTTGAGTTTTCCAATTAAACTTTAATACGTGATGTATGAAAACTGAAAAGTTGTGGTTCAGACCCCATTATCGTGAACAAGTTAGATTGAAAATTGAAATTGATTGAATATTTTTGTGGTCAATCCGCACAAAACGATTTTATCATAATTTTATCAATTTTTTGTACAGACATGGTTTCAATTTTCATGAGCTTTATTTTTATTTTTTTATGTTACGTGTGCTCACTGTATGGTAAAAATTGTGTTCCCTGTATGCTTGTAGTGGTGAGAAAGAACAATTAAGTGAAAAATACAAATTACGCAAAGGTCGGAGCAGAGGGCGCTACTAGGACATGCAGTAAATAATCCGACCAACATCTGTCATTAACGTCATATCAGAATATTGACAGAAACATCGTAAAATGTCGAACAAAACTTTTTGTTTACTTACTGTATGTGCTGGTGCTGTTTCTACTGTGAAATCGTTGCAGTAATATATCCTAATAGCTTTGTCCACACTGGGCCTTTTTTTGTTCATCAAGGGCATGCGTTATAGCGCAGTCAACAGCGAACGTGAGGCATGCCCGTGACGCGCGTTGAAATCGTAGCGCTCGCTATGACACTTTTCTTTCAACGCGGGTGGATTTTGACGCATTCAATTATTGAATATGCCAAACGAAAGTTGAATAAAAAGAAGATGACGAAAATTGAAGATGAAATTGCATAATGTGGACATAGCTATTAGATTAGCTATGTCCACACTATGCGCTTTTGTCTTCAATTCTCGTCATCTTCTTTCATTCAATTTTCGTTTTGGCGCATTAATTAATTGAATGCGTCAACGAACGCAACGCCAACATTGTCATTTTTGTTTTTTGGATACGGTCAAGAAAAAGACACATTGTGGACAAAGCTATTGACAGCATTCTTAATGATTCAATTATTATTATTATTTGTATAAAATGCTTTACCCTATGCTATTTTACCTGACAGATAGTTTAACTGAACTAAAGCCTCTTCAAGGTGCTATAAGGCATCTTAACTCAACTCTCAAATATTTTTACCCTGTACTGAACCCTAAGGTTATTTAATAGCATGAAATAGAGCAGGCAAAGAGTTCATGTTAAATGTAGATGTAATCTCGAATAGATTGCGATGATCAGATGGGTTCGCCTCCGCTCCTCAGTCGAGGCACGTATTTACCTAATACGCGCAATACCTTATCTACTTTCTATTTTTTGGATTCAAATCATGCGTTTTGGATATGAGATGTTTTGGTTCACCTATTCCAGCAGCTTCAGGCTTTTAAACAATTAGGTTAGTATATAATATAATATTATATACTTATAAGAGAAGTTATTTAAAATAGCATATAAAGTCGAGTTGCTAAAACTGATGAAAGTGATTTAGCGTCACTCAACTGAACTAAATAGTTGTCTTTTCTCTGTCTTTATATGTATGTTTATCTTTAAAACTACGTAAGTACAGGTTTTGATGTGGTTTTTGATTAGATAGAATAATTAAAAGTAAATGTTTATATTATTTTAAAGGTGTAGTAAATATTTTCATCAGGTAGCCAGGGCAGAATGTTGATTACCATTACAAAATTCAATAGCATCATCAAACAAAATACAGAGGTAGAATACAAAATTAAACCAAATGACATGTTATTTCCACTGCCTAGAACCTTCAGGTCGTCTCGTCGCGGAAGTCGGAGTCCATTTTTAAGTTGGACGTTTAATAAATGTACCGGCGGTCCCACTGCAGGCATCACTTTAGCTGTCACAGAGCCGTCCTGGCGTCCAGGCTAGAAACAATTCTGGAGATGATATATTTTTAAGGCCATTAGCTAAAAAGCCTTCGGTACTGCAGACTGAATGTGATCTTTTATTTACAAGCATAGTCGTAAAAGCGAAGTGCAAGCGCAGTTGATGAACAAAGTTTGTAGTGCCTACTCAGTTATTTGAAGCGTCGATAGTTCGAGAATTGTTCATTAAGAAAATGGATTTTAATGTTCAATTAATGAATGTTATGTTGAACTTATGTGACTCGCACGGTAAATGTATATTAGTCCGGTATACGCAAAAAATCGTAACCTCGGAATAATTCGCATAGAGCTGAAAATTGGTAGAGACGTTAAATACACCATTACAAATAAAACCTCAAAAGTCCCCGGCGATCCTCCTTGGGCAAAAATTTTTATTCAAGGTCAAAGGTATGAAAATGAGGTTTTTCCTGTTTTTTTTTCCAAACTATACATTTTATCACAAAAATAAGTACGACAAGAGTGTAGATCATAGAATTCTCTACAAAAAATATTCAGACACTTTTTTCATACGACTTACCATACCATAAATGGCGGGCTCAGAGTTTGGGAAAATCATATCTATGCTTAAATTATAAAGCTTAAGAATTTGTGGAACTACTGTTTTGAATTGAAAAATTCGTTTTTTGTTGGATAGTCTTATTTATCGAGAGAGACTTGAGCTTTATAACATCACGTTGGCACCAATAGGAGTAAAGAAACAGAGGAAAATGGGGGAAAAACAGGGAAAATTATTTGAAAGATCTTATTTCACAAACGGCTGAAGCATTTTTTATGTTATTTGGCACAGATATAAAGTAGACCACGAGGAAGGACATAGGCTATTTTGTTTCTCGGGAAAATGTACGGTTTCCGTGAAATACTTAATTAACAGGGCGGAGCGGAACTTCTTGTAATACAATATACGAGGGCTGTTCTCAGCCAAACATACTTCTGCGTGACTTACCAAATCTAAACTTTTCGAGTCGCGAAGAGCAACAGTACGCTTGCAAGTCACTCAGAAGTATGTCAGACCGAGAACATTTCAATTTTTTCAAACAACCCTAGTATGTAGTACTAGATGTTATGCGTGGCTCCGCCCGCGTTACTTATAAATTTCACGGAAACCGTAAATTTTCCTGAAAAACAAAATAGCCTATGTCCCTCCACGTGGCCTATTCTATATCTGTGCCAAATAACATAAAAATTGCTTTAGCCGTTTGTGAGATAAGCTCCTTCAAATAATTTTCCCCGTTTTTCCCCATTTTCCTCTGTTTCTTTGCACCTATTGGTGGCAATGTGATGTTATATAGCTTAAGTCTCTCTCGATAAATAAGACTATCCAACAAAAAGGAATGGTAAGTCGTATGAAAAAATGTCTGAATATTTTTTGTAGAGAATTCTATGATCTACACTCTTGCCCTACTTATTTTTGTGATAAAATGTATAGTTTGGAAAAAAACAGGAAAAACCTTATTTTCATACCTTTGACCTTGAATAAAAATTTTGCACAAGGAGGATCGCCGGGGACTTTTGAGGTTTTATTTGTAATAGTGTATTTAACGTCTATACCAATTTTCAGCTCTATGCGAGTTATTCCGAGGTCGAATGTTTAATTTTCCCGGGGTATATATTCCGGAATAAAATGATAAAATGAAATAAATAATCGCGACGACTTTGAACAATATCCTGTCATAACAATTACACAATTCCTTTCCCGGGTCTCAAAGTATTTCCTCACCTTTCTAAAGCTGTTTCAGGGTTTCAGACTTGTCAAATTAAATTAGACTTGACTAATAGACAATATATTATACACTTTCCCATTTGTAATATAAGTGACTTAGTTTTTCTACTTCTATACAAAAGATGATATTCTACCTCAATTTGTATAAAAACGATGTAAAATAATTTGGTTATTTCTTCTTCGAATCGATAAATATGTAACGAAAGTCCAATCATTAATCAATTGTATCTACGTGGCATTCATCATCGACGAACTTTTTGTCAGGGAATAAAAGCGTTTTTTGCCTATTAATCAAATTGTCACGTGACATTAGGGGGAAACTCGAGCCGAACGCACCTCGCTCCATTATGATTATTGAATAACAAATAAGGGTATGTACACACTGCGGGCGCGCCGGTCAGTACTGCCGGATTACCGGCCTCATCCGCCTGATGAATAATTGCGTCCGACTCCGACCCGGATTATGCCGCTTTCTATTGATTTAATTGACAATCCTCATAATCGGCCGGCATTAATAGTAAACTGGACATTTGTAATCTTATGAAAGGGATTTTGTTTAATTAATGCTTTGTACGTAACAATAGGGATACCCTGAATCGAATATTGGATACCGGAGTTTTGAGTTAATAACATTTATACTAGAAGTTTGGTCACTACGAGTATATTATTATTGATTTAGATTGCATCTAGTTTTTATGCCCTAATATTAATTACAGATTTTAAAACCTCCGATCTTCCAGCAGTGAGCAAGCCAGCAATTAACTATATTCTATAAAGAACACAATCGTAATTCGTAACTATATACGAATATTATACTAATAACACGTATACATATTATACTAATAAGAACGTTTTCAATCATGTTAAACAGAATTTAAAGGGTTCCTTGTTAACTACGGAATCCTATAACGAGATCAAAATCGGCCTCTACACAGCATCCAAATGGGTATTTGGATGCTACGATGCCACGGACAAACACACAGTCTGAGTGTGTGTGACACAGAGTGAACACTGAACAGACAGATATTTCAAACTTATAAACAGAGGCGGCGTAAGGCGTGGGCGGTGAGGGCGACCGCCCACGGCCTCGCGGTCCTAGGGGCCTCGCGCTCCTTGGACAGCGCGTTTTTTTAGGATTTACCAGCATCAAAAAATCTTTCAACAAAATCCGTCTTCTGGCATCATCCATCAGAGGGCCTCGCAAAATATATGTTGCCCACATAAAATTTTGGTCTTGCGCCGCCACTGCTTATAAAATCCCCAGTTTTCGTCGGAAGTTACGCCCGAATAACTGTACTCCGAAACTATTGTATTTACAAAGATTCTTCTATATCGTGCAAGTGACTCAAGTACCTAATACATTATACTTTTAATTCTACAAAATTGCCAGTGCCGCAGTTTAAATTAGTCGAGCGTTCGAGCAAATCCGTGAAAATGATAGCGGTTACGTCGTGGAGTTAATTACCTCAGGAAGCTCCCGAGTCTTTGATAGATTCTACACTATTCTATGAAATTACTACAGCATTTTGTCTTTGAGCAACTTTGTATGTCCTATATCTAAGTAACTTTGAAAGTTTGTGTACTTGATACTATTGAAAGTGTCGTTTGATTGAGCTTTTAAGTGTTGCAAAGATTTTGATAGAGGGCTGTTTATTTATTAGCTTTCGAGTAATTGGGTGATTAACGTGTTAAATGATTTGGTGTTTTTATACAATATATACATTATACACCTAAATATTATATTATACCTCCACTCCAAAGCTACTGAAAACTGCAAAGATAAACGTATACATAATTGATAACTTCAAAATTGTAACGAAAAGACTCGGCAAAATATATTTAAAGGAATCTTGAGACAGGGATAGAATTTTAAGGACAAAGATGTATTAAAGTTTGGTAAGAAACTTTGTACTTGTAATGAACTATTTGGTACTTTTAATGACATTTGGGACTTAACGAACGGAGTTGCGCAATATTTTATCCGACAATATAATAATAGTTTGACTCATTGTTTTCGAGTGACTAATAGATAAAACTTTGGACACTTCATTCTCTGCCCGAAGAAAGGCGGTGATTTATGTTTCGTAGTTTTTAATTTCATGCTAAAATATTTTACGTTGCATATAGATTATACAGCATGTCCGTGAGACCTAATAAAGCGAACCCAAACGACTTTGGACTTCCTTACTTTGGACATACTTACTTACTTATTATAAAATATGTTAATAGGTGTCTGTCTGCTTTCTCTTTAGGTTTAAATGGCTGTACGTATTTAGAAAAAAATGACATACACTTACCTATAAACTTTGAGAGACAGGAAGGGACATTGTATATTTTTCGTAAAAAAAAAATTACGGTTCCTGCGAAATAAACTTATTTCGGCGCAACGTATAATATAACATAAGTATTTAGTAAATAATGATACAATTAATTACAGAAAGAGTAGACGCTGCACATTTTCTAAACGTAATCACGATCAAATGGTGGATTGATGTCCCGTATTCCCAAAGACAACTTTTGTTCACTTTAAATATTACCACCCTTTTTATTTGATTCAAATTATTTATTAATACATAC
The DNA here is from genome assembly GCA_963422495.1 of Polyommatus iphigenia. Lineage (NCBI taxonomy): Eukaryota > Metazoa > Arthropoda > Insecta > Lepidoptera > Lycaenidae > Polyommatus > Polyommatus iphigenia. The sequence goes on along the minus strand of OY730185.1, from coordinate 30,073,564 downwards.
ATCATAATATAAATTAGGACAATTATACGCAGTGTTCATCATTTATTGAGATTTTTATAATTGTTATGTGTTTTAAAGTCCAGTATCTACTCTTTTTTTAACGAACTGCAAATAATAAACGCAAACAACATAATCTACAATGATAATGATGGGGACGAACTACGAATACAATCGTTCCCTGTACCGGCTTATTGTAAACTTCGAAACAGCCCGCAGCTTCTGCCGAATAGATTTATTACTTCCAAACTATTCAATTTATAGTTCGTGAGATAGCGTGGTAGCTGTATGATAATATGATAAGCAATAATACATAATATTAATCTTTACGTTAGAAGTAGGTACTGGGTATACATAAAGTCTACGGTGGCCCCACATTTCCCGTGGATCTGAATCCGATCCCGTGGAGTTTCGCCGAGTGAGTGTAGCGGCGCAGAAAGCATAGGTTTTAGTGGGTAGAGCTGCGGCCATGGTGGCCGCAGCTCCAACCACTATCATCATCGCAGCTCTCATCGGTCGCAGCGAGTCCCACATACCCCAGTTGTCCTCCCCAGCACTGCCGGGGATGCATAATGGCAATTCCCGACCAATAAAAAAAAAAAAAAAAAAAGGTACTTATACATAAAGTTCCTAGCCAAAAACAGATAAAGAATTAAATTCTATACAATTTTCTACATGAAATCCCTTGAAGGAAGGAAAGCCCGCCATTTTGCACAATGTTGTCTGTCTGAAATAAAATAACTGTTATACTTACCTAATTGTTGTATTTTTCATTGTATAAAATTTTAAAATCAAAAGGTTAGTTACTTCACAACGATGAAAACATGTTGAGTAGAGCCTAATAACGAAATTTAATGAAGGCTATTTCTTTATTTTCTTCATAAAAATAATAATTCCGATATTAATATAAAGTATACCTGATATTAAAAATAATAATATTCCGCCCAGCTACGCGGTGTCGGTTTACAAACCACTTAAAATCTTTATGTGGAGATAAGTCACAAGAAAGTGTCCTAGGTTTTCCAATTACTCGCAAGAAGGCACTAGCCAGTAAAATATTATAATATATTATTTTAGAGTACCGAAAAAATTAATTAAAAATAAACGACGGTTTTTTGCTTGAAACAAGGTATTTATACTTTGTAATTTTGTCACAGTAGAGAAATACTGTTACTAGATAACAATTTTATTATGGTTTTAAATAAGATGCATTCTTTTTTTCAATAATACAAACCACGTCGTCCATAGATACCATCACCATTAAAATATAACAAAGATTGCCAAAATACTAACATAACAAAATATAGCAATCGCAAATAACTACAACAATGGCAAATGTTGTCATTTTATTAAAAATGTATATTTCATTATGTGAGCTATGTTTTAACTCAACACTACCACAGCATAAAATATAGTGTGTAGTAGACAACTTCTTACTCCTATTTTCTTCTGATTAATTTCGTTGCGGGTTTCAAGACAGATTTAGCATATCCCTCAGCCTCCGTGAGATCATACTAAAAAGATTTCGTGGTTGGAAAATCACTGTTGATCCTGGCGTCACAGAAGATATAATGGTGGGAATGGGTAGTGTACCAAAGTCCAAATAAAAATAAATATTTATAAGACAAATATATTTTTACTGAATCTGGCGTAAGCACACATTCGCGTGATTTCAGATAACTTTAGAGAGCAAAGCTGTGTAATTTCACGTAACACTCATCTCTCTCGTCACATCGTGTTGCACTATATTGATTTCAAATGTACCACTAAGTTGCCCTACTGTACATATTTGTAATGTGGCAGTAGTCTGCGGGGAAATCAGCGCAAGCCGTGGGGTAGGCCGGCTAATTCAACACTAAGGGCTGGTTTACACGTATTAAGTAGATAAGTAGTTAACTAAATTTTAACTTAATTTTAAGTTGTTAAATGCATGTAAACACAAAATTTAGTAGCAAGTAGCAAGTTAAAATTTAGTAAGTACTAAACGAGATGACAATTAGAATTTAGTTACTACTTATCTACTTAATACGTGTAAACCAGCCATAAGTGACTCTTCCCTTTTTACATTGGTAATGCGTCTACAACGCACGTTCCCCCCCGTCGAGGAACTAAACATGTGAGCTTTACAATGTAATGCATAAAGTATAATATTATGTAGGGTCGGATATAATATCTTATATCTTTAAACGAGCAATTCTTGTATATAAATATATTATAATTGGAATCTCGGAATCGGCTCCAACGATTTTCATGAAATTTTGTATGTTGGGGGTTTCGGGGGCGATAAATCGATCTAGCTAGGAATCATTTTCATAAAATGTCATTTTATGTGTATTTTTTTAATTTTTTGAATACCGAGCGTAGCTCGGTCATACAGCTAGTTATAGCTTTAAACGAGCGATTCCTGTATATAATATATATCTATCTATACTTATAAAATTACATGTCCTGACTGACTGACTGACTGATTGACTGACTGACTGACTGATTCATCATCGCTGAGCAAAAACTGTTAACGTTACAGCCACGAAATTTGGCGAGTAGGGTTGTTTTATTAAGTAGACACCCACTAAGGAAGGAATTTTGAAAATTTTACCCCGAAGGGGGTGAAATAGGGGTTGAAAGTTTGAATGAAAGTCCGCCATTTCTTGAGTTAGAAACATGAAACTTTATTTTTGGGTTACTGATTAAAAATGATTGGATACATGTTTAAGCGTTTTTGGAAAATCTACCCCCAAGGGGGTGAAATAGGGGTTGAAAGTTTAAATGAAAGTCCGTCATTTCTTAAGTTAGAAACATGAAAGTTTATTTTTGGACTGCTGATTAAATATGAATGGATAGGTATTTAAGCGTTTTTGGAAATTCTACCCCCAAGGGGGTGAAATTGGGGTTGAAAGTTTGAATGAAAGTCCGTCATTTCTTGAGTTAGAAACATGAAACTTTATTTTTGTGCTACTGATTAAAAATGAATGGATACGTATTTAAGCGTTTCTGGTAATTCTATCCCCAATGGGGTGAAATTGGGGTAGAAAGTTTCAATGAAAGTCCGTCATTTCTTGAGTAAGAAACATGAAAGTTTATTGACGTTTGCGTTTGACGTTTGCTTAAATAGGGTCCCGTTTTTACCCTTTTTATAAGGAACCACAAAGAGGGGAAAACTATCCATCTTTGTTATTATACTATGTTAACGCGGACGAAGTCGTGGGCAACAGCTAGTATTAGTATATAACTGTAATCTCGGAATCGGCTTTAACGATTTTCATGAAATTTAGTATATAGGGGGTTTCGGGGGTGATAAATCGATCTAGCTAGGAATTATTTTTAGAAAATGTCATTTTATTCGTGTTTTATCGAATACCGAGCAAAGCTCGGTCATATCGCTAGTAATTATTTAACGTGCTACGGGCCCCGCGCACCGAGGTCTAGTCTATGTAACCGCGCTTACAGCTGTTTCAGCGCCATCAAAATATTAATAAAGCACTTTTACTTTGAACATTTCGAGTTTTTCTGTTGTTTAAAATTAATAAAAGTAAGTTTCTGATAGACCTGGCCCTTAACTTGAGAATTGATAGTATAATACCGGAAAGGGTTATGCCAGAAAGTGCTATGAGCACCGCGCTAGCTGAATGCGGCACGGAATTACTTTTTAAACATATTTGTATACTACTTACTTAAAAAGGAAAATATTTCAACACACGTCACAAGCAACATTCCCAATGATTTTAGATAAAAATGCTAACAAGTGATCAGCAATATCAAACGATATTGGCGTATTACATCAAATCCAATCTATATGAGGGTACACGTATACAATATTTAAAAACGTAAATTGTAAATTGACTAGCACTAAGTGGGTAATAAGTTTGTTAGTTAATTTCGCTGCGATGTAGATAGGACACGTTGCAATTTGCCGGCGGCACTTTTTCACCTTTATGAATACTGGAGCGTTTTTGTTCCCCTAACAATGTTTCAGCCGGTTTTGTGCCGAACTTCAGCAAAAGTTTCCCTCGATTTATTATGACTTAATAAATTTCAAATTTTTATAGAAAATATTAATTTATAATCTCTATTGACGTAGGTTGATGAATTGCCTTAATAAGGACTGTTGCGTACAAAAAGCTTTTCTTTTAAAATATTTTTCATCGTGTTATTTGTTGTACCTTTCAACCACAATAAATAATTCGTAATTTTATTTATACGGCAGTTACCCTTGGGATTAATAAAGGTAAACTGAAAAATAGAACTTTGCACGAAGCCTTTTAATTTATGGATTTTTACCAAAGCTGTGTAGAAATAACAAACTTTTTCGTATTTATACTTTTAGAAGTAATATTAACTGAAAGTACAATCGTTTAACCGGCTGTTTGATCTTGGCTTGTATGTTGTTTGATTTCATTTAAAAATCACGTTAATTAACGAATTATTGGATAAGGAAATTATTTTATTTATTCATCGAAGTAAACAAACACTAACCTAACGAGAAATCAAAACTATAAAAAACGTGCTTTCATTATACAAATGATGATATCAAAGTGTGACAGAACAAGTGCAAGGCAATTGAGTGTGAAATTACTGGTACGAAAACACACAGGCATCGATAGAAGTTGGAAAATAACTACGAGTTAATCATGCGAAACATATCTGCAGCGCATATCCTGACATTTCTATCTAGATTGTAGTATTCCACAGAATATATTATAACGTAATTAATAAACCATACGTTATAAGTGCTAAAATATATTAATCTGTCTCATCTCTTCAAGATTGAACCGTTGTATCGATTGCAATAAAATTTCGTGTGTAAATACAACATCTAGTAACTCTATATTACCGGTATATAATAGTTGCCGGTGTAGAATGTTTGATATCCCCTCGGAAAAATTAGTCGCCACATTAGGTTTTACCTTAACCAGTTTTACACTGCTCCCGCTTGATATATTTGATACCTTACAGTAGCAGCCGTTTTTTTAATTTTTTTGATCCTAGCCTTTTGTTGCTTGTATAGTTTAATAGTTGCTAAGATATTTAATCACTGCAAAGTTAGTTTTTTTGTGACTTAATAGAAAGTCGCCTAAAAAAGATATCAGTTGCCGTGTTATTTATTTGCCATTACAAAGTACATTAAGTATGTTGTAGGAAAAAATATAACATATAAGGTTAAGTGTTTTCCGCCCCACTGTACACAAGTAGGACGCGTCGTGGATTTTTTCGCCAAGTTATTGAGCAGCACTCAATCATGGCCCGCCAGATTTCGCGCTGATTGATTGGACTTTAATTTTTACCGACGCTCGATATCCTTCTCATATTTTATTGCTGCTTCGTACCATTACCGTTTTGTACAATATGGACATTATTTTATTATAATAATTGTATCATCGAAAATAACTCCCACACCGGTTTCGGTGACGGTGGCCGATTGCCTGACTAGTAAGATGATCCATGTGTCGGATGGACATGTAAAAAGTCGGTCCTGCGCCTGATCTTATGTCGTGTCGGTCATCCGTCCCACTGGGTTATGAGAGTAAAGGAATATAGAGTGCTCTTGTGTACTGCGCACACACTTGGGCACTATAAAATTACTCCTGCGTAGCTGGCCTGGTTTTAATGAAACCGGCCCCCGCCACCGAAACCGGTGTGGGAGCTATTATTATCATCGAAAAAATTGATTCATAGGCAGATGACAAACCTACAACATTTAGTCGGATCATCTCAATTTAATATTAGTCACGATCTGTCGGCTGAGTTTGATATAACGCGATCAAGTTACGTAGGTCCGTTATGAATAAAGTTTAAACACTGGAATATTTACCATCCTGACTTAAATCCTTGCATCAAATGCTAAGTACTGACATACGCTTTTGATCGATAGTTTTACTCCAAATCGAGTAATATTTACTGTGTGGACCGCAAAACTGACAGCTCGAAGGCTCGCATCGAGCCGCTCGAAGGATTGATGGAACCGGATCGATCCGGATTGATGGAATGAAATGCAATATATTATATCGATTTAGAATAAAACTATCGAGCAATGCTGAATGTGTGGACGAAAGCCCGAGCCGCGGGTTTTTTTGACATTATTGCTCGATTGAGCAAAACCGTATGTGAGTACTTAGCAAAATACCTTAATAGATAAAGTTTTAAGGCCAAGTATAAAGTGTTTGGCAGACAATAGCGCGGATGGTCGGCGTCCGACATGTAAGTGTTATTAATTACACAACTTAGTTATTGATCGATGTACGGTTTTCCATGAGATTATGGGTTTAGTTGCGAAAGTTTGGGACACTGGGGGATGTTCCGAAGAGTAAATAAAGCTATGAGGTAACGTGAGGTAAATGTTACGTTCTGTTCTGGTGGCTGTAGCTGGTATAAGTTTTCCGAATCTATGAAACTTTAATCGGTTCATTTCCTTAAAAATATGAATGATATTTAAAAGTAAATAAAAGCTATTAGGTAACGTGTAGATAATGTTACTTTGTGTCCATAGATGATAGTTGGTACAAGTTTTCCGAATCTACTATTAACTTAAATCAGTTCATTTTCCTTAAAAAATGTAATGATATTTAAAACCATTGTTTTACCTACAGTTATACTTACAGCATCAGTTCCCGTAGTCAAAACGCTAATAATTCATCAAGCCCCGTACGAGCACCGGTGATCGCGACAACAATAGAATACAATGGCATTTCCGAGAATCTCCGATCGAAGGATTAAAAGTAATTTGTATGAAAATTTGATATTTGTAAGGGTCAATTCAGACCGCAACGCATTGTGGCAACGCCACGCTTAGATATGAATTTCTTAATTTGTATTGAATAGACAGACTTGTATGACGTCTCACGCAATTGAAGTCTGTCAATTCATACAAATTTAGAAATTCATCTAGCGCGCAATCACGTTGCAGTTTGAATTGACCCAAAGTTGTTATGGCGTATTTTCACTGGTCGATAGGGCCCCGTGCGGGGTGTGGGAGATTTCTGAACCGCATGCCACGACCGATGACAATGCGCCATTAGTTGTCAATTAGTTGTCATAGACTCCCCGCATGCTGTATACCGTACGAGTTAACGATGAAAATGCGCCCTTAACGTTATAGTTAAGTTGCTATAGGAACTATTGCTCATCCTTAGCGTAAAGAAGCGCTTACACGGACAACAATTAAGGCAATAATTGCTCGGCGATACGAATGGAGTGATCTGGAGCAATTAGTGGAGCAATAAGGAGCAATTTATTTCATGTTGCTCAATGTGATATCGCTCAAATATTCTATGGCCACATCACTCAATATTGTATTGCGCAATATTGCTGCTTGTTGCCGAAAATTGCTTGATGTAGTCGTGACGCCAAAGTTGACGAGAGTTGAGCAATTTTAGTTGTCCGTATAAGCGCAGCTAAAGTCTGTAGCCATGTAGCATGTACAACTCCAGTTAGAAATATAGTCTTCTGTTAATATTCCTGAAAAAGCTGCGTAAAAATAATAAAAATTACGATTCTTATTCAATTATATACGGGGTCATATAGGAGTTTGTTGGTTCGACAGATCCTTGTCGACTCTATGACTTTGGTAATAAGGTTGAAGTGTATTCCAATCGGCTACACGTGCCACGTGCCATTGTACTGAAACAAAAACTTCGTCCGGAAAGGTCATTAAATATACAGGGTGAGTCGAAGTTGATAAGTTTTCCCGTCCCGAGTTTCGGTTACATTATGACTCATTATTTATTACAGCCGATACCGAGGGCATTATATACTTTTTCCATTATTGTCGGGATCAGGCGATGGCGACTTTCCGCAAAATTTTAGAGACACGATTATAGTAATATATTTTGTTGCTTTTATATTATACATATAATTTATTAGTAAGTCAAGCAAGATGCGGACAATTTGATAATTTAACCTGCACAAGCAGTGAGCTCAATTATTTTTAATTGGGAATTCAAACGTGGGTAGTTTTTAAAGTCACCGGGCTGCCAATTCTCATAATATTGATCCTTCGATCGTGGATTCTTGAAAATCTATTGTTATTCTATTGTGTCTCGCTCACCGGTGAGCTATGGGGCTTGATGGGTTAAGAACATGTCGTGACGTGTCTGAACACTGGTACAAAAGCACAATAATTTTGCAGGAGTCAAACTGACAGAAGACAACCCTCAAACACCATGTACAGTCACTTAACCTTTTCTTTAAGCTTTTGTAAGAAAAACTTAACAGAATCGTCGTAAAGTAAACCACGCTCGAGTAAAAATAAACAGCCATGGTAAACTTTAAGCCGCACAAGTTGTAAATAAGTGTTATACAAGTATCTGCCTAACTCGCAAGACCAACTTAGAATTGTTTCTTAGTAGTTGTAACGTATTTTAGGCCAAGTTGCAGTCTCAAATAACCGCGTGATTAGCTCGCTAAGTATATTCCGAAATTAACTTGGCTTACTAACATTTTACACGCTAGTTACCCATAAAAGCAAAGGTAATCTACCTTTGCTTTTATGGGTAACTAGCTTTCTTTCTTTTTTAAGACAGTTAATATAAATAACAATAATTTTAAATTCTAACCAATTTTATGTAGAGAAAAAAGTATGAGTTTTTGTATCTTGCTTATTCCTAACAAGATATAAGCAAGACACAAAAGCGGAAGTTTTTTAAATTGTGATTTATGACTGCAATGGCAACCTATGATTTTTAATCTAATGACGCTGCCACAAAACTGTAGTCGCCCAAAGCCTACAATGTTAGTTCCTAAACAGTCACCGCCAATACCTGTTGAACAGAGAGCCTGTCCGTATTTTAATGGAAACTTTTATTTCCGGCCGATCTTAGCAGAACGGATTGCGGATATCACCTGTCATTTGTCATAATATTATTTCGAGACGGCGCCGTCGGACGGTTTTATTCCGGAAATGGCTTCTGCATAATACAATGCCTCCACCAGGTACGGATAAAGCGCGATGTCAAAATCAATTTTCACATTTACAGCTCGCTATTTTCAGGTAGTCTGCTGTTTATAGTCTAGGAACTCTGCAACGATTAGCGTACCTTTAGTAACTCATTGTTCAGTCTCAATTACTACGGATGGAGTGAACTGAGCGAAAGAAGCCATGAAAGACACCACATCGAAAGAGTTATATTTTAACTAGTTATAGATTTGCGTATATATATTATATAGCTATATTTCTTTTATTTGCTAGAAAGTGTGCTTTTGGATTTATACTTCCCTTAAGGTTCTTAATTTAATTGTTTTCGAACCTTTAACAAACAGATCCACAGTCTTTTCTGGGGAAATGAGAAACGAAACAATTGAATCCTTTGTCTAGTCATAGTTAAATACCTGTGGTCTCCTGGTCTAGGATCGGCTGGTCTATTTGAGGAACGACAGAGTGCATCGGTTCGTCTGGACGGGCCGGGTTGGGGCCGTGCTAAAAGCGGCCAGACTGCAGCGACAGCGATCTGCACTTTAGCCCCTGAATTTTTAATGGCCCCCGCTATTTTGGCACTGCCTAATTAGCTTTAGAATCGGCTTTGATTCGCTCGCACTCGCTATTAGCACGTGAATACCTGAATTATGTAATGAGCAGCCTTTATGTTGGGTCTAGTGGATCTACATGTGGAGAGCTAATTCGTGCATACGCCGCTTAAGCTCCGGCGTTTTCATAAAGTTTTGGTTTAAAAATAAATACAGAAATTTTGAGAACGGTAGACGTTCAGATAAAATGGCGTTTAACCATTTAAATGTTAAAATGGCACTATTAGGCAGTGTCCTGTGAAATTTGATTTTTTTATGAAGTTATTTCATATTATAATAGAATGTTGTAACTTGTAGCCATCTACCACGGTATTTGTAAAATTATCAAGAACCGCTTGATAGCTCTATCAACCAACTCAATCAAATCAAAATATTTTATTTCCAAATAGGTTAACAAAGTTAACACTTTTAGAACGTCGTGTCTACATGAGGCCTACCACCGGTTCGGGAACTAACCCGGCGAGAAGAACCGGCGTAAGAAACTCGCGCGGGTCCACCTTTTACCAAAAAGGTGGAAAATAACAACTACTAGATGGCTGAGGAGTGAGGCGTATTATAGTACTATCCTAATTAAATAATAAATGATATATGTAAAAGCATACGATTTTAAAAGACACAAACGTAGTACGTAACTGGAAAAATGGCATGTGAAGTTATGAAATCGGATCGAAGTTATATTTCACATACGAATGAAAATAAAATGTGACCAACGGCCGTAGTCGAGAACATGGAACAATTATCCGCGCACTCTGTTCTAACTTGCTCAATCGTTATTAGGGTTCCACTGTTCTCTTATTATCTGAAGAGAGAAAACTGAATCATTACAATCATCTATACGGTACATAAAAATGCAATATAGTCCTTCTTCTGTTGTCTGCCTGACTTATGTTGAAAATACCATCCTAAATTCTAATATAAATTCAATGCCTCCGAAGGGACAAAATTGTTGCTTCCTTATCTTTATGTATTTCAAAATTAACAGTAATCCTAAAATATTGTATCATATAGGAATACATACCATAGGATCTATCTATACAGGGTTACAGGAAAAGTCGATGTAGATCCGTTAAGGGCGTGTAGTTTGCATCGTTTCTAACTGATTTGGCTATGAAACACCCTATCCTAAACCTAACCGTTTTCGAGATATTCGACTTTATTTTTTTTTCATAAAGGAGAACACCCAAACTCCATAGAAAATTACCCAAGGCCCGGCGCAGAAGAGATGTATTTTAAGTGTAACATTTTTTGATAGGCGTGTTTGCCGCAGGATGTGGCTAAGATAGAAAAAAAATGCTTTTAGATTTTTTTCAGGCGCTAATTGAAAATTACTTTTCGTTGAACATATCGACTCCAAAATGTTATAAAATGGTAATGAATTATGTTTCTATACTAATTATAATAATAATAAATAATAATAATAATAATAAACAATAATAATAAATCCTCATTTCTCAATAAAATCACAATATACAATATAACTAATATGAGGCATCGCCTTTAGTAAAGGATTTTTTTTTATGAAAAAGGGGGCAAACGAGCAAACGGGTCACCTGATGGAAAGCAACTTCCGCCGCCCATGGACACTCGCAGCATCAGAAGAGCTGCAGGTGCGTTGCCGGCCTTTTAAGAGGGAATAGGGTAATAGGGGAGGGTAGGGAAGGGAATACGGGAGGGTAGGGAAGGAATAGGAGAGGGTAGGGAAGGGAAAAGGGTAGGGGATTGGGCCTCTGGTAAACTCACTCACTCGGCGAAACACAGCGCAAGAGCTGTTTCACGCCGGTTTTCTGTGAGCCCATGGTATTTCTCCGATCGAGCCGGCCCATTCGTGCCGAAGCATGGCTCTCCCAATATTACTTGTGTTTTATTATTATATTATTAAACCAATATTTTTTATACATACCTATACATAGGGAAAATAAACAGAATGACAAGATTTAGTGAAAATAAGTATATAAAAGTGTGTTTCGTAACTTTCTGTTTAGAGTTTAGACCACTGACCTCCACAGTGGTTTAGACGCACATGATTAAAAAATAAAACTATTAATATTTTACCATTAATCATTTTATTTGGTTACAACTCGATATCCATCAATACTTGGTACTACTAATATATATTCTGTGTCAATACTTCGTCTAAAAAGGCCGCAGGATACTCTATTTCATTGTTATGACGGACGGGCCCAACCAAGATAATATATAACGCTTATTACAGTTCATAAAAGTAATTAAAACTAAAATTGTTAGGTACGCCTGAAAATAATAAAATAGCATTTTTAATAGTTTAAATTTCATGTTTAATAACATGACCCCTCAGTTTTGCACACATTTTCCCAGTCTTTTTGCTTAATCCACTTTTCACTACGCCAGTTGTTAAATTGCCTCTTATTTCATTCGCCGCGCTAATTATTCTTGCTCTAAATTCTTGTACAGATGCAGATGAGATCGGGTTGGGCTCATTGTACACCAGACTCTTCATGTGGAGGCACATACATAAAAATCCATCCATCCATCACATGGGCTCGGTGGCCAGGGTATAGGCCAGAGTCAAGCAAAATCAGAGTCCAGTAAACAACCACAATAGTCACAAATCGGAAGAAACAGTCCAGAAACACAGCCAAGTCGAACAGAAAACAGAAAGCAAAACGATAATCGTCCATGGTACTCGTAGATGCGCTACCATGGACGAATCACATAAGCAGACCACAGACTTCTAAGCAGACTAACAACCAAACAGAAACAATAGGGCATGTTGTATTCCCATTCCCAATCTCCTTTGGCATCGGCACATTATCTTTCTCACTCATACCTGCATAAATCGTAAGTTGTCTCGCTTGCACGCCCCGAACCAACTCAAAGGACAATATGCAAGGTACTCGTACCGTTAGAATTGCTACCTTGGTGCTTTTAACTAAGTGTTTTTTTTTATGATTTTTGACAAAACCTTCAATTGTGATACCTTGTTAGATAGCTGATGAAACGTAGATATTTTAAAGTAGATCTGCAGAACATCTTCCATCTTCCATAATATTTTTATTGGATATCCTTAAAAGAAAAATAAACTTAATAAATAAATATTCCTTTTTTTAACTTTCAATGTCTTAGTACGACCTGTTAAGTTAGTTTACTTACAATTTTGGTTATTGAAGTCATAAGGCATCTTGACCTAGTTGTAAAAAGCAAAAAATGATGAGATTTTGACTACTGAATTTCATAGTATACAATCAAATATCAAAAAAATTCGGCAAATTTATGAAAAAAAATTAAAGTTGAATATCTCGAAAACGGTTAGGTTTAGGATAGGGTGTTTCATAGCCAAATCAGTTAGAAACGATGCAAACTACACGCCCTTAATGGATCTACATCGACTTTTCCTGTAACCCTGTATAAAGATACTGCTTAGCATATTCGTTTAGTACAATATACTTACGTTTTATCTTCATAGGAAGCAGCTGAAAATAGTGAAGCTTTATCCGTGGACTCTACATGTACTCTACTCTGAAATTTTCCAAAATAGTGGTTGTTGTTATTGATGAACAGGTATGAATTCTATAGGCCTATTTGTTTGCCGGAGGTTCTATACAATGTGTCCCGATACCGATCCTTTAATGTCATGATCTATGGCATATTTTATCGACAAATTGGTCCTCAAATTTTTTTTCTCTCTCACGGTTGTAAAATGGCAGCCATTTTAATTTTTCTCAGGCTTACACACTAATCTGACCAATACTTCTCATGTAAATGTCCTATGAAGATAAAAAAGGTCTCATTTGATAGCTACATTTGTGGATTACGCTTCCACAGGCAATATGTTATAAATTTCGTTCAATTAAACATAGAAAAACCCAAGTTTAAGAAAAAAAAGGCTTTTTGTGAAAAATCTAGCACATTAAACTGGTTCTTTTTTATTTTCAAAAGATAGAGAAGATTTTCATCTTCTAAAATTATTTTATTTCAATGCTCTAAGTCAGATAGTTTAGAAGTTATAACGATTTTCTTATGATGAGGTGGTCAGATTAGTATGAAGCAGGAGAAAATTTTTTTTTTCAAAAGTTGGAGAAAAAAAATTTGAACTTGTGATGTATGGCATTTATTAGTGACAAATTGGGTTTCAAATTATGTTTTTTCTCCAACTTAAAAAAAATATATTTTCTCTCTCTCTGGCTTCATACTAAATATGACCACCTCATCATAAGAAAATCGTTATAACTTCTAAACTATCTGACATAGAGCATTAAAATAAAATAATTTTAGAAGATAAAAACCTCCTCTATCTTTTTAACATAAAAAAGAAACGGTTCGATGTGCTAAATTTTTCACAAAAAGCCATTAATAAAAAAAACACATTTTTTTTTCTTAAACTTGGGTTTTTCTATGTTTAATTCCACGAAATTTATAACATATTGCGTGTGTGAGCGTAGTCCACAAATGTAGCTATCAAATGAGACCTTTTTTATCTTCATAGGACATTTATGTAAAGAAATACTTCATAGGACATTTATGTAAAGAAGTACTGGTCAGATTAGTGTGAAAGCCTGAGAAAAACTAAAATGGCTGCCATTTTACAACCGTGAAGAGAAAAAAAATTTGAGGACCAATTTGTCGATAAAATATGCCATAGATCATGACATTAAAGGATCGGACACCGGTGTCGGGACACATTGTATAGTCAGGCTAGATGATGTGGTAGCTCCGAGGCCTAATCCTTTAGGCCAGCAAATAGATTTGTAGAGTCTTGCTGAAAACGTGTACTACTAGGTCAAAATATCTGCAGACGATATCAATATTATGCGATATTGGTTTATAATACAGGTATGGGAGTTTTGGCGGGCATGTGAAAGAGTGCTGTTGTGTTTTTTATATTATTTTCCTAAAATTGTGTTAGCTGGGTTTTTAATGTGTAATATTGGTAGAATATTAACCATTAGATATTCGTGTTCATGCACAAGTGTAGGAAAGTGATGTAATATCCAGAAACGTGCTATTTTGTGTTCCCTCCAAAACTCCATCGAAAGTTTCAGTAAAGCGTCTACCACTTTACTGAATCGACCGACTTGACTCCTGTGACTGTATTGACTTTTACTTAGACTTTGACTATACTTTAGACCTGACGATACATGAAAACGATGATGAAAATTATGATAGGAGGAATATGGTTTTCCCGCCATATTCCTTACCTTTTTACCTTGTCTGTGGCACAACATTCACATCCTTTGTGTCAAGTTGCCAAAAAAGAAAAAAAAAATACAGGTATGGAAAAATTAAGTAAAAGTAGAATAAACATTAAATACCCACTGAAAATAATAAGCCTTCGCTGCCAACGTTGATTTAAAATCTAACGTCCATGTTTTAAATGATATTATTTTTTAACCGACTTCCAAAAAGGAGGAGGTTATATGTTCGTCTGTTTAATTTTTTTTTGTATGTTCAACCAATATACTAACCATAACTTCGCCGTTTGTGGACCGATTTTCATGATTCTTTTGTTGTTGTACAGAGTTAAATCCGAGGTTGGTACCATGTTCACAAAAATAATGATCTGATGATGGGATCCATGAGGAATCGAGGGGACTATTTGAAATTTGTATGGAAACATATAGTGATTTCAATTTTTTTTGAAGCATTCGAGGTAAATGCTACCAAAAAGTAAGATTTTGCACCAGGTTATACCCTGGATCCAAAGGTACCGAACAGAACTTTTGAATCCTTATAAATACAGGTTCGGGGATTTCGGCGTTGTTTAAACAACTGAAAGCATAAGCCAACACATCAATTTGATTGATCATCATCATCACAACCATAATTATACCTTGGGTCATCCACATTATAACCCAATTATTGGTACTTTTCGTGATATTTTGCATCGAAGCAGATGTTTTTGATGATTATTTCGCTATTTGTGGATTGATTTTCAAAATTCTTGTGTTGTTGTATAGAATATAATCTTAATTTTGTATAACAATTACGAAAGTGGTGAGCTGATGATGGGATCTATGAGCAATCGAGAGAAATCCTTGAAATTTATCAAACCACTCATAGTGGTTAAAATGTTGTTTCTAGTAACTTAAACATATGTTACGAATAAGAGAAGTTTCATACGAAGGTGTCTCTTGGTCCAAAGGCACTGAACAAAACTCCTGAACCTTTAAAGATAAAATATATGGATATTGGATAGTAATTAATATTCGTAGTGGTTATCTACGAATAAAGCCTTGGCTTGTAGATAACTAAAAAGAGTAAAATTATTATTTTTTAACAAGAAATTGAACCCGACTTCCAAGGAAAAAACAGTATTCTTAAAATGACCTAAAAATTATGAAATAATTCTTATTATTCATTAGTGCCTTTTTCAAAATTAGACTAAATCTCAACGAATTTTATACTCAATTTTTATTCTTTTGAAGTCGGTACTGGCTAAGTTCTATGTCAAGTATCTCAATTCCGGGCTGGTACCAACTTCAAACGAATAAAAATTGAGTATAGAATTCGTTGAGATTTAGTCTAATTTTGAAAAAGGCACTAATGAATAATAAGAATTATTTCATAATTTTAGGTCATTTTAAGAATACTGTTTTTTCCTTGGAAGTCGGGTTCAATTTTTTGTTAAAAAACGGTTGTCTGTAAAGTCGGTTTACTGACGATACTTGAATGAGACAACGTGCCTCTTTGTCGCTCGTTCCGCGCTCTCGCTTGCACTTCAAGCCTTAAATGGAACGCCTCAGAGCGAGGTAACGCCGCATGAGTCATGTTTTTTCGTGCGTGCAGCCGGCTCCATCGAATTATAAGACGTTGTCACGTCAAAACTCATTTCGCCGACTGTACATTTCTGCTTAGCACAATTTTCCCCGACTGTACATTTATGCTAAACAACTCATTTCCCCGACTGTACATTTCTGCTTAGCACAATTTTCCCCGACTGTACATTTCTGCTAAACAACTCAAATGGAACGCCTCAGAGCGAGGTAACGCCGCATATTGCGTCATGTTTTTTCGTGCGCGCAGCCCATATCGAATAATAAGACGTTGTCACGTCAAAAATAATAATTTAAAGTAGTTTTATATCTTTTTCCCCTAAGGCTTAAATATTTATAGTTATAATAAAGTATCTACTCAAGCCCTTTCATTTTATAACTCTAACTAGACTCATGCAACTCCGTTGTGCCAAAAGTAGTTTTATAGCGTGGGAACCGTACATTTTCCAGGATAAAAATTATCATATGTCATCGGGCATCAATCAGCTCCACATCAAAATTCAGCAAAATCGGTTCAGCGGTTCGGGCGTGAAGAGGTAACAGACAGACAGACACACTTTCGCATTTATAACTTTAGCTAGAGTATGGATGTGTCATATATCATAATGCTACAACGGTAGGGACGCTATATTTCAATTTCCATCCAGCGACCAGACTTTAGACGCATTATTTTCGAGAAAAGAAAAGCCTTGCAAAATTTGAATAGAGAACCAAGGTTATAGTGTAACGGGATTGGCCGGCAGTCTCGCTTTATTCCGCAAAACGGCCCGCCGCTGTTTGTGGCAGCTTGTGTTTTTATTTGCATCGGCCGGAGCTCTGATGCTAAGTAATTAAAACTCCAATCAGGGTTCCGTATATAAAATATGATCTATTTGAGCCATTCTTCGGATTTCAATTCGCACAAGGGATTTGGGAATTAACTCGGTTATTAAGCGGAAGTTTGCTTTCGAATTTTTATCAATTTTGTTTTTCGATGTTTAAAAATATGATCGATGTGTGGGATAGAAGATTGAGTATTAATTGAAATGGATTTCCCTAAAACCGAAGCTCATCGTATTTAATTACGCCGCTCACATTTATTTTATGTTTGTCACGTCGGTCCTAATCACACATTTTCGTTGGGCGATTAATCACCCGAGCCCATTGACTTGACCATAGCTGAATAGTGAATACTGACAGACGTTTTCAGGACACGCACGGTACGACTTAACCTCGATTTAAATGTAAACAAAAATACGCTTTAATTCGATAAGGAGACGAGTTGTTTTCGCGTCACCGGCGCAAAGAATTTAAAGCACGACCGAAATGACATTTTGGGGTGCGGGGACGATTAATTTTGTGTTTTACTACTAGTGAAATAGGGCTGGTTTTCGTTTGGCGAATCGTAATTAAGCACAGGATTGATTGGAGTCTGATTTTGCGTTAGACCCTCGTATCAGACTTAGTACATGCTTAATTAAACTGTCAAACATCGCCTCTCGCGAGCTCCGTGCTATTAACGATGGCTGAAGTAATTTTGTGAATTCAATGAAATTATTAGAAGCACATACGAGGGCTGCTATTTATGTATCCGGAATTAAAAAAAGAAACAAACATATATCATTTAATATGGTTTTATTGCTTTTCAAAATATTCGCCGCGATGATCGACACACTTTTGCATACGCTGGAACCAATTTTCATAGCACTTTTTCCATTCTGATTGAGGTATCTCCAAAACGTGCATTTTGAACGCATCAACAGCCTCTTCGCGGCTCGAAAAACGTTGACCACGTAATTTGTTCTTCGCGTATGGAAATAAAAAGAAATCGTTAGGTGCCAAATCAGGGCTGTACGGCGGATGACCAGTCAATTCGATCTTTTGACCCTCCAAACACTGAGTTGTTTCAGCTGAGGTGTGACAGCTAGCATTGTCGTGATGTAATATGATTCTGCGTTGTCGGTTGTCCTTTCTTATTTCTTCAAAGACTTCTGGTAAACAAATGGTCGTATACCATTCAGAATTAACCGTTTTACGATTCTCTAATGGCACTGTAGCCACATGTCCATTAATTCCAAAAAAACAGGCGACCATTTGCTTCAAAGTACTTTTTGCACGAGTAACTTTTGTTGGTTTCGGCTCATCTTGGAACACCCACACCCGTACCACGGTTGTATTTTTTTATCATTTTTTTGCACCAATCGACACGAGCCCGTTTTTGATCGATTGTCAAGTTGTGCGGAATCCAACGCGAACATATTTTTTTTACAGCCAAATGTTCGTGTAATATCTTATGTATGCTCGTCATACTTATGCCTAAGGACGCCTCTATCTCGCGATATGTAACATGACGATCACGCATTATTAGTTCCCGCACAGCATCTATATTTTGTGGGACAACAGCTGTTTTTGGGCGACCTTCTTTATTTTCATCCGTGAGCATAGACCGCCCACGATTAAACTCACTGTACCAGTGATAAACAGTGGTTTTTGATGGTGCTTCATCTCCAAAAGTTGCGGTGAGTTGAATAAAGCACTGTTGTTGATTTAGCCCACGCCGAAAATCGTAGTAAATCATTGCACGAAAATGTTCACGCGTTAAATCCATGGCAAATGAAGACACGCAATTTTCAAAATGACGCCACAATGGAAAAATAATTGACAGTCACATGAAACAAAATGTATTCTTCAACCAAAGAGTTCTATTTTCAAATGTTGTAATTACTTTTTAAATATTGTTCTTGTAAGTGGCCAGTTCCGGATACATAAATAGCAGCCCTCGTATTATTATTTAAGTGTATTTGAAAAATAATAATAAGGCAGAGTACAAAAATATTCTTAGATGATACGTAAATAGTAAAGTAGGTATAGTAGATGGGTGATACATAAAGGGAAGACAAACATATTTTGCGGGGCTTACTTTCTATAAAAAGTTACCCTGTACTGATTGTTATCCATCGAAGAAATTGATTCATAGGCAGTTGACGGACCTACGCCATTTGGTCGGTTTATGTTAATTCAATGTTACCTGTGATCTGTCAGCTGGGTTTGATATAACGCGACCAAATTACGCAGGTCCGCCATGTGCCTGAATCAAACTCTCCGATAGTACATACCACGTAACTGAAAACGTAAGCTAAAACAAGCTATAATTTTTATTTTTTTCGGTTGAATCTTCAAACAAGTATTTCTTGTTAGCGTCTACTTAAGAGAATAAATGAAAATATCTCATCATTATATTTAACCTGCGCCTTTTTGTTTCAATAAAGTAGCGCCATATCGGCGAAATTAGCGTCGGCGGCGGTAACGAATGTATAACAAGTGAAACCCTCGCTAACAAGAATTGACAACTGACTGCTTTTGCTACTTCGGAGTGGCTCCCAGACTGAGGGACAAGGACGGGAATATACAGCTTCGTAGGAGCGAGCGAGACGACGAAAATCCTCTATTACAACCTGCAAAGCTCCTTCATAGATCACCGTAACACGTAAAGCCTTTAAAAATCCAGCAATTTATTTAGTCGATAACAAGCACTTGCCTCCTATAGCGCTTTATTTAACGTTTTTTTTATAAAAATAATATTCCTTGGAAGACGGGATTTCTTTACTAATATATTTATGAAAGCGGATTTTGTTGTACTAAGTATTTATCTTAGATATTGGAATGAGTGGTGGTCTTTTTGTTAGGGTCCACTGACATTCAATGACTATGATGAAAACTCGAGTAAAATTTATATAATTATTATTAGGTATTATTAATTTATTATTGGTATTCGGTAGGTTCATAATATTTCCGTTGTAACATAAAAGGTTGTTCTCATTTTCTTATCTATGAAATTCGTAGATGATTTCATCTAACAATATTGATAGCTTTTTTATTATTCCACCACAATATAATTAATTGTTCCTGCCCGAGATCGAAATGTAAAATTAAGAGCATTTATTTATTCATTTATCAATAAACTATAAAGAAAATACAATCATAAATTTAATCTAATACAGTATAAGATAAACCATTACTAGTTTTTCTGCATCCTGCTATTCGTCTTCGACAGTTATAATAGAGTACTTTACAAAATCCATCCCATCTATTCTCCATTAGTTTTATAAGACTTGTAAATCATGTAGCAAGACTGTAGCCTAAATAAATAATTACCTAACACCCCAAGTACATTATCTGGGCTCGGTAGGTGGCGGCACCCAGAGGAGCACGTAAATTAATATCGCCAAGTGACACATGCTCCGAAATTCAATTACAATGACAAACATTAAACTTTGGGAAACTTTTAACATGTTTTCAATGTAAATAAATGACGCCGAATATTTGGGCGTGATTTATTCCGAGTTGCGAAGTTTGGGAACATTCTCAAACTGTTTCACAATAAAGTCAACAACTCTCATTAGCCTGCGATTTATAAGCTGAGATTAACGGGAGGCGACGATTACTAACGAGTAACGACACAATATGAACGATACTTAGCTAAATTGCACTCGATATTTTCGACGGTGACACTACGTATGAAACTGTATGGAGATTTGACGTTTGAGTTTTGACGCATCACGCAACGCAAGCGCCAATTTTATGATCTAGGCAAAGATTATGTCAATGGATCTAGGCTACAGTTTTAATTTTGCTCTACGCCACTAAAAAGCGGCGGCGGCATGGGTCACTGAACCAATGTGGGTAGGAAATGAAACCTAGGTATAGCCTATGTCATGATTTTCGTCAGTCGCGGTCACTTGCGGCAATAGGATCGAAAAGCCTTTACCTTTAATCCCATACAATTTTTATATTCGCAGGCGAGTTTATCGAGTGCACATAGTCTAAGTGCCCTGGCCGTAATTGCTGTTTAGATTTAATTTCAGTAAGTTTATGTATTTGTTTTATCGGAGAGTGCAAATGTATTTTGCTGATATTAAACTTTATTTTGAATCAAACCATTAAGCCACGATAACAGTTGATAAAGATTATAATAATTATTTGCTATTTAATTAAAAATATTTACTAACTAAATAGGTTGATAACAATGACCGTATATATTACATACAAGCTGTCCCGGCAAACATTATTTTGCCATTTAAAGTATTTCTACTTCATCAGTTGATACAAAATCTTACCCCCTCTTTTGTCCCCTAAGAGGGGTGGGGGGAAAAATTTTATACACCACATGTTAAGTTGGATAAAACAGTTAATAATATGAAGTAATAGTCCATTAAAGAAGAAAGTTTGATACAAAATCTGACCCCCTCTTTGGTCCCGTTAAAGGGGGGGGGGGGGGGTGATTTTTATACATGGAAGAAGACAAATATGCGAAAACCGTATGCAAATTGGATCAGTAGTTTTCGTGTTAAAGCAAAAGTCTTATACAAAATCTGACCCCCTCTTTCGTCCTTTTAGAGGGGTGGGGGGAAATTTTTTATACACCAGATGTTAAGTTGGAAGAAGACAAATATATCTGCGAAAACCGCATTCAAATCGGATCAGTTGTTATCGTGTGATAGTGGAACAAACATACAGACAGACAGACAGACAAAAAACTAACTACATTTTTGGCTTCTACAGCGATGTAGTGACACCCCCCGCTTATTATTTTTTAAATATCTTTAATGTACAGAATGTACAGAATTTTCATTTCTACAGTTTTATTATATGTATGTATGCATAGAAATGCTTACTGATATAAATTGGCGTAGCCAGGCTATGAAGTTCATATTTTACGCTTAAAAAAGGTAATTATGTCACCTTTTCGATTCGAGTGTAACGATGATCCAAACAACGAGACCAAGAAAAAAAGCCGTACCTACCATGCCGTGTGAAGTTTTTTGCATCATGGAGTTTGGATCATATTTGACTAATTACCATAGATTCACCATGGTACAACTAATAAGCTTTACCTATGTAACGTCTATCATGTTCTTGCTATTGCCAATAATTAGGGTAGCCTCAACTTTGCCAATGAACATGCACTCGAATGAAATAAGAACGCATTTCAAACCTCGATGATTACGAATGACCTGTTTCGTAAAGTTGCGTTAATTAAAATTATCCAAATGAAGCGAATTGGAAGTTTTTAGAAATAGGGATTTAAAATTTGGAGTATCGAATATCGCTCCGTCATCGAATCGTAATTGTGAGGAATCAGTACAATCGGAAACTAATGAGCTCGAGGGCAAATGCTAGTTCATCCAATTTGAAACCAGGGCAAATTTCGTTATGACGTAGGTTTTTACTATTTTAATGTAACATTAATGCATCTTTGTTCTCTATTCGACCATTTTTTTTCATGCGCAGGGGAAACCCATTTTGGGTACCCCGGGTTGGGGATGTGCCTCAGTTAGCTGAAGCACCAAGGAGGTATGTGGGACTTCAGCCGTATACGGAGGGATGTCCTGGATCTGTCTAACACAGGACTTCCTTCACGACCGGCCGATCTTCCTCAAAAGGGACCGGACTTCCACCAAAGTAAGTGAACGCTCCGGCAATCTGAAGCGTTCCCCTCGGCGCCGGGACTAGCTAAGCCGGGCAGGTTCCCATCCTGACCCGGAGCCCCGTATTCTTTATTCGACCATGTCCTGATCGTTTTCAATAAAAGTACAAAATTGTATTCTCGTACACTTCAACGTTACAGGTACCAGACAACGGAAATATATTTAATACTTTTACACTATACATAATATATTTAAGATTTTTATTAAACAATACATATATTTAATACACAGCCATGATCCAGGAACATTGAAAACTTTTTGTTCTTTCGGCGGGATTCGAACCCGCGTATCATTCTGTCTACTCTGCCCCGGCTTGAGCGCTGACAACACGTTCAACCACGCCACAGAGGTCGTCAAACACGCACATAGCCTGATATAGTATATTATAACTTAACCTGTCAAGCCCCATAAGAGCACCGGTGATCGCGTCAACAATAGAATAACAATAGATTTCCAAGAATCCGCGATCGAAGGATTAAATACTTATGTGAGACCATTATTTGTAACATGTACGAATGAAAAACATTTCATTAAACTATAGGCAGGCAGACATAAGTTTAGTAAGATCATCACCATTAGCGCCTGTTTGTCACAAGCCAGTCTAAAGATTAAGGGAGTTATAAAGTTCGCGTATAAATCGGTTGAATGATAGTCTCCGGCTAAGTGGACTTAGCTCGGCTGAAATGTGATGAGACTTTTGGCTGAAAAGTTAACGGGTTGTAAACATGGTTTATATTATCAGAACAGTGGAATATTCGATTGTGATTATATTTTTGGTTGAATATTGTATGACTGTACTGACTGACTGTAACTGATAAAATATATTGCTAATTTTAACATAGTAATGGCTAGAATTGCGAAAACATAATTTAATATATTGGATAATTGAATGCACGTTTGATGATTATTTACAATAAAAATGGCAATCTGTGTTATGAAAATCTTTAAAACCCGTGTATTTATCCCATTGGCATTTATTTACAGTCCCCATTTCCCATGAGTTATGGGCAAAAAGTAGGAAACACTGAACTAGATTTATAACATGGCTCTCTAAACACAGGTTTTGTTTTTATGCTGCATCACATTAATCGTGAAAATATATTTTTCATTTACACTTTTCCTATTTATCTACTATCTAGGACTACTGATAGTAGGAAATAAACATAACCTTCTTTGACGTAGTCAGGTCAAGATAGTACCTACACAATTTACTAGGCTATGTACTCTATAATTTAGCGACATCAAAAATCTCCAGCTTTAACTTTTATTTCCGTAATGCAACAGAAGTTTAACGGCCGTCAGCAATCCGAGATATTAATTCCGGACGAAACTCGATTCAAAGCGTCTAAGGATTCAGAAATTCAGCGTAACGGAATGGTATTTCATAAATTACTTTTATAAAAAATCTGCTCCCCGCGTTATCCGGGCGGCCATCAAAATTTAATTTCGTAGAGAGCGCACTCCGCTAGTAATGTATGCCGAATGCTCGCCCTAACGGCGTACGTCTCGCTCCTATTTAGAATTCTGAAGAAACGTAGCGACAAAAACTAGAAATTACGCTCGTCGGTGCTGTTATTCTAAAAAAACTAAAGTTTCTACTTAATAAGCTAGGATTTCATTCGTTAAAACTTAAACTTTATAGGAGCTTTGACAGAAAGCTTGCGTTGTATGTACCTACGTATTGTATGTAGTAGTAATGTAAGTTATTTGTTAAAATAATAAGATTTAGGAAATCAAAGAACCTTTTTGAAAGTTGGTTAAAAAAGTAAACTTTGTTTAAAAATGTCAGTCGCTTACAAGTCGTTAAGTTTTGTTTCACCTATGGCCCATCATCTCAGTTAATTTTTAAAGTTTCAGTGAAGGTTACATACTCGCTTGCCGTTTGGGCGCACATTAATTTACTACGAAATAGGCCGGGCGGGGGAGATTATCATAAGTTCGCAGCACGGGGACGTTATTCCATTAAAATTTCATGTTCTATCTCGGGCCATAACTTACGGGCACTATGCAAACGAATTATTGGATGGATTATAGTATACTAGATGATGTTCGCAACTCTGTTACGTCAAAACTCGTTTATCGCCAGAGAACCGTACATTTTTCCGGGACCAAAAGTATCTTATGTCCTTTCCGAGATTCAAAGTATCTATTCAAAGGAAACGCGGTTCAGCGGTTTAAGCGTGAAGAGGTGGCAGACAGACAGACAGGCAGACAGACAGGCAGACAGACAGACAGGCAGAAAGACAGACAGACAGACACACTTTGGCATTTATAATATTAGCATGGATGCGTCTTCGGGCGTAGTGAAATTCCCGGACTAATCGATACTAATTCAGTGCGCTCAGTGAAGGTGTGGGGTAAGGAGACGATTTATACCGGCATTAGAATCGCATTTGTAGCTACCGGCATCGCTCCACGATGTTTACTTAGTGAGAGGAACCGATTTACCTGATATTTTGTTGAAAAATCTAATATCTAGACTCTAAAATAATCTTATTGCTATCAAATTGTATGTTATTTAATCCTACTTTAAAATACGGTATAAAATTTTACTAAATTACGTCTATTTTTGAGAGCTCTGCAATTGTTTTTTATTGTGTTACAAAAATGATATTATAAAACTGTTGTATAAACTATTATATTAATTTTTGTGACATTGTAATACTTAACTTAAATGTTTAACTTATGAGTTGTAACACAACAAGTTAAACATGGTACATAATTATAAGAAAAATACCACAGTTAAATTATGTAACAGTATATTCATTTACTACATTCATTTTATTTGTCCCATATAGCCTAGGATCCCTTCATAGAAGGACCTTCACCGAGCTGTTTACTGGATGAAAAGTATTTTATATTCAATTACGTATGTCAACAAATTAATTGCAAGTGGGTTGCCTAAAAAATTTCAGTCCAGAATAAAAAAATAAAAATAAAAAACAAAAAAAAAGTTTTTTTTTACATTTTTCTGGTTTGGTTAATAGACAAATTCCATACCAATCGAAAGTATGAAGCCCATAGAATATGCATTAAGCATTAACCAGACCGGTACCGATTAGTAGTAGTATCGATTTACCTGCCTACCCAAGAGTTGTGACAGGAAAAAAATAGACAACCTAACGTTTTCATACTCTACGGGCTCCATACTTTCGATTGGTATAGAATTTGTCTATTAACCAAACCAGCGAAATGTAAAAAAAAAAGTTTTTATTTTTTTTTCTATTTTTTTTTATTCTGAACTGAAAATTTTTAGTCAACCCACCTGCAATTAATTTGTTGACATACGAAATTGAATATAAAATACTTTTCATCAAGTAAACAGCTCGGTGAAGGTCCTTTTATGAAGGGATCCTAGGCTAATATCACATAATTTAAGCAATCATTATATATTTGACATTTATTTATCACTTCACTTTTGAGCTAATTGATTTTAATAATACATTACCACCAATCACACTTTACACTTCTAATCACACTTAACGTTTATAACCACACCCTAATTCTTCACTATTACTTCACACTTCACAGCACTATTAACTTTTCGATGTATTCTTCACTATAATTTCTCAAGGAATGAGCTCGTTCGATAGTGTTCGATGTTTTTGAAGGAACTCAACGGTCAACCATCCCCAGTCCCCACTCCCCACTGTGAGTGACGCCTTCTTTCCGCCATATTGCTGTCACTGTCGGAAGTGACAGCTAGTGGCGCCACCTATACCCGAGCGATAACATAATTAATCCTTCGATCGGAGATTCTCGGAAATGCCATTGTATTCTATTGTTGTCGCGATCACCGGTGCTCGTATGGGGCTTGATGGGTCGAAAAATCTCATTGCACACGTCATATTAAAACTGAACAAGGATTTAGCATTTAAATATTATGTTTATTTCAATACACTATTTGCCTACCTCACGAGTCTCGTCTAGCATTATAAAACGTCCTATTGAGCGAGATTTTAATTTGAATCTATAAGCTGGTTTATATTATCAATCTATAATGTATAGTAGAGCTTCGTCTTCAGAATTCTAAGAAAGGCATTTCCAACCTGATACGCACTCAAACTTCGAAATATAATTCTTGGAAGGTTTATTTATACATAGAAAAGGAGATCCCCAATAGCAAAGTATAATTTAACATCTGTCCGGTCTACTGAAAGCGTAGCAGAAAAATCGTTTTATTTTTTATATTGAGGTATCTCATTGTTTGATCCTGTAACCTTTGCAAATAAAAATATGCGAATAAATTAAATAAGGGCGCTGTTCTGATACGTTGGAATACTGTCACTTTTCTGGTAGAGGCAACTCGTACAAATTGTGCGCTGTGTAATATTAACACATTATTTTTGGAGTGAAAACTTCTTCATTATACTGCGCACTTTTTTGGAGCATTAACAATATTAAACTCACTCCTTTAAAATTTGTAAAATACAGAGTAGGTCGAATGTTTCTTATTAGCCGGGTCCACACCAAACGATCCATCTTGGAGTGGCGATCCAGGATCGAGGAGCGTGGAGCGCGTTAGACCGATCCAAGAATTTGGAAACTGCGATCCTAATATGCGCTCCAAGCGATCCGAAGGCGATCCGTTATTCAAGTTAGTCAGTATCTAGCACGATAATTATGGAGTCACACGTACAGCGGCGGCGAATTGCCGTTGCAGGAGTAACCTTTATTTTGCTTAAATTATTGCGCAAAAAAGTACAAAAAAGAAAAGGACGGTGTATCCTCCCGCCAGAGACCGCATTTTTTTCTTTAGATCTTCTATTGGCTTGTTCCCCATTTTGCGAGAAATCTGAGCCCAAGCACCTCTATTCATAAAATTAACATCTTTTGGGTCCCATTAACATTTACACTCCTTATAAAGCGATATCAGACGACAACATTGCGAAATATCCATGGTGTGATGGATCGCTCGAATCACATATGGCGATGGCGCGCGCCACGTTTACTGAGGCACCCTTGAAGCGGGCAAAAAAACCGACAACGAACGGATCGCGAGCGCCAGGGAGCGCGCGCTCCAAAACTTGCGCATGGATCGCGCGCGGCACGTTCACACCAAACGCTCCGTGCAACGCGCTTCGTGCCGCGCGCGATCGGAGCGCGTTGGATCGTGTGGTGTGGACCCGGCTATTAGTAAAAGGAAATATTTCTAACCCAAATCCTAACTCGTTTTTAAGTATAAAAAACAAAACAAGGTTTAATCAAAAATATTGATGATGATTGTTCGACACATATAGTAAATTGATATACATGTTTCATATCAGTTGATCTGACCGACGTGATTACAGTTGCGGTCGCCCGGATTCCGGGGAATGCTGTCAGTATGTCAGCATACAGCAGCATAATATAGCAACATATAGCAAATATATGTTCATATACAGCGTAGGTATCGTATTATTAAAGTATTAGTGCAGCTAGGCAAAAACAGTAGTAACAGACTCTGCCCTATTGAAACTATGAAATAAAATATATTCCACGTCAGGTTTAGCAAGACTAGCACCGAGTTTATTTTACGGAAGAATAAAAGAAGTGTCCGTTTGACAAATCTGTTGTTTAGCCTCTAAAATCTCTCAGTATTTCTACTCATTTCTACTGTGGTCATGATAAGCCTGTTCGTTAAAAAAAAAAACGAAACAATTTGCATCTACAGGCAAACATAAATAAAATTGTAACGAAGAATCAACTTCGCGAAAGAGTTGAGAGCATTTTAAAATGCGCAAATAAATTACGAAGCATTGAATCTATTACTGGAACTGCTGCAAGGCGCACCTCTTGTGTTTACAGAAATTTATGATTTCATTTGGTGTCGCATTCAGCAGCGCCGAGCCGGGGTCT
Source organism: Polyommatus iphigenia (assembly GCA_963422495.1). Classification (NCBI taxonomy): domain Eukaryota; kingdom Metazoa; phylum Arthropoda; class Insecta; order Lepidoptera; family Lycaenidae; genus Polyommatus; species Polyommatus iphigenia. Next base: position 30,044,997 of record OY730185.1, on the reverse strand, counting down.
ATGATATTGGATTCTCTTTCCTCTCGCGCCATAACTTCAGAATACTGTTATTTATATCGTCTGTGCTATTGATATTTTGCTATTCAACATTTTGTGGCAATCTAAATGATTTTCTGAGTATAATAGCTATTTTACGATTAATTTTAATGTAATTGATATCATAGAATTATAAACTTATTGTATATTTCGTTGAAAGAATATATTTGATAGTAATTAATTGCAACTCCCTCGCAATGTTTTTAATTAAACTTGTCTATGACGCTACACGTTGTTTTTGTAAACATTGTTTTTTTAATAATCTCCAGCTGAAATTGTTGATGAAATATTACGAAGGTAATTTATAGCGGGAGATTAAAACAAGATTATCTCGGATAAAGCGCAGACGTCAGGTTTCTTACCGCTTAATTTAATATTTCTTTGCGTTATTTACCGTAAAATCGTCATATAAAATGCATGACAACATGTTGAGAATATGTATATTAAATTTAATGGATGAAAATCTGTATTTTCATTAAAATTTGCCCACAATAAGGGATATAATTTCGGTTTGGTGGCCTGAAAGAGTTGCACCCACTGTATTTTATTCTAAAGACCCTAGATCACAAGTGATACTGAATGATACTGACTTGGGAAGCGGCTAACTATACAGCAAAAAAATCATAAGCCCCTCATTACCGAACCGCATGTAACAAGAAGCAACGTCTCTTTCAGCAGGTATAATAATAGTACGTACAAGTTGTATAAGTGGTCTCATCAGAACGTCTGTTAGGTACAGAATGCTTAATAATAGTAAGTTATACGACATACGTACAAGTTGTATAAGTGCTCTCGTCAAAAATCTAGAAAACTGCTGTGCGCTGAACAAAACATCGATTCGTATAACAAACTATCCGGGAAAAATGGAAACTTCGAGAAAGAAAGTTGGCATTACAATCTTAACAAGCTTTGTACACGTATTGTTGGATGTTCCCGGCAGCGGTGCGCCAACCTGTTGTGGAAATTTTTAATTAAGTACGGGAACTCGGTTCTTTTAGCTTTGATATCGCTAGTTTTCTTACTGAAAAGCCATTTCTGGTTGTAACGAGGTTATTCTGCAGTTATGTTACACGATTCCTTTTTTTTGAAACGTTTAGTAATTAGGATGACACGAAAATTTTGTCATGTATGGAGCCTTATTATTTTTGTAACTATACCAAATGCCAAAGCTATAAATACATAATATGTCTTACTTATAATATTTTATTTGTCTAATGCCCTAGATCGTAAGTTTCCTTGACCCTAGTATCCAGTCGCATATTTATCTAAAGTAAATAAAACTTAAGCATGACATAAAATAAGCTTACTGAATGTTTAAATTCGAAGAGGTTGTAATATTAAAATCGCTATATCATCATTTTTATAACATCGTACGCTTAAAATGACGTTAACGTGAAGTACGTTACGACTTCCACAGTCGCGACACATAAAAATAATAAAAATCCGCTTTAAATCCTTTAAAGCACTCCGTTTAAATATTATCGCGCAATTGAACTTAAAAACAATTGAGAATATATTTATCTTGTGCTGTGTTTTATTTGCAGTGCAGTGAACTGATGACTTAACTAGATAATGTAAAATTGTGGACTCCTAAGTCGGGGGATTTTCTTAAAACTATGTTCGTCCAATGTGTGATAAAATATATTTTTGTTGTTTTATACTTGTTTATGTTTTGTTTCTCATTGCGCAGCTTCTATACTTTATCTATTGTCATCGTCACTATATTGTCTAGACACCAACTTCTATTGGCCTATTTAAACTATGGTAAAAATAATCATACCAGATCATTACCCATTTTCCCCGGCTATTACTGAAATTTACTACCATATATCTATTGAACATGAAACCAATATCTGCCTTTAAGTTTAATCGTCGGCTAAATATCAAATTCTCGGGCATTCACGGGCGCCTACTAGACGTTGCAGGTACATAAAGTAGATATAACTTTTTAAGCCAAATAAAGTTTGCCCACTAAATTGATGCTTCCACATTATCCTAACACGCAAACGATATTAACCTATTACATAAAAGGGTACGTTCTTCCCAATGATTTAGAGTAACGGGAGTTGCGGTGTATAAATTGTGAGCGTGATCGCAGCGCGCATGCAGGTCACATTTCACTGACGGAGCCGAAAGCTTTCGTGATGTTCAACAGTTAAAGCCTTTCAATTTATGGGCGGGCGGGTGATAAGTTGTCTATCGGTCCTGCCTCCCGGAGTTACGGACATCGGTTACTGTATCGACTTCCGCCTCTGTTTGCACACGCATTCAGTTAACACTGCAGTGTATTCGATTTTGTTTTATGAATAATTTTAGGCAACTTCCTGTGGCAGTAGAAGTAAGAAATTTTGTTGACATAACTTTACACCTTCATACTAATTGAAATATACACACTTGGATAACGCATCGTACGAGTATAACTATAATATGCCTGTACACACAGGATCTAAAAAAATAAATCTTTTTGTCGCGTCCTTTATCACCTTGTCGGCTCACTTACTTAACAACAACAAAACAAAGGGATGATACTTTAGAGCAGAGGTCACCAAATGGCGGACCGCGGTCCGCATCCAGACCGCCGACCCAGTGTGTGCGGACCACTGACCAAACATTTTCGAAGATGAACTTCGTTCTTGCACCAATTTCAAAATTCAGACAGATAATTAGCAACAATAATTTTCACTTTTCTCATTGATATTATGTAAATGAACCTTTGTAATTTCTGTAATTGTCTTTGTTTAAAAAATATTGTTTATTAAATATGCGGACCGCGAATGTCATTTCATTCCTTAAAATGGACCCCGAGCGAAACTAATTGGTGACCCCTGCTTTAGAGTTTAGAGTGTGTAATGGGTATGTGTACAAAGGTATAGAATTCACTGTTTGACAGGTGAAGCATATAAACAACAGTATTATATAGTATTGTATATTGCCACCCTTAATTAGTATAAATGATGTCAAAAGTCGACAGGCGAAGTATTTAAATCCGCTAATTAATTACGCGGCGGTTGTCTGTCTGTTGATAACAATGTTATTAAAATATTGAAAGTTTAAATATGCTTTGTTTCGAGGTAATTATTACCTTAATTAAGGCCATTTATTTTAGCATGATGTTTGAGTACGGTATAAAAAGGCGCGGGGTTTAATTAAAAAGTTCCCAACTATTTTGTTTATGTATGAAATGGGTTCGGAGAATGATTAGCGTGTGCTGTAATGTTTTCTTTGCCGACGGGTTTCGGAGTTACGTCCTTGTTTAATTAACCTTTAATAATAATATGCTCTCTTGGTTTTTCAAAATCGGAGCACTTCTGAATTATTCTGATGCTTAATTGTTAATTTGTGACCTTCATGGTACAAAGTTGGGTCACTTACTATGTCTGACTATCCCTTAAAGCTACTGAATATATTTTAATGACATTTTCAGAAATTATCTAGGCGTTTTTTTTCCTCGATTCACGTTATGAATGCAGTGCGAAGAATTATCTCACTAATTACTCATACAGGAAGTTACAAAATAACAAAAGGTAACAAACGCATTCGAAGCTAAATGAAGCCCGTAATAAGAAAATGGATGGTTTTATCCAGGCGTGTGTTTTACAGCGACCGGATATTGAAGGCCAGGGGCACCGGAACTGGCCCGGCCCAGCTCTGATGCGAGCTGAACGATTTGTGTGATAGAGATCAATCTAGTTTTACAATAATGTGTTCCTATATTATTCCTATAAAGTTATTATAAGCTTTCTTTGATGATTATATTAAAGCTAGATCTTTTGATAGAAGTAAAAAAAGAGGCAATAATAACTTTTTAAAGGGATGGAATTTTTTACCGGCAAAACGTTGTCTTCCCTGAATTTTGGAATAAAAAATTCTTGCAATTTTAATCTTTAAATTGAAGTTAGCAAAGATAGTAATATCTATGTTCAATATTCGTTGAGCAGGTCTTGTGAGTCCTAAGAATATATCAGAACCAAAAGATAAAACCACAAGAAGTTTTTGACATTTTATTTTCAAAAGAAATGCATAGATCTGTGATAATATAAAAAAAAATATTACAAACAATTATAAGTTACTCCCCCACTATTATAAGTAACTTAGTGTGGCGGTGGGGGATGGTGGGGGTGGGGATGGGGTCCGCTGTAGGGGGGCGGGTGGGGGTGCATGTGGGGGGGCGCCGGCGGGCGGCGGCAGTGGGGGGCGCAGGCCCGCCCGCAGTCGGGGCCGCACGGCAGCTCGTGGGGCGGAGGTCCTGGTGGTGGTGGCATCTGCGAAGAAGAAGTAGCTTTGTTGTCAATTCCTCTTGACCAAGCAGGGACCATGATAGCTACGTGTTCGTTATGCAATCAAATGTTAAGAGTACAAATGCTGCTATAATAATATTATGTCCATATTTATAAGTGCGAAGTTACCTCTTCTCGCTTAAATTACTGAATCTTTTTTAATATTTCATATTATTTAGACCTACTTATAAACAAACTTTGGTGGTCAAGTCCCTATATCAGCACGAGGATACAAGAAGGAATATTAAAGATACTTGTGCGTCCGTGGCCCAATGGGTTGACCTTTGGTTCGCACTCGTAGAGGGTACAGGTTCGATCCCGGGTGGAGGCGTGTACCAATGAGACATTTTGAGATCTCAAGTACATAATACGGACACTCATACGAAGAAGGAAAACATCGTAAGGAAACCCGTACATAGTTGGTTCCAGACGTAATTGACTAGTTCTTTCCTCTGGAATAGTCCGATTATGTTGCGCTACAATATTTTAGGAGTGGTTACTTTGCTCTGAAAATATTGTATAAATCATCCACAACAGATGTAAAGACCTAGTTTTTAGATACCTATAGTCCTGATTAAGGAACAATAGTTTTTGTCCCAAAAGAATAAACGGTTCCCGAGCGATCAATTAATTATTTAACTCAAACTTTGCGATACAATAATAATATTATGGTGAGACAGAATAAGGTTTATAATTAATATTACTAAAATTTGTTTTTTAAACTTAAAGTAACAACTTAGTTGTATTTTTTTTTAATTATTAGGTATATGTTAAATATTTAAAGGAACGCTGTAACGTAGTAATAATGATTTTAGATTAATTTTATGATGTTTTCCTGAGCCCTCGTGTAAATTGGGTAGGAATTTCATTAAATTCTTCATTTTATCGCTACAATGTTCAACAAAATAATGATTTTTGTTTGCGATTTATTTTATGAATTTTCACTTTGGCCTCACTGGATAAAAAATATAATTTCATGTTTTTGGTAAGTTATTTTTGTTATTAACAAAACTGTATTTTCCTGGATACCAATACGATTGAATAATATCAAACATATTAATCAGCTATCAACTCTATGTTTTGATCATTTTGTCATATTATACTATTTACAGAATACATAATACATAGATATGTCAAAAGTACCCTGGTTAAAAAATTTAATACTTCATGAAACATAACACGCTTCGCTACTAACTACTAAGCTACTAACGCTATGCACTCACTAGTTTACAAATTGTGGTTATTTTTGCTGGATGCCGTTAATTAATTATAATGCTATGTAATATGTAAGTATATCCCCAAAGCTATGCCTCACTCTATTAACTTTAACATAGAATACTGTCAGGAAGTCAGTGTCTGCAACATTTTCTTAAGCCCCAGGTAGTAGACGGAGGTCATGTTATAATGCATTAATAATTCCCCTGGCACCGAGCACCTGATGCCTCCTAAGATTACAAATTTAATGTGAAGCATTCGTTATCCTTATGATCCAGTACATTTGGGCTCGTGTTTCGCCGAAAAAGCGCTATCATTTTAAATTATGTGTAATTAAAATCGATGGTAATATAAAAGAGACAATTTCGCCGGTTTAAAGTTACCGAATTTTCTTTATTGGGTAGAAAATGAGGGTACCTAAAAACGTTATTTGACAGAGTAGCGTATTAAAAATATTGTGTAAGCAGTACATAACTAGTTTTTCACTATAACAATTAAAAAACAAAACAAGAGCAAAAAAATTAAATTAAATTCAATTAAGGGAAAAGACCTAATGGCAGACACTTTAAGGAAACATGAAACATTTGAATGTTATAAAATATATATTTATGAAAATAAAGGATTGATAACTTCTTCCGTATCTTCAGTAACTCTTACAAAATAAAACTATTATAATTTTTCTCTGATAAATCAATAAAATAAAATATTATTGGTCTTTTTTGTAAACTTAGTCAAAAGAGCTAATAGATGACATCACAAAAAACGAACATCACTAATAGTAGACACCAATATGAACTAATAGTTGACATAGAACATTAAATTGCATTTTAAATTTTTCATATTATTACGAGTAGGTCTTTATTTGCCGTTTTTGAAAAGATTTCATTTACTTCATCATAATAACTACATGCATCAGAAATATTATCCACATTGTCTCCAGATTCTATCCATTCTTCTTCCATGCTGAAACTATCTTTCCTTTAATTTTTATTTTTCACATTTTTTCCTAGCAAATTTATTTTCAGTCTTTAGTCTCTATGCTTCTCTTGCTCTTCTTTTTTCTTCTTTTTTTTCTCAGCTCTCCTTTTTCTTCTTTTTACTGCTCAAAAACTAAAGCAATCGATTTTTAGATACAACAAAAGAAAAATTTTGAAAATCGGTTCACAAACGGCGGAGTAATCGTTGAACATACACAAATAAAAAAAAATATCCACAGCCGAACATATAACCTCCTCCTTTTTGGAAGTTGGTTAAAAATGGACATGGTGTCTAATATTAGACCTTGTACTGATGTACAAGGTCTAATATTAGACACCATGTCCATTTTTACTGATGTACAAGGTCTAATATTAGACACCATGTCCATTTTTAACCAACTTCCAAAAAGGAGGAGGTTATATGTTCGGCTGTGGATATTTTTTTTTATTTGTGTATGTTCAACGATTACTCCGCCGTTTGTGAACCGATTTTCAAAATTTTTCTTTTGTTGTATAGGGTTTAACTCCAATTTGGTACCATGTTCGCAAAAGTGGTGACCTGATGATGGGATCCATGAGTAATCGAGGGAACTCCTCAAAATTAATATGGAAACATATAGTGATTTTGGTTTTATGTGAAGGATCCTAGGCATATGCTACCAAAAAGTAAGATTTTACACCAAGGCATGCTATGGTTCCGAAGATACTAAGAGAACTCCGGATTCCTTATAGATGCAAGTTTGGGACTTTCGGCGATGTTTTAAGAACTGAAAGCATATTATGCTACTATGCAAATTACATTCATCATCATCATCATAATTATCACTACCATCACACGATGGTGGCATCATTATGAGTTATGACCCTATTATTGGTACTTTTCGTAGTCTTTTCGATCGAGATTCGAGTTTGTCGAGTGATTTTAAAAATTATATTAATGTTGTTACAAAGTAAATGATTTAAACTTGGTGTTGCGGTTACCAAGTTGGCAATTTGATCATGGGATCTATGAGGTACGTAGGAAAAAACTTTTTTTAAAACTGCCTGAGTATAGTAGTTGTGATAGTTTCATACCTAAATCCTATATATCTACAACTGACAGCTTATGTTTACCGGTAAATAACTAAAAAGAGTGAAATTATTATTTTTAACAAAAAATTAAAACCGACTTCCAAGGTAAAAACAATAAGAAATAATATGAACTAAAAAGTATTAAATAATTCTTGCTCTTTAATAGTGCCTCTTTCAGAATTCGTCTAAATCTCAACTATTTCTGTACATACTATAGTCTTCATTACTTTGAAGTCGGTACCAGTCCCAAAAGTTTCATATATTCTGAGTTCTGACATTGACTGATTAACTCACGATTAAATTAGCTGGTACCGACTTCAAAATAATGAAGACTGTAGTATGTACAGAAATAGTTGAGATTTAGACGAATTCTGAAAGAGGCACTATTAAAGAGTAAGAATGATTTAATACTTTTTAGTTCATATTATTACTTATTGTTTTTACCTTGGAAGTCGGTTTTAATTTTTTGTTAAAAATAATAATTAGGTACAATAGTTCTAAATTGTTAGTTTTTTAATAGAATTATATTTTCAGAGAATAGTGATGATAGTTGCAGTAGAATAAACTACAAAATAACTTTATTATGTATTGCAAAACTAAAAGATAAGATCCATGTCATCTATTAAGTTTTTTACATTTTCAAGAACTAATAGTAGACATCCTCTATATTGTTAGGGAAAATGGATAAAAAATCCTGAACGATTTATGTGATAGAGATCAATCTAGTTTTACAATAATGTGTTCCTATATTATTCCTATAAAGTTATTATAAGCTTTCTTTGATGATTATATTAAAGCTAGATCTTTTGATAGAAGTAAAAACATTTAAGAGGCAATAATAACTTTTTAAAGGGATGGAATTTTTTACCGGCAAAACGTTGTCTTCCCTGAATTTTGGAATAAAAAATTCTTGCAATTTTAATCTTTAAATTGAAGTTAGCAAAGATAGTAATATCTATGTTCAATATTCGTTGAGCAGGTCTTGTGAGTCCTAAGAATATATCAGAACCAAAAGATAAAACCACAAGAAGTTTTTGACATTTTATTTTCAAAAGAAACGCATAGATCTGTGATAATATAAAAAAAAATATTACAAACAATTATAAGTTACTCCCCCACTATTATAAGTAACTTAGTGTGGCGGTGGGGGATGGTGGGGGTGGGGATGGGGTCCGCTGTAGGGAGGCGGGTGGGGGTGCATGTGGGGGGGCGCCGGCGGGCGGCGGCAGTGGGGGGCGCAGGCCCGCCCGCAGTCGGGGCCGCACGGCAGCTCGTGGGGCGGAGGTCCTGGTGGTGGTGGCATCTGCGAAGAAGAAGTAGCTTTGTTGTCAATTCCTCTTGACCAAGCAGGGACCATGATAGCTACGTGTTCGTTATGCAATCAAATGTTAAGAGTACAAATGCTGCTATAATAATATTATGTCCATATTTATAAGTGCGAAGTTACCTCTTCTCGCTTAAATTACTGAATCTTTTTTAATATTTCATATTATTTAGACCTACTTATAAACAAACTTTGGTGGTCAAGTCCCTATATCAGCACGAGGATACAAGAAGGAATATTAAAGATACTTGAGCGTCAGTGGCCTAATGGATTGACCTTTGGTTCGCACTCGTAGAGGGTACAGGTTCGATCCCGGGTGGAGGCGTGTACCAATGAGACATTTTGAGATCTCAAGTACATAATACGGACACTCATACAAAGAAGGAAAACATCGTAAGGAAACCCGTACATAGTTGGTTCCAGACGTAATTGACTAGTTCTTTCCTCTGGAATAGTCCGATTATGTTGCGCTACAATATTTTAGGAGTGGTTACTTTGCTCTGAAAATATTGTATAAATCATCCACAACAGATGTAAAGACCTAGTTTTTAGATACCTATAGTCCTGATTAAGGAACAATAGTTTTTGTCCCAAAAGAATAAACGGTTCCCGAGCGATCAATTAATTATTTAACTCAAACTTTGCGATACAATAATAATATTATGGTGAGACAGAATAAGGTTTATAATTAATATTACTAAAATTTGTTTTTTAAACTTAAAGTAACAACTTAGTTGTATTTTTTATTATTATCAGGTATATGTTAAATATTTAAAGGAACGCTGTAACGTAGTAATAATGATTTTAGATTAATTTTATGATGTTTTCCTGACCCCTCGTGTAAATTGGGTAGGAATTTCATTAAATTCTTCATTTTATCGCTACAATGTTCAACAAAATAATGATTTTTGTTTGCGATTTATTTTATGAATTTTCACTTTGGCCTCACTGGATAAAAAATATAATTTCATGTTTTTGGTAAGTTATTTTTGTTATTAACAAAAACTGTATTTTCCTGGATACCAGTACGATTGAATAATATCAAACATATTAATCAGCTATCAACTCTATGTTTTGATCATTTTGTCATATTATACTATTTACAGAATACATAATACATAGATATGTCAAAAGTACCCTGGTTAAAAAATTTAATACTTCATGAAACATAACACGCTTCGCTACTAACTACTAAGCTACTAACGCTATGCACTCACTAGTTTACAAATTGTGGTTATTTTTGCTGGATGCCGTCAATTAATTATAATGCTATGTAATATACTTACAGTATATCCCCAAAGCTATGCCTCACTCTATAACTAACTTTAACATAGAATACTGTCAGGAAGTCAGTGTCTGCAACATTTTCTTAAGCCCCAGGTAGTAGACGGAGGTCATGTTATAATGCATTAATAATTCCCCTGGCACCGAGCACCTGATGCCTCCTAAGATTACAAATTTAATGTGAAGCATTCGTTATCCTTATGATCCAGTACATTTGGGCTCGTGTTTCGCCGAAAAAGCGCTATCATTTTAAATTATATGTATTGCAAAACTAAAAGATAAGATCCATGTCATCTATTAAGCTTTTTACATTTTCAAGAACTAATAGTAGACATCCTCTATATTGTTAGGGAAAATAGATAAAAAATCATAAATAAACATTAATTAGTGTATACAACATGACCATTAATCCAATGAAATCAATAGAAATTACAAAAAATCAAATAAATGTATTCAAACCTTAAGTGCAAAATTTCGCCTTCCATAACCTATTTGCTAAGAAATTGCCGAGCGCGTGTTGATGCGGTCACATTATTTATGAAAACTGATCCCATTTTAAAATTTTGTTCCCGAAGGCGCCCCTAATATAATATTTTTTCACATCAACAGACAGCTTAAGAAGCTTATAAAATTTACAGTGTTGAGAAATAATTAGAGTAATTCTTATTTTTATGGTATTTTTGTCGTAAGTGTCATCTATTAGTTCCGTGTCTAGCATTAGTGCCTTTCCCTTATAGTAATCTAAGAAACCTTTTACGTTTATTCTATTTTTGAAAATAATATTAACAACAAAACATGTTTGTTGTTTTTTAAAATAAGTAAATGAAAATACTTACGTTGTTTTAAAAATAGAGTAACAATAACAAAATACTGGATGCGAGTTTTACGAAAACTGTGGCCGTGGGGTTTTTATTTGGTAGATATATTGATTATTTGTCGAACATATATCCATGTATCACTGATAACTTATGTTGTGGCATACTGATAACAGCGATTACGTGAAATTGGGCGGTGCTCGTTGATAAATAATTACTCATCTTAGTACTAAATATTCCATGTAGTCATATTTGTTTCATGGGAAACCAGAGGCCAAAAAGGTTGTGAGCGATTGTAGGGATCTAAAGTTTAAGCGGCGGATTGAGGCACAAAACTCAACACATATTTGATGTTATACATGTATGATGTAACTTCTAGAATTACTCATGGTGCACGGGTATCACACATCGGTGGAGAGTCATCTTTCACACTATGCGTAGTAAAATTTTACTAATAATATTACAGTTTATACAGCTACAATAAAATCGATAGTGTAATGTAATTTATGCTACGTATTTAATGGGCTACTATATAAAAATTGTTATTAGTTTTTACTTACTACTACGAGTACTACATCAAAGTCGTCTACAATAATATTATTATTGATTTTACTGATGGATAATATAGACTAGTAACTAGATATTGTCAGTGACTGATAGAATATTTTTCGTAGATAATTATACCATTATCAGAATTTCACATTATTGTAATTTGTAACCTAATTTAATCGCGTGACTTTCATTTGTCATTGAAATTGAATAGAAATTCACCTGTTTTAGACACATTGTAATCAGTGTGAATACCTAAAAGCGCAATTTTCGTGACTAATTGTTATTTAACATAATAATATTGCGTATGATCAAGTGAAACAGTGCGCGAACTGTTATTTATTTATTCTTAGGGCCGATTCACACCGGAATGGCAGCAAAAGTGGACTTAATACGATAGAACATTCTATACCCGTCAACCTCAACGAGGTCAAATTTGGTAGATGTAATTAGGTAATTAGCTCGTCAAGCCCCATACGGCCCAAGTAGGCCGCGATAACAATACATTTACAATAGATTTCCAGGAATCTGCGATTGACGGAATAAATGAAGTAATAGTCTACTAAAGATATTCAATTTAAAAACTAAGGCTAGGCTTTAAATTACCTTACTGTGCAGGCACTATCCATACTAATATTATAAATGCGAGAGTGTGTCTGTCTGTCTGTCTGTCTGTCTGTCTGTCTGCCTGTCTGTTACCTCTTCACACCTAAACGGCTGAACCGATTGGGCTGAAATTTGGTACAGAGATACTTTGAGTCCCGGGAAAGGACATAGGATACTTTTTATCCCGGGAAAATGTACAGTTCCCACGCGATTAACTAATTTTTGGCGCAACGGAGTTGCGGGCAACATCTAGTAGTATAATAATTCAGTATTGTTATATTAGTGCCTGCACAGTACGGTAAAACAAATAAAGTACAGAAATCACGTCGTCATAATGCTACGAAAACTCGTAGCGCGTAGCACCTACGTAGCACTTATAATCAAGTGGCACGCAGGTACTCTGAATCCAGTAAAAAATAAATAGTTTGCGGAATCGAACTATAGTTTTTAATTTTTCATTGTAATGATAGTAATTAGTAGCAAACTCCTTTGTATTTTCAATTTATTTAAGTACCTCTCACTACGAGCTCATCTCACATTTAAAAGCGATAAAACAAAGCTTTCATTACAAACTCGGTAACAAATAAATGTGTTTGTTAATTTTTCCCGCTTGGAGCTGGCAACACTTGCCACTACCACATCTGGCGTCGTAATCTTGTTATATAGAGAAAAACTTTGTTAATAAGAGCATTTGGATCGATGTTCGGTCTGCGGGGAGCGAAAATTGCTATGTGGCGAATTGATACTGACTCGTGATTCCGAGTGATGTTTGATGATCATTAGTTTGGAAACATAGTCGATTTTGTTATTATGAAGTTATTATTAGATGGATAAAAAATCGATATGGCTTGGTAAGTGTCTGACCGACTTTGGCCAAAAATATTTGGTCAAATGTAAAATGTGTATATTATGTAAGCAATATAAAGTGCTATAATTTGATAAGTATGATAATAATGCTTGGATACTAAGGATTCACATGTAATTAACTAGACTATGAGTAAAGTGTTGATAATGGCATATTAACTTAACAAATATTAATATACTTATTCACCGTGAATGATAATCTTAAGTAGACGCTTTTTTTTAAGTTATGAAAAATATACCTAAGTGTTAGACGACGCCAATGATGGTGCCAACATTAACTTCTCAGATATTAAATTTATAAAACATCAGAACAAGTCAACAAAGTTTTAACAAAATTGTGCTTAGCGCAGCCACTTTTAAGAGTTCAGCTTTGTATCACTGTCCCTCTACTTTAAACTTGAAAGTTTTTTTTTACTTAAATCGTGTATTTATTATAGTTTTTGAGTTAAATTATTGTTCATATAATTTTATTTCCAGCAACATGAAACTTTTTTTCTTAACGAGTTTTCAATAATCTATAATTTGATATACTATCATAATATTTGATGATGAAATAATAAATATAAAACATTTCTCAGTATTTTTAGGGTTTCGTACCCAAAGGGTAAAACAGGACTCTATTACTAAGACTTCAATGTCTGTCTGTCCGTCTGTCTGTCTGTCCGTCCGTCTGTCTCAAAGCTGTATCTCAAGAACCGCTATAGCTAGACTTCTGAAATTTTCACAGATTGTGTAATGTGTATAATATATAATATGCTAATTTAGTATTTGTTGTTATAGTGACAACAGATATTATCTGTTGTCACTATAACAACAAATACTAAAAACACAACAACTTTTAATATTTAAGGGGGGCTCCCATACAACCAACTTAATTTTTTTGCTATTTTTTGCTCGATATCAATAATGGCAATAGGTACGCATTTTAAATGTTCACAAAATACTCACTTGTTTTTTGTACTTAATTTAAATAAAATAAATAAATAAGGGGGGCTCCCCATACAAAAACACACATTTTAACCTATTTTTGATCTATAATGGTACGGAACCCTTCGTGCGCGAGTCCAACTCGCACACGTGGCCTATTTCTTTATATGATATACATACAAGTATATTTTATTTCATTTATCAAAATAATCGCGTTATAAGCTCATACCAAAAAAAAGACGTGATCTCGTTACGCTTCATCTCAATCTCAAATACGTATTAAGGCATAGATTGACCTACAGGCTCTACAACTCCCTCCTGGTTACAACCTGCTGCTGTCAAATTGCAGCAGCAGGTTGTGACCTGGAGGGAGTTTAGTCCGTAGGTTACTGGGTAACACCACAGTAAAGTCGGACATATCCTTATGGGCCGGCCCATAAGGAATCCATGAGGATTCTCTCGCCCTCCCCGTGGAAAAAAAAAGACCTACAGGCTACAGGTTTGTAAGCGTATGTCAAGCTCAAAGGCTGCTTGGGACAGCTCAGCCAGCCTAAATATTACAGCGAATGGATATACAAATATTTGTGAGGCTTTGACGGGTTCTAATGTTGATATATTGCGTAGTTTGGCCCACTACTTTAGACACAATTATGGCTAATATTTATATTACTGAAATAACATCTACCTTGTTAGTTGTTACTACTTCTATGTGAAGATCTTATTATTTTTATTAAGGGAATTTTTCAGAAAAGCGGTCTATATAACTATAGGTATTATATCTTTTAATCGCTTTATAAAACAGTTAAAATTTAATGTAGTTTTAGTTGTTTTATATTAGATATATTAACGTACATAGAATTAAAAGATAACATAGTAAACAAAGCTGTTCAAGTTTAAAACCATTTATTTGGAAATTTTCCTATTTATTCGGTAAGAATAGGAACACTGGTTACTTTTTTAATACTTGTAAGTTGTAACCCAATAATCTCAATTATTGTTTTTTACTTCCACAACTATCACATTATAGTCTTCATCCTCCTCTAAAACAACAGCTATTATCTCGGTTGTGGTCCCGGACCATGGTGGTGGTGATGGGGTGGTCCATGTTGTGGTGGTCCGTGGTGTGGTGGGCCGTGGTGTGGTGGGCCGTGATGCGGTGAGCCGTGATGTGGTGGGCCGTGATGTGGTGGTCCGTGGTGTGGGGGTGGGGGAAGGTACGGCGGTGGGGGCGGCTGCCACAGATGCGGTGGTAGTGGGGGCCTGTTGCGATGGTAGCAGTGCGGGAGGCAGAAGCCTCGGCCGCAATCAGGACCGCATGGTAGCACGTGGGGTGGTGGCATTGCTGAAAGTAATGGTAGTTTACTAGTATGTTTTTAAATTATGAAAAATTTAATGATGCATGTAAGGTTATTTATTGATACTTCAAGAGTTCAAACTATCGAAAATCCTATTACTGCAGTCAAGCCGTGTTTAAATTATGTATATATAGTAATATTATGATTTCGAGAGTTTTTAGAATAATCAAACAGACTTTAAAATAAATATCAAAGTCCAAATGTAAATACACTTAATTCTAAAATAACAATCTAAATAATGTACCTATATTTGTTTATCTTAAGACTATTCTATCACAATTCATCATAATATTTTGTTTTTATACATCGTAGAGATTATAATATGTACTTAAATGATTAGATTAGATAAAAAGAGTTATTGGTATTGTTAAAGAATTTAATATTTTTATGTATTCAAATAAATACTGTAAATTGTTTTCAACCTTATTTTGCTCACCGCCCACTTTGAGAATATGTTTTTCTTCTCATCTTAATTTTACTTACCATCTGTCGCGAATTTAAAACAGCTATTGCCGCGATTATATTTAAACGTAAGATATTATATTATAGTCATAAGATATGAATATGACCCCTATCCTATTTTTGAGTTTAAAATGAAGAATGAAAGAATCATATTTCAATGGGAGCAATTAAAACGCATGCTTAGTTATATTGAGCAATATTTTGCATGTATAATACGCGCACACGTGATAAAAATGATTACAATACCTACAATAACAAAAATTAAACAATATTAATTTTTATTTTACTTTAGTACGTGATTATTTGCCTTTTCAGTCTATATTTTTTAATCTACCCACGCCCCATATGCGCCATCTCAATGCCCCCTAATTTTCTCTGGGGTCTTCTACTGCCCCCCCGAAAGTCTCAAACGCCCACAAGGGGGCGTTATCGCCCACGTTGAGAACCTATGCTATAAATAAAGCAAATAATTAATTATTAGACCCGGTAAACTTCGTATAACTTTTCTCCTAATACAAACCTTCCCTGGACTTCCAAGAATATATTAGCCGTTCTGGAGTTTTAGCGAGAGTAACAAAGTTTATAATTATTTTTTTAAATAGATTACAGAGCCTTAAAACATATTTAGTGGAATTAATAAACTTTAAAGTGTATTGTAAAACCTACTCTATAATATTATCTACTTTATAAGGACTTCGTATCAAACTGCAAAGATACCTAACCTACATTTTTGTAGACCTAGCAAAAGTTGTTTTTTTTTACTTTTAACTACGTTATTTCTAACAAGATATATAGATAATTATAGATCCTTGCCGATTCTCAGATCCCCACGACCAGCACACACAATTTCAGCAAAATCAGAGGAGTTTGACCACACACATCGTGATACGAGAATTTTATATAAACATGTCGATAAATATATATAAAGAAGACTTACCTTAACTAAATAGAAGTGACGCACAAAAGTAATACAGTAAAAGCAGTGTGTCGATATATCCTTAACACGGCAATGTCGCCGATAGCAAAAATGTATTTGTTTTATTGATTACTCGCGTATCTGATATGATATCTACATCCGTGATAAACAACGAAAACTATCACCAGTGTTTGTGAAAGTGACTCATGGGACCTTTTAAATAATACTTCTTTACTTTAAGTGAGTCAACTTGTGATTAATAACAAACTTTGTTTATTACGCAGGGGCGTACCGGCGATTCCAGAATGAAAATTGTTCAATGTCCTTTGAATAGTTTGATTCCCGAGGCATTAAAGTTTATTATCTAGTCAAAGCAACCCTTTGTCAGCCAGCCAATCTTTTACCATAATTTTATGTTAATTAAAATTTAATTTTATGAAATTAAAACCCTAATACTATAAAACACTCTACAAAATATATTTAATAGA
Source organism: Polyommatus iphigenia (assembly GCA_963422495.1). Classification (NCBI taxonomy): domain Eukaryota; kingdom Metazoa; phylum Arthropoda; class Insecta; order Lepidoptera; family Lycaenidae; genus Polyommatus; species Polyommatus iphigenia. Next base: position 30,027,831 of record OY730185.1, on the reverse strand, counting down.
ATGAAGTTATATACCAAAATTGTGATAAAATTAACATATTTTTCAATAATCTTTTTTATGAAAAACATTAAATGTTTTTGCTCTAAACGACTCAAAATAAACCAATCGATAACTCGTTATTCTGATAAACATTGTGTAGTAATTTATATCTTTGGGTACGGAAACATAAAAAAATCATTAAGAGGATTTGCGTGTGTGCATCAGCTGTGTGTGTGTACTTATTTTCTGTGTACTGTTGTAAACACGAGGCCAGTTCCGGTGAGGCGTTTGCATACAAAAAAACTAAAAGGGATTATTTACTTTAATAAATATAATAATAAATTATAAAACGTTGTAAAAAGTAGTAAGAAATGAGGTAAGTAAATTAATTGAAAGATTTTCTGTTTTTATAGTATTACGTGAAAAACTTAATCGCGCTAAAAGCTCGAAAACTTATAAACTTTTTAAGAAAATAAGCTGTGAAAGTTCCGTGATATACGCCGTCTTTCGGCCAGTCTGCTTTAGACAGAAAGATAAATTTCATCCTAGAGTTTAGACCAAAAAACTTGGTCTTTCATACTATTATATAATTCAAAATACAGACTATTATGTTATCCTGCACAAATGAAAAAACAAAACACGCCAATTATAATTTATATCGTTCATATACTTTACCTACTTGGTAATTTAATCCTTCGATCGGGGATTCTTGGAAATGCTATTGTATTCTATTGTTGTCGCGATTACCGGTTTTCGTACGGGGCTTGAAGGATTAATAAAGAGGTAAGCGTACACCGAGAACCACACAAAAGAGTGAACCACACACTTATGAGTTGTATGTTCGTCCTTTTTTTCTATCTCTTTTGTCAATTATATAAAAAGTGCATAGGATAATTAATCAAAAAACCGTATACGTAATATCTCACACAATAGACCGTGCTTTTCATATAATGTAAGCATCTACAAAAGATTTCAAAACTACTTAAGTTTCTCGGGCGAATCCATGGGCAAAAGCAAGATAATTCAGCTACGTTTATAAACAAACAAGTGTTTGAAAGATGTCATTTACGCTAATTTACATACAAATAACGGATTCAAATGAGTATCTCTACATAGCAATATTCAGTCAAGTGTTTGAGCTTAAATCAAAGAACTCCCAGTGAAATAAACGCTTACATTGCTATAAACAATTCAAACAGTTCCTGAGAGTTTCTGAGAGTCTTGCTATTTAAAAGTGATATAATTATGATAAAGATGCAGGCTAAAAAAAACATAAATATAAACAATAATATCATAAACGCCTCAACAGTTGCCATTGCAAGAACTACCTCTTCTGATACAATAAGATACATCGGCAAACATTCGTGTTACGCGAAATCATCCGTATTCGAAATCACAAAACAATGCCTACGAAATTGAATACAAACGGAACTCTTAAGGAAACCATTTACACAAAGTATAAAAGTAACAATGTAATTCTAATTTTGTATACATTTCTTTCGTTCATGAAACTTTCCTTCGGGCGGAGTCGCCACACGGCGCGGGTCCGCAGAATATCAATCACTTAGAAATTGTTTAGAGTTTTTCATCGCCCGTTTGTTTTGAAATTTTCTCAAAGAGGAAAATGCTATTTACTTATTGCGCTTCGTTTACTTACAGGGTATTTAGGTCTAGTCCCAGTTTTGTGTTTGGAAAATGGAATTTTCTTGTTTGTAACCGGAATTCCCGATAGGTTTCTTTGACGGATATTTATAAAAGTTGGTCGGGCGGTTTTCGTATCATCAGAGGACGGAGGGTCTCGTTGTTTTGGGGCCCGATGCTAATTATATTTTCGCTTCAAATAGCCCGTAACATTGGTTATTGACTTTGTGAGGTTTGAATTAATATCATTAATCAAAAGCGAGCCAATTGATTTGATTTTGTAAATATTTATTTGGGTCATCTTAGATACATTTCTCAATAAAGTTTTATTCCTTATTTTTCAATTTTGTTACTCTAAGAAGTATTTAATACTTAAATATAAGTTTTCCCTGTTACCTTGATTTATAAATTGTTGTTAGTAATCGTTCATATGGTGAATTAACATCTGCATCGACCTAATATGACAAAATATAATATTATAACTTTTAGCCGAGTAATAAATTAAAAACAACCGACCTTCGCCTTTGTGTTAATAACAATAAGTCAAAATATGTAATAATGATTAAAGTCGCATTAGTCGCAGCCGGGGTTACAAAGTAAGTTTTGTTCCTTAATCACTTAGCAGTAATAAGCCAGTTAATTACAAAGGGAGATGGGAAGCAGGAAATTAGGAGACCGGCCTTTCTCGCCCTCGGAGTCATTTTATTTTTATTTTCGGAGATAACAAAAATACTGCCTTTTCAAAATCATTGACTTTAAAATAAGCAGCAGCTGTTCAGATAAAAATGATGCACCTATGCTTTAAAATTAATAACATTACCTGTTTTATCCTACTACAAAGGACAATTTAATAAACAGTACAATACAATTTGTGTACATTAAGCAAGCAACCTGATTGCAAAACGAAGTATTTCATTTATCAATAAAGCAAAGGATGTTTGTGTATTAAAAAAGATGCAGCGGGACATAAAATGCTGCGACAGAACAGTTTGTCCCGACAATCGGATAAAGGAACAAAGTCCAGAGATATAGACGGCGAATAAACTCTCCGTTTCATGCAAAAAGATCTCTCTCGGCTATTTACTGCTGTCAATAACACAATTTCGAGAGCTGTGTTTTCGAGTTCTGATTGTCTATGATTTTGAATAAAATGACTGTCTGTTTTGGGACTAATTGTAACGTTACTATTGTGGTAAGAAAGAGTAAATTCTCTTAAGTAGGTAGTCTATACTTACGAGTATTATAAAACAAAGTCGCTTTTTTTTCCCTCATGTCCCTTTGTTCCCTTTAATCTTTAAAACTACGCAACGGATTTTGATAATTCTTTCAGTGTTAGATAGCCCATTTATCGAGCCTATAGTCTTTATAGGCTATATTTTATCACGCTAAGACTAAAAGGAGCGAAGAAGTAGAGGAAAATGTGGAAAAAACGGGGAAAATTATTTGAAAGGGTTAACTTGAACGGGCTAATCTCAGGAACTACTGGTCCGATTTGAAAAATTATTTCAGTGTTAGATAGCCCATTTATTGAGGAAGGCTATAGGCTATATTTAATAATTTTTTCAGTGGCTATATATTTTGTACCCATGCGACGCCGGGGCGGGTCGCTAGTAAATAATAAGTTGTACTTAAAATTAATCTGAACACTGTAAGCCCAAGAAAAGCGTAGACTTATGCTTCAGGTTTTCATGATTCTCTTAAAAATATATAGGAATAAAAAAATCATGTAAACACAAAATATTTCAACTTTAAATCAACGCAATCCAATATCATGTGGCCAATTATTTCGCATTGCTTTTAAGTCGCTATCGTTGCGCTGCGTTATTTTTCTAAAAAATAATTAATCCACATATCCCATTGTGTTTGAATAAACATTTCAATCGCGGGGTTTTCATTCGCGGCGGCTATTCGACCGGAGAGCCACATTCAGCTCTTTTTTACGCTACACTGATTTGCGATGACTGGGCTGCGGGAATATTAGAGTTCACTTACTGTGCACCACTGTACTGTATGACATACTGTGAACATACTTTTTCGGTGTTTGCAAACTGAATTTGTGGTAACGGTTGGTTGGTTTTGGCTTTTGGCTGTGCTTTTCGTCTTTTTGTTATTATTTTAAATTAGTCACACAGAAACCAATATTATGGTGAAAATTATGTGGAATTATGCCATAATATATTATGAAACATTGTTTGATTCGGTAAATAGAAGAATGATACCTAATGGAAATCATCGTCAACGACTGTTGTATTTTTGATGGCTATTAAAAATAACATAAATTAACAACAAATCCTCATTTTGGTAACTGAAAATTTACTTGACCTATTTTAATCACCATCTACATTCTACTCAACATTTTTTATATGAAATGGTATGGCAATGGTAAACGTTAATAAAACAACCTTTTGTTATTACTCATTGAAGTCATTAGAGGATCGTAGATTGAGTCTGCAGGAGATACCTCGGGCGTTTAGGGATTTAAGTTACATCCTTTGTCGATTAATCACGAACAAGATTGCTGGTGAAATCTTGAGTTTTTTTGCTGCCACATTTTTTAGACAACAGCCGAGAGAGTAATGATTAAATAGTTGAAGTTGCAGATTTTTGCAAAATCTGGTATAGGCATGAATAAATTAAAAAATCAGCAACTTTAACCACTTCTTTCCATTAGTCATTAATACTCTTTACTTTAATTAGTACATATCGATGGCCCCAACGAATAAACGTGCAATCGAAAAAAGATAACTTTTCAGGAAGACAAAAAAACGTTTGGAACCACATAACTTTGACTACTTAAATAGACAAATATAACGTACGATCAAATTAAAGGTAAAAAAAATATCTTTCAGCTCATATGTTTATTAAAAATCAAATATTAAGGGCGATCCTTACGGAGATACCGTAATTTACCGTATTTCAAGCCTTATAAACTCATAATTTGAAAGCTACAAAGCTATAATAAAAATACAGCAATAATCTTCAGTAACTGTATCAACATTCCTTTCCCCGTTTTAAATTTTCTATTTTTGTTTATTACTCTCATGATATCAGCTTCCAAAGTAAAACCAATTTATTAAAATTCAAGCATACATTCAGCATCTCCTTAGGATTTACAAATTACTTTTATTTGAAACACACGCCAATAGATCGACAATATCATAAACGGGGAATATGTAATTCCCCGTTAAAATTTTTTTTAGGACAATTTTGAACTAAGATAAGTAAAAAATAGGGTTTATGGTGCGATCTCAGCAACGCGTCAAATGTATGGCCAAGGTCGTTTGCTCGGGGGACGGCCTTAACGGTTTACTACATATTTAAGAAAAACCATATTAAATTATTATTCTAGCGAATAATATGTGACTTGTTAACACTATTGTATCAATGCACGTTTATTCGTGTCATAAATGAAGTTTTAACAAGTGCAGTGAAATGTTGCATGGTTATTCCACGTATATTTTTTTCCTCCTGAGCCATACTCTGGTCATTTACATGCCTATTCTTGTATATTTTGTTGCTTTTACATGTTTGTAAAGATAAAAGCCCGTATATTAGTGTTAAGAAGTTGAATCATTATTTATGTAATACAACCTTATTAGTGTGTGGTATAAAATGTAAATCTATACTAATATTATAAAGTAGAAGAGTTTGTTTGTTTGAACGCACCAATCTCAGGAACTACTGGTCTGATTTGAAAAGTTATTTCGTTGTTAGATGGTTCATTTATCGAGGAAGGCTATAAACGATAAATTATCACTCTAAGACGAATAGAAGCGAAGAAACATAGGAAAATGTAGAAAAAACCGGGAAAATTATTGGAGGGCGCTTATCTCGCGGACTACTGGATGAATTTTTAAGTTATTTGGCACAGATGTAGAGTAAACCATGATATGAAAGAACATAGGCTATTTTTTGCGGGAAAATGTATGGTTTCCGTAAAATTTACTCATAACCTTGATGAGTGGTAGTCTTCCACCGTGCTTTTTTCGCGTAAAATTTGGAATTTGAAATGAACTGTCACCAGTAATATTTCCGGACCTATACGACTGCAAACCTTCAAGGAAAGAGCGCATTCCCTCTTAAAAAGACCGGCAACTCACCAGCAGCTCTTGTGATAAACTTTACAATAGCTCTTCGAATAACCTTTACAAAAGCAGAAAAGACAAGAGAGGTTAGTAAAAGATAATATAATAGCTGTGATTATTATATTCAAAGTTTCGCCATCGGCAATGAGGCATTGGTGATAGGAGTCGCTTGCATTTTTACACGAATAATCGTGCAAGAGTTTATAACCCAAAGGAAAGGATAGACACGAGCGCCAGATTGTTTTAACACGTTTATTCTGGTGAACTCAAATAAACAGAATCTGCAATAAGCGCATGTTTTATTATTATTGTGATATAATATGTTATTATTTTTTCCGTACAAAAAAGGTTTACATTGCTATAAAATCGTTATTTTAAGTCAAAAAAAAAATACATAGGTGTATCATACTCCATGCAAACGAAAAATCAAAAAAAAATTTTTTTTGGGTGCTCTTGCACGTTTATTCGTTGGGGCCATCGATACGAGTATTTAGTCGATCAATTTAGCTAGAAACTCAACCCAAATGCTGATAATTTATTCTAATTTAACTCTCCAAAGAGTTGAACCAAATTAAAGTACTTTACCTAATAATATTATCTAATTACGAGGTGATGAGGTTTCTAAAAAACAGAGTTTTAACCTTCTAGTTATGGCTTTTACGAAAACATTATCAAGAAAAAGTAGATTTAGCAATATGTGTAAGTACTAATGTATATTAATATGATCTCTACAGATACGCTTACAAAGCGTAGTGTCGAGCGCTCTCCACCGAGGGCGTCTCGCTCTTAACCACTTCAACTAAATTATTAAATTAATGATACCTCCTTATCTATTGTTTAAAATATTTACTAAATAATTATAGTGGTAATAAAGTAAGTAGTAAGTATGCTTTTTTGGTCAATTTTTAATGTTGAGCTTTAACATAACAACATGTATCGAGGCAAAAAAACAGGTCAACATTCCGCATTTTTTAGTTCTCTTCAATATTAATTTAGATACAAAGTTAGCGTATTATTTAATTACATTCACTTCTTAGTTATATAAAATAAACGTCGTCTCTTATTCTCTGTTTTGAAAGGTTTAATAAGTACGGTACACCAAAAGATGAAAAACATTTTCAGTTGCAAAATATCGACTGCGACTTTAATAAATACAGATATATAGATAGAATAAAAAATTGCTAGAACCATACTAGATAGATGAGTGTACACCCGACCGGCTACCACGGAAACTACTTATCCGATTTGAATAATTCATTCACCAATAAGATTGTTCTAGAACGGATCGCATCCCGGCGGGTTACAAGGATCCTGAAAAGGCAGAATTTTTCCAAACGAATTCGCCCGGGACGGCTAATGTTTCAAGTCCCTTTTTATTACATCTAGAGTTCACGAGTAGTTTGTTGCTAGTCGCACTCAGTCCAGTCATTTTTCAGTCCACAACGAAACACGCGATCCCAAGAAGTATGAAAATTATTTATACCGCCTCTGTTTACAGAAACTTGGCATGGTTATTCGTTTAAATAAAATATACAAACATTTTTTTTAATTAGGCTGCGAAAAACTGGAAATTAATTATTATGATTTTCAAAGAGTAGAAAGGCTTGTATTTTATGTTAATAATGTAGGAAACACACACGTATAGGTAACAATATTTTAGCTCCGTAATATCATACTAGCAATAAAACCCGTCGAAGATAACTGATTGTGACTGTCCCATCACGATCGCAATTGCTGACTGAAACAGAAAATTCAATTTGGTGAAAAGATCATCTCAATCAAAACGAGTCTAAAAGATGGTGCACTCTTGATTTTATCTCAATAGTATTTTAAGTTTTTCTATAGTCTTTTACAGTAGTATTCATCGAAGATGAACTGGTAAAAGTGACCAGTTTCAGAACTGTCTAATCAAACATTTAATTTTACTTATCTCTCTGATTTCATATTTGAAACCACAAATAGTAACAAAATAACATTGAATATGATTGCGTATAAAAGCGAAAATATACGACGAAATGATTTCGGTCTCATAACATTTGCGGAAGTACTCACTCGAAATTAAAGTAAGTACCTAAATGTTATGAAATGTTTTAAAAATATTTCTCAGCGAAACGTTCGCGGCGTTCGATCATTTGCGCTCGTAAATACGGCAATAGCAAAGTAAATATAAAAGCAAAAGCAAAATATTGCCGACTTGCTTCCTGAGAGAGAAGCTATACATTGCCTCGTTGCTTTGTGGTGCGTTGCGTCTTCACAACGGAATACATTGTATGCCTCATAACGTTAATCTTCGTAGTGGCGACGCGAGATAAAATACCGCACGATGCCACGCTGACAGCGTTAGGCAGCCCCTAAACCTACAATAATATTGATACACAATGATATTTTGCTGTAAAATCTATTTTACGATAAGAGTGAAAGGCGCGGCAGTGTTCAATATTTACCCTAAATGGTCAATAATGTTGCACAATACGTGATATTGAGCAATAAAATTGATCGTCTAGGGACCGCGTAATTTGCACACGTTTTCTTGACATGTCCGTCGGTTCGTCAAAACATTCGGCGTCGCTACGCAGCAATGTGGCATGTCCTGACTCCTGAGCACATTGCGGAGCGTTGACACTACGCATCACAATGCAACGAAGCAATGTGGCCTCGCACTTGGAATCATAATACTGTAATAGCTTCTCACGACTACACAATCGACTAATTTAATGTAGTCTCCGTAATATAATAAATTCTACTCAAATAAGTTAAAACTTTTTAATCATTAGCAAAATTAGCAATTAATATACGTTTCAATTAGTAGAAAAATATACCTGACATTTTCTCACAAAAAGTATAAATAAAAAAACTTTTTCATCGGTTCCAGTGAAGCATACCTATACGTTTATATAGAATACTTCCGTCGAGCACACGAAAGTTTACAATCTGTACCAAAAAGTATTAATCAATAAATAAACGGAACTTTTTCATCGGATCCAGTGAAAAATACCTATATACGTTTATATAGGATACCTCCGTCGAGCACACGTAAGTTTAGAGCGAGTTAATGGCAGTGTCCTCGCGCCTTATGCGTCCCCGGTGGCCGCCCAAGGAACTCCGTAAATATAAACCTGTCCACTTGCAACGGTGAATTTATGTCGGTGTAATTTCTTAATACCTCAGATAAAAGTTTTATATCAAATGGATTTTCCAAATATTGTTTGAAATAATAAAAACAATACCAACGAATGTACTGTGCTGCGATTTCGTATGCCCTAGGAAAACCGCGATGAATCGTACATTTTGACGTTATGTTTTTTTATCTGCGATTTCCTCCTAGCACCTTTTTTTAACATGGGGAAATGCTTTACGCATCCCCGGCAAATTGGGGATATCGGCCGGGATATGTGGGACTCCTGCGTAGTCTACCCACTAAACCCCATGGTGCTCCACTCATCGCTTAAGGCAGAGTTGCGGGTACGATAGAACCTACCGCAACTCTACTCCTCCTAGGAGGATTTTGCAGATACAAAGAAAACTGTGGAACCATGTGTGGCTGCAGAAAAGCAGACCTGAAATGCTTTGTAGTATAGTAGGCATGTGCAGACTAGTATAGTATGCCTACTATACTAGTCTGCACATGCCTACTATACTATAAAGCATTTCAGGCCTTACTATAATATAGTTTGCATATATTTATGTAGTGTACTAGGTATACTGTTGACTTAGGCTGCAGAAAAGCAGACCTGAAAAGCTTTACAGAATAGTAGGCATAATGTAGAGCATTTTAGGTATGCTTTTCTGCAGCCACACACGCTTTCACAGTTTCTTTTGCATCTGCAGAATGTTTTTTACATGAGATCGGGGGGGATTGGGGGTTCTTTTTCTCAAAAGATCATTAACAAGGTTGTTCTTAGGTAATTTATTTGTAAAATGTATTAAACAAAGTTAAAGAGCGATTGCAAACCTTTTTAAAAAAATTATCACTTTTTTGCTTATAACTTTTTAATTTTTTTTTTGAATTTTTTTTAGGGTAAAATTTTTAAATTTAATTTAGGGTAAAAAGTTATATGAGCATATTTGTAGGCAAAATAATTTGCAACAAATTATGTTCTTAAAATTTTCCGTAAGACTTATAGTTTCCGAGATATTATCACGAAAATAGTGTTGTCACCCCTTTTTTCAAGATGGCGGCCGGGGGACAAGAGTGGCGACCCCACAAACTTGAGGTTAAGCTTCTATGGACCCCCCCAACATATTAATTCGGTCCTAAAATTGTAACATTTCAATGGACTAGATGCAATATATCCTTATAAACGATTCTTAACTTTAATTCCATCCAAAATATGCAATCTTCAGCTTTAAAATTTCTTCAATACATACCTTAAAATATAACTCCAAAGTGAGACTAAACTGTTTATTTAATGCAAGCCGTCAGCCGTCCGAACTCGGCGTTTATTTCCGTTCGACCGTGCCAGACACCAGACGTGTTCGCCGAATGCACCGACAGACAGACACGAGACTGCACTTACAATTTTGCATATTTAATTGATATTATTTTAGGCCCAGACTGAAACGGAAATAAACGACCGAGGATGAACGCGGGTACTTACTTTAAAACTGTAGTTAAGCGTGAGAGGCCTGAACTTTGACATATTTCTACGAAGGTCCGTTTTGGCTATAGAAACTTTTTCTCTGGTGGGGTTCAAAATAACATGATAAAGTTTAAATTGCTAAGGCCCACTTGCGCAGATCTGGGTTAAAGTTAACCCCGGATCAAACGTTATCTCTTTCGTAAAATATATAAAGAATGTAAGAGATAACACACTATTTAACCCGGTATTTACTTGGATCTGCGCAAGTGGACCCTAATGTTTTTGTGGGATAACATCTGTCATTATAATATTACTTACTAGCGACCCGCCCTGGCGTCGCACGGGTATAAAATATGTAGCCACTGAAAAAGTGATTAAAATCTATATAGCCTAGATGATCATTCACGTGCTCTACTTCTTATTTGTGCCAAATAACATAAAAATTGCTCCAGTAGTTCGCGAGATAAATAATTTCCCCCTTTCAATACAGCATAAATAGAATACTTACTCTCATACTACAATGGTTCAATACTAATAATCTTCTACTAAACCCAAAAAAAACTAAATGTGTCAAATTTACTATGCCCAATGTTAAGTCCACTAGCACGATTAATATCAAAATTGGTATAGATAATTTAAACTTAGTCGATTCTACAATGTTTTTAGGTCTTACGCTTGACCGTAAATTGCAATGGGGACCTCACATTTCTAACATAGCTAAAAAACTTAGTTCAGCCGTTTTTGCTATTAGGAAAGTAAGACTTTTGACGAACGTTGAAACAGCACGTATGGTTTATTTTAGCTACTTCCACAGTATCATGTCTTATGGTTTATTATTATGGGGTAGTGCAGCTGATATTCAGACAATATTTATTCTGCAAAAACGAGCAATACGTGCCATATATCGACTAGGACCCAGAGATTCTTTGAGAGAAAAATTTAAAGATATAAATATTTTGACAATTGCATCTCAATTTATCTTTGACAATATCATGTACATTAGAAAAAACATTCACAATTATGACCAAAAAGCTGATATTCATCCTTTCAACACCAGAAATAAGAACAAGTTAGCTAGTAACTATTTACGGCTTCATAAAGTACAAAATTCATATGTGGGACTCGGCATACGTTTTTATAATAGATTACCTGCTGAGATTCTAGACTAACCATTTACTAAGTTTAAGGGATGTATTAAAAATCAATTACTGAATAAAGGTTATTACACGACAAATGAATATTTTAATGACATTCAACCATGGAAATGATTAGGTATTAATTATTTGTAATGTTAGTTGTAATTATTGTAATTGTTAAATGTTAATTTAATTATTTTATTACTATTTTTGCTCTACTTTATCTGACATCAATTATAATATTTATGACATTCACGGTTAATGATTAATTGGTAATTTATTTTTTAATTTTGGACATTATAATTTAATAAAGTATGATATTAAATAATTATTATTATGTATGTATGACTTAGGTATTTTTATGACAATATGGTAAAATATTATGTTGTAATTGGTAACTGATGTCATTGGTAACAGGTGACATGAATGTAATTTGTATATCTACTTATTAGTTATTAGGTTTTTGTGATAATAATTTAACGAATATATTATGTACTACAATTAATTTATATTACAATGATTTTGACGTTCATAAGTGTTACTGTGTGACCTATGTGAATAAATGATTTTGATTGATTTTGATTGATTGATTGATCAAATAATTTCCCCGTTTTTTCCACATTTTCCTATTAATTTTAGCGTGATAAACTATAGCCTATAGCCTTCCTCAATAAATGGGCTATCTAAAACTGAAATAATTTTTAAATCTGACCAGTATTCCTGAGATTAGCGCGTTCAAGTTAGCCCTTTCAAATAATTTTCCCCGTTTTTTCCACATTTTCGTCTATTTCTTCGCTCCTATTAGTCTTAGCGTGATAAAATATAGCCTATAGCCTTTCTCGATAAATGGACTATCTAACACTGAAAGAATCATCAAAATCCGTTGCGTAGTTTTAAAGATTAAAGGGAACAAAGGGACATGAGGGGAAAAAAACGACTTTGTTTTATAATATTTAATAAAGATGGTAAATTAACTTTAATTTAATCACGCCTTTGGCAAAAACTGTGCAATGTGCATACACCTGTCATACTCTTCATTAAATTAAAGAGAGAGCGGTCATATTATATTTGTAGAATGCTGCTACGGCGCTACTACGAGTACGCTTCTACGGCGCGGTGCTACGCCGCTACGAGCTACGTCAGCTCTAAATAAAGATATTTCTTTTCAAAAGGGCCAGCTATACAATGTGTCCCGACACCGGTGTCCGATCCTTTAATGTCATGATCTATGGCATATTTTATCGACAAATTAGCTCTCAAATTTTTTCTCTGTCTCACGGTTGTAATATGGCAGCCATTTTAGTTTTTCTCGGCCTTTCACACTAATCTGACCAGTGCTTCCCATGTAAATATCCTATGAAGATAAAAAAGATCTCATTTGATAGCTTAACATGTGGACTTCGCTTACACAGGCAATATGTTTTAAATTTCGTGGAATTAAACAGAAAAACCAAAGTTTAAGAAAAAAAATAATTGTGTAGTTTTTAATTATTGGCTTTTTGTGGAAAATCTAGCGCATTAAACTGGTTCTTTTTTGTTTTAAAAAGATAGAAAAAGTTTTCGTCTTAAATTAATTCTTTACTTCAATGCTCTAAGTCAGATAGTTTAGAAGTTATAACGAATTTCTTATGAAGTATAGGTCAGATTAGTATGAAGTCAGAATTAATTTTTTTCCAAAAGTTGGGGAAAAAAAATTTTGAACTCATGATTTAGGGCATATTTTAGCGACAAATTGGCTTTCAAATATTTTTTTCTCCAACTTTTGAAAAAAAATTTTTCTTTGGCTTCATACTAATCTGACCTATACTTCATAAGAAAATCGTTATAAATTCTAAACTATCTGACTTAGAGCATTGAAGTCAAGAATTATAGGTATAAAATATATAGCCACTGGAAAAATTATGCCTATAGCCTTCCTCAATAAATGGGCTATCTAACACTGAAAGGATTTTTCAAATCGGACCAGTACTTCCTGAGATTAGCGCACTCAAGTTAGCCCTTTCAAATAATTTTCCCCGTTTTTTCCACATTTTCCTCTATTTCTTCGCTCCTATTAGTTTTAGCGTGTTAAAATATAGCCTATAACCTTCCTCGATAAATGGGCTATCTAACACTGAAAGAATCATCAAAATGCGTTGCGTAGTTTTAAAGATTAAAGGGAACAAAGGGACATGAGGGAAAAAAAGCGACTTTGTTTTATAATAAGTGTAGATATAGATAAAAACCTCCTCTATTTTTTTAAATAAAAAAGAACCACTTCAATGCGCTAGATTTTTTACAAAAAGCCATTAATTAAAAATACACAAAAAATGTTTCATAAACTTTGGTTTTTTTATGTTTAATTCCACGAAATTTATAACATATTGCCTGTGTAAGCGTAGTCCACATGTTAAGCTATCAAATGAGACCTTTTTTATCTTCGTATGATATTTACATGAGAAGTACTGGTCAGATTAGTGTGAAAGGCCGAGAAAAACTAAAATGGCTGCCATTTTACAACCGTGAGAGAGAGAAAAAATTTGAGAGCCAATTTGTCGATAAAATATGCCATAGATCATGAGATTAAAGGATCGGACACCAGTGTCGGGACACATTGTATAATATATTATGGGCCAGATTTGATACCTAAATGAAACAAAACGAAAAGTTTTGTTTTTTTCGCCATTTTTCGCCATGGTCCCACGCGAATAATATACCATCCTCATCACCTTGATGAGTGGCAGTCTTCCACCGTGCGTTTCCTGCGTAACTTTCTGCCGTGCACTGTAAAACTCTGGAACGAACTGTCACCAGCAGTATTTCCGGACCTATACGACCTGCAAACCTTCAAGAAGAGAGCGTATTCCCTCTTAATAGGCCAGCAACGCACTGCAGCTCTTCTGATATTGCGAGTGTCCATGGGCGACTGTAGTTGCTTTCCATCAGGTGAACCGTTTGCTCGTTTGCCCCCTTATTTTAAATAAAAAAAAGTTTTTCGATATATAAAATACCGGGTTCTATAGACCCACTAATGAATAAAACATAACTGATGTTTATTTTCCAATAATGACTTCCTTAACACATTGCGTTAATTAAATAATATTGAGCTTCAAATGACTCGTGAGCTAATATGAAGAAAATTGACTGAATGTAACCTGAGGCCAATTCTAAAAAAAGAATTCAACCGAGAAAACTCACTTTCAATATTTATACCAAGTATCTATTTAGTTTCATATAATGTTAAGGGTGTCATATTCTATCACTCTATGATGGAAATGTGTATAAAATGTTTCTTGTAAATTAGTATTCAATAATTGAGGTTTTTTTTTGTAATATTACTTTTATATCGGGTAAAACTTTTATTTAAACAGTACGTATTGCGTAATTTTATCAGAATTATAAAACTCAAAATAAACGAAAAAATCGAAACACTAAAATATATAAAAATACAGTCTCACAACACGATATTAAAGTGAGCGTTACGTTTATAAAGTTGACGTAAAAATATTCGAAACAAAATGTATTTATGGTACAAAGGCACCATCTCCGTTTTACGGGCGTGTAAAAAAATTTACATCCACAATCGAAGGATTTTCCGGGTCGGTCGTAAAGACATCTGCCGACTGCCGAGTGCAGGACGTTCACAGTTATACAACCTCTCATGTTACCTTTACGTCCACGACATAAGGTTCAATATCATGGAAATTCAAAGGTAAAATAACCCTGAACCGAATGCCTGGAACCGGGTAGCAAGTCGCCATGAATAAAAAAACCGGTAAAGTGTAAGTCGATCTCAAGCACCAAGGATCCGTCCGAAACTAAAATATTTCAGTGTCCAAAATTGTTTTATTTTCAGTGACAGTAGTGATAGTAGTAATACAAGCTGTAAAGAAGGGACAGACAGACGGGTAGTCTTATGAGGAAATATAATAAAAATAAACAGGCAGACAATTGCCTAAATGCCTGTATTCAATAGTGATCTTCATTCATTACGGCAACAAAATCAATCAGCAACAAAATAAAAAGTTGAATTCCTTAAAAAACCTCAGAACAGAAACTATACATCAGTAATAAAGTCACGTTTTTGTCCCATAGTGTGCGGAACCCTAAAGCCTCCACTGCAAATACACTATTGTTGCATGTTCCTACAACTGCACTCTGTACAATATTAATACGGGATTTTTGTAGCAACACTACTTTTAATGCCTCCTTTGAGAGTCGCAAGAATTTGTGAGTTGTGTTCGCTGGCCTTTGTATTCTCTTAAAGTGTCAATATTGTAGAATTCGGCGTATGCAGTTCTTAGAATAGTTGTATTTATGAGTAGCGTGCAATGTTACGTTGTATGTGAAACTATAACTTTATCTAAGTTTGGTAATATTTGGCTTAGATCCTATAATAATATCAGTTTGATGACTACATGATAGGTCGTTAGTATGTAGTTTATTTCTGTGTTATCAATATTCAGCTGTGATAGCAATAAAAACTGCAAGCGATTTTAGGTGATTACGAGTATCCTAGTTATTAATATTCTATTGGGTAAGGTCTCGAATACTATAATAATTACTACATCCTAAATATTTATAAGTAGATATCTAATTTATATTACAAGTACTCTACTCTAATTACGACTTCCTAAATATTTAAATAAATAGTAATTTTATTCTAAGGCGCTGATACAAGGCCAATAAGGCTAGGCTAATTGCGGTCCTAATTCGTTTATTCAGCTAATTCGTTCGTGTAAATCTGTAAAATATTCGCATTGAGGTCACGTGGTCGCTATTTGTTTCCCCGACCATGAGTGTACCCGGCTCCCATGTAGGAGGTGCGGGAGTCACGTTCGGGCAATATTTGCTGTATAAAATTCAGCCGCCCGTGCCGGGCTGTGCATTGTACGGGTTTTTTGTGCCAACCGCGCTTTATGTATGAGTATCGTAGTAATTACTGCTATCCTAGTATTTTTTATAAGTATGTTTTGTAGGTATAATGTTTATAAGGTCATACAAAAAAAAAACATAATATTTGCCATCAAAATTGTCTTCAAAGTAACACGCTACATAAGCTTGGCTTAGTCATGACATGAATCATGATGATTAAAACTTAATAAATGTGAGTACTAAAAAATAACACAATATAAGTTTCAACATGATATTAATTAGAACCTTGTAGTGTCAACAACTTAGTACATTTATAAATTTTCTTAGAAATGAAGTAAGGGCAGAGAGTTAATTATATTAATTTATTTGAAAGTCGGACGGACCCCGGCGACAGTTTTGCCAGGAAATTAAACTCAAGTTTACGTATCGCCGGAGATCACTTCATATTTAATTCCTCTGTCTTACATTATAAATTACTTGGTAAAGTAGGAAAATAAACGTTTTAATAAAATATATTAGATGCTATTCTTCTTATTTTATTAAAGGCAAACTAGCGCTTACTAGATGCGATTATTGCTAGGTACCTATAATTATGTAATATGTTACACCATCAACATTTTTTTTACTATTTTTTTCCCTAGAGGTAATGTATGTAGAGTGAAGAGATTTTAACGTAACATTATCACCCCAGGAAAATTAAACATTTGATCTCGGAATAATTCGCATAGAGCTGAAAATTGGTAGAGACGTTAAATACACCATTATAAATAAAACCTCAAAAGTCCCCGGCGATCCTCCTTGTGCAAAATTTTTTATTCAAGGTCAAAGGTATGAAAATGAGGTTTTTCCTGTTTTTTTTCCAAACTGTACATTTATCACAAAAATAAGTAGGGCATGAGTGTAGAACATAGAATTTTCTACAAAAAATATTCAGACACTTTTTTCATACGACTTACCATTCCTTATAAATGGCGGGCTTAAAGTTTGGGAAAATCACATCTATGCTTATATTATAAAGCTAAATAATTTGTGGAACTACTGCTTTGAATTGAAGAATTCGTTTTTTGTTGGGTAGTCTTATTTATCGAGGAAGACTTGAGCTATAAAACATCATGTTGGCACCAATAAAAGCAATGAAAACGAGGAAAATGGGTAAAAACGGGGAAAATTATTTGAAGGAGCTTATCTCACAAACGGCTGAAGCAATTTTTATGTTATTTGGCACAGATATAGAATAGGCCACGTGGAGGGACATAGGCTATTTTGTTTTTCGAGAAAATTTACGGTTTCCGTGAAATTTATAATTAACGCGGGCGGAGCAACGCTTAACATCTAGTACTACATACTAGGGTTGTTTGAAAAAATTGAAGTGTTCTTGGTCTGACATACTTCTGAGTGACTTGCAAGCGTACTGTTGCTCTTCGCGAATCCAAAAATTTAGATTTGGTAACGGTAATAAGTCACACAGAAGTATGTTTGGCTGTGAACAGCCCTCGTATGCTGCAGTACAAGAAGTTCCGCTCCGCCCTGTTAATTACGTATTTCACGGAAACTGTACATTTTTCCGAGAAACAAAATAGCCTATGTCTTTCCTCGTGGTCTACTTTATATCTGTGCCAAATAAAAAAAAAATGCTTCAGCAATTTGTGAGATAAGCTCTTTCAAATAATTTTCCCCGTTTTTCCCCATTTTCCTCTGTTTCTTTGCTTTTATTGGTGCCAACGTGATGTTATATAGCTCGAGTGTTCCTCGATAAATAAGAATATCCAACAAAAAATGAATTCTTCAATTCAAAGCAGTAGTTCCACAAATTCTTTAGCTTTATAATATAAGCATAGATGTGATTTTCCCAAACTTTAAGTCCGCCATTTATAAGGAATGGTAAGTCGTATGAAAAAAGTGTCTGAATATTTTTTGTAGACAATTCTATGATCTACACTCATGCCTTACCTATTTTTGTGATAAAATGTACAGTTTGGAAAAAAAACAGGAAAAACCTCAATTTCATATCTTTGACCTTGAATAAAATTTTTTGCACAAGGAGGATCGCTGGGGACTTTTGAGGTTTTATTTATAATGGTGTATTTAACGTCTCTACCAATTTTCAGCTCTATGCGAATTATTCCGAGATTACGATTTTTTTGCGTGTAATTAGACCGGGCAGAGACTATTTGTCTAATTATGATAACAGGTTATGAAGTTATAAGGGGACGGGGAAGATCTATAGATCTATAGCCACCTGTCACATACATACATACATACACATCAAAATCATAACCCTCTTTTTCAATATACCGAAATCGGGTAAAAATAATTAATAAAATATACTTTTAAGAATATAATATTTAGTAGGTATAATATACTCGGATTGTATGATTAATCAGGCTATAAAATAGCCGCAATTAAAATATGAAATAGGAACAAAGTAACTCAAACTAATTAGTACAATAAAAGCATTTTATATTCAAAGGGCATAGTCTGGCCACGCGAGGCGGTCACGTCACACGTTCAGGGCTATTTTACCTCTGATTTGACCTTTATGCTAACTACATAAGGGTCATAAGCCCTTGTAAGAATATATACGATTTGAACACGCGACCGACTTTTGTTGAACCTCACGTGTTAACGGTTTTCATATTTTGTAGCACGAATATTACAATTATTTTTGTTGTAATGTGCACAGGGCAAAACTTTTAACCCTCTACTTATAGAAGGGTATATACACTATACTCTGTGAATAGTATGTACAGATGCTATAGATATATACAAAGTCAAGTGTCAAGTGACTTTAATTAAAATAACAAGGCATAAAACGAAGTTTTGCGCCTCGATATTCCGATATCCCAGGTAGCACAAAGATTTGGCTTACATAGCTTTTGGTCATATTAAAGTGATCTAGCGGCGATTTACAACACAATATGCCGAATAGCGGCATATTACATACCCAACTATATCTTTTCATTCAAAGCTGTGTAAAATTGCGCTGTAGACATTTATACAGCGTTTTTACACAGCTGTCATACGAAAGATCCCAATACAGCAATTTCTAGCCGAGTAAATTCCGTCTATACAGCTTTTCTACGATTAGAAGCTATTAATATAGCCACTAATTTGCTGACCGCCATTAAAAAGCTAATTACAACGCTTCATGAGTTTACATAGCGAATTACATCGCTTTCAGCCTCGAATTAGCTTCCTATATAGTAATCGGCAATTTATAACTCTTTTTTTGCAATATAAGTCGCATCGCCATATTTTTTGACATTCCTATTTTATGAATTATCGATTTTAACGTTTAATTTCTGGTAAAGTGACATTAAAGTGATGTAGCGGCGATTTACAACACAATATGCCGAATAGCGGCATATTACATACCCAATAATATTTTTTAATTAAAAGTTGTGTAAAATTGGTCTGTACACGTTTATACAGCGTTTTTACACAGCTGTCATAATATGAAAGCTTCCAAAACAGCGATTTCTAGCCGAGTAAATTACATCTATACAGCTTTTCGCCGATTAGAAGCCATTAATATAGCCACTAATTTGCTGACCGCCATTTAAAAGATAATTACATCGCTTCATGAGTTTACATATCATCATCGCTTTCAGCCTCGAATTAGATTCCTATATAATTATCGGCAATTTATTTTTTTTGCAATTTAAGTCGCATCGCCATATTTTTTGACATTCTTATTTTATGTATTATCGACTTTAACGTTTAATTTCTGTTACGTCTAATAATAAGTTGTTTTTAACAGTGGTTTTTGTTAACTGAATTGGTTTTTAGACTTTTAGGAAACTTAATTTCAGCTTTTAGTGATAAATAAAAAATAAAATATTTAAAAAGTATGTTTTAATTATTAATACAATTTATGAAACCACCGAAAATTAGAAGCGCATTAAAAATCAACTTATAAATCATAGATACATTAACAGTAAAACCTAATTTGCATATAAAATTAGGCTCATATAATACGGCGTGAAGCAATTTTCATAAAATATAATATGTAATACGTCAATGTTTTAAAAATCATTTAATTCTGTAGTCGCCATATTATATTTATAGTTGTGTGATATTTCAGATTTTTATTATCTATGTTTTTTGGTGACGTGAAAGCGACCTAAATTACAAAAAAACGGTTGTCTGTAAAGTCGGTTTACTGACGATAGTTGAACGTAACAACGTACCTCTTTGTCGCTCGTTCCGCGCTCTCGCTTGCACTTCAAGCCTTAAATGGAACGCCTCAGAGCGAGGTAACGCCGCATGAGTTATGTTTTTTCGTGCGTGCAGTCGGCTCCATCGAATGATAAGACGTTGTCACGTCAAAACTCATTTCCCCGACTGTACATTTCTGCTTAGCACAATTTTCCCTGACTGTACATTTCTGCTACACAACTAATTTCCCCGACTGTACATTTCTGCTTAGCACAATTTTCCCCGACTGTACATTTCTGCTAAACAACTCATTTCCCCGACTGTACATTTCTGCGTAGCACAATTTTCCCCGACTGTACATTTCTGCTAAACAACTCAAATGGAACGCCTCAGAGCGAGGTAACGCCGCATATTGCGTCATGTTTTTTCGTGCGCGCAGCCCATATCGAATTATAAGACTTTGTCACGTCAAAACTTCTTAGCAAATCTACTTACATCGCTTCTATATAGCAATAATTTGCTATATAAAGTGTGACCAATTTGGTCATGTACAGGTTGAGTAGAGGCTTATATAGCAATTTTTCATAGCAAATGGCGATGTAAAAAACGTGCCCACAACCGCTACTCAGCAGGATAGAGCAATATATCGATAAGTACACCCTAAATAATAATTTAATCTTAAAGGTAAGTGGTACGAATACGGAATAATATTTAACCAGATTTAAGAAATGTTTTCCCTTAACCTAGGCGCACGGAAGTGCGCAGGCCGAGTTCCAGCAACAGGCAGCGCGCATGCCGTGCACTTGTTACACGAATCGTTTCGACGCACTTTTGATCCTCCTGTATCTCAGTGCCTATTGCAAGGGCAGAGATAAAATTGTTTATTTAGTTTACAAGTCACATTCATGTTCTCAGTTACATATTCCAAGCCACGAAACCAATCATAACAAGTCATAAAAAAAAACATTCGATATGAAGTTTTGGGGCTTGTCCCATCATAGATGTACAAGGCGAATTATTTCTGCCTGGCGGGCGGTTACCTGCATATTACTCTTCGTTTACAGCTGACGTAAATAAGAGTAAATACCCGAGACCACGTACCGCTCTAAACATTTTACGGCCGGAGTCACGTGGTCTGCGCGGGTGAATTATAAAAAACAAACGAAAGGCGAACCAGCAGCTCGAGCATATTTTCCAAACAAAACGAGACTCGAGAATGAATATTTGACACGTCATACATAATTACGCCGTATTTCAGCCGAATGAAAGTACGCGGAGTGGAATATTTCATACGCGCCGCTTTATAAAGAATAAAATATGTTTTTTTCCAAATACCATTTCGCTAATTTGTGTCGGGATGGGATTGTCTAAACAAATCTCACATTTTCCCACGTGATATTACTTCATCATGTACTTACTTTTTCTGTTGTTCGTGTTCGGGAAACTTGTATAATTGAATTTATTGGACGTGTAGGAATGTAAGCTTATAAGTTATAACAAGGCTCGATACAGGGTTTCGAATAATATTGAATTAACATACAACTCGAATCTTATACTCGTACATAATACAACAAGGTAATCAAGCACGCGATGCAGCCGTCAAACAAAAGACGCAGCCACATAAAACCATATTTCCAATCACATTCGTATAAGTTTAGTAGAAGGTAAGTCGTAAACAAAATTAGAAGAGATATTTGCGGAGAATTATTGTTGCCGTATAGGATTCTTGTCAAACCGCCTGCCGTAACACGGGGGTAATTTAATTCTTTGATACATCGCCGGACCAGCCGTAACTCATAGCAGGCGGCGGAATTTATGTTCATACAATATGTTATAAAAATAAAGGCCATTACGTGGCCGCACCGGGGTTTCGTATTTTGTGGAATTATACACCGTCAAATGGACGTCGAAACTTCGGAGTGATGCTCAAGTTTTAATATGGATGTAACTTCGGTACTTATAATTTCCAAGGATAATTGCTTTGCCTTACGCGAGGGAGAGTAATGTTTGTTTTATTATTTTTACCACGCTCGAGATTTGAATTAAACTTGTGTGGAAAATAAATAGCGTTCTCAATTAATTTTATAATAAGTATAATATACTCTTTATTCGTTTTTTGTACCTCGATTCTAGAGGTACATTATTGCAGTTTTTTTCTAGCTCGATCTAGTACATTTTCTATCCAACAGCTTTTTTTTCATTCACGTCTAACAAGACACCACCTACCTACCTACCTTAAAAACACGATTTTGTATATTTTTTAATTTGGTAGGAAACAGACTGTTTTTTTTAATATAAAATAAACGAGCAAACGAGGGGCAAACGAGCAAACGGGTCACATGATGGAAAGCAACTACCGTCGCCCATGGACACTCGCAACATCAGAAGAGCTGCAGGTGCGTTACCGGCCTTTTAAAAGGGAATACGCTCTCTTCTTGAAGGTTTGCAGGTCGTATAGGCCCGGAAAAACTGCTGGTGACAGTTCGTTCCAAAGTTTTACAGTGCGCGACAGAAAGTTACGCGAGAAACGCACCGTGGAAGACTGCCACTCATCAAGGTGATGAGGATGGTATATTTTTCGCGTGGGACGATGGCGAAAAGTTGCAGGTGGTATAATTCCGAAAAAAGGGATCCAGTCTGTTTCCTATTAAAAAAAAGCTTCCAACGAGGAATGTTGAATCCAACATTCCTCGTTGCTTTATTTAACAAGCTTAACAAGCTTTATTAATATTGTATTAAAATTATAGAATCGTGGCAGAAAACCCTTTCTATAGTCCAGGAGTACACGTATATGAAAACGTCGTTCTTCACTTTCTGTAATTTCACGATTTGTCCTCAAATTTATTATACAGGACCTTACAGGGGCGTATAAACTTCATTAGCATAACTGACCGTCTCCTCGAGTTTACCATTATATGAGTCATCAATCACGCACCACCAGTTATAAAACTTTTGGATATAATTAGCGGAGACCTCGAATAAAGGTTTAGGGATCGGTAAAAATAAAGTTTTTCTTAGTTATTTAACTAAGAATAAAAATAAACTGAAAAATAATACATTATTACTCATTTGAATACTGTTGTTGGAATATTACCTTTAACACCTTCATTTACGCGCAATGACCACGGCCGCTGCTTTCCAGCGGCCGTGGTCACCGCGCGGTGGTCAATCAGTAATAGAAAATGAAGATGTTAAAGGTAATCTTTAAATTAAATGAACCGGTAGTGCAGTTGCTGTCTACGCTTAGATTCTGATGATGTTTTGAACAAACACGTTCCCCGCAATAAAAATTATGGCGCAAATAAAGCAATTATGTAAAAATTCTCTCATATTTGCCGCAGCAGTTAAAAGTTAGCTCTCGCTGCGAGTGCATTTACTTAGCTCTTGTCCAATCCCGCAGATGCGAGCTTCTGTTGATTGTTGGCTTGTTTGTTTGCGCGTCATCCATTCTACAAATTAAAATGGATTCATTTATGGACGTCGTTGGTTCAGATAACAACTAACTATTCAAGTAGTGTCTAAACACACAATTTATGCCGAATTTCCGCGGCGGAAATTCCACATGATTACGTCAGCCATGTCAAACGGATACAATATAACGCGACGGAATTTCGGCATGGTGTATCATCGGTAACTTAAAATACATTGCAAGCGGAATCAAGCCGAACTTCCGCCGCGAAAATTAGGCATACTGTGTTTAGACACTAACAGAGAAATATTCAAGGGATGCGTCTCGGGATGGATGTTACTGAAATTGTGAATAGTTGTTTACACACACTTTTGTCATGTAAATGATGTTTACACACACTTTTGTCATGTCCCGGCCACAGTCACAACTGATCGCGCCTTTGTACCAGCTGTTTTGTGTCCTTGTACGTGCGTACGAGCAAAAAGTAGCTTTGTGAATAATTGTAGGGTAAAACTAAGATAAATAGGCAAAATAAAATTAATATCCAGGGTGTAATATGCGCTTTGCCATAGATACAAATCACAAAAAAAGATCTTTCAGCGTTGCTACTTTTACAGTCAACTCTTTTACATTTAAAGGACACATACATACACTAAAGTATTATCAGTTATCACTTAGTTTTGTTACACCTTGTATAAATTATTTTGTACTTCTTTTTAAGTTATTGCATAAAAGACAAACAAGCATCTATGCACAATTGAAAATGGTAAAGATCTAGAATGAAATATTTTGCAAAACATCTATTATAACTCAATTAGGAGTAAACGAAGAAACTCAATTAGAATCTGACAGAAAAATTTAAAGCAAAGCCTGGAAAAAATACATCAAATAGAGTTCAGTAAAATTAATTTTACGAAGTACAAGTTTTATTTACGCATATAGTATTCGTGATATAGCTCACGCTATTGCGTGAATAAAGTCGTTTAATATTCTAGCTTAATGGACAAAATATAATATATAAAAAACACGTCGCGCGTCGTTACGATCAAATGTAGGACCAGCCATCTAGTCACCTTTCACGCGATACATGATACATCGGTACAATTTCATTTTTTATATAATATTATGTCACCGAAATATTGGAAATACCAATACACTGCATGAGATTACTTGAAAAAAACTTACGATTTAAAAATTTTTCGTGTCAGGCACTTTTCGCTGTACACCGCTCAACGACTTTGTTTTTTTCGGAAAGGAGGTAATGCAGTTTTAGTTTATATTAAAATTGGCATCATAATCAAATTCTTTTCAGCGTTGTATTGTTATCCTTTTTTTTCATACTACATGGCATTTCTTAAATAGATGATTTCGATAAAGTAGTAAACATAAGTTTATAGAGCGATGAGAGAGGACCTCAGCACCTAATTTTTCACTAACTTAGCCACTAGCTATCCTCCCAGGCGCTTCGTTGATTGTCGTATTATGAAAGCTGTCGCCCGTAAGGCACTGCCCACTAGCATACATTATGTAGCGGCCGGCACTGTCAGTCGGCTTACTCCCGCCACATTAAATTAACCCGCGTTGTTTGTGCCAATTTGAGTCTGCAGCGCACGCATTTGAAATTGGAATTCCGAATTCCAAAATTGAATGTTTTCATTTTTTATTTGTTGCTTGCCTGTACGCGTTATAGCTAAATTAAATTCTAAATTTCTTTCGAAGTTATTAACTTAAATTAATATCTAGGTAGAGTAAGAAGTTTGATAATATAATCCAAGTATTTCCATAAAATAAACTAGAAAATCTCAATTTGTGTAGATTGAAATTTAAAAGAGAATATTTAACAGTGATTTAAAAGTTTCACCCTACACGACCAATTAATAATGTACAAAATATTGAAAGCGTTTAAATGTAATCGTTATTTCAGAATAAAACTTTTGTATTGTACTACCATTGAGGGGATTATTTCGTACAGATTATAATATTCGTTTAATCACTGAACGCAAATGTTAATATTTCATAACGCATTACATTGTACGATATTTTGACGAACCACTGCTTCTTGTAGTTTATAAAAATATTTTTGACTAGCTGTCCCGGCAAACGTTGTTTTGCCATTTAAAATATTTCTACTTCATCAGTTGATACAAATTCTTACCCCCTCTTTTGTCCCCTAAGAGGGGTGGGGCGAAAAATCAGATGTTAAGTTGGAAAAAACAGTTAATAATATGTCAAAGTAAGTCCATTAAAGAAAAAAGTTTGATACAAAATCTGACCCCCTCTTTGGTTCCCTTAAGAGAGGGGTGGGGTGGGGGGATTTAAGTCACCAAATGTTGAGTCGGAAGAAGATAAATATATCTGTGAAAACCGTATGTAAATCGGATCAGTAGTTTTCGTGTTAAAGCAAAAGTCTTATACAAAATCTGACCCCCTCTTTCGTCCCTTTAGAGGTGTGGGGGGAAATTTTTTTATACACCAGATGTTAAGTTGGAAGAAGGCAAATATATCTGCGAAAACCACATTCAAATCGGATCAGTAGTTTTTGTGTGATAGTGGAACAAACATACAGACAGACAGACAAAAAACTAACTACATTTTTGGCTTCTACAGCGATGTAGTGACACCCCCCGCTTATTATTTTTAGAATATCTTTAATGTACAGAATTTCCATTTCTACAGTTTTATTATAATGTATAGATAGCGGTCGCCCGCGGCTCCGCCCGCGTGGATGTCGGTTACCGCTGCAAAAAGCCTATCCAGGAAAGACACGGTCAGCAAAATGATTCCCAGGTCAATTCACAGAAACATCGACGACGCAGTCATTTTCCGCAGGTTGCACAGATTGTGTTTCTGTGGATGTTAAAGTTGTTAATGATGAGAATATTTAATTTATGTAATTAATAATAAGTTTTCACTTCTGACGGTAGTCCCGGAGTGCAACCCGTTGTTTTAGGATAGATAACTAAAGCTATTATTGTAGAGCTTTTCTATAAACAACATTAATTGACGTTATTTTCAGGTAAAAAAAAATATATACTGATGGTCGGGATCCCCGACTCGTGATAGAGCAAAACATTATTTTCATAAATCTATTCCTACTGATTTGAATGTTTGGCCCTGGGATTTACATAATATTTATCGTTAGCGCAAAATAATTTTTTACAGGAAATTGGAGCTTTTTGAAGGGTATAGGCAAATCAGTAGGGATCATTGGTATTCTTGGTATATGAGCCAATTCACCAGATGCAGGGCCGGTCATAATCTTTGCTACTGTGCACCCCCGCCTTGGTAGCGCCCACTTCGAAACGGGCGTAAATCGCAATTTTTAATTTCGCCATAACTTCTAAACCAAACGTCCAATTTTAATCATTCAAAGACCAAATATTATCTACATAAACTGTACTTAGTGATGAAATAATTCATTTCGATAAAGATTAATAGCATGAGTAAAATAAATGCGTTTAAATGTAGTCAAAAAAAATCAAGAGTTTTAAATAAAATAATGGTTGTTGTACCTCACTTGACATAGATAGGTATAGTGTGTCGCGAATTTTTTTGTAGATATTTAAAAAATCTACATTTACTTAGAACATTGTATGGTTCTATCTTTTATTGTTTAGGCAGCGTACGCAAAATCAGTAAATTTTCTGGTTGATTTTTTTCACCTTGTGTCAGAAAAACCCAAATATCTTACGGAACCCTACATTTTCCGAAATAAAATGTAGCCTATGTTACTCGTAAATAATGTAGCTTTCGAATGGTAAAAGAATTTTTAAAATCGGTCCAGTAGTTTTTGAGCCTATTCATTACAATTAAACAAACAAACAAACAAACAAAGTTTACCTCTTTATAATATTAGTATAGATGTGGCGACCAACGCAACTAACTTTTGCTCATTCAGTTGAGTTTCCAGTAACATTAGAAATATTGAAATCTACAAAAGAGCTAAGAATAATGACCATTATTCTTGACTTAATTTCAATGTTATTATTATATTTTGGTTAGTATTCAACTTGGATTTGTATCGATACAAACGACCGAAAACAACGTGGTGTGGAAGGGCCCTTACCTGTAATAGGTGCACTATTCTACCAATTAATTACCTCTATTATATTTCCGTATAATTATAAATTTCCTTGTATGACCTTATTCCATTTCAATAATTTAAACTTGTATTCCCAAAGACATAATCAGAAGATGTAATCTTCAGCGTGTGAGGCGTCGTGTTAGTGGCTAGTGGTGTTAGTGGTTAGTGGTTGGATGGTAGTTCACGTCCCACGCTCGCCACTATCTAACCACTGATCTGTCCAACCACTACCGGCCACAGTTTGTTCTAAATAACTTACTCTGCATTAAAAACGAAGATTTAGGACAGGGTGAATTCAGTTGTTGTTTCAGTTTTTATTATACATACGCTGAAAAAGCCAGACAGATAATGACAGGCGACAGCCACATGGATAAGTTTAAGCGTTTTAATTATTTTAGAAACATTACTAATACAACATAATTGTTATAATAATGAAACAAAACTGGCTAAAAATTGATAATATTATTATTGAACAGGAAGTTCACTTTTAATATCAAGAATTGATGATGAAGTCGCTGTAGAGTTCTAGCTTCTAACTACTTAATTAGCGTCTAAAGATTATTTAAATGTCTAATTAACTTCTTCAGTGCCAGCGCATTTGTTTCCAATTACGCTTCGTGCAAAGAACAATGGCAATTGGGAACGTATGGCGAATTAATGACAGCCTTTTAGGGTTCCGTCTCGAAACCCTAATATTTACGTTATGTCCATCGGTCAGTCTTCTGTTTATTGTTCAAACATATAGTGCTGATGATGAAACATAATATATAATATCAGAGACCAGATAATCTATACATATTATAAAACAAAGTCACTTTTTTGCCCTCATGTCCCTTTGTTCCTTTAATCTTCAAAACTACGCAACGGATTTTGATGATTCTTTCAGTGTTAGATAGCCCTTTTATCAAGAAAGCTAAGAAAGGATGCTAAGACTAATAGGAGCCGGTAGAAAAAACGGGGGAAATTATTTGAAAGGGCTTATCTCGCGTACTACTGGAGCAATT
Organism: Polyommatus iphigenia; assembly: GCA_963422495.1. Classification (NCBI taxonomy): domain Eukaryota; kingdom Metazoa; phylum Arthropoda; class Insecta; order Lepidoptera; family Lycaenidae; genus Polyommatus; species Polyommatus iphigenia. The sequence continues at coordinate 29,998,901 of OY730185.1, read as the reverse complement.
TTTATGTTATTTGGCACAGATAAGAAGTAGACCACGTGAAGGATCATAGTCTATCAATTTTAATCATTTTTTCAGTGGCTATATATTTTATACCCGTGCGACGCCGGGGCGGGTTGCTAGTATACTATTATATGAAAAAAAACTTGAAAAATTATTTTGGGTTGACAATTATTAGGGATGTATCTTTTTCTTGATTCTTGTGACCCTATGACACTCCATAATTAAAAGGTTTTTCAAATATTAAAAATCAACTAAACCAATTTACAGCATGGGCGTGCAGTCTTTGTAGGCAGAAATGCAGTGCTTGCCATTCACAGATAACAGATATTTTAATGTAACTTTCGTGCTTTTTAAATGACTCATGACGTTATTTTTTTAATAATAATAGTAAAAAATATAGTAAAAAAATAAATATATACATTTAAAACGCCTCAATTTATAAAATAGCAACATGTAATCAGGTACACGCGCGAACGGGTTCACGAGAGGTCGAGATAGGCACAGTGCTGAGGTGCCTGCCTTGCGCGTATGTGTGAGTGTGTCCGTGCACAGCCGAAAACGCACACAACCATGAATCTCGAATGCGATTATGTACTGCAAGCTCTGCGGTAGACCCCAGCAGTGTTGCCAACTATGGGGATATCCTACTTTTAGTAGGGAAAAATTAAATATATAGTGCGTATTTTAGGGAGTAAAAATATTATATTACATTCATGGGCGTAAAATTTTTTAAGCAAAAATGTATATTTATTTGGTTTTTATTACTATTTTTATATAAGTAATGACATCATGAGTGACGTTTTTGCCGCAAACACAATAATTGCGGTCGGCTGAAGTAGTATTTTCAGCGTTTTGATCTCTCAGTGGAAAGTACCCCAAGTAATAAATAATATAAATATTTAAATAATAGTTGGGGAGTTCTGGTTGAAATTCAATGTGTTTTCAAGTTGCTTTAGGGGGAAATTTTTGAACAGTTGGCATCACTGGCGCCGCGGCCGGCGCGGGCGCCCGCGCCATGCCGACGGCGATCGGAACTACTCGTGAATAGTCGTGAGCAATCGGATATAATCCGAGTAAAATGAATAGACGCAAATCTAACTAATTACGTATGTACATTATACATTTTTGTTTTGTGAGGTTTATAATATTTGTTTACATTTTACATAGCTGAAATTGCTTGTGTTTTGGGAGGCCATTTGCTTTTTTCATGTGATCGAGCACTGTTACATACCTATTATATATTATTATTTATTGTTTTATAGTTTTCTAAGAATATTTTAGATTTTAATACTTGAAAGTTTGTATAATATTTAAGAGTTTAACATTAATAATTGCGTACATTCATAACTATCACTCACTTGGATAAGATATTTGTGGTGGCCGAAATTTTACATCTATTTACATCGGAATATGGATCGGATCTCAAGTAACCGGAACCTTGAATATGTGAAAAGACAAAAGTTAAGCTGATTAGGTGAGTACTTAAAATATACTAGATATAAAAATGAAAAAGTTGTAAAAGAAAAAGTTTTTGTAACTGTAATAGGTAATATGTTCACAATGCTACCAATAGATGTCACTAGCTGCGTTGTCGGCGTTTAATATTTAGTTTATTATTAGTGACGAAGTGAGCGAATATTTAGTTTAGATATATAGATGGCGCACTAAATATTGCCGTCGCTGGCGAGATCACGATATGAAGATTTTTTCCGACCATTTTATCTATTATAGGCCAAGGTAAACCTTTGTAGGCTGGATTCTTTAGCCTTTGTTAGACTTTGTTCAGTGATCGACTACTCTGCTTACCCTGTATCATATCCTTGTGCACGCCCCTGATTTACAGGCATCTGTTCAAATGAGCTGGAAAACATTTCATTAAAAAAATAACAAACACTTTTCTTTGCTCATAATTTATATAATTTAAATGAAAACACCATAACGGTTTAGATAAAAAAGTTCCTTTATCAGAGTGCAATTATTAAAGATGAATACGGAACCTTAATCAATTTGTAGTTTGACGTACTTGGCCAGTTTTTAACTGTACGAGTGGTGAGCAATCGGCTCCTAATTACGGCTAGTAAAAACTAATTGCAGAAAGGGGATTTGAGTCATTCACTTGATTTTACCTCTGAAATACCCTTTTTGGAAATGTCATAAGAATCAAAGTCGTAGAAACGCAGCTAACTGAAAAGTTTCAGAACGGAATGAATCAAGAATTGGCGCAAAATTCTCCCCCCATGTTTTTGCGTCTGGTAGACAATAGAATATTTTACTGTTGTTATAGTCAGTTATATATTGGTTAATGAGCTATTATACCTGGCTTTTAATTAAGTTCATACTTATGTTAGAGCCTAATTAAAATAGCCATAAATGTGACCTACTTATGTTAGTGCCTAATTAAAACATTTATATGTCACTACATGATTCATTAACTTGAATTATCACACTTCAAATCACTTATTTTTGTCCTTACACCAAAAAATAAAAATAATAATTTTGGTATAGATTTGATTAATGTTGTAATATTGTAATATAATATTTGTAGAACTTATTAGTAACATTACAAAGCGTCTTGCCCGCTTTTGTTCGCGGTTGTTTTGTATTTCGTATTCCCCTATTCTTTTTTATTTGAATATGGTTTCTTTATATCCACGGAACACAAATAAAAATTCGAAAGTTATTATACTTTTTAATATTAGTCCCTCGTTGTACATTTATTATTATCTAACCTTGAACGTCCTTAATTCATGAATACTACGTACATTTGGGAATTAAAAACCTTTTTTGTCAATTTACCTATCATTTTAATATTCATAACGTGCTTAACGCCTTTGTAAAATAAAAAATCGGCCAAGTGCGAGTTGGACTCGCACACAAAGGGTTCCGTACCATTATTGAGCAAAAATAGGCAAAAAAGTGTTTTTTTTTGTATGGGAGCCCCCTTAATTTTATTATTAAAGTATAAATGTAACTAAGTATTTTGTGAACATTTCAAGTGCCTACCCATTGCCATTATTAATATCGAGCAAAAAATAGCAAAAAAATACGTTTGTTGTATGGGAGCCCCCCTTAAATATTTAATTTATTTTGTTTTTAGTATTTATTGTTATAGCGACAACAGATACACATAATCTGTGAAAATTTCAGAAATGTAGCTATAGCGGTTCTTGAGATACAGCCTGCTGACAGACAGACGGACAGACAGACATCGAAGTCTTAGTAATAGGGTCCCGTTTTTTACCCTTTGGGTACGGAACCCTAAAAATGAAAAAAATAAAAAAGGAAGGATACTTTCAGGAACTTTTATTTGATTTAGTATTTGATGGATCAAAGGCGTTGATACAATTGTAAAACAACGTTTCACAAATATTGGATGGATTTCGACGAGCCTAAAAACTACCTGTATATTTTGAAATCGCATAGATTTAAAAACATACAGCGTGCTTTTGTTTTTAAATTGGCAACCATTGTTATTTTGTTTTGGACTGTGTCAATATGGACTAACCACGCTCGATAGCGTTCGAAGTAATTCTATCTATTCTGTCGAAAAAAGTGAAAAAAGCGCATCTAAAATCTTGCTCACTTTTCATGCTGCGGTGGAAGTTTGTACTTTGTTTACTTTAATTTATATAAGTTTGTGCTACTGCTGGTTACCGATGTATGTAGTACCTATAAGGAGTTTTACTTGGAATACTGTCTACTTCCTGATAGCATTATAATAATAATGTAGTGCTATACTTTATTCTCATATTAAATACCTTTACTTTTTAAGTATAAACGTAAAGCAAGGCAAATTTTAATTTTTAAGAATTTATTTAACATGACACCGTACCCAAACGTATAAAACCTACTGCTGTAAATTTTGACATACCAATAGAATATTCTGTGCAACTTCTTACACCTTACAGCACCCTGTATAACTCAGGAGTAATTCATAACAGCAGCCGTGTTGAACCGTGTCCGCACGTGACGTCACGACTGCTATTACACGTATACACATTTGGACTTTATGGCTATAGAAATAAGGTCGAAATTAGACACTGGGTGTGTCAGGAACCGTACCCACTACAGGGTGTTTTATATTCGTGCGCCGACTCCACCACATTTCAGACGCCGGCTGCACGGATCTTGAAGTTCGTAATTTCACGTGCCTTCTGGAAAACATTATTTGCATCCACGTTGGATTTCCACTTTAATATATGTTTTATGAACGCTATATTTTTATGCTTATTGTTAAGATGCGATTGGCGATTTACGTAAGATATGTAGAATGTAGATAGTTATGCTGATTTAGTTTTATTTGGCGTCTCTATCATGTGCATACGAACGCCCCTTCTTATTATTTCAATATAGGCATTACTTGACAGATTTTGATGAGTCTTAGCGCTGAAATAGAGATTAACCCATCAATCCCAAGCGGCACCCGGCTGTCTCATAACAATTGAAAATCTATTGTGTCTGCGATTCCCACGATCGAGATAAAAAAGATACTTCAGCGCTAAGACTCATCAAAATCTGTCAAGACACGAAGACAAAATATACTATTTTTTAATTCAATCAAAATCATCTAGATTCTACATTCCAGTGACAAAACAAAGTTGCGAATTTTAATCAACTTTAAAGTGAATGTTGAAGCTTAAATAGCAAAGTAAACTCATTTGAAATTCCCAATGCACACTAAGTGCTATTCAATAGCAGTTTAATTAAACATCGATTCAGGTCGGTTTACAATTTGAGAGACCACGTAAACAGGGATTCTTTACTTCACCCCATTTGTCGTGTACCCGGACTTAAACACCTCAATGAAAACTCGATAGGAAAATCTCTAGCGTTTTGTCAACCTACATTCTTTTGTCTTCAGTTTTAAGTTTTTTTTTTCAGTTGATAGACAATGCCTCACAACTTACAAGGCAGTGACACGATTGTAGTTGTAAATTAGAGCTTGCAGAGCTCGTATTTTCTTATTAAAATATCTATTTTGTAAGAAAATGAAAGTTCTGCTCTTATTTCAAAAGCAGAGTACCTACCCATATTCACATAAAACCTAGGCTCTGGCTATGTTAATAATATAATAGCTGTTGTTACTATTGAAGACTAGCATTATTTACTCACTTACAAGTTACTATATATAGTATACCTCGGGAAACTGTACTTTTTGGGATGAAAGTAGTGCATATATTCTACTATTACGCTTAAATTGTTTAAAATCCGTTTTTGTTATTTTCCCCCTATTAAAGTGTGGTAGAGTGAAAGTGGTCTATGTCCAGCAGTGGACGAATATAGGCTGATATGATGATGATGATGATGAGAGTGAAAATAATTGAGCGAAAACATTTATCGAAGAAATAAAACGATCTGAATCGAAAGGATTCCCTGTTCGTTGAAATACTAATAGAAAATATGTCATCCCGGGATAAAAGTATGACACGTTTTCAAACGGTTAGGTGTTCACCCGTCTGATCGCATGAGATGGCGTATTTAGTTTACGTGATCCCTTTCTGTCTATTACATCTTGATGTCGGGTATTTCACGCAGTTTTGAGGGCCTTTTTTGTACAAAGAAATAATAATAAGTATATTTATTGTTTTCAATTTGTATACAGTTTATCTGTATCTAAGCCGTGTCTTGCAGTGGCGAAGCCTCCATAGAACACGATTCCTACCGGCTTACCTTGGCCAATTTTAATATATACATTTTTTATTATTAATAATTATAGCTTACCCCGCTTCCTACAATTTCATAAAAATAATTCGCCATGTATTTAAAATCACGCAAACGCACACATACCCGTTTTTACGATCGCGTACGTACTGCTCCATAGTGTGCGGCGGCGGTGGCCGGGGAACTCGCTCAAAACATCGGGAATCCAAACATTTGAAATGTATGAAATTCACGCACACATACACATTACTACTACATGCAAACGACTCGTCGATATTGTCGAACAACAAGCCGATCCCACATAGCCTACCTAGTCTTTATTTGTCATGTGTTAAGGTTTAGTTTCGCATGTTTCGCTTTAAAAGATTTCGTCCAATCACAACAGAGCTAATTGCAGCGGCCGACCGGCGCGTGCTGTCATTTCAATTCACATAAACAATTATATTACGCGCTAATTTGCACTCATTTTGTACTGTTATTATTGTAATATGCAAAATTTTGTTTATTAAGTTAGTGGGCTAGCTTGATTGTAATATTATATAGTTTAAAAGAATCGAAAGTAGTGAAATTTTACTTGCCAAGTGTTGTGTTGTGTTTTTGTTTGTTACATCGTAAAGGTTGGTTTGTTTTACTTACTTTGTAATTTGTCGTGACACGGTTAGGTGAGAAATGGCAGCATTAGTACAAATTGACTGTTGTCTTACGGATTACCTATTATATTTTATAATAATATTAAATAACGACGACAGACGACAAATAACAAAATTAAACATTTAGGTACGTATTTCTGCTGATATTTCTTTGCTACTAGCTTTTGCCCGCGATTTCGTCTGCGTGGACTTCAGACAGGTAGCCTATGTTCCTTTCCATGTTTGACATGGGATGCATGCAAAATTTCATCTAAATCCAGTTTTTGCATGATTGAGTAACAAACATCTACACTGGCAAGTCAGGATTCACTTATTTTTGGTGTGTGAGTGTGAGTGACGTGTGCTTAAAACGGCTTTTTTTAAAGCCACTTTTATCATACTCGACATGCACTGTTCATATAATACCAGTGATGTCATGTATGGTGAAGGTGGTGAATACTAACAACACTAACACTGCATGCAACGCACACAATGCAAGCAAAGCACCCTAGTAGTTATGGAAAAGGTAAACTAACACACTTAATACAGGTATGTAATTTATTGCACGTTTTTTTTACAAGAATTGAAATTTTGCTTATTCACGAGTTAGCCGTTTTTTGGTCCGGCTTTACCTTTATTTTTTTTCACCCCACGCCACTGGTGTCTTGTATCAGGATAACCTTACTTATCATGATTATATTATTCTTGATATAATAATTGTTCTTAAGCAAGTAAGTTATTGATATTATTTTCTGAGAAATACATAATGTATTTAGCTGTAAAATTAGAAAATTTACTTTGTTTGCAGTAACAGGTTTCGAAATTTTTAACTAAATGAGTCTTAAATATAGCTTACTATAAAAGCTGCATCAACCAGGGAAAAAGTAAAAGACACTTCAGAAAAATGTTTTTTGCTTTATAATATAATATCTTTAATATCTATGGACGCTTCACACCACGTCAGTCTGGCCCTGTGCTAAGTACCTGAAGACAACGGAAATATATTGAATAGTTAATACTTTTATACTATACATATATTTAAGATTTTTATTATAACTATTATACACATATTTAATACACATCCAGACCCGGGAACATTAAAAACTTTTTGTTCCGTCGGCGGGATTCGAACCCGCGACCCCCGGCTTGAGCTGCCACAATTCAACCATTAAGCCACAGAGGTCGTCTTTGCACACACGAAATCTAAAGTATAGACTATTTTCTAGATTTAACATCTAGGTTCCGGTAGATAACAAATAAATCACCTAAACTTTACACACAGCGTTTCAATTAAATTAAAAGGCAATCCATTTACTGGGACGTGTTCGATCCATAAAAAGTGGTAACGGCTCAGTTGACGAACGCGTGGAAACGACTTGTATAAAACTAGATGTCGGCATCTTCATTGCGGGGTAATTTATCGAGAGGTAATCGTACGTTTTTCCACGGTAAAAACTACCTTTTTTACTACGTCTTTCCACGGTAAAAACTACCTTTTTACTTTTCTGAAACTTAAAGTACTTGTATAGATACTAAATTTCTTCAAAAACGAGTAGGTAAATACATTTTAATTGTGGAGAGATAACTAACAGGTGGACACACTTCGTAACTATAATTATTATCGTGAGGGTATAATGATCTTACAGTATCTTTTTGCTTTTCATCAAAATTAGGCTAGGAAGATTAAGGGCCTGTTTCACCACTTTCTGATAAAGTGCCGAATAGGCTATTCACAACTTTTTTGACAGATTCTCCATACTTTATCTGTCAAGTTAAGTGGTGAATAACCTACCACCACTTAACTTGACAGATGAAGTATGGAGAATCTGTAAAATAAAGCTGTGAATAGCCTATTCGGCACTTTATCAGAAAGTGGTGGAACAGGCCGTAAGCGTAAAAAGATAACAGGCAGATAGACAGACAGATACACTTTTGTTATTATAGTATGTATAATGTATATATAATATGGCAACGAACATCGCTAAAAGTAGCGATGAGTAAAGACGTCAACATGTTAATATGAAGTGCTCCTGAAATTATGATGATTAGATGCACGGACGAAATTCCCGCCCAATCAGGACAAGGTTAGAGGAGTGCTAACGACGATGTAGGTCGCTCGTCGTTCACACTTCAACCACAATACTTATATTTACAATAGAGTCACTCAGCTATGTTCTTAAAATCATATTCGTGCATATTTGTCTAACAGTGACTACACAATTTTACAGGAAAGCGATATTTGGCTTTGTATCTATACCTATTTATGAAAATGGATTTTTAATTGTGTTAGTAACGCTATAACTCGATAACGCCTAACCGATTTGGCTAATAATGGTCTTAAAACAATACTGGAAGTCCAGGAAGGTTTTTAGGTGACACGAAGTTCGCCGGGACAGCTAGTCATGTATGAAATGCTCAATAAATACGACTATTGTTCATTAATATGTTGTGTTAATATATATTTTTATTTATTTATTTAACATTTATTGTACACAAGAAACTTATTCTAAAACAATGTAATGTATTTTTATGTGGTTCTTAAAATAAATATTTCAAATAGTCAAAAAACCATTTTGCCTGACAAACGAGTTACGACTTAGTTTTATACGACACGACAATTTTATACTGCATTCTTCTAGACTCTAAAGTTATCTTAAATCATGGTTATGTGTGCTGGCGATCAGTAGCTCTACCATAAGTTTAAAGCTATAGTATTTATCGATACTCGATACCGACTACGTAAATTTTTTGTATGGCGATTTTAGTTCCGCAAGCGACCGCTAGAGGCGCTGTAAAATTTTACCATACTAAAAATTTACGTAGTCGGTATCGAGTATCAATAAATAATATAGCTTTAAACTCACGGTAGAGCTACTGGCAATATTTTAGCGATCTGGTATGAAAATGGTTTACTGTATATTTTATACTGTGCTTCAGCCATCTTTGATGTTGAGATCTTGTATAACTGAGATGATTTAACACTCGTTACCGAGATTTATCTGTGGCTATTTCCTGTTTCAGAGATCATCATTCGTCATCGTCCAATCCTGACCTAATCAGACTCACTACTCCTAGTATAGGAATCTCTTTTTGCTGTTATTAAAATAGTAACTAATGAACAATTAGTAACTGTGTTTTTGGGTCGCACTTTCCCTTCAGAAAATCATACTTTATGTCAAATTATTTTAACTAAAGGAGTCACTTCTAAAAAGTAACTCTTTGAGTAATCTTTCATATTATTATCAATCATTTATATTATGTTGTACGGCTGCACTCAGAAAACATATATTGTGGTGATTACTAACTTTAATGATTTCACAAAGATTCTGTCAAACTCTCCATTAAATTAAAGTTTAATAATCGCTAAACGATTTAACTAGAGTGCGGACGTTTGACTGCTGCCGTTAGTAATCTATTGACGTTTACTCCAATTTATTGTTTTTATTACTTCAGTGAAATGTATTTTCTATTCGGAATACAATTTACTATGTTATAAAGAGTAGAAACATCCCTGTAATATTCTTACACAAAGAAGCTGTTATAAAAAATTCAGCCGCCCCCGATTCTGTTTTACTATCACTCCGACCCTTTTCACAGTGTCTTGTTAAACTTTTTATTATTTCACTAGCAGCTTGTCAAGTGTGACAAAATATTGCGCAGTTAAATTGTTTCGTACTATGTACTAGCTTAGTTTTAGTTTTGTTTATTGTATGTAATAGTACGTTAGTACCGTTTTTATTTGTAATGGGCCACAAAACTTGACTACAACAAAATTTCTACGACTATGTATCCTTACCAGAAGCCTGACTGGGCACTGCAAGCTCAACAAACACCTAAACAGAATGGGTATTTGTAGCATAACGACTTGCAAATTCTGTGAGGAGGAGGATGAAACACCTATTCACCTTCTCCTCGACTGTCCTGCTCTACTACAGAGCAGGAACAGGCACCTTGGTCGCCACGAATACTCATCCATAAAGGAAATTCGTGGCACCAACCCCAACCATATCGTTCAATTTATGAGCAGTATTGGGTTTGGGCTGATTCTCTAGTGCGAAGGAGTCACAATAGATCTTCATGGGTCGCAGTGACGTCAGGGCTATAGCGACCTGCCTTCTCTAAAAAAAAAAACGACTATGTGACATCTCAAGACTATAGATGCCCAAAACTTCGCGAACGTAGACGAACATCCCGAAAGAAAATTTTATCATTAGGTACTAAAGTGATTGATGTCCATTCTCGTATAATATTAATTAAGGGTCTGTTTCACCACTTCCTGATAAGTGCCGAATAGGCTATTCACCACTTAACTTGACAGATCAAGTGTGGAGAATCTGTCAAAAAAGTTGTGAATAGCCCTATTCCAGATACTTTATCAGAAAGTGGTGAAACAAACCCTAACTGTGTCAAATTTTGAAAAAAAAATGGTATTAGAAAGCAGAATACAAATAATCAATCTCTTTAACATTAGAATTGACTGAAAAATGTGTTACCTATATTATAATATGATGTTAGAAAAATATTATGTTGTCTGTGTAAATAGACGAACACGTGCCTGCCTAATGTTAGTGTAAGTAACTACTTCAATATCATACTTTTAATATGACAAGTAATTAAACAAGTATCTCTTACAAGCCACTAGCAAACTATAATTCAATTTTCATAAAATTTCCTAAACAACTTTACGTTCAATAAACTTTTACTGTTGCAGGGTTAAGAATAAAAGTTTACAGTCGTATGAATTTTTTAATGTCTAGACGGAATTTATTGTAGTGCTATTGGAAACACATTGGGCTAACGCGCGGTCTGTCGGCGCAGGCCACAGCTCGGTCGGACAAATAACAGTATACGGGAATGGATTGAGATGGTCGCGATTATTTTAAAATTTTATCAGGAAAAGTGTTTTTAGATATTTTTAATGTAATTTTTTTAGCGGTGTTGCATTAAAATACAATATTGAACTTAATGCCATAGGGTTAAAAAATGTTATAAGTTATTACTTATTACTGTCTAGTGTGTACTACACCTGCATTGTCCTAACCAAACTTTGATACAACACACTTTTTAACGTGGGAATCGATACCACAACCTTTGAGTCACGCTCTAAGGCCCGTATTTTTGGTCAGTACTTAAGATGCAACCCGGTCTCAAGACGCGGTTCGTCTCTGTGATTGGTCCAAATTTTGACAGCCAACCAATCACAGAGCCTGAACCGTGTCTTGAGACCGAGATGCATCTTGAGTACTGACCAAAATTACGGGCCTAACACATTGGACCATTTTCTCCAGTAGTAATTAATTTATTTACCAGGACAGTACCGATGTAGCAACTTAAATTTATGTTGCCCAAAACGTCATGAGTCTGTCAACAGCAATGCTTGTGTTCCATCAGCGTGAAAGAATCCAATAATTCGGTTGCAATAAATTTTTCGATGATAAAGAACGCGAGTATTTTTCCTTTGATGTGGGCACTTCTGGAACGTGTCTTTCATGTCGGAGCGACGAAAAAGATACGATGTTATTTGCGGATTCATATGTACCAACGAAGAAATTGATTCATAAGCAGCGGGCGGACCTATATAATTTGGCCGGGTTTTGTCAATTCAATGTGTGATATTGTTGGCTGGGTTTAACATAACGCAACCAAATTACGAAGGCCTGCTATCTGCCTATCATTTAACTTCTCTGATAGTACCATCGAGGAAATTGAGAGACCAACGTCATTTTGGTCGGATCATGTCAATTCAAAGTTAATTGTGATCTGTCGGCTGGGTTTGACGTAACGCGACTAAACTACGTAGGTCCCCCATCTGCCTATGAATCAATTTCTCTGATAGTACATGTAGGACGTAGGTTATGTAAATATTAATCCAACACGTGACGATGAATATTCGATTGGTTCAATTAAAACCATGTAAGGCCTTGAGGTTTTGACTCATGATCTCAGGATGGGTAGGAAATTGAATGTCATTACGAGAAATGTACAAATCCAGAGTACTTACACTTTTGAAATGTCGCTGTATTATTAATCATGTCTGCGCGCACCTTTAGGCTCAGGACTCTAGCACGTAGTATGGTTTGTGCGGATTCTTACTATCCCAAAGTAATCAATAAAAAATAGTAGATTAAGTATATGCATTTAAGGTACGTGAACATTAAGACGACGCTGTGATAATTTGGCTGTAGTGATATTGATTTTCTCAGCAATGACTGAAGCTAAGAAATTAAAGTTCATTGTCAGTATTCATCATCTTTGTCTTTGAATTACCCATAGCATAACACGATTGGTCAACTTTTACAACACAGAATAATCAATCAAAAATACCTCTGTAAAAAAAGGGATTCCTATTTTGCCAACAGAGGAGAGTGATTTAAGCTTCCAAAATTTGTACATAGATTGGTTCAAGCATACACTTTAATTTTCCCATAGCTTATATGAAATGTATTTATGGTTTTTAAATTACGCGACAAAAACCATTTTGTCGCTACGCCCTTTCCATTGTTTGCTGTTCCATTGCTTGTTTTCTATGAGAGGCCGGGCCGGCCTATTATAGAAAACAAGCAATCTAAAACATATCCAACACGGTTTTTTACTTTAACGCGGCGTCACCTTAATGGGTCGGGCAGTGACGAAGATGTGATAGGTCGTAAAAAGCGGCCACGCTGTGGCCTAATTTGTAACAGACAGCAGTTTTATTGCATAATAATTATACAGTGTGTCTGACCTAGCCCAGCTCGACAAAATTGTCGTACCAGAGTCGTAAATATCATTTCAAGCAAGGGTTAAGTTAAATTAAAGTATACGCGTAACGAGTGGCCCGAACAGAGCCTAGCCAATTTGCGAAGTGAGCAAACTCCTCCGAACTTCCCTCTCTGGGGGAACATAAGGCGGCATCTTGACTCGCTTTGTTACACGGTTAATTGTAAACTACATTCTTATAACGACCTGCATTAATATTAGATCGCAATGGTGCTTCAGAATCTAGTTGCAATTGAGTTTCAGTTGTATCTGGATCTATTTTTAGGAATGGGCATTGTCCAAAAAAATCACATGTACTTTTTATATTTTTTTTCGTTAAAATAGGGTATTTTAAGAATATAAATTAAATAATTTTGAAATTCATTGGCTAGTTTTTTCTCAATAAATTTTTAAAGTTTCGCTCTGACGTCATCATCGGTGGCCAATTGACCTCTGCAGTATGTTTTAAATTTCCTTTCAATCTTATAATGGCTGGTTCGTCAAATGCAAGTTCTCTTTATGTGAAAGCTGATACGAGAAGCTTACCAAAAGTTCGAAACGTAATGTTGGTCGAATTTATTGCTAATTTAACGCCATTGAAGGTCAAACTAAGGTTAAACATATTTGTTCAAAAATATAAGTAACTAATAGGTATTTTTTTCGTTTATATACAGTAAAACGATCACTGACCTTATTCCTCGAAATGTTTTTGTAATGAGCAAGATTAAAAAAAAAATTGACAATCCCCATTGTAAGTCTGATTTTTATAAGTGCTTCTAAATCTAAGATGATAAAGAGTATATTTGTTGTCCGAAGATTTTATAATGTGGTCAAAAATAACTCAATTCTTATTTCTTTGTTTACAAGATGTTGCTTGCAACTTTGTTCTTAAACTATCCTATGTTTATTCCTGGAATTTGAAATCTTCGTTTCAGTAGTTCAAGCATGAAGTAAAGAGATAGACAGACCGACAATCTTTCGCATTTGTTATATTAGTTAATGGATTTATGAAGATAAAAGAATGATGCCCGTTTCCTTCCATAAACCTCATAATCAGACTTAAATAATACCAAAATCCTTTCTAACAATAAAACTTTATTATAATACAGAGACAACATTGTGTACGAAGCTAGGTGCTAATGCGTTATTAATGTCACTCCACTAATTTCCTCCAGAGGTCACAGTTCAGAGCCTTTAGCCAAGACGTTTTCTTTATCGCCTTATTCCTTTATAGAATCGCCGATTAAAATGTATAAAATTGACATAAGCGTTTGATACCATGAAGTTGACATTCGACTCGTTTAACGGCTAACCTATCAAGCCCCGTAAGAGCACCGGTGATCGTGACAGCAATAGAATAACAATAGATTTCCAAGAATCCGCGATCGAAGGATTAATGTCAATTCTATACATTTTGATCGGCGATTCTATAAAGAAGCGATAAAGAAATTGGCTAAAGGACCAGATTGTCTTAATAATAACTGAGTTGACAGCGTATTTTACTTACTAAATTCGTGTTGTGCTAACACGTTAGTCACCTAAAGCGACTAAATGGGTTCCATTTGATTCGTGTTTACCCGACTACGATGAGCTTAAAAGAAGGATAAATAATGATCAGCGTTCTTTGTACTTATAGTTTAGGACCAGTGTTTTTAAACTTTTCTATGATGTGTCCATGTGCCATGAAAATTATTTCGCGACGCACCCTTTGTTTTATATCGTGTGTGTAATAATTATTATTTACGTTCATGAATTTAAAATTCTCAAACTTATTTAAAAAAATCGGCCAAGAGCGAGTTGGACTCGCGCACGAAGGGTTCCGTACCACAATAGAGCAAAAATAGGCTCTAAATTGAGTTTTTTGTATGGGAGCCCCCTTAATTATTTCATTTATTTAAATTTTATTATAAATTATTAAAATACAAATAAAACTGAGTATTTCGTGAATATTTCAAGTGCCTATGTATTACCGTTATTGATATCGAGCAAAAATATTTAAAAAAATGTCTGTTGTATGGGAGTCTCCTTAAATATTTTGTTTTTAGTATTTGCTGTTATAGCAGCAACAGATATACACAATCTGTAAAAATTTCAGAAGTCTAGCTATAGCATATAGCAGTTCTTGAGTTACAGCCTGGAGAGTGGAGACACACAGACAGACAGACATACAGACGGACAGACAACGCGAAGTCTTAGTAATAGGAGAACCCTAAAAAGGATAATATACAGAGTGTAACTAAACAAAACGATACTACTATAAGGTGGGTATGTCTCCTGCATAGAGTTAACTGTGAAAGTGGCAGCCGCTGGCATAGCAATTATTATATGTGTTAAAGTTAAAAAAGTTACTCTTTCAGCGCTGCCACTTCCATTTCCTCTGTACAATCACTGTGCTCTGTACTACCCTAAAATATTATTACTTAGTATTGATTCACGTTGTATTGGTTTTAAAAATTAATATGTTATTAGATTATTACTCGTAGTATCATGTTCTTTCATGATACCATATAGTATGATACTTACACTTTTGTTACAACTTACGGATTTATTCTCAGTATTGCCGCATCGCACGTTCTGTTGTATCACTACGGTGTCACTCAAGAGTAGTTTAATGATTACTTAACATTAATTTAATGTAGGCTTTGATATAAACTTCTCACATTTTATGTCAAATATTTCATAAATTAAAGTAATCATTAAAATATGTCTGCCGTTGCCTTCTATTTAGGAGTATAATAATTATGTATAAAGCTGAGGCTTAACCTACGCGTCAGTGACGGAGCGTCAAGTTGCGTCAAGTTGTCAAATGTGTGTTTTGTATACAATAAACACATTTGACAACTTGACGCAACTTGACGCTCCGTCACTGACGCGTAGGTTTGTTCTAAGCTTTAATTATAATATAATTAATATGTAGTAGTCTGGTAACTTCTAAAAAACGTGTCAAATATTATTATGTATAAAGCTACTGTTAAGGTTTTGTTCATTTCAATTATTTTGAAAATCTTAAAATAGCTTTTTTATTAAGAGTAGACGTATTCTAGAAATAGAGATAGGTAATATGTCAAAACGTTGCTAACAACAAAACAAAAACTTTCACAACAGAAAAGTTTCTGATTTCATAAAATAATATAAGGCGAGGGGATAAAATATGTTATTACGAAAGTTGCTTCCTTTTTGGTTCATTTGCAGCAAAAGTAATTCTCAATATGATAAAAATGAATTATAATGAATTCTATTTAGTTTATTATAAAAATACACACACTGGCAAAATTAGCGGAACATAGGTAAAAAGGGCCACAAGTTGAATTCAAGTGGGTCGGAAAACTGGCAAGTTGACGGATTTTTATTGCAATTATGTCCTACTAAGTGTTTTTCGATGATTGACGTTGTAAGTGTTTCTGATAAGAATTACGTTTTTAGCGGATAGACCTGCACGAGTCGGCGCATGAGTACCGAAAACTATTCCACCTCAATTTTTTTATGCGATCCTCTTCAAATTGCCCTCCTGATGATATAAATGCATGTTGCCATGGTGCAACCCGGTGCCATATTTTTTAAACAAACATTGTTTAAACAATTGCAAGGAATTGTTATTTTTCAACCGGACAATATTTTTTTTTATATTCTTTATTGAAATACCAATAAAAATAAGTCCTATGACTTTTTACGATAAAGTTAATATTTTTAAAGATATGAATTTTTAAAGGTTCGAAAAATCTCAAATTTGGGTACATTCGACCCATGAAAAATATATTTAAAAAAATAATAATGTCTAAGAAATATATATTTTTAAATTCTCTATACAATAATTAATAATATCGTTAGTAGAGATTTAAAAAAAAATCATTGTTTATATCTTTTTTTATCTTAGCAATAGTAGACAAAAAATTGTGTTTTTTTGTATGGGAGCCCCCTTACACATTTACTTTATTTTAATTTTATTATTAATTATTAAAGTACAAATATAATCAAGGATTTTGTGAAATTTCCAAGTGCCTAGCTGTTACTATTATTGATTACGAGCAAAAAAGGCCAAAAAAATCACGTTTCTTGTATGGGAGCCCTCCTTAAATATAATACTTTATTTTATTTTTAGTATTTGTTGTTATAGCGGCAACAGATATACACAATCTGTGAAAATTTCAGAAGTCTAGCTATAGCGGTTTTTGAGATATTGTCTGTCCGTTTGTCTGTATGTCTCCAGGCTGTATCTCAAAAACCGCTATAGCTAGCTACTTCTGAAATTTTCACAGATTGTGTATATGTGTTGCCGCTATAAGAACAAATACTATAAATAAAATAAAGTTAATATTTAAGGGGGGCTCCCATACAAGAAACGTGTTTTTTTTGGCATTTTTTGCTCGTAATCAATAATGGTAACAGCTAGGCACTTGAAAATTTCTCAAAATCCTTAATTATATTTGTACTTTAATAATTAATAATAAAATTAAAATAAAGTAAATGTTTAAGGGGGGCTCCCATACAAAAAACACAATTTTTTGTCTACTTTTGCTAAGATAAAAAAATATATAAACAATGAATTTTTTTTAAATCTCTATTAAAGATATTATTAACTATTGTATAGAGAATTTAAAAAAATATATAACTTAGACATTATTACTTTTTTTAATACATTTTTCATGGGTCAAAAGTACCCAAATTTGAGATTTTTCGAACCTTTAAAAATTCATATCTTTAAAAATATTAACTTTATCGTGAAATCTTTTTATTGGTATTTTAATAAAGAATATAAAAAAAAAAATTGTCCGGTTAAAAAATAACAATTCCTTGCAATTGTTTAAACAATGTTTGTTTAAACAATATGGCACCGGTTTGCACCATGGCAACATGCATTTATATCATCAGGAGGGCAATTTGAAGAGGATCGCATAAAAAAATTGAGGTGGAATAGTTTCCGGTACTCATGCGCCGACTCGTGCTGCACTAGGAGTGCTAGGTAAGCCAGCTCATTAGATTGTTTGGTTTTTTGGAGAACACATTGCTTAGATACAAAATTAGTGATTTCCCAGCATCTACGACAGCTAGAGCTGTAACCACGATAGAGAAAGGTCACACCTACCGTTCGGTCAGTCAGGCTTTAGGTGTGTCGTCTTCCGTGGTCCATCGTAACTTTCACCGCTACAGAGAGACTGGATCTTACGTTCGGAGACGAGAACAAGGCAGATATCGGGTGGCAATGGTTTAGAATGACCGTTTTGTTAGGGTACAAGCCTTAAGAAATCGACCTCAAAACTGCTTTGCAGAGACGAAACCTGTCGGAACAGGTCCGAGATGTACGTGTAAGTGGTTGTACAGTAAGAAGAAGACTCAAAGAAGTTAAATTAAACTCAAAGGTGCCAAAACTTGAGACAGGACAGCAAAGAGCCAGGCTAAGATTTGCACGTGAATATCAAAATTTGACAAGTGAGTGAAATCGTGTGCTGTACAGTGATGGGAGCAAATTCTGTGTCAATTTTGTTGACAGGCGATAAAGAATGTGGATAAATCGTAAGGAACACATAGACCATCAAAATTAACTGAAACAGTGGCCTATCATGCAGGCTTCGTAATGGTTTGGGTTGGCATATGATTTGGAGCCCGCACCGAGCTGATGATTGTTTATGATGGTAATTTGACAGTACAGGGCTATAGCACAGACATTCTGGAACTGCATGTTGTGCCTTTTACACAGTTTTATTTAGTAACTTCAATTTTATGCGCGTCCATAGGTTAAAAAAATCGGGCATTATCACCTAAATGATGCTGGCGTAGCCCAAGTGGAGAGGTCAGCACGGTCTACGGATGTGGATCCGATTGAGGACGTGTGGCACATCGATGGCTGAACGGTACGAGTTAAAACTCCAGCTCCAAAATGTGTTCAGGAGCTCGAGTTGGCGCTACTGGAGGAGTAGAAGAATATCCCACAGGAAATGATTGACAATCAAAATGCAAGCATGTAATGGCGTATCCAGACTCTCTTGAGATCTATAGAAGGCATTACACGCTTTTAACATGGCATTTCTTAAGTAAAAATGAAGAATTTAACTTAAAAACTTACTACTGAAATTTCAAAGATTTTTCTTAATTTTTGATTTTTGCAGATTTTTTCTATTTTACACGTTTTATGCCCTAAATTTATATAAGTTTTATTTTTTAATCATCAATTATTATATAAATAAATAAATAAATAAAAAACAGCGAATAATTTTCAAAACAAAAAATAAAATTTTGTTATGTTCCTCTAATTTTGCCGGTGTGTTTATATAGTCTTGAAAATATTTTGTTATATTCAAGTTAGACTCAAGTTATAAACTGAATTTATGTAAAAATATATATAATAACAAAAAAACTTTGTACTTTTATAAGATACAGATTTAAAATAATGTCTATTTTATACCATTATAGTAATGCTGTAAAAAATAAAGGTATTCTTCTCTCGTGAGTCGTGACTCAATTAGTTTCATTGTACCTACACTTAAATGCCAAGTAAGCTGATATTTTGTATTATGGTTAGTAAGGTTTAGAAATTTAATAAAAATTAAGATAAGATTATTTTATAATTTATTTTTAATGAGAAAGAAACAACGAAACAATATTAATATATTATTATATAAGTTTATTTCCAATCTTTGGACCCTATAATGCTTTAAATATTAACTATAACATAATACAACACTACCGTTTGTCGAAGCATTATCTAGTTACAGACTTAACTATAATTATATTATAATATTTATACGGTTAAATGAAGTGACGCACAAAATAAATAAATATATCCGTATAATCACAATAAGGCATAGAAAGCGTAAACTACAATCATTATAATGCTATATACTCTACATGATTTCATTAAAGTTTCTAGTCTAACGCATTTTCTTCAGAAACCAACATACGTAATCTTAAATTTTTCCACATTCCGACAGAATCGGGTAATAAACTTGTTAAGACTTCAGACGTTTCCAGAATTAATCGGGGTGTAAGGGCCTGTCCACGTGTCCACGTTATGACGTCGTCAACGTGGAACGGTGCGGTAACGTGGCACGTTACGTTGTCACGACGTCACCTATTGTGCATTAAGTATTAACTGAGCAAGCGCAATGGATCGAGCCATGTCGGCCGACGTGCCGTGCAGTTTTACGGTGACGTTACCGTACCGTACACTTTTTCTATTCGAATAATCTACCCTAGTTAATGCAAAATAGGTAGAATTTTACGAGGCACGGCGACGTGCAACGGTGCGTCGTCGTGATGTGCATTTTTACGTTACGTTTACGTTTATTAGTCTGGACAACGTAACTTGCCACGTTACCGCACCGTTCCACGTTGACGACGTCATGACGTGGAGATGTGGACAGGTCGTAAGTGGTAACTCGTATCGGGGTAGTATAGTGTGGGTTGAATAAAAACTTCCATTGAGGATGAGCTCAAATTTATTCGAATTAACAATGACGTCTCCAATGCCACAATAGTTCATGAAGTAAGAAAAGGAAAAATTAATGAACATCTATAAAAGTTGTAATAATGATAATTAAGCTAAATTTATCACTATTTTTACAATGTCATTATGTTTTTTTTTCTTAAACCACAATAACACTATACCATCGCTCTAAAAGCATTAAATTATAAAGTCACACAAATCTAACAATTAATTACTAACTATATACTTTGTTTTACTTTGCTCGATATACAAATAAGTTCCGGCGACCGCTCGGCGCTCGGCCCCGAACACTCAAACAATTAATACTGAAATACGAAGCGAGCTGCTAAAACGTTTTGGTAAGTAAGCCATACGATCGTTAGCCTAAATAACAATAAAAAATAACATTAGAATCTATTGCGAAATAAAGTCGCGCGCAACTACTCGGGTAGTGGGTACTACACTCGCGGGTGATACGACCGCTCCGCCGAAACACAATCTAGTCGCGATATTTCATCCACGTACGAAAACAACACTTAGTATATTCGATATTCCGAACGATCGCTCGTTTTTACGCTACTCATATGTATCTCTTAGATTATTTACTTTTTAAGGGGCACAGAATTGATATGTTTCCGATGCGCGGCGTTTGTGTGATACCGCTTCACTTAACCTACTCGCAAGGCGACGCTACACCCCTACTCTACCCTATCACATGCGGGCCAATGTCACGCCCTACTCGAGTAGACGCCAACGTCGTGCGCGTCGAGCGAACTCAAAGACGGTGACACGCCGAAAACGAAGCCGCCCGCGCCGGTCGCGTGACATTCGGCCGATTGCACTCGGTCAGATAAGGATACGGAATAACGTCTCTATGAAACCGTCGTTTACATCTAATTACATTAATATTACACGATGATATGTATCGAGTAGTCCCGCATTATGACGCAGCCGGTCGGCAGCCACTGGACGTCTCTTACTCGCTAGCTACGGTTGGACGGAATCATGGCGGCGCGGCCGTCCTCCACTCCGCACCGGACCCGACCCCCGCGACGAACGATGTTCCAGAAGCTTCGAGAGCATTCGAGAATCGAGATCATTACCGGTCCGAGCTCGAACGACACGAGGGTCGAGTCCGCGTTTAAAATATACACAACACCAAATCACAAACAACCTAATGATACGCAAAATTTTGTACGCGACCCCGTTTGAATAGCCGTCGATAGTGCAAAGTTTTAAATTATATATCAGAACTGTTCAGACGGGGAGGCGACCTTTTGAAAATCGAACGAAAATGTTAAATTTTCGTTGTATTCGTTCGCGGCAGCGGAGGACGTCGCGCGCCGAAGGTTTGGGAGATCGCTACGACACTATTACACGTTTACTTACGAATTACCGTTACGTTATATAGATATCAAATTAAATATTAAACATTGACTTAGCTTAATTATAACTGACGTTGAATCTTGGATACGATATAAAAACCGATTTAAAAACTTGATGTTCAAAACAACGAACGTAACAAGACATTTTATAAATACATTAGCTAAATACCCGCAAAGTGTGCGAAGGCGCTGAGGTGGTAAATAGGAGTTAGACAGACATCGAGGATATGTTTTTAAGATTAAAAGTTGCATAAAAGATCGTTGCATATAAAATGTAAAATCATTCAGAAGAAGGTGACAGTAAGATAAATAACAAAGTGTGTAAAGAGTTAGCGCCATCGCACGTCACACAGTCGAGAGTCAGGTATAATATTAAAGTTATATAATCGTATAATATATATATCTGTATCTTTGGTCTACTCGCCACTTCGTCCGGTATATTGAATGTCACAATCATTATAAATAACGTATAAAATTTCGCTAAGTCAAAAATTGACGATATTTCTATTAAATATTGACTAAGAGTTTCTCATAAGAATTCATACGGATTCCGACGGGAGGTGTCGAGGCGACGAACTCTTATCCGTCAAGATTATAATCCAAATATCCGAAACCTTATTATTATCTAGTCTAAGCAGGGATTTTTTTTTATTTTTTTTTTGTATATTTTTACATGTTTACATTAGCAGAATACGTCTCTAGATACTTACGATATTATAAACATTAAGATTTCATTTTTGGTTTATTGCTATCTCGCCCGACGGTCGACCGGCTTTCGGTCGACGGCGACTCGTCG
Source organism: Polyommatus iphigenia (assembly GCA_963422495.1). Classification (NCBI taxonomy): domain Eukaryota; kingdom Metazoa; phylum Arthropoda; class Insecta; order Lepidoptera; family Lycaenidae; genus Polyommatus; species Polyommatus iphigenia. The sequence continues at coordinate 29,976,272 of OY730185.1, read as the reverse complement.
CCGTCGCCGGTCGCCGGTCGCCGCTTGCGACACACAACTAGCTAAAATAAAAAATATATTAATCTTCATTTGATTACACCTAACGCTTCCGGTACGTCATTACATCCGTTATTATGTACGAGTAGATCTCGTTAGACAGCAACGTAACTACGTCCGAACTACAATAAATACCCTTACCTAGTATTATATTTACCTAACGGTTACACATTCAAAGTAACTACTTAATTTTAAAAATAGTACATTACCAAAAAAGCTCGTCGAAGCATGCAAATAGAGTAATCGTTCGCTATGCGGCACGGCGCGGCACGCCGTCCGTTACCATTATAATAATATATCGATTACATAATAATATAGTTTAACTTTCATAAGGCCAAGGCTAAATTCTCGCAACAAGACTGAACCGACGCCGCGCGGCGCGCCGCAGCCCCCGGCCCGCCGATACGTCTGCAGTCGACGACCCGAAACGTTTACACGAACGAAGATTTCTCGGGGAGATTTGGGGAATTCCTCTCACAAGGCACAAGACGTGGGGGTTTTTGTAAAACAAGAGAGGAAATTGGAGCGTGCGGAGTGGCGGCGAGCGGGGTACGGCGCGCCGGCGCCGCGGGAGCGAACGCGCGACCGCGAGCCCGAGGGGCGCCCCGTCCATCGCTTCAGTTATCGATAAAGTTTATAATATTATTGCATTAATTCATTTACAGATAGAAACATTCGTAAGACCAACACTAGAGTGCCAGCGCTTTAACGAGTGATGAACGTTATAAAAATTACTAAGAAAGCGTTAGTAAATATAATTTGAAATAGTCATGTAATTTATATATGCTAACATTATCGAGACTAAAACAAAAGTATCGTTATTATTACATTACAACTTTATTAAAAATCATTTAACTTGAAATATCATTCAACAAAACGTAATCTTTCTATGAAGGGCACCTTTGGTTTTTAGCTTAATCGAATGAGATATATCCTAAAATGTTTAATTTCTGATATTAACTATATCAATAACAAATCCTCTTAGATGTACAACATCGGCCACGTTAAAAACGAATACTTATACAAAATTTGTCATACAATAAGTTAGTTGTAAATAAATCTTATATTACACAAAATTAATAATATTAAATAATTAAGATAATATATTACTTATGTGACGAAAAAAACAAAATTAAATAATATTTTCATCGGAAACAGAAAACAATACATCTGGAATGTTAATTACATTAATTAAGGCTAAATTTGGTATCAACAGAACACCACACCTGACGCTGATGAAAAAAATTATCGATAAGGAGACGGGCGCGTCACTAAATTATCTAATGCAATGGTCGTTGTCGGTTTAGCTAGTCTTGATCCGCTAGCCGTACGTGTACTCGGGGCCGTCTCCGGCTTGCGCCCCGAAGTGTACAGGATCAAGATAGCGCGTCCCTCAGTTAGCTGGTTGTCAAGTGCCGAGTGTCACGAACGAACTAATGCTGCTCGCTCTCTTCTCCGCCTTTGGCTCCCTGTCGATGAAAATTCATATTAGTACCTGAGCCTCCGAGTAGGTCGTTAGTTCGTTACAGAAGCGAGCTAGTCTATTGTGCAGGGTGCGAGGTGCGTTGCTTTGACGCCCATGTTCATATTATTCCAGCTCGATGGGATTCAAAGTCGATGTTAATACTACACGGTTTCTAAAGTCTTTGCGAGCGTATACATCAGTAATCATATTTAAATTAACTTATCGAGAATCTCAAAATTCCACACCAAACTAGTCTATCTTGGAATCTTTGAGTGGTGCATCTAAAAACCGTGTCGTAATCGTGCATACTTCGTGTGCGAGTATCCAGCCGTTGTGTGCCAACTTGTGGCGGGCGTATTCGAGGTGGATGGCGCCCTCGGAGCTGAGGAGCAGGGCGCCCTGGAGGCGCGCGAGGGCGGCGGCGGCGTCGCCGGGGGTCGCGAACTCCACGAAGGCGACCGGTCCGGAGCCCCCGCCAGCGGCGCCAGTCAGCAGCCGCAGTCGCGAGAACCCCCCGCAGCTACAAGACAGTCACGCTCGCACTCGTACCCCCATACTACTTACTAGCCCGCACTACCCGCACGACCGTCGATGTAACCCTATGTTACCTTAATTTCTTGTTCCGTATTTCATTAAAATGTAGAGTTATCACTAGACGAAGTTATCCTACCCTGATGTTTTAGTTGAGATATTACGTTTAAGTCTAAATGTACAAGTTGGAAGCCGGCGACATGAAGCGGCAGCAGACGACGTGTCGTCGCGACACTACTGGTATCTATGTATTTCTATGAAATATACCCGCGCAGTTAGCGACACGAAGCTAGCGACACTTTCATAGAAATACATAGAAATGGTAGTGTCGCGACGACACGTCAGCTGCTGCCGCTTCATGTCGCCCGCTGCCAACCGGCACTAGACGACATCGTCCTACCCTAAGTTTTTTGATTAGATATCCCGTTTATGTCTAGAGTTCTAGTTCGTTACATAATGTCGCCCAACGGCCTACCCTAATTTTTGGGTATTTCGTAGTGCTCAAATAATCTCTCAACTGTTAAGTTCCTAAGTATTAAAGCTGCAATCTTTGTAGTAATAATATACCTAACCTAAAACCTAAGCATATGGACGTCAGTCTAGGTTGATTCTGCCTAGACCTTCCCGTATATTCTAAGCCCGGATTTTCGTATACAGACTGAAAAATTGAAAGCTTCTACGCTTGTAGGTGTGCCAACAAAAAATGACATGCTAGCAGCTGTTTATTTTGAAATTAAATCTCAAAACAATAAATTAACTTAACCCATCAATCCCCAAGCGGCATCCGGCTGTCGCATAACAATTGAAAATCTATTGTGTCTGTGATTCTCACGATCGAGGTATTAAGTTTATTGTTTCAAGTAATTTGAGAAAATAATTAATTGAATAGTCGTTTTTTGGAATAAACAGAATCTTGAAATAATTAACTTTAATTTGCCTGAAATGCATCTTTTGATCGAATCAAAATTTTATGTTTTCGTAATAGCTCATACAACAAAACAATTAAGAGTATACTTCAAACGTTTCTTACAACTTTTCAATGTGTTTCGTAGTCATCGTTATAACGTAAAATAAACAAAAATTTTGAATAAATTTTCGATAAAGTAATATAAAATTAATAATTAATATAGTGCAGTACAACTGATACATGGTGTGCCAATAGCGTACGACTAGTGTGAGAGTGTTACAGAATGTACGACGTCATGCTATAGGTGGTACGGGTGCAAGCGCCATCCCCCGTAAACGACTCGCTAACGGTTACTCAAACGCCACTTTAAACGCTACTCAAATCACATGTTCTCGTTATTCGTCAAGAAAGTAACAGTTAATGACGTTCAAGTCCAATTTTATGGGGTTTTTCGATATGAGTTCTCTGTTTCTGTGTTTTTTTAAACATGGGTTTATCTATTCACTAGTATTTGGAATAGTCTAACGTCAAGCAGTTGACCAATCAACAACACTGTTGAAAAGATAAACTCCTGATGAAACTCCAGAAACTGGGAGAAAGTCATGTAAGAGTAGATTAAGTAGCAGTTAAGTAAGGCAATGAGTCGTTTACGGGGGTAGAAGATATCCCAACGATAGACTGTACGTGATATTCGGTGCGACATGCACTGTGGAAGATACACATTTAGTCTCTAATTATATATTTTTTTAGTTTTGCATATCGACTACATGCAGTATCGAATTCGACTGGAAACGATCATTTTTTTATCTTTAACTGCTTATTAACAATGAGTCTTTCAGCTTGCTTAACTATATTTTTATTAAACTTATTAAAGATCAGAGAAATAACTGTATAGGCAGATGGTGGACCTACGTAATTTGCGCAGGTTATGTTAAGCCCAGCTGACAGATCATGACCAACATGAACTTGACATAATCCAACCCAATAGGTTCGCAATCTGCCTATAAAATTTTTTAGCCCCAATTTCACCAACGAATGCTAAAGTTAACGCTCGAATTACTATCACGTTACCTCTTTCGTTTTTCTTACGAATGAAAGAGGAGACATGACTTTTAACAAGCTGTTAACACTAACAGACGTTGGTGAAATTGGGGCTAAACTCTTTAGCAATAACCAGTTGCAGTTTCTACATATCCTTAGATAGTTCCAGTCGAAGCCTCTTCATATTGAATAAGTACATACCTGCTGAATATCTCCTTAAGCTCGTGCTCGGAGACGAACTGGCCGAGGTTGGCGACGAAGAGCGTGGAGCAGGGCGGCGCCGGGTGGGCGGGGTGGGCGGGGTGGCCGGGGTGGCCGGGGTGCGCGGGGTGCGGCTGCGGCGGACCGGCCGCGCCCGGGGAGCCCAGCGCCGGCGCAGGCAACACGCACGCGCCAAGCGTCAGTGGTGTCTGGATACAGGGGAATAAATGTCATTAATACTAAGTATTCACATACGGTTTTACTCGATCGAGCAATTACGTCGACCAAAACCCGCGGCTTGGGCTTTCGTTCACACATTCATCATTACTCTATAGTCTATCGAGTAAGCTCGCCATTCAGTATTTACCTAACCGTTCGAGCCAAAAGATGTGTCTGTTCAACTAAGGAGAAGGTCGACTCGCGCCACTCGAAGTCACGTCCACACGCTTGAGCAAAGCTCGACAGCTCGCGTCGAGTAAGTTCGAAGGAAACATCGAGCCGGCTCGATGCGAGCCTTCGAGCTGTGAGTTTTGCGATCCACACGGTGGTTTTTACTCGATTTGGACAAATAAACTATCGAGCAAAACCGTATGTGAGTACTTAGCAATAGATACAGAGTGATTTAATAAATCAAAGTGCATATTGCACAAAATAAAGACTACCACCAGACTTAGCATGGCCACCATAGAAAGAGTTATTCTTACTGTAAAGTAGACAATGGATTAACAAAGGAAATCTGTCTGTCCGCGAAAACTGTCAGCGTTTCTCTTCTTTCGCATTTCTACTGTAGCTATGCTAAGCTTGCAAATATTGGTCGCTACTTAGTTGCGCAGAACATAATATTACAGTAAGTACACTTTTCCGTGATAAAAACCATCTTATAACTTTTCTTAGGTCCCAAAGTACCAATATACCAAATTTCGGGTTATTCCACTTTTCCCCGTTGATAATCCCCGTTAACGACAATTTTTGCTTGTAATGGGGATTTATGAACTAAAAAAGATCACTAATCCCCATTACTTTAAAAATAAAGTAAGTAAGTAAAGTAAGAATCAGGTACTTTTATTTATTATTGGATAAGAACTCACTTATTAGTTATTTTTATAATCAAATTAAATTAAATTTAAGCCTGATTACAATACTTAAAAATTAAATTACTAAATACACCTAACAAAATCACAGTTTGTTACAATTATTAATTAAAAAGAAAACATTAAAATAAGGCATTCCTAACATAATAAAATCAATATCATCATCAGAATCATCAATCATCAGAAAAGCATTAATCGCGATAAATTTATAGAGGAGGTCCAAATGGAACTTCTTACTGGGGAAATTACGATGGGGCACTCGTTAGAGAAATTAAGGTGATTCTATAGTAACAATCTGTGATTTTATTATGTTAGGAATGCTATGTTTAATGTTTCCTTTATAATTATTAACAATTATAACAAACTGTGATTTTATTATGTTAGAAATGCTAATTTTAATGTTTCCTTTTTAATTAATAATAATTATAACAATCTGTGATTTTATTCAGAATCAGAATCGTTTATTTCAGGAAATGTTATTATGTTAGGAATGCTATGTTTTAATGTTTCCTTTTTAATTAATAATGTGACAATCTATGATTTTATTATGTTAGGAATGCTATATTTTATTTATTTCATAATATATAAAATATAGCATATATAGATTAGTGAACTTTTTTAGTTCATAAATCCCCATTACAAGCAAAAATTGTCGTTAACGGGGAAAAGTGGAATAACCCCAAATTTCATAAAAGTTTAGGGGTATAAGCGTGAAGAGGGACAGACATACACCTTTCCACATATTTAATAATATTAGTACTTCTAGGGATTGAAAAATTGAGTTGACTTTTTAATTCGTTACTACTTCTGAAAACTATATTGGCTTCACTATAATCAACAAGTTGTTTTCGTAAATTAATATTAAATAGTACTTTAGCGCTTCAATTCAAGTTTGAAATAAGTTCTAGGTCGCTGGATAGACCGTACCTACGTATGTAAAACATGAAATATCGATGCGAGACAGCGAGACACATTCATACATATAATTCTCGGATCCATTCAGATAAATATCTTCCAACAGATGGCTTCTGAATAAACAGCACAGGAGCGTAAATATACATCGCAAGCGAGCCACCCGTACTTGCGTAAGCCGGCCCCTAGACGAGCAGTTTTATTGTCAATATCACGCTTCAATTTTATTGAACAGTTTATTTGACAAGATTGAAGGCGCGCAATGTTCAATATCAACCATTAATATCTAAACACACCATGTCGAAGATACGCGGCCGAAGTTCCATGGCCGATATTACGTTCCGACGCATTCGGCTGATATGACACACGATAAGAGCCAAAATTCAGTTGCGTAACTTTGTCCGAGTATTCAGTATCTCGAACGCCACCGAATTGACGCCGAAAAAAAAACATTACCGCCGAATCGCTGCCGAACTTACGCTCGACCAAGGTTCAGCTGTACGCTATAACGCGACCTAATTTCGCCATGATGTGTCATCGGTAATTTAATTTTTATTTATTTTTTATTTATTTATTTAAGTCAGGCATACATTGCAGGTGAAATCATGGCGAACTTTGGCCGCGTCTTTTCGGCCTAGTGTGTTTAGACACATGGTCAATAATATTACGCAATACGTGATATTGACAATAAAATTGCTCGTCTAGGGGCCGGCTTACTCTACAATATATTCAACACTCGCCGAAATAGAAACCGTCTCCTTTACGCCCGTCAGCGGTATTGTATCGAACCGATATTAAATCGGGACACCGGTCGCACGGAGGTTATAATTTTAGGCTACGTATTTCACTGAAACCAGTTAAAGGATTTAAATGGAAACTAGAATAAGAAACAATGTTTCAGAATTTATGTTTATTTTAGATCGACCTACGTACGATATTTCGTAGTTTTGGGACTCTAAAAATAAAATATTACTACCATGCTAGGCAGCTACACATAAATTATAACTTTTAAAGAGACGTAGAAGACATTTTTATTTGTCTCTATAGGACATGAAAAAGTCCCATGGTATCATTATAGTATCATACAATACTTACGTGGTGTGGCCTATCGGCGGCAGCTAGTCAGAGGTAGGAACGGACGGGGGCCATTTGCGGATGGATGGCCGGATGGACGAGCCCATGCGACAGGGTCTGGAGCTCCCCGCCATAAGCCAGAGGGTGGTGCCACAACTCCGCGCCCCCGCCGGGGAAGAACGGGCTCGCTAGGTCTGCACAGACCACAACATAATATTATACAAGGTATTCTCCTAAAAAATAGGTAATATTAGTCGAAAAACATCAAAAAGTATTTACAACGCTAACATTTTCAGCAACACAAACCGATATAATTACATAATACTGTTATACACACGATATACATAATACTCGTAGTTAGCGTTATTGCATGAGAACTCGTGTCTAGAAGATAACTGTGTAGGCAGAGAACCCGACAAATAAATTGATAGGTAAATAGCTTCATGGAGCTCGGCTTTGCGTGTTACGTGTAAGCGATTACGAATACTTGCCGGAATTCGCGTTCGCTCGACGCGCCCCGCCCGACTAACGCCGGACCCTCGGACGACACGGGTGATTAATGGCATCAGGAAATTGTAATGAAATCGCTAAATGTCGGATTCAATAAAGGTATAGCCTAATGCGTTCGGGAGTACACCCGATCCGGAGGTCTCAGGAATGGTTTCGGAGTAGCACCGACCGTCGACGGACATCGTGGTTCGATGTCCGTCGGCATGGACGTCGCGACTCGCGGGGTACATCGAGGAAGCGCCGGGCGTGTGTGCGGTTGGCAGTACTTACGTCCAGTGAGTGGGTGCATCAATGCAGGGTGTGCAGCTGGCGCGGCTGTGGCAACGGCCGGCTTCGGCTTGCTGACCTTCGTGTTGCTCTTAGCAAACTCCAGCCGAATCGTTTGCGGCATGTCGGGGTCGAACCGGACGCCCTGCTGTGAACAGCCGCGAGCGGTGCGGCGCTCCGATATAATGACGATGGTCGGGGGTGTCCCCGCGGAGACGGGCTCCGGGAGACGAACGAAACAATTTGGGTATCGGAATGTGAAACAGATATTGGGCCGAAAGTAGTCTGTGGAGTATTATAGCAACTGTATTGTAACGGCTCCTTCACACTAGGCCGCGACGCGATTCCAATACATTTGACGCGGTTTATAATTTGGATGGCTGCCGCGTCGCAGCCGCTCACTCCAGAATTTTTCCAACATTCGATAAACAAAGGAGCAGCGCAGACGATTTTGTGGAAAAATGCTAGGTGAAGTTTAAATGTGAAGGTAGCCTCAGAGCTGATCGCGTCTGCCCCTGCCGCGTGCCGGAACACAGTGCTCGGGTCGTGACATCAAGTCGTCAAATAGTGACATGCAGTTGCGTATATACACCGTCTAATCTCACACTCCGATCCTGTCTGGCCCGACTCGGCTCGTCTATTCGACATGTGCATAGGTTTAGCATAACTTACGATGCGGTTACTCGAGTCAGGAAAATGTTATTCCAATTCTACAATGAGAAAATAACTATAGTGCTTTATTGGCTGTGTTTAGGCATGTGATGAGAAGAGGTTTAGTATAACACCGTGCGTTGTACTCGTTTTTATTATTATTTACAAGTAGCGTATCTGTGACGGATATCCAGGTCTAATAATATAGTTAAACGATAGTAACTTTGTGTCAAAGCTATCCTCCGTACATGGATATTAATTATTATGTAGATTGTAGTGTATTATTCTAAACTATGGTAGACGTGTAGTGTCTTATTCTAGTACCAGATGTGGTTCTTGATTCTCTACCGTTTGGATCGAGATTTACTTCCTTAACCACATGAGTACATATAAATATTATTAATATTGTGATGTAAGTGGGTAAGTGTGTCCTGTTGTAACACCGAGCTAGGTCTAAGCGCGTGGTAATACCAACCTGAAGGTCTTGTTTTGCAGCTTCAGCGCCGGCACGGGTGTGGAACGTAACAAATCCAACTGGCTGCGAGTACAAAACAAGCACAATTTTAATTATAGTAATTAATATGTAATTATATATAACGGCATCTCCAGGTTGGCTCGTGATGGAAACAAAGATATTTCTGAAAGTCTATAAGGCATTTTCGTCTATGATTGCTATTTACAGCACGTCGTAGACAGTTAAGCAATGATAATAGCAATATTAGTTATCCATCATAGCCTTAAGACCAGAATACCTGAATGTAAATAGCTAAGATTTCCACCAACCGAGTTAGCCAATTTCCAATAATCAAAGTACTCGCGTTACAGACAAAATGGAACTGAACTTTCATCCGTTATTAGATATTCTAACAGTGAGTGCTTTTTATAGCCGCATTAGTTCGCCGCACGGAGAAATGGAAATAGAGAAAAAAATCGATTGAATCCATGCGGCCGATGCGATACAAAAGGTACTTACGGATGCTGTTTTCCCATTCTTGCTCGTTACTTTCAACAGCGAACCCTCGTACCCCTGGGAACAAATAAACAATATCAGCATCAAAAGGAATATGTACGACGCAATTAAACCTACGTTGATGCGCTATTGGCTATGGGAAATCGGAGGTAATGTGACATTAATGTATTCAAGCATTGATCGGAATAAATTTTCTATTCAATTTCTATATTATGTTATAATATTATTATGTAGTGCATATTTTGCCCTTAAAACTTAAGACGTTTCTGCAATTAAAGAAATTAATTCATAGACAGATAGCGGACCTATGTCATTTGTTCGGGTAAAATATTTGTTTTAAAAGCATTTTTATTTTGCCTTGAAAACTAATATTGGTATTTAATGTTAGCATAATGGTAAAAACATTGAATTACTGCGCGTAATTGACTTCTTTGTACCAACACGCCGAATCGATTAAGATAATATTTCTGACAACGCAATGATATGATTGTGCAAAAACCTGTCCATTATTTACCGCAGAACAAACACGCCATTTCCAAATCAATTGTTACGACCGTCATTGTTCCGATTTCGGCGGCAAAACGTTCCTTCCACCGCGGCCATTTTCAATTCACCCGTCGGTCTCATCGTGACACGGTCTTTCGAATTTGGAACGAAACTCGTCAATCATAAAACATATTACCATTGTGCCAGGCACCATTGAGGTACGAAATGTAAAGCCACCCCCTCGGTTTGGCTTCGGCTGACGGCCGCCGTGCCACGCCGTACCAGCCCGAGCCTTATCGATGGAATCGGTTCAATAAGAGTATTACATATCCGTGACATTCGATATTTACGGCGCAGTAATCCAAATCGAGATCTCGAGTTGCGTGACTCGGGGACGCCGCGTATTTTCTTTCCGGAGACATTCCCTGACATGCACTTGTGTGACGCCGTGTGGCGTACGCGAAACGGGAATATGATATTCATACGGGAAAAGTTATTGACAGAATTCAAATATAAACTCCTTATTTACTCGGCTCAGGTATAAAAGAAGAAAGTATGAGTAGTATCGTAGAATTTAGGCAATATGATCTAGGTAACTATTTAAGTATTTAAACATACTTTTAAATCAGCTGTGGAAACTTAATGAAATTACCTAATGTATGTTATCAAGTACATATCAAACAAAAAATTTAACTATTATTGTACTCACTAGTAAAATAAATAAATTCTTGTTTTTATTATCAATCCGTAGTGATTGATAGCAATCACTATGAATATTAATAATACTCAAAAAGGTATCCCGAATAACGCGGAGGACGTAAAAATGGCACTTTCATAAATGGAAAGCTTTTAGAACTGTAACGCGGTAATCTATGAATTTATTATGAGGCCGAATGGATTAGGAATGGGTTTAAGACGGGGCGTCGCGTGTTTACATTTAATTTCGGAAAAAAGGTCCGCGCACCGTGTGAGTGAGCCGCGCTTAATGGAGGGGTGAATTTCAAATGAACAATTTCATAATGTTATTATTAAAATTCATTTTTATTGAAGGTCCACTCTAATGAGATTGCGCGATAAAATTTTATCGGCATCGCGGGATATCGCCGGGGTACTTACGATACGAATGTCTAATGATAGGGATGAAATACACATTCAAAATATATTAAAACGAGCTGCAGGGTATGCGTTGCTCCGAATGTGTACCTAAAGTCTCTTCCAAATTGCCTAATTTTAAATTTACTACAATCATTGCCACGAATAAATGAATTTAAAAAGCTTAGGGAGAGACTTCGTCGCCCTTACGACTTCAACGTGATAAAAACAAAGAGTATTTGAATATGCTGTAACTTCTATGCTAGCTATGCTGGCAAGCTTAACTACTTACCTCATATGCTCGGAATAGCAGGTACAATTCTCGAGGCTTCGCGTCCATGGGCAGTCCACTGACGAACAACGTCCGCACCTGAAACAAGGAAAATAATAATTAGTATTTAAATCGTTATTGAAATTTTTGGATAACATGTTTCGATTACAGAAGAAAAATACATAAATTATAATTTCTAATCCGGACGGAATAAAACGCGAATTAACTTTTAAAATATTCCTTCTACGGATAATATAAAATTTCTTTCTCCCCGTTAAATAAAGACTCAGACATTTATCACAAACCAACACAAAAGGGGCACGGAATCTTTCAATCTTTCCACTCTTTGTCGATTCTTTCGCTTTTGTAAACGTTTGAGCGCATTAATTCGGCGGGTCCGCTTAATGAAATAAAACATGGCGGTCGCCGGCGCGGCGTGTGCGGGTAATGGAGATTAATTGCCGGCAAGTAGTGGCACCATCTTGTTTATGACTTTTATTTATTTCCTAACTTTTACTTTTGTTACGTCGTACGTCGAATAACGATAGATTACAAGAAGAGAGAATACTTCAAAATCCTGAAATCACACACTGAAAAACCTTAATCTGACCGCCATAAGGTTAACAATACCTACATCAAAACTAGCTGTCAAATAACACATTCGGGTAAAAATACAAATACAAATATGGGAAATTCGATTCTCATAATACAGGGGACATAGGTCAAAAAATGCCCAGAATGGCACTCGGCGCGGGTCGCGAGGCCCTCGTATTTTATCGCTTCCGTCCCGTCCGGCGCCGGACCTTCGTGTCGGCCATTTTCCGCTCCAGCGCTCGGGAATTCCCCGTATCGACGTTACGTGATATTTTTACTTGGGCCATCTTAAATATTATATTTTCGGTGTACTCCAGAGATGTTTTCCAATATCCGAACTTTATATATTACGAGTTTTGATACTGCGCGACGACCACGTATTAAAGTATGTAAATTGAGGAGGTTCTATTTTGATTCTGTGGGTAAACATAATATAATATATTGAATATGAATTAGGTTCCTATATTTTCACTTATAGACATAAGTTGTAACATCACAAGTCAAATAAAAAGTAAGTAAAAATTGCTAAATCTTATAACACATGTTATATCCCAACCACAATAAATGTCGATATTACACACAGGAAATATGCAATATGTTTACAAAACACGCTCAATTTCCTCAAATTTGTCTGAAGTATTATTATGGCAATTCGGTACGCGCCATGTAGCGGAATACTTGATACGCCATCACGACCCGTCACCCCGTAGATACTATCTCGACCTCAGACCTCGCGACATCTAATATTCATTTCATTTTCCGACTTCAAACCATTACGTTGCTGATAATAATATTATAATGTAGTGTTAATCGAAATTGAAGGAAGTTTTCGTTAATTAGTACTAAGAGCAGTCAGGCAAATGATTATATTATTAGGACGATATTTTATACATTAAAATGTTCTGTAATTGTACTTAAAGCCCTTATTAAAAAAGGTCTCCCTCTCCGGAATAACTTACCTCTAGTGAGCTTGGCAAAATATAATCAGTTCATTCAAAACAAATAAAACACATTTCGAATTAAACAAGCGCAAATTGTTTTTGAATCAACTCACTTGGATGATTCAAAAACAATTTTACTATCAAAATATTCAGTGAAATACAATTCGGGTGTTGTTGCGAGTATGGAACATAACTCAATAGTGCCGCGGAGATTTTAGGGTTGCCAACCTCAGATTGCTGTTCGTTTTAAGACAACAACATAATCTTATTTTAAATGTCGTCTAGTAAAATTAGGGCTTAAATCTACATAAACGTATAGTATAAGTCTTTACCTCTATATCATGTCTTTACTAATACAGGCAGGATTGTGTTTTATACCTCTGTTTGCTGAAACTATGATATTGCCAATTTAAGTGGTTGGAATTAAGAAACTTTAATTGTTAATTATTGTTATTTCAAATTAGGGATAGTATTTATCAGAGACTCTCTATACTTACTATAATATCTGTGTGATAAAAATGCAATGTAGAAACGTTGGAATATTCAGCCATAAGATCATAAATTGAAATAACAATATTGTGTTTAAATAAATATTTGTGTGGCAGCCCTGACGGAGCGCGGTCGGGTGGAAAATGGCGGCCGCCGAGGGCCGGAGTGACCGGAGTACAGTTCCGGTGGGGTGATGCCCAAACGTTTGGTCAAGTCGTTCACTTGTTTACAAAAAACATCGCTGGATTTTTTTAGGCATTTTTGCTTTAGATAACAGCTGCTATATATTTTTATGCGACGAATTGAAGCTTGCGGTGCTATAACGTTATTATTGAAGCGGTTAGGGTCGCTCAATTTTTATAGTATATTTCAAATCAGCTCCAAGTTTAGGCCTACAGTACTTAAGGTTATTTTAAATAAATAAATAAATGATAATAATAATAATTTTGTCATGTAATGATAAATATTAAGTCTTTACATGAATATAGTATATTGTATTACGATCAATATTTAACTGAAACGACGTAAATTTTCTGACTATGACAATATTTAAGGGAGTTCCTTACGGAGATACCGTAATTTACCGTTTTTCAAGCCTTATAAACTCATAATTTGAAAGCTACAAAGTTATAACAAAAATACAGCAATAATCTTCAGTATATCAACATTCCTTTCCCCGTTTTAAATTTTCTATTTTTGTTTATTATACTCATGATATCAGCTTCCAAAGTAAAACCAATTTATTAAAATTCAAGCATACATTCAGCATCTCCTTAGGATTTACAAATTACTTTTATTTGAAACACACGCTAATAGATCGACAATATCATAAACTACATATTCCCCGTTTAAAATTTTTTTAGGACAATTTTGAACTAAGATAAGTAAAAAAAATAGGGTTTTGGTGCGATCTCGGCAACGCGGCAAATGTATGGCCAAGGTCGTTTGCTCGGGGGACGGCCTTAATTAACGGTATAATATAGCGTAAACAATTACATCCAAGTGTATAAACCTCAGGTCGTGTTATAATTGAGTGCTGTACGGCGTACGCATTTCATGAGGCGTGTTGATTGTCAATCAGCTGGGCGAATGATTGATGATGATTACACACGATGTAGCAACGGTTTTGCTTGACTTAAGTGATGAACTGTTTGTTCCTTTGAATATGCGATACTAGATGACGCCCGCAACTCCGTTGCGCCAAAATGCGTTTCCCACGCGGGAACCGTACATTTTCCTGGACAAAAAGTATTATAATAAACTAGCGACCCGCCCCGGCGTCGCACGGGTATAAAATATATAGCCACTGAAAAAATTATTAAAATCGATAGCCTATAATCCTTCACGTGGTCTACTTCTTATCTGTGCCAAATAACATACTCGTAAAAATTGCTCCAGTAGTTCGCGAGATAAGCCCTTTCAAATAATTTTCCCCGTTTTTTTCCACATTCTCCTATTAGTCTTAGCGTGATAAAATATTATCAATAGCATTCCCCAATAAATGGGCTATCTAACACTGAAATAATTTTTCAAATCAGACCAGTAGTTCCTGAGATTAGCGCGTTCAAGTTAGCCCTTTCAAATAATTTTCCCCGTTTTTTCCACATTTTCCTCTATTTCTTCGCTTCTGTAAGTCTTAGCGTGATAAAATATAGCCTATAGCCTTCCTCGATAAATGGGCTATCTAACACTGATAGAATCATCAAAATCCGTTGCGTAGTTTTAAAGATTAAAGGGAACAAAGGGACATGAGGGAAATAAAGCGACTTTGTTTTGTAATATGTATAGATATGTCCTTTCCCGGGACTCAAAGTATCTCCATGCCAAATTTTAGCAAGATTGATTCAGCGGTTTGTGCGTGAAGGGTAACAGACAGACAGATAGACACACTATCGCATTAATTATATTGGTATGGATTCATAATTCCATACTAATATAAATACGTAATATATGTATTTGTCAGTCTATTACCTATTCATGCCTTTGATGCGCAAAAAGTATTTATGTGATTTGGTAAAGAAACACTTTAAATGCTGGAAACAAAGTACATACATTTGTTACTGAAAATGTACGATTCCCGCGAGCCCGAAAAAGTTGCGGGAATTCACTTGTTTGTTACTACTAAGATGTAGATTCCTATCATTCTAAAAATAAATATTATGTTCGGTCTATTAAACTTTGTCCTCATGTTCTTATGTTTAAAAATCAACAACACTTAAGTTTATACGATAATCCTCTTAAAACAAGAGGGACAGAGTAAACGTTATATAAAGCCTGGAGGCGTAGGCAGTACACGTGTAATATTTTACTACAATACTACTCGACAGAACACGCCTCCTTCATCATCATCACTCCCCGCCCCTCCACACCGCGCCAGCCAGCATCGCCTCATCGGGTACCTCGTCCACTAGCCGCAATGTACCGCGGCTTGGGCGACGACTCCGCATCAGCATCATCGGGCTTTCTCACTACACCGAACGGTCAGCAAGCAGAGCAACATCTCTCCTGGTCAGCACGTAGCATCGGCCCCGCACGGCACCTTATCCGACTCACTGGATCCTGTGCAGCAGCTTATAGTTCCGACTCACTGGGACTCACTGCGACAGTTCCGACTCACTGGAACTCTCTGGCACTGGCGACTCAAGCGACAAGACTTCAAGCTTCGACCTCCGGTCTTCGGGGGGGAGTGATGTGGCGGTACCCACAATTCGCCGCCTAACATTCCTGCATCGCGCTATCGAAGTTTTCTAAACGCGTCGGTATATATACGACAGCTGAAATATATCACGTCGGGGTCACCAATGTGGGAATAATGCGTAGAGGCCAAAGGAAGATCTTCCGACCGAGCGAGGTGGTATGCCCGGTCAGGCCGAAGCCCACGTGATACATCACAGCTGTCGTATATATACCGACGCGTTTAGAAAACTTCGATAGCGCGATGCAGGAATGTTAGGCGGCGAATTGTGGGTACCGCCACATCATCATTATACAATATCTTAGTCAAGTTTTGGATAGCGGCCGGCTTAGCAGTGATTAGATCGAATAATATTATTCTATCAGGGATGGACTTACGGTTGCAATTAAAGATATTTATTAAATACTTAACTTTAATAAAATTAAGATGTTGACAATAAGTTCCATACTTTTTTTTCGAACTTTCCTTAGTTACGTCAAATTAAATTCTGTTAAATACCTCTTATATGGCATCTCTAAAGTTACAATATCAATAAAATCATCCCGTCATTATAATGTATTTTGTGTCTCACTTAAAAAAAAAAAAAACAAGACAGTAGAATAAAATTACTATCGTATCGTCGCCAATATTATATTGCGTAACGCAGATAGCTGCTGAGTGGGCAACGCATATAGCTGCTGAGTGGGCAACGCAGATAGCTGTTGAGTGGGCTAATATAGTTGCTGCGTTGCGCTGCGTCGTGCTGCGCTCATGAATGAACAATCAAAGCGAAGTCCACAAAGGTCTCGGCATTAACGCGCTTCAACTGTTACAAATTACGTCGCCTACGAATATAACTATTATTTATTGCACATGGACAAGATTATGTTAGAAAATTATAAAAAAAAACGTAATTTTAAAACCAAACAACCTACATAGTTATTGGGTAATGGGTAGGATTAGTTTATTTTTTCCTTCTTGAAATACTAACTACATTAACTTAATTTTTAGATATATTTCAACTGCACTACCAAATAATTATCAGGTCAAACTTATTTATGTTCTATGAAACTTTGTAGTTGCTATGGTAAACTTTTGTTTCAAACCATCACAATGGTATGCACTAAAAGGGTTGAAGCCATTATCATGTTTATTATGATGTAGTTTTTACTAGGAACAACACTGTTGTTAATAAGCTCAACTTGTTTTACAGCAACAATGTGCCTCGTACCAGTTGTTTAAAACGTACTGTTTTAATTTTGAATATCTTTTGTATTTTATTATTAGTCTAAGAAAATTAGTTTCAAAATCGACGATCAGACCGAATAACTCGTGTAGTTTTGAAATTTGGTACAGTTGTTCCTAAAGGTGTCCAGATGAATATCTAAAAGCCCCCGAGGGTGGGACAAGAGCCAGCGGTGGGGGAGGGGGGGAAAGGTCTCTTTTTCAAGGTTTTTGCTTGTGACTCGAAAATTATTTATAATATCCCTTTAGTGAGTTCTACATTAATTATTTACATTAAATTTCCTATAAATTACGTCCAGACATTTTTACAGTACGATCATAACTTTAGGAAATACAGAGTATTAAAAGGGTACGCTCGTACTGTTTTTCCATACAAACGTATTCCCCAATTTACTCCCTGGACAATGCGTTTAGACAAATGATTTTTATATAATATCATGATCTGTTAAAGCTATGTTCGATTTTATCTAAATTTACTAATAAATGAAAAAATATGACCCTTAAATATCACAAAAAATGAGTGCCCCGTACCCCGCCAATCGACCGACTATAAAACAAATTTGAAAGATCTTTAAGATAAAATAAAAACGTAGAGGTATAGACTCACTCTTCCTGAAAATATTAAAAAATAAATAAAATTAGATAGACTCTATTTTTAAGGAGGAATCAGGGGACTACGTTACGCCGATTTACTGTATCTGTCTCTAGATACAGTAAATCGAGGTAACGTATTCCCGTGATTCCTCCTTCAAAGTTGATCCTATCTAAATTTATTCTTTTTAAATATCTACAGGAAGAATGAGTCTATAGCACTACGTTTTTATTTTATCGTAAACATCTTTTAAATTTATTTTAAGGTCGGTCGATTGGCGGGGTACGGGGCATTAATTTTTTTGCAATTTCTAAGGGTCATATTTTTTATTTATTAGTAAATTTAGAAAAAATCGATCGTGGCTTTAACAGATCATAATATTGTATAAAAATCATTTGTCTAAACGCATTGTCCAGGGAGTAAATTGGGGAATACGTTTGTATGGAAAAACAGTGCGAGCGTACCATTTTAATACTCTGTATTTTCTAAAGTAATGATCGTACAGTAAAAATGTTTGGACGTAATTTATAGGAAATTTAATGTAGATAATTAATGTAGAACTCACTAAACAGATATTATAAATACTTTTCGAGTCACAAGCAAAACCCTTGAAAAAGAGACCTTTCCCCCCCTTCCCCACCGCCGGCTCTTGTCCCACCCTCGGGGGCTTTTAGCATATTCCTCTGGACTCCTTTAGGAACAACTGTACCAACTTTCAAAACTACACGAATTATTCGGTTTGAATTCTTTAATTTTCTTAGGCTATATGAATAAAATAATATTGAAAAAGTAAAGTTATTTAAAAACTAAAAAAAATCGATTGCATTTTAAAATCACACTTCTCAAGTTTAAGTCCATCAAGCCTTTCTGGCTGCACGGCGGGCTAAACAACCAAACAATTATACACACATACAAGCTGACATTAATATAACCCTATTTTTGGCGCAGTTGGGTTAAGAAGAACAAGATAATATTATTATACCAAACAGTATAGTGGAGTTCCCAGAGCGTAAAAATCTTGCAAACCTCCGATTTTTGCAATAGTGGATGAAAATTGAAAAGAAAAAAAGGAATGTGTAACATAAATAATAAAGTTTACCTATTGAAAGGTGTGCTTTTGATTTTTAAATTATTCTCTTCCACTTCAAGTAAACTCATAAACTGCAAAATTTTGAAGAAAATTTGCATATTTCTTTCTTTTAAATATATAGCAAAATAATATATAGCAAAATAATAAAATATATTATAATTTTTTTATTTGTATCGTTGCTTATATTCCAAAGAAAGAAAATAAGTTGAAAAATATATAATTTAGATTTAAAATTAATATTTTTGTATGTAGTTGAGCATACGTCCAAATGTGCTTGTTGTGTGCCTCGCCAGGTCAATGGCGTTCCTATTTTTCTTTGTTTTTAAATAGGAAATTTAAAATTATTTTTTAGGCTTAACAAAGCCTTCTATTTCTTAATGTGTATAACTTTTTAGCTCTTACTTTATTAAATTTTCTGAAAATGTAGCACAAACTTTTCACGGATATTTCGAAGAAAATCTGTATTTTATTTCTTTTGGTTACTTTTTTACAGAATAAAATTGATAATTTTTTTGTAGCACCCAATTTTTTTTCTGGCTTTAAGTAGGAAGTTTAAATATATTTCAAAGACTAGAAAAAGACCTTCATTTGCATCGAGCATTTCATGTTTTAGCTCTCACTTAAATAAATTCTCAACAAATATAGAAAAATATTTTCGGTCTATTATACACATTTTTGGAGATATTTAAAAGTTATCATTTCTCTAAAAATTAAATACGCACAACAAGTAAGTTTAACATACTTTTCGTTACAACCCTTAAATCCACCCAAACCCTTAAATCTTGGTTACGACGAGCGTTAATCTCTAAGAACTTTGCAAAAACCTTACAGTTGTATTTTGCTTAGCAAAGCAAACTTTCTTTTTTAAAAATTGTGTATTTGGTTAATCTTCAACGTAAACAATCGGATAAGAGTCATTAAATAATAGGAACAAGAAAAAAAAATTTTTCTGGACCGTTTTTATATGGTGAAATATACATTTTTAAAATATAAAGTAACTAAAAAATTAAAAGCACAAAAAAAATTTGGTAAACTTTGCAAGTTATAGTGTAAAAAAGAAAATGACGCGTCAAAAACAAAAATCCATTCGCTATTACAATTTTCGGAGGTTAAAACCTCTGGCGACTGCACTAGTAGGTTAATTCAAAGTTTATCACACAACAGATTTCTCAACCCGCGTAGTACTGCTACGCCGTAGCATTACGTAGCACTTCGTAGCACCAAACACTTTACAGCGGCTTTTATAAATATCACGGGTGACATTCAATACTGCGCTATAAATAAATGAAAAAAAAAACATAAAGGTGTATTCACACGATCGATCGCGTACATCACAGTCGGGCGAGCGGAAGCCCCGGGCGGTTTATCATGCACCCGTACTAACTAACTGCAATCTCTGTCTGTCCTACACAAACTGCAAAACAAACACGAAACGCGCAAAGTTCAAATTGAAAAAGCGCTTCAAACGTGTTTCATACGATTAAAGCGTCAAAGTTATGCTCGTGTCTGTTTTACAAACGTAAAGGTAGCTGCAAAAATTTAGAGTTACATTTTTGATGTAACTTTTTTGTTTCAGCTAATATCAGATACTTCGTAAGAGGTACTACTATCGAGTTTGATTTATACACGATTAATTTGGTCGGATTATGTTAAATGCCAGTCGTCAGAATATAATTCGTAACATTGGCTATAATAATATAACTCGGAATCGATTAATTCTTTGATTATACATACAATTTTCTGCGACGGCAAATTTTGACTGTCACTTTTTGTGACACAACGGAATTTATATTCGTATTGTGCAATTGCCCGTTGACCTGTGAGGTCGTCGCGAGTCGCGAGTCGCAACTGGGTTAAGAGTTCATCTTCCGCTGTACAATGTACAGGCCGCTTAATACAGTTTACGACGTAGATAATATGATACACTGAACTGAACTGAACACTAGCGATTGCGGTATTTCAGAGTTGCTTTGCCTAGTGACTAAGAGTGGGTCTTATTTCATCGGCATAAGGCTTTTTGAGAGGTTAAAATTTTAGATAATAATATAGCGAAAAACCCTTTTTACTTATTAACTAGATGACCCGTGGAGTTTTGTATGACTTTCCTCCTGATATACCTTCTCTGGACTTCCACAAATATTTCAAGACTAGCCCAATCGTTTCAGCCGGTTTTCACTTTTAGCAAGACTACATTTTTATTTATAAAGAAGATTATATTATGCATATTCAGATTAATAGCGTTTATAGTTTAAAGTTTTGCTTTTGGAGCGACCGCGATTATGATGCGCGATGAAACTGCACAGTTCAGTTGTTAATGCAGTTGACATTTACTCTTTGGCTAATATGAAAAAAATAAATAAATAAGGTGTACATTGATAAGCTACGAGTACATACAATGTCGAAGACGTGTGCTTGCGCCGTTATAGTATAAAGATATCTTATGCTTAACTATATACCGTATTATTCGGTATTAAACACGTGTACTTGCGCTGTTATAGTATAAACATGTATTACTTTATGCTTACACTGACCAAACTGTTTAGTTTTCGTCGTCTGTAACGGGCATAACGCCCACGTTGTCGCGGTATTCAAGGCAGAGGCCTAAGTGCATAATAATTCGGTGCAATCCCATAAGCCCACAGTCATTAGTAACTCTAACTGCGGGCGTAATGACGTATCAGTGTTGCCAGTATATCGTGTTCATTACTCAACTCTAACACCTATGTATTAATATTACATCCGGCCTATCATTCTGGATAAGTTATCAGGAGGTAAGTGAACATTTCAAATAGCTAGTTTTTAATATTGTCGTAATCAAGAAATAGACTATCACATTTGTATCAAATTAGAATACCACTTTTAGAGGTTCATTACACGGAAGATATTTTATCTCGAGTACCACGATTCAGCGACAGTGTCATTATGACTCGCAAACATAATATTACCGATCCATTCTATTACAATACATCTTGAAGAATTATTCGAATAGATAATTCGAAAAGACTTAACATTCAAATAAAATCTTCCGACCGAGCAAGGTGTTAAGATCGGTCGTGCCCCATTTGTAAACACTAGGACATTTCAAATGGATTAAGCTTCGTCCACATTTGTATCGTTTGCGCGATCAGATCTCCGATCATCTCCGTCGCGTATCATCGAAGTGTATCAAAATGGTACGCGTATCATGATACGCCCCGATCGCTATTAACCGCGTATCTGATACGTGTCGTATCAAATACGCGCAAGATCGGCAGAATGATCTAGGCGTCCACACTCCACACTATGATACGCATACTTGATACGGCGCGATGATCGCGACGGAGATCTGATCGGAGATCTGATCGCGCAAATGATACAAATGTGGACGAGCCTTTAGGAAACTTCAATAGCGTGATTCAAATGTCTGGTGCATTACTGTAGAATAAGAAATTGCTGAATACACAATTAGGGTTTATTAATAAAATAGTATGAGTAAAACTTAAACCTACAAACAGACATATAATATAATAATTCACATAAAATAGTGACAATAATATGCCTATGAAAACAAACCTTTGTTTTATTCGCAATGGAGATAAAAGCAAAGTTGTGAAGGTGTCAAATTACTACCACACAGTAAAGTGACCGTGGGCGCGGCCCGGGATGAGGTCAGGAAAACACAACATACGAAACATTGAGTTTCACCTATGACCTTTATGCTGAATACATAAGGATCATTTTCCTACTAAAATAATATTGGACGGGTTTATGTAACACGTTTTAATAAAATATAAGTTTATAACATCGCATACATTTTGTTTTTATATTTTTTTATGTAAAATGTTTTATTACAGGATTTGGATATAAAAATTCTCAGATGATGTACATACTTTTGTTTCCAGTTTCACTCAAGTCAATTTGATAGCCATAAAGTATTATTTTGTACTTTGTCTAGCCGCACAATATACGTTCCCAGTTATCTAACCCCTGTATTATCACAATTTTGACCCTTATATTGTCACCAGAAAGCTAGCAACGTTTATAACTCTTTACGTATTTAATATTTCACAGCCATTGAGCAATATTTACAGGGTCCATGGAAGTTGTGAGTTATCGGCGTACGTTGACGCGTCGAGAAAAATTGCCTTCCTCGAGTGTTCCCGCCAAAGTTTACAGAACCAATATTATTACTGTCAAAGAGGCACTTGATTTTAGTATACGTACGTTGTACGATACCCCTACTTAAGCCATGACAAATTCGGCTTAAGATTTGTAGTATATTGATAAATAAAGACAGGCCCGCCCACTAGTAGTGGGGATGATATCAGGAGATTGTCGCCCGGGCAGAGCGAGGCTCTCTTGTTCACCATTCACCAGCCGGAGTGGACGTACTTAGTGATACAGTATTCTGTGTTTAATTTACTCGCCCTGCAACAGCACACGAATTCTACAAGATTGCACAGAAAAAATGTTAATATTACTACAGGATACTAAATACAGAGACAATTATTATTAAGTGTTAGGTCCACTAGGTAAAAATGTACATATTTTATTTTCAAATTGTCGACTCAATATTAAAATTTTATGAAAATCGGACCAGTAATTTTAAAGCTTACTTTAAGCAAACAAACAATAAATGTTTTCTCTTTATACTACAATGATTGGCACATTATGTTTTATCTTTAAAAAATTCACACCACACAATGATATCACAAAATATTTTATTCGTGTAGCCTAGTGTACACACACCCTAAGACCTCCACACCTTCCCAGCGGGAATTTCGTCCACCTTTTCCTATCACGATAAAGGATTACGCTCAGAATCACAAATTATGGGATTTAAAGAAAATTTATTGAAGGAATATTAAAAAGGATTTGTTTTGATAAATTCTCTCAGTCGCGCTCTTCAGCGTTACACAATTTATAGCATTTGAAGTTTGAACATCCTTTGTCGCAGTAGCTTTTAAGTTATTTATTTTAGCATATCATCATGAATTCTTGCTGTTTTAATTAAGTAGTATAATCATTTTGGACACTCGATTGATTTGAGTAAATGACGAATTTATAATGAGCAGGTATGAGCAACTTAATTTATGCAGTTAAAAAACCTATTAGTCAATAAAATAAATTGGCAAGCATAAAGAGTCACAAAAGTTCTTAGTTTAGGTACCATTCCAATAACATTAAAAAAAGTTAATCGCAATCCCCTAAATCCTAATTAATTTCATGGACTTCAGGCAAACGTTTAATAAAATATAATAAACGTCAGGGAAACGTCTTCGGCTCGGAGGGCGAAACAAAAAAGGCGGGAGTCGACCACCTGCCCGCTGAGATAGGGATCATAATGTTAATTTAATTAAAGGACTAATCTAAATTGCAGACGACACTCCGTCGCCCATTAAAAGGATATTCCGCGGCACCTCGGTCGCAACTTAGGAAAATATCTACAAAGAAATTCGGTTTTGATGTCGCTATGTCGTTTGAGGTGTTTGTGAACGGTACGAAGATTTATACAGATTGAAGCATTGATAAAACTGACGAAGACGCTATCGGGATTGGATTGGAACGATAACATAATTTGTCACGACGAGATTAAATAGCTCTTTAACAAGTAATAAAATATATGACTTTGATCTAATTTTAGTAATTATTTGGGTTAAATAATAGGGATGATGACAAAGATTAGCGAATTTTGTTAATAAAATAAAGAAATCACGGTAAAAAATAAGTGTTACCAAAATTTCAGCTCGATAGCATTTGTATTTTTTTTGTTATGCGCCTTCAAAGTTGGATAATCAAGTCGATTTTTTTTTCAATTAAATTTCTTAATATTTGTATACCATTCGATAACTTATGCAATTAAAAGCAACTTTTGGTACGAAACCGCTTTCATAAACGCAATATTTAATATACATATCGAACAAAGTTCTCTGCCGTACAAACTACGAAAGAGTGACGTCAGTCTTTCGTAGCACTTTAAATGGAGCGTTTCGGGCAGGTCTATTTTATGAGATGTTTGAATTGTTCATATCTTGGTGAATTTTTAAGCTATCAGAGTCATTCTTTCAGCGATGTTTCTATTTTTTAAGTATCTTTCAATTACAAATAAGAAAAAAAATTAGTCATCAAGCCTTTTGTTGTGAGATAACATATTTTAAACTATGTATTGAATAATATTTTTAAGTATGCAATAATATATGAAGGGGCACCTCTATATGCTAAGTAATAACTATTCAAAGCTTCAACTAGTAGGATGGAAACTTGGACAATACCGTTCTACCGGACAATATCTGTATTTAAATTTACTCGTCACTAAATAAACTTTATATTTCTATTCGTCGCATTTATAATTCCTTATCACTAGAGCTCTAGAATCTGTATAATGCGAATAAATATTTAAAGAAATGCTAAAATCTCCGGCGCTCGGGCGAAGTAACAATTTTCATCGCTTCCAAATGGACGTTCTAAGTTTAATTAAACGGTAAGGAGTGTACAGTTATCTTAATAGCGGACAGCTGGTTTAATTTCTATTAAAAAGGGCTCCGTCGGGCTCCGGGAGCGAAAAAGTTTACAGATAAAGTGCCTTTGAATCTTTATCACTTCGCAACAGAAGCGCCGAGTTCCGGCGAGGCAGGAGGCGACTCGACGAGCTGCACGAGGTGCACGAGACAATTTATCAAAATACTTTATTGCTCTCCCACGTTCACGGGAACTTTTCACTTATTGCAAACTTTATCCCCCTAATTGAATGCTTTCAACTCCTTAATACAATATTAATCTATCAGCAACTGCAGCCGGTTTGGTCAAATTAGCTCTAATAAAGTAAAATTTGCTTTTGATGCCTACACATAAAGACGTAGAGATGAACTACGATAACATGGCGCACCCCTCCAAAATTCAAAACGTTTGAAGTGCGTTGTCAAAACGTTTGATGTGCGTTGTCTTGCGCGGTCGGCTAGTTATGATTAGTTGACCAACAAATCTTGGGTACTGTGAGTACTGGTTGATTGGTTAAATACTCATGATATTATAAGTTTAAACACTTACGGATTTTGTCGCGGAGCACTTTTATTAATCCCGACGGTTCGGCTACTTTACAGCGGCCGTGGTCACGGGCGGACTGAGGTGACAGGTGTCCAATTTCTTGAAGTTATCCAACTACCCGACGACTCATCAATATTTGTTTGCGTTCCGATCTACGCAGAACGAACTCACAGTGTCTTGAAGCCGAGGTATCATAGATTTGTGCTTTAGTTTGTTTATCACTGGATCCCAACTAGATGGCAGCACCCAACCATCTTCGCGGTTGAAATTAGGGTGTTTTTTAATTTCTATGGCCTCGCGTATCATTCGTGGGCGGTATCGTGCTTCTTTTGCCAGTACTTGTGGCTTATCAAATCTTATGTAATGGCGAGGTTGATCCAGTGTGTGTTCACAAATTGCGGACTTGTTGTTCCTACGGTGTTTGACATCTGCAATGTGTTCCTTGATACGGGTTTTGATGGCCCTTTTGGTTTGCCCTATATAAGAGAGGCCACAATCACAGTCGAGTTTGTAGATTCCTGCATCTTGAAGGGGTAAGTTGCATTTCACTGATGGTAAACATTGGCTGATCTTTTTGGGCGGCTTAAAGTATGTTTTTATTGAAGCTTTCCTTAGAATGTAGCTCACTTTATCAGTGACTCCCTTTATAAATGGTAACACTGCAGGTAATCTTTCCACTGTTGCCGGCTTCACTCGGTTGCTGCTCTGTTTGCGTGGTACCCGAAGCTTATTGTCGCGTAAAATTTGTGCAACATGATGAAGTTCGGTGTCCACATGCTGTTCATCGCAGATTCCTCGTGCTCTTTGAAATAACGATTTTCCAACAGTACTTAACTGTGCTGGGTGATGATGGGAATCACCATTTAAATATCTGTTTGTGTGTGTAGGTTTGCGATACACCGTATGACCTAATGTGCCATCAGGACTCCTTATTACTAATACGTCCAAGAAAGCTAAGGAATTATCTCTCTCCAACTCCATTGTGAACTGTATTTTGGAATTGAGGCTGTTCAGGTGCTCAAGGAATATGGATACTCCTTGATATTCCTTGAGCACCTGAACAGCCTCAATTCCAAAATACAGTTCACAATGGAGTTGGAGAGAGATAATTCCTTAGCTTTCTTGGACGTATTAGTAATAAGGAGTCCTGATGGCACATTAGGTCATACGGTGTATCGCAAACCTACACACACAAACAGATATTAAAATGGTGATTCCCATCATCACCCAGCACAGTTAAGTACTGTTGGAAAATCGTTATTTCAAAGAGCACGAGGAATCTGCGATGAACAGCATGTGGACACCGAACTTCATCATGTTGCACAAATTTTACGCGACAATAAGCTTCGGGTACCACGCAAACAGAGCAGCAACCGAGTGAAGCCGGCAACAGTGGAAAGATTACCTGCAGTGTTACCATTTATAAAGGGAGTCACTGATAAAGTGAGCTACATTCTAAGGAAAGCTTCAATAAAAACATACTTTAAGCCGCCCAAAAAGATCAGCCAATGTTTACCATCAGTGAAATGCAACTTACCCCTTCAAGATGCAGGAATCTACAAACTCGACTGTGATTGTGGCCTCTCTTATATAGGGCAAACCAAAAGGGCCACCAAAACCCGTATCAAGGAACACATTGCAGATGTCAAACACCGTAGGAACAACAAGTCCGCAATTTGTGAACACACACTGGATCAACCTCGCCATTACATAAGATTTGATAAGCCACAAGTACTGGCAAAAGAAGCACGATACCGCCCACGAATGATACGCGAGGCCATAGAAATTAAAAAACACCCTAATTTCAACCGCGAAGATGGTTGGGTGCTGCCATCTAGTTGGGATCCAGTGATAAACAAACTAAAGCACAAATCTATGATACCTCGGCTTCAAGACACTGTGAGTTCGTTCTGCGTAGATCGGAACGCAAACAAATATTGATGAGTCGTCGGGTAGTTGGATAACTTCAAGAAATTGGACACCTGTCACCTCAGTCCGCCCGTGACCACGGCCGCTGTAAAGTAGCCGAAACGTCGGGATTAATAAAAGTGCTCCGCGACAAAATCCGTAAGTGTTTAAACTTATAATATCATGAGTGATACTCGCGAAAACTTAAGAAATCATTATGGTTAAATACTTACTACATACAAACTCTTTCATAAGGATGTGACTACACACATTGAAACAGTAATTTGGAGGGGCGCGCCATGTTATCGTAGTTTATCTCTATACATAACCACAATGCAGAAATTCCCAACTATCATCCAACAAATACCATCGATAGTTTCCAAATTAATTTAAACTGAAACTTTAATCTGGGTTCAAATCTGTCGGTGGTTTTATACCGATCCATTAGTCTATTAGCTCCGCCCAAATGATGTCCGATGGATCTGACTGCCGGACTCCCGCGCCGGCCGCACCGTCCGACAAATCCCACAGTAATCTGAATGAGCTTTATGTACGTCAGGGCTAAGCATGATGCATGCACTAGATAAATGTACCCGCATTCACTAAAAATGTAATACTAGAATCTAGTAGTAAAATTTTACTACTCCCAAGTTGAAGCTACTAAAATATAGAGCCCGATTCTCGCTCGCCGAAATTCAATTCGATTCGGGTGTTGTCCGTTACCTAAGAAGGAACACGAGATCAGGGCCTACAGGCGCAAAATCTTAAGCATAATAATATAGGAACAAGTTGCAACTACGACAAAAAGTTTGGGAAGACCGCATTTTCTTTTCCTACCACAGGTTAAGATGACGGCTAAATTAAAGTCGGTCTAACCGTTCTAAACTTAAACGTACAATATATTGCAGCCGAACAGAATGATAAAAGCTGCAATATATTGTATAACATAACGTCAAATGTGTTACAAAGTACCTATAACCTTTATTCAAATCGGATATGACTGAGCGGAGCCAACAAAAGTCAAGATATTCCACATACTTGAGCCCGCTTTGTGCATTTCCTTCTTACTTGACGTGCCGCGGAGGAAATCACTTAACTCTAATCCCGTCAAAGGCAGATATTTTATGACGAAACTTTACGTCCGACTTCAACTTACCGAATACATTTTGTATGCCGTATGCCTATTGGATTGATCGCTTGTAAGCAATAAACATCAGAAAATAATTTACAAATCTGTAAAGATTGTCATGAATAAAAATATTTTAGTCGTACAATGCTAAATGAATTTTAGATATAAAAGCATTAAAAACCTTCATGTACGAAATAAACATGTAACTTAGGAAATGGAGAACATAATCTTTTTACGTGATTTGCAAATTTTTCGGCGAATCATGGGGGCAGGGGGGGTTGAAGTCGTATTGTTTGAAATACTTTGCATTATTACCATTCATTGCTGTCAGTATTTTAGACTTAAATTGATGAAGTAAAGTAGTACTATTTTAAAAAGTTTATTATCTAGATAAACATCTAGATTATCCTGTGTTTACAGTTTAGATATTATCCATTTGGTATGAGAATGTGAGTTTAAAATATCTAAATGTAAAACTCCACCGGCGTACATGTTGAAATGTTCGCGTGGTAGTGTCACATTGACATTTCGGCTGGGCTTAGTATGAACGTAAATCCGCAGGATAAGCGTGAAGGCAAAAATGTTAAGTTAAAACATAATAATATATCCTCAAGACAGTTTTATGCAGGTACACAGTTGATGAAAAAAGCCTCACCTTGCAAGTTACTTTATAAACGTTAATATACTACAGAAAAAAAGATTCAAACGATAAAATAGACAGCATGAACACAGGAAGGTGGCCATTTTAAACGTTCGCTCGCAAACAACGTCTGACTGGTTGATTACAACAATATTCATAAAACATTAATACCGCTCGCACGACAGTGCCGTGCTTAAAGTGTAGTCAAACAAAGAATGCTGGAACAATGGCCCTCAGCACTCCGATTGTTACTTTTGTGAAGACACACGCGGCTCGCAGTCGGCACGAATATAATGAGTTCACAATTTTTCGTAATGTTTTTCCGACTATAAAAGACGAGATACAAAACATGCTGTATACAGAGTTAGCTTACTTTGTTTTATTAGGTAGGAATGCGAGGTAGGTAATAGCGAATATGTCGTAGGGATTATCATTGGCTTTGGAAATTTTTTGAGAAATTGGATTTGGGATTCCTAGCAAATGGCATGTTGACGATATGCTTGCCACTGATGACAGTTAACTTATTTTTAGAAGTTACTAGTACGTAGCTAATCTTGTCAAAATACAAAAATAGTCATGTCGATTTCGATATAAATCTTGAACTAGAAAAACTGTTACTTAGAAAGAATCTACTTAACAAACCCCACACCGCCGATGCTTTTAGCTTCGTCCATATATTGTGTCGATACGGTCTTAGAGGTAAAACTATTGGCTATAAACATGTGATACAAGCGAGATTGTCACATTTGAAATTCAAATACGGTTTCAGGTGAGGACGGGGCTCCCGCGCGGTTTAGACTCGCCTCAATTGAATTTGGCTCGCCGACTTGCGGAGGGACCTCTTGACAATCGGCCTTATGAAATGAATTCACACAACACAAATACCGAACAAGACTCGTTCACAGCTTCGGTGTTAGCTAATTTCGCGATTTTTGTTCCTACGAGTTTAGAGTATCGGTTTATTGGCGGAAACCTTTTGAAGTGACATTTTTGACGGACCTTCAAAAAAGGAATGTTTTGTCATTGACTGAATTGTCTCCATGCTGGTATCTAATGACATTTCTTAAAACAATTTGTGTATCGCTTGCGGAGCCCCTAGAAGGCCTTTGCGAAGCCCCAGGGCTCCCCGGAGCACACTTTGAGAATGACTGGTTTAGAGAGTTCAGTTGCTATGAGACTTTTCTGAAAGTGATTTTTGGTTTTTTAGGTACTGAAAATACTAATAATTTCTGGGCAAGTATTCATTCTCAGAATAATCTCATAGTCATAATTATTATATGAATTAATCAGGGAGCTTTCAATTACTAAAGGGATTGATATCTCGGCTGATACTTTGGGGACTTTAACTAATCCATTTAAATTTCGAAACATAAGCGAAAGTTTATGTTTCAATTATGTTGACCTTAACCCTATCTAAATCCAGCCTTTCCTTTCAAACAAAGCATAGCTCTTTGAGCTTATCTTCCGAAATATATCTAAACTACTAAAAATAAACAGCAGAACCGATTTGAAAAATTTTAGTCTTGAAATATCCGTGGAAGTTCAGGGAAGGTGTTTATTAGAAGGGAAGTAACACAAAGTTTACCGGATCATCTAGTATTTTTTTATAAAAAATATTTCTAGACCGCTCTATCCACATATTTCTAGACCAACATAACGCATCGTATTTACAGAGACGCTTACACGTCTTGCGAGGGCTCTTGCGATACGAACACGATGTTATAATCGATAGCTCGAGCTTTATTGGAATTTTTCCCAAAATATTTACCTCCGTTATTACACTTTTGTTTACTTGCTATCTTATACACGAATTTCAGATAACAAAATATAATTGAACGTAAATAAATGCGAGTGAAGTTTCTTGATACATTATATTAAAGACTTGTGCTAGCATGTACATACTCATTTTGCACTTATTCTTCAAAAAGTTCAAATGATACAATTTCTACAATGTTGTAAACAATGTTGAATAAAATGAACTCTATTTTATTACTAAGTAGATTTGTTAAGATGCCCTTAAAGTTCCAAGTTTGAACATACTTTGCCAAGTGGAACTAAGTCTTAATCCTAATGGTAATTTATAAACAAGCGTCGTTAGTGGTACTCGGCTAATGCGTTTGCCGACTAGTTGGCGAGCTCAGAAGCCTTGGAGTTCACAAGTCACTCACACTCAGTTCACAGTTATTTTACATCTGACAGGACTTTATATCAAAGGCATAAGGACCACTCTCATAGGAACTCGGACGTAAAACAAGTCTGAATGGCCTGTACTCCCGTTGCCAAACTTCACAGCCGGACCGAAAGGCTCCAAATGCGAACTAAATGCTCAACTTGCACTAATAACCCCGCTGAATTTGGTGATCTGTGGTTTCATTTAATCTATGTTTATGCAACTTTATGTTGTCTGCAATTTCGACCGCTCATCATTTATATCATAGAAACTGTTCAGTGTTCATTTTCATTACGGTGTAAAAAACTGTCTTATATCCTTGTCCGGGACTCAAAGTAACAATCTCTATACAGAATTCAGAATTCAACAATGCCTGTAACAGACCGTCAGTATTATTACTGTTATTAGTATCTGAGGAATAATTAAAAATTTTAATATACATTTTGATATACTGAAAAATTATACGACATTCCGAAGTTTTATTATTAAGAAAATCCTTTAAATTCTATCAACAAAAGCTAAAGTAGCAAATCGAATCGTCGCTACGAGCGAGCTCAAACCAACCGTGTAACATTTTAAGAAAACACACGAACAAATGAAGGAAAAATAGAACTTTGGGTTGGGGCGATTAAATTCTTTATTCACGCCGAGACTCGAGACTCGAGGTGCACGAGCCTCGACGAACGACGTCTATATCGACGATATTTCACCACTCCTTACGAGACACGCAATTTGCCGGAGCAAAAACCGGAGCTGATAGATAAAGCGCAAACTTTATTCGGAATTTGCCGTTCGAATGTTTACGCGACACGGCTGCTCGTTTACTAAACTCAATTATAAGGCTTAAACAAAATTCAATCTGTTGCCTCGGCACTGAATCGCACACCTGCGAATATTCCCGATCATTTACGTTTCGGTGAAAATGTGTAATATGTTTGTTAATTATTCACCATAAACAAATAATGTATAAATACAACAAATAATGGAAAAACTTCCGACATAGATACAGAAACCATGTTTAAATCCGTAGCAAATCGACTGGTTTCTTATTTACGCTTCTTATGATTTGCTTTCAAATTCATACCACCTTATTTACAATATATCGAAATGATCCATCGCAAATTTCTGTCCTTATAACTTATCTTTGATTAAACATACGTAACAACCACAAACTATTACAAACAGTCTCTCACAACAACAACACTACTTGGGAATGAAATTCCTTGCGTCTGCCGCAACCGCTCGCTATCTCAACAACGGTGCAGACGTCCTGATTGATGGCCCTAATCCCGCTTCCGAGCCCACTATAAAACACGCAAAATATTTACACTCATACCGAGCATTCTCATCTCCCCTGCAGCAATAAAATGTATAAACGGCAGAGAAACGCCGAGAACACAATAAATTGAATAACGCTAAGGATAAATCAGATGCAAACGGTAAATATATTAAGTCGTTGTTGTTTTCAAATCGATAGCTCTTAATAATGCGAGATACACGATGTTTCCAGGGAATGGATTTGTAAAAAATAATTTGTATGTAAATCAGATAAATGGAAATGGTTCTGTGTAATTTTAATTGTGATCTTTAATTGCATAAAATATGTAATACTTGTTATTTAATATTTATGACTCGTAGGCAAGGTTATGATTTAGGCTTTTAGCTTAGTTAATGGAATCAGGCGTTACTTTGCGGAAGTCCATAGCTTCAAATTTAGTTTGTTATTATTTTTAGCAATATTCCGCGAAATAAACTTCCACCTTTAAGTAAATGAGTGAGCGTACGCATAGGCATGCGTACAGCACCTCCCTCCTCCCACATTGCCTATGCGTACACTCGCATGCAAGAACTTGCAAACACCACCACCACACAAGCACTAATGTTGGCAAATCCGTGCAAGGCCCCTCACCACCATGCAGGTTGAAAACCTCAACGCGCGTTTCGTCCCAACACCGGGGCATCCTACCTACACTCACTCATTTACTTAAAGGTGGAAGTTTATTTCGCGGAATATTGCTAAAAATAATAACAAACTAAATTTTAAGCTTTTAGCTTACTCGTTTCATTCTTTCACAACAATCTTTCTCTACAAAAAAAGTCTTTGAATCTTGTAGACTACGAAACTCTCCTATAAGTCACTCCATCTCTCGTCTTCCACTAAATCCTTTAACAATTCACTCGCTGCAGAATATTACCTACACAGCAGAAACGTATAATGATTCTGCAGCTTCTGAAACGATCCCAGTCCGGTCGGAGGCGGTGCTAAATCCTAGAAACAAATGAATGGAGCGAGTAATTGCCTGCGACTCATTTCCTCGTTGTATTTCACTAAATGTAAGACTTCCATAAAAATTTACGTTGAATTGTTAAAATATTTAAGACGAGAATAGTGTTCAAGTCATAAATCAGGATAATTAGTCATTACTACTTACGATACATGCCTTTAATTGATGCCACGATATAAAATATAGGTAATGTAATAAAGAGTTGGTAATAGCAATGAAGTATTTTTTTTTACCTCATAAACATTAATTCATTTCAACGCTTGAGTTTTGAATAACTGAAAAATTGCTTAATATTACAAAAGGTAGCACAGTCGATTAATTCTTCATCTACAATTACTAAATTCATCAACAAAATTGACTTTGACATTTAATTTTTTCTAAGTTATTAAGCTCATAATATCAAATCCACCACCATCAATCACTAGCGACTGTTTCTATTTACTAAGTAAATCTTCAATACACTTCCACCCGCCGTAGACAGATGGGAAACAAAAGGGAACGTCACATCCATTCGCCAAAATATACTGTCATTCACTTATTGGAACGGTTTCAAGGATAGTGTGTTTTATCTTCGAAGCTTTTCCTTTCAGTTTCTGTCAATACTAGTTCCTTTCATCATTAGTCGGGTTCAACAGATAGAACAAGTAGATTTGTCAAAATAAACTTTTAAATTCTCCAGCCATTACTCGAGTCGACTCAATCTGAATATAATTATCATATAGATTAAAAAGTAAAAGCGGAACATAATTTTTCCGATCACAATTTCGCATTTGACGAGAGAACATAATCAGCGTATACAAGCGGAAAATCGAACCCGGAATCGTCGGATCGGGGCCCGGAGAAGTCGGTTAAGCAGCCGGGCCATCTCGACACAGGCTCTGATTTAAATTGCAGATGCCCCTCGGGAGGGAGCGCCGACTCGCGATATGCTAATCATAGCCAAGCCAAGGATTATCCCTGTTTACACTCAACAAACTCACTTAATTTCGAGCTGACAGGCTGCCTTGTCATATTTATTGTCTCCCAAATTGAGGCCGCGGATATCATCGACAGTTGGAGACACTTTAATTTGTTATTATGAATTGATTCGGATTACGTCGACCCCATTTGTATGGATGAGTGCCAGTTTACTGTCAATTGTTTCGAAACGAGTGTATATTTTGTTTATATTAAGCTGCAATGTTACTGTCTAGATCGCATTTTAAGATGGCATAAAGTAATGGCATTGAGTAACGAGCGATCACTCATTGCACAGATTGCACTGTTCCCGAAGCAATAAAGAACCTTTATACTTATTTACAAGTTAAACGGCACTAAAACAGACTTTAAAAGGCAAAGAAGAAACAAGCGAAGGTTGGGCACTAACAATAAGCACGC
The DNA here is from genome assembly GCA_963422495.1 of Polyommatus iphigenia. Taxonomy (NCBI): domain Eukaryota; kingdom Metazoa; phylum Arthropoda; class Insecta; order Lepidoptera; family Lycaenidae; genus Polyommatus; species Polyommatus iphigenia. The sequence continues at coordinate 29,940,610 of OY730185.1, read as the reverse complement.
CACAAACTCGGTAAGTCGACCGGAGTTGGCACTAATGCGAATTTATGTCGGCGGACTTACCGGCCACCCAGCCCGACCGATATCGATCCCATACTATTACACCAATTGCTCTCAAATTTAACTAGCACACCGATTGGACGACCCGATCAATTGAGAATTCCAAATTGGATTATGTTAGATAAAATTTAATTTCTTTGGCTAAATTCTAATTTAGCCAAAGAAATTATTATTATTAATTTTTATTTATTAATGTAATAATAAAATAAATTTATGTAATACCAACCAGTGGACCATTATAAAAGTCTGCAATAAAGATATTTGTATTTGTATTTGTATTTATTGTTGCTCTAAAGTCAGTCTCAAGTTGAAGTGAAAAGCTATTAGAAGACCGGCATAAAAATAATTGCATATTTTACAACCTTCCTTATGAAGAGGGACCAGTTTTCGCTGCTGTAAAGTATTTTGAACGCACTTCAACTAACAATAAAACCTTAAAAAATATTTGTATATGTCGAGACAAAAGGACAATAAACAAGCACTTTAATTTTCGAGGCATTTGTGAAGGTTTTCAGACTAACAAGGGCAGGGAACATTTTGATGGAGGGGAAGGTATCTAGCGGTGAACGCGGTCTGAAACATTTAAATTGAAATCGCGCCCGCCCCGTCGCACACTGCGCGTCATATTAATTCGCGTCAACTTGAGTGTGCGACTAGTTAATATTAAATACTGTTAGAATACATAGAGCAGCTGAATATTTAGATAGAGTTTCAAATTGTCTGGAAGATTTAAGCTTAATTATACCAAAGTTGTCTTATTTGGTGGTGTACTTGAAAATCAGATCAATTTATAATACTATCTTGACACCTTGTCTAAGGGCCTTTATATTCAATTGAAATATTAGAAATTGCTATCAGTTTGTATGCTAATTTTTAATTTTATCAACTCTTTGTTTACTTTGAAGCGAGTATTTTCATTCTGAGATTTGAAATTGTAGGCATTTGTGTCGAAATAAAATGACAAACCCGAGATAAAAACAAAACGCCCGTAAAACTGAATGTGAATTTCCATTTTTGCGAAACGAAAATTTGCACGTCGGTGTCGCGCTCAAGGAAAAATATAACGATTCGTGTGCCTCCGTTTTCATCCATGTCGCCACTGAACCGGCCAATTATTTTAAATTAACACCGTACGAGCGACGGGGAGAGGACAGTCGGCGGCCGGCGGTATGAAATAAAAGAAATAAATTTATTGTGAAATGGCCCCACGTTGGGCGCCAAAGTTAGCGATATGTGGTTTTCCGCACGAGTAGTAATTAACACTGTCTCGTGTGTTCCCTCCCCCTCCCCCTGCACCTCTCTACCTCCCCCCTGTCCCCCGCCACTCAGTGAGGCACAGCGATTGAATTAAACTCGGGGCAGGGTTGTTGCGGTTCGGCTCCGGGCTCGGTTTTGTCGCGCGCCGTGCAGCTGCGATTAAACCGGCAATACTTGTTCGGCGTTTATTAGTTTTGCCATCGACCTTTTTGTATCTGGCTGCCGGCGAACTCCTATAAACGGCACTCGCGCTGATACACCGACGTTTCCTTAATTACGGCGAATTTGAACATTCGTGTGTTAATTGAAATGAACATTCTTTAGATATTAAAGGCACGTAACTTTATTAAGGGAATCGTAACTAAATTAACACCTCGATCGCGGATTCTTGGAAATCTTTTGTTCTCGCGGTCGCATGCGACCACTTGGGAACGAGAGCGTTATGTTATGTTCAGTGTTACGACATTGTGTTTTTGTAGCTATATTTTTATTCACTAGAAAGCTTCCACGGCATAATATATTTCCACAAAATAATTTTAATTATAGTTATGAAATAAACATAAAAGTAAAATTTGTACATAATGCGAAACGAAGACGCGGAGATTAATGAATCAAAAAATTCATTCACGATTCATCGCAAGAAGTGAAGGGGATACATTCCGAGTAATGTAACGATGAGACAGCGTGAAATATATCTCGACATTAGAACCTTTCATAAGCTCCGTTTTTATGCAAAGCTCCGTAAGAACCACATTTGTAAACATAAATTATACATGAGAACTCTGAATGAGCCCAGCTAACGAGGTGATAACAAAAACAAGAAAACAGAATTAAAAAGACGCAGCACTCTTCCCGCGCTACGCGGCGCCGGGGCTCAATGTCAACGGTTACAAGTTTTTCCACACACAATGAGCCACCGAAACAAGGAGTGTAGAGCACTAGGTAGAGGGGGGAAGGGCGGGAAGCTCTCAGGGGGAGGAAGGAGGGTTGTTATATTCCACGTAGAGCACAATTAGCGCGCGCGACTCAACACAGCTTGAGTTTTAACAACGCGGCCCGGAGCACTCGGCAACATTCACGGCGATGGCCGCCCCGCGGGACAGGCGCGGGACGGGCGCGGGACGGGCGCGGGTCGAGACCGACCCGACATACTAATGCTAATTACTTTTCACATGTGCGGGTGTAAATGTAAGGGAATGTTTTCGACTACGGTTGACACCTTTAACGGGGCAGAGGGCCAAGCGCTGTAAAGTACTAATTATGACGCCATTGCAGCGGTGTAATTAACTTTATTATCTGTCAAAGTTTGAGAATGTAATAAGTATGCTTGCTTATCTTTAGATATAAATCTGGAAGCAGCTTTCAATAAACCACGTCACAAATTACATCTCATTCAAAATCGAACATACAATAAAAGAAAGGCGAAACGTCACAAAATAAAAATGCCACCTGAAACATTTTGTGTACAAATAAAATTAAAGCGTTGAATTTCATCATCTTAACGCAATTGCTAGACTTCCCAACCCCCGGGAGACCGGCGGCCGAGCGCCGGGCCGGCCTCTTTTTACGTTAATGTTACTTAATTTCATTCGAAGAACGTTTAGCTAAACATCTCCAAGAAATACTCCGCCCTCGTTATATTGATGCCGAAGTAAACGACATTATTTATAATTTAATTTTGCATTAGGCAAATTGCGTGACTAGAATTCTTTCGGCCCTAAAACGACTGCCGTTATTAGATTGCCAATCACAATGAAATTTGAAGTGGTCATATTATATATCGATTGAACCAAGCTACTTTCGTAGCAAACGCATAGTTATATAACTATGCGTTTACCATGAAAGTAGCGCATAACAGCTACATTGAAAATAGTACAGTCTAAATATTAATCTAAATATATAAAACTCAAAGGTGACGTTGACTGACATGGTGATCTATCAACGCACAGCCCAAACCACTGGACGGGTCGGGCTGAAATTTGGCATGCAGGTAGATGTTATGATGTAGGCATTCGCTAAGAAAGGATTTTGATCAATTCTACCCCCAAGGGGTTAAATTTTTTTATATAATGTATGTTTGTATATAATAATACTTTTTAACGCGAGTGAAGCCAAAGGCAATAATAGCTCGTTGATTATAAAACAAATCTCACCAGACTGAAAAGTCATTGATCTTAATATTAGACAAGCACAAATACTTTGCTTCCTGAAAGCAACAAAAGATTTAAATGAAAGATAAAGAAATATCCGCTCATATCAACAATATTTCCCAACATTCTCCAGGTACACGAAATTCAGCAAGTATTTTCAAACTTCTGGCTAATAGTAGGTTAATTGGTTAAACGCCCGTATACTGTGAGACATTCCACACCCTCTCATTACGAGCTGATTTTCACAGATTCTTGTTTACTTTACCGGTTATTAACACTGCATTTAACAGGCTCTGTTGAGTTTAATGTTTTAACAATTATAAAAGATCTTTTGACAAATATCAGTAAATTTTGTAGACCAAGAACGAGTTAGATTATTTCGACGTAAAAGTAGAGACTTTCAGGATAGGGTTTTAAAATAAATAAGCCAGGGACTATTTAACTAACAGCATAGCTTAAAGTCAAAAACATTAAGGCGGTAAACCCAACAAAACTACGAAAGTCATGTAAGGGAAACCACATTTAAATGGCAAACTCCGCATAAATTCAAAGACACAAAACGAAATAAAATCTCAGAACGTTAATAATAAGCACCACTTTTTAAAAGAAAATATTTCCGTGTTTATAAATACAAACGCAGTGCGCGGTCCGACGTACAAAATCCTACTTTTTCAACCGTGCCTTGAAACATCAGGATTTGCTTTTAAAGGCGCGGCGACTTCGTATAATATTATATTTTAATTTATATTTTGAAATTAAGACAAAGAGCTGAAAACGCGCCTTTAACGTATGAGGTTGTAAATCGTGTTTTAAAGAAAGCAGCGTAAATTTTCAGCATACTTTTTTAAAGGCTTACGTTTGCGAGACGTCGATTATAATATACGAAATTAAAAAAAAATATCAGTATCTCTATTTAGCCGTAGTTTTAAACAACTAAATTGCTAGAGAGTAATAAGATTTTATCCCATTTCTGAGTATCCAATGCACAAAAAATACGAAAGAAAAAATTATTATCGACCCATTAGATATTTTCAGATTGGCCAATATTTGTATTTATGTATAACGAACTTAGTACCGCATGAAATGTGTCCAAACACGATAAATATGCATGAGATGAAACACAAACAGACCTCGATCCCGCCCGATATTGAGTCCCATTGTTACTGATATTGTAATGCCGATATTATGATACCGATATTGCGATACCGATATTGTCGCGGATGTAATATAGCGGTGTCACTGACTCGCATATTGTCCACATTATTGGCTGATCAAGTTCGCTCAATAATCTGCAATATTCATAATTAGCAACTGAAAACTAATTAAAAGTATCAAACAATACTTAGGTACTATACTATACTGTATACTATACATAATATTATTAGATACTAGACATTTAGCCTAAATTACGATCTAGCTAGTGTTTTGTTTAGACTTTCAACACTAGTACTAATTTGAATCAATTTCTATCAATTTGGTTTCCAAGTCCACCTATCAATATATTCAACAATTAACCGATAAACGTTTCACATAAATCGCAACATAAAAACAATTTATGAAGCGTTGTAACAATTTTCATCAGTGACAGCAATGCGGATAGTATAAACGATTGTTTTTTAAAGTGAAATGGCAATTTAAATTTTTTATGTGGGCATAGTGACCCGCCCGCCGACCTATATCCGGCGATCATGAATGTTTAACGCGTGTACTACACAACTCCACAGCGCCAACGACGGAGTATACCTACTCGACGACATTTTTACAGTACACTAGCTGGCCCGGCAAACGTTGCTTTGCCATAATATAAAGTAACTATTTCGCCCATATTATTTTATTGAAGTGACTAAATAAGTATGTCGCCATGGCAACGTGGATCGCTATCCCGTCGCACAAACAATGGTCGCCGTCAGTCTCAGGTTGTAATAATTTACTATTATTTATTCAACAAATGCACTTATCAATATATTTAAAAGTACCAAGTAGCCGATTCTCAGACCTACTGAATATGCATATAAAATTTGGTAAAAATCAGTAAAGCCGTTTCGGAGGAGTTCGCTGACTAACATTGTGACACGAGAATTTTATATATATAAGAAGATAATCTATATCTATACATATTATAAAACAACTAGCGACCCGTAGTAGGCTATATTTTATCGCTAAGACTAATAGGACAATGTGGAAAAAACGGGGGAAATTATTTGAAAGCGCTTATCTCGCGAACTACTGGAGCAATTTTTATGTTATTTGGCAGAGATAGGAAATTTCAGTGGCTATGTATTTTATACCCGTGCGACGCCGGGGCGGGTCGCTAGTTGTTTTATATTAGATAGTGTAGGCTATATTTTATCGCTAAGACTAATAGGACAATGTGGAAAAAATGGGGGAAATTATTTGAAAGCGCTTATCTCGCGAACTACTGGAGCAATTTTTATGTTATTTGGCAGAGATAGGAAATTTCAGTGGCTATGTATTTTATACCCGTGCGACGCCGGGGCGGGTCGCTAGTTATTTTATATTAGATAGTGTTAAATTCGTATATGGCATGGGAACTGTATCCTTGGATGTCATTTCTTGGCACTTAAAGTGAAACTAAAAAAAAACTTCTTACTTTGTGATTCGCTAGACTTTTCATCAAAATTGGTTAAAGTATGATATTTGGTTACAGCAATAAATATGCGTATCACTTAGTACCGTATTATTCTTTTCACACCTGTAACCTGTTGCATTCTGCCATAAATGTATTATATCAACACCAAATAAATAAGGTTTGATAATACCAAAACTCCAATAAAAGAATCTTTACAATCATACATCTACTACGCATCGACCTTCACTAACTTAATTTGGTCCTTTCGATACTTTTTTTTGGACAGCAACCAAGTCCCAGCCCTAGAGAACAATGTAGGTGCCGGCTTATAAAGAGACTTGAGGTACGGGTCGAGAGGTCTTCACGCGCCCTCGACGCCCCAGCGCGCCGCACACCCACACCCGCTAGTTAGGGATATTTTTAACGTTAATGACGACCTGAAATGTACGCACGTATAAATAGCGAGACATTTCTGTGGGATCATCAATGTTGATAAAGTTGCCTGTGTAAAGTAATGTTGAATATAAGCAATAATTATTTCTTTAGTAATTAATTGAAAATTAATTAAAGAAAGAAGAAAAATATAACATCATGTCAGTGTATTAATTTGCACGGATATAGAAAACCAATTGGCTGGCAAAAGATGAAAACAATTGATTTAAATTCTCCGAAAGTAGGTTTCTGCTCAAGGGGCTAATTAAGCTAAGTATAATATTTACTAAGGAAATAGGAAATTAAACTATAATTGCAGAAAGAATAAAACATAATAAAATATAAGGAATATAATATAACAAGTTACTACCGTAGTTCGAGATTATATTATAATTAATGTAGAAAATTTAAACACTATATTTAAAAACGTTTTATGTTAATAATTACTTTCGTTTAAATAATAAGAAAAAGTAAATAGGTGTCACACTATGATTCATCACACTATGATTGGTCTAAATAATAAAACAGCTTCAACTTAAAGTCGCAGCAACAAAATATTCACATTAAAAATGTACCGCGAGCAGCATTTTCGGTTGTTGCTCGCATTGCCCGCGGGGTTACGGCGATGTAATCTCGTTTCCACTACTTAGACGTCTGTAGTACCGAATTAAGGTATTCATGAGTGGGTGAGTGCGGGTTTACGAGCGTGTTGTCCGGAATATCTATTGCCGGGACAAGACGTAATACGGTCCGTTGGTTTCTGATTATTTTCCCAAATTCGAGGTCCAGGATGTTGACCTCAAAGTTCTTACATGTAATTTTTGTCCACATAAAACATACACAACTTTCCCAACTACAAATAAGATGTTGCGATATAAACGTTTTTTTTGTTGAATTTAAAAAATGTGACGCATAAAAGAGCTACAATATTAAATTCCCTAACACAGTGTTTCCCAAACTTGTCGGGACCGCGACCCATCTACAAGAAAGTTTAAAGTTCGCGGCCCACCTTGTGTCATGAAGACAAAAAAGCAGCGGTGTGTTGCTGCCGCAGCATTTTCCCGTTAATTCTTATCGTAGTTCACCACCATATTATTATCATCATCGTCAGCCTACTGACGTTCACTGCTGCACTTGGGCCTTTTCTAAAGCTCGTCACCACACCCATTTCAATTAAGAAACTTACGTAAGTACGACAATCGTCCTATAGGACGATTGTCGATTTTGGGTGGGCCCTGAAACTATAGTTTCAGGGCCCACCCAAAATCTTCCCGCGACCCACCAGTGGTGGGTCGCGACCCACACTTTGGGAAATACTGCCCTAACACATTTGCCCTTTACAAAATTTGAGTGAATGGGATAAGCCTGTATCGACTGTCGATACCTTTTTGTTGTTCTGAGTTAAATAAAATTTTCATTTCGTATAAAAGCCGGCCGATTCCATTCACGTCCAGAGTTCCCTAAAAGCAACCCTTTATACTGGGAAATCGCCCTTTTCTATCGGGGGCCCTCCGTCCTTTTTAAAACATTCAATATTTATAACGGGCGAGTTTCCCCAATTAGATGAATCGGAATTTCAATTGGTAGTTAGCGTTGACGCTTACCAGCCTTCGACTGGTGACGTATGTTACGTGGAGTGATGACGTAAACACATAAGCTATAGGGCGGTGTAGGGTCTGCCTGAGTTCGCCGCTACCGTAACGTTACGGAATACTAAATTATTTAAAATCATAAATATATGTATGAAAGAGCTGTCAAAAACTCTTTCTCACACCTTTTATTGGTTGTAGTTGGTGGTGTAATTGGTGGTAGTCGATATGGTTAGTACATTCTAGACAGAATTATTTCCAAGAAACTATTTAGTAATAATAATAAACAAAGTAACTATTCAATAGATAATATTTTGTAACAACTAACTAGTAACTATGTTGCTAAGTAACAAGGGTAAATTACGGATTTATTTTAAAAGTGATTATTGTAATTTTGTCATTTACGTAAATAGCAATCTAATATGGTCCTGTCTAAACTAAACTAAACCACTTGGTCTGTGCGATAAACATGCTACGAAATCCGGAGCACACGTCCTTTGAGAATTAATGACCTCCTTTGATGTGTCGGAAAATAATCGCGCTATTTCAGAGGTGAGCGAGAGGTCGCGCGACCTTTCACGTGACGGGCCGAGTGGCCGCGACGTCGCGTTTGAGGTGGGATTAGCGTTTCAATAACACACCTAGCACAGGCGTTGAACGTCAAACGTGGCATTTACCTGAAACAAGGAAACGTTTTGTCAGTTAAAGTTATAATTACTAGTTTAGAATAAATTATATACGATACAATAAGACATAAGATAAGACATTTAAAAGTTGTTAATTAATAGCAAAGGGATGAGATAAGTAAACGAATTCAGTAAATTATAATATTTAACTTGCTTGCTGATATAATATCTAACAGCATATTTATATAATAATATCATAAGAATATTTAAGACAATTCTTAACAAAACCTAACATCACTTCATGTAGACATTAATATTTTTCGTTACATAATTTTCAACTGAGATTTTAGTTTGTACAATGGTGACTAAGTGTCCTTTACTGGAAACCTCTTAAACCACTTTAAAACACTTCACACTGTCCGGCGATTGAAGAATAAAAATCGTGATTTTGGGCTAGACTCGGACGATTTTTACTCTTCGAACCTTGATAAAAACATTTTTGTATGTTTTACTTATCTCCCACTCATGTAGTTTGGTTATTGCTTTATTTTAAAGTATTTTTGAAGTGAAAACTTCTTTAGCGGCGTTGAGCACTTTTGTGGGATGGGTAAAAACTGTGAAACTCGCGTCAGATACTGATCGAAAAACCTTGGAAAAACCGTAAGACGGTTGGAGAGTAGTGTTTTGTGTCGAACTCGAACTCGAGCTCGAGCTCGAGCTCGAGCTCGAACTCGAGCTCGAGCTCGAACTCGAACTCGAACTCGAACTCGAACTCGAACTCGAACTCGAACTCGAACTCGAACTCGAACTCGAATTGATTGTAAGGGTTTCGATTAATTAAAAAAATCGATTTTCATAAAAAATGGGTTAAAAATTTAATCGATTGCAAGGGTTTCGATTAATGAAAAAAAACGATTTTTTAATAATCGATTTTCATAAAAAATGGGTTAAAAAAATGCACAACGTTAATAATCAAGTTTTCACTTCTGCCGGCACTCCTGGAGTGCAACCCGTCTTTTTTTTTCTTTTAACTTACGACCAACAACAATATTGGTAAGTACAGTACTTTGTATAAAGCCATACATATTTTACGCAGAGAACAAGTCTCGAGTTTACAGTGGGACGCTGTGTGTCTCAGACTGGATTTATCTAAGACAAATTGTAGCATTCGTGCACAAGTGCATCTTACGTCACTTACAAACGTCCAGTTTCATACTCAACCCTATGGATATAAATTTAAGATAGGCTTTCGAATGAGCGACGACTTAGAAACATTTGGGTAAACAGAACAATAACATCCGAGACTAAATATTATTCTTAAGAATAATGTTCCGCTTTAAACGTTAGAAATTTGTGTCGGGCGGCGGAAGGAATGCATTAATTTCTTTCAAAAGACACCGAACACATTACCAGCTTTAGCGAAATGTAATTTCATATCGTGCGATACAATAAGCCGGGCTCTGATATTAATTACGAGTGCAATTTGTCGTCTCGCGGTGACATTGCTGCACTTTTTAGACCGTACTCAGGAGATTACATCTGCCTCGAACCTTTGTATCAGAGTTGCAGTTTGCAACAAATTAAATTTTCGCAAGACGCCAAGCTATATACAGCTGAACGTTTTGAAAAATGATTTTTCTTCTACAATCCCATCTAAATCGTAAACCTCGATATTTATTACACAATGTGTAGTATTTTCGCCATAAAATATTCTAATTTACTCTGCGCTAATACCCTGACGGTTTGGGGCGAGGCGGTCGTCTTGTCATTTGACAGGTGTCTTAAGCGGTCGGATTTGTGCCCGGATAAATTGCGTTCGGATCCCCCTGTCCTAATATCATGAGAATTTCTCTGCGTTCTCAATTCAAAATTTGTAATGACATTTGTTTTTTTTTACCTATCTGCAAAAACGCTCTGTACTTAAGTTACACAATACACAATATTTATTTAGTTATTTCACATGCAAATGTTTTAGATTCTTAATACAAATTAGTGGGCCAAGCAATCATAAAATGATCTCGCAGCCCTAAAAACGACCCATCTCAAACAACAATGGAAAATAACAACAAGTAACAAAAATATCCACCTTAAAATGTTAAATTCTTCCATACAATGTCAGAAGGTAATTAGCCTAAAAGTGTTACATAAACACGGAGTTAATGGAGAGTGTCACTCCAGGCTGCAGCTAGCCGCGCCGCATACATTACCCTAAACTCCACCAGTTTTGACACCTGCTTCTAGCGGCGCAAACGTGGAGCTTAGCCAACACGTTTTCTTTATGGCTTCTTTATAGAATCGTCGATCAAAATGTATGGAATTGACACGACATGAAACGAATGTCGAATTTTTCAGTTATCAATTCCTTAGAGAAGCGATAACGAAAACGTGTTTGCTAAGCCCCCTGCTCCTAGGGAGCGATGGCGCAAACTTCCATACCTTTCGATAGGAGAAGCGATAAAGAAAACGTGTTGGCTAAGCCCCCTGCTTCAAGCTCTCTCTGGCGCAAACACGTCTCGAACTCGCCCGTCATAAACCCACAGTTTTCTACTTTGCAAACGTCGTCCGGAATGCTGGCAGGTGGCTCAAACCTCTCACGTACGAGAGCTTAATATTACTCAAGTCTCAAGTCAGCACGTCCTCGGCTATTTTGTTTCATAACTCAATAATAAAACTTGGTAAATACGAAATAGTTCATGAAAATAGTAGGTACATAGATAAAATGAAGATTGTTTTGTTGGTTGGTTAAATGTAATCAATAAAATATCAACACAGTGTTATCAGCTGTGCGAGCTGTTTGACGCCATATTTGTTTTAGTGACTACTAGTCGCAGTAGGAAGAAAATGAAATACATTCAATTACCTGACTGATTTCATGTCCGCTATCTTCAAAACGCTATGCTACAAATCGCTAACTAGTTGAACGTTGAGGGACGATCGTTCAGTCGACGTTCGGCCGAGTCATTCAATTAAAAGTGTCATTCAATGAATGCGCTAGTCATTCAATCGAATCGCAAATTGAACCAGATGACTGCGACATATACATATAAAGTTGTGTGAAATGAAGGACAAATTAAAGTAAGTTATTTTATTTCCTAAAACATAAACCTTCTTAATTTTTTGTTTTTAGTAAACTGTACTAGATGATGCCCGCAACTCCGTTGCACCAAAATTCCTTTATCGCGTTAGAAGTATCTCCATACCAGATTTCAGCAAAATCGGTTTAGCGGTTTGGGCGTGAAGAGGTAACAGACAGACACACTTTCGCATTTATAATATTAGTATGGATGGTATCATGTAAGTAGTTATTTGCTGAATCGATCTATGCTATAAATAAATAATAATATAATGTAATAGCCTAATCCTTATCGTATACTAGACGGGAGCGAGTTAGTTAATCTCAGATAGATACTCCGTCATTAGTCGACTGGCTGATCGCTTGATTACACGTCAATTTCACCAGGACCTTGTTATGAGGTGGGGATTACTCGATCTTCCTAGCTCTACTTCGGATAACTGCTTATAAATTTAGAGCAGATTGCGTCTAATTTTAGATGATGTGATGGAAGTAATTATAATTTAAAGTATACTGCTAAGTATACTGCTTGAAAGCAGTTACAAATATTTAGAGTTTTAAGGATTATATTCCACTATTTAAATACGTCATTATTGAAGCCTCCTTCCTTGTTTAAGACAGTATTTATCCTTACAAGCTAGATAATAATATTATCATAAATGGAAAACCAATGAATTGATTATTGTTGCATTAGAAGAGTATTTCTTTACCAACTAACTCTTTGAAATGAGTTATTTTGCAAACTCTTGTTCTGCAAGTTTATATCAGTATGCGTACCACCTTACATCACAAACTTCACGTCAGTAAGACCCTGAAAGGCTTTATCGCACCCGCATTATAAACGAGACAAACTTCGCTCAGTATAACACAAGTTTCAGTAAGTTTAAAAATTAAACAAGAAAATAAAATTTAATCTAAAATTGAACATAACATTAAACGTTTGAAAAAGAGGTGTTTTAAACAAGAGGAAAGCGACATTAATACTTTTAATCCAATCACAGAGCAGAAATATTCTATGAAGCGCGTTCAAATATTAAAATGTCGGTTGGCATAAGTCAGCCCGACGAAGTTAGACGAGGGCTGTCGCGTCGCGAAACATTTTAATAATGCACCCGGTCGTTTAGTATGAAAATTAGCTGGCTGGAGACGGCCCTGGCGTCGCGGCGCTTGTTTTATTGATGACGTCGTACATGCCCGTACCAGCTAGCTGGGTAGCTGTGGACATAATTAATTAGCTCTCCTGACCTATATACTATATGCGAATGGTGCATTTTAACCCAAACGTCGCTTTGAACAATTAGGATAGCAGTAGTTTAGAGCGCTTCAATTAAAAGGTAATTTTAATACAGGTTTCAATACATTTTAGCTTTTCAACTGACTATAAAAAGTACAAAATGCATTTTCTACGTCATTAAAAATCTATGCACGTTAGCACATCTCTTAAAAATGAAAACATGATATTATTATGTATACAAGTGCAGAGATCATAAAAGTATACAGCGAAGCGCCTTTGAACGGGATTATAATGCCCCCGGGGTGAAAACTACAAATGGAATTCTCAGTTGTGTGAATATTTTAATGTGCTCAATTGTGGACACACGCCAAACACTTCCAACACACCTGGTAGTATAATACTGTGTGAATACGCGATAAGCGATGAATAGGTATTAGGTATTCTATTCTGATAACGGTGACGTTACGTAACTTGTGAAGTCGTTTGTTTAATGTCAAAGTTAGCTAATTATGAGTCATACAATTACTTTTTATCATTTAACTTTAGTTGATAAAAATTAATATTGCCCACGTCGTACTAGTTATTGTTAATGATAAATTAGAAACTTCATATAAATTGGCAAAACGGCTATCGCATATAGGTATATTGCTTTACACATTGATATGAAAAATATCCGTTCTATATGTATTATTATTTTTCGTAACAGCTCCTAGTGGCTCGTAGCATTGACATTACTAATTAATTAATACAAATAAAGTGTTCACTACTTTTACAGAACACAATAACCAATAGAAAAATAAATAAAACATTATTATGTACCTTAAAAAGCAACCTCAAACTCTTTGAATGCTGGCGTGTTTAAAACCTGCCATTTATTTTAAGTAGGCATATAAGACGATGGCAATTTTAAGTACTTAAAGCTTGTGATTGTGCTATCACTCACACCCCTTTTTAGCGAAATGGTACGGGGAGGTAAGTTATGCCGCTTATGGGTCTAATTTCCCCAAAGGGTTAACCCTTACGGAAAATTCTTGTTATTTACCCGACGAAATTCACTACATAGTTGAATCTGAATAAAACATTAATGGACCTGTTGCTAGGTAGTGGAGGATATTTTAAAATTTCAGTTGCACTAAAATACAATTAAAGATATAAAAATAATACTTTACTCGACAATATTGTATGACGCGAATTATTTGCTACTACAAATATTAACTAATAATTAATAGAAACTATAAAAATAATCATAATTAATTAATTTAATTATATCTAACAAGACAGCTTGAAAAATTAAATATCTACTATTGCGCTAACCTCTTGCTACGGCGTTGATGTTTTCGTAGACCGTCTACGGAGTAGCTACGCGTGCTACGGCCTACGCGTAACCAAGTTTCGTTTTTAGGGTTCCGTAGCCAAATGGCAAAAAACGGAACCCTTATAGATTCGTCATGTCTGTCTGTCTGTCTGTCCGTCCGTATGTCATAGCGACTTTTCTCCGAAACCATAACAGCTATACTGTTGAAACTTGGTAATAAGATGTAGTCTGTGAACCGCATTTAGATTTTGATACAAAAATGGAAAAAATATTAAAAATTTTAGGGGTCCCCATAGATACAATTGAAACAAAAAAAAAATTTTTCACCTGACCTATGTGTGTGGGGTATCTATCTATGGATAGGTCTTTAAAAATCATATTGAGGTTTCTAATATCATTTTTTTCTAACCTGAATAGTTTGCGAGAGAGACTCTTCCAAAGCGGTAAAATGTGTGTCCCCCCCCCTCTAACTTCTAAAGTATTTGATGACATGATAATTCTAAAAAAAATATATGATGTACATTACTATAAAAACTACCAACGAAAATTGGTTTGAGCGAGATCTAGCAAGTAGTTTTTTTATACGTCATAAATGATAAACCTTAATTTAACTTGCATTAAATCAAATGAAATATAAAAATAAATCAAAAACCTTTTAATTTCATAGAAATAAACCTTATTGCTGCTGCGGAACCCTTCATGGGCGAGTCCAACTCGCACTTGGCCAGTTTTATTTGATTTGTTGATAGGCACATATTGCAGCTAAAATATAATAAAATAAAAGTAATAAAATCAAATCCGGTTCAAATAAAGCTCAAACATTTCAATATAAAATCCGATGTAACACGCGATATCGGGAGGCGTGTAATGTTGAAAAATTTTCCGGGCTCTTTAACGGGGGGGCTTTCATTCATAACTCACGAGCTAGCGGAGCCTTCGAATATTTCACCGTACCCCACCCCCCATAAATTCCGGAGCCGGGCCGCCAAATTAGGCGCGAGGGCGACTTATTCCTCGCCATTACCCGCGCCCGTCGCCGCTCCCGTCGCCGCTCCCGTCGCCGCTCGCCGTTCGCCGCGACTCATGACACTTCACACGTTTCACACCAGGTGATACCGTGTTACCAAGCCCTTTAGCCTTGTTCATTTTCGTTATCGCTTTTTTATAGAATCGCCGATCAAAATGTATGGAATTGACGTAAGCGCTCGTTAATATGACGTTGACGTTCGACTCGTTTAAATATCAATTCCATACATTTTGATCGGCGATTCCGTAAAAAAGCGATAAAAAAAACGTCTCGGCTACAGGCCTTGGTGTTACCAAGCCCTTTAGCCAAGATCTTTTTGTTATCGCTTCTTTATAGAATCGCCGATCAAAATGTATGGAATTGACATAAGCGCTCGTTAATATGACGTTGACGTTCGACTCGTCTAATGTCAATACCATATATTTTGTTTAGCGATTCTATAAAGATGCGATAAAGGAAACGTCTCGGCTGAAGGCTCAGGTGTTACCAGTTCTAAACTTCGGCGAATTGATACTAAAAATTTTAACATTTTCAAATTTTGCTCGCCGATACGGTCTTTCGCTTCAGGTTTCGATAGTTTTGAAATTTTCAAATTGGGTATCTCCAAGTTTATTGTTACAGCTGTTCTAGTTTGTTACTACGAGTATTTTAGTTCTTAGATTTTGTCCGGATCCTGCATGTTGAAATTGGGTAAGTATGACAATTCATCTGTTTATCCATTTGGTGAGCTGATCTCAATCGTTCGCGTTATCGCTGACTTCAAAAACCAGTTCCTAAAGAGGTATTGAATTACCCCAGCTGAACGATATGGAAACGGTGTTTCACCCACAGGTTTTATACCTGTGGCTGAAAATCCACATCGGCTTGAAGTTCCCAATATTGTTCTTATTTCAAACTTTAAATAGATTTCATTATTGGTTAAGGAAATCATTCAATTAATCGCGACCTCCACAGTTTGATGGGCGGTAATCTGTTGTGATTGTATATCGACGGGGGAGCAAGAGACAACTCATTCTGTCTCGAGATAGCGACGGCTTACCTAATTGATACATTTAGCAACAAAAGCGGGAGGTGCTTTGAAGATAACCATCAATCTATCCTTAAGGATTACGCTCCCGAGATCCAATCCGCATTGACCCATTTAGGGGATACATTAAGTATCTCCCCGCTAAATTATTGGGTGGTATCGCATAATATGCATTATTAATGATGTCAAAAAGATGAGTACTGCGTTGCCTGCTGTCGTACCTATACCTCATCGCATAGCAACGCTAAAAATAAATGTTGCTATATTAGAAACATTTATTTCTAGCGTAGGTGTACACCTCCAGATTTATCCGAATCTAACCTAACCTATTACTAATTTATCAGAACAAGTTTTTCATAGGAACTGAACTGAAGACGGATTTTTCAAGTAAATGCCAACAAAAACGCTAGTTTTATAAAATTCAAACGTATTTAAGTGCCGTCTACAATTATTAATTTACCATTTCCTCCAATTGTTAAAGTTTCCCATCAAATGCTATGGAAATAAGTTAGTACAAAACATTCATTACAATCGACTAAAGTTTGGTCCAATTCGGCTGATGGGCAACCCATTATTGTGATTACGGTGGAGTTTACAACTTTAATGATCTCACAACGCCCCTGTCAAAGATACATTTAATCAGTTGTTAACGTGTTCGAATGGATAATAATAATAGTAATACCGGCTCCCATACCGGTTTCAGTGACGGTGGCCGGTTTCATCGAAACCAGGCCAGCTACGCAGGAGTAACTTTACAGTGCCCAAGTGTGTGCGCAGTAAACAAGAGCACTCTCTATTCCCTTACTCTCATAACCCAGTGGGACGGACGACCGACACGACCGGCGAGAGACCAGGCGCAGAACCGACTTTTTACATGCCCATCCGACGCATGGATCATCCTCCTTGTCAGACAATCAGGTGATCAGCCTGCATTGTCCTAACCAAACTTGGAAATAACATGTTTCCAACGCGGGAATCGAACCCACGACCTCCGAGCCAAGAGCCGCGCTCTATACCACTAGACCACGGAAGCGTTTAATGGATAATTTATTTATTTATTTATTTTACAGACTCACCAACATGCATTCAATCCATATCCATACTAATATTATATGTGTGTCTGTCTGTCTATCTGTCTTCTATTACCTCTTCACGCCCTGAACGTTTATACGTGGGAGAGCCATGCTTCGCCACGAATGGGCCGGCTCGACCGGAGAAATATCACGTTCTCACAGAAAACCGGCGTGAAACAGCGCTTGCGCTGTGTTTCGCCGAGTGAGTGAGTTTATCGGAGGCCCAATCCAATGGTCGTATATCCTCGTTTCGAGGGCACATCTTTAACCATCTCCCCTAGCATTGAGATACTTGGCGTCAACATATCGAGCGAAGTCCAGTTCCGATATCATCTAGACGGTAAGGCCAAATTAGCCTCGAAGAAACTTGGTGTTCTTAACAGAGCGAGACAGTACTTCAGTCCGGACCAACGCTTACAACTCTACAAGGCACAGGTTCGGCCTCATATGGAATATTGTTCTCATCTCTGGGCAGGGGCGCCTAAATACCAACTGCTCCCTCTGGATCGTATCCAACGAAGGGCCGCTCGAATTGTTGACTGCCATAGTGCTTCAAACAGCTTGGACCCCTTGGAATTACGCCGAGATGTAGCTTTACTCTGCATCCTCTATCGGTTGTATCACGGGGAGTGCTCTGAGGAATTGTTCGGAATCATACCACCGGCAACTTTTCGCCATCGTCCCACGCGAAAAACATACCATCCTCATCACCTTGATGAGTGGCAGTCTTCCACAGTGCGTTTTTCGCGTAACTTTCTGTCGCGCACTGTAAAACTCTGGAATGAACTGTCACCAGCAGTATTTCCGGACCTATACGACCTGCAAACCTTCAAGAAAAGAGCGTATTCCCTCTTAAAAGGCCGGCAACGCAGCAACTGCAGCTCTTCTGATGTTGCGAGTGTCCATGGGCGACGGTAGTTGCTTACCACAGGTGACCCGTTTGCTCGTTTGCCCCCTTATTTAATTAAAAAAAAATCCCCTACCCTATTCCCTTCCCCTCCCATCCCTACCCTCCCCTATTACCCTATTCTCTCTAAAAGGCCGGCAACGCACCTGCAGCTCTTCTGATGCTGCGAGTGTCCATGGGCGACGGAAGTTGCTTTCCATCAGGTGACTCGTCTGCTCGTTTGCCCCCTTATTTCATAATAAAAAAATAAAAAAAAAACAATTTTGCTGGGTATGGAGATACTTTGAGTCCCGGAAAATGACATAGAACTACTTTTTATCTCGGAAAAATTTACGGTTCCCGCGCGATAAATGAATTTTGGAGCAACGGAGTTGCAGGCGACATTTAGTAAAAAATAAATGAACAAAATGATATTGTAAAACTACGAACTGTCAAAGGAAAAACGTCGGAAAATCTTTTAACCTCCTTTTTTGAGTGGACTATTTGTAAAGTTTTCAACGTGTTATTAAATTAATCATAAATTACTTTAATAACATGTTGGCAACATTAAAGTTAGTGAATCAAATTAAAACAAGACTAAGAAATAAAAAAAAATAAGCTTAGTATAAAAATTGACTTTCTTATTTTATGTACTGAAAAAAAAAACACAATAAAATAGTAAAATGTACAGATAATGGTATTGTGCACACGGGTATTATATTTATATGATCTCGTGGCCTAATTCTGATGATACTGTCACTAAAATCAGTGTGGGAGTTTGTATGGAAGAGGATTAGTTGCTAATTGCTATTTAATTAGTAATTATGAAACTAATAATAATATTAATGCATTTAATAACCATGTAATAAATCAAAATAAGCGACGTCAAATTGTACAAACTCTGGTTAGTCGAGGCTGGCTGGGTGTGACCCTTTCCGCTTGGCTTTTATAAGCTTAGGACGGCCTTCTTCATAATAATTCATAGCCGACCGCAGCCCGCAGCCCGCCAGATGATTGATACACTACAAATTATTACTTTAGCGAGGGATTTACGCACTCTGGGTCTTTGATTACAATCACGATAATTAAATATTTGCTACGTTTTACACACAAAGTCATAATAAGTGACTATTTTCAAACTTGTCGCAGAATGGAATAATTTGACTTTAATTTCTAAAGTGATTGGAAAAATATATAATAACAAATCTAAACCTATTCTCTAGTTCGACTTCTTATAACACCGCTTATCCGTTTGCGTTATTTTCCGAATTGATTGCAAAATAACAGTTTCTGGAGAGTCTACCATTTGACTACCACCGGTTCGGGAACTAGCTCGGCTAGAAGGACCGGCGTAAGAAACCCTATACCTCTATCTAAAGATAATATTATTGAAGTACACAAGTCTAATTGCTATTAAAATTAATCGCTCATTAACTTAATCGTCGCTCAAAGTTTCCGGTCAGTCGAGCACGAGGCTAACAAATCTGGGGCAGATCCGCGGGTAGATTGTCAAAGTTTACATTCACTACGAGAGACTGAACAGAGCAATATCATTAATTCAATTGGCACAACTTTACATTCAGCTCCAAGGGCGATTGTTCCTATTCACGACACCGAAATAAGGGAAACCTCAAAGGGTTAGCCCAACGATCCATTAAATGATTGGCGCGGGGCTAAAAATGTTGTACATCTCGTCTCCGTCCTAGACGGAAGAATCTTGTGTTTTCGAGCTAAGAGACATAATACAAATGTGGCGGTACCCACAATTCGCCTAACATTCCTGCATCGCGCTATCGAAGTTTTCTGAGCGCGTCGGTATATATACGACAGCTGAAATGTATCAAGTGGGCTCCGGCCTGACCGAGCATAACACCTAGCTGATAGCTCGGTCGGAAGATTTTCCTTTGGCCTCCACGCATGATATCCCACACAAAGACATTACAGTTTTTAAAAGTACAGTTTAGTACAGTACTAAATAGCCATTAGAGTACTTGTTATTTTAAATTAAAAAATGGAATATCTTTAAAAATAACTTGTTTTTGACACACAATTCAATTGCAATTATTGCTATACATTATGCTATACACCGTAACAAAACTAAATGATAATACTTTAGGGAGTGTAGGTAGGTTGTATAGAGGTCACCATAAAAGGAGCAGCCCTGAAAGAGCAATTTCTTTGTGATTAATATGGGCAAACGACCCATCGTCACGGGTTTGCACATACAAATCATAAAAAACTCTTTCAGCGCTGCTACTTTTACGGTGAACTCTATACAAGCGTCACATACACACTCTAAAGTCACTTAGTTTTGTTACACCCTGTATAAGAAATTATGTTCCTCTAACCTTAATAGGATACCGTATTCACATGATCAAAAACTACATTTACTGGAAAAAACAATAACTCCTGGTATTCACAAACAGAGAGAAACAAAGTTAAATTCGTGCCTTTGACGCATTTTCCTGCATTTAATATTTACTTTTTCACGTGCGGAGGGATCGCAGCTAGGGGCGTTACAACATTAAGCAGTTTCAATTTATTGGCTATTTCTTTTGCATTATTTAACGGGACGGCCAGACCGCTACGTTAATGGTTATTAGTGTGATATTCATCATTTTACCTGTTTTTGGCTATAACTCATTATCACATTGTTCTTATTTAACATAATATTATGTGATTACTCTGAAATATTTCCTCCTCCAGAAATTACAAAAAAAATATATCGCCGCGTTATAGTACTGGCAGTTATCAACCTACCTTAAATCGGCAGGGCATTTTACAAAACGGCATATTGCGACATAGTAATGGAAATTAATGCTTTTTTCTATTAATTTATTTAACGTGCTAATTTTCATGTCATACTTTTGCTTTGCTATTTACTAAAATTGCGGCATCGTGAACTCTCGGTTCGCATCGCACGTATTATTTTTCATCGAGTTAAATAAAGCAAGTCTAATAGCAATTAGCGCCACGGTGCGTACAGCACGGACGTGAACTTTTTCATACGATGATAATAATTAATAATTAGCAATCGTATTTTTTAGCAACTACGATTAGTTTATTCATTGCTAATAGGCAATTAACAATTAATTATTATTGCTAATGCTGTTTTATCAACACTATTACGCCTACTAGATATTTTCCCAACCGCCACATGAACAACTCAACTTACAAACTAAATCCAATATACGCGCTAGAAAACAGTACCGATGGGAATATCAATTGATTACTGCGATACTTGTGCGTGTATTAATTATCGACGGTAGCACCTGGGAAATTACTGAAAATGTATTGGACGTGAATGAATATTGTATGCGACACTCGACGTACAAAGGAGTTTTACCAAGGGCTTAATTATACACAATCCTGCTCGCGAAATATACACAAAGTTAAAACGTGAAATTTAATGAATTGCGACTCTCTTGACGTATCAAGTTCAATATTCGGATATGTAAATATTGTTTATTCACAACAAAGGTGACATTCATAAATAAATAACATTCATTAAAGAATTATTTAGAATATTAAATTAAGAATATAATTTGATACGTTAAGCAATGAAATCGATGTAATTTTAACAACATAAAGCACGAACATAATAATTGAAAACGATGATAATAATAATTATCGATAACGAAAACGTAGTATGCAAAATAGACCTCGTAGTCCATGGGAGCCTCGCAGAGAAGCAGATCAATTATACGGGACGAATTAGGGGGCGAAAACCATCGAATTGGCGAAGATTTACGGGGGCAAACTCCAGCCTTAATTGTTGACGCTGTTTGTTTAGGCGAGCACTCTTCAGCACTCAATGCTAACAATACTCTCGTTCTGAACTCTATTCCGATGGCGCTTACATTTGAATTTAGGAAACTTCGCAAAACCCGATAACCGCAGCGAATAAACGAGTCCATTCCTATTTTTTTATCGCAAAGTATTTGAATGGCATTCAATGGTTACGGATTTCGGTCAATATTACGAGACCCACGAGCTAAAGGGTTGTTGAACAAGATAAATGTATAGATTTCAGTTATTTTATGAAAGAAGTAATTGTGATTTAATAAAACTCTGAATTAAAGTTTTTATTATTTCGACGTGAAATTTTAGAATTATTTTTTTTTTTCATTAATTTGATTCGTTTATTTTTATTAACATTTGGTTATCCTTTTTGAAATAAAGCAAAGCAATCTGTGCTGAATGCTGATATTAACATATTACAAAAAGGGAATCAAGAAAAGGGGCGCAAGAATTACGTTTTTGATTCAAAATGATAATGTATTGCGGAATGATACAACATGTTTCGGCAGCGGCTGCGGGAATCCGACGCGAATTAAATACGAAAGCGGCCGATTACACGCCGACCTGACGCGACCCCACGCGACCCCACGCGACCCGCAGCGGCCCGACGCGACCCGCCACTTAGAATTCAGCCGACGAATCGGGGACATCGAATCGAGAAAATTCCACTCCACTCTTCTTTTATTACGTATTTCTTACCCCGGAAGACTGATATTTTAATATTTTTACGTCCCTCGAGAGATCGCCGTTTTGATCTACAACTCACAAAACATAATTCTTTATAAAGGAAATATTCCTCACGCATAAGGGCGAAGTTTTGTGAGAGCGGCTGACAACTGTATAGAAATATTTTATGGCCCCGTGATTTGTCGTCGTTACGGGGGGTGGATATGGAATACCATCACAGTCTATTCAAGTTCAGATCAGTGACCTTTACCATGACTTTTCTTCCGTGACCTTTCCTTTATGTCCCCAAATGTATTCTTTATAAAATTGACAAAAATTGACAACAGGATATAATCATATTTTTAATGTTGAGCGGCGAGTGTAAAAATGTTTGTAAGATTAATTATTACTTTTTTAAGGATCGAGTAATACACAATAAGTATATTATTACTACTCACATGTCATTGCTGGGTGATAAGTATAGAAAGCTTTTCTATTCGTCCAATATCTTACCTGAAAAAGAATAAAAGGATTATTAGAAAATGTGAAAATTTCCGAATAATATACACCCTAATCAAAAATACATTTAAGCTGAAAATAAAATAAAAATATAAAGTTACGTTATTTAACATAATCCGGAATTATATTAATAATTGCTAGTATTGTTGATACACAATATTAAGGTGGTTCGTTTCCCTTACAAAAAAACAATCGACATTAATTAGCTAATTTCATACTGTTACTACATAAATTTATATGCACATCAATTTATTTTGCAATACCATTCCCGCGAAATATATTTAATTTAAAATACTTTATTTCACACAGAAGTCACATTTTTATTGATTTTTTTTATAAAAAGTGACATTTGTGGCTTATGTCACTTTTTATAAAGAAATCAATAAAAATGTGACTTCTGAGTTCTGTGTGAAATAAAGTATTTTAAATATATTTCGCGGGAATGGTATTGCAAAATAAATCGATGTGCGTATAAATTTATGTAGTAATAGTATGAAATTAGCTAATTAATGTCGATTGTTTTTTTGTATGGGAAACGAACCACCTTAAAGGTATTATATTTTAAGGTATTATTGATAGAACACGGCAAAGTATATTCTCGTTTCGTGTTCTCAAAGTAAAAAGTGACTTACGACGTAAATTACGCACCGGATCAATATTTGCAAAAACTTCCCAGACGAAGCTGAAGTTTCAGAAATAAACAACAACACGCCAAAGAGTAAATTAATATAGCGGCCGCGAAAAACAATATTTTCATTTTAAATATGAAAGAATCATTTAATAAAAGAAGTGCAAAGTATAAAATATAATTTTATTGCACATCGTCCATTGTTCGTGCACCCATATCGCTCAAGAGACAATAACCATGTATTTTTCGTCGATAAAAACTATCCCACGTCCTTTGCCAAAACCATCCAAAACTAACACATAAAATTCGACCAAAATAGGTTCAGTGGCTTCTACATAAAGGGGATTACCTCTACTGCAGGCAGACAGGTACACTTATTTTCGAATTAGTGTAGATTTAATTTAATCCAAAAAAAATCTATATATATCATAATATTTGTCTTACATAGATTACACGTTATATTTTGAATTACACTTTTATCGTAATGCAATATGCAATTTTCATATTATGGCACATATTCAAAGCAACTGTTTTATTCAGCTTCAAGAACATACAGCATATTCAGTACATTGGAAATACCTAGGCAAACTTTCTAGTACGGGAGCCCTAGAACAATTTTTGTTTATTACTATCAAGCAAATTTTTTGTGAGTATTTTCATTTTGATAAGACGAACAACATTTTATTTGCGAAAAATCTCAAAAGTGGTAGCTAACAGAGATAGAAAAGATTTCATACTTTGAATTGATGGTCCTAAAATATGGATTGTTCTATTTGTAGGACAATGTTACTCTTAAATTATATAACTATTAACCTATCAATATACAAAAAATCTGCTCGTTAGTGTTCCGTTATAGGGCTCTGTAATCAACAAAATTTGGTTGACTAAAACTGGAATAAAAATGTTGTTCATCTTATCAAAATGAAGCTACTCACAAAAATTAGCTTGATAGTAATAAAAAAAAATTGTTCTAGGGCTCCCGTACTATTCACAGTCTTGACTCATGCCTAACTAGACATAAGCTGATATTAAACTGATTCCCTTCTATCAGCGCAAAGGCCGTCCCAATTAGCAGCGCGTTTGACCCGGCCGGCGCACGTTACATCTTCCACGGTCGGGTCAAGTGCCTTAATTGTCTGCGGTCTCGGCGACGTGTCGAGGACCTGAAAATTACCGCCACCACATCAGGCCAATAGCACCTTTATGTTAATGACACAAGGACCATGGAGAGTCATAGGTAAAATGACCTTAATGTTACCTACTGATCGTATTGCTAATGTGATAATAGGGACAAACTCTAGAAGCAGTAAAGTAAATTGTGTAGGATGCTGAAAATATCCTCATCCAAATGACGCATGGCTTACCATAATGTTCTCATAGAATGTAAAACATACATACATCCTAGTAGGATATATCCCACAATGCAACTTTCGAATGCAAAATAAAAACTTTCGAATGCAAAATAAAAAAGCTGGAAACCCAATTATCATTGAATTTTCTTCATTCAAAACTAAGGAAGCAATTAAAACTGGCTTAAAAAAGTACAACAAAGAAAAAAATAGTAATTTAAAAGCATCTGATCTGAAGTTAACATCAAATAACAATGAATCCATCTATATATCAGACTGTCTTACACCAAAGGCCAGGAAACTGTATTACTTAGCAAGAAATTTTAAAGCTCAATATGGCTATAAATATTGCTGGACATCGCATGGAAGAATATTTTTACGTCACGGTGAAGGAAAACCAAAAGTTCGCATAGACAATGAAAGTGACCTCGATACTCTTTTAAAAAAAGACTGACTAGAACCTGTTTTTTGCATGCTTTATATTATAATAATGTTTATAGCTTTTAGATTACACAACAAACTTCGCTCTGTAAACCACAAGTTTAACGTAAATTTTTCATCACACTCAATCATAAAAACTCATCATAAACTATTGTTAGTACTGTACCAAAAAGACACTTTAGTAAACCTACATAGTAATTATTTAACCCGACCACAAAATCTTATTGTTATACTAACTTTCACTACAGCTACCGTCTCAAACAAATCATTTAAAATTCGCAGCCAGAAATAATATAGATTTTTTAGACCACTTTAATATAACTGAATTTAATGCCTGTGAACCGGAAGAATGTCAATCTATTTTGCCACACCCAAATTTCTTACTTAAAGTACTTCATCAAAATATCAGGAGCATAAATAAAAATTTCCAACATCTTAAAGTTTTACACAACAGATTGGAATTGGACCTTGATATTATAGTTCTGTCTGAATCCTGGCTATCGTGTGTAAACAACCTTCCTACACTTACTAGTTATAAAAGTTACTCAACTACCAAAAACTACAATCAAAATGACGGTATTGTTTTATTTGTTAAGGATGAATTAGAGTGCAAGGTTATTGAACCCAATTTTGTAGAAGCGAATTGCTTAATTGTAAAAATCGGAGATGATACAGCAATAATTGCTATTTACAGACCTCCTTGCTTTCGTTCGTTGGACAATTTTCTTAAGAGCCTAAATGATCTACTCGCAACAATTACAGCTTTTAAAAATATTATTTTGATTGGTGACGTAAATATTAATATTGCCGAGATTAACTCCGAAACGTCTAATTATCTTAATGTTTTGGCTTACTACGGTATGGTCCCAGCCTTTTACGCCCCGACAAGAGAGGACAATTGTCTGGACCATTTGATTTTGAAGTCTAATTTAACATCACATACTTTTGTACTTAAAAGTGCTATAACAGATCACTCACCTGTACTTTTCTGCCTTAAAACTAAAAATACGACTACTTCCGATAGAAAATCAAAATATTTTAATAAAATTAAATTTGACACACTTTTGGACGAGGCTAAATTAATCGACTTCAGCAATATCTACAGAAACGACATTTCAATAGATCATTCAATGGACCTGTTTATAGAACGTATTCAAAATCTAGTAAAAAATAATACTGTTCAGGTTAAAAAGTCTAAAAGTAAAACTAATTTAAAACCATGGATAACAGTAGGCTTACTTAGATGTATTAGAAACAGAGATAGAATGCACTATAAAATTAAAAAAGATCCTAAAAATAGTATTCTAATTAATTCGTATAAAAGGTACAGGAATTATTGTAATCAAATTTTAAAAAAATGTAAACAACAATACGAGAAAAATGAATTAGAATCAGCAGGTAAAAATATTAAAAAAATGTGGAATGTAATAAATTCAATTTCAAACAGAATCAAGACAAAAGAAATTCCCGTTGAACTTCTAAAAATCAAAAATACCCCAAAGGAGACTACAGACTCCGTAAATGAATTTTTCGCTAATATAGGAGCTGATCTCGCAAACAGAATAAAAATAAGAACGAAGGTATCAACAATTGCGGTAAATGATAATCCAATAAAATCCTGCTGTGATTCACTTGTACTTTTCCCCACCACGGAAAAGGAGGTTGATCGTTTGATTCGTGATTTAAAATCAGATTGTGGAGCTGGGTATGACGGGATCACAGCTAGTATCCTAAGAAATGTTAAAGATATTATTGTCCCACCTTTAACATTTATATTTAATAGATGCATAAATGAAGGAATCTTCCCAACATCACTAAAAAAATCTACAATAATACCAATATTTAAGTCCGGTGATAAAGAAAATATTGGGAATTACCGCCCAATTTCTATGTTGCCAGTTGTGTCGAAACTTTTAGAACGTATTATTAATAAAGGTTTAATACATTTTCTAGAGAAGAGAGGTATTCTGTCAAAAAACCAGTTTGGATTTAGAAAACAAAAATCCACTAGTGATGCTTTCCACAATTTGACAGAACACTTAGTGGATTGTCTTGACAGGAAGAATAAATGTCTCTCAATATTTATTGACCTTCAAAAAGCATTTGACACGGTTTGCCCTATCAAGTTAATAGATAAACTAGAGAAAATCGGTGTACGGGGAACTCCACTTTTGCTTCTTAAAAGCTATCTGCATGACCGACGTCAGACCGTTAGAATCGGTGATATGGTAAGCAGTGAGCTCCCTGTCAAATTTGGTGTTCCCCAAGGTAGTATCTTGGGTCCAACCCTATTCCTGTGTTACATAAACGAACTGTGCAATCTCAACATCAAAAATTGTAAAATAATTGCTTACGCAGACGACACTTGTCTCACATTCTACGGTCTCTCTTGGAATGAAACTTACCAATTAGCACAGGATGGCTTTAATATAGTAACACGCTGGTTGGAACAGAATACGCTTACACTAAATGCAATAAAAACGAAATATATTACATTTACCATTAGAAATTCTAAAGAAATGGAAAGCTGCCTAAAGAGACTCAAAATCCTAGCCCACTCCTGTGGTCTACAGACGTCTGACTGTTCATGCACAGAAATACAGCGAGTACCTCATATTAAATACCTGGGCATAACTATCGACGAAAAATTAAACTTTCACGAGCAAATAAAAAACGTTATTCAAAGGATACGGAAATTAACGCATGTGTTCAGATGTCTCAGGCATGTAACTGACTGGAAGCTTTTAAAAACAATATATTTCGCCCTCTGTCAATCCATCGTGAACTACGGCATAACGATTTGGGGAGGATCCGACAAAAAGATAATGCTGGAAGTTGAACGTGCTCAGAGAATGCTTCTTAAAGTGGCGTTATGCCAGCCACGTCTTTTCCCCACAGTAACTCTATATAAAATGGCAAACGTTTTAAGTATCAGAAAATTATATATATTAGAAGTAATAATTAAAAAACACAAAACAATAGAATATCAAGCATCAAATTCCATTCTTCAAAATCGTAGATACTTTCATATTTGTCCATCTATTAGAGTCAACACAAGTTTTGCCAGAAAATCTTACAACTTTAGAAGTGGGAAATTTTACAACACTGCAAATAAATTATTCTCAATTTATCATCTAAACACCCGTGAGTGCAAAATGAAACTAAATGAATGGTTGATGAAACTTAACTATAATGAAACTGAAAACCTCCTTATTAACATAATATAGGTAGTGGCACTAATAATAATAAACTCTTAAACTCAGACACACAAACCCGCACAAAAACACACACACACACACACTCACACACACACACACACACATATATATTATAAATAAATAATAAGAAAGTTAGTAGGTAAATTAACCCATCAGTCGTGGCAAAACGAGACACAATAGCTTTTTCATTGTTATCGTGGCCGGATGTGGCCGCTTGGGGCTTCATGAATTAAAGTTAAATATAGGTACAACGATAACTCTAATTTTATAAATGCTTAGTGCTTTCGAAGAAATATTGTAAACAATATTATTGTTATTAATAATTACGGCAAAGTTGTTAATTATAGAGTAACTGGAGAGGGGGAGCCAGGAGTCCCAAGGCACAGGGTAACCTAGTTTGGGCTCCTGTCTCCCACACTGCAAGTCTAAAATGTTTGTTCATATTTTTGTATTCTGTTTTCATTTTTTCTGTGTACTTGTTGTGGGAGAAATAAACTTATTTTATTATTATTATTATTTTATTATTAATGAAAAAATGTACACTAATCTAGGCTTTATATAATATAAAGACATAGATTAGTGTACATTTCTCATACCAAATCGTAAACGTACCCACCTATTGCATAGTAATAGTAATAGCACCTAGGGCAGGAAAATAAGATCTGAGGCTTTCTTATTTACTGCCCGTGGTGCGTATACTATTTTTCTCAACGACGGAGGCGGAAAACGGTAACATCGGTAAGCGCAGCGGGAAGAAAGTTGACGTTTTCCGCCCGGAGGTGAGAAAAAGAATAATCAATATAACCTTTTTAAAGATAAAACACAAACATCACAATATAATTTAAGGATCTTAAGAAATTGTTTACACGTCAATATTCAAAAGTTTCGCGCGCAAACTAATGATCTTAAAATAAAAACCTTTCAGAATTAATTGGCAGGTCTTCGTAAACATTTCACAAACAAACAACAATGGATATCCTTATAGGCTCAAAATAGCAAATCGCAACCATTAGCCGTTGGTAACGCAGAATAAAAAATGCGTAAGCCCATTTCGTGGACAAAGCGCGAAGTCGGCAACAAAAACGGCCCACATGATGTGGTGTCAACTGAGATAATGTATATCGCGGTATCGGGGCGTCTTCCATTGTTGTCCCGGGCCGCGATCTCGGGTCGTTTGTCCGGGCTACCCCGGGCACATCCCGGACAAACACCGCCGAAACCCGAGATCCGCTACAACACGGGGGCGTTATTGATGAACGTAAATAAACATTTTCCTTTAATTTTCTTCATGCTACGTTGATTTTAGCAAAAGTATCAATAAAATAAAAGTAAGACTTAAATATATATGTACTTGAATAAAAAAAGAATATATTTACAAAGTACTGTTGTTACTAAGATTTTCTTGTTAAAGTGCTGCTAATGATCTAACTAACATATTTTAAAAGAACGCTTAAGTGGAAGCCAAACTCCGAGATACGATCAAACTCCTTACAACTCGTAGTTAGACAAAGTGATCGCGTTCGCAAAGTGGTACTTTAAAAAACAATACTTTAAAGATCGCGACGTCCTCGGAACATGGAAACTTGGAGGAAACATCCAATATACGAGAGTGGGCTGCCGGCGCCGAACGGCGGGCGGCGTGTTGCATCTGAAAACTTCGCTCGAAGTCGACCTATCGATCGGTCGACTTGTCGCAACTTCGATATTAGTTCGCGTGATCGATCCCGGCCCGGCCAGTTTGACAGTTACGATGGTGACAGATGACGCCAGAAGCCATAACGCGCGACTGATTTGTCTATAAATTGCGTTAATGTAAACGCTCTGAAAAATTGTTGTTTGAAAGTTAAAAATGCTTTTGCGCGTGTAAAAACAAGTTTTTAGTAAAACTTATGGCATTATCATCGAAAGTTTTGAATTGCAGTTAGTTTAGGGGGTATATAATTTTGATTGACCATTATTTTTAAACTGTTCTTTAAAACAGAAATATGATGCCCTGCGGGGCTAAAATGGTCGCTTTGGAGAATCATAATATGAATCATAATATGATAATTTGACATTCGTGAGTTTGACAGTTTTGACAATTTATTTTGTGAATTGATTGAGAGGAATTGCTAAATGTGACCATTTTAGCCCTGCTGAACATTGCAGACGGCTACATAATCTGTAAAGTACTCCAAGAATCGAAATAAAAACGCTCCGCTTATCTAGATGTATGGTTATCTACATCTCTGTAAGCTCACATGGGTCCGGATAAAGTTGGATCAGATAAGAGGATGCAACTGCTCCATCCCTAATTATCCCTTATCGGCGAAATGTTCCGGAGGAGGGGAAATGGACGAAGCAATTACGGACGAAGAACATCAGTGACGCTTAGGATATTGACCACACTTTGCAAGACTATGTTATGTGCAGTTTTATTTGTTTCATTTAATTAGCTTACGTGTAAAGTTTAAAGTTCTAGACAACCATTTTTAATTAACGTTCCAGCGTTTATAATGGGCATCTGGTTATGATACAGCGTGACAAGACTTAATCTGTACCTAAAGGTTTATACCTTATACCTTTAATTCTTACAGATTAGTCTGATTACAGCTAACATCAAGGTGTTGGCGTACAATCAGGCTATAATTCCGAATTTCTGATGTTTTTCTAATGTAATGACTAAATGTTAATTAACCAATCAGTACGTCGTAGAATAGATATAGTGCCGTCCAAAAACTTTAGAAATGTGCATCAATCGGTTACTACAGTCATATTCTTAGGTACCTCTTCGTTCACAATAAAACCTTAGCAAATCTCTTGCGCTGAGTGTTAGTAAGCGGACGGGGACCAAATCCGCCGAGTACGCTCAACCTATCTTGTTATTTACTTTTAAAGTGTTCAGCGCCTTTAGTGTCACTCCCGAGATTAATTTGTGTCGGGCCGTCGGTAATGGGCTAAAATAATTGACTGGGCGACGGTGCTTTATTTATTATAGGCGCGCTGACACGTAGCGAGTGCGTCAACGTTAATCTATTTGCGCCAAAATCAATAGCTTTCGGGCTCCGTAAACTAGTAATTAAATACGCGGAAATATACCACAAACAAACCATCAGAAATATGCGCATTTGTTATCTGTAATATATATTATAATAGGCATATTTGTGGATATGGAATATGAAAACCTTTTCATAGAAATGTACTCAATACTGTATTGAATTACGAATACAAGAAATCGTTTTGACATCGCCATACCTACATTGTCAATATTATAATTATGAAATAGCACCAGTAATAAAAAAAAAATATAAGATTCTCCTTTATAAAGTATAAGTTAACATTGAATGCTACAATTCAAAAAACGTAATTTAAAAAATTGCTACGGAACCTACGAATAATACGGAACCCAGTATGAAATACTCGACTCGTGCTTTCACGTTTTTCAGTTCTCGCTGACGTAAGCGTTGGGCTCGGGCGAGTTAATTCTGATTAGTTTGCAGATACAATTATATGATGTTTGAGTAAATTACGTATGCTAATATGAGTTTGCACATTCAGTGGTATTTAATATGTGTGCTGTAGTGTATGCTTACACAATGTTCCCCAAATTAATATTGTAATAATGTAATAAGTTTACATTCTTTGTACGCGCTGTTCAAGACGTTGCTCCTTTTTGTTTAATGTCTAAAAATATTTTACACGAAAAACGACGACTTAAATTTATAAAAATAGATGTAGTCCATGACTTTCTACATACAATATCTAAGCTTGTCCTAGTTTTTCTCTGATACATTTATCAAAATAGGTAGGTATGTTTGGAGGTTATTTACGCAAACAAATGAATGTAAAAACAACTAAACACACTTAAAATTTGTCGTATATAGTTGAAGAAACTTCACACAGCAAACTTTCCTTCAGAAAACACGATCTTATTGCCACGCTATTGAAAGTCACAAGTTCTATCCGGCACGCGTTGTGTCTTATAAAGAAACTTCCCGATAAATATACGAGTTGAGGTCGAATCGAAGACGCAACAACAAAGTCGGGGGAAGCCGAGAGTACAATGTAACGTTGAAGCCGCTAGAAATACGATGTAACTCTGGAAAACCGCTAAGAATTAGAGTAAACTAATGGGAAAGGTCAATTTTTGGTCACAGCCGAAGTCCATTAATCGGTTATCACCGTAACCTTTGGCCTAAATGAAAGGTTTTTTTAAAAATAAAAATCTATATATAAGCTATTTCAATCACTAACATTTTATAGTGACCAAAAATTTTTGGAAGTAAGAAAAGCGTATCTTAATATTATAATATCATTGGTTTCTGCTCATTCTCTGTCAACAGCTTGTTTTTTTAATGAAGAGCTTCGTGAACTTTGCTTTTGGTTGTGACATTGGCCTGAATTCATCCATCCTGAAAGGTTTTGAAGAAAATGATTGGTTTTGCCGAAAATAATTATTCCGAAGTCGATGCTTCCATCGGAAACTAAATACGATGTAAGTACGGAAAACTCTATAGGAATAGATCCATTGTAACTTGTCTTATGGGAAACTTGCCCCGATCGACCAGCCACACAACAATGCAAGACAAAGGATCCTTAGAAATACTTTACGCTGTTGGGAAAAGTTCAGGCATGTACATGTCTTGAATTCTATTGATGGCTCGCATATTATATGACTTGTTCTATGGATAATTAATCATAGTTAAAACGCACGTAAATTCAATGGATAAATCGCTTTTTAACCTCTTTTAAAACTTTGTCACATTAGCGCACCTATTATATTTTGTTCACCAAGAAAATTACTTATATTTTGAGTATATCTGCGGTCGCCCAATTCAACGGCGCTGCAACGCTTTCTTCATTAGGTCGGTCAAACGGCAACTTTGCCGATAGTGCATGACATCCACGGCATAAGACTCGAATTTAGATACTTTCAGTTGCAATGTTGAAAAAATATCTTTTTGTCCTAATTATCAACATTTTTCAGAAATGCTTATGAACAAAACCATTATTTCACCGCCCAATATCTGACATTCTGATAACAATTTCTTATTACATTCCCGTTAGATAAGAATGTTTCGCAAATAAACAGATATAGGTAAAGAAAGCGAACGCCATCGAGACGAGGCCGGAGATATTCCTTTGTTGTGAGGCTGTCTGTTCGCCGAGTGGGGCTTATCCGGTATTACACGAGCGATGGCTGTCGAACTGAGGGCTGTACACAAATATAAAGGTCTGGAGGATTACGGGCGCAGTTGGCGCTAGTCAAAACTTAGTAATTTCTTATGGGTCAATACTCCGTAGCTTACGGTAGAGTGACTAGGTTTGAAAACTGTAAATGTGGCGTGTAATCGTCTAGATAAAATATTAAGAAAACTATCATTGGTGTGAAAAAGAACATATTATATGCCGTTGAAGTAAGAAACCTGCTTTTTGGAAGTCGGTTAAAAAGGCGTACCTTATCTGAATCAATTTCTATAGGCTACGCGAACTTCTTACATCTTGTAGGACGATCCAATCTCTACTATGTAATATTAAGGCAGAGCTACAATCTGAAGAAAAGGCAGTCCTCGCCACAGAAGTACTATTAAAGGTTACGTGGTTATGTCATCTTACTATGGTTTAATGTAAATAGCTTTAATATTAATTATTATACACACAAAAACCGAGGGTCGGATGGGTCCAGTGATTTATCTTTTCTAATACAAATGAATTATTGTGGCATTGTTTATTATTCATCGTCGTGCAAATTTTAGATTTATGTTTAAGGGTTAATTAAATGTAGATTTGTGAATAAACTAATAACGAGAACTTCATAATTAACCAAAGAACGAGGCCACGAACGCCACTGCAGCGGCAGCTTTACCGCTCCATCGTTTTACAAGTACGCGCTTAACGTTAAAAAATATGTCATATAAAAAATTGCGCCGTCGTATGCGGTGGTTTGTCGAATAATGCACAGGTTGCGTTGTTACTGTCTTATCTATAAATCGCAACGCAGCTATGTGACATACAATGTGTAATTCCAACGACGTAACGCCAACGCACGGGTACAATGTGGCCTCACTTTAGCCGAAAAAAACATTCGCATGTAAAATATATTTTCCTTAGCAAGACAACTTAGAAGCAGTTTGGAACATTTTTACAAGAGCCCATTGAGGGGAGTCACGTACGTTGAAGTTTTTGAGTATGTTAAAAATATGTTGTAGAGGGATAAGTATTAAGTATTCCGGCGAAGTTGGATAAGGATCCACTTCAATTTGGAATGAGATTCGGATATGCGATCAAAGTTGGTGCGCATAAGTTTGGAGTTGAGTGTGTTCGGGGCTCCTTTACACAGGTGGTATAATGCAACCGAACTTTCAAATAAAAATAACAGTACTATTGTGCTTAAATTTTGCAGATTCGAACTTTATTGACGACCTCTGTTGCTCAATGGGTAGAGTGTGTGGCAGCTCAAGCCGAGGGTCGCGGGTTCGAATCCCGCCGACGGAACAAAAAATTTCAATATTCCTGGGTCACCGATGTGTATTAAATATGTGTATGATATAATAAAAATCTTAAATATATGTGTAGTATAAAAGTATTAAATATATTTCCATTGTCTGGTACCCGTAACACAAGTCCTTCAGGTACTTAGCACGGGGCCAGATTGACGTGGTAAAGCGTCCATAGATATTATTATTATTATTTTAAAATTTGAAAATAAATAGTACATAAGTTCAGTAAATTCATTCTACTTTAAATAATGCTCAGCTATCTTCATTTTTCTACATCCAAGCATCATTGAAAAAATTTCGAGCACAGCCGTTCTCGAGTTTTATTCGTATAGATTCATCTACCACAAAATACAACCAAACAGGGCAAAAAGAAGAAGTGATTTCTCTTGTTTATAGTTGAGATTACTTGCGAACAAATCTTATAAATCTTTTCGGCGCCCACATTGTTGCGTCCGGAGGCCCGAGCTGAGTTTGAGGAATGACTGGTACGTATTTGTACGGGCCACGGGAAGGGCACGGCCGACCCTTAGGGCTTAGGGCTGGAGATCGATGCGCCACGTCAGCGGGGACTTATTTCACCAACACTGAATTGAGGCCACGTAATCACTTTCAATGATTATGTGACTTTGTTCGCAGATGTGACGTCATTGTACAACCCCAGTATGTGACAGACAGTAGTGCGTCTACACAAATGTGAGAAAGTGGAAATGTTTGTATTTTTGTATGTTTGTATGTGCATAACGTGTAAACGACTAAACCGATTTTGATAAGTTTTTTTTTAATATTTAGAATGCTACATATTTCACAAGTAAATGTAAAAATGTGTTTTTTCAAACGATCTGCTAGTGAACTATAGAATCATAATTGTTAATTAGTATTAAATATTATTATTTACCCAAAAAATCAATTTAACAATGATGGTTATAAATTATAATGTAAGCAGCCTTAGCTACAATATTCCGTAGAGCCTCTACGCACGTAGCATTAACGTAGCAACCGTAATTACGGGAAATACGGACCGACTAGAGAGAACCTTCCCGAATTAACACACCTGCAAAGCATTCAAACCCACGGGGGCCATAACCCGACGAATGGAAAACGTAACATAACAAAATCAATAATCTATGGG
Source organism: Polyommatus iphigenia (assembly GCA_963422495.1). Classification (NCBI taxonomy): domain Eukaryota; kingdom Metazoa; phylum Arthropoda; class Insecta; order Lepidoptera; family Lycaenidae; genus Polyommatus; species Polyommatus iphigenia. The sequence continues at coordinate 29,904,044 of OY730185.1, read as the reverse complement.
ATATAGCACACCTGTCGCGACCGCCGTCACCTAGCGACGGGCACAAACATTGCGCTGAACCGTACGGCCGACACAACTACACCAACTCAAATTACCGTTATTAAAGTTCCGCTTTCATGTCTCGATGTTCCCTGTAATTTGGAGTAATACAGCCATAAAGCGTATTAGAATAATTTTTTCATAAACTTTTAATGGTTTCAGTGCTGCGACACATTTTCTTGATGCATATTTATTTTGATATTTTTAAAATTTAAATAAAAACTAATTTAACTAGCTATACCAGTATAATACTTTACACGGATACTCAACAAATAGCAACACAAACATAAAACCCAATTTGCCGTTTCATGTAGCTGTAAGCCACAAAAAACATGATTGAAATTTCCGCATAAAACAGAAATCAGATGGAGCCGAAAACTAAAAAATTTGGAGCAAATTGTGTAGAAAGTTCGGTCGGAACAATGAACCGTGAAGGGGGAATAGACGCCGTTCTCGTAAGGGGAAAAACAATAACTGGAGGCGTAGCGCAAGGGCCGTTTTTAGGGCCCATAAATCAAAACATGGACAATATTTTCGGTACAATGCTGGCCGAGCACTTCGGCCCTTGGATTTTTTCCGCGCGTTCGGATTATTGACTTTATGACTCAACAGAGCCGGCCGTTGTTTATTTTTGGCCGGGGACGTGAAACGACGACGACGCGAACTAATTTCGCCATAAAAGGAAGCATAAATGTTGCGTTACACTTTTAGTGGTGCACTTAAAGTGACATTTGAATTGTTTTTATCTATATTGTGCCGTAAGCCGTAAACTTTTGTTTCGGAAACGCCGAGAGTACATTGATATTATCGTTTTATTTGTTGTCTGAGCATAGACAGGCTTTTAAGTTGTTACATTATACTGTGCTATGACGTACGCGGTATGAGTATTTTTGACAGAAAAGAAAAGGTTTAAGAAAATTGTAATGATCTCTACGTCAATTTTAAACCTCAAATGCCAAAAAGGTCTTAGACACTAATTGAATATTATTCTCTTATTTACAGAAACTCTAATATTATGTTCTGTAAATAAAGAACCAAGTTGAATAAATCACAAAAAAAACCCTTTTAAAAACTAAATCATATCAAAGGCTAACTTGAAGTCTGAACAGAAAAAGGAAAAAATACAACGCAAACGGTTGACAAACAAACGAGAAAATGGGGTGAAACTGCTTTGTCTTTGTCTATTTAAATATTGAAAATCGAATTACCCTTTTTGTTTGAATGCCCTTGTCAGTTTTTCATTTCAGCCAGTATCATTTTTGTCTTATGTGCATTTTAACTAAAAAATAATATATTGTTGTATACTAATATTATAAATGCGAAAGTGTGTCTGTCTGCCTGCCTGCCTGCTGTCTTCACGCCCAAACCGCTGAAACGATTTTGCTGAAATTTGGTATGGATATACTTTGAGTTCCGGGATAGAACATAGGATACTTTCTTTCCCGGAAAAATGTACAGTTCCCGCGCGTTAAACGAATTTAGACGCAATGTAGTTGCGGGCAATAACAAGTATCGTATATCTTATATTTGACACTATACACAAGTAAAGGCTTGGGTTTTCATTTCCATGGGCCGCGGTTATCAAATGTTCCGACGGGATAGGACGTGACATATGACTGGAAGGGTAGCGATAAAAATAGGGTTTGATGTGAGGTCCCCCAAAGATTGATGAATGAAGTCAAGTTGGATAGAGATTAAAATCTGTGCAAACTGACTAAACTTCGTACTTTATAACAAAATGTTTCGTTAGGATACAAAATATACAATCAGATGAACTACTGTTTATTTAACATCAATAATAATTATTATGTTAGTAAAAACATATCGTTTTATTTATTTTAATACCAAGTGAATATTTATTGAGAAATGCGAGACATAATATTCATAGTTTCGTTCAGTAAACGATGTACCATTTTCATAATATTGAAAATAGCCTGCATTGAGGAAACTATTCCCGCAGAAGTGATGGCTTTATGCAATAAAAAACCTCATGTGTGAAATATGAAAGCCTGTTATCCTCATTTTTCATTCAGCGACTTCGGTGCGCGGTCCCTCATATAAATAGCATTCTTATGCCTTTACAATACAGCTTAATTTACATTCACGAGAACCTTAGATTCCGTCCGGCTTGAACCATAAACATATGTAAATTTTCTAGAAAATTCGGTTCAGCGTGCGGGCCGGTGAAACTGATAATTTAGTATAAATCGATTAACAGGAGCGTGCGGTGTTTAATACACCGAGAGGATTATAGGGAAATTTAAAAGCCGACGTAACTTCAACCGTTATCGCATTTTAGACGGTAATTTTTTTCGGTTTTACCTACTTACTTGCCACATATAGGCATACAGTTTGTCTGATATTGCGCACAGACACTTACTTACATTGACTTTTATGTCCAATCTTATTTGCAAATATATCATTATATATTTTCAAACAAGACATAAAAAACATCATAAAATATACTTCTACAGTCTTTAAAACATAGTCTACTAAAGAAATTTTCATTTACCTAATCGGGAAAAAATTCTATCCGAGTTACTATGTCGCGGAGAATCTACTTCTCGTTATGACGTGACAAATTGAAGACATTTTTTCCCGAAAGCTCCGGGAATTAGCGTGATCAATTGCGTTATTCGGTAGGTGTTCCCACTTCCCGCTCACTCTCTTACTTGGATGCATCCGTCTCTTTCTAACACGCGGACACCACGTGTAAGTTTGTCTTACCCCGCCAGTGATCCAGAATATTTATGCCGGCAAGCAAATTCGGAAAGAAAACACCTACCGAAATTAAAGGCATTCACAAAGTTTGTTTTTACAATAAAAATGTTGACATACTACGAGTATATAATGCATCCAAAACGACGGCCTCGCGTGTCCAAATTACCCCAAATTCTATAGGTCACTGTCTCATTAGGGAGTCCATTTGGGCATGTTTTTCTTTACCGCGCGTCCCCCGACAATTATGACGTACCTTCTGTTATAGATAGTCCCCCCCTCCTCCCAGCCAACCGCGAGCTAGATAACGCAATTATGGGCGCGTTATTAAGCGACAGCTATTATTCATCCCTAAGACCTTGTATTCATCAGGACCGAGCGGCACGCTGCGATATTTCTGCTTGGTATTATGACGTGTTTCGCGAATATGTTTAATGTTAAATGGTAGCAAATGGACTGACAGAAAATAGTACGTACAATTTTATATTTTAATATGTCTAAACTAGCCATAAAGTATTTTACTAAAATCTTCTATTAGACTCTATAGCTAATCTTTGAGATTGCACCATTGCACCATTGACGCGATTAGTTTTTAAGTAGCTAAGTTTATGCATAATCTGACCATACTATAAGGTATAGTCTTGATCTACGAATAATAAAAACTAAGGAAGAGTAACTGTGTCGAAAAATTTGTTCCAATTCTACAATTTTAAGCAAAATTCTTACATACTTTATGCAAAAAGAGACCCGAATACATGCAAGAATTTCGCGTAATTATAGAAGTGTCACTTATTGCCAACGGCTTTATGACGCTCAGGCAGCGTCAATACAAAACACACATTTGACAACTTGTCAAATGTGTGTTTTGTATTGACGCTGCCGCTTCGCAGTCGCGTAGTTGCGTAGGTTTGTGCAAAGCATTAAGCAGCTTAGAACAAACCTACGCGTCAGTGACGGAGCGTCAAGTTGCGTTAAGTTGTCAAATGTGTTTTTGTATACAAAACACACATTTGACAACTTGACGCAACTTGACGCTCCGTCTATGACACGTAGGTTAAGCCTCAGCTTTATTTTGTCAAGTTGAATGTAGTGTTTTGTAGCTATTGCCATAATATTATTTTACTGTGCGAAAATAACCTTGAGAACTAAATTCAAAACGATTGAACTATGTGAGACGTTTCCTCAGTTTTTATTTTTCGTAGGTCTTGATCATGTCTTGATGATGATACAATGAAGTAGTTAATGTATTTTCCAATTAAAAGTACACACGAGTATTCGAGCCCTCTGAGCCGTGCGGTAATTGTCTGCCAAAGTACACTGAAAACGCTGCGAGATCGACCCAAGCCAGCATGTTCCATTGTTCAATCATCTGAAACGATCAACTTTTAACTCAAATACGTCGATAATTGCGCAGCTGTTGGTACTGAAAGTAATATCTAGACTTATAGCGAAAGTGTTTAAAGCTATAATGATAGTTTTAACAAGTAAATAACTTCCTTCCTGCTTAGTAAATAACTTTCAGAGCAACGAAGTTTTAGAAAACATGTTGTTTTAATAATAAAGAGAATGAGAGTAAAGGTCACTTATTTCTCGCATAAATCTACATAAATTGAAGCACCTTTGTTAGACGTTAGAAAAAGTGATTTCGCAAATCCGGATTCATAAGTCCTCAACCACAAAAACCCAGACGTCGAATAAAGCTAATAAAACTATTAGGAATATGTTTATCCTGCTTCAAGCGAAGGGGAAATAATAAAACATATAAAATAAGGCTGGTGAGCGAAGCAGAATGGCTGTAATAAAGAAATAGCTCCCGACCAATGCGTTTCACGTTGAATAATTTGGTGCTCCAGTCCTTGCACACACTCCGGATAAAAACGTACCCCGCCGTTCGTGCAAAAATTACGAGTAAATATCGCGTTCTAGAATATTCCACGTTCCACACTTTTAGGCCCACTTGCATTTGTCACTAATGCCCAGTCAAAATATCAAACCGTCTTTAAAATTTACAGAGATATGACATGAAAATATTTAACTCACCATAATCTTGAGGAGTTAGCATACATGCTAATAACATAATATACATAATTTTAAAAAATCTGCTCAATATTGTAACCCCACATCGCAGGAGAAAAGGATTTAAAACTATCCCAACCTTTGAGCGTTTTTTCGTAAAAAGAAAAAGAAATCTGGATATTGGTTATTGATAATATTGACTGTAAATTATATTCATAAAGCTAAAGATATTATAGGATTACACTCGATACTAAGATGAAAATATAAGAACCTTTTAGCTACATAATTTGTAAGAGGATCTGGATAATACAATACCCGGTATCCTTCAACATAAAATTTTGTATTTTCGATACTTGAGCTTTAGTGGTGTCATTTTTAAGAATATAAGAAGAGGTATATTTTTTAGGAGTTTATTGTTTTAGTAAAGAGAAAAGCAATTATTTTGAACACTTTTTTCGAGTATTATTTTATGCATAAAAAAAAACAGTATCATAGTGTTACAAGTTACAACGTCGCCAACAAATTACAATTTTAGAAAATTAACTATCCAATAATTGTTTGTGGCCTTATTTTCTCTTCTACAGCCGAAAACTAACATTCATTACCTTTATTTTCGCATTCAGTAACGAATAAGTTATTTTTCTTATCGTTTGTGTCAACGTGGTCGAGTAACGCGTAAAATTTATCACCGGCCTTGTTAACTTGTAAATGCACTGCGGCTTGTTAGCGCTTATCAAACGCTATCACCATACACTTCCTAATGAGAATAATAAAGTGCAAAACGCCACTTAGGTGTAGAAAACTTCACAGGTATAGGCAGTGCCGGTTTTAGCACTAAGGTGCTGCCGGTGCTGGTAGTGTAAAAAATATTTTTTTTTACCTTTAGCGCCCTCTTTTAATCCGGCACGTCGCCTAGGTCACCCCCGCCCCCCTTGTCTCTTTCAGTCGCGCACAAATTAAACGCTATCTTCTTCCGGACGCGTAATGTCTGAGAGTAATATTTGGAAGTAAATGACACAAGTAGGGTCAGAAAAATGTACAGTTCCCGCGCGATAACGAATTCTGGCGCAACGGAGTTGCAGGCATCATCTAGTTAGCTGCTAATTATTTAGTACTTGATAGGTAACTAATACACGTATAATAATCAGTTTGACTAAATTAGTGTCCAGCATGTCAATTAAACCTCAGATTAGTCGATATCCTATAGTTACGTGCCATAATGATTACTAACTAGTAATTATTAGGATATGTGGTCACTGAGTAGTTATTATATTTAGTTATAAAATATCATGTGCAGTAGTAGAATTCGAGAGAAACTATTATTGAAAAATTCAATATTTGCAGTTACTTCTCTTTTTTACGATAAAGAGTAGACCACGGAGAATATCTAAACGAAAGCTAAATAAAGAATAAAATAAATAAATCGCTACAAAATATACGTTTCTGATTTCCTTTGCTATCTTAACCAACAGATTTGTGGATAACATGTACATTGTAATATTACCTACATTTTCAATTAGTATCGCACAAATCAATACCCAGATTCAGTCCAGCTCAATTCTAGGTGAGATCGTTTGACCGGCCTGTCACCTTTCGAGGCCTTACACCTCAATATCAGGGCGATACGGTGTTACGACTTGCACATTTTAAATTAGTGTAAGCCTCAACCGTAATATCATATTGTACGTATCTCTGAGAATATATTGTGTTGATAGTGCAGTTAGTAACTATTGTTCAATAAGACTACGCTCTTTCTTCTAACTTGATGGGAATCAATGTAATAAAAAAAAGACGGGTTGCACTCCGGGAGTGCCGGCAGAAGTGAAAACTTGATTATTAACGTTGTACATTTTTTAACCCATTTTTTATGAAAATCGATTATTAAAAAATCGATTTTTTTAATTAATCGAAACCCTTATAATCGAATAAATTTTTAACCCATTTTTTATGAAAATCGATTTAAAAAAAAAAAACAATCGATTGTTTGAGTAATCAATTTCGATGTTACAACACTATTCTCCAACCGTCTTACGGTTTTTCCAAGGTTTTTCGATCAGCACGAGAATCTGACGCGAGTTTCACAGTTTTTACCCATCCCACAAAAGTGCTCAACGCCGCTAAAGAAGTTTTCACTTAAAAAAAACAGAAAATGACATTAGAAAATTTTAACCCATCAGTCGTGGCAAAACGAGACACAATAGCTTTTTCATTGTTATCGCGGCCGGATGTGGCCGCTTGGGGCTTCATGAATTAAGGCGATATGCACAAATAATAATCCGAAACGACGCACGACGAAACGCGATAGAGACTGCGCTCAAAGAACAAAAAGTACAAGACGTTAAACAATTTCAAAGATTCAAAGTATTTCAACCAAAAACCGCTATCGATGCAATAAAAAAATGCAAAATATTCGCCCAAACATTGCATTGTTGATAAATTTACGTCCGAATCAATTGTGCATTTATATCGACAAGCATTAGCATACTCTAATTAAGCAGAAATATGTGCATGCAGCGATCAGCGCTCATTGTTGACCGTGCCGCTCTAAACCATGCCCAAATTACGTACCTATTTGCCGAAACCATGCATTATTTATATCTGGTATTCATTACTAGCGCTAATTAAAAATACCACAGCATCATGAGGTTTGAATAATCAAACGCTGTGTGTTTTAAGCACTAATATTATGATTTGGCGGAGGCTTTACTTTAATCAATATATTATAATAATCTATTTTATTATTTATTACTATCGTGCTCATAATATTAAGTGCAAGTTAGGAACTACAATTCGTAAACTTTGGATTTCCATGCTCCATACCTATCCTTTTGGGGCTTTTTTCAGGACTTTTAGTATCTACCTACTTGAAGTCCTGAAAGAAGTCATGAAGAGTTTATGTTGTGTTGCGTTGTTGTATCAAAATAAAATGTTACCGCGCGATAAACTAATTTCATGCACACGAAGTAGGTACCTAACCCATACAACCTAACTTCGCTAATTCTATTTAAATCCTAATTCTTTACTTGCAAACTCCAAAAACATTCATATTTTACGGAAACTAACACAAAACCTCCCTAAAAGGACGAAAATAACCCTTAGCAAAATTGACTTATCCGTCGAACACGTTGTGTTAGTTCGTCACAAAGTAGCGCGAAACGAGGTAGGGTCGTGTCGAAATTAAACAAAGCGGGACCCGCGCCGGGGAAATTGGATTGATTGATTCTCTCCCTTTTTTCTCCTCCCAACAGATACAAGACTGTAATCCAGGAATCCTATACAAATTCCAAATTGAATACGCTATATTAACCTAACATTCTAAATCAGATGTTTTCTCAATTTTTGTTTTTGCTTTATAAAGATTTGGAGCAGATTTATTTATAGAATGTTGGAAATATATTCTGTAAGAAAAAACAGCTAAAAATATGCGTGAGTTAGAATCGCGCATGAAGTATTCCGTAAAAATAACAAAAACTACTTTTTTCTACACTATCGCTTTACTTTATTCTGTTTTAGCGATCGAAGTGACATTCGATGTAAAAGAATCAGGGCTCTAGCTATATTGTAAAATATTGCGATCCCAATTTTATTAACTAAGCAACCGTTTTATAATTCAGGCATACAGTCGCACCTACGTCTCGAGCATACCAAGTGGTAACTGTCATCATATAGCTTACCTCCCTCGAGACGACACGTTGGCACTCTCTGGGGTATTCAACTGTTCTTCTGAGCTATTCTACCTACGATAGCAATCCTTATGTCGTTGACGTAGAGGTCATTTTACATGTAGACCCGGAAAGGCCTGTATTGTTTGCGCTAGAGACCTTAGTGTCTTGAGCAAGTTTCTCTATTGAGTATTGGTATGCCCAATAGAGAATATTCCATTACCTAAGACATTTTATAAGGTGTAGATATATATAAATATGTTTTGTAGGTGTGTTCGAAAGGAAGGAGCTATGGCATCCAGACGGTAGAACACGTGTTTTCAATAGCCATAGCCCATAACACAGTACGTTCATTGTTCAATTTATTAAGAATTTGGTAAGTTCTAACATAAGACTTTGCAAGAAAGTATGAAGCAGAGAAAATAAGTAAAGTGTAATCATTTAGAAATATTTTGAATTTCAATAAGAAGGTATACTTAAGTATGCTTTTAATTTATTAAAAACTAGACTAGATGATGCCCGCCACTCCGTTGCACCAAAGTTAGTTTATCGTGCGGGAATCGTACATTTTTTCCGGGATAAAAAGTATCCTATGTCCTTTCTCGGGACTTAAAGTATCTCCATGCCAATTTTCATCAAAATCGGTCCAGCGGTTTGGGCGTGAAGAGGTTACAGACAGACAGACACACTTTCGCATTTATAATATTAGTGTGAATATGGATAGGTCATTAAAAATATAACAACTTTAATCTAAATTTAATAAGGCTTATTAAGTTGAGCTTAAAGTTCAGTATATTTAAAGATAAAGAATATACGACTATTCTTCATACGAGTAAGTCACTAAACTACCCTACTTTAATACGAGCACAGGTAAACTCATTTCCTACATGCATACCACGCTTAAAAATTGATAGGGAAGTTTTAATAGAGGACACAAAAGGAAAACGCGGTAAATAGAGCTCGCGTACACACTGCCAGTCAACGGAGTTAATTTGTGATGGGCAGCCCGCCGCGCTGGGACACTGTCTCATACAACCCCATACACCCTCATACGTACTCTCACACATACACTCTCATACACATCCATATCCCCTTACACACACGCGCGCGCTTCATACACACGTCCTCATAAAGTGGGAAACTCTACGTGTATACAAACGTCGTATCTCCGCTCGCAAGTTTTCAATCAGTGCTTACCTGAAAATAAGGAAAAACGTTATTAGATTTTGTTTACACGATAAAAAGACATGATATACATTTAGTTAAAATGAACTTAGAATGTACTTAGAATTTAGATATTATAATTACGAACCTGACTTGAAAGAACCGATTTCGGTAAAATTTCGTATGGAAATACTTTGAGTCCTGAGAAAAGACATAGGATATATTTTATCACGATAAAATACGGGACAAAATATTCGGCGTAAAGAAGTTGCAGACGACAGTGAGTATGATATTCCATCGATGAAATTTTAATTGAGATTCTCAACTTCACATCTGCGGGCGACTTCACAGAAAACAGAAATAAAAGTAAAGCTGTTAGTTTACTCGGGACTGCCCCGCTCATCCGAACCGCAGCGTGTCAGCTGATTGGACATGTGACAGCGGGCTGACGCGAGAGGATTGATCCGGGGAGTCCCCTAAAACAGGACGCTATCCTAACGGCATAAAGACTACTATTAAAAGAACTCTGAGGTAAAATAACTAAAGACATGAGTGGAAATGGGTAACTAACAATTTGAAAACTGTCGTTTTTTTGCATAAATGGAGGCTTTAGGACCGTGAAAATGATTAAAAAAAAGTAGATTCTATGTATATTTAAATATATAAACTAGAAGATAAAGTAGGTAAATGACAAGGTTTGTTTAAATTAGGGTGAAGTCGAACGAGCGTAATTTGTGAGTCGTGAGTCGCAGAATTTCTGCCGCGTAAATATCTTTTCATACAAATCATGACTCACAAAATTACGCTCGTGTGAATCAAACAGGACTTTTTTATGAAACTGAATGCAGCAGCCTGCCGAACCGAAATTCTGCGACTCACAACTCACAAATTACGCTCGTTTGGCTTCGCCCTTAAAGGGGAAAAATTGAGTAATGGCTCTTATGTTGAAAAACGTTCGCTACGCATTTCATCCACTCACGATTTCAACTCTGTGGACGCAAAATTCCGCTACAAACGATATTACCTAAACTATCTCCCCGGTTTATTGACCCCGTTTCGTCTCGTCGATATCAAAACACTCATCGGCACACATCACGACATATTTGCCGGCGCAATTATACTCGACGCGTTCGCATTTCGCAAATATCGCTAAATTATAGCTGACATAGGTATATTATATAGTTGCTTTAACTTCTCACTAATAAAGATATTCAGGGTTCGCTGTCTATGGCTGCCGTGAGATGTTTCTAACGTACTATCACAGAAATTGATTCCTAGGCAGTTGGCGGACCTAAGTAAATTGGTCGCGTTACGTCAAACCCATCAGACCGATCACAGCTAACATTGAATTGACATAAGCCGACGGTCTGTCAACTTCCTAGGAATCAATTTCCTCGATGGTACAAAACAGTACAAGCTGACTTTGTATTTATTCGCAGTGTAAATATTTTTAATGTTAAGGGGGTTACACGTTAAAGTTATCTCGAATTTGTTCCAGTAAATATTTTAAGTATGTTATATTATGTTGCTATTTATATTTATTCCATAGGACCTAGGTAATAAGAAAGTCCAGACGAAAGGAGAGAACTATTAAACACTGTATACATAAAACACTTTGCAAGTGCAACTGCTTAGCAAGGTGGTACTGGTTACCAAATCTTTACTAAAATATAATTATTTTACTGTAATAACAACAACAAAACTTAACAATCGTTTTTCAGTGATCCCTCTGGACGTAAGCGTACTATCCAAGCTAGTGCATGAAATTAAATGAGGTTTCGATAGTTGTAATGGAGGTCAAGCTTAAAATTCTCTAAACTAAACTCGGTGGGGCTTTCAACTTTTAGATAATGTGAAAATCCACGCGAACGAAGTTGCGGTTGAATTTAGTAAAATTCAAACAGTTTTGTTGTTTTAGTTTAAACCACTACGTTACTAAATTATTTTGTTTTAATTTATCATTGCTTTTATTACTTGTTTGAATAAAAATACCTAGTAAGTAATTAAAATGAGGTGAATACACCTTCATTTCGTGTTTAAGTTAAGCAGGCTGTCGTCGATTATATATAGCGATAGAGAAATTTAATTATTGCCCAAGATCGTCATAGACTGTGCATAATTCGCAACCATGGTGATAATCATTGTTATCCATCATGCTCTAAGGAGGAAATCTCATCAAACTAAAGCAAAACTCTAGCGCAAAAAATATATATTATGCTGTGAAAATTCTGTGATATTTCATTCGGCGATTAACCATTCTCCACACACTTAAGGGAGACACCGCTTTAAGATTTTGAACATAATAAAATGTATTAGCCTCGTACAATACGCCCCCTGTGTAATAAATTTCCTCAAAACAAAAATGTATTAAGATATTTTGCTTTGAATGAATAAAACATTACCGAAAATATATGTGACAGCATACAATGAGATGCTCCTCGAAGGAAAATGTTTTTTCTTTGCATCGAATGCATGTTTTGTAACAAGTCCTTAAAGGATAAATGCATATAAAATGTGCTAATAAATATCAATTGTTTTAGGGTGATTTATTTAACGTTAAAATACTAGAAATCGCGTGCGACACCGACTCTGTTAAAAAAGGATACCGCAGCGCAGTAATCTTTTTCCCCGAAATAAAAATAACATTTGTTTTTCCCCACATTCTAACACACATAGTCTTAGAATATGGTGTAACGTAGTTTTTAAGCTTATTCAATACAAACTTTTCCGCTTTTTAATTAGTAGAGATGCGTAAAATAATTTAGATATTGCCAACTTTCTCGCATGAATGTATAGAGGAACACACACAAGCAAGAATGTAAGGAGATGAAACTCTTGACCCATTTGAGGCGTTACATCTTCACTGACATAATATGAGTAGGCCACCACTTGAGGTTATGTTTCATACTTGCAGCTTCAACATAGACGAAAAATAGACTATTACATTCAAGACCATTGATATAAATTAATATTAATGACCATAATGATCTTATAAAACAAGTATCATACGTCACTTTGGTGAACTATTATTTTACTAAGTTCAATACTTAGTAAAAAGAATAACTGCATTTATGTGACTTTTGGGGCTTTATCTACCACCAATTGTTTTCAACTCTTTTCTAAGGCAGTGTTTCCACCTGCAAGACAACTGTCGCGAGAAGTGTCTGACAGTCTGTCTGTCAGCAGCTTGCAAGTGTAAACCCCGTAGCAAGTGCTGTCGCGACAATTTATCAAACTTTAAATATTTTTAATTTATCAAACTGACATAAAAAAGACTTTCGCGAGTTTGCTTTGGAAACACGGCCTTACTCCGTACTCGTAATCGTTTGTCAAAATTATATTTTAAATTATATTAAGTATATCATGCCTTCTTTCTTCTCTCCTTTTTTTTAAATACGAAAAACGATAGAGAAACGTGAGTTGAGAACGGCCTGTCTTCTTTTGTTTCACACTGTATAACCTTATACTGCCGTGTTTAATAACGACCCTGAGCCATGTAAGGCCATGTTCCTTTGAAGGCCAACCATCAAAAAGTCACAGTTATCGTTATGTAAAGACATTTTCCTTCTACTACACACTTAGATCCATCAAACTTATGGCCACAAACGCGGCGGCGGCGAGTCGATCGCGCCGCTATTGTGGCAGTGAGATCTCACTGTTTATAGACTTTGGTTGTCGAGGCTACAATTGTAATATCCACACCCTGAAAAACTATAGTTTTTAGTTACATAACCTATATCTATCTCAAATTTTATTACAGGGCATTATCGTATAGGGATATATGTATGGTACTAATAAAAGAAAATCTACTTATGCCTCGATTTACGTTAAAATATTGGTAATGTTCCTAGGAAGGCCGGTGGTTCCTAATAAGGCCCAACCAAAGGTTTGATAGTTGGCCTTGCTAGGGAACATAAACTTTACAAGGAACATCTAAACATCATTAACATATAAACAGTTATTTTTAGTTATAGATGCGTACCGTAACAATTAAAATAATGTTGTTTTTTATAACATCTTTACTTATTTGGATTATTTAACTTATACACGCATATTGAACATTTTGGCCTTATAAATAACGGGCCCATAAGAAGGCCATTTTAGATTAAACATTTTTTTGTTTGTATTATAAAATTCATTGGCAATTAGTTATAAGGTGTCAATGTGACACTCATTGCTACTACTTTTAAAGAATTTCCATTTATATATTCTTAGTTATAAGATGATGTTCAAGCAATGTTCGTCATAGTTTTTTTAGATGATATAAATATATTGAGCATTTAATGTGTTGCTTAATTGAAAGAAATTATAATGTTGTTTTAGTAAAAGCAAATAAATAAATAATTGTGACTCCATTTTCAAGGTAAACGACTGACGTATAATATTGGCCTTGTTTGGAGCTGTGTTCTTTGCAAGGCCATTTGGAAGAGCCTTAACAAAACATAAGTTTATTGAATGGCTATTGAAGCTAGGTTAAAAAGAGATTTATAATATGATACCTTATGAAATAGTGCATTACTTGATAATTTGTTTTCTTAATTTATTTAGTTAATAAACGAATAACAAGCATTTTCCCGTTAGATTGGCCTTACATGGCTCAGGGTCCTTACGCAGAAACGTATCGCATCAACATTTCCGATAGCACAATAATATGACATCTATACAGAACTTCCACAGCATTCCCGGAGACAAATAGGTCGATTACAGAGGCACGGAACATTTTAATTCCATCAGACAAATGGCGGTATTCTCTCGACACCTGTGCGGGATCGTATCGAGGTCGTATCGGGCTCGTATTGAGGACATATCACAAATCATTTTCCGCAGCAATAGGACGTCGTATATCAATCATTCGCGTTTCCTATGGCGACGCATGGGGAAATGTTTCAGACAATTTGCGAGTACTGTCAACACATTTGGAGCACTTCGATTGTAAGCGTAATGTATCGTGATGTACCTACGCATTTGGGATTGGAAAATGAAAAATAAGGGGGGAGCATGGGAGATTAACAAAATGTTTCTTACCTATATTTACTATCGCATCTATCTTTTAAAATATTTATTTGCAATTTCATTTTATAACTAAACTAGCGACCCGCCCCGGCGTCGCACGGGTATAAAATATATAGCCACTGAAAAAATGATTAAAATCGATAGCCTATGATCCTTCACGTGGTCTACTTCTTATCTGTGCCAAATAACATAAAAATTGCTCCAGTAGTTCGCGAGATAAGCCCTTTCAAATAATTTCCCCCGTTTTTCCCCACATTCTCCTATTAGTCTTAGCGTGATAAAATATAGCCTATAGCCTTCCTCAATAAATAGGCTATCTAACACTGAAAGAATTTTTCAAATCGGACCAGTAGTTCCTGAGATTAGCGCCTTCAAGTTAGCCCTTTCAAATAATTTTCCCCGTTTTTTTCACATTTTCCTCTATTTCTTCGCTCCTATTACTCTTAGCGTGATAAAATATAGCCTATAGCCTTCCTCGATAAATGGGCTATCTAACACTGAAGGAATCATCTAAATCCGTTGCGTAGTTTTAAAGATTAAAGGGAACAAAGGGACATGAGGGAAAAAGAAGCGACTTTGTTTTATAATA
The DNA here is from genome assembly GCA_963422495.1 of Polyommatus iphigenia. Classification (NCBI taxonomy): domain Eukaryota; kingdom Metazoa; phylum Arthropoda; class Insecta; order Lepidoptera; family Lycaenidae; genus Polyommatus; species Polyommatus iphigenia. The sequence continues at coordinate 29,888,843 of OY730185.1, read as the reverse complement.
TGTATAGATTATTTAAGAAGTCATTGTAAATACCTATTTATCTCTTAAATTGGTACAGGCTCATTAAACATCAGTATGTATTATGTAAGCATTATCTATACTTTAATATTATAAAGCTGAAGATTTTATTTGTTTGAACGCGATAATCTCAAGAACTACTGGACCGATTTCAAAAATTCTTTCACCAATGTATAGCCAAGATGTCCCTGAGTTCTATAGGCTATCTATGTACCACGGGCAAAGCCGGGGCGGACCACTAGTAACTTATAACATGTAAGATCTAAAAAAGCCCCTTTTTACAAAACTGTATAACACTATCCAGCTGCTACTCATAAGGGAAAATACACATAAATACTTGGTAAACAATTTGAAACTTTAATTTCCTCGCCTTTGAAACGTTTAATTCAAAACGTAAAACAATGTTGTGCATCTCCAAGCATACAACCTCCTTTTGGCCCGAGCTCCTTTGAACTCGTATGAAAAACCGCCCAGCACCACTCGCATTTTTCACAAGGAATATTTTAAATAACGCCCTCGCAAGAAGCGACGAAGGCCACTTTATATTTTCCAGTGAAATTCATGTGCCGTAATAATTTACATTTATCGCTCTATTTGTGGGTCACAATGTCTTATGAGTATCGATTTTTATTGCAAACGACGCGGGAATAACCGAAAGGTCACTTATATTTAGACAGGTGGAACCCTTACTTTATCGCTGACATTTTTTTACTTGATTCTTTTAAGCTACAGTATCAGGTGGTTTTCTTTCGTCTCTTGGATATAAGGTTTATTCAAAATGAATTCGATCGGTAAAGGTAAATTTAAAAACATAGATTTTTGGCTGAGTGAAGTGTCTTTCTCTTGTGAGACAGCTGTTTAGAATATGTATCATTCGACTGGAGTCATTTTGAATGACAGCTTTTTTGCATCCACGTTTTCAAGCTATTGCCTTTCATTATTCATACGCCAAAACATCTTAGATACTCGTATAATAGCCACCCACAAAATGTAGAGTCAGGTAAAGACACCACATTCTGAATAAAATATATTTAATCTTACAAATGGGGATCGAAACAATTAAGATCGTGTAAGACCACCGACACGCCACCACCACAAGATAATCGCCAATTAGGAGATCGGCCTAATTCAGATGTTTACATTCATGTGATGAAAACGTAGGCCTAATTACATTATCTGAATAAAAATGTAGATCTCTATTTAGATAGATTTGTATTCCAGTTACATCTCCAATCTTACAGAGTAAGTTTCGATCTACTTACATGAAAAAATTTATGACCATTCCTGAGACGTAAGTAAATGTAATCGGAAAATAATATACATATTTTTAAGTCGCGGACTACAAGCTACCAATAACGTTTCACCGTCTGCTTGCCATCTACCAATAACGAGCTCACTGATCACTGATCAACCAATAGAATAGTAAATATCCTTAATCTAATTGACACCATAAAGAGTCATTAATGTGCAGCACCTATACATTTCGGCACATAAAATTTCGATTTTCGATCTCACAGATTACTGGATCTCATCTCTCAAGCATAAAATAAATGTCAGTAGAGTACCTACTAGATACCGAATCGGGCGTAAGATAATTAATTAAGCCATGAATGTATATATAATTTCATAAAACTTGAAGTAAAACAATATAGTACTACTTATGACGTCACTTTCACGGGCTATGTTATATTACTCTTTTATACTGTGGTCGAAGCAGTAATGAGGAGATATGGTGACCCGGCAATACTTATCACGGTGACCACGCGCGCAATATTTGCTTAGGTCTGTTGTCCTAATGGATATGAGGATTTTGCAGCGAGGTTCCCTCTCTAATTGGCCGGATATGCGGCTAGTCGTTTTCATTAGTATAATGTTTATTTATACGAGCCTTCGTACTATAGATCTTGTTGGAACCATACTCACTGCATACTCATAAAACTTTTTTTAATAAATAAGTAATGGGAAGGAATGAGACACATTAAAGATTTACAACTGATGATGATATTATTTTACTGTACCGCATAATATTGTTTTTGCGACACAATATTTTAATTTATTTATACGATTTCGAACACTTCTTAGGTCATGTTGCGCCTTCTATAATTCTAAGTAATATTATTATTAGCATATCTTTTGCATTAAATTCTACAAAATATTCCGTCAAAATAATATTCTGTGACGTCTTTGATGTTTGTTGGACAACGTGAATATTCTAGGCGTTAGTAAATCTTTATTATATTAGGCTTCAAACCATTAAACTCGCTTTAGAAGTTCCCATCAAGTACGGTCGAAGCAATTTTATTAGCCATATAAATAACAAGCTAGTACGTAGTTAGAAAATTTAAGAGCAGTTTAATTAAGTTTATTAATATCGCAAATATAATATTTTTAAATGTCGTTGAAGCCTACAAAATGTGAGTGCTTTGATTTTTTTTTAATAATGGACGTTTTAAAACTTGACTTGTGACTGTTTATAAAAATCTGGCACTCCCGAGTCCCGAGTCTTTGGAGTCAGTTGAAAGTCACATTAGAAAGAGAGGGGGATATTACTTCCTGTACGTGTACACCATGGCGGCTGTCTAATTTTTTACTAGGTCACATGTCCTGGCGCCAGAATTTTTTCATCCTATGGGCAAGTTTCTGTCTCTTATTCAAAATTTAAAATTCTTTACGTCCATATCTCGTCCAATTAAATCGTTGTAGATCTGCCGTCCCTTCCGTCGGTTAACCGAAAAGATTCGGTCAGATTATATCCCCCGATTACTGGGCCCGGGGCCGGGGATAAAACTTATCCCCTAACAATTTAATGTGACCTTCGATGGCGAAACATGATTAAGGTATCGGATAAGGGTCTAAGTAATTTGCTCCTAAATGTGGATAACTGTATTTCTGTGCTTAAACTTATCAACTATCTCGCGTTTTCCTAAACAAAGTCATTAGAAAGTTATCATTAAACATAACAGCGCAGTCGGTAGATAGTTATTTTTGAAGCTAATAGCAATTATTATTACCTAGTCAGAAGACAATTAATCCTCTCAAACCCGTACAATCTCGCCGTATTTTTATCAACATTTAAAACGAATTTTACACCTCATAATTCTAATAATTATTGACTATCGTAGGTACTTAAAAAGAGAATGACGAAAAATCATCACCGCGAGTACAAAAAAAAAAAGCCTGTACAAGGTCGTCGACACAAACCGCGTCCTAACACTTACAGCCTCCAATTCCCGGGGCTCTTCCCTACTCCGTGTCGGCTTAACTCGATACAGGGGGTGAATGTATTACGATATTATTGGTACACATAAACAAAATCATCGATAACTTTATATTATGCTCGTTCGGCCTCCTTAAGCTTTTTTATCCTCTTTATACGAGGCAGGTAGGCGGTTTAGAAAATTTATAGGTGACCTACAATATGGAAGATTGGCGTAAGCGTCTTTGAGAATATTTAACAAGGTAGGTGAGGACTGAACGTGCTTAGTAGGTACGTAAGAAGTTATAGTTTTGAAAATCAAAGTATCAAGCCTTATTATTAAAAATATTGACCCCACACCTTTTGTCTCAAAAGTGCCTTTTTCGATGAACTTGACAAAAATGGAAACATGGCTTTGTGTAAGCGCTGAGTAACTTTTTAGGTATTATTAAGAGGATTTTAAAAGGTTATATTTAAGTTACAGTGTATGTAAATAAAATGTCAAGTAAACATTACTCCAGCCGATTACGAGTCGGGAAACGTGGAAAATTACTTAAATACTCGTACTTGATGACACTGGGCCGTACGTACGACCCCATAAATATTTACCTTACTACGCTCCAACCATAAACCGCAGTTTGTTGATACGAAGTTTGAATTAACGACGGCAGAGTATACATTTATGCTACACTGGCGTTTTACTCTCGCCTAGACTAGTGTGTTACTGCGAAATGAATTGATGGAACTGAACGTAAAAACGCCTGTGCGTTTAATAAGGGCAATTTCACGTTATCGCGTCGTTTATTAACCTTACATTATTATCAAAGGACAAAAAAAGACTATTTTTCTCTTTTTACATAATATTTTATAAGGTTAATATTACTTACCTTAAAATAAGACGTATTATACATAGGGTACTTTAATATCAAGTATTATTAAACTACAATGTGTTCATTCTCCACGTATTTTATGATAGATGCTTTTAATCTTTTAAGAAGATTGAATTATGTACAAAAACATACAGTCGCTCCGGGCGAACAATAATATAAGAAAACAAAACTCGGGGAAAACGAAACGTTCTTTTTGAACTATAATTTAAAAGGTTTCTTATAAGAAACCGTACTCAAAGCCATTGTCATTATGGTTTCTTAAAAAGGGCAAAAGTTACAAATTACTTACTTTACGGAAGCACAGAAAAACATTTTAAAGTGGCTTTTCAAAATGTCCTCAAACGTGAATACTTAATACTAATCAAACATATCTTATGATATTTCTATGGGAAAAGAATTAACATAGATTTTTTCATTTTAACATTTATTTTTGACTTGCTAAAACAATAACAACGTTATTTACATTCATGTACGAAATTGGTACGATGTACCAATTTCCTGAAATTAATGATTCTGATTATGGCTTAAAACAGGTATCCACCTCCCGTATACCTACAGTAGGTAACTAAGGAGAATATTCTGGTGCGACGTTTTAAGGACTACATTAATTTCCGTTCCTATTGAGGGAGACGATGGATTAATTTTGCCGAGTCAAGAGCAGTCTCGTTTCAGAATTTGAGCCGTCGTAGTCACCAGCCAGGACCAAGTTTCAATTGAAACTAGCACTAAGGGATACAGTTTGAAGCGACGAAGGAGTTATGTTCATTTTGTAAATTTTTAATTGCAGAATCTAATCGGTATAGCTGTACTATTTTCGCAAGAAAACTATCCTTCGATCGCGGATTCTTGGAAATGTATTGTTATTCTATTGTTGTCGCGGTCCCCGGTGTACTTATGGGGGTTGATAGGTTAAAATATATTTGTGTGCTAAAGCTATAGCTCTGGATTAACATACTATAGGTAAGTACCGAATAATATTATATTTAGTTGATTCTAATATTATAATAAGAAACAACAACACTAGACCTGTAAGCCAAATTTTGCCCACCATCTTTGTATTTTTCAATTCTATTTCAATTCTTAATTGTAATTGTTTTTTAACTAACTGTATAAACTAGACGAATAACTATTATATACAGTAACTTAGTTATACAACATTGCGAGGGTCATCAGGGTGTATTTGGAGCAATTATATAACTCGAAAATTGCAATGTACACTTCAAAACTTTAAGCTTCAGCAATAATTATAATGAAATGATAATAGAGCGAACAAACAGAGGCGAAAACAGTGTGACATAGCATCAATTCGCAGTAAAAAACTAGAAGAAATAAAAATAATAACAACTAGTGTTATTATCATTTCAAAATCGCATTTACGTCTTCACAGACATCAAATCAATTACTATCAGTATACGTACCACTTACCAGTATATCAATGATTGTATATTAAGCCTACTTGTCAATGAAACCAGCTACTATCACAGAAACCAGCGTAAGAGACATTATCATTATAAAGTAAGTTAAACGATTGTATAGGTAGTAACAAAACAAGTAATAGCAATTAGCAAGTTTCGCTGGCAACAGATAACAAATATGGAGGCTATAATTATATCATTATCGTTACATATTATTAAGCCCGCTAACGATAAATTAAAGTGTTATTTTATTGCCCTACATCAGGGGTTCGCAACCCGTGGCCCGCGAGCTATAGGCGGCCCCAGACGACAAGCGGGCCGTGGCCGTTTTGAAAATATTAAAACTGTCTATAATATGGATTACGCACATCTAATAATTCAAGAAGACCCAATAAATATTTAGGAGCGATTGTACCATTGCAACTTCAGATTGAGATTTGAGTGCAAATATAAAAAGCAATTCTAGGCTAACATGAAAAATGCGGCCCATCTTTTTTGTCTTAGCCCTTCCTTGACAAATGGACCAAAAGGTTGGCGACCACTGTTCTACACGTTTGCATCAATTACGTAATTCGATACCGGGAAATCGTATAATATCAGCGACAGCCACTTCCTAATATCAATTACTAATAATACTAATTATTATTTGTACCAGTTTGTTATGTAACGAGCGACAAACGACGTGTCAGTTACATTTACCCAATTTCTATACTTTCTAATTGTGTATTAATACGGTTAATATTTTGATAAGTAATCCATGTGTAATATTATAAACACGAAAGTGTGTCTGTTTGTCTGTCTGTAAGCTTTTCATGCTGAACCAATTTTGATGCAATTTGGTATGGAGATATTGTGAGTGCCGGGAAAGCAACTGAACATAGAACCTCCTTCTTTTTGGAAGTGGGTTAAAAATAAGGCATTTGTAGACTACCTTGAATCTTGCTCCATCTAAGGTAATAAAATTAAAGGTTTAATTTACATAGCAGCAAGACTATGTATCTAAAGACCTGGTGCTAACAGCCTAATAAATGTTGCCATGTAAGCTTCATACTGCAATCTACATACTAACATAGAAACACTGTGGGGAATAAGAATATACACCTTAGCCAGCAATTATATAACCATTGGTTCTATTTTAAAATAATAGTATTTGATTGTAGCTTGAGAGCGGCTAGTGGTTTCTTTTGATAATTCCTACGACTAAAATTGAGGAGTACCTAATAATAAGAGATGTAGAATAAATGTCTATGATTACTGAATAATAACCTAGAAACTAAAACTAGATTATCTACCTTACCAGCCGGCCTAAGATGCGCAAACGAGAAAATTTTGTCTACTTACATGTTTTCTCGATGTTTGATGGTTTGTCTCTTCATCTCTGTATTGACCCTAACATGACATACATTTTTTCTCGTGTAAATCTGTCGTCAAAATCTATCGATTACGATATCGACATAATGTCAAAAAAATATTTTGACATTATGTCGATATCGCAATTGTATAACTACACTCGAGAGTGAGATATCTCGTTGTACGCGCATGCTAAACGCACAGGACTATAATAATATTAATTCACAGCACAGTGTATATTTTCTATAAAGATAATCATTATTTTAGAGGAAATATGTAATTATCTACCGCACCTTTCATTACATTTGACACTGGGGTAGAGTTAAAACATGTCGCTCCTCATAGTCCCTCGTATAGGCTAAATGTTGGCCCAAAGAAAACTGTTTCTATCATATTATAAGACAAGAACAAAACAAGGACAAAGCGTTGTATAATCTAGAATATATAGAGCGGATTTTTTTTTATTTGTAAGGAGGATAGTATATTAATATTACATTTTTATTTATGTCCGCTTTGGAACTGAAAGCGGGTCGGTGCTGAATAAACAGTGTCAGTTCTGGGAACTCCGTACACCCTACTAGAGTTATTTATTATTTAGTAATACGGATCAAACTTTTGTCATTGTATTATACCTACTTTGTTAAAGACGTGTTATCCATGCCTATAATAAATGCGAAAGCGAGACTTTCTGTCTGTCTGTTGCTTCTTCACTTCTAAACCGCTAAATCGGTTTAACGTGACGCCTTGATAATTTGGCTGAAGCGATATCGATTTTTCTCAACAACAAGAAATGTACAAGGAAACAAGCGATCTAAAACATATCCAAAACGATTTTTTACTTTAACGCGGCGTCACCTTAATCAAAATTTGGCATGGAACTACTTTGACTACCGTGAAAGAACGTAGCATAGTTTTAATTCCGGAAAAATGTAGAGTTCCCGTGCGATTATCTAATTTCGACGCAACATCTGGTACGCAATAACACTATGGACTATGATATAGACTATAGGCATTTAAATGATATCATTATAAGGAAAATATGTGTTATTATCAAAGTTAATACTATTTTCCAAAGCAGAACGAGTTTATTATCATGGAAATTTATATTGGAAATGGTACGGCACGAGATGGATTAAGCAAGCGTTGTAGCAAGTTGCTACATTAGATAGCCCATACAATTCTATAGATATTATATCTCTAAAATTATTACTTTAGACAGATAAACAAACATCTATGGATGGGTACTTAAAACTAGTGTAACGGAGCCAGACGGCGGATAGTTTAAAAAAAATCATCGGATTTCACCTACTAAGACACGAGGACAAGTTCACTTAAATAATAAAGCTATTCATATTTCAATCGCAATGTTTATTGGTATTAGAAGCCCGTATTAAATTTATCAATGTGTGCCACTTGTGAGTTTTCGATCCGGGAATTTGACGGAAACAATACAATTTTCTTTCGACTCGTCGACATGATGTAACGAGCAATGGCACACGACAATAAAAGAGCAGCAATAGCAATAAAATCACAATTGCAATTGTATCATGACAGATATCGAGACGGAGTGGCCGCGCGCCGGTAAATGAGTAATTATGGCCCAAGAAAACGAACCGACGGCCATTATTTGGCCCAATGCCGCGAGTTCCGTAGGGTTCGTACATCGTAGAGCTTTTAGCACCTTCCTAACTACTGGACACACTATAGTCTAGTGTTCTGTGTTAGGAAGTAGAGTAATACTCAGTCCACCCGTGACCTCGGCCGCTTAAAGCAGCCGAAACGTCGGGATTAATAAAAGTGCTCCGCGACAAAATCCGTAGGTGTGTCAACCTTATAATATTATGAGTGATACTCCCGTAAACTTCATAAATCATTAAGCAGAGTGTATCTAGTGACCAGACTATAATTAAATACAACGCGATACATTGAAATTAAATATCACTAAGCTAAGTGACAGATTATAAAGACTGCAAACTATACTTCTTTTGCTGCGAGAGATCAGGATAAAAATTTACCAATTGGTATGAATTTCAACCAAGCGACATTGGTGGTGATAAAGTATACAAAATTAAAATTTTATAACTTCTTAATCACTGTTTACCAATTCAAACAAGGCGCGTAGCTCCGCCGCTACCCACGTAGCTACGCGTAGACCTAAACAATGTTGAACACATCAGATGATGATTTATTTCGAAACCGGTCGTGTAATTTGTTAAAAGTTATAATATAATATCTTAATATAGTGGAAAAAGTGCAAGAAAAGTGTGTTTTATTAGTGTTCAACATGAATTTCCACCAAGAACCGACAGTACAATCAATTACGTATACTAAACAATGTGTTTAAAATTAAAATAAGCGCGTGAGCTAAGGGCGTGTTCATATTCGAATAATAGATACTGATTCAAGTCTCGTAAGTTAGTCGAAGGTACGTTTATCTAACGTACATTACATTACATGAGACATGGAATGAAACTATTTGATCGCTGCGTCGGTCGTCAAGTGTGTAAGACCCTTACTGTACACAACCCGATGTGTAACGAATCCCCTTTGTCATTATTTATTACGGTCCGTATCGAGCCAGGTATTATTGGACGTAATGACGAAAAAGAAGGCAACGAGACACAAATAAAGCTCCCAAAACTCTCATACCCATGCAGAAATAAATTGCTCCAACCGAAATGTAAATGTTTGATTTATATTTATTAAATTTTCAGTTGCATTCAGTTTAGCGTGACGTGACTGTATGACCTATGTTTACCTTGTTATTATGATATATTATCAGGTATTTTTTTTAAATCTGTATAATATAAGTAATATGTACACATAATCATGTACACTTCTCAAATATTGCGGTCATTATCAATTAGTTTAATCTGGACTCATCTTTAGAAGATAAAGATCTTGTTTAACTGTTTCGCTGGAATGTAACGGTTCAAGACAAAGCGTAAACAATCGTATTATAAAAAAACGTCGGAAGCAACGTTGGTGAAAGTGTATCATATCTATTGTAACAAGGAAATAGACAGCAGACTAACTGGAGTTGATATCGAAGAGATAATAAACCGTGTACCGAAATCGGCGACTTTTAAATAATAATTGTATAGTTTACTTTTGCGACATACCCGGTCGCCCGAATAGAGGCCACATTGCATTTTTGTTGCACTGCGGAGACGCAGCAGCATCGTCGTGGCGTTTTACACACATATTTTATATAATACTAGATGAAACACGCAACTCCGTTGCGGCTAAATTGCCATAATGCCACAGTAATTCTCTTCGAATTTTGATGGAACGCCGGACAGAAGATCTGCCTTGTTACCTTCTTGTACTGTTTTGACGACCTCTGTGGCTCAGTGGTGAGCGCGTTGGTAGCTCAAGCCGGGGGTAGCGGGTTCGAATCCCGCCGACGGAACAAAAAGTTTTCAATGTTCCCAGGTCTGGGTGTGTATTAGATATGTGTATGATATAATAAAAATCTGAAATATATGTATAGTATAAAAGTATTAAATATATTTCCGTTGTCTGGTACCTGTAACACAAGTCCTTTAGGTACTTAGCACGGGGCCAGACTGACGTGGTGTGAAGCGTCCATAGCTGATATTATTATTATATTATTATTATTATTATTACTGTGTTGTCGCGATGTGGCACACGCTATTCCATTCTGACGACGCACCGCAACGCAATGGTCGAATTAGCTTAGCAACCAATCGTTAGCGTACGTCGACCCACGCCCCCAAAAAGGTTAAAAATAGCCGTAACACTGCCAATAAAGGGAAAAAAACATCACCTGTTGAAAAACTGTACGTATACTGTATAGACAGCGACTCATCAAAAGCCCTCGAGCATGGCCCGTGTTAACAATGCACCCTTTGACCCCGCTTTGTCGTAGGGCAGATGCTATCGCGTACAGCCGACCTCATCGACCTTATGCCCATGGTAATAAAGCTCAAAAGCGACGCAGGCAAACCGTACATGTCCCATATAACGCGGATTCATAAAAGAATCTCTCCGTACGAGACGACTTGTGAAATAATTGTACAAAGACACGTTGAAGGGACGTCTTCTGACTCGAGGGCGGAGGTTTTTTTAATTCGGCACATCGTTAACCTTCTTTTAATAACATGTTCTATTATGAAAAGAATATTATCTTCCACCAATGCAGATATATTTTACTTGTTAAAAATATATTTTACATGTATGTATGTAGTTTTTTTTTTACTTCATTCACATAACTCTTTATTCGCTTCTTATAGCGTTAATATTAGTCTGTGACACACAAAACTCCCATTAAAAAAAAAGGCTGCGTTTAGGCAGATGACGGTGTGGTGTGAACGCAGCCTCTCTACAAGTGGATCATAATATTATTCACCATTTCGCAGAGAACAACATCAAACATCTGGAAATAGTTCTTACTAATTTACGTCGCGTCAAGCGATACCACGTATTGCTAAACACCGTCAACGTTATAGTTCTGTTATTGCCGCACGTAATTTACGTTAGCTTTAAGGTGTCTTTTCGATCCTCGCGTGCCGCGGCTAGCAACTGCGACCGACAAAAATAAAAAAAACGCCACTTTATGATGTAGGTTTGTTCAACGCCACTACAAAAGCAAGGCAGGTGTCGCTAGACCAACGTGAGTAGAAAATGAAACCTGCAGTCTAGGTCATAAAGTGGCATTTTATTTTAATTGTCGATCGCAGTCGCTTGCCGCGTTGATCGGAACGGTACCTTTAGCTTTACGATCCCCGCAACTGCCTCTCAATACACGTAAATATTTTAAAGCGTTGAAAAATCACTCCGTTTTGTGCCCCAACGAATTTCACGTGAAATTAATAACGCCCTTTATGGACTTTTTTTATTTCTACTAAACCATTTTATTTAGCCGAGTTTTGCTCGTAAATCAATCGCAGTTATAATTCGAATTACAAAAAATAGGTTTGGTCGTCCGTCCTTTTATATAGTTTTGTATGGAAGTGATGTAATAATTACTTTCCAGTTTGTAAGTGGGATTTTTATGGACGCTGAGTAATTGACTTTAGTTCTGTGGCGCCGGATATTCCACCCGCCGACGGAAACTGGGACTGTTTTTTTGCACGACTATTGAGGAATCCTATTAATCTTTCATTATTCGTTGTATAGAATCAAGTGCAGAATATATAGCAACTATTCCAAAGAAAATATATTCCATCATCATCAATCTACGTCCATCCTTCGAAAATCTCGAGACTTCGCTCCGACATTACTATTAATATACGAAAACGGATAGACGGTTTATTGAAACTTTTCCAATAATTCATCAGCACGATGATAAATGCTCGCGTCAGCCCTATTCAAATGGAATCCTTTTTACAGGACCGGTGATACCCGGCACTAGGGTGTGCACTCCCTCCACTCTCGTTCTCGCGAGATATAGGCCTTTTGGCGAGATTTTACTCGGTCCAGAAAGATCGAGATCTCGCAAGATTATCTAGATCGTATTCGGCCATAGAAACGTCATAAAGCGTGCATTAATTGGAACGAAGTTCCTTATCGCGCGTTGCGAAAGGGGGCTTGACGGGAAAAGTTGTAACGACATGACACAATAGTGTCGGTATATTACAACTAGAGCAAAAATGCTATAAGTTGTAAGCCGTGCGGTAGTGCGTGTTTCTCTCTTTGACTTTTTGTGTTTTTAATAACTTCGTTCCATCCGGGTGTCCCTTGACACCTCTCAAGTTTTTTTTTTTTATTTCGAGATAACGCGAGATCGATTTTCATAAATTCACGAGATCTCGCTTGAGCGCTCGCGAGTTTTGCATTCCCTACTCGGGACGGGTTAAAAGGGAGCGAAGTGGGCGCGGATGATATATTAATCAATCCAGGGCTGTCCCCTTGCGGATAGCTTTTGAATTGTTATCGCGATCCTCGTCATCGGCTCGGTCGACTTTTAGTTACATGGCTTTACATATGCGAGAAATAAATTGCTGCCAGTGCACTAGAGAATATTATTTTCCTTCAGCCGTTTTGAAAAGGCTTTATTGGCATTAAACATTAAATTTATTACTTCTTGATAGGAATAAATTTTGCAATTTCATGTTTTAAATTTAAATATTAGCTATACTATAAGATAATACACAAAAAGTCTTAGATATTTATAAGGCATATACATAGTAAAATAGACTTGGACTGATCAAACCGACGAATAACATCCGATCTAACGACCATCCCTATTTATTTTATTGCAGTCATTTATTTCCTACATAACAACTGTATTTCAAAGCTGACAAAATTCTAGTGATTTTATTTGCACTGTGAAATCTCGATTTGGTCTGAGACAGTAAATGACAGTAATAAATTGTGACAGACATTGACGCACAGTGACACACAGTGCCACACAGTGATACAGAGTGACACCGACTCAGGTTTCCCACGCACTCACAGAAATGTCTCCTACTGACACGGAAAATTATTTATTGCGTGCTATCGATGAGTGATTGGAACCCAGAACTACAAATAACCTTTATTTAAAGACAAAATATTAGTAAAATAAAAGATCTATCCTCAGATAGGTCCAAAAAGATATTGCACTAATTTATCAAATGAAACAAAGACTTTATGAGCAATAGAGTGCAACTGTAAGTGTCTAAACACACTAGGCCGAAGTTACGCGGCGTAAATTACGTCTGCAACGTCAAACGCATACAAATTACGGACGGAACGCGACGGAATAGTGTGTCGTCGGCAATTTAAAATACATTGCGGGCGTAATCATGCGGAATTTACGCCGGCGTAACTTCGGCCTAGTGAAATTATTATGCCGGTTTTTATTTTTCGGCTAGGCACCAAGTTGTTAAAACAACAACGTATATTCAACCACAAAAGATACTTTTACATAGAGCAAAAAGTAGAAACTGCAGCGGGGGCGACGCTATGGCGGGTGAAATCTCATCAAAAAACGTGTCAACTGCATATCAACATGCCTGTACAAACACTGACATCAATATTATTTTGCGCATTGCGTGGACGATATACAAAATGATTTTGGACAGTACAAATTATATCCTCGTTTCGAGAGCACATCTTTAACCATCTCCCCTAGCATTGAGACACTTGGCGTCAACATATTGAGCGAAGTCCAGTTCCGATATCATCTAGACGGTAAGGCCAAATTAGCCTCGAAGATGCTTGGTGTTCTTAACAGAGCGAGACAGTACTTCAGTCCGGACCAACGCCTACAACTCTACAAGGCGCAGGTTCGGCCTCATATGGAATATTGTTCTCATCTCTGGGCTGGGGCGCCAAAATACCAACTGCTCCCTCTGGATCGTATCCAACGAAGGGCCGCTCGAATTGTTGACGGCCATAGTGTTTCAAACAGCTTGGACCTCTTGGAATTACGCCGAGATGTAGCTTCACTCTGCATCCTCTATCGGTTGTATCACGGGGAGTGCTCTGAGGAATTGTTCGAAATCATACCACCTGCAACTTTTCGCCATCGTCCCACGCGAAAAACACACCATCCTCATCACCTTGATGAGTGGCAGTCTTCCACAGTGCGTTTTTCGCGTAACTTTCTGCCGCGCACTGTAAAACTCTGGAACGAACTGTCACCAGCAGTATTTCCGGACCTATACGACCTGCAAACCTTCAAGAAAAGAGCGTATTCCCACTTAAAATGCCGGCAACGCACCTGCAGCTCTTCTGATGTTGCGAGTGTCCATGGGCGACGGTAGTTGCTTACCATCAGGTGACCCGTTTGCTCGTTTGCCCCTTATTATAATATATATATATATATATATATATATATATATATATATATATATATATATATATATATATATATATATATATATATATATATATATATATATATATATATATATATATATATATATATATATATATATATATATATATATATATATATATATATATATATATATATATATATATATATATATATATATATATATACAGGGTGCAATTAAACCTTCCTGCCAAATTTTTTCCAGGGCTTAGGTATCATTAGGAGAGTCCATTTAACCAAAAAATTTTGGGTGTTATTTTTATTCAATGACATTTTTTATCCCATTTTAAAATCGTTGCAGAATGGTCGCTCGCGGCGCGGGGGTGACGCGGGGGGTGGCGCGGATTTTATATATATATATATATATATATATATATATATATATATATATATATATATATATATATATATATATATATATATAAGGAATACAAATAATATATAATATATAAATATATAAGGAATATATATAAGGAAAACAAAGTATCAAAATGTTTTATGTATTCCAATTACCTGGGTCTCGGTATTGCTAGAGTCAATTTCTTTTCTCACATTTTTCCATCAGATTCTGGTAGACCTATAATTAGTTACAGTACTTTCATACAAGACCGATCGCGATAGACGCACGCGCACTTCAGCGTGATTTCAGATACATTAAAAGGCAGGTTAAAAAATATCAAAGCCTCACAGAAAATTGGCGTGATAAAGCAATTGCGTCCTCATGTACCTAAAAAGAATATTGGAGGACGACATATTCTTTATTGATAAAAAATAAAAAGAGGTTTATTAGGTATATTTACCTAAAGCTACTGCTTAACTTGCAGAAATAATGTATTTCTAGTTCCTCAAACACCTCACCTTCTTAAATATAGTCTTTTGTATTAGTAGAAAGACAGACGTCTTTCCTAAAAACGAAAGACTATCACTTTTAAACCCTTATTTGTGTTAAAAGCTTTCATTCTTTTCAATTTAAACACTTTAAAAGTAAAATTTCAATGCAGAAGCGGCCGCAAAACGAGAACGTGAAACCAAATTTTATGAAATTTCTTGGTGTTTACTTGTTTACATCATTTTACAAAAATATAGGGCGCGTTGCATCCGTTTCAGTTACAGCTCTGTATATCTTTTACAGTATTTCAGTTCGTGAAAGTGGGTGATAATATTTTTCTGCTTTTTAATCAAATCTGTTGATATTTAAGCCACCAATAAAATTAAAAAGCCGTTCACTTATAAATATTTATAAAATATATAGTTTGGCCTCGCCCGATATGACAGAAAAGAGATATTATGATAATATCTTATATATAAAATTCTCGTGTCACAATGTTAGTCCACGAACTCCTCCGAAACGGCTTTACTGATTTTTACTAAATTTTATATGCATATTCAGTAGGTCTGAGAATCGGCTACCGGGTACTTTATATTTTGATAAGTGCATTTGTTGAATAAATAATAGTAAATTATTACAACCTGAGATTGACGGCGACCATTGTTTGTGCGACGGGATAGCGATGGACGTTGCCATGGCGACATACTTATTTAGTCACTTCAATAAAATATTATGGGCGAAATACTTTATATTATTATGGCAAAGCAACGCTTGCCGAGACAGCTAGTAATATATATTATAGACTTAATATTGTATTTAAAAGTAGGTATTTATGTAGTCATACACATTAAACAATGTCTATATTTACTATATCTTTGTATTAGTACTTACCTATAAGGGTAAGACTTAAATAATAAAGTTTAAAAAAACCAAAAGTTTTATTTTATTTAACAAACAAAATAGTTCGTTTTGTACTTCATTTTAACATAACATAAGGGTCGGTCCACTTCAATTTGCTAATGTAATGCCATAGCTAAATTAATATCATATAAAAACTTTATGTTGCGACAGTCCACGCCATTACCTAATGCTACTCGAGGAAATTGCCTCGACATCGAATTCGATATTCCCGTAATCAAATTCTAGGACGTTAAAATAATGGGCACACTTGAGCCTAAAGTCAATTCCGCAGCTATCTGTGGTACTCTGTCAAACGGAAAGCAGAATTTATGGGTAGACGGGGCGTGGCGAGAATTTTCGAGTGCAGCAAAAGCTTACACAGACTCCCGACCGACTATAACGTAAATATCGTTCAAAATTTACGATTTCAACTATTTCAAACAGTTTATTTTGGCAACAAAGATCCTCTTTTAGAGAATTTTATTTGCATACCCGTTTCGATATCGAACTTATATCATTTGAAGATTTCCGTACCGATAGTATCCAATAATGTTTTCTTTTCAGTCGAAGCTGCTTTTGTAAGGATTCACTTCTTACTAATAACTGTGTCAAGAGCTAGTTTTCGTATTTTTTACAAACGTAATAAAATTACTCCGGATGAGTGTTTTAAGCGGAAGTTGTAAAAACTAAATTTAACAGACACCTATTAGTTCACTACGAATGATGTAAGTCATACGATATTTGATTGCGTTTCTGTCAACTCATCATAAATTGGTCCTCATTAAAAGAATAATTTAGAAGCAATAAATGACAACTCTACCTTGTTACAAAACGTAGGTACGTTTTCAACGCTATTATTAGGTGCTATATAAATTAAATATCAACCTGACACGTGTTTTGTTAACTTTACATGGCGCTTAAAGTTTTATGTATCCTGGCCTGAAAATGCGATAAAAATATATTGCTAAGAATACAAAAACATCTGATCACCACTTTTCATCGCATTTTTTTTCAATTTTTAATAAACTTTAGAAACTACCGAGTAGAGTCATAAACAATATTATGCTAATGTACATATTATTATCACATTCATAGTGCAAAAATTACAAACCAATAAAATAACAATAAGTGATGGAATCGTTTAAGCACTTATCGAGTCGATAAAACTAAAATATTACCATAACACTGACTCTATCTGCGAAGATACGTTAAAAGAAAACATAAAGTATAACGAATGTTATTAAAGGCATAAAAATTATAAAATTACTGCAATATTGTCTAACAAACGACACATTTTTCAGTAATCACGAGACACGTTTCGATGAAATGTCACAGAAACTGTACATTTAGTGGGGGCTGCCAATTTATTACACAGCTCTACCATACGTTTCCCTTTTTATTGAAATGAAAGTGAGATTTAATGATACAAAGACTTTAAACGTTTATTAGTATTCGTTTTTCAGATATTCCTGTAAATTTAGGATAGGATAATTCAAATATTTAGGCTAAATATTATTCATTATATTATGTACCAAATGAATAGTAAAATAATGGAAAAAATAGAGAATTAAAAATTGCATGCATAAAATACCGAAAAAACACCAGTATCATTATTTTACTACTTAGAAAATATAATATGTCATAATATTCTGCACAATATTTTTATGGTCAATGAAATATTATTTAATATTTTATCATTAGCTTTAGGTTCCATTTACAATTTCCGATTTTCGTCAGCCATCGCTACTCGCAAGACATTTTATCCGTTTGTACTCCAAGTAACTTGTCAAGCGACACACTGTTAATTGTTATAGTCCAAACCAAACTAGTCACAATAATAGATAACTATACAAATAATATGAAGATTAGACTCGCCTCCTTTACTCCTGTAACTCCGTATGGGCCGGGACACAAAAACACGGCACGGCGCCGTACGGCGCCGTGTCGGACGCGCGTCGTAAAAAACCACGGCACGGCGCCGTACGGCGTCGTACGACGTCGTACCATAGAAACTCACGTAGAAATTCAAGATGAGTTTCTACGGCACGACGTCGTACGACGCCGTACGGCGCCGTGCCGTGGTTTTTTACGACGCGCGTCCGACGGCGCCGTAGTGTTTTTGTGTCCCGGCTCTAAGGTAGTAGGTACAACGTCACATTATTATAATGCGGACACGCAGCCGCTCGTATGACAGACGACAGTGCACGCGCACTTTTACGACTTCCCGTCTGCCGTCGGAACCGACATCGTCCCAATGTTCGCCGAATTATGAATTTGTGCTAAAAATATTAATGACCCATATCACCCAATATCCTTGAATAAAGTTAAATTATATGAAGACAACCTCCATAACGAGAAACAAGGAAGATTTAACTTATAAAAACAAAGCATGAATTATCTGAATTATCACGTAGAGAAAAACTGATAGACTTTCTTTTTCTATCAATTATTTTGTGGTCGTACCAAGCCTACAGAGAAAGTGTCTCTCATTTTAGTTGCAAATGAAAATACCAATAATAATGTTCTTTAAATATGTCTTTTTTATCACATTTAAATACTAATAACATTATAACAAACCACTCAATTAAGTTTGTAACTAGCTCCATATAGTTACAATTCACCACGTATACTATAGTAACGTTTTATTCTAAGCACTTTAATACTTTGTATAAAGGGCAGACTAATCGTATTAGCGACTAAGCCTTTTACCGTATTGATTATTTAATCAATAACTACCGCCTGTTCGGTCTTACAAGCCCTTCCCTACAGAATGATGAACATTTTAAATAATTTGTAAGCCTGTATTTAAAACCAGCACCTACCTTGCTAATTATTATTATTATACGTTTTTTTTGAGGTACAATACTATTTTAAAAGTTTTCCGATATTATAATAATAATAAGGTAATCAATCATCATATTATACTAATATACGTCACCTTTAGTACTTTTTATGTATTTGAGCTATAACAACATCAATAGCATCATTATAAAGTATGATATCATGGCATTATTAAATAATAGATTAGACCCTCGTAGAAACTACTAAGACTACTGGATTAACTCTTCCCATTCTCCCTTAACTAAAAAGTGTATTGAAGAAACATATGAAACGTTTTTTAAAACCCTTTATAGTGATGTGTAAATCATTTTTAGTGCTCCCTTTACGAGCGTGGGCCATTAAGTTCCTCAAATGGGACCTTGTTCTGGACGTCTCACTTCCCAGCTGCCTACGACGATATCTATTAAATTTACAGACATACAGACAATTGTTCTTTATAGGTACCGTTTTGTGTAACAACATACTAGTATGTATGTTGTTACATAAAACGGTATAAAGAACCGACCAAAGGTTTAGTAATAACTAGATACCAATATTAATAATTTTGGATACATGCTCTCAATTTTGGGGCGGCGATTTGGGTGGAAGTAGCGCGAGTATATTATAAACTTTTACTTCTGATAATGTTATGATTGCGAACCCACAGATAGACAAACAGATACACAAGCATGGCAGGGGATTTCAATTCATTTTATACTAAAGAAATAATTACAGCAGCTCTGATAAAAATGTTGTTTATGATAACGATATTACCAAGAACTGTCAAACTTTGCAAGAAATTGTTTGTGGACAAAAGTCTTTGATCCTTCTCTAAAGTTTCGTTTGCTTGTACTTTGCCGACATAAAGCTTTAAAGTTTTAGCATTTCTTTATAAACTTATTTTACACTTTATTTAGTAGATATCCACAGTCACATTATAATATTAATACGAACAAAAAGACAGACGTCTGTTTTGTTAATTCTGACGAAGCTTTATATGAAGATATTTTAAGTAGTTCAATATGTCATGTTAATATGAAAGCTGCATCTCTAAGGGCCTGTTTCACCACTTTCTGATAAAGTGCCGAATAGGCTATTCACAACTTTTTTGACAGATTCTCCATATTTTATCTGTCAAGTTAAGTGGTGGATAGCATATTTGGCACTTATCAGGAAGTGGTGAAACAGGCTCTTAAAATATTAAAAAGTTAAGGGTAATGCAACATAATAATGCGTTCTCAATATAACAATAGGTATAAATCCTAACAAGATGAAGCTGTAGAGCTTGTTTATGTACGTAGGTACGTACAATCTACGTCTAGATATGTATCTATGCGCACGCGCATCGCGCTGAATCATCCTCGCGCTCATGTCACGTTATGACCTCGAAAATATAACTAGTGATGCGCACGTGTCGATACATATTATTAATTTAATTAACGTGTGGGTAATACTAATAAACAACTCTAGAGTACCTAACAATATTCTAGGCTCAACAAGTTTTAGGAAAAAAAGTGGTAATTAACTGTAATAATCACATAAATCAGAGGAAAAAGAAGAATATTGTAGTTAGAAATTCATTTATTACTAAAATTTTGGTATTTTTGTATTTTTCTGTCTGAATATCAGAGGATATCTGCGTAAGGGGTAAATCATGTTTCACATTGTGGGTAATAAATTTTTCATTTTACCTAATATATTTAGTTATGAAGAAATATAATTTTTATTTAACAGTGGGTACTTAGCGGTATCCCGCAGCCTTCGCGTGCGTATCGCAAGATCCTTAACGCCCGTCTACTTTACTACCGGAAATTATACACACCAGCTTACACTGCGCTGTATATTATTTGTTATTTAGATAAATACTGCGAGGAAAGATAAGCTTTGGTTTTTTATAGATACCTACCTATCACAGGATTTTCTTCAACTATCCCTCATTAATAAACTGTACATTTTACGATGACTATCGCAATATCCACAAACAAAAGATTCCCTTCAAATTAACTTAGTTGAAAATTAAACGAAGCCAAATTCTCTTTAGACGAATCTGGCTAAAATTCTGGGTTTAATTAAGTCGATAGTGTCACGGGCCTAGTTCGCTGGATGTCGCAACAGGCGGCTCCATTATATGCACGCGGCTTAGCTCGCTACTCGCTAATGCTCCACTTTGAATTTTAACCAGCCATCCACGTTTATTACGGCATAAATTTACCCGAAATCACTGGAAATTCTTAATTGTAAACTCCGGTTACCCTACAAAATTAAACTGATATTTTTATTATAACTAGACATTGTTCGTAACGTGGGAAGTTTATCAAAATCGATACAGAATTTTAAATACAAGGATATAACAAATAGACAGGAAGATAAACATACAAGCATTCATAATATTATTGTATATTTATAAGATTACTTTGTCTAGGTTTGACCTTTCATTGACATTGAACTTTCCTCATTCTCTTAAGTTACAAAAATTCTTCAAAATGTCTTTGGCAAATACCAAGTACCTAATACATTTAGCGAACAAATAACTGGATCATTAACATTATTTAATATGTCCCGGATTACGCCAAATGGAATAAAACATTCGTATGTGAGAATTCGGTAGCAAAAAACCCGTTCATTTGTTATTCGCCGCTTAAACGGATCAACTGGTATGAGTGGAAATTAAATTTCGCCGCGCGCCGCTACACGTACAGGATTATAACGTTTTTGATCCTTGTAAATCAAATAGTTCAGATACAGAATACCGATACACGTAGACCGATATTTGAGAATTTTATTGTTTAACGAAATATAAAGAAAAAAACAAGAGTCAAAGAGAGTCTTTGGCCTACTTTTAATAGATTCGAGCTATTTACCAGATGAAAATTTATTCGGTTTATTGTTAGGCTTTAATTTAATATTATGTGCTTACATAAATAATATTTTAAAGTCCATGGTAAAATAGGGTGTTGTCCGTTAGAGAATTGGCCCATCTTTCCCTTTTGCTCAATCTCTATTCGCGGTCCTCAACGGAAACGCGGTTGGAGACAAACCGAACGTAACTACCACTCCGTTTGGAGTTATTTTACCTCCGACTGGATCTTAATGGTAACGACATAAGGATAAAGAGCCTTATAGAGCATTACCTTATCTTCCCATTTTTTTCCATCTATAGGCGCGAGCGTTAAAGGAAGCGTGATTGGAGACAAACCGAACGTAACTTCCACGCCATTTGGAGTTTTACCTCTGACCAGTTCTTTATGGCAATTACATAGAATAGAATTCAGTGGAAAAGTAGCTCTGAACGATAAAGCCTTATGGATCTTCCCCTATCTCTAGTCGCGGCCGTCAACGGAAGTGCGGTTGGGGACAGACCGAACGTAACGTCCATACCTTTTGAAACTATTTTACCTCCGACTGGATCTTAATGGTAACGACATAAGGATGATAGAGCCTCATCTTCCCTTTTCCCCATCTCTAGGCGCGGTCGTCAACGGAAGCGCGGTTGGGGACAGGCCGCGTCCGGGCGTCGCGCGCCGCCGACCACGACACAATGGCGCGTGCGCTCACACGTGACGGCAAAATCACAGCGCTGATGCACTGATGTCATACAGACTCATGCCTACTAGGCACTGGCTATGAAATTCAAGCTAGAACTTACGTGGTAACTATTTGGTAATCATTGCTAGAAGTTAGAACAAGCAACTATGATACCATCAGGAAATTCATGGGTAAATGGCGAACCTACCGTTTTGTGTCGATGTTTGTGACCTGTAGGCTGGGCTAACCAACCAAATAACGACTAATAAAGACCATTATCTGCCTATGATTCAATTTCTCTGATAGTACAAAGTATTCTTTGGCTAATTTCGGATTAAAGAGATTTTCTTCATTTCTGGTCAAAAACTCTTGTAGTTGGGGAGGGGAAGAGGGGATTTCGGGAGTAGCTCGAGCGTGTCAGATTAAGCTTGCATAGGCTTCCGACATGTGTCTAGTTATCATGGTATAGAAATCAGATTTCTCACGTGGTGGGTAATTATTTTTTTTTAAATATTGAAATGTCGTCGGATCTGTCAGATTAAGATAGGGGATATTTAGTATACCCCAAAGAAGCTTCCATATAGAGCACTGACGATTCAAAGGTTAGGTAAGCCTGTAGGGACATTTTAAAATATAAAAAAATAAAGCTTCATATTTTCTCAACTAAGCTTCGCAGATATTTTATTTTGCTCTAAACTAAATGATTTAGTCCTTGTTGTCTAAAATATATTTATAATTTACCTAAATAAGCAATTTTCTGAATATATTTTCTTTTTCAAAACTTTAAAATGGCTGCACTTCTGAACCTACCGCTAAAATAAAAAAACTCTTATTATTTTTTTTATCAGCTTTACCTAATGTACAAAAGTACTACTAGGTAGTTACTAGGTCTCCATAACGCTCGAGTGACTACAAAAATAGCACCCTCCCCTCCTCTACTATATAATAGTAGATGTCATCAGAATCAGCTGTCTGCCTTGAACGTATTGACAATTCTTGTCCCGAGGGTGTTTCTAGTATAGTCCGCGTGGAACTAGTTGGCCGCTCTGCCGGTATGTGAGTATACGGGCAGAGCGGCCAACTAGTTCCGCGCGGACTATAGTTCTAGCTAGGCAAATTCCAGTTCCTTTGTTCTATGAGAAGCCATAAAAGGAAGCATATTAAATATCCCGTATTAATCTATGCGATACCGCTTTCTGGACGGTGCGCTGAATTTTTTATCCCCTATTATTGCCCCGTTCGCTTGTTTTATCCGGTCCGTTTAATTTCATACATGGATGGTCCTCGGACGTGAGCGAGCGCACACATTGCCGACATTAACTCGGACGCTTCCTTACTTTCCGGCCTCGTCCGCCACGGCTGTAATAATTACTTTAGCTATAATGACGACCTGGCTAATCAAAACTAGAGATTTTTTTGCCCCCCACGATAAAAGCGGGGTGTTACAAGTTTGACATGCCTATCTGTAAATGTGTGTGTTCCGAACGAATCCGATTCCGAATCCGAATCCGAATGAGTGGACCGATTTTGATGTAATTTTTTGTAAAGGTAACATAACAAGGAGTGATCTAAGCAAATGTCATTAAAATTAATCACCAGCTCGCTTATTGCTACTCTTGAAAATTTTGTTTGACTTAGAATAAAGGGAACATAAAAACTTATACCCAATTAAACCTTTTATCCAATTAATCCTGATGTCAAAACCTTATAAATAGATGGCAGCAATCGGTCTCGTCTATTGAAATTCCATTTCGGTATTCAGGAGCGGAGTAATGATTCGGTATTTTCAGTCGTATTTTCGGGTTTAGTGATGTCACAATAGAATTCTGTTGCCGTGTTCCGTTTCCGATTAAATGGAGTAAATCTCCGGTAAATACATTTCGGGCATTACAACTTGAGTCTGGGTGGACACTGGACAGCCCACCTGTTGTACGCAGATGTTTGTACCGAATGTTCTAATTTTTCTTTCTGCAGTTTGCGTCTTTGTAGTTTCGGGCTATCAATTAGTTATTACTAGATGATGCCCGCAACTCCGTTGCGCCAAAATTCGTTTATCGCGCGGGAACCTTCAATTTTTCGAGATAAAAAGTATCCTATGTCCTTTCCCGGGACTCAAAGTATCTCCATGCCAAATTTCAGCAAAATCGGTTCAGCGGTTTGGACGTGAAGAGGTAACAGACAGACAGACAGACACACTTTCGCATTTATAATATTAGTATGGATTCTAAACGTTTTGTCAATTGTGTTTTTTTTTTTGTTTTGTAACTTTTCGTTCTAAAGCATTTGATTTTAATGCAAAGTCTAATGGTAAGTTCCAGGGATTTCTTATTTTTGAGAGCGTTAGATGTAATATCGTAAAAATTTCACTGCGTAACAGTAAAAATGTAGCGCAGTGCAGCTTTATCGCTAATACTCGTTAATTAGATTTGCAGATCCGCCGCTATCTTGAGCGCGTATGTTACTTTCCTCGGCGCTTGCGAAAGTTTCAAGGTTTCGCTAAGCCAATACAAATGTCTACGGTCGATAATCGCCGCATTACCGATGACCCTGGATTTAGATTAGCCGTTGACGTCTACTATATGTATGGCCCAAAAGCCAAAACCAGATCTTCATCATTTTAATTAAAGCTGAAAGTATTTCAGTAAACGAAGCAATGATCAGAAGTGTCGGTAGTGGAAGACGAGATTCCTAGAATAATCTCGAAGAAAACATTGCAAAAAATTGGGGTTTATATTTTATGAATAGTTTACACCTATACCACTTGATATCCGCTAAAGTAACCGCAACCCAAACTCCATAGTCGCTGGTCATTCCTACCTTTATGGGACTTGTAGAAAATTACAAAGGTGTGGCTGCTCCTGGCTCGTACTAGACTCTACTAGAGTAGAGCATCATCATCGGAGATAATCTGATGGAAAAAACGGCCTCAGCACGGGATTGCGTGCAGGCATCCAGCGTAGAACAATGGTCGGCCTTGAGGCGAGGCGTAGTAATCAGTGCTCTCGGTCCGCGAACACAATGCCGCTCGGACGTCGAAATAAAACTTCAGGAAAATAACAATCGGATAGAGTCACTTTGCTCGAGTGAAGATACGAATTGTTCTTTCCCATTCAGCCGTCCGCGTCTGCTTCTTACTGGTAATGGGAATATTAAATCGTCGTAGTACTTTAACCCATGTAGTAGTATGCGTGCTTCGTATGACGTTATATTAGCGGTGAAATTTAATATTGTCTCTCTTCTCCCGGTAGGACATAATTTATGAGATCTTTCCCATGTTATAATTCTATTTTACCGCAACTATAAACGTTTCATTTTACTCTACAACTTTTCTACATTTCACGTTGTACAGTGTACTCCCAAAGGTTTTCGTTTTGCCGAATTCAACAAGTACAATTTACCGCACTCATTACGTATTCTCAGAGATTCCAAAACGTAACTTATTGTATTACACGGCGTAAGGAACCACAGAGTACAGACAACTGTTTCGTTCAATGTCGTGAGAAACGCGTTGGGTAAGGCTCTGATCTAGTTCACAGCTAATCTCGAAATCGTTCGTTCACGGCGAGCCACGCGGACGAGTACTCAACTACTCATTGTTGAGTACACCTGCAACTTTGTTTATTGTTATTAGTTACTATCAGACTATTAGTATTAATTTTATAGATTCACCAATAAAACTACATATTTTGGCCCAGTATAAAATAAGTCAAATATTACTTTTCATACATAAAATGAATTCTATCCTAATTAAATGTAAAAATTTTATTTACAGTATAGTGGGATGAAATTAATAAATAAAAAAATGCAATATTAAGTTATAATGGTAACAAAATATAGCGATAATATTGTACTGTATAATATTTAAATATAATATAATATTATATCAGTTGATAACTAATTGATAAATGTCAAAACACGACTATAACACCTACTTAATAATTCAATACAAACAAAATATGTTTGCAGTAGACTGAAAATGACAAATGTGCCGTTAGCTATTTAATATTTAAGCAATTGTCATATCATTTTGCCACTGATATATTATGAGTTTGATTTAATTTTACTGCATTAGTATATAAACATTTAACACATAAGCCATAACATATTATATAACAGGTTTAGTAAGCCTTATCAAGAGATTTTCTATTATTCTAATAAAGTTTATTGCATATTGTAAACTCGACTCACAATAATATCATTTAAGAAAATTGTTATAAAGAAAATATTATGTTACGCTATATTTAGAGACGAAGAGAAATACAGCATTTTAATATCTGAAATAAATATAAAACGGCCAGATGTTAAAGCAAATATAGCGGGTCCACAAAAGCGCTTAATTAAAAAAGCCAGCGAAGTAATAACATCGCCATTAATTAAATCCTTTAAAAAGCAATAAAAGTATACAGTTAACAATATGTACAAAATACCTTCAGTTATTTAATAAATAAGCGCTATTAAGGACGTTGTTAATAAGAATTAGTAATTACGTCTAAACGCAATTATACTGATTGTAGATAATAATATAACATATTAGCAATCAGACTGAGCCTGGGAGTCTCATGGGAAGATTTGAAGCGAGGTGCTACGCTCGATCAGGACAAGCGGAAGCCTATAACTGTACACATTTTAGAAATGGTATGTGGCGTCAATTTCAGAAGCACTGATAGTGTCAGCAGGATTTAGTCCGCTCTATTATACATTACGAGAATCAAGTTTTAGGCAGTGGTTTTAGGCAACTAACTATGATTAATACATAGATCTACATATTATGTACGATTTAGCTCGAAATCCAATCAGCTGGTTCAAAAACCGACACTGCAATCGAATACGCGGTGAAATCGAGACCGCGATACAGTCGCCGCGGGTGAAACCGTACCGCGGAACTTCCGTCCAGCGAGCTCGGTGTCCGATGACGGGACTAGGGCTGCCGGGACAGGACGGATAGACAAATAAGTTTAACCGGATTCAAATTAAGGCAAAGGAAAAGGATCGTAAAGTAGCTTACGATATAGGTAAGAAGGAACATGTTTATCGAATCCGGACAGATTTATCTATCTTTATTATCCGATTTTATCCGGAGGAGCGACAACCCTAGGCCTCTGATGACGAATACCCTGTGTTGCGGTCGGTACAGGACACTACCGCGTGGCGTGTCTGGCGTGTTCATTAGGCACAGGTCATCTGAAGGGTTAATTTCCTAGACAATCATGTTTCAAGCGCGTGAACTGAACAATAGGCACTAACGGAATGTTCGCATTAGATTAACATCATGTGAAGTATATTGATCAAAGTAGATAATGTGCTATTAAAATTGAAGACAGACGGTCTGAGGATGTAGCAATGAATTTTTGGACCCGAAACAGTTGATATAGTATCTATATCACGATGTTATAACTAATTAGCGACAAAATTGAAAATAACACCCCAGGTGCGAAAAAAAACAGCAGCTTTACAATTTACGTTCCTTTAAGCCGCTTTGTGACGCGTTCGTTAAGTTCAAGTTCTTGCCTTAATAAGGTTTCAGGCGTCAGGAGCGAGGGGAGATTGTACAAGTGTGGATGTTCTAAAATCTAAGAGTTACGAAACCCTAATAAAAAACAGCCAAGCACAGTCGGACTCGATCGCGACGGGTTCCGTCTTAGTTATTTCAAACGGAAACGAAACGGAAAAAACTCCATAAATATATCTATCTAAACAATTTAATTTTAGTATTTTTTATTATAGTTAAAAATATAACTGAGTAATTGATGAATACTTCAAGTGCATAAGGTCTACTTATTTATATTATTTTATGAGACTGCCCTAAACATACATTTATTAAATTTTTAATATTATATTTTGTTGTTACAGCGGCAACCAAAATAAGTATACAATTTGTTTAAATTGCAACTGTCTAGCTATTACTCTTGATGGAGGCACTTCACATGGCTATTTGTCAACTATTTGTATTTGCGTATTTGATGTATTCGCCAAACAATCACCATGTGTAGACGGTATGTTTGACAAAGTATTGGCCTTATTTGCCTATTTGACAAATATTATGACCAATACCAAATACACCTTTGTCAGTTTTTTACGCACATCAAAAGAGTCAAAATATATGCTGAGTAAAAAAAATCAAGTTTAAAATTTTGATATTTGACGTCCATGTGTGGAATTTGCTTGTTTGTGGATACGTCAATAATTTTGCCAAATGCAACAAATAGCCAATAGCAAATACAAATAGCCATGTGAAGTGCCTCCATGAAATACAGCCTGGTGACAGATGAAAATACCGCGAAGTCTTAGTAGCGGTATTCCGTTTTTACCCTTTGGGTACGGAACCCTACTAAAAACACACAGGGCGGCAGGCCACGAGCCCACTCTCGGGGGGACGATATAAAATGATACAACGTTTCCAGCGACGACCGCTGGGAATCGATTGATGGAAATGTCAAAACGGGGTCAAAACATTGTGTGTTATTCAGCTTATTCTAGAACATTTTTAAGACATTTATAAAACGATGACGTCAAAATAGTCATTTATTGAATCAGTTGAATTTATTACTTAAACCAGAAGGGTATGTTTTAAACTTTAGTAGTAGTGCAGTTGGATTTTAAGAGGTGGTTTGCTCTATCATCCATCTCAATATAATACTAACTTTAACTCCAGCTGACCTAACGCAAACCAAAAAACTCTGAATTCAAAAAGAAAGTTCCACGAGGAATCGCAAAAAACCAAAAAAACGCTGCCACTTAAAAACGGTCTAATTCAAACATTGTCGAAAAACGGGTAAAAAGTAGAGTCGAAAGTTACAGTTTTTGCAGTCGCAAAACGGAACTAAGAACTTGTTATTCTTACGGAACCAGGTGAAAATAGTCGGTCCAGTGTGAAACTGTGACCGAATTTGTTCGCGAAGAATTAAATACGTCCGTGGATGAAGTGGGTAATAAAGAATTTGAAAATTTTCTTTTTTTTTCATAAATGGAGGCTTTAGGACTGGGAAAATTAATTAAAACAAAAAATTTGGATTTTATGTATAGATATAGATGATGAAGTAGGTAAGAAAATTAAGATTTGTTCAAATTGCAAGGGAAAAATTTGCCATTATTGCTCTTATATTATAAAACGTTTGTTATCCACTTCATCCACTTACGCCTTCAATTAAGTTTTCGTGCGACATTTTCTGGGTTTTACGGTGAGCGAGGTAACGAATTACAGTCGTCAAATTTTTATCTACGTTGCTGAAGTTATGAATACCTTTTTATAGGACGGTACGAAAAACAATCGATGGAAAGTAAAATGTGACATTTATATTTTTACGATACTTAACTTGTACTTACCAAATAGGTTAATAGTCAGGTTGATTCAAAAAACAGCTTACCTGAAACAAAATAACAATCTATTAGTGACTGAATTTTTTAAAGTAAATACAGAGTAGTATGGTAAATTTTACACGTCTTAGAAACGTACATTTCGAAATATGATTCAGTACCAACCTCTATCTATTGTTCACACTTACGTATTATTAGAATTAATCTAAAGCAGAGAGTAAAATTAGCATAACCTTGATACATGTTTATATTGGCTGAAATGTGGTGCAAGGTGTAACTAATTCAGAAGTTTACACTAAGTACAGTCACCGACAAAATATGAACCTTTTGCCTTTAGTACCACTACAATAAGGCAGGCAGCTGGCCTACGTTATTTCGTCGTACTGTTTCAACGTTAGTCAGTTTATATAGTTAATACATCACGAATTCACGACTAACGTTGACATAAACCGACCAAAAAAGTAGGTTCGTCATCTGCATAAGAACCAATTTCTGGCACATTTTTTGTTAAATGTTTGTAATTAATAATTCGTTTTGTAATAAAATATATTGATTATTTAACCTTATTGCAGCGATAGCTATAGCGAAATAAAAATTTAACGAATGTAAAAATGTATATTTAAAAGCAGCCACCCTCGCAGCGGTGCGACATAATGTTCGCGTACCTTCAAACTACGTAACAAAGCGTTTGATCCAGACCTATTGGCTTTGGCCGATATCAACAAATTGCCGCCCAGTCATTGAAAGATTTGCGTGTTGCGTGGGGTGGCCCCAATAGTAACAGTCAACACTCTGTACTAACATCAATTTTACTAGCAGTTTTGTCCATGGAGCAGTGTGGCATTAAATTGCAGAATAGCTCTAATTCTGGTATGTCATTTTTCCAGAGATGTGAGACGTACAGTACCCGGCGATAAATATTGCACATCGACCTTTGGAAAGTGACAGTCAGCTAATTTCGGTTTTGTACAGCGTTATCTCTTACGCACGAAATACAAAAAGTCCGGTATATATTAGGAGCTGTTAAAACAATTATGGTTTGCTTCTTTTGACAATGTTATTATTCTTTGTATAAAATACATCAAACTTTCTATAAGTTATGGCTTTAGGTTCGGGTAAAATAAAATAAAAAAGGATGTACAAATTATGTTTACGTATTTAAAATTCTTTTGGAAAATTACAGCTGTAGCAAATTTAGGGGTGTTAACAACTCTAGATATATATTTTGAACTGGACGCGACTGCACTCTATTGAATTTGAACAACGACTGACATAATGTCAAATAGGTGTGTGCTACAAAGATAACGCTCTATGAAACCGAAATTAGCCGATTGTCTCTTTCCAAAGGTCGATGTGCAATATTTATTGCCGGGTATTGTACCTACTCTATACAGCATGCACAAAAGATATTAGATAGTCGTTAATTCCTAAAAATGCGCGATTAAAAAAATCGACGTATCAATTCTCGCAATAATTTTTTGTGTATTTTTGTATCTAAACAAAACATGACGTTAATTATATTTAACGCGCCCGAGAGTCCCAAAAAAAACAATTTTCAAAATTACTTTATTGAAAAATCAAAAATTACAAATTAAAATCAAACATTAAAATTACGTTAAATACAAATGGACTTGCTCGAGGTTAGAGGCTAAGTGAGGTGGAATCCACAGCGGCGATCCAATTTCGAAGTCAACGCGAAGTCAGCAGAATGTTTCCCTGAATGTTACCGATGAGTATGTTATACGCAGAGGCGACCATAAAATATACCGAAGATTATGTAATGGTATAGAGGCGTTATTAACTTGTAGATTTTACTATCTTGAATCTTCTAAGTGTAAGTATCTTCGGATGATAGACTTGGTGGTATATAACACGTTATTCTGACAAACATGTTTATTAGAAAACATCATAATATTATGTTCATCATAATATTTTGACCATCCATTATATTTGAGCCTTCGACTAAAACTTGAATATTAAGAATTATTCCTAAATAAAGTTGACCATAAAAAGCGTTTTATATGTAACGAAAACAATGTTCCGACATGCAAGGAGATTTATGTATAATTACGCTTTTTCATTTGATATTTTATTACAGTTAGGTGATTATGTACACGCGAGGTCGTGTAATAACAGAAATTATAATTCTTTTTATAGAACTATGACGGCGCAAGCGTAAAAAGTCAGAGAAAACAATAAAATAATTAATTTTTCGTAATCCTTAGTGTTTTTTTTTTTTTTTGCGCAGCAATTTTTGAGTTTTATAAATTTTTATTCTACATAAGATACTTAGAAACAACATTAATATTTTAAAGCTTAAGTTTGTATTATAATTTAATGACAATAGTAGATATATATTGTGTTGAATTTTCCACATTCATTCTCAGACTAGCGCAGCTGTATAATGTCATTATAGTATTATATTTATGTGTGTCTCTCAGTGTTTCACATTGTTCTACTTTTCCGTTTTTCATCGTTCATGTTTTGTCACAGCTATACCGCACAGTACTCATTATTAGCTTATTATAAAGTACACTTTATAACAGTAGATATGAGAGTGATGGAAATGTTTTGAAACAATAACACAAAGCTCGATATAAATATTGAGTTATTTTCTTTAAAATTTAAAAATGTTTAAGTAAATAATAATAGTATATTTGAACAATCGTTAAAATAACTACATAATACACATTCAAGTTAGGTACTACATATAATATTTTCTGTCTCATTGACTGACTGTTATTATATTAACAATTTTGGCGGCGGCCGGCGTGTACGAGCGTAAAGGATGTTTTTTACAGAAAAATGCACGGTTCTTGCGCGATACACGAATTTCGGTCAACAGGTGTTATATTATGCGTACGAAGTAGCGGAGAACACAGCATAGTTTTTGCACGTATACAACCTTTCATAACTGAAAATAAATTAAACACACGGCCGTTACTCAGTATTGACTAATTAAAAACCACATATTGCGTTTATTGTTGCAATTTCAATTAAGTTATAATTAATAAATGTAACGTAGCAACTACGACATGGTAGCGACAACATTATAAATGAAATACTGATGAATCACGATCCGAATGAAACAGTTAAGTACGGTAAGTTATTATTCTACCTGCTTGAATATCTCTTGACAAGTGATGAGTAGCTTATCCGAAAGTTATATCGCTATCGTGTAATATTAACTAATCAGTGAAGAAACTCCTGAATAAGCTATTCGTTATGTATTATAAATCAGCGATTGTGAAAACTTGAAATACATTTTATTTTAGTTCCAAATAACTTTGATAGTAAAGTTTCATCACTTTTCCAAACTGCAATAAGATAATGTATTGAGATGTATTAAATTCAATTTTATAAATTACAGACATAAAAACATTACGTTTTGACACTATGAACCTTCACCTCACCCCTATGAACGCTCGATATGGTATTAAATTCGATTCCCCCGTCCCTAAATCTATATATATAAAACTCAAAGGTGACTGACTGACATGTTGATCTATCAACGCACAGCCCAAACCACTGGACGGATCGGGCTGAAATTTGGCATGCAGGCAGATGTTATGACGTAGGCATCCGCTAAGAAAGGATTTTGATATATTCCAACCCCAAGGGGTTAAATAGGGGATGAAAGTTTTTATATAATAATACTTCTTAACGCGAGCGAAGCCGCGGGCAAAAGCTCGTCCATCTATAAGATCAATGAAAAAGCAGAAGCCTTGTATATAAAAAAAAGGAAAATTTGAATTAGGCTCTAAAGCTCAAAATGATTAGAAATGAACTAATAAGCAGGTATTACAACATCATTCACTTTGTATCGTCAGAAGTGAAATCTTTTCCGATTGTTAAGTGAAATCAAAGGCAGGGCAAGACAATGACACGGGCAAAAATGGCACTCGTGGAACAATAGCCAATATTGAGTTGTACCATCAACTGGCATTATTTGTTTTTTTTAATACGGCCCTGTGGATTTTATACACGAAACGAGAAATCTGTGAGGCTATTTTCCGTCTTTTCTTTGTATTTTCGATTGATTTTTGTTTTGTTTTTGAAAGAAAACAAAGAAGTTTATCAAAAACGATTTTTGTGATTTATTACGTCATAATATTATAATTTTATAAAATTTTCTATTGTAATGTCATTCTTCCCTTAAACCCTAAAACGCAGAGGTCAAAAAACACTCGCAGTAATGAATTCGCGACGCCTCACGAGCGGCAATTAAAATAATTGGTCTCCCAAACTCTAAGTACCGACAGTGTTAAAGATTTAGATCTCTTTATTTGGAAACAAAAACGAGGGGAAGTGAGTGAGTGTAATGTCTGTTTACGTCCCGACTCCAGACCTTTTACGACGTTGTTGACTGTTGATTCTTTTAAACATCGGCGGGGAACATAAACTACATTGTTCGCGGTTTCAGCGCGCTCTAATATCGCTTAATTAGTTTTTTCCTTTTTCTTTTGATAATTAATACAATTTATTATGTGAATTATATTAATTTTAGTAAAGTTATTTTTTATTTTTATATTATTAGGATAAAATTTAGTTATCCATACGCACATTTATTCAAAATACTGAATGTATTTTTTTAATTACTGATTTCCTGCTCTCTTTTTAATGCCTTTTATTTACAAAAACAACGCATTTTTTAAAATGAATTGTTATTCGTAAAGCACCTAAGGCATTCAAGTTTGTTCAGAGTTCCCTCATTAGTTTGTCATTAAGTATCACATACAATCTTTCGACGATCTAATATTCCCGAACTTGGGTGTGAAGTGATCGAGGTACTCCCGGTTCTAAACAAAACTTTATCATAATAAAAACTGTGGGAATGTGGCATCCGGAGTGTGCAACTTTAACAAAATTGTATATCCTATAGGGAAAAGGGTATATGAAATATAAACTTGAGCACACAAAAGTATTTACAAACATTAAGTTAAGGCTTTAATGTTTACGATTCCCTTTATAAAATAAAAGATTTAAAAAATGTCTTCGTCAATCAATGCGAGATAAACCAATGAAAAATTATCACGATTTGTCACGCGACAAATTTCTCTATCTCGAGATCGCGGAGACCTTAATCGTTACAATTTAAACCCGAACAAAATGGGGCACAACAAATCGATCCTACTGCAATCGCACGGCCAAGACGATCTCGAGCATAAAAGCCTTTTCACATCATCGGATCCGATGTCGTATCGATTGTATCTGATGTCGATCAGATCTTTATAAAAGAACCTTTCACATTATTTTTCCTTCTAATAATGAGTTGTTGTATCCGGCAAAAATCGCCAAAAAATCGGATCGGATCATGTGAAAACGGTCTAATGCTCCGAACGATTGCAACTCGAAACTTTCAAACTCCGAGAAAAAAGTTAATTGATATCGTTTTTGTCGCGCTACCGTCACAATATAGAGTAATCTCTCAATACCGAACCGAAGATTTGTATTTCCAGCCCAGAAAAAGTAGAGCAACAGATGTTTCCGATGAGAATATAATATTTTCGATATGAAAATGTATATCTTATTTATCACGTGACGTCAGTTGGCTAGATCCAATCCCATTTGCCATCGACGATAGTAACAATTTGTAATTACTTAATAATTACATATTACAATATTAATTCATGAAGCCCCAAGCGGCCACATCCGGCCGCGATAACAATGAAAAAGCTATTGTGTCTCGTTTTGCCACGACTGATGGGTTAAGACGAAACTAGATGGGCCCTCTTAAGTAATGGTTGTGTGTTCCCTCATTCCCTGTGGCGTTTGCGTAGGCAAACCCATTTCTTAACTTAATTTAACTTAAATTTAATCAAACATTGTTTAGGTGTATTCAGATTTTTTTCAAGACTAATAAAAACCATTTATGAAATCATTTAAGATACGAAAGAGCTAAATGTTTATTTTACCGAATACACTACAAAATATTGTTAAGTTAGTCTATAATAAATTCTAATGAACTGAACCAAATAATTATACATTTTGTGACTTCAACAAGCTTCCAAGGGTATCTCGACTCTCGAGTTAATTACTAGGTGTCTCACATGCGCGAACGCATACCACGTCCGTTGCGCGTCGCCGAGCGTGCGGACAGCGGACAGCGCACGCATCAACGGTAATGTAACGACAACCGCAGGGCAGATACGTCAATTTTACATAATATAGATATGTAAATTACTATACATAGTTAAATGTACACATTTGTATGCAACATTAAATTTTAAGATACAAAGTAGCATCGTGAATTCTAAAGGCGCTTCTTCGTCACCTGGTTTCTGCTTTAGGCTGTGTTTCCACTGAAGCGGAGCGGAGCTCGTGCTATTCCAGCGGAATGACAGCGAAGCGGAGCGAAGATTTCGAGCATGGTGATTGGTCAATTCGGCACCGCTAAGCTCCGCTCCGCTCCCCTCCGCTTCAGTGGAAACGCGGCCTTAGCATAGAATCCTATATGATTCTATGCTATGTAGTTTAAAAGTTAATATCTACATATATTTGATATTTCTCAAAGAAGCTGTATAAATATTATGTCAAACAAATCAAACGACTTCTACCTGTTAGAGTTAGACTGTCAAAACTTTGCCCACCACAAAACAAGTTACCAAATACAATATTCGGCACGATTGCAATCGATTCCTTTTAGATTTTATAACCGATAAATAATAATTAAACGAAACGTTGAATGTCAAAACTTCGCGATATAATTTAACTTTCACCTAAGACTTTGGACGTAAACAAATTCCCGAACCGTTAAGCTTTATGAGAACTAATAATAAGGGGTAAAGTTGGGGAGGTACTCCGATTTTCGGCTTCGAGTTTCGGCTCGCCATTATTTATTTTCTGGCAGCCCTTTGGCCTCGGGGGGTGCGATTACGTCCTCCCGTCAATGTCACCGACAAACAAAGACAACGGGAGAAAGTCATCGGTCATTATCGGGGGAACAATAAAATCACGAGTCACCATCGTTAGTTGAATCCGAGTGACGCGCCCTCCCGAGTCCCTCCAAGCAAACAATTTTCCCGGCAATATTAATTGACACTAGTCGATTAAAATGTCATAAAATAACAATAGATAAGGCATTAAAGGGCGTTTAGACTTGACTGTGACCGGGCACACGTTCTCGAGGCGCCTCGCTCGGAAATTGAGTACATGAGGACTTACATTCAATTCTGAATATCGAGATTCCAGATGAGCTTGACGCTACTGTAACTAAGCACGTGTCAGAAATGGCTTAGGCTTGCAAAATAAAAGTATTATATAAATCATAAACACCAGTAAATAAAACGTAGTTTATACGTCTTGTAAATACATAATACCATTATTCACTTAGCTTTTCCTCATTTCCAATAATTATTAAGCTGAAAGAACAGATACATACACTTTGATCTTAGCCAAAAGGCCTAGAACCGTTTAAACAAATTAAATGCTTTAAATACTTAACTTAAATAACGATCTTTATTCGAAGAAGTACTCAGAGCCAATTCACATTGACAGGAGGCAGACTGACAGGGCTTACGACAACGCTTCAACCAGAGAGAGAGACCAAGAGAGCTATTCCATCAGATAACCCACCTTTTATACCGTTACATTAAAAACAACCCCACTTCCGTCAGTCTGCCCCACCTCTGACTACTATATCATAAACACAATGTAAATTAGTAACGATGATCCGAAAAATCATTATTAATTAAGTGTTCAATTATAAGATTTTTAATTAAATCATTTACTTTTTGTAACAAAAGTATCATAACCTGAAACCTCAATTAATATTGTCTGTTTAAAGATTTATTGACGTGTTCAAAAATAAAGTTATAATATTATATCTGTTGTCCAAATATCATGAATTAATTATTGATAATAATTAGTTCAACTCACATGAATTATTGAAATATGTACTTCTCATAAGAATTGCAAGTTAAATAACAAAACAATAAGACAAAACCATTGTTACCATTATACATCATTTTATTTATGACTATTATTGAAATAATAGTCATTTATATTCATCTATATTTTGAGTAAAGCGGGTCGTACCTCACACACGCATCGCACGATCACACATTACATTAAAATTTTTAGATACAGACTAAAATTTTTAGATACCCAGCCTGAGCTGGGTATCTAAAAATTTTAATCTTGACATTACCTATAGTCCATTGAAATGTTACATTTGCTTTGCATTTATTAGAGGACGCAATTTTATTTTTGGAATATGTTAGGGGCTCAATAGAAGCTTAACCTCAAGTTTATGGGGTCGCCACTCTTGTCCCCCGGCCGCCATCTTGAAAAAAGGGGTGACAACACTATTTTCGTGATATCTCGGAAACTATACGTCTTACAAAAAATTTGTATGAACATAACTTGTTGCAAATTATTTTGCCTACTAAATACTAAATTAAAAATTTTAAAAGTTATAAGCAAAAAAGTGAGAAAATTTTTGAAAAGGTTTATTATCACTTTTTAACTTTGCACACATTTTACAAAAAAAAAATACCTTAGACCAACCTTGTAGATGATTTTTTTAGAAAAAAATCCCCCGATCCCATGAAAATAATTTTCTGCAGATACAAAGGAAACTGTGGAACCATGTGTGGCTGCAGAAAAGCAGGCCTGAAATGCTTTATAGTATAGTAGGCATGTGCAGACTAGGATAATAGTAGGCATACTATAATATAGTTTGCATATATTTATGTAGTGTAGTAGGCATACTGTAGACTGTGGCTGCAGAAAAGCAGGAATGAAAAGCTTTTCAGAATAGTAGGCATAATGTAGAGCATTTTAGGTCTGCTTTTCTGCAGCGACACATGCTTTCACAGTTTCCTTTGCATCTGCAGAAAATTTATTTCATGAGATCGGGGGGGGGGATTGGGGGATTTTTTTCTCAAAAGATCATTAACAAAGTTGTTCTAAGGTAATTTTTTTGTAAAATATATTAAACAAAGTTAAAGAGCGGTAATAAACCTTTAAAAAAATATATCACTTTTTTGCTTATAACTTTTAAAATTTTTAATTCAGGGGTAAAAAGTTATATAAACATATTTGTAGGCAAAATAATTTGCAACAAATTATGTAATAATTTTAAAATAGTGTTGTCACCCCTTTTTTCGAGATGGCGGCCGGGGGACACCACGACGTGTGGCTATCCCACAAACTTGAGGTTAAGCTTCTATTGACCCCCCCAACATATTCCAAAAATAAAATTGCGTCCTCTAATAAATGCAATATTCGGTCCTAAAATTGTAACATTTCAATGGACTACTACTACAACTGAAATGTCACGGTCACAGTCACGCATCAATCTGGACGCACCTTAGAAGTTCTTCATTCCTCTCCGAGTTTTTGCTCTCCTAATCCACAGTTTGCCCTGCGTGTCTCAGTAGTGACTATACTTTTAATATTATACGATGAAACCTATTTTATACAGAAAACCAAAAATATTATTTAGACCGACTTAATTTTAATAATTTATAAGCAAAAGTTAATCACAGTTATTGAAGATATGATAATTTCAGTAGTCCGTTCGTTGAACCAACATAAGCTGACGTTAAGCATCGCTACTGTTATGTACACAAAGTTGTATTCACTCAAAAAGTTTCACAGACTCGTCACAAAACAGTTGTATCTAATTTTGCAAGTTGTATCTTTTGAACTTTGACGTTGAACATAATTACTTAGTGGCTCGTAGTTATTGTAGTGGAATAAACGCTTATGACTTTCAAAACAAGAATACCTACTAAGTTTAAGTAAATAATTAGTTTGAGTTTTAATTATTATTAAGCAATTATCAAAATTGAATTTTCGGTAGTAACATAAAGTAACTATACCTAAAGCATAATATTCTATACTCTCTTGTTTAGTGTCATGTAAGGGTGGTGTAAACCCTATAAAAGGCTTAATGAAATAATATATTGGTGCCAATTTCACCAAAGAATATTAAAGTATATTTCGTGGATTAATATAACATTACTAGCTGTTCCCCGCGACTTCGTCCGCGTCAGCATAGTAGATCACATCCCAAGTATTATTTATTGTATAAAAATATTCAATGTACAGAATTGACTTTCCTAATTACGATTTTAGTATAAGCTGTTCCGCGCGGCTTCGCCCGCGTAATTTAGGAATGTCACGGAAATCGTACATTTTTCCGCAAAAAAAGAAACATATTTCCTTTCACGTAGTCTATTCTTCAAGTGTGCCAAATAACATAAAAATTGCTCCAGTACATTCAAACAAGCCCTTTCAAAATATAATTTCCCCCGTTTTTTTTCCATACTTTCCTCTATTTCTTCGCTCCTATTAGTCTTAGTGTGATAAAATATAGCCTAATAGCCTTTCTCGATAAATAGGCTATCTAAAACTGAAATAATTTTTCAAATCGGACCAGTAGTTCCTGAGATTAGCGCGTTCAAATAAGCCATTTCAAATAATTTCTCCCATTTTTTCCACACTTTCCTCTATTTCTTCGCTTCTATTAGTCTGAGCGTGATTAAATATAGCCTATAGCCTTTTTTTATAAAGAGGCTATCTAACACTGAAATAATCTTTCAAATCGGACCAGTAGTTCCTGAGATTAGCGCGTTCAAATAAGCCCTTTCAAATAATTTCCCCCGTTTTTTCCACACTTTCCTCTATTTCTTCGCTCCTATTAGTATTAGCGTGATAAAATATAGCCCATATATAGCCTTCCTCGATAAATGGGCTATCTAACACTGAAATAATTTTTCAAAGCGGACCAGTAGTTCCTGAGATTAGCGCAATCAAACAAACAAACAAACTCTTACCATTTATAACATTAGCATAGATTTCACTCGACGATCTTGGAATTATTAAAAGAGAAGTTATTCTGATCCTAATGAGGCAATAGTTAAATTGGGACATAAAATTACAGGAAGTTTTGCTGTAAGTAATAAAATTGTATCATGATTCATGATCAATAGAGCCATAAGCTACATTGTACGAATTTTATTGGACTCATTTTGCCCTAATTATATCGTATCGTCGATCGTACGACGCTATATTTCAAATTCTTTCATCTACATTCTAATGAGCGAAGACCTACGATTAGCCTCATAAAACGATCACAACAAATGAAAATTAAACTTTAACAACTGCTATATAAAGACGAGAATCGTTTGAACTAACGGGGAGTGGTTAAGTCGAAGAGACCATTACAGCAAATGACTTTAGTACGAGCGCCGCTGACGCTGCCCAAGAACCGCGTAAACCGTTATTTTGTAAGATTTTCGCCGCAAGATGGCCGCTTTAAGTAATTACTCACGAGTAACTCGCGCTACCGTTCCGTCAACGAGCGTAAAGCGTAAACTTACGCGCAGACTCTCTGCAAAATTTACACCGAAATAGAGCAGGAGACAGGGTGGGAATGAGACAGAAAATGTTTAAATATTCATCGGGTCGACTCATGTCCCGCTTTATCATTTTACTTTGTACTGCTTAGCAAATAAAGTACGAACGCGATAATTACTACACCTTTTACAAACAACGCCATTTTTACAAAGAAATTATTACTCTTGCACGTCAACAAGGCGAACCTTCTTCCTTCTAAAGCGTATATTTACTTAGGGTGGGTTGCACCAACTTACTTTAACTATAACTGTAACTTTAACTATAACTACAGTGCAAAATGTGGCATCCGACGCCATATTTAACCAAAACCACTCATACATAAATCTATTTTTTTTCGTGAAAATTTACTACGTTTCACAGTGTTATATTTTTACTGGCGATTTTTACGGATAATTCAATTTTTTATACTCTCAATCCCATTACCTGTAGCTTTAAAAATAAACGCAACAGACATCTGTCAATCTCTGTGGTCAAAGTTTAGGTTAAAGTTAAGGTTAAAGTTAGGGTTAAAGATAAGTTAGCCTTAACTATAACCATAACTTTAACCTTAACTTTAACTTTAACCACGCCTCTGGTGCAACCCACCCTTAGAAAAGAACGACTTAAAAAATGTGACGCTATGTTTTTTTAATATTAAAGTTTGGCCTATGAATTATGATTAATTCCTTTTCCGCAAGTAAAGGTACCGAAAACTTAATTATGTATCTGCTTGTGATATCTTAGGTGCTCTAAACCAGCCATTATAAAACGTACGTATCTTGCTGCACGGTTCCACACTGACTTCCTTTCATAAAAGTCATGTACGCATAACGGGTATAATAGAAGGTATCTTGTCAAAACATCTCGTCAAAAGAATGCGTGACCCCAGGGCAGAACTAGAGAGCTTCATTCACATCACAACAGAGTTAACACAACGGCAGGTTTCGACATACGTTACAGTACTTAGACAACTTGCTTTCGATAATTTTGGCAGTGAAGTTAGAAGTCAAAAATTTACATTCACAGAACGCGTAGATTAGTGACACGGCGCTTGCGATACTAAGGGTACCTTACTTGGGTACCTACTTAGAAAACTAACATTCAATAATTTCGACAGCAAAATTAGAAATCAAAAATGTATGATTTGACAAAATGTGTCGCTAAGTGCGCTTGTGATTCCTCAATCCTCATGTCAAATCCCACATACATTTTTGATTTCTAACTTCTGTAAAAACTGTCGAACATAAGTTGACTAAGTACTCGAGTACTTTACAAACACAACAGTAAATTACACCAATACGCACGCACACATCTAACAAAGCCATATCATTTGTTTTGTTGTGTCAAAAAATGGAACGCCGATGCGATCTCAGATTTGTTATCCATTATTCAAGCGAGGCTTTCGATTTATCACGTATTTATCATAATCATAAAAGGAATAATGTATTAGTTACACGAAAATAATTTTAACCTTTACACGACAACGTTGAAAAGCTCATATCAGATTTACAGCTATTTGCATGCAACATTACTTATTAAGATCGTGACTCGAGCTCAACTAATATTTTGAAAGT
Organism: Polyommatus iphigenia; assembly: GCA_963422495.1. Taxonomy (NCBI): domain Eukaryota; kingdom Metazoa; phylum Arthropoda; class Insecta; order Lepidoptera; family Lycaenidae; genus Polyommatus; species Polyommatus iphigenia. The sequence continues at coordinate 29,845,877 of OY730185.1, read as the reverse complement.
GGAAATATAGCGTACTTATGTACTCAGTGAGATTTAATGACTACTTTGTATTAGTTTAATGAAGATTTTGACATAAACATTTTCTGTGAAACTATTAATTACATCGGAGTTGAATCATAAAAAGTCTCGAGTGCAGCTGATGAGTATAATTATTTGGGAAAGCACTTTTGTACTCTATCTAATAGAGTTCTAATAGAGTTCATTTTCTATTGTATAAATATATTTACGTTATACTTATAATGTTACAATAGTGTTAAAACTATAACACGGACATAGAAAAGCTACTTAACTCGACATTGCAGTAGAAATTAACAACAGATACAAACAATAAATTGTATCAAAAACGTTACGAAATAATCTAAATCTACCAGATAATTGCATTCCATTGTAACTTGTATCCAACCTTGAGGTACACTTGTTGAAGGCAATTCATTAATTCGATAATGATCCGATAACAGGCAATTTCGAGGCTTTTAAACTTTTAGTGACAGACAGACAAACTTTATAGTAATGAATGTAAAAGTGTATCTGTTTTATCTTCTCGCTTAAACCGCGGAATCGTATCTAATAAAAATTGGTATAGAGATATTTGTAACTCAAGAACGGACATGGAATAGAAAACCCAAGAAAATTTACGGTTCGAGCTCTTTTTGTGCAACTCAGTTCATTACATTGAATTTAATTTAAGCATAATTTCCACGTCGAAGTCACAAACAATAGTCTGGAAAGTTTTCACTCGCATGTCCCTACGTTCAACGTTATACGCAGTATTAAGGTTGTACTTCAAATTTTACGGCACACGTAGGAGGCCGCGGCACTTTGCGCTAATATTACGGTTAATAATGCCAAGCATAACATCATCATCAGCACAGAACTCAGCGTTCTCTGGAAGTGTAATAAAATTCCACTTGTACTCCTCTCATACACCGCTTTGATGTTCATATTGGCTGAATGATGGCTAATTATTCGCAGGATGTTGGTATCTGACCTACTTCTAGTGATTGGGTAACATTTGAAATGGCCTCGAGTACCCGAAATTCCTTAAACACGAATCGCGTGCATTATATAAACAGTGCGCGCCATCCCGACTAATTTACGGGTGGAGTGTTAGTAATTTGTATCTGGTTTTGTTTATTCGTGGGTCTAATGATACAGATCTCGCGGGGAGACGAGAGACGAGGGGGGAGAGGGACGGGAAGAGGGGGGCGGGTCGATGCACCGTCCTAGTTCATAGTGGATAAGGAACAGTCAACAGCCGCGTACAAACAGAGCACGCACTGTTTTGCTTTATTTCGCAATGTAGTGTTTACCGTACTCTTCCGGTTTCCATTCGCGGCCCACAAAAATGCGGTACACTTTTGTTGCGTTGCGCTTTGTTTCGCCACACGCTAGTATTGTTCTTTAATTTGCGTACGTTTCATTATGGTACGTACTACATTTTGTATGTGACTGTACCGAAGATTAAACCTTAATCCCAACGGTACGTCCATTCAACCAAAATATGGCCGGTCAGCACTCCAAAAACGTCCGTAGAAAATAGAAAATATGTACGTACGTACGTCCGTTTACGGTCAATGCATACCACGTGGGCTATTTCCAGATAAGCGTGACTGTGACCGGACAAACGTAAATAATTGTGGGTCGTGATTCGTGACATAATAATTATTTTAATAATTATTAACAACTATGTAACATACTGCAGAACTTCTTTTACAAATTTCTAAAATGTCACGGTCATGGTCACTTCCTATCTTGACGCACATTTTCAATAGAGTCTACACTGTGCACTATTTAGCATTAATATTATATTATTACTAGCTGTCCCGGTGAACTTCGTGTCACTTTAAAACCTTCCCTGGACTTCTACGAATATTTTAAGACTAAAATCAGCCCAATCCGTTCAGCCGTTTTCGAGTTTTAGCGCGACTAACAACTTTGAAAATCCATTTTTATATATAAGATATACTCGTATAAAATGTATTGTCTTCTTTTTATATCTAACTTGTAATGGTACTTTTAACACGCTTCAGTTTGGTTCCCATGGCTTGGCCACAAAACAAAAGTTTCCCACGGTACCTACCTACGGTACCGCCTCGTCAAAATGGTCGTCGTTGTTACAACAAAACTGCTGCAAGCGACATTCTTGATGACACGAAATTAATTGAATTATGACTGAATGGAAAATGTTACGTAATTCTAGAGTACTGAGTATGTAGAGAAAGGGATCGAAAAAAGTAAGACAACAAAGACTGCTATTAAGCAAATCAGAAAATTCATAGCATCTTAACCTATCAATCCCCGTATTTTGGGCCGCGATAACAAAAGATTTCCAAGAATCGGCGATCGAAGGATTCAACAACATGTAGAGATCTAACATAGATTTTATTTCAACAATATTTTGGGGTGTTCACTTTCGCAACCTAGGTATTTAGGAGGTTTGAAAGCTCTCTGAAACGATCGGTAAATACAACTAAGTGGGCCCCAGCTAGACGATCAATTTTTTGTGCAATATTATTGAACAATTTATTTGACATATATTTATATAAAAAGAGTGAAAGGCTCAATATCAACCCTAGACAGTCAATAATGTTGCTTAACCTATCAAGCCCCATAAGATCACCGGTGATCGCGACTACAATAGAATAACAATAGATTTCCAAGAATCCGCGATCGAAAGATTAATACGTGATATTGCACAATAAAATTGATCGTCTAGGGGTCCGCTTACGCAACTTATGGACGCCCCTTTATCAAAACTAAACAACGAGGTGTCGAAGCTAACCAGATACGCGCTACTCGCGTTATGAGTGTTTACAAACTAAAGTTGCTAGGATACCGTCTACCGAGTTATTTTGAGGTCGAAACAGATATAAACATCTCTTACCTCGCCTCATTTCACGAACCGAGTAATAATTGTAATAAATGCATAATAATTTCGCTACTTCTAACGTTATTAATATTTATTTGAGCGTAAATAACAAGTTTGAAACTATTTTAGCGTAACGACGACAATCGCCATCACGGACGTAATAATAATAAACTTTAGTAAGTAACACATATTCTGTTGAATAAATTTGGTACGTTTTAAAGTAATCATTTCAATATGATTTCAATAGTGAATCATGTAAAATTATAGTGATAAATTTTTTTGTACCACCAAATTAAACATAAAAAATAGTATCGGGCTACTTCCTAGTTCTAATCTACTAACCGATTTCAATGTTTTTTTTTAATGTGTGCTTTTTTCTAACTTGAGAGATAGGATAGCTAAGATTTTATTGTTATATGGGCCTCCGATGCCCGAAATAAAGATGATTTGATTTGATTTAGATCTTTAATTATAGTCGCAATTTTATTTTATTGCAAATTATTTGTCTATAAAGAGCGACCATTGTTTATGCGACGCGGGTCACGGGATAGCGATGGACGTTGCCATGGTGACATACTTATTTAAATTTTTTCAATGAATTAAGAAATTATGAAATTTAATTCAATAAAATAATAAACGTTTGCCGGGACAGCTAGTGCATTTATAAAATTATAGTACAATTTTTAATAAGTCTAAATGTTTCAATGTCATACAAATTATAATGTTTATTATGTAGCACATCTCTATAACACCTCTCAAAAAACTATTAACAGATTTAAAAATAAAATAAAGATTCGTAATTTAAACGAACAAATTGAACATTTTAACGTAGGTCACCTTGCACTTGCAAAAAGGTGGACACTTAAAAAATTACAACAGTTATAAATAACTTACACTCTGTATTCACTCTCAATATAAAAATATTAAAATATCTTGAACACAACTGGAATGCTAAAACATTTTATAATTTATAGCAGTCATCAGAAGCATAACACTATAAACAATTTACTCTAGACAAACAAACCGAATTAAATATTATTTATCTCCGCTTAGTGTCGCGACACAATACGAGAGCCAATATTTATGAATCGGTTGTATATTAAACATGCATTTGTCTGAAGTAATTCGTCAATACTGTTTGTTTATTGCTGCATATAAATCACATTTTATTACAGTTCAACTCAGAACCAGCCTTATTTAAACATGGCTATGCAACTCCAGTGGAAGGCAAAATTAAATGTATTTCCAGAGCATAAAAATGCGTAAGTCTAAAAAATATTATATAGATTAAATAACAAATTTTTGAGGTGCAGATTTTTAAATGATTGGCAATCCATTACAGCTATCAGTGAATGCCACAATGGTCCATTCCACTTGATAATTCTTTCCACACAATTTAATGTCCACAGTAGGTACCTACAATAATTATACAACAACAGAAAAACTATAGTTTACAGGGAGTAGATACGGCGATGTACTAATAATATAAAATGTAAAAGCCAGTAAAAATACAACAAAATACTTTACGACGGTGGTAAAATTTAATCCGTCAGCTATATAAATTAATTTTAGTGCTAAATTGAAAATAAATTTGTATAAATATAGGTTTTCTCACGGCGCGTATTGGATGTCATCCAAGTTCAAACTATTAAAAATATTTTGATACAGTTTCGTTTATATCTGCGTAGGTTCCGACTTTAATCATTGACAATATTTTATTCGTTTCTATGGAGCATACTCAGGCAAGTTTTGAATTAATTAGTGCAATTAGAATTTTAAAAATTATAATGATTTTACCCCAATAAAAGTATTACTAGGTAGTTTTCCATGACATTAAGGGCCTGTTCACCACTTCCTGATAAAGTGCCGGAAAGGCTATCCACAACTTTTTTGACAGATTCTCCATACTCTATCTGTCAAGTTAAGTGGTGGATAGCCTATCCGGCACTCGTCAGGAAGTGGTGAAACAGGCCCTAAATATTTCGTGAATTAACAAATGCATTACCTACTTGAATGATATCCGTCCTGCTGGACCAACTACTACGAGTACTACACCTCAGAATGTTCAAGCTCAAACTAACAATTTACGTTATATGCGACCCAACGGTGCTGTAAAGCCTTTAAAACAAAAGTGTCAGAGGTTTCACCCGGACACTTTTCAAAAACCCCCTTGGACTCTCCCCGGACGCCCTTCAAACTAGGATAAATCCGGACCGATGGAAGCCCTATACAGGGTGCAATTAAACCTTCCTGCCAAATTTTTTCCAGGGCTTAGGTAGCATTAGTATAAAGCCCTAGTCACAAAACTTATATCCAGTCGAGCAGCAACCGTACCGATAGTACATTTCCACCATCATTACACGACAAAGAAACTCGGGCTACCGTGAAACTCTCTCTTTTTAATCGACTCTCACGAACGCACCGGCAGTAATTTGACGGCTGGTAACTCACAAAAGTGGTCTATTTTGAAATGCTCCCGTTAACTAACCGTAATGTTGGAGCTAATGTCGCATCGAGAATTTACCCTGACTCATCTTGATCTAGGGTTGCTAATGTTCATATACCTTTTTTTTTAAATAATACATTTCTAAAAAAAAGGAGGCAAAAACATGAAAGTAAGACTAATAACAGTAAGCAGCTATATTTTCAAAACATCAAGGGCAAAAATCTTTACGGGTTCAAAAAAGTTTTGAAATCCAAAATTACTATTGCTACCGGTTTGTATACTTGTAACATTATGTAGTTAGAAAATCGTTATTTACGACATAACAAAAACTACAACATCTTTGACAGATCATCATCATCACTCAATATCAACAATTCACTTTAGGGCACTATGGCATCATAAATTGAATCACTCTGGAAAAGGGAGATCATAATATAATTTCCATAGCTCCTACGCGTACTAACTTTATACCACCCTTCATCTCTTTGGTTCGAAAATTGTTTGTGAGGTTGGCAAAAAACCTAGAGCGTAGCAACTAGCAACCCTACATTAAATATAGTTAAATTGTAAGTGGACAATTTATCATTCCGTAATTGCGTTTCGTACAAACAGCTTTTAATGTGTTCAATTAAGAGAATCGTAGAAAGGGCTGTAACAATTCAAAATTATTGAGACGTACGTTATCAAGTCTTAATTCGGTTTCTAGTTAAGGTGAAGCGAAACGAGCGTAATTTGTGAGTTGTGAGTCGCAGAATTTCTGCCGCGTAAATATCTTTTTATACAAATCATGACTCACAAAATTACGCTCGTGTGAATCAAACAGGACCTTTGTATGAAACTGAATGCAGCAGAATTCTGCCGAACCGAAATTCTGCGACTCACAACTCACAAATTACGCTCGTTTGGCTTCGCCCTTAATGTTTTTAATCTACTCTATTCTCTGTTTGCTCCAAGACTATGTTGTGTGTTTTTTATATTTCGCGAAGGAAGGTTCTCTATTCTCTCTCTGATCGTCTGAGACTATTTTTTTTATATTTCATAAACAAACTAAGCCGCTCTATTTCTCTCTGCGCCGAGACATGTTTTTTTTATCTTGAAGGAGGCTACTCTACTCTCTGTTCCGAGTTAAAGTGTAAAATAATTACCGTGTGAGTAGCTGTAATCCTTATATTCGCGGCGCAAACACTCGGCTAGAGTACCGAGATTGTTTTGCGGCTTTACTTTCGAGCTTTGAATCTAGCAGCTAAAATTAGCCGGATAATCTAACTTACATAGTTCTCAACTAACCGTCGCTTACTTAAGCTTCCTCACATTAGTAGGTCAATATCGAACGCAGCGAAAATAGAATCTTCTTAACATTTTCGATCCAAAAATAAATTGACTTTCCGCTTAATCGCACGTGGCTTCAATGATGAAACTATTTACCTCGAGGTATTAATCGATAGATAACTTTTTCACACTTTTAAACAACATTTTCACCGTTATAAACCATGTTATTTATATTTTTGAGCAGCTGATGATCTACTGGATTATCATTTTTACGGGGCCAATATTTTGCACCCCACAGTGACCTTTCCGATATAAAAAACATCTGGCCCCAGTCGTTGGTGGCACATGTCCGGTATCAAGACATTACGGAGGGTAATACGCTTCACGTGCTATGGACACGAAAAACGATCGCCCGATATATTTTTTCGTAGCAATATGTACCTCGTAAATAAAGCTGCCGATAAGCAAAAACTCCTATAAAATGTAAATTACGCTACGTAAAGTAAAATGTTACATTTTAATATTCTTAACTTTATTATTAACCATAATATTATTCCAGTTACCTAAGACATATTATATTATTATTTTTAACAAAAAAATGAAAACTGACTTCCAAGGTAAAAACAATAGTAATATGAACTAAAAAGTATTAAATAACTCTTACTCTTTAATAGTGCCTTTTTCAGAATTCGTCTAAATCTCAACTATTTCTGTACATACTACGGTCTTCATTATTTTGAAGTCGGTACCAGCTAATTTAATCGTGAGTTCAGTAATGTCAGAATATCTGAAACTTTTGGGACTGGTACCGACTTCAAAGTAATGAAGACTGTAGTATGTACAGAAATAGTTGAGATTTAGACGAATTCTGAAAAAGGCACTATTAAAGAGTAAGAGTTATTTAATACTTTTTAGTTCATATTACTATTGTATTGTATTACTATTGTTTACCTTGGAAGTCGGTTTTAATTTTTTTGTTAAAAATAATAATTTCACTCTTTTTAGTGTCGTCTACAAAATAAGGCTTTATGCGTAAATAACCAATACGAATGTTAACTATTCACATTATGTTACTGTAAGCGAAATTGTGGTAAATGCTTGCAGTTACCTAAGCGATGCTGCAATTTCCAAACTTTTATCTTTAACCCTGGAGTGGTCGCATGGACTACATATGTAGTCCACGTAAACAAAATCAAAAAATTCTCAAAAACTGTAAGCGTGCGACTTTTGCGACTTTTTTTGTAGGTACTTTCAAATGACCTATCTAGATACACATTCAGTGCAGCGCAAGCCCCTGTCGCGTATTTTCGTAACGCAATAGCCCCTCAAATATCGTGGACTACAGGTGTAGTCCGCGCGACCCATTACGTAAGTATTTTTTTTGGTTCAATTTTTTATTATTTCCGTTTAGGTATTTAAAAAATATATTAGTACATACTAGTAAAATAAACTCTGTTTTATAATTTTGATTTGTTTTAAAATAATATTACTTTATATTTTTAGACAAAAAATAGCCGAACGACAAGCTGCATACATTGAGGTGTGGTTGAATGAAGTCGATCGTGATAGGGAAGAGTATCAAGCGCAGTCAAGCTCTTTATTTTTGTTATTTTAATTACTTTTAATACAGAGGTCGTGATAATTTTTGTTATTTTTTTCTGATTAAGATGTTTATACTTAATATATTTTAATAAGTAAAATAAATAAACTATTATTTAACATGTTTTTATCTTTATTTCAAATTGGACTACGTATGTAGTCCGCGCGACCACTCCCGTCACATTCAGGTGCGCGACCACTGCAGGGTTAAAGGTTCAGGAGTTCTGTTCAGTGCCTTTGGACCAAGAGACACCTTTGTATGAAATTTCTCTTATTCGTAATATATGTTTAACTTACTAGAAACAACATTTTAACCACTATGAGCGTTTTGATAAATTTCAAGGATTTCCCTCGATTGCTCATAGATCCCACCATCAGCTCACCACTTTCGTAATTCTTATACAAAATTAAGATTATATCCTATACAACAACACGAAAATTTCGAAAATCGGTCCACAAACAGTGAAATCATCGTCAAAAACATCTGCTTCGATGCAAAATATCACGAAAAGTACCAATAATTGGGTCATAGTGTGATGACCATGGTATAAATATGGTTGTGATGATGATGAGTAATCAAATTGATGTGTTGGCTTATGCTTTCAATTAATAAATCACTATATGTTTCCATACAAATTTTAAGGAGTCCCCTCGATTCCTCAAGGATCCCATCATCAGATCACCACTTTTATGAACATAGTACCAAATTCGAGTTAAACCCTATACAACACAAAAAGAATTTTGAAAATCGGACCACAAACGGCTGAGTAATCGTTGAACATAAAAAAAAAGATACATACAGCCGAACATATTACCTCCTCCTTTTTTGAAGTCGGTCAAAAAGTAGAGCTTTATGTCTGATATAAATCCCTAGTAAGAATATTATTCCAGTAGTTCCAAATAGTTTTAAAATATGACTCTATTCACTCATAACATCAATCAATAGAAATCGCTCTACATAATACGATAGCACAAATCAATTTTATAACTCTCAATAATTCATTCCCTTGTCACCGTACTATCATTGCGACAATAATCACTTTTACTGACGATTCTAATAACCTGTTTCGTTAATTACTTTCTCTTTTTGTCGTGTGAATCAAAATCCAGGTAGTTAGACGACTAACGGATGTCGCAAATCGCAATGTTTACGTACGATTAATCTGACGCCATTATCGGCCGATTCCGTTATCCGTTTGGTTCCGAGCTGTTGAATATATCCGGCAATTAAATCTACGACTATTATGTTCGGAAACATTTTGTTTACCTTAATTTGCATCAATTTCTTAACTTATATCTTATACACTTAGTATTTTAGCACGCTATGGGGAGCAAATAAACAAACATACAACTCCTCTGTATAACGTTATCATAGAAGTATTCCACAAAATATACGTCCACACTGCACAGTAGAAGCCACTTATAGAGTCGGGGCAAAACGAAATAATAGCGGGCGAAGTGAACGGTTACCGAACGCAATTTCACGAAAGTAGGCGATTTGTCGCGCGCGGGAATATTATAGAAATAGAATCGGCTCTAATATCGACGGCTTACACGTCGTACGATAACTATTCAGATTGTCCGCCGCAAATAAAATTGCTTCTGACATCAAAAGCCCGGCTGTTCGAGAAGATTTTATCAGAAGTCTATAAAATATATAAAATGTTTAAATATAATTTTTATACCTAAAAGGCGACATATATAATGAAAATAATAAATAAATAATTTATATTTAGTGCAGTTCCCAGAGCGTAAAAATCGTGCAAACCTCCGATTTTTGCAATAGTGGATGAAAATTGAAAAGAAAAAAAGGAATGTGTAGCTGATAACATAAATAATAAAGTTTACCTATCGAAAAGTTGTGCTTTTGATTTTTAAATAATTCTCTTCCACTTCAAGTAAACTCATAAACTGTAAAATTTTGAAGAAAATTTGCATATTTCTTTCTTTTAAATATATAGCAAAATAATAAAATATATTATTATTTTTTTGATTTGTATCGTTGCTTATATTCCAAAGAAAGAAAATAAGTTGAAAAAATATGTAATTTAGATTTAAAATTAATATTTTTGTATGTAGATGAGCATACCTCCAAATGTGCTTGTTGTGTGCCTCGCCAGGTAAATGGCGTTCCTATTTTTCTTTGGTTTTAAATAGGAAGTTTACAATTATTTTTTAAGCTTAAATAAGCCTTCTATTTCTTAATGTGTATAATTTTTTAGCTCTTACTTTATTAAATTTTCTGAAAATGTAGCACAAACTTTTCACGGATATTTCGAAGAAAATCTGTATTTTATTTCTTTTGGTTAGGTTTTTACAGAATAAAATTGTTTTTTTTTTTATTAATTATATTTGCTAAAACATACTTAAAGGAAAAAAATACAAATTAGGTTAAGAACTGATATTTTTTGTATTCAGGTAAGCATTTTCCAAACATAGGTCGCAGCATGCGTCTTTAGTATGTACGTGAGATTTGTAGCACCCAATTTTTTTCTGGCTTTAAGTAGGAAGTTTAAATATATTTCAAAGACTAGAAAAAGTCTTTCATTTGTAGATGCATTTAATGTTTTAGCTCTCACTTAAATAAATTCTCAACAAATGTAGAAAAATATTTTCGGTCTATTTTACACATTTTTGGAGATATTTAAACGTTTTTAAGTACTTAAAAGTTATCATTTCTCTAAAAATTAAATTTGCACAACAAGCAAGTTTAACACACTTTTCGTTACAACCCTTAAATCCACCCAACAAACCCTTTTATCTTGGTTACGACGAGCGTTAATCTCTAAAAACTTTGCAAAAACCTTATAGTTGTATTTAGCTTAGCAAAGCAAACTTTCTTTCTTAAAAATTGTGTATTTGGTTAATTTTCAACGTAAACAATCGGATAAGAGTCATTAAATAACAGGAACAAGAAAAAATTTTTTTTCTGGACCGGTTTTATATGGTGAAACATTAATTTTTAATTAAGTAACTAAAAAATTAAAAGCACAAAAAAATTTTTGGTAAACTTTTCAAGCTATAGTGTAAAAAAGAAAATAACACCTCAAAAACAAAAATCCATTCACTATTACAATTTTCGGAGGTTAAAACCTCTGGCGACTGCACTAATTATATTTGTCGTGACTCGTGAGCGTGACAATGACAGTGACACAATAGACATAACTACCAGTAGTTCGACTGCAAAGAAACGGACAGGTTTCAATATCTGTCAAATTCGTCGGGTTTCACTAGGATTATGAACGGAATGTGCCTCGCGCTGGCTGATATAATTTATTTTTAAATATTTAAAATAAAGATTTCAAATTGGATTCTGACAATTTTAATCGCATGTGCCAAAACACTAACAACAATACGACCAAAGAGGAACACGTCCAGCGAATATGTCATAGTTTTAAATTCGTAGGTAGCAAGTCAACAACCCTAGCGACGATTTTCGTCTTATTACGTCAAATTTAAAAATTTCAACATCAGTTCTAAGTCGGCATACTCTATAATTCTATCTACTCTGACAGTGACATCTCAGACGTGTGTCCGGTCACAGTCACGTGACGCACCTTAAGTGTCTAAATAGTGTGAGTATTAGTGTCTAAACACACCATGCCGAAGTTCCGCGGCGGAAGTTCGGCATGATTACGTCAGCAATGTCAAACGCATACACGGCATACAATATAACGCGACGGAATTTCGGTATAGTGTGTCATCGGTAATTTAAAATACATTGCAGGCGGAATCATGCCGAACTTCCGCCGCGGAACTTCGGCATGGTGTGTTTCTAAGACACTAATAATCACTGCAATTAGCAATACCACTTAATCTATAGGTGCACAGGGATCCCTAAGTCCAGTTCTAGATACTAATTACACATTAAGTTCCAAAACCATAATCACAAAGCATTTAGTTCAGTAAGTCGAGTCTCATCGTCCACGTTTCCGGTCATGATCTGGAGGAGTGCGCTCCGAATTCAAAACTCCTCGGAGTAATTTCCGAACGCCACTTTGTTCTTTATTCAATTTCCGATATCGACCTTAGTACGTTTGAATTTCGAATACCTATCATTTCCAAAAACGATATCAGATATTTTTTTCCGTGAATCACTTTTATATTTATGAAATATGTTTAAAAAGCTAACGTTTATTTCTGCTGCGGAATATTTGTGTAACCATTAAAATACGTTTTACTTAACAGGCGCATTTAGAGACATTTAAGGATTACTTAACATTTTATAAATGAAGTTTTGAGCTAAACTCCATATTAAATTTTTTGACAAAGTTTAAAGCTGAATAAAAATTATAAGATTCATTTGCACAAAACAGTGAGATTGGTAAAACGAGATGACACTAAACGCATTAGCTGACAGTTGCTATGCAATTAAGTGAAGAAAAAACAAAAAGTGCACGTCCCGACAGATGCCGGCCGATGAGGGATAGCGGCAGGTGTCCAGGGTTGGCACACACCAGTTGTCATAAAATTAATATTCTTTACTGCAACTTCAAACGACCATTGACACGACAATAAACTAAACAATTACCGTTGTGTCAACGCACCGAGCTAAAGGTGAACGAGTAAATCAAAGCAATGTTATTACAGGTGACATAGACTGGTCACAGATAAAGAATTTTTGTAATGAAATTTAAATGGACCAGTAACAAGTTAACTTTTTAAATAGTAATTGAGTGGATGAACAGAATATAATAATTACTAGCTGACCCGACTAACGTTCTTTACTCATATTTTTAGGATATGAAAAATGTGCCGATTCTCAGAAATACGTTTGATATTAGCACACAGAATTTGCACAAAATCAGTCCAGCCATTTCGAAGTTAGGCAACAAACACAGCAGCACGAAAATTTTATAAATGAGATTAAACTCATTAAAATCAAGAAGTATTAGAATCAAGAAACTCGTATGGTACGAGTAAATAGTTTATGTGGCACAAACCTAACTCTTTCTTCCCAATACATAATTCGCAGAGGACAATCCAAGTTGTCAATTCGCACCGGGTAACCGTATTATATTCGCAATAATAGCTCGATATTCAAACGCTTAGTCAGATGATTTATACGACGATTCATCGCACTTCGATGAAATACTAAATCCCTTAAAGGTCTATAGATCCGCCCTATAGATCCGCCGATTTGGCAGACCGAGCAATTATCACTAATCACCATAGTTCCCCAGCAATTTGCCTAAACGCCGCAGCCAGAGTACGACTAATGAGCTTATCGAATAACAATAATTGGGCTATTGACTGTCACCATTTTGGGACTCACTTTCACGCCGTATACTATTATTATAGCGACTGCGAACTAAAATGGATAATATGGTGGGATGGAGAAAAGAGTGCTAAATCGTATTCGTAAGTTTAAACCTGTACCTGCTGTACATGTAAAATATTATGGTATTTAAGATAACGCGTTGCCATAACACTAGCGGTTATGTCAAATCGCATCCATACTAATATTATAAATGCGAAAGTGTGTCTGTCTGTCTGTCTATCTGTTAGCTCTTCACGCCCAAATCGCTGAACCGATTTTGCTGTTTGGCATGGAGATACTTTGAGTCCCGGGAATGGACATAGGATACTTTTTACCCGGAAAAATGTACGGTACCCGCGTGATAAACGAATTTGGGCGCAACGGAGTTGCAGGCGTCATCTACTAATAATATATTTTTGACATCTAACTTCGCCACCGAAACTAGCAAACGCAATAATTCGTCTCTGGGGCCGTACCACGAAACTGTTTTGAGACTCAAACAATCGTACGAAAATGCCGCGTCCTACTCTAACAAACGTGAAATGACGTTGTTAGAGTAGGACGCGGCATTCTCGTCCGATTGTTTGAGTCTCAAAATTGTTTCGTAGTAGCCCTACAGTGCCCAGTATATTAGGGAATCGAAAATTTTGTTTAGGTACTGTCTACACTTTGATATGTTTGAAAACTCTACTGCATAAAAGTTGTAAATATAGGGTACATACTTAAAAACGTATTGCAGAAAGACTCCTAAAAATAAAACGAAGCAATATTCGACACGAGGCAGCCCTAATTAACGCGATTAACTTATTGGCACAAGCCACCGCCCAGCTGCCTACTAATCGACAACATTTCTATGTGAGCAAATGTAATTACAAACTCTTTCGAGCAAAGTTGAACGAAGTTGTTGCGGGTAAGGTATCGTACATAAAGCGGCCTCAACAAAGACATTCCGCAAGTCCGGCTTACAGCACCCGACATCCCTCTCCTCCCCGTCGTTTAATTCCATTAAACCCCTTTTTATTTCTCCTCTTTTATCTAACTCCACACGAGCTACGCAGTTTTTTGAAGTATATTCTTTGACGGGCAGTATCATTATTTGTGCAAAGTTCGCGCATATATTTATATATCCTATATCAATGGCTAATTATAATTTCCTAATACTTAAACTACATATTTTCATGTTATTGTACATATCATGATTTGTATGAAATATCCATAAAATATTCTATATCCAATATCCATAGTTCATCACTAAATACATATTTTTTATATACGACTCTTTTATTACTTTGTCGTTCTCAGGGCGCTCTTATAAAATCTCTCAGCCGCTTATTAATATAATATATCTCATAAAGGTCAGATAAATCTAATAATCCGATAATATTAAGTAGGTTGTCGAAGTCGAATTTTATTTATAATATTAATTTCAAAGTAAAATCTTACAAGTATGCTGGAAGTTGGGTAGAAGGCTATGGAGAGGAGAGGAGAGGAGTATGATTGGAAAGAAAAGGATAGACAAAATAGAATACAAGGAATTGAGAAGAATGACAGGTGTAACTGATGTAACATATTATAAAACTAAAAAGTTGAAATAGAAGTGGGCCGGACATGTTTTGAGAGGGCTAGACAAATGGACAAAAATAATAACATCTTGGTATCCCAGAGGGGCTAAAAGAAGAGAAAAAGGGCAGACCTCTAAAAAGATGGGAAGATGAAATAGTACAAATGGCTGGCAAAATGTGGACAAGAGTGGCATGTCTGAGAAGTGAGTGGAAGCTGTTGGGGGAGGCCTTTGCCAAGAGGCACACAGAAACAGAGACCGCGCTACCGAATAATAATTAGTTTGAATATTTTGCATGTATGTAAAATAAAATATGTATTGCTCTTCTGAATAAAGGCTTATAATAATAATAAAATTAAATCGTTTTATTATTTTGTAAGATTTTTTAACAGATTTTGGACTCTAATAATTTCAAATAATATATCGTAAAGATCTATGAGTACTATTAGGATCTTTAAAATGATATGTAAACGTTTTAATGATAAAAAACACTTTTTTAATGTTACAACTAAAATCCCGTAAAGGCTTCCAACATTGCGGGAATCTCGTGATGAGGCGTTTAAAAGTTGATACCGCGAGCGAAGAAGTTGTTTATGTCATCAAAGCGATGGTTAAACTTGGCGTTCAACTCGATTAAGGTGAGTAACGAAACTAATTTCTAATATTATGTTTCGTTAACGGCACTTACACGAGTTTCGCATGTCGACAAATTTTCGTCGGCTACGCAGCATAGTTCCCAACTAACTTGTACCAGCTCTCCGCCTCTCCCAGCTCTCCCGGCTCTCCCGACTCTCCCGGCTCTCCCGCCTCTCCCGCCTAATCAATAAACTACGCCTCGTATTGATACGAGCGAACTCTATTAAAAACTTTATATTAGTGCAAACCGACTAGTTTTGAACTATGCAAAACAAACCGGAGTCCATTTTTCACTTCATCGTGTGTAAAGCTAATAAATCAATGATGTGAGTACACATATCCATACTATAATACTCGTATTATTATAAATGACAAAGTTTGTCTATCTATACAAGACGTATACACTATACAACGAACACAAATAGCGAGAAAAGCTGCGGGCAACATCTTAAAAATGTATTATGTTACAGTATACAGAGTGTTTATAGAAGAAATTCCAAAACAGGAAAAAATCAATAATGTGGACCACTGCAGCAATCACAACATAATTAAACAGCAAAACAAAACATCTCCATACATTCTAACACGGTACAGTACGATAATTATGATGCAAGTATAATCATTCAATATAATGATGTTGAAAACAATATTTTAATACATTAAAACTTGAAGCTTCCCCGTGCCATCCAGTCAATTGGGAACAAGTCGAGACGTCGCTAGACGTCGAAACGCAAATGCAGTCAACTGTACATGAACAATATCGAATAACTATATCAAAGTATAACCGATATACAGTAAACTATTTTAATACAATACTGCCTATGCCGGTACGCACACATTAAGGCCATCCCCTGAACAAACAACCTTGACCATACATTTGCCGCGTTGCCGAGATCGCGCCAAAATCCTATTTTTTTACTTATCTTAGTTAAAAATTGACCTAAAAAAATCAAACTTCCATTATGTAGTTAATGAAATTGTCGATCTATTGGCGTATGTTATACCGTATACCGTAATTTGTAAATACTAGGGAGATAGGTACTGAAATCTGAATGTATGCTTGATCTTAAATAAATCGGTATTACTTTGGAAGCTGATATCATGAGTATAAAAAACAAAATAGGAAATTAATAACTATGGAAGGAACGTTTATATGCTGAAGATTATTGCTGTATTTTTATTATAATTTTGTAGCTTTCAAATTATTACTTATTAAGGCTCTAAAAACAGTAAATTACGGCATCTCCGTAGGGGGAGCGTCTTAACGTTATTTCAGATAACTAGAAGCAAAAGAGTTACTTCTCATCGCACGCGCTTAAAACTTGTCTCTCTGTAAAACTTTGATTTCAAGGACACGGTCAAGTAACTCTACTGTATGAAATTTATACTGTGACTCTACGCAGACGTGCCAATAACACATCCACCTAGTTCGGATCTTGACTTATTAAACTATATATAGTATTGAGTAACATATTCAATACGCATTCTTTATGCAATAGCTGTGGACATACAAAGAGAGAATGTGCGTACTACGTGCTTAGCCTCTATTAAATGTTAGGGTTGTCAAATAATAAATAAACTTTTTACAAAACAAGGAGTAACTAAACTAACCATGTAGGTAACATGTTAAAAGGATTCAAGCTCTACTAATTTAATGCAATCATGCTTTACTTCTACGTTCTCAATAAAGACTATTATTGTTTATTAAGTATTTAGTAGTAAGACCAGTGCTTGTTTAATTTTATTTTTTAAGTAAGCACATTTTTCAAAATACAGAGTGCAAATCCTTCGAACCTATAAAAGGATAGCATATATTTTATAAATATTATGAGCATGGCCCTACTACATTGCGTTCTCACTTCCATATTCAAACCGGCCACTCACTTTCCTGCGCAGGCGCACCGAAACGCATTGACTTCATTACCGTCGTACGCGCATGTGTCACTTATCTTGGGGCAATTAGGTTACAGTTGGTGCAATACGAATAGGAATGTCACTTAATATATTATTGGATACGTTTTATTCGATTTGTTGCCTAGAGGCAAACACTCAGAAGTTAACTAGGCGCCACGTTCTAAGGAAATTCTATGGAAGCAGGTGGGCACTTTCATCTTCACAATACTATTTGAGATTTTTGATATGTGAATGCTATGATTTGCATGCTCATTTAGTATTAAATACAAACAGAATAAGCTTAGAATGTCCCTGATTTCGTAGCAAATTCGATATAAAATTAAATCTTATAAGAAACCTTTGTAGATGGAAGTAATATAGAATACAATCAAATAAGAAAGAATGAAAACCGCTACTCCATTACGCGAACAGATCGAATGTAATTATGCATTTGTAACATACAATTAATGGGAACGCCAAGCTCTGTATCCGGTGATGACGTAGACATTTTACAGGGTCTTTGTGATCGCAATCACTTTGATCAGAACACAATCGAAAACTGAACGGGAACATAATAAACTTATCGTGTAGGGAGCCAGAAGATACCATAAAGTAGAATCAATATGTAATTGTATATAGTAAAATAAATGTTACTTTCTTGGACATATATTTTGTTCTCTTGCAAAAGTTGGAATAATTGTAACCTAGTTTTAGCAAATTGAGATTGACTGCTAGTGACAATTCAGAATAATTTAATATCTAAGTACCATTTTCCAGTTGGTTCATGATGGACATTTCCAACATAACTGTGAAGCTGACTTTAGTATGTCATGTACAAATAATAATATAGGGCATATTATAGACGTCCATCCATGCTCACGGGTCAACAAAAATGGATTAGATTTTACAGTATTCTTATAATAACTTCAATTCCCAATTCAAACAAAAACAACACAGCAAAATTATCAGGAAACAAATGACATTTGCCTACAGTTAAATTATAGAATATTTATGATATTTATGTCACTATTATTATATTTATTTACCAATAACACGAGCACAATTTACCGTGCATTACAAAATATTCAAATCAGTGCTCACTCACAAAGGTGATTGATGAAGTTTAAAATCGAGTTTATCTCGCATCTATCCTCGTGACAGACCACCGTTATTAATATCAGCGACATGTCTGTCACGTCTCAGCCCTCAATATAGTAATTAGCGGGGCTTACATAGTATTATCTTCTGTAGCACGATATACATTAAGTTCTGTCACGAAATAATGCAACTAATTGTTATTTCGCAAACTCGTTCTGTCATCATCTAATTCGATTCCTTCTGCAATCATTACCAAACGAGGGTTTTGTGAGCATCGTATACGCGAAAATTCTCGCTTTAAAAAATTCAACAGCCTTTATAAACAAAATTACACATGCTACTCGTACTAATGCACGTTGATGTACTAAAGTCCTAATGAACTGGAAAATAACACCGGTTCCTCGCATTCGCTGCATTACCGGTATTACCCGGGAAAGTTTTCACAAAAAACATTGTTCGTTAATCCTTACAAAAAAGAGCCGTATTCGTATACACTTCAAAACTAAGCAACGAGAGAAAAATGTATTCGAAAGCTCTTTTATTCGAGCTCAATACGAGTGCGGCCGCGAATGCGCCGTATAAAATAACCCGTTTAAGTTTCCCGTCGACACGTCTGGAGCGTATCTAGGGAGATATCGACGATCGTACACTAATAAACCCATGTCTAATTTCGAAATGAAATGACGTTCCAGTTAATAGTGCCGCGTCATGCGTTCCATAATCTCCCGCCTCAATATGACAGAGCGGCGAGTGGACCTCAATCGAGGCCGATTGAAATGGAACCGTTTCTGCTAGCATCGCATTCGCCCGACTCGCTCGAAAACGTCTTAAGCGGATTACAGATGGTATTGGTTATTAATTATTCATACTCTTCTATTTTAACTTCGCGATTCCCTAATAAAGATTGATCGCAGAACTCGACTATCTCGAAGATTCTTTCGAATTAATTTCGCATGGAAATGCGGCCTTAATTAAATTAAACTCTCAATTAGAAGGTCGTTTCTAAGCTAATCAATTACTGGGATTACACATCGGTATACCGTAATTGAGTGGAATCGTTCTAATTAGTAACACAAATGCCCGAGTGCTACTCAGAAAACTTTCTGTTACGTGTCGTTCGTGTAACACACTTTTAACGAGATAATTACCGACGACACGTTTCGGGAAGCGCCGAGGAGACGTGTTCAAAATCCGCACCTCGTACACCGGCGGATAATTTATTCGTTGGGGAAAATAACGATCAACCGATCCTGTCTCCCAGACGCCGCTCTAATCCCTTGATGGATTCTTTCTCGGCGTCGGCAAATACCGGAAAAGTGCACTCCACTTAGAAAAGAAATATTATAGAAGAATTCTTTGAGATATTCCGCGTGTTTGAGCACCGATTGCTCGTGAAATGTTCTGTTTTATTATTTGTTGGATTCCTACATATTTTTTAGCCCAATCTCCATAGCCTTCAGCCGATATTAAATATAATTCATTGAGCTGAATCCGAACCGCAGCAAACATACATGAGATGAGATCAAAATCAAAATGATGTAATCAAAAAACTGTATGTTTGCAACGTATTTTCTCAACCTTATTCTGTAATTCTTCGTCGACAGGTACACTCGCTTTGATAGCAGCATTGTCGCAAGTCGATGACCCAATAGCGACGCACGATTTGTTCCCCGGCCGGCGCGGCGTCCGTCCGTCAACCGAAACAAATCGCCACATTTTGTCGCCGCTCGTCAAGACCGTTGTAGTTTCGGCCGTCCACGTGATCGTTCACTTTTTTCCATTGACAAAGCCAAATTGAATTTCAGAACGCCCCCGCTATCTGCGAGCACCTCATATCTTCCGCCGCGAATTTCAATTACATGCCTTTGTCATTTGTGCAAATGTATTGCAAACCGTTTCAGCGCCACTGGCGACAAGTGACGCGAAGATATATATGGCTAAACATAGAATTACTCGTTAACGATTTACTCAATTTATGGATTTCAATTTGAGCAAACGAGCTTAGAATAATTACAAATTGTAGACATTGTTGTAAACCACAACGTAATAAAAGTAAAGAATGAATGTTCACACTTCGATTTGCTGTGTAGCTATGTCTAATAGTCTTCAATTTACATTGCAGATATAATAATAATCTTGAAACAGTGTTACGCGTACGGCTGTTTAGTACGTGCTAAGCGGTACTCGTACCATAACACTATAATTATCATAGCAGCGGAGAGAAAATAATTATGCATTTCGCCAACTATAAATAACAATGGATTAACAATGCGAGGAGCATGTGCCGGTAAGATGCATGAGGTGGACGTCGGCCAAGAGTCACCGAAGCGGCTAATGCGGACGGAGCCCACCCCGGGATTAGTAATTTTGTGAGCAAATTGCTCGCCGGAAAACAATACCTGCTTATAAAGTTTGCGAAGCGACGAAATTCACATTAACGACACACAAAACGTATGGCCCGTATTAAAGCGAGTTTCAAACGTAAACAAATTAGCATTGTCTCGAAATGTAAACGTTTAACACGAAGAAAACGCCTCCGTCATAGCGTTGATAAAGTGCTTTATTATCTTTGATACTAAAATACCTAGCCTTTTATCTTTTAAGAAAAGACAGAAAATGTGAGGCCATTTTATTCCATTAAATTTGCTCCCTGCTCTCATGTCGACACGATTAATTATGATTTTATTTTAAAAGGTTTACGAGGAAAGAAACTATAAGAATAAACGTGCAATAAATAAATGCTGATAGGGATACTAAAATTAAAATTACAGATCACATGACCGCAAAAGAAATATGGCAATAAAACGAATGTGTTGCGAGAGGCATTTCCACCGAGAGCCCGCTACGCAAACACATGCCATCATCAAAGACAGACAGTGTGTTATGAAAACAAGCAGCCGAGAACAAACATAAACAAACACGAGAAACAATTGATGAGAGCGGGAGGGGAGGGGTGAGGTTGCTAAGTGTGTATTCATTACTTGATGAGTTATTTCTTAGTCGTTAAAATGTCAGCCGCTCCGCTGAGCGTTTGAAAAGCGTTGTTACTTGTTGTGATATTTACGCGTTGTGGCTTACGATCTAGTTGGTGTTACGTCTCAATTGTTGGCTACTGTTGCATCTGGCTTTTATCAGAATGTGTTAAATTGTTAGAATATAAGCTGTTTTATATACAAAAATGTAGTTAGTCCATTGAAATGTTACATTTGCTTTGCATTTATTACAGGACGCAATTTTATTTTTGGAATATGTTGGGGGGGTCAATAGAAAATTAACCTCAAGTTTGTGGGGTCGCCACTCTTGTCCCCCGGCCGCCATCTTGAAAAAAGGGGTGACAACACTATTTTTGTGATATCTCGGAAACTTTACGTCTTGCAAAAAATTTATGAAAACATAATTTGTTGCAAATTACTTTGCCTACAAATATGTTCATATAACTTTTTATCCTAAATTAAAAATTTAAAAAGTTATAAGCAAAAAAGTGATAATTTTTTTTAAAGGCTTATTATCGCTCTTTAACTTTCTTATAATACATTTTACTATAAAATTACCTTAGACCAACCTTGTAGATGATCTTTTGAGAATAAGATCTCCCCCCCCCCCCCCCCCCCCCCCCCGATCGCATGAAATTAATTTTCTGCAGATGCAAAGGAACCTGTGAAAGCATGTGTGGCTGCAGAACAGCAGGCATAAAATGCTCTACAGTATGCCTACTATTCTGTAAAGAATTTCAGGCCTCCTTTTCTGCAGCCACAGTCTACAGTATGCCTACTACACAACATAAATATATGCAAACTATATTATAGTATGCCTACTATACTAGTCTGCACATGCCTACTATACTATAAAGCATTTCAGGCCTGCTTTTCTGCAGCCACACACAGTTCCACAGTTTCCTTTGTATCTGCAGAAAATTAATTTCATGGTATCGGGGAATATTTTTATCAAAAGATCATCTACAAGGTTGGTCTAAGGTATTTTTTTTGTAAAATGTATTAAACAAAGTTAAAGAGTGATAATAAACCTTTTAAAAAAAATCACACTTTTTATCTTCTCGGCCGGGGGACAAGAGTGGCGACCCCACAAACTTGAGGTTAAGCTTCTATTGACCCCCCCAACATATTCCAAAAATAAAATTTCGTCGTCTAATAAATGCAATATTCGGTCCTAAAATTGTAACATTTCAATGGACTAAGTAGTATCTTACAAAGATAGAAAACGTTTCCTCCTTAAAAGATTATATAAAATATTATTGATTAAAGTGGAAATTTCATAATCGTCCAAGGAGTTCGAAACACTGAATCTTGAATTACAAAGGTTTATTGCCAAGTTATGTCGAATCTCCTGTACCCAACATATTTAATTGCCTCGAGGCAACTATTCTCGAACTACCCTCAGTAATAATTCATCGCGAGTAATGAAATAATTTGAATAGTTTCTACGATCCAACAATCCTGCACAATCAAAAACAAACACCAGCTATTTATTTAACTGGTACACAATGTATAACAGTTTCGTCTGATATGCTCGTAATAACATTTATTATGGAGCGGTATAATTTAAAAACGGCCGAAGCAATTTCGTCGGGCGCAAGTAAACTAATTTTCAGCCATTTTCGCTAAATAGCTTGCATTATACCTCTCTTTATCGGTCCATTTGGCGGCTGTAGCTCATTTTGATACGTGGTTACTTTTGATGTATAGGGTTTCATGCTCGCATCACTTGCGGTGCCCAACTTTAATGAGGTCAAATATTTACAAAAGTAATAAAGCTACCAAAATTAATGTTTCACGTTTATTTTGTTCATTTATTTTCTTTATAAATACAACTATCATTCTTTCATTAATGCAATACTACTTCGCTTGTGCCATTACATTTCTTATCTTTACACAACATCGTTTCACATGTTTTGATTTTTCCATCATTTATTTTCATATCACGAGTAGTCATCATCAATGTTTGTAGTGTAGTAACAATTCGATTTTCGCCATCATTCAGTTATGATCGTCAGCGCTGCGAGGCTGATGCTGTCAATTGAATTTGTCACAGTGTTGGTTTTAAAAATCATCGCCGCTGTAATTTGTGCACGTATCATGCAAATATTGTCCCCGACCAATCCGCCCGGTGTTTATGCTGACTATATTATCAAAAGAATCAATGTGAAATGTGTTTGTTGTTAAATTGTTTGATTAAACAATTTCGATAGTTTGTCAAAATTGATTTACATTGTAAAAGTTACAACGAGATGAGTGTAATATTACAATTATCATATAAGAAACTTTTCGAAGTATCACAGTTTATAAATTCATTGCATTTCACTACTTTATAGAGTGCCTTCTTTTAGCGTGAAGTAAAAAGCATAGGCAAAATCGTAGGTTCCGTTAATGAATCCTAAGTGAAACAGCGGATAAGATTTAAGACCATTAGAGCAATACGAAAAGAATTAAGGAGAAGCGCCGCCGAGGAATGGCGATTATGTCTATACATTGCATTTGAAAGTGCACCGAAGCGAGCGCGTATAATTTTATCATTTCCGACGTCGAGAAAAAAATTGTCATCGATATCGTTATTATAGCGTAGCGCGTTTGGAATATTATAATCAGATTTATAATATGCCTAACCAACACGTTATTTCATACATAATAATATTAACATTGTTTTAAATATTAGGCTCATTTTGGAACCTGCCCTAGTTATGTAGGACAGTATAGGAATCGTGAATTTTATCATGATGCCTCATTTACACATGCTACAGAGTGGTTTGGCAAGCAAATATTTTCCCTTGACTTGCTACTTATCTGGCATCTTACGTCTTAAAAATTATAAATATTTCATAACGACGATCTTTTTAAAGATCAAAAGAATACTATTCTCCTACTATAAAAATTATACTGAAACAATTTCATCAACGTAATCATCGCATCCGAAAAGTAGGTCTGCCGTCTCGATCAGCGCACAATGACTACGCCAACAATGGCACACTGAGCCAGAGCAAATGAAAAAATATGTCAAAGTGAGCCTGAAAAGGCTATTATTAAAAACACTGTTTAGCAGAAAACCGCCCTTGGCTTCATTCCACTGAATATTCGATGATAGCTGTAGTTCTCGTTCCAGATTAATAGCACGAATATTTCAAGTTCGGTTTTAGTTACAGAAATGAACTCTACGAGGCTATAAGGGTGCGTTCAGATAGACTTATGTGTCTGTGACTGTGACATTCCTCCATAATCTAAACCGACCAGTTGTAGTTTATCCATATAAGTATATAATTTCATTTCAAAATAACATCAATGATGATGTAGAGCAAGGCACTAAAATTAAGAAGTTTAATGTGATCTAGTGCAATTCAGGTAAAACATTTGATGCGCAATTTCAAGTTGACTGACTTACTAAAAACTAATGTTATTTAAACTGCAAAATTCAGTATCACCGTAGCAGTTTGAAGAACTTAAACACTAAATTAAACACACTCCGCATTGATGCAGCAACTTATCGTGAAGTTAATCTCAATTCTAGGAGACGCAAACAAGATTATCGTATATTTTAGAGACTTTATAATTTTCTGGAAAAAATTTTTGGAAGTACCGAAATTCATTTTATTATATACTTTGGTATTATTGGCCTAGTTTACGATAAAGGGCGTATTATTTAGACGTTTACAGTAGCAACAAAACTTATTTTTTACACATTTCTCCATACTTGTATAGTATGTACAATTCACATCTTTTAGAGCTTGCGAAATTCAACGAAAACAAACGTTTTTGTAGCGCGACGTGTCGTGGAAACGGAGTAAGATGTAAATCCGAGATAGACTTTATACTTACTTAGACAACCGGTACCGAGCGCACTATATCGTCGCGTACAGACGCGTGCTTCAATGTTTACTGCTTGGTAATAGCGCATACATCATTATTATTACCATCGGTACAAGCGTGTAAAGCACTGCTTATTACCATAGGTATAGCTACGTGCAAATAAAAGCACAATAGAATAAACAGTGTGTAACAAAAAAAGTGACAATACTTTAGGGTGTGTACGTGTTCCTTGTAGAGAGTTCACTGTGAAAGTAGCAGCTCTGAAAGACGAACATTTTTTTTTCACCTTTGTATGGGCAAGGGCCTGAGCGTCACGATTTTCCCCATACAAAAGTGAAAAAAAAATTTGGTCTTTCACAACTCTTTACAAGGAACACGTACACACCCTATTGTAGTATTATCACTTATTTTTGTTATACCCTGTATAACCTGCGAGCACTCGCGCTATGAGCATTTTGCTCACGGTAAATTTAAAACACGTGCCATTTCACCAAAAATATGTTTATGGCCATCGTTTTTTCAGTAGCTGAGTTTTGTTTCGTCCCCTACCCTTGGATACAGCTCACTTCTTGCTAGGGTGCACTATTCGCTCGTACGAGGAGGTTTGTTGCGCCGTATACCATGATGCGGCATTTTGCTCATGGCGCGGGTATCGGCGTAAGTACTTTTTTTCCTTATGAATGCATTATTTTTCATCATATCGACAGTTTTACTGCTACTTTTATGTAATATTATGGTTTTAAATTACTGTTACGGAAAACTATTACGTATTTCTATTATAGATGGATAGCGATCAAAAAATGATGAATGCATATTGGTCTGGTCCAAAGCAGAGCACCTTGCAAACCTTGTATATCCTCTACAGAAACCTCGTTTTTTAATGTGATTAAATGTTTATTACTAGAGTCTGAGTAACCAGGACAAGAAAAACCAAATAGAATCAGAGTGGTTTGCCCAAGACGCAAAAACCGGAAGACAAAAAAAGGCCTGCATTTACTGCCAATTTTTTTTATGCACCGAGCAAAGTCATACATCTTGTGATATGTGTAAAGCTCGGAAATATAATGAAGATAATACTTCCCATATATCTAAGTTTTTTTTAGAAAGCATTTTTATTTGTGATTTTTTTTCCTTCATACCACCCTAGGCGACCGAAAAATTTCTTGTCGTGAATGTTAATGAAAATTAAAAAGATAAATGTTGATAAAGTTTTAAATATATACTTTTTATAATAAACAAAGTGTACTTTATTTAATAGAATGATAAAAAGTAAAAATATTACTTTGTAAAACCTATATTTAATGACATCTATAAGCGTGACCAAAATGCTCTACGCGCGAGTGCTCGTGTAATTTTTTGGGGCGCGAGTGCTGGCGGGATAATGTATATACGGTAGTACATCTTCATGATCGACTGCGCGAGTCGGTCGCAAGCATACATAAGCATAAACTTAGCTAAAATCAGCAAAACAATCCAGTGCCATGTCATGCCCCCCAAATATTGTCTCAATGTAGAGCAAAATTGATTTTAAAGAAAGATGTAAGTTATTCTACTGTATGTTTATATTGTGCTATGCGTACATCAAAGCAAACTCGTGAGTATAAGAAAGTGTACCTATATGAGCGTGAATCATTCTTCATGGACGTGCGTACCATAAAGGCATAAAAGCACTGCTTACCTAATGATAAATACTTGCTATACACATATTTTAATTTAACTTTCGTACGTTTTAGATTACTTTAATTATTATTAATAGTAAAAATATGAATACACATTAACAATTTGCAAAGATTTGCAAAACTACATAAACATAAGTCGGTAAGTGGTAACTAGGCGCGCCGCGCGAAGGTACGCACCAAAATTATACTACATATCTGTGGTTACAGGCACTCGATATCTCGCAGACCCCGCCTATATGTGTGAGTTAAGATTTTCGTATTCGTACACTGTTCGCAAACGTGTGTGCGTGTGCGATTTACTTGGCCAGGTCCTGCCGCATGGTTTCCGAGCTTAGCCGAGCGCCGGCGCGTTCGGAAGTAATCGGATATGTTCGTTGCCTATAATCCGAGTAAAAATAATAGACGGAAATCTAATTAATCACATATGCACATAATGCATTTTTGTTTAGTACGGTTTATATTTGTTTACATTACAGAAGTGTTTTGTATTTTGGGAGGCCATTTTTTCATGTGATGAGCACTGTAACATATTATTTTTGTTTGCGCCAGTATATTTATAGTTTTCTTAGAAGATTTTTATTATTTTAACATTTAAAAGTTTGTACATTTAACAGTTTATTAGATATTAGTTATTACTGAGTTTCTAATTTCTATATTAAGTGCGTTTTTTGATTTCTTAAAAATGTTATTTGACTGTGAGGTTTGTGTTGAAAATGTGTGTTTATTAAAAATTAAAAAAAACAAGTTTTCACAATTGTCATTCAGTGAAAAGATTCTAATTGTGATTTGTGTCGAAAGGTAGGTACGTGTACCTGAGTTACAACAATTAAACCAGCAACAAAAATGAAATGTAAGTAACTCGAAAGTTTCATGTAATTCATATTCATGTACTTATTTATTTTATCATTTTATAATATTATATACTTTATATTAAATGCGAAATTATCTCTGTCTGTCTGTCTCGCTTTCACGCCAAAACTAATGAACCGATTGTAATAAAATTTTGTACACAGTTAGTCTAGAGCCTGAGAAAGGGCATAGGCTACATTTTTATAAGACAAAAATATACTATGTATCTAATTTCCATGGAAATATCGATGAAAATGAATTCACATTGCATTTCTAATATATAACAATCTATATTACGCCATACGCCATCTATGGCGTTTTTATTTATTTTAGCTTAGCACACATGTGACCGCAAATGAACTTTCATTGTAGTTCCAACACGTGACAACAGATGGCGTTTTTTTGTTTCTTCATAACAGAACGTACTCATATATTATAATAGTTTAGAAAACATAGTTTTTAATTTATATCCACACTAATATTACAATTTATGCGAAAATATCTCTTTTTGTCCGTTTGTCTGTCTGTTTTGCTTTACGCCAAAACTACTAAACCGATACCGCTGCTTACCCCATGTCAAAAAGCTCTGCACGCCTCTGTCATTCTTGTTATCCCTTTAACCTTGCATGTACGATGGGCCACAATGCTACAACTCTACAAGTTCATCTTCATAGTTATAAGTATTTAATTGTACCTACCAGTAATATTGCTAAATAATTATGATGATGATTTGGTGTAGAGACATAGGATACTGTTTATACCGAGCTCTACATTTGTAGAGTACCGCGCGAAAAACTAATTTTGGCGCAAAGCATTTTTAAGAAATTCAAGATAATAATAAAAGTGTGGTATTAGCAAATATCTCACGCCAGGCAACTCGAAGTGTCTGCTTACATAAACTGACGACTTACCTGCAACAATAAAAAGTAAATTACCATCAACACAAAAAAGAACAACAGTTATAATCAGGCTGTAAAATTTTGATTAAACAGCAAACCTAGACCAACGAAATACCTTAAAGCGAAAGTTATAAAACTTTACCGAGGCGCTTTGCGGTTATCGGCAGAATTTTACCGCCGACCGCTCCCCTACCAAGTACCGCCGCTGCTTTAAAGTTTAAGGTGGCACCGCACGTCTACGCGACACTACGCTGCAGCAGAGCGACGCACTTTGCGACCAAATCCGTACTAATAGATATTAACTTACTACATAGTACTCGCGAAATTGAAAAGGAGAAAACCATGTGTAAATTTTATTAATGCTGTCTTTCAGTTACCTAACTCTTGACGCTTAAATAGTTTAACCGATTTAAATGTGGTATGAAGAGACGGGAAAGGACATAGCATAGTTTTTGTTGCGAAAAAAATAAGGATCCTGCACTATTCACGAATTGCGGGTCATACATTATATGTATATTCTATAAGAAAATGTATGAGCTAAATCTCACTACGTGGCAACAGAGCTACGCGACACAGCACTGCATTAGTATGGAAAGTGTCGCGTCGCTTCCTGCGATGTAGTCACGCCAAGTGCGGTCTCACCTTTACACCGGATAAATTTACAGCGAATAAAACATAATGATGGAGAACAATACGATTATTTAGAGTTTCACGTTCAGTAGATTTAGACTCGCGACTTTGTAGCGCTAAACATAAAATAAACGGTAGGGTTGTTACTCGTTGGGTAAATCAGCAGTAATAAAATCAGCTGAAGATGTCTTGTAAAGAGGAAAATGTAACAGGTTTAACTGGTTACACTTTTACCTAAAAATGACGAAATAATCTAACAAAACCCTTATACAGACTTTTAACTTTAGAAGTGTCTGGCAGTGTAAAGTAACTGTCATAAAATATGTCCGGCAGTGGAAGACGAGATATTGAGAGTTATCCCGAAAGAATGTTATAGAAAATTTAACTTTATAATAAAGGTGACGCCGCGTTAAAGTAAAAAACCGTGCTAGATATGTTTTAGATTGCTTGTTTTCTATGAGAGGCCAGCCCGGCCTCTCATAGAAAACAAGCAATGGAACAGCAAAAAATGGAAAGGGCGTAGCGACAAAATGGTTTTTGTAAAACCTACCTGTAAAAGGTTTTATACTAATGATTTTCCGTAAATTAAATTTTATCTAAGAAAATTTATTACATTCGAACAAATTGATGGCATCATAACATTTTGTCAAACCATTTACTAGTGAGCGGAAGTGATTTGTCAAATAGAAGTTGGATCAAACTAGTTGAACGTGTGTGGCGGCCATAATAATAATATTATATCACTTCATATAATATAAAAATTATATGTAGTGCAGTCGCCAGAGGTTTTAACCTCCGAAAATTGTAATAGTGAATGGATTTTTGTTTTTGAGGTGTCATTTTCTTTTTTACACTATAAATTGCAAAGTTTACCAAAAAATTTTTTGTGCTTTTAATTTTTTAGTCACTTAATTAAAAATTAATATTTCACCATATAAAACCGGTCCAGAAAAAAAATTTTTTTCTTGTTCCCGTTATTTAATGACTGTTATCTGATTGTTTACGTTGAAAATTAACCAAATACACAATTTTTAAAAAAGAAAGTTTGCTTTGTTAAGCTAAATACAACTATAAGGTTTTTGCAAAGTTTTTTGAGATTAACGCTCGTCGTAACCAAGATAAAAGGGTTTGGGTGGATTTAAGGGTTGTAACGAAAAGTATGTTAAACTTACTTGTTGTACGTATGTAATTTTTAGAGAAATTATAACTTTTTAGTACATAAAAACGTTTAAATATCTCCAAAAATGTGTAAAATAGACCGAAAATATTTTTCTATATTTGTTGAAAATTTATTTAAGTCAGAGCTAAAACATTAAATGCATCGACAAATAAAAGACTTTTTCTAGTCTTTGAAATATATTTAAACTTCCTACTTAAAGCCAGAAAAAAAATTGGGTGCTACAAATCTCACGTACGTACTAAAGACGCATGCTGCGACCTATGTTTAGAAAATGCTTACCTGAATACAAAAAATATCAGTTCTTAACCTAATTTGTATTTTTTTCCTTTAAGTATATTTTATCAAATATAATTAATGAAAAAAAAAAACAAATAAAAAATCAATTTTATTCTGTAAAAACTTACCAAAAGAAATAAAATACAGATTTTCTTCGAAATATCCGTGAAAAGTTTGTGCTACATTTTCAGAAAATTTAATAAAGTAAGAGCTAAAAAGTTATACACATTAAGAAATAGAAGGGTTTGTTAAGCCTAAAAAATAATTTTAAACTTCCTATTTAAAACCAAAGAAAAATAGGAACGCCATTAACCTGGCGAGGCACACAACAAGCACATTCGGAGGTATGCTCATCTACATACAAAAATATTAATTTTAAATCTAAATTATATATTTTTTCAACTTATTTTCTTTCTTTGGAGTATAAGCAACGATACAAATCAAAAAAATAATAATATATTTATTATTTTGCTATATATTTATTAGAAAGAAATATGCAAATTTTCTTCAAAATTTTACAGTTTATGAGTTTACTTGAAGGGGAAGAGAATAATTAAAAAATCAAAAGCACAACTTTTCAATAGGTAAACTTTATTATTTATGTTATCAGCTACACATTCCTTTTTTTCTTTTCAACTTTCATCCACTATTGCAAAAATCGGAGGTTTGCACGATTTTTACGCTCTGGGAACTCCACTAATGTTTAGATCTCTAAAACTAAGCAACGGATTTTAATATCTAATAGATAGAGCGATTAAAGAGAAAAGTTCATGAGTATCCATACTAATAAATGCGTGTGTGTGTCTGTCTTTCTCTCTGTCAGTCTGTTACCTCTTCACGCCCAAACCGCTGCACTGGTTTTCCTAAAATGTAGTATGGAAATACTTTATCCCGAGAAAGGACATAGGATACTTTTTATCCCGGAAAATGTACGGTTCCTGCACGATAAACGAATTTTGGCGCAATAGAGTTGCGGGCGTCATCTATTCTACAATACAGGCAGTGACGGATTAAGACTTCTTGATACCCTAAGCAATTGGTCTTTGAACCTTTACTCGTGCCCCCTCTGACGTGGTGCCCTACGCAATTGCTTAATTTGATTAAGGGTTAATCCGTAACTGAATACAGGTATAATACAGTAAAACGAATATGTAAAAACAACCGTTGCCGGGTCTGCTAGTTATCTCTAATCTACTACTTTATGGAGTTTGTAATTATGTAGGAGTAGGGTGGCATAAGGTCCACCAGGTGTTAGTGACCCGGGGTCTGCGGCTACGTGGTCATTAACCGTGACCTCTGCGTTTGCTAATTATTATTAGGGTACCTATACATTAAAAGCCCTTAGGAAATGATTAGGTATACTTTATAGAGTAAGAGCCAGGGGCGGCCAGATCTTTATTTTATAAAAGCTGAAAGTTTTCTGTTTATGTTCTCTACTTGTAATTTTTGAACAAATACTGCTATATTTTAATGTATCTAAATTTAAAAAATATAATTATCTTTAGGATAAAATGTATCTCGTGTCCTTTATTGTGCCAATATTACAAAGTATACAATAGGTAAGCTTTTATCATATAAAATAAACCTACAATAATAAACAATTATTTTCCTCAACAGTATTACAGCACCGTTACTTTTGAGCAAAAATGAAATAAGGGTAGCATTACAGTATTAAAGTGGTTTTAGACGATACGACGCATTATCTGTTATTGCGATATCAATAAAACGTATGTATTTTATGTCCCGGTGTGAGGGTCGTTGGCATTAAAAGAGGGCATGTGTGGAGGCACCTGCCGCGCCCTCCGCCCTCCCCCACGTGAAAATATTAAATGTTACTTGTTTATCTACGCGAGGGCTCTATTTGTTTGTCCAACACTCCGGCTTGAAGGCTTAACAGTTTTAGTAACCTTAGGTAGGGTTTAGATTGGCGTGACTGTGACCGGACATGGGGCTTCGGGGATAGAAAGCTCGAAAAACTGTTGTGACATAATACAAATCCTATGTACGCAGTACAGTACACGCATATACTTTTGAATTGTCACGGTCACAGTCACAACCAATCTAGACTATAGTGTGACAAGGCCTTAATAAAATAGGTATGGCGGTTATGACGAACGTAAGTAGCAGTACATGTAGTCATTGTCATCAACTTCCGTGGCAAACGCGATGTGGGCGCAAATACTTATTGTATGGAGGTCGTTATTATTAAATTATTATTGTGCAAAACTCGCTAATGCACGCAGTAAGGACGTTGTGATATTATAAAAGACTATATAGATTTTAAAACAGTAAAGTTACTATCTTCTTAAAGTAATACTTAAGCATACTTGAAAGTTGAACGTTGTGACTTGTGGACTGTGGTATGATATGATCGACATAGTAGATTTAAATAAATATTAGGTTCAAAAACTACGCTACATATAGAACGACTTAGCTGCACAGCAGAGTAAACAAGAAATATTAAGGAGGATTTAAGAACACATATTTTAGGATCAGAATGCCCAAATGTGACCAAAACCGTGATATTTACGGCTAAAACGTGATCAAAACTGACCTATTACGGCAAAAACACTCCCGTGGGCTAAATAAAGCGTTAGGGCATAAAATGTCCGATCATTAATTGAAATGGCGCCGATATTTAGGGTGGCCGGTGACCCCTGTGCCGGAGCCAAATGTTCGTACACGAAGGTCACATTATCTGGTCAGTCATTTTAACGCGTCACGCCCCTGGTACCCAGGTGTAGCGGTACCTGGTGCGTTACTTCCGTAGTTATGAAAATGACTCATATCAAATCAGAATCATGATAATAATCTCTTGGGGCTGCCAATATTATCATAATATTGATCTCTTAGGGTGGCCTTGTTTTATTATTATAATCTAAAAACTAGCTATAGACAGTTTTAATCCGTCTAATAAACGGGGTGATCTTTCTTTGCGGAGGGGCGGGGTGTGATGATGATGAAGGTGGCGTGTTCTGTCGTGGGTCACCAATGTGGGGATAAGGCGTGGAGGCCAAAGGAAGATCTTCCGACCGAGCGAGGTGTTATGCTCGGTCAGGCCGGAGCCCAATTGATACATTTCAGCTGTCGTATATATACCGACGCGCTCAGAAAACTTTGATAGCGCGATGCTGGAATGTTAGGCGAATTGTGGGTACCGCCACAAAGTCTTAAAAAAAAACATAAAATACTTAACTTAATGTCACTATTTTAGTATAATTCCCTGCACATGTGCTTAAAATCTAAACAATTCTTTATTCAATAGTTACACAATTACTAGTAACAATTAACAATATTGTAGAAACACTAGCTACTGAAACGTTCCAATTTACACTCCTTTAATTTTATTGCTTGTCTTTTTAAGAAAAGTAAAATTCCAAATGAGACGTAGCATCTTGACTAGTATCAAGCATTCCCTTACAAAGCCTACCGAATAAAAATATATTCGAAATAACATCTCGGAAAAGGGTTTTACGCAAAGATTTTCCTTATGTTATTTTTAGGAAACATTCTTTGGTACAAACTTTTTTACATTGAACTTAAGATACACAAAACTTTAACTAGAAACAACCTTATTATTCCATTATTGCAAAAGTTAATTTAAAGACATTAAAAAGTTTGGCGAAAACTCAACCAAAACCCAAATCTTTTCCAATTAATTTCTTAACCCTTCTCTCTTTAATCTATTTATGTTAACGGGGATTATGCCAAAGGCCGTGATCGAAGGCCGACCGCCACCTCTCATCACAGTCGCACAACAATGCCGAATTGTTCCATCAATATCGATTACGCCGCGATCAGATACGAGTTGCGACGGCGATGTTCTGAACTTGGATCGCTTCCTATCAATCAATCATAATATTACTAATGTTATTAGCTGATACATGCCCAACAAACTTGTGTATACCTCCGAAATGATATTAATAATTAAATCGATAAATAGGTTATGTTTGATTTACAAAACTAAGTTGTCTATGTCTAATACAAAGATAAAGTGGCTGGAAAGACAGACAAAACATAAAGTTTATGTATCATGTAACTTTATATATTAGTAAGCCGTAAGGCAAAAATTTTATATACACAACCTAAAACCCCGCATTCATGTTTATATTTCAACGCCCCCAAACACAAAGATAAAGCACGATTTGTGCGCTATGATATTCAAACCACCACATTAAATGCTAAACAACAAATACACCTCATATTAAGTATGGACGCGACAGTATTTACTCCAGCTGTATTTGCCTTCTGTTAACTGTGTATTAACAATTTAACACTCGCGATCCCGGGGCAAAACATAGCGACTTCTAATTGAGTGCCAGGCTCCAAGAACTCCATTAATTTAAAGTTTCGTGTCATTTACATAGTAAAATATGTATTCACTCCATATAAACATTCCGTTTAATTCAACGCTTAGGCTGGCCGCATGCACACGTTTTCCGTATACTATTTTTGAATTTTTTTACCGTATTCGGAAATCGGAATGAACGGAATCAGTAGAAAATACATTACCTGGCGCATTCCGCACGTACGTTTCGAATGCAAGCTGGTGCGTTCGCGCGTAAAAAATGTACGTTAGCGCTAATCTTACGGAATTCTTAATCGTAATTCCACTTTAGGAAATGGAATACGGAAAACGTGCGTATGCGGCCTTAGGTATTTTGACACGTTATTAATTATATTAATCGTCTGTCGATCAGTGCATTGTCAGCGTGAATGGAGATACATTTACGAGTATCAAGGCAATGTTACAGCTATTTTAAAAGGTTTAGTAGCTGTAAATGATTAATTAATATGTTCTAACTTGCATCATAGTCCGTCGTCAATCGTCATAGTAACGTCGACACTACTATGATCTTAACACAGTATTAACGCAACATCGTTATTGTTCGATGCAGACCGTGTCCTATCAAACTTCAAAATGACATTTTCATGAAACGTCAAATCATTCTACAGATTATGACATTGGAATGGTTGGACGTACCTATTTATGGAAAAAAATGTCACGCTCTTCAAAAGTAAAGCGACAGTTCGAACTAGGAACATATCTGCATTAAGGTTGCATTAGAATGAAAGAATTAGTTATAGTGGCATTGATATAAATAAATTAAGCAAGAAAAATTAACTCAATAATAATATAACATTAAACAGATAGATGCTATAAAAATATACAGCATTTTCGCAGTAGGCCGGATGCTAGCAGACTTTAATTAATAACACAGTTAAGCCGGTACTAAAGCTTAACACATCGGGGGTAGTCAGTTCCGGTCAAATCCCGCGCCTCGCGCTACCCACGAACGCTTCCGGTCAACGAAACTCCTCGACTGAC
The DNA here is from genome assembly GCA_963422495.1 of Polyommatus iphigenia. Classification (NCBI taxonomy): domain Eukaryota; kingdom Metazoa; phylum Arthropoda; class Insecta; order Lepidoptera; family Lycaenidae; genus Polyommatus; species Polyommatus iphigenia. The sequence goes on along the minus strand of OY730185.1, from coordinate 29,809,589 downwards.
AATCCCACTGACTTTATTTACTTTGAATGATAACATTTTTAATCTGTTAATACTTAACACATCGGGGGTAGTCAGTTCCGGTCAAATCCCGCGCCTCGCGCAACCCACGAGCCCTTCCGGTCAACGAAACTCCTCGACTGACAATAATATAGTAACCCCACTGTTTTTATTTACTTTCAATGATAACATTTTTTATCTGTTAATACTTAATACTCATTACGTTTCATCACAGAAATGGTACAAGTTATTTTGAAAATATTGCAATACGTTAAATAATTATTATTTGGGCTACAAAATGTTCATAGGTACCTACTTAAAAAGTCGTAAGCGATTTAAATCATCCAAATATTTTAATTTAAAAACAGCAAATGTTTTTAGGAATCGCACTTAAAAAAATAATTAATTATTTTACATTTTATTTCATTACGCATTAACTTCCCTTTTATTTCGAAACGCTGGGCAAAGTGCGTTGTTAAAACAGCATTAATAAAAACAGACAAGATTAAAATTAAGCGTCCGGGTTAATTTAATTACAAAGGATATTAATGTTTCCTTCAATCGCTGGTCATCGCCACCAGCCCTTATCCGCTTGAAAATATAACCTCCTCCTTTTTGGAAGTCGGTTAAAAATACAGTAAGGACTAGGAACAAAGGACACTGGGCAGATTGGGACCACCCTCCAATAGCGAAAAGGTACATATCACTGGACAGGTCCCCTCAATAGGAACAACAATCACTATGACCACCTTGCTGTAACAACTGTCCATTTGGAGTAATGAGACTTTTTATCACTTAAGAAAAATATTTTCTAAACTTAAGAAACACACTTGCTGACATGAAAACTGATACGCAAATAATTCAAGACATCATGAATAACCATGAAAACACATTGCATGTTTTAATTCAAGAATATGACGCGTTTTTCTTGGACCGTGGGTTTGGCGATGGGTTGGAGTCTACCGAAGCTTGCGGTTATGAATGGTTCGTAACACCGTACGTGGTTCGAAGCTTTCGTTTTACGTAGGAGAGCCATGGCTCGACCAGAGAAATACCACGGACTCACAGAAAACCGGCGTAAAACAGTGCTTGCGCTGTGTTTCACCGAGTGAGTGAGTTTACCGGAGGCCCAATCGCCTACCCTATTCCCTTCCCATCCCTCCCCTATTCCCTTCCTTACCCTATTACCCTATTCTCTGTTAAAAGTCCGGCAACGCACCTGCGGCACCTTCTGATGTTGCGAGTGTCCATGGGCGACGGAAGTTGCTTTCCATCAGGTTATCCGTTTGCTCGTTTGCCCCCTTATTTATATAGTGGAGAGATACAGCTTGCTACAGAACAGGGCCAGGCAAGTGAAGCTTGAGCTGTAACAGTATGTAGCTAGGTAGTAGAAGTGTTAAACGGCCGCTTTAAACGAGATTTAAAGCTGCTGCGGCAACAATATTTTAATTAAGTGCTGCTTTTCATGTTCGTCAATTTTTAAATAGCTGCTGCTATTATAAATCACTTTCACACACGCACAAGATCATATTATACGCCACAAAGTGGATGCAACAAACATCCTCTACAATTATGTAAAAAGCAAGTGCTTAAATAACAGGAGGGTAGAATTTCAGAGAATAGAAGCTAATAAAATAGCTTGGGTATTCAAGTAGCTTGGCTAGCCGTGGGTAAATGTAACCTTCATATCTGAACTTACAAGTCCCATAACTCGGAACGGACAGCTCTAATAACAAATGTGTCTTAGCAATTGTTGTTCCACTTCAAGAGACCTATCCGATGACACATATTTCAATGCCATTGGTGGATGGTCCCAGGTTTCATACATTTATGCCCATCGTCTTTTGCTGCGACATGGCTGCGAGTTGCGACTAACTTATTTACGTGAAACTTGTTAATGAAGATGATGCAGTTGAATTACAAAAATACGGCTAGCTTACGCTATTGCCTATTAGGTTTTAGATTTTGTGTTTTCTAGCCTTAGCATAATGAAGTATCATTCTTCTTAAAGTCATCTGAAATAAGTAATAACGCTTACGTGAGAGTGCGCCCTATCAGGAGGGTCTGGTGTGAAGGTATTCAATGATTATTATATTTTGTCGTTCTTATACTTCCATCGAAACTCTATAAGTGAGACAAAATATGAAAACCGAAGTCGAATGTCCAATCATATTAGCTTGCGGTCGCGACTGTGGTCTACACCTCGTACGCAGTGTATAGTATGTAACACACTACAAGTATATGTATAGTTGTATAAGTAACTGTAGAGTGTAGACTGTATAGTATATACTACTCCACACTCGACCGACCTCCAGGCAGAGATTAACGGATTATCCGCTAGAGCCACCAGCGACCGACAGTCAAACATTTTTGCACTGTTTCAACTTCCCAAATAATATTGCTGGCTTTTAAAATTATTATTTAACATTAAAATTGTTTTTAAAATTATTAAATTCCAGCTACCGAAATACCTATATTTTCCTGTTAAAACGCTTTGAGTGCGTAACGTGGTAATTTCAAGACCTAGAGAATGTTGTTTTATTTTTTGTGTTCAGCTTTATTTTTTACTATTGCGATTGAGTTTTTACCGTGGCGGCTTTAAACCGCCATAGCGACTATTCAAGTGTTGTGAACTTGTGAAACTCCATCACTTTACGCCGCGCAATTCATTCCGCTCGCATTCCTAGTTACTGCTGTCGCTCCCGCCTGAACCTAATCAAATATGAAAGAGTTGCGCCAGGTGAGGGGTGGCAGGTGCATGACATCTCGCGTCCCTTTTCCACCCGTAGAACAGCCTATCTCCATCTCACGTCATTGTTTTTCCTATGACGACTAGCTATGTACGAGTTTGACTCTTCATTCGTTCCTGTCGTGCGTTTCAAAAAATTGGCTTTTAGTTGTTACCATTGTCGTTTTGCGTCGTAGTTTCGTTTCGCGGTTTCCGTACATTCGCTCGCTGAGTTGAGAAGTTTTTGTGTTAATTAATTTCGGTTTTACCGACTGTCTACTGTCTAGATTCCTGTTCATAGTTCCGTTTCGACGGTCCGAACTTTCCAAACTATGCCTTTCAAAGCTTATTTCATAATCAAATTATACGCATTTGAATTTTGAACATCTAAAACGTGATTTTAATATTTTAATACAATAATTGTGTTTCAACTTAAAATAATTACCAAAAAATAATTTTAAACTTTAGGTACTCGGCGAAACATGGCGGTAGCGGTCATTGTCTTTCTGCCAAAAACTTGTCATTTTCTATATTTATAAACATATTCAGAGTCAGATATTGTCAATCGCGGCTTTGTATAGAAAATGACAAGTTTTTGAAAGGGAGTCAAATGTCAATGACCGCTACCGACATGTTTCGCCGAGTACAGTATAGGAAGCAAAACGATTATCATAAACCAATCATAAATAGACAAAAACCTTCTATAACAACTGAAAAAAATAGAAAATGAGCCACCAAATGTACAGGTAATGAAAGAATAGCTATTAGACATAACAAAGGGTGGTTTTATCATTGTTAACCCATAACAGTATGGATCACAGATAAATATGCGCGATAACTTATCAGTTATCACGGATCAATACATTCTAATGTTGATTTTGTAACAATGTCTCAGGCTTTTGATGTGTTTCAGTATTTATTTGTATGGACAGTATCTTCTATCAATCTAAATTTTCTTAGTTTAATCATGAAAGGCAAGTAGATAAGCTTTGTCCACACTGGGCCTTTTTTTGTTCATCAAGGGCATCCGGTATAGCGCAGTCAACAGCGAACGTGAGGCATGCCCGTGACGCGCGTTGAAATCGTAGCGCTCGCTATGACACTTTTCTTTCAACGCGGGTAGATTTTGACGCATTCAATTATTGAATATGTTATATGCCAAACGAAAGATGAATAAAAAGAAGATGACGAAAATTGAAGATGAAATTGCATAATGTGGACATAGCTATTAGGTAATGTGACTGATTATGTACCTAGGTTAAATTTTTTGACTTGACAAAGTTTATAAGATTGAAACACCAGCCGAACGTCACTAATCTAGTATTACATTTTTACTGGCAACGGCTCCAATCTCTCTGAAACTAAATTAAAAATCATTCCATACCGTTTTTTAAACTATACCCATATGAAATTTATGGAATAGGTGTTGTTATTATAATGTTATTATTCGACAAATTTACTATTCGATAAATTCGAATATTTTACAAAAGTTTTCGAATAATTCGAATATTATTCGAATAATTCAAAAATTTTGAAAAGTGCTGAAAACTCTGAATAAAAGTAACAAAAAGCTTCGTACAACCATGTACAACCTATTTTGTAAATACTATGAAGTAAGCAATTCTTATTTTTACTTTTATCAACATAAATCTTTGTAAATGACATATCTGTAGTTGATTTTTATTATTAAACAAAAATGTATATTTTAAGGTTACAGCGGGCAATAAAAGAAAAGCTGTAAAGTGTAAACCGTTTTCCATCGTAGCACCTTTTACTTTTCTCATGTGATTATGCTTAGTCTTGCTAGGCAGCAGTTGAGATTAAATAATAATATGATATTCGACGTTATGATATCTGTTCGTTAATACTAATCCAGCTCACCCGTCTTTTTGATATTTTCGATCCACGTTCACCAAGTTCACCTAGTCGGCTTCACCTGTGTCAACGTGGCTCGAAATTATAAAAAAGGGCCACTAGAAAACAAACACCACCACAAAGAAAAAAAAATTGCAATGAAGCCCTGAAGGAGACTTTAGTAACTTGAAGTTGAACAGATGAATGGTCGTATACTCATTAGTTAGACTAAAAACAGATTTACATATATCATTAAAGATTTCGAGGACATTCTTTAACCATCTCCCCTAGCATTGAGATACTTGGCGTCAACATATCGAGCGAAGTCCAGTTCCGATATCATCTAGAGGGTAAGGCCAAATTAGCCTCGAAAAAGCTTGGTGTTCTTAACAGAGCGAGACAGTACTTCAGTCCGGACCAACGCCTACAACTCTACAAGGCGCAGGTTCGGCCTCATATGCAATATTGTTCTCATCTCTGGGCAGGGGCGCCAAAATACCAACTGCTCCCTCTGGATCGTATCCAACGAAGGGCCGCTCGAATTGTTGACTGCCATAGTGTTTCAAACAGCTTGGACCCCTTGGAATTACACCGAGATGTAGCTTCACTCTGCATCCTCTATCGGTTGTATCACGGGGAGTGCTCTGAGGAATTGTTCGGAATCATACCACCTGCAACTTTTCGCAATCGTCCCACGCGAAAAACATACCATCCTCATCACCTTGATGAGTGGCAGTCTTCCACAGTGCGTTTTTCGCGTAACTTTCTGCCACACACTGTAAAACTCTGGAACGAACTGTCACCAGCAGTATTTCCGGACCTATACGACCTGCAAACCTTCAAGAAAAGAGCGTATTCCCTCTTAAAAGGCCGGCAACGCACCTGCAGCTCTTCTGGTGTTGCGAGTGTCCATGGGCGACGGTAGTTGCTTACCATCAGGTGACCCGTTTGCTCGTTTGCCCCCTTATTTAATAAAAAAAATTAAAGATATCGAATTTTCATAAATAATATTATTTTTCTGAAATAAACTTAATTATGTTCTTATTCCATGTTAATTTTATGTTAGATAGCATTTTAAACAAAAATAAAAATATTTTTACTATTCGAATTATTCGAAAAATAATTTGGCGGATATTCGAATAATAAAATCGTCGAATATTCGAATAAAACGAGTATTCGAATATTCGAATAACATACCCTAGGAATAGGTAAAGATAAAAATACGGAAGTGGTACAAAAGTCTCTACTATCTACGAGGGCTGCTACGAGTAGTCTACGCGTATCTCGAGTATGTCACCCTCAAGAAGGGCTGTCGCGAGGCGAGAGGCGACTAATCTTGAATTCTTGACATTGCGCTGTAATCCGTCTGATTCAGCTGCGTTCCCTCTTCACTCCGCTGCTTAAGAGATTTGGATGTCAAACTACATTCATGATGCTATTGGCAACGAAAAAAATGTAGTTTAAAGCCGGCCGTATACTTATGTTTTCCGTATGCGATTTCTGAATTCGTTTTTCGTATTCGGAAATTCAAATGCATGATATCAGTAGAAAATAAATTAACTGGCGAAAACGTTCGTTTTTCTCCGTACGGAACGAATTCCGCATGTACGTTTCAACTTTCAAGTGCAAGGCAGCGCGTTCGAGCGTGAAAAAAACGAACGTTTGCGCTAGTCTCCCGAAATTCCGAACACAGAAAACTAATTTCGAAATCGAATACGGAAAACGTGCGTTTGCAGCCAGCTTAAACTTTGATATTTAATAGCACTCTTGTCTCATATTTCTAGTTTGATTTCCATTTGATGATAATAAAACATGGTAGGTATAGATTTTTCACACCCCACAGACATGATCATGTTTCAATAACCGCGCTTTTCATTTAAAGTAGTGCTCGGATACCTTGTTGCTTTTAATAGTATTATCCACCCCAGAAAAAGGGGAAGTAGTCGCCCCCTTTCAATTACTTAATCAAACTGTCGTGTTATAGCGTCACTCTCTATGACATCGTCATAGTGTGGACCTGACCCCGGAATATTAAATGAACGGAATAAAATATTGTCTCTACTAATGGCGTGTTTACGTGCGGACCCACCCTAAAGATAACGGATACATTTTGTACATTCGAACACAAATATTTTACCTTAAATTATATTTGAAATATATTCAAATTACTTTTCCGACAGTGACTAATTTCATCGTTCATTTCCAACGTTTCATTTTCACAAATTGTATTCGTAACGAAATAATGAATATAAATCCGCTGCGAAGGTAGTGAATTATTAGAATACAAACGACAAATTCTATTTCTGAAACCCGAGTAGGCAGGTAACTATTTTACATTGACGTGTGACCATTATTTTTTTTCATTTTACAAAACTTTTCACCCTCGCGGCTATTCAGTAAAAAGACAAAAGCAGGCGCGGATTTCGGGCCGCAATTTCGCTCCTTTAAACGTTCGACGTTTCACTAGTTACAGTCGGTGAGCCAGCTTAAGAAAAATTAAAGAGCCGGAAAATTTTAATTGGCCACTTTATATTCCGTTCGGCGGGAACACGGCCGCTCGCCTGTTCCTCGCTTCAGCGGAAAAAACTGGGATTTGCTGTACGCTGCACATTTTTCTCTGTAAACTTTTTTTTATATTCGTAAGATAATAGGAATTAAAAAAATATGGATTATGACATGCTGCATTCGATGATTTTGCCGATTTTTATTTTTCAAGACAAACACTAAAGAGACAGAAAACAAACACATTTTTGAAGGGGTATGAAATGAAGGGGTCATTTCATACCCCTTCAAAAAATGTGTTTGTTTTCTGTCTCTTTAGTGTTTGTCTCATCCCAATTCCTAAAATGAAATAAAATTCAATAGAATTAAATTATGATCCTTAAATAATCTTCAATGTCTATTTTTATATTATAAGTCAACTAACTTTAATATTTCATATTATATCAGCATTACGAAAACCTACAATTTGGCAAGGAACGTTGAGTCCAGTACTCTAGACCGGCTCGTACCCCACATAAGTTCTCATAACCTAGATACCGCGAAGGACAGGCCGCATTATATAACACGAGTACTTTACTTAGAATATTAAGCAACTGCTAACAATGTTAGTATAAAACGTGCCGCTAAAATCATTAAGCTATTAAGGCCGTCCCCCGAGCAAACGACCTTGGCCATACATTTGCCGCGTTGCCGAGATCGCGCCAAAACCCTATTATTTTTACTTAACTTAGTTCAAAATTGTCCTAAAAAAATTTTTAAACGGCGAATATGTAGTTTATGATGTTGTCGATCTATTGGCGTGAGTTTAAAATAAAAATAATTTGTAAATGCTAAGGAGATGCTGAATGTATGCTTGAATTTTAATAAATTGGCATTACTTTGGAAGCTGATATCATAAGTATAATAAACAAAAATAGAAAATTTAAAACGGGGAAAGGAATGTTGATATACTGAATAATATTGCTGTATTTTTATTATAACTTTGTAGCTTTCAGATTATGAGTTTATAAGGCTTTAAATACGGTCAATTACGGAATCTCCGGAGAGAACGCCCTTAAGCATAACTCGTCGGCCTCGAGCCGTGGGAACATAATGCCGAGTGAAAAAAGACCATATTACAGTATTATAGTACTCTGTGATATTACGGACACTCGCTGTTGTGACACGTTTCCTTTGACATTTTAATATGTTCCGAACTCAAATGTCAGTGTGACACCCCGTGGCACCGACAATCGGTGACAGATTTATTGGAGGACAAAACTTTAACATTTCTGATAACGACTGCACCTTGATAATAATAATTATTATTACTGTGGTCTTATAAAACCTATGCTTCTATGTGCTTCTAAAAATGTTTTATAAGCAGATGGCAGACCTACGTTATTTGGTCAGGTTAATGTCTTAAGCTCGGGTCAAAGTATCACGGGCCACGGCTAAAATTGACTAAACTTCAATAATTCGACCTAATTTTTTGAAGTGAAAACTTCTTTAGCGGCGTTGAGCACTTTTGTGGGATGGGTAAAAACTGTGAAACTCGCGTCAGATTCTCGTGCTGATCGAAAAACCTTGGAAAAACCGTAAGACGGTTGGAGAGTAGGTAGTGTTGTAACATCGAAATTGATTAATCGAACAATCGATTGTTTTTTTTTTTTTAATCGATTGTAAGGGTTTCGATTAATTAAAAAAATCGATTTTATAAAAATCGATTTTCATAAAAAATGGGTTAAAAATTTAATCGATTGTAAGGGTTTCGATAAAGTAATTAAAAAATCGATTTTTTAAAAATCGATTTTCATAAAAAATGGGTTAAAAAAATTGTAAGGGTTTCGAGTAATTAAAAAAATCGATTATTTAAAAATCGATTTTCATAAAAAATGGGTTAAAAATTTAATCGATGTAAGGGTTTCGATTAATTAAAAAAATCGATTTTTTAATAATCGATTTTCATAAAAAATGGGTTAAAAAAATGCACAACGTTAATAATCAAGTTTTCACTTGTGCCGGCACCCCCGGAGTGCAACCCATATTTTTTTTTATAAAATATGAGGCAAACGAGCAAACGGTTCACCGGAAAGCAACTACCGTCGCCCATGGACACTCGCAACATAAGAAGAGCTGCAGATGCGTTGCCAGCCTTTAAGATCCCATACGCTCTTTTCTTGAAGGTCGTATAACGTATTGGTCCGGAAATACACATTTCGTTCCAGAATTGTGTTTTTTATTTTAGATTGTCATGCGTAAGTCATAGACTTAACATTTTTTGGCCTTTACTCTATTTTATCACAGTAGCATTCTTGTGTCATAAACTCAGACATCTCAATAGGATAATGCGAGGATTACTCACTTCTGACTGTTCCATGAAACATCTAAAACTGGGTCACATCTTATAAGCAGGTAATATGATCCTCAATCAAATACGTATTACATATTGACTAGCAAGTAACCGACGCCTACGATGTGTTACGTACCACTAGATGGATAATTGCGGTATCCGTGGGATGGAGATATTATCTATTAGTTATGTAAGCCACAGTCTCATTTTCATGCATTGTATCAACATACCATACGAAATATTTCAGACCAAAATGTATATGTACTTTCTACTCCTCTTATTTTCTTCTGAACAATTTCTTTTGCGGGTTTCAACTTCCAAGACAGCTATAGCACAATATCTCTCTGGCTCTCTGAGATTATATCGAAGAGCTTTCGTGGTTGGATACCGCTGTCGATCTTAGCGACACAGATGTGTGATGGGCTAAAATCTGTTAAAAACAAGGCCAAAATTTACCCTCTGTATCATTTCTTTCAATTCACAACGTTAATGCATCGAAATCATTTCGATTATTTCGACATTATCATCCGAAAATAGAATCTTCGATTTGATTCCAATAACGGCGTTAAAAAGTTCGCCTCCTCGATCTTATTGATAGATATTTCTTTGAGAGCACGACTCGCGTTCGTGCGTATCCGATGAACGGAATCCGACGCTCAAAGAAAACCAATGTACTCGAGAGCCCCGACTCGGGAGGAATTTATGTCTTCCACATACGAATCAATATTTACTTATTCCCTTGTATTTAATGTGTTGCCAAATTATAGATCTCATGTTATAAAACTAATTAGCGATACTACTTTATAGTGTATGGTGGCTATGTAGTCCTTGTATTAAACAGTAGTAAATAACTCAAGATAAGGGACACCTACAAACCCTGTACCTGGGGGACTCATGATGGGTTTCCCCTGCGCATCAAAAAAAGACACCTACAAACCCTAAAGTATTATCAGTTAGTTTTGTTACACCTTCTAGAATTTCATGTGGAAGTAGCAGCGCAATTGTTTTTTTTTTTATAATTTGTATAACCTCGCGGCATTTCACATAGGAACATAGAAGTAAATAGTAACTCTTTCGACGCACCAACACACCCTCAAACATTATTACTTTATTTTATTACACCCTGTATATCTCATCGAATAAAATGGGATGACTTTATATTATGGTAATTAATACAGACACGTGTTGAAGGTATTCTAATGTAATCTCATAAACGTAATCTTTATTTATTCTGCTTTTTATCTTTGACACCAACAATCAACATGTCTATCGCTATACAATAACAATGCAGTTATCCATACTAATATTATAAATGCGACAGTGTGTCTGTCTGCCGTGAACCGATTTTGCTGAAATTTGGTATGGAGATTGAGTCCCGAGAAAGGACATAGGATACTTTTTATCCCGAAAAAATGTACGGTTCCCGCGCGATAAACTGATTTTGGCGCAACGGAGTTGCGGGCTTCATCTAGTTGCAAATAAAGACGAAGTGAAGATAACAAAAAATTAAAACCGACTTCCAAAATAAAAACAAAAGCAATACTTATTCTTAATCTAAAAAGAATCAAATAATTCTTATTCCTTATTATAGTGGCGTCTTCAGACTTCGCCTAAACCTCAACTATTTTTGTACTCAATCTTCATGCATTTGAAGTCGGTACCAGCCCGGAAAAGTTCTGAGATCCTTGACATAGCATTTACGCTAAGGTAAGCTGGTACCGACTTCAAAAGCATGAAGATTGAGTACAGAAATAGTTGAGGTTTAGGCGAAGTCTGAAGACGCCACTATAATAAGGAATAATAATTATTTGATTCTTTTTAGATTAAGAATAAGTATTACCTACTTTTGTTTTTATTTTGGAAGTCGGTTTTAATTTTTTGTTAAAAAATAATAATTTTACCCTTTTTAGATACATAATATGAGACGACAAGGCTATAATATTATAGCTTGTTGTCTTAGAGTTGTACATATTACAAGCGGTCGCCTGCGGCTCTGCCCGCGTGGATGTCGGTTACGGCTGCAAAAAGCCTACCCAGGAAAGACTCGGTCAGCAAAATGATTCCCAGGTCAATTCACAGACTCCGACACTGACATGTACACTGTACAGTGCACACTGCACAGATTGTCTTCCTCCCGCAAGCGCATCCCGCTTGGTGACGCCCACTATCGTAATATTTTAATTTCGCCATAATTTCAAAACCAAACGTCCAATTTTAATCATTCAAAGACCAAATTTTATCTACATAAACTATACTTAGTGATGAAATAATTTATTTTGATAAGGATTAATGGCATAAGTAAAATAAACGCGTTTAAATGTTGTCCAAAAAAATTCAAGATTTTTAAATAAAAAAATGGTTATTGTGCCTCACTCGACATAGATAAGTATAGTGTGTCGCGGACTTTTTTGTAGATATTTATAAGATCTACAATACTTAGAACATTTTATGGTTCTATCTTTTATAGTTTCGGCAGCGTACGCAAAATAAGTAACTTTTCTGGTTGATTTTTTCACCTGGCGTCCGAAAAACCCAAATATCTTACGAAACCCTATTTTTTCCAAAATAAAATTTAGCCTATGTTCAGTACAAATAATTTAGGATTTGCTTGGAGTAGTTTAAATAAAGCCAAAATCCTCAAACTTGTATCTATAAGGATTCAAAAGTTCTGTTGGGTACCTTCAGAAGCAGGGTATATCCTGGTGCAAAATCTTACTTTTTGGTAGTATATGCCTGAAATACTTCAGAAAAAATCGAAATCACCATATGTTCCCATATAAATTTCAAGGAGCCCCCTCGATTCCTCATGGATCCCATCATCAGATCACCACTTTTGTGAACATGGTACCAACCTCGGATTCAACCCTGTACAACACCAAAAAAATCATGAAAATCGGTCTATAAACGGCGAAGTTATGGTTGAACATACAAAAAAAAATATAAACAGACGAACATATAACCTCCTCCTTTTTGGGAGTCGGTTAAAAAGTAGCGGAGCTTGTCAACAACTCAACAGTGGTGCACTCTACTCATCAAAGAAGTAGATTTATAGGCATCCGCTTATGAGTCTATTTCTCTGAACCAAATAATGAAAGTCCTGTATCTAGAAGACCTTCATTACTTGGTCGGACTATTTCTAGTCAAAGTTCGACAACTGTCGACTGGGTTTGACATAACTGGACAAAATTACGTAGATCCGCCTCTGAATCAAGCTCTCTCATAGTACAAATCTTTGCAATCTCTCTGCTTTATGTTAAGCGCCTCAGTTTGTTTTAAACCATTTTATATTCACTTTATTACTTCAGACTGAAGCAACGTCAATGAGGCGAATACAGCATTTAGCCATTAACGAGTCGCCGCGGTGATTCATTCTCTACGGTCTGTGTTCACTTCATAAATTCATTTAGCTATTCCCTCCGTATATAAATGAATAAAAACACGCCATGATAAAGTACGTTCACGCGTCGTTTGCTCCCAGCGCACTGTTCGGGCAATGTTGTCTTGTGCAATACCGCTGAAATTGCACTGTTTCGAAACATGGACACGTCCGTCTGTTTGTCTTTATGCATTGTAATGGAATTCACTTACACGTCACCCGCGCTTCGCCGAAAATTGAGTTTCTTTGATCAATGGCGGTGTAGACTGACGAAATCGGTGTGGTCTCGGAAAGTAATATAATTTCATTAAAATATTTGAGTATTGATAAAATTCTAAATGGTACCTACTACTACCATGATGACTGTAAACAACTAAGTAAATGCTACGTTTCAAATTAGACAATTTTGTGCCATACTAAAAACTCCCTTCAAAAACCTCAATGCTACAAAAACACCAACAAAAACCCTATCGAAATTAAACGCAATCAAATAAGCTAAAATCTTTTCCGTGTTGCACCGGGTAAGTATCAGGTGGGGTCGAGGGGAGTCCTGCAAACATGAGGAGAATGCACATGCACGCACCGCTGCCTCACGAACATTGCCCAACAAAAATATTGTGAATATACCGACTAACCAACGCACGAGCCATTTACTGAAGGGTCCGGGTACCCTCGAAATTCTCATACATACGTAATTCCAAAATCATTTTCTCATACGAAAATATTTAACATGTTTGAGTTGTTTTTCAGTTTAAAATAGTAATTATCTAGGTTCCTGCACAAAAATTTACTTCAAAATATTTAAACATTAAAAAAAATATATTTTTAATTTTTTTTTAGTAAATTTAGTACTTAATATTTAAATACTAAAAAATAGAGTAAAACACTAAAAAATGTATAAATAAATAGTAAATTTACTACAAAATATTTAAATATTTTATAAATATTTAAAAATTTTATAATATAAAGTATTTAAATACTAAAAAATATTTTTTAGAGTTTAAATATTTTGTAGTAAATTAACTATTTATTTATATATTTTTTAGTGTTTTACTCTATTTTTTAGTGTTTAAATATTTAGTAGTAAATTTACTACAAAAAATTTTAATGCAAAAAAAAAATTGTGTTTAAATATTTTGAAGTAAATTTTTGTGCAGGAACCTAGGTAATTACTATTTTAAACTGAAAAACAACTCAAACATGTTTAATATTTTCGTATGAGAAAATGATTTTGGAATTACGTATGTATGAGAAATTCCAAGTGTACCCGGCCTCTTAACAAGGTCGCAGTGGAGTATCTGCGAGTTTTTTTTTTTTATTTCCGCGCGAGTGGCAAAAAATACTGTCCATACATAAAAAGAGGTTGCTATGGCAGTGGTTATCATAATATACAGACCGCGTACTATATAAATATTTTAAACAAACTAAATAGAAATTAGACTGTGCCAGACAATACACTTCTAGAAGTTGTTTATAGCTAAATTACTCTTATTAGTTTCCTAGCAATACAAAATTCTGGGTTTGGCAATTCACGTAATTATATATCACAATAATTCACAACTGTCATTTTTAAAACCAATTTTTAATTAAAATTATTTGTTTAGGCATTTAACTATTAGCTTACTATGTCAATGTTAACAAAATGAGACTACACTGGTAATATGTGTTAACTTCTTACAAAAAGGTGCTAAGTGCTTACCGCAATGACAAGGTTGAATGTGAAATTATTCTTACCTGAAACAAAAAAATATCAATGGTTAAAAAATGAAAATTACAAAATGTAAAATCTGTTGCAGTAATAACTCCGAACAATGTTTTTGTGTATTTACATGTGACTGGGCATGAGTTTTGTATAGTTGAGTAAATAGAGCAGCAAGGTAAATAAATTATTTTAATAACACCTTAAATTAAAACATAGTATGTTTTGATTAAAATATAAAACTTATATAGTACAATAATAGTATGTTTACCTACTTCTGTCGTTAATGTAAGGGTGGGTTGCAACTTGCACCAGAGGCGTGGTTAAAGTTAAAGTTATGGTTATAGTTAAGGCTAACTTTAACTTTAACCTTGACTTTGACCACAGAATTTGCCAGATGTCTGTTGCGCTTATTTTTTTGTTAAAGCTACAGTTACAGTAAAAATATGAATTATCCGTAAAAATCGTCAGGAAAAATATTTGTTATAACAACATTGTGGTCCATTGTAAATATTCACAAATTTTTTTTTATTTAAAGTAAGTTTGGGCGGTTATGGTTATCGTTAAATATGGCGTCCTTCACCAAAGTTTTGACATTTTGCACTGTAGTTATAGTTAAAGTAATAATTAAAGTTACAGAAAGAAAGTTGGTGCAACCCACCCTATTAGTTGTAAATTATAAAATGAAATTTAAATACAGTTACAGTTATGCAACACCGCGTACAGATGAAGTCGATGGTAATCTCTATGATAATGATCCTAAACAATCAAACATGTTTAAAGCGGACGTGTAGGTAGAATAAAAAGTCATAAAAACAATCGAGCACACGACACAACGAATGTTGAATCAAACAAAAGCCCACACGGATCGTGATCATATTTGCCGGGTCGTGGACACCGCTCGTGAATAAATCCGAAATGAGGCAAATAAGCAATTACGCGCTCATATTCGGACTCGATTACACCATGTGGGAAATTTCAGACCCACGGCCATGCACGGCTCGCCCGCTCCGCTGCGCATGTCGCGGTGTTTTTACAACCGACGTGCAGAAATGACGTTGAATTTATGCAAGAGTCACTGAGAATACTGAAGACAAACGTATAAAATTTATTCGTGAGAAGAAATATTTCTCAAAAAAATTACTTAAAAAATATTTCTCAAAACGGGTAAGTAGGTAAAATAAGAAAGTACTCATTGTTCTAGCAAGACTTCTAGCTTTTTACTCTAGATATTTTTGTAGAAAGAAATAACGAGTCATCTGACGTAAACTTGGCATTTCAATGTGGTAACAATACAGGCGAATGTTTTCATTTATGGCTGGTTTACACGTATTAAGAGGCCGGGTACCCTTGGAATTTCTCATACAAACGTAATTCCAAAATCATTTTCTCATACGAAAATATTTAACATGTTTGAGTTATTTTTCAGTTTCAGATAGTAATTACCTAGGTTCCTACACAAAAATTTACTTCAAAATATTTAAACAAAAAATATTTTTTTTGTGTTTTAATTTTTTTTTTAGTAAATTTACTACTAAATATTTAAACACTAAAAAATAGAGTAAAACACTAAAAAATATATAAATAAATAGTAAATTTACTACAAAATATTTAAACTCTAAAAAATATTTTTTAGTATTTAAATATTTTGTAGTAAATTTAATATTTATTTATATATATTTTAGTGTTTTACTCTATTTTTTAGTGTTTAAATATTTAGTAGTAAATTTACTAAAAAAAATTTAAAACAAAAAAATATATATTTTGTTTAAATATTTTGAAGTAAATTTTTGTGTAGGAACCTAGGTAATTACTATCTTAAACTGAAAAATAACTCAAACATGTTAAATATTTTCGTATGAGAAAATGATTTTGGAATTACGTTTGTATGAGAAATTCCAAGGGTACCCGGCCCCTTAAGTAGATAAGTAGTAACTAAATTTTAACTTAATTTGAAGTGCCTGCCCGAAATGTGACAAGTGACAAGCCCCGCCTGCCAACTTATCAGAAAATAGTCAAAACTATAATTTCCTTGTTTAGTACTTAACTAAATTTTAACTTGCTGCTTACTACTAAATTTTATGTTTACATGCAATAAGTAACTTAAAATTAAGTTAAAATTTAGTTAACTACTTATCTACTTAATACGTGTAAACCAGCCCTTACTAACCTTATACAAACAATGTAAGTTGGTGCAATGAACGCAGTCAATTTCCTATCAATAAAGGACTTGAAACGGCGTCAGAAAGGAAATAAATATAAAAAAAGCCATAAACATAAATTTTATGGGGAATATTGAAAAAAAAACGCGAGCATCCGTGAACGCTGAACAGCCTGTATTTACTTTATAAAGTGGTAAAGTATTTTATGAAGCACCAGGTCCCGGGCCTGTATCGCACACAATTTTATCAACAAAACACATAAAGGATCACATTTACATAATGAGGCCTCGCCCGCACGGGAAACGCTCTCAATACATTCAGATTTTCTGATTATTTCACGCCACTCAATATACAAAGTTCGATGTATGAAAACTTGCATAAATATTGAATGAAAATATATTTTAATAAAAATTATAACGTAAATTATAGTTACGTAATACGTTATGTTCAGTATTCAGTTCTGATTGCTTTTTAACTGTGAACCAGTCATTAGACGTACTTAAAATTTATTAATGAGGTTTAAGTAGATGTAGTATGCGGCAAAATTATTTTCGTTAAATTTATTTGGTTTAATTCCTAATTTGAATGTTCTGGTGTAGCTAAACCGGTTTTGTCGTCTGAAACTAGTATTTCAAATGCACAGATCACTGTCTATTTCCTTAAACACTGCAATATATCCGTAAAGGTCCTGATGAGAACATAAAATAAAACGGAATGGTCAGTCGGCATCCAGCGACACAGCGTTGGTCGCGAGCCAACTATCGTGGAATACTCCGATATCGACGCATCGTTAGAGCTACTACACACATTATTCAATCAGGTTCTTTGAGACAGAGCAGAGCCGAAGAATTAAAATCGTACGGCGAACCCCTTTGATCCACAAAGTGTAACACGTCTCATGGTAGCCACGTTAACGATCTACCCTCCCCTGCCGCTGACAGTGTCTGTAAGCTAATTAAAAGTACCGCGGAAGCGTTCCCTTAATTCAATGGAGTTTGCGGTGAAATTTACGCACATAGCGATACATACGAACACTAATGACTCGTTACTTACATGTTATTAATTTCGGTATGAATTTGATTTATAATATGTTCGCCTCTTTGAAGTTCGCGGAGGTGCCGCGTTACACTGCCACTTAAATGTAATTAATTGTTTTTCAATTACAGAACGCGAACTTAGTAAACAAGCGTTTCAAAGTGTGTCTGGAGCAGGCAGTAGAGATTGGAATAGTACGTGAGGTCTTTTAGCCGTCGTAAATAAGTATTCTAAGCACATCGAAGAAGTTGTGCAATATTCAACGATAGGAAACTGCAATATCAGTCAAATAGTCAGTAGTAAAATTGAGTGCTATTTGAATTTCTGTTCTGTCGTAGAACATTATGAAAATTCAAGTTTTATTGCGAATATGAAAGAGAAGAATACAATGAATGAATAATTACTTTATAAGATACACAAGCAGCAACAATATTATAACTAGATAAGATTGCAAATAAGAATCTATCTCACGAGATGCTGTACAATTGTCGTTGTCAATGGAACCATCTCAGCGGTTTGTAGTGACTACATGTTGAATTATTGCTACGTAACCGTATGAATAATTATTCAACTGTGTAAAATAATTGTTGTAGCCTAAAAGTTTTGCTAGCCAAGTTTCAGTTGGAATAATATAAGATTATTTAATCTTACTTTATCATGAAGTAGAATTTAAACCATAATAAAATAAATCCATGCGAAATTATTTAATTAAGAGAAGAAAGCCTCTAGAAAGTCTATAAAGTATTAAAGTATTTAAGTACCCTTATAAATAAAGAGTAAACATTGTTTGTAATCAATAGTAATTTTATTGAAGCTAACGAGATTATGAAATTTATAACGTCAGTAAAACAGTTTAAATTTGCAAATTGCGATCAAATAAAAGCGAACTGCGATGCACATAAAGCTTAATTAATCGAACGAGCCAGTTATTTTATTTTCCCTACGCCACCAATTAATGTTTAATTGCTATTTCCTAAAGTTAAAATAGCCACACGTATTTACGTTAGTGTTGAAACTTTGCTGGTGCAATTAAAAAGCGGAGAGGAAAAGGATGTCCAAAAGATAAAAAGTAAACTTTGAATGAGTCACTTTGAGACATTAAATCAGAAAAAACATATCCTCGTAAGTGAATGGTTTGTATTCTCAACATCAAAACAATCCTATATTTTCTGCTTAGACAGGTACGCTATAGATCTACAAGTGCTAGAATCAGCCAAAATCCACACTCATCTAATTGGATCAGCCAATCAGATTACATTCACGAGTCCTCTATCCACAGACAAGGGAGACGTCTAGGAGACTAGCGAGGACAGTGTAACACACGTTTTGAATGTTAATATCACACGTAGATAGAATAACTACGCCATACGTTTCTGTGGACCGTCCATTTAAAGCAAATGGTTCATTCATATCAACTGGCTGAACTGTTTCCGGTATATAATTGTTTATACCGTTCACTTGACCACAATGAAATGCGTCAAACATTTCGGGTCTGTGAATGTCTAATAACCTTTAGCTATATTTACATATCAAAAGCTAGTAACTAATTAATATACAGTTTTAAGTTTGCTGAACACTATAATGTTCAGTTCGGTTCAAAAATATTTGGTAGATTTTGCGTGGCCTTGAAAGGAGAAGACAGAACAACAGAAGATCTATGTTTATACACTGTCACGTTAAATTAAATCTTACTAGCTTATATTTAGCTTCCAGACATTGTGCGAGGGCCACTTTAATGAATATGCGATGTAAATCATAGCACCTTTTGCGGTACGAGCACACGGACGGTTTCGTCGGGGAGGTATTAAATGGTCCGCTCGCTGCTATATTTTACGATTACACTACCACATTTTCCGGTCGGTTACTTCCTTCATTTATTGACGTCTTGTTTTGTCTCTTTTCTCTTAACAGTACCAAATACCAATCATTATTATTTAGTGATGTTAAATAAAGTATTGTGTTTCAATTCGATGAACGTATAATTCGTTACCAACATACATTTCTCCGTGCTTTAATAATTTCGCCCATCAAAAACCTATACGAGGAATAATCACACTAATTATAAGAAAGGCGCACATTATGATGCTTATTCCAACAATGGACCTTACGAATACATTTTTGGAGATATTAAATGTATAGCGGCTATCATACGCATGCAGCGAATACGTGATGGCGGGCGCATGGGGTGGATTTCGAATTCCAGCCCCGGCCGCAGTCCGCGATACATTACAACCGCATCGACCCAACAACTACGACTGTAACCGAGCTACGCCGCCGAGATATGATTTAAATATCAGATAATACCAATAATATGAAGATGTACGTAAATAAATATTAGGTCAATTTAGAAAATTCCTTGCAAACATAAAACAATAATTATCCAATGCTGTGTTTTGTGGAACACAAATGACTAATGATATCAAATTCTAAACAAAGAAACGTTCGTTCTACACTCTTGCAAACAGGAATCAATTCATATCAGTCAAACACGACGAAAAGAATGATATTAAAAGAGAAACTAATAATAATCACTCCATAGAGAAAAAAACACGTATTTGATACCAGAGTAAAATTAGCTACTAGCTACGACAATTTCGCAGTTTAGCGTCCTAAATAGAGCATGCCCTTGCCGGAATGAGTCGCACTTAGCACGCTGGATACTAACTGGAGTGACTCAGTACTTGGCCGTTTTAGCGCACGGACGCACTAATTACGTAGCCTCTATCCCACACCTACACTGTACCCACAGACCTTATATCATTGTATAACTGCGCTGTGATTGGAGTGGCAGTCTTCCACAGTGCGTTTTTCGCGTAACTTTCTGCCGCGCACTGTAAAACTCTGGAACGAACTGTCACCAGCAGTATTTCCGGACCTATACGACCTGCAAACCTTCAAGAAAAGAGCGTATTCCCTCTTAAAAGGCCGGCAACGCACCTGCAGCTCTTCTGATGTTGCGAGTGTCCATGGGCGACGGTAGTTGCTTACCATCAGGTGACCCGTTTGCTCGTTTGCCCCCTTATTTAATAAAATAAAAAAAAGTTATCTAAACATTATTTCTGTCGGTTCATTTATTCACTATCATCAACCTTTTAATAATTTTCGTATATTGATTTTTCCCTTTTAGGACTTTTAAACAGTAGAATGGTTAATACAACAATAATCATTTCTATCACCAAAATAGATTCTCTGTTAACGAAAGGTTATTGCGATGCATCTCACAATAATTCGTACAATACACAGTTACGATCACAAATGGGCCACGCGCTACTATCGCTACATATGCTATTTAATTACTCGCCGGAGACATAAAATCGCACAAATTATAACACGAACCGCGCACAGTGTGTTTGAAGTTATAATACCTCGGAATGTTAATAAGAATGATCCTAATGTAGACGACATAAAGGTCATATAAGAGATAAAATAACTCTTATTGGATTCCAATAATGGCTTATAGCACAATTAGTATGCGGAAGTTAAAGGTTAGAAATTTCTTGACGATACTATTGATGATTATATTCTTAAATTAGAGGACCAATGAAATAAAAAGGCTGTAACGAACCTAAATAGCGGCGACTACAGTTCCTACAGTTACGACAATCCATGACACATTATTAAAGAAACCACAATAATATTGTTACATTGATTGAAAATCATATTTATCAAAAGTAACCTCAAAATTAACAGCTTACACACCGGAAATCCACCGTATCGTGTACGGTCCTGCTCAACCAAAAATGGTTATGAACTTCCTGCAGCACTGCTATATAGCCCTGACTACGTGTGATCCATGCTAATCCCTTCATATCCATTTGAAAAGTACCCGACATCAATATCTAATCACCATGGGCTTTTGCATTGCAGAAAATATTATTATAAACACACTTAGATACAGTATTTATTTTATTTTTAAGGTTTTTTGTAAGTGTGATGATGTGTGGATAAAAATTGGTTGTCTGTAAAGTCGGTTTACTGACGATAGTTGAACGTGACAACGTCATAGCCTTAACCCCTCAGTTCCGGGAAAAATCTATGCAAAAAAGTTGGCAGGTCAACGTGCAAAAAAAATGGCGCCCGGCCTACCCTCTTTGTAAAATTAATGTAATATCCTCACATACAATCCATATTTTATGTTTGTGTGAACTACATTATATGTTAAATTTTCTATCTATCAAGCCATCATGATATAGTATTTAGTCCGATATGATATTAGTTTCTCAATTATAAACTTTCGAAATTATAATTGGTGACTTGTTCAGAAGAAATAAACGAATACTTTATTCTTCATATATTAAGTCATACCTTGACACGTAGGAAATAGAGCACAATTTTGAATAGCCGAAATAATACTTATAGCTCACAAATTGTTTATTTATTTTTCATTCAGAGTGTGGTCAATGTATCAAAGGTCATAACTAACCAAACTTCTTCATACAAAAGTATTCTCTAAGTCATCGAAATACGTAATACAATCGAAACAAAGAGCGCGGCCCAGGTGGGCCTTACGGTTGTTGAGAGACTTGAGAGTGTAAATGGAACGCCTCAGAACTGTCAGCGAGGTAACGCCGCATGAACTGTCATGTTTTTCGGGCGCGCGCCCCATATCGAATTATAAGATGTTATCACGTCAAAAAGCTGCACAGTAAATTGTTGTTGTACAGTAAATTGGTGTTCAGTTAATCAAGAATACTCAGACTTACTATGTACTATACCAATAAAATCTTCTTTGTTATTTATATCTACCTTATATCTACGCAAATAATCTTGCCAACTTTGTGACATTTTGTGGTCAAAGCTCGCTTATATTTTGCACAATTTAAATTCACCCGCTGGCAAATACTGCGCATACCACCGCTCAAATAGAGCGCATCGCGCAGAATGCATATTCAATATCACTAAACCAGCGCCCACTGGCACAATTCTTAATCATATCGTAACTAATTATCGTCACGTGTCAAATATCTATTTAACCGAACATCCTAGAACAGCTGTAGTACATTTTTACACATCGATATTAGTTTTTGGCGCGCTGTTAAATTCCTCCGCACGGTTAACTATCGCCCCAACGTCTCATACCGTAGTCCACAGAATGCGTACCGTTCTATAATTGCGCTCAATTAACACGTTGGAAAAATGTTCACTTTCCTCCACACCAACAATTATAAACAGTTATTTTCTTACCGCACTGAATGAGTGGAAATTATTAAAATTTATCTATCCATTATCTCCTGCCTTTTACGTTATTTTAATTACACCTAGGTTGCTTACCGGGCATTATTGATTTAGAGATAACGGTGAAACTTGAAACGAATCTTCAAGTGCTAAAACAAACATCATTCAGTTTTGTTTCTTCCTTTATCTCATCTAACGCATGAACTTTACCAAATAGAAATTCTACATCTTCGTATTAATTAACGCAAAAACCAGGCAGCAATTCCTCAAAAACAAAAAACGTTAAACAATTAACAACAATGTCAACATTGCGTAACATGAGTAATCCGACAAATTGTGAGGTCAGGATGACGCGGGATGCGTCGATCATGCACTCGCAGTCGGAGCGGCGTGACCCACTGCCGGCGTTTAATATTCAAGTTTCACCCGATCGCACGCTTTGCTGTAATAAAAGCACGCTCAGACGCTTAACGAGCTACACCGATGAGCTCCTTCGTATTTCAAACAAGTCGACCCCGTACGTGACCACTCCGCCGATAGATCTCATTTTCTGCAGTGAAAATTCCATATCACTAACCTAGTATTTTGAATGTAATTAGTAGTCGAGATAAGGAGCGCTCGGGTCAGTTGATATCAGCGGTGCAAGTATTGTTTGATAGATATTAACTTTATACATTGACTGTTATCTTTCGCAGTATTTATGCTTCCGATGATATTTTGGATAAGTATTTTCTATAAATATTATGAGATTGCATTACAAATTACATTTCTTGAATACTTTTTCTCTGTAAAAACACAGATCTACTAAATTAATATAGTCATGCATGTAAATAAGTGCATAAAAATGCACATTATTCACTTAAACTCGCTTGTTTTTTTGTATTTATCATACTGGAATTTTCCGAGCAATTAATTTATAAATAATTTATTCATTCATTAATGCTGAACACGTCATAATTACTTACATAAAAATTGTTATGGTGTACAATTCTTATGATTTTATTATCCTTTAACTTCAACGTGTATGATTAAATTAATCCAGATGAAACTAATAATTCCGATATCACTCAAATAACAAATACTTAAGATTTCGTAAACTTCATAAAGACATGAAACTATATTTAACCCGCTCATTAGAAACTATCGACGAGTGAAGTCGAGCTACGGATGCCCTCCAGCTGTTTCCAACTTAAACTCGGGAACTGCAAAGAAAGTTGTCAGCAATCGAGGGCCCATTGATTGTACACAAAGAGCCTTTCGTCTCGCGACATTCGAGTTCGATTTTCCTTTCACAATGCGGGTCTCGTTTTTCGTCCTGCATTTCCTATTATGGCCGCGGCTCGGGCCCCGCGGACATTGTTCGCTGGTCTCCGGCGAGCCTAAGTCTCCTGCGTACCTTTTTGTATGTTCTAGTAATTTATCATCGATTTTGTATCGGATTGTTCGGATTCATGAGCATCTCGTCTACTTTGGCGCGGCGCCAGGCTGCTTACACAGAACACAATAAATACCTCCTAGTACGACCACTCTTAATTACTTCGCTTCCATTACACGGCTGCTAGTACACACCGCGCTATTATACGAACTCAAACTTTAATTCCTATTTGCTAATACTGCAATTAGTGTTTTAATTAATCTCTAGCGTCGCGTTTGCTTCATTGTAAAATACGATGTTAGAGTTGAAGCTACACAAATGAAAGAATAATTTGAAGAGAGTTGGAAATAGAAACAATAATTCTAATAAAACAAGTACGTATGGTTTAAATGCATATTTCATAGTCAATCGTCTAAATACTAAATTGTAATATATTTCAAAAACACAGAAGATAGAAAAGGGCAAGTTGATATGAAATAATCCTAGCCCGCACCTATGGATGAATTCATCAAAATGTAGAATTATTTTTTCCCAATTCACCATTTCCCAATTTCGTAGCTTCGATCCGATCGGAATTAATTTGCGTTCGTTCTTTCTTTTGCCACGAGCACGTATAAAGAGGATTTTTGCTCTGTTTACACGAAGCGGTGGTAATCCTAGGTGCAAATGCGTCAGAAAGCAAGCCAAACTTTTATAACCAATTAAATTTTACTCTTATTTCTGAGTATCCTTAATCCAAAGACTGTATTACTTCATAAAACCGACACGAGTTTACGGCAACATCGAGTTATATAAAGTCATAAAACACTGATACGCTACGATAATACGTCTAGATGTAACATAAAAACTATCCTCGGAACGAACTGAAGTTCACGCAATTTGTCCGAAAGCGAGTGTCTACTTTTTAATGGCGATATTACTCCGGTCCCCTATAATGAGGCTGTTAAAAGAGGCAGTGCTTTGAGGTCGCATTAACATGAGACCAACGGAGGGTGGCCGCCGCCGCCGGCCGGTAATGGCACATGAATCACGAGTTCATTACCTCTTAACAAGAAATCTTATGAAAAGTAAAAATAGCTCTCTATATCTAAGTAAGATATTTCCGTGAAATCGAGGTAAATATTATCGTCATCGAAAGAACAAACAAAATTACAGGTGAAAATAGCTCCCTATACTCGTATCTAGCTCCGCATAATTCCTTGAAATCGAGGTAAATATTGCCATTAAAAGAATAAACAAAATTACAGGTGGGCGTAATAAAATTAACAAGAAATCTTATGAAAAATAAAAATAGCTCTCTATATCTAGCAAGATATTTCCGTGAAATCGAGGTAAATATTATCGTCATCAAAAGAACAAACAAAATTACAGGTGAAAATAGCTCCCTATATCTAGCTCCGCATATTTCCTCGACATTGAGGTAAATAATGCCATTAAAAGAACAAACAAAATTACAGGTGGGCGTAATAAAAGTAAACCAACTCAATAGATATTGTTAGCCGAAACTGGCTCCCGTCAAAAAGTCAAAATCATCAAACATTGAATTAAAAGTTTTCCGCAAGTAATGTAAAGCGGAGAAGGTTAGACGAAGCTCGATTAATTATTACAAAGGAACCTCTTTACAACATCAGACAAACAAGATTGGTACCGGGCTAGACAAAAGGCTGAACTTAGCAGTAATCACTCATTCATGCGACAAAAACGAAACCTAGGATAACTATCTCTCCTTTTTCTTCGTTCGGCAGAAATATATCCATCCCTATCTCACGAGCGGGGAATGCGGGAGCTATTTGTTTTTACAGTCGAGCGGCGACGAACAAATTAGGTGGACAAACTGTTGAAGCATCCGAGCCGAGGTGTCTATATTCCACTCGAAGGAAATTCTTCACTAAAAATCGTTTCAGTCTATCTTCGCGACTGAGTTCGAGTGAGGTAATAATTTTATCCTCAAATGGAGACAATTGTTCGAGACTTTCTGTTCCTACTTTGTTGGAGTATTTTAAGTTTTATTAAGATGTTAATTAAAATTTCTGCGACTGAGTTATGGCGGATAATATTATTTGATTTTGTTTTGAAGACATTGTTTAAAATCATGTTATTAAAATTTAAACAATATTTACGTTCAGAGTATCATAAGTGACAACAATTGATCTTTAAATAATCACCTAGCTTATATGTATAGGTCTACCAGAATCTGATGGCAATTTTTGACAGCAAATTTTAAAAAAATATCCTTGATCATTGGATAATTTTTTATATTTGCATGTTTTACACACAAAATAAGCCGCTAAAGGAATAAAAAAGGATGAAAACGTTTTATTCCTATTACCCCGGTATTGCTAGAGTCAATTGATTTTCTCACTTTTTGCCATCAGATTTTTAAATGACATATTTCAAAATACTGGAAGTCATACCATAGAGCATATAATATTATAAGTTCAATATAAAATTGCTGTTTCAAAAGTAACTTTGCAACAAACTAAAACAAAAGTTGTTGTAGGTTTCAGGAAACCCTAAAGGTGATGCCGTCGTGTCTGCGACTATTGCCCCATTCATGTGAAAAATCGAACGACCGGTTGCTAGACTAGTCCACGGAGTTACGTCTGGATTATACAACGACGACTCTGCATTATCCTTTCGGAATGTTATTGATTTTTTTAGAAAAATTGTTTGCTTACATTGATTTAACCTTACTGTAATACAAGTTGTTGTTAACTTTAATCTATGAATGTGACGTGTAACACATTTTATTTTAGGGAAGGAAGCCACATGTTTATGTAGCGTTCCTAATTTTTTACGGTCGTGTATGATGCTGCTATTCGTCTACAGTACATCGTTGGGACGTGGGTGTTGAAATATACATTGAGGTGCCCGAGAGTGCGGTTTTCCTCCGTGTTTAACTTTAAAACCAGCACTACTTATCTAAGCATATATAACATCAGCACATATATTAAACAATAACTTAAATTTTGTAAACAAGTGGAGCAAATATAATATTTTATAGAAGTTAAACTGAAAAGTGCAATTCCAGAGCTTATCAAAGATGAAATAAAATATTCTCCAGAGGCGATAGAAATCGCAATCACCGTAATAAATGTGAAAAGATTTTAAAACTGATTTGTCAACAACAATGAAATATTGCAAAGTTCAAGTCAGAAAGCATTAAAAAGCGGACACGCAAGTACTAAGTAGCAACTAGCATGGAACTAAAATAAAGTCGACCGGCGCCAGACTCGGCGGCGCCAGTCTGAACACACCCCCGGTCTTGTTGCCTTTCACAATGCTACCGGTTATTGCTATCGTCTGATATACAGAACATTGGATTCTAGATTCTAGTCTAGACTATAACATTGTCCGCTTAATACAAATATCGAATGATTTTAGGAGACATAACCAAATGAGAATTATATTATTTTATTAATAAAACATGAAGCTACAAGATAAGGATTCAAAATTACAAGAAATTTAAAAATCGGCCAAGTGCGAGTCGAACTCGCGCACGAAGGGTTCCGTACCGTTATAGAGCAAAAATAGGCCAAATATTGTGTTTTTTGTATGGGAGCCCCCTTAAATTTTTATTTTATGTAAATTATTAATTATTAAAGTACACATATAATTAAGGCTTTTATGAAAATTTCAAGTGCCTACCTATTGTCATGATTGATACCGAGCAAAAAATGTTCGAAAAATCACGTTTGTTGTATGGGAGCCCCCCCTTAAATATTTAATTTATTTTGTTTTTAGTATATGTTGTTATAGCGGCAACAAATATACATAATCTGTGAAAATTTCAACTCTCTAGCTATTACCGTTCTTGAGTTACAGCCTGGAGACAGACGGACAGACGGACAGACGGACAGACATCGAAGTCTCAGTAATAGGGTCCCGTTTTTACCCTTCGGGTACGGAACCCTAAAAATGTAATAAATAAAATCTCCAAAAAATTTATTCTGAGGAAGAATTCACCGCATTAGAATTTGCAACTACTGCAAAGAGTTAAAATTGAGGAGCAACCAAAGACGGTATAATTCTAACGTCAAATAGTATCAGCTATTACTCGTATAATTAAATGATAATTTTATACATTTGAAACATGACTTGCATTAGCAAAGCCTTAAGTTATTCCACACATTGTTGTAAGGCAAACGTTCTTGATTGTATTATAACCAGTAACATAATGGCAGCCAGATGGGGAACTTTTGACAGTCATAACTCTGATAAACCATAAGTTGACACATCTGAAGGGATCAACTCGAACAAACTTGGTTTGAGCATTGCAATATTAGAGTTTGTATATTTGTTGGGCGTATGTTCTAAAATCAGCCTTATTGTTATTATGCGTTGAATGTAAAATTGTATACAGGGGTAAAAACTGACAAAGATTTTACAGTTGAAAAGTTTCTGAACCAGAGAGCTAACATTATAATATAATCGGCCAAGTGCGAGTCGGACTCGCGCACGAAGGGTTCCGTACCGTTATAGAGCAAAAATAGGCCAAAAATTGCGTTTTTTGTATGGGAGCCCCCCTTAAATTATTATTTTATTTAAATATTATTTTAATTTTTAAAGTACACATATAATTAAGGCTTTTGTGAAAATTTCAAGTGCCTACTTGTTGTCATCGTTGATACCGAGCAAAAAATGTTTGAAAAATTATGTTTATTGTATGGGAGCCCCCCTTAAATATTTAATTTATTTTGTTATTAGTATTTGTTGTTACTCGTATAGCGGCAACAGAAATACATAATCTGTGAAAATTTCAACTCTCTAGCTATTACCGTTCTTGAGTAACAGCCTGGAGACAGACGGACAGACAGACGGACAGACGGACAGACATTGAAGTCTCAGTAATAGAGTCCCGTTCTTACCCTTTGGGTACGGAGCCCTAATAAAATGACG
Organism: Polyommatus iphigenia; assembly: GCA_963422495.1. Taxonomy (NCBI): domain Eukaryota; kingdom Metazoa; phylum Arthropoda; class Insecta; order Lepidoptera; family Lycaenidae; genus Polyommatus; species Polyommatus iphigenia. Next base: position 29,780,455 of record OY730185.1, on the reverse strand, counting down.
CTTCAATAACTGATCAACTAAAACACTTTGATCCTAAACAATCATAAATATAATAATCATAAATATGTGACAATATACTCGTAATAATAAGGCTAATAAGACAAGGCTTTTTGACGTCATAATATTATGATTTGCAATATAAGTTTATTTCAATCCTAATGAAACTGCAATTACAAGTGTGTAACTTAACGGTTAATAAAGTCAATAACCTGTAGACCTTACGTTATCTCCACTACTTAATAAAAGCCGACAGGCTGACAGCTAAGGGCACTAATTATAAGTTATGACAACCTTATGAAACAAAATGTTTTGCTATTAACAACAATTCTTTATAAAATGGTAAGTCAAATAGGCCCTATTACTTGTTTTATGCACTTAATTACTACTTCTACAGCGTCAATAAAAATTAACGTAGAATAGTAGCAAAGCGTGAGATTAAGGAAATGATAAAATCTAAATACATATATAAAACTCAAAGGTGACTGACTGACATGGTGATCTATCATCGCACAGCCCAAACCACTGGACGGATTGGGCTGAAATTTGGCGTGCAGGTAGATGTTATGACGTAGGCATCCGCTAAGAAAGGATTTTGATCAATTCTACCCGCAAGGAGTTAAAATAGGGGATAAAAGTTTGTATATAATAATACTTCTAAACGCGAGCGAAGCCGCGGGCAATAGCTCGTTAATAATACAAATTGAACTGACCTAATTACTAATATACAGTACTTACATACTTATAGTGCAGGCGCCAGAGGTTTTAACCTCCGAAAATTGTAATAGTGAATGGATTTTTGTTTTTGAGGTGTAATTTTCTTTTTTATACTATAACTTGCAAAGTTTACCAAAAATTTTTTTGTGCTTTTAATTTTTTAGTTACATATTTAAAAATTAATATTTCACCATACAAAACCGGTCCAGAAAAAATATTTTTTTCTTGTTCCTGTTATTTAATGACTCTTATCCGATTGTTTACGTTGAAAATTAACCAAATACGAGTACACAATTTTTAAAAAAGAAAGTTTGCTTTGTTAAGCTAAATACAACTATAAGGTTTTTGCAAAGTTTTTTGAGATTAACGCTCGTCGTAACCAAGATAAAAGGGTTTGGGTGGATTTAAGGGTTGTAACGAAAAGTGTGTTAAACTTACTTGTTGCGCGTATTTAATTTTTAGAGAAATTATAACTTTTAAGTACTTAAAAACGTTTAAATATCTCCAAAAATGTGTAAAATAGACCGAAAATATTTTTCTATATTTATTGACAATTTATTTAAGTGAGAGCTAAAACATTAAATGCATCGACAAATGAAAGACTTTTTCTAGTCTTTGAAATATATTTAAACTTCCTACTTAAAGCCAGAAAAAAAATTGGGTGCTACAAATCTCACGTACATACTAAGGACGCATGCTGCGACCTATGTTTGGAAAATGCTTACCTGAATACAAAAAATATCAGTTCTTAACCTAATTTGTATTTTTTTCCTTTAAGTATGTTTTAGCAAATATAGTTAATGAAAAAATAAAAAAAATAAAACAATTTTATTCTGTAAAAACCTAACCAAAAGAAATAAAATACAGATTTTCTTCGAAATATCCGTGAAAAGTTTGTGCTACATTTTCAGAAAATTTAATAAAGTAAGAGCTAAAAAGTTATACACATTAAGAAATAGAAGGCTTTGTTAAGCCTAAAAAATGATTTTAAACTTCCTATTTAAAACCGAAGAAAACTAGGAACGCCATTTACCTGGCGAGGCACACAACAAGCACATTTGGAGGTATGCTCATCTACATACAAAAATATTAATTTTAAATCTAAATTATATATTTTTTCAACTTATTTTCTTTCTTTGGAATATAAGCAACGATACAAATTAAAAAAATAATAATATATTTTATTATTTTGCTATATATTTAAAAGAAAGAAATATGCAAATTTTCTTCAAAATTTTACAGTTTATGAGTTTACTTGAAGTGGAAGAGAATAATTTAAAAATCACAAGCACAACTTTTCAATAGGTAAACTTTATTATTTATGTTATCAGCTACACATTCCTTTTTTTCTTTTCAATTTTCATCCACTATTGCAAAAATCGGAGGTTTGCACGATTTTTACGCTCTGGGAACTCCACTATTAGGAATAAGAAATAATAAAATGAATTTTGAAATCTATATACGAGTATATATATACTCGTATATAAAAGAAAGTGGTGTTAGTTACACTACTTATAACTCAAGAACGGATGAACCGATTTGGCTAAAAGTTGGTGGAGGAATACTTTGAGTCCCGGAAAAGGACATAGGATACATTTTGTCCCGGAAAAATGTACGGTTACTGCACAATATACTTTTATGATTTGCGCGTAAACTACTCAATCTATTTTGATGAATTTTGGTATGGAGATACTTTGAGTCTCGGGAAAGGACAAGGGATACTTTTTATCCCGGAAAATGTACGGTTCCCGCGCAATAAACTTTTATGATTTTCACCTAAACTATTCAATCTATTTTGATGAAATTTGGTATGGAGATACTTTGAGTCTCGGGAAAGGACAAGGGATACTTTTTATCCCGGAAAATGTACGGTTCCCGGACAACAAACTTTTATGATTTTCACCTAAACTATTTAATCTATTGTGATGAAATTTGGTATGGAGATACTTTGAGTCTCGGGAAAGGACAAGGGATACTTTTTGTCCCGGAAAATGTACGGTTCCCACACAGTAAACTTTTATAATTTTCGCCTAAACTATTTAATCTATTAAGATGGGCATGGAGATACTAATTTTAATCTGCACGATGGCACTCAAAAATAAACACACTTTTTTATAAATTATGCCAATTCGAATTAAATAATCATCGTTAAGACGGGACAACGTCTATCGGGTCAGCTAATTTTAAATAAATTTGAGATACTGCTTCAACAGACATAGACAACAACAAATCAAGCAAGTTCATAGACAAATTTAAATAATAATATGTTAGATGAGGCGAGCAGAAATACGTCGGACCTAATGTGAGGATTAAGCCAGATTGCCACAGCGCGCAGCCAGAGTCAGCCGCTTGAATGATTGCACCTACGCTATGTAAGCAAAGGGTCTTGTCCATAATCCTTCCCCTTTGCTTAGTGCATGAATTCACATCAAAGTGATGTAGCTCGACCAACATTAACTTCCAAACACACCACACCGGCCGTGCGACGTAATTATTTTCAACACCACCAATATTTAATGAAGTCCCTTTGACTGATACAATTCCGTAGTTTGTGACTATTAAATCTGTTTAAAATTACATAAAATACTACCTGTCCCGGCAAACATTGTTTTGCCGTATAAAGTATTTCGCCCATTTTATTTTATTGAAGTGACTAAATAAGTATGTCACCATGGCAACGTCGATCGCTATCCCGTCGCACAAACAATGGTCGCGTTAGTCTCGAGTTGTAATAATTTACTATTATTATGTATTCAACAAATGCACTTATCAATATAAAAAGACCCAGTAGCCGATTCTCAGACCCACTGAATATTATGCATATAAAATTTGGTAAAAATCAGTATAGCCTATTCGGAGGAGTACGGTAACTAACATTATGACACGAGAATTTTATATATAAGATTAATAATTATGTATTTTGTAACGATATGTAGCAAAATTTGTTTCTACGCCAAAAGTTATCGTTCCACCAAACGTTCTTGCCTTATCTATATACTAATATTATAAATGCGAAAGTGTGTCTATCTGTCTGTCTGTCTGTCTGTTACCTCTTCACGCCCAAACCGCTGAACCGATTTTGCTGAAATTTAGCATGGAGATACTTTGAGTCCCGGGAAAGGACATAGGACAATTTTTGTTCCGAAAAAATGTACGATCCCCGCGCGATAAACGAGTTTTGGCGCAACAGAGTTGCGGGCACCATCTAGTATAAAATAAATTGATCAATGTAAAACAAAGTAAATGGACACTTTTACGACGCAAGAACATAAAGTAGATTAACTCTACTTTTTTCAAAGAGAACATTCCAATTAATATAAAGAAGACCAGTAAATTAAACGTCAATGCTTACGTTACAGAAAGGGAGAAATTAAAAGGCTTTCTGGGTAGACGGTGCAATACGATATGTAGTGTAATGTGTATTTGTCTCGGCCAACGCAAACGGAGGCCACTTCTCGCCTCTCGGCTCGCAATACGGCTTACGTTGAAGAATTTATCGCAATTTCTTTAAGGAGCCGCTCAACAGTTTTCCTTGAAACTTGACTATGAGTTCCATTTTAAAATCACTCGCACTTAAAGGAAATTTATTTCAGACTGATCGAAGAAGTCGTCAATTTAAGAAAGAAGATAATGTTTATTAAGATATTAAAAAGATAATCTTGATAAGGACAATGCGTTTTAAGTTTTTTTCGCTAAGCCTACTGTTATGGTAGTTAAATTGTTATTCTTATCAAGTGAATATTATACTACTTATATAATACTTTGTGAATGCTTATAAACAAATAATATCATTGTGTGAACTCACCTCTTCCTCTGTGGTGGCGGTGTTGACGGAGTCCATGCTCTGGCACAGCGCGAGCTCCATGGTCTTGTGCTGCGGCGACGCGGCCCGAGGCGACTGCTGCTGCGGCGGCACCAGCGTGCCCTGCGTTACCGACGTCGGCGTCCCACCCGCGCCGCTCGTCACGGGGCTCTGCGCCTGCAGCCCCTGCGCCTGCAAGCTCTGCGCCGCCTGCAGACTCTGCTGCGCCGCCTGCAGACTCTGCGCTTGCAGGTTCTGCAGCGACTGGTGCGCCAGGTTCAGCTGGTGCTGCTGCACGATGCTCTGCTGCACTATGCTCTGCTGCACCTTGATGTGCTGGTGCACGGCGAGCTGGTGGATGGGGTGGAGGGGCGCGGGCGGGGCGGGGTACGGGGGGGACAGGCGCTGGCGCTTCACCTGCGCACTCTGGAGCGCTTCGTGCAGCCTCTTCACCGGGAGGGGGCTCTGGCCGAGGTTATCCACGGCTGTATCGGGGCGTGCCGGCCGAGTCGCGCGACTCCGGCGAGCACTGACAGCGGCGGCGACAGGAGACGCGAGGGACGCGGGGGCGAGGGGGGTGCGCGGGGGGCGCGGGCTCTACCGCGGTGTCGACGGCGCACGCGCGGGTTCCGTACGTAGTTGACTACAAAACTGTTTTATCGTAAACGGGAAAATAAACTGTTTCTTGATAATATCAAAGCTCGAGCACATCTGTCTTCATCGATGCGAGGTGTTCTGCAGATCCAATCCTGAAAAAGAAAACACGATATTAAAATCTCGGTAGGATATATAAAATAATATACATAATAGCAATCGCATGTTTATAATCGCGTATTTTAATTATTTCTTTTAAGATTATAAAAATAATTACGGTTGTTATTATAGAGGACGCGAGGGTCGTTGATCCGCCTTTTTACTCACGCAATGTATTTACTAACTAAATATATTTTAAAATCCAGATAAGAAGAAATAGAATGTAGCAATTAAAATATTAAATTCACAATAGGCTACAAACATAGATTGGCCTTACGTACAATTACTCTGAGAAAAATTCTTTCATAAAATTCGACGGAGGTAAGTATAGGAACTGACTTAATATAAAAGTACAAAAGTATGATCCATCGAAACTAGGACTATCCGTATGAGCCAATTATCTAGATTGGTGTCGTCAGTCGGCAGTACGTTAGATAAGGCACCTCCGTGTTACTCCGTGTTAAGAGATTAACGAGTTGCCGTAATCAGCATTAATTACTTAATAGATAGCCAACTGGACTCAATGCGTCACACTCAGAGTGAGTCTATTCAGAGTCTTTACAAGTTTCTACGAGACCCTTATGTCGTCGACGCAAAGGTTTAAAGGGAGATAAAACAACAGAGAACACTATTAGAGAGAGCCATAAAGAGATAACAAAAAATGAGGACCCTAGTTTCTTCTTATGGTGCTCCCACACCGCAGTTAGAAAATGTTTAGTAACGTTAGTAAATATTTGTTAGCAAACATTTAATCACAAATGTTAAAAAATGTTAAAATGTTTTCATGTTAGAAAATGTTTAGTAAGTTAACAAATTATAGCAAAACAAATTATAACAATATGTATAAAACATATTGTGTTACCTTTTGTTTGTAAACCTTTTATAAAGGACGACGGGGTATGCGGTGAGCCAATACCAGATTTAAATGTTATAAAATGTTAGTAAACATTAGTAAACATTTTCTATTAGTGTAGGAGCACATATAACATGTAACAGCTCCTGTGTGGTGTGGGAGCACCATAAGCTATCGTATTTTTGACGTAAAATGTTTAAGTACGGTAAAAATTTTGTACGGAAATAATTTCCACACGTTTTGGCTAGGTTGTAGTTTCAGTTTTCTTGTATTTTTCAAGTCTGCATGTACTCTTAGGAAGCACTTCATAGTAATAAATATCACATTATATTGTACTAGCCTGCATTAACGTGATGTCAGTTAACTTGAAGTGGCAAAACCATTTAGAAAAACTTAACTGTTTTGAGCTATTTTGACTTCGAGGATATAACTAAGTTAAAGATTGTGATGTGAAACTAATCCAATACTAACTACTCCAAAACTACTAAACCATAGAATCTAAATCAATCCATCAAATCATACGAATAACAAAAGTACAAGCAAAAGTATTCAGAGACTCTAAAGTCAACTTGAAAGATTTACTTTAAAGTTGAATAATATTTAGAGGGTGTTCGTTGAAACCGGAGCGAATCAAGCTTGGTCCAGTAATTAATTGCTTGTGCTTGAAAAATTTTATTACGGCTCGAATAATTCTAGACTTTTCCCGGGACAATAATGAATGGGGAATGGGGAGCGGAGAATGGCGAAAGCTTCTCCAGTTCCCCCACAATAAAACCTACACGACACCGAAGTTGCAAGTTTGTCAGTTTATATAAATATAGACCGTCTTGTTGCTAAATTATCTATCTATCAATGATATTGACGTTTTCCTTAATCTTTCTTTTAACTTGGTTATTCTTTAGTAATATTGTAAATATGTGAAAGTGTCTAATGTCTATCCGTTCATCAGCTACCTACATGGCATCAGCTTTAGCCACTGAACCGATTTTAATGACATATTTTAGTTTTCATACCGAACAATTTGAGTGCCGGTAAAGAATAAAGGATAGCCTTTATTACTGAAAAGTAGAGTCCGTCGATAAGCGAATTTTCTCTCAACAAAATTGCGAGCAACGCCTAGTTACAAAACCTCGGCTACCTGCTTTTATGAAACGAAATATCGACTTTATATAAAGATATTCACCTCAAGATTAAATTAAGCTTTAAAAAAGTTCCGGAGCTTCAACAGTCTCGAAGTTTAGCGACTCGAGTCAAATTCACTAAAATAACTTGCCACCACATACTTTAATCAGATCATGTGCTTACACCGTATTAAACTTCGTATTTACAACCCACAACTTTTCCACTTTCCAATTATTATTTCAAAGCTCTTCTAGTTACGAACTTCAGCCAAATAAGATGTAGGTGTTTTAAAAAAGTAAATCCTTTTCAGAGACCATAGTACAGCAGAAGCTCGATTTAGTAAATAATAATACTTTCAAATAAAATGTAGAGACGTCAAAATAACTCTCGGTCCAATTTAATTTTGTTTGCTAGACCATTTTTACAATTACTGACATTTTACATTTATTTTATATAATTCGAATAAAAGATATTATTTTCAGAGTTAAATTAAATTAACTAAGGTCACCTTGGTATTGTATTTAAGTGTGAATTAACATAAAAATAATAAATTTTGCAGTGTTACAAACTATTTTAACTAATTATAATAATTATGAAAATGTCCTTCAAAAATACTTGCATGTTGGTTTTGCATGTTTTAAGCTTAAATAACAGTTCGCTCTTGCTGCATATTGGCTAAATTTAGATTTTCAAATCAAAGCGCACGGAAGTGCGCAGGCCTAGTTCCAGCAGGCCGCGCGCATGCCGTGCACTATTTACACGAACCATTTCGACGCACTTTTGACCCCCCTGTAGCCCAGTGTCTATTGCAAGTGCAAAGATAAAATTATACCTACGTAATTATATAGTAGTACTTAGGCAGTATACCAAATTTCATAGATATAGCTTTGGTAGATCCTGAAATATGTCCCTTTAAAAATAGCTAATTTTGGCACTCACTCACTCACTCACTCACTGACCGGTAATCAAAATCTCTAGGCCACTTCCAATTGTCCTAGCGTTATGAAATTTGGCACACAGGTCGTTTGTTATATGTAGATTAACAAAAAATTAAGAAATTTTAGAAATCGGTCAAGCGTGAGTCGGTACATCTACGAACTTTAGAGGCTACTTTTAAATGTCCTAGTGTTATGAAATTTGGCACACAGGTCGTGAGTTATATTATTTGATGTAGATTAACAAAAAATTAAGAAAGTTTAGAAATCGGTCAAGCGTGAGTCGGTACATCTACGAACTTTAGAGGCTACTTTTAAATGTCCTAGTGTTATGAAATTTGGCACACAGGTCGTGTGTTATATTATTTGATGTAGATTAACAAAAAAATTTAAAAAATTAGAAATTGGTCAAGCGTGAGACGGCTCATCTAAGAACTTTAGAGGCTACTTCCAAATGTCCTAGCGTTATGTAATTTGGCACACAGTTGGTGTGTTATAATATGTATATTCTCAAAAAATTAAGAAAATTAAGAAATCGGTCAAGCGTGAGTCGGCTCATCTGCGAACTTGAGATAAAAATTATTATGTACTATAGTGATACAATGAGAATACGATGAGGAGGGTGGGAGGAGAGGGGGGGTATAAAATATTGTCATGTATAATGCACACTGTATAATAAATAAATACTGTTTACTTTAAAAAATGGCTTCTATTGATAGTTTAACAAATACTACTAGCGGCAGCTATCGAAACTATTGTTTATATCGGACGTAGCACAAAAAGAAAACATAGGTATGATTTCTTGAAAAAAAGTATTGAAATCCCATCAAAAACATACCTGTTAAAATAGGGCCTAGTTCCTATAGGCTAATAATTATTGGCCTTAAAAAGAGTTGAAATCTAATCCAATGCCAAGTTTAGATGCACTTCACCGATCATAATCATCTTCATCAACAGCCTGATTCATAATACTTCTAAATTTGAACTTGGCAGGTTTTTGTGCTTTACATAACACTTGATTAATTGTGTAGTTAGATAAAATTTACAGAATTTAATTAACCTGCCAAGTTTAAATTAGAAGTATTATGGATCAGGCTGTTGATGAAGATGATTATGATCGGTGAAGTGCATCTGAACTTGGCATTGGATTAGATTTCAACTCTTTTTTAGGCCAATAATAGCAGCCTATAGGAACTAGGCCCTATTTTAACAGGTATGTTTTTGGTGGGATAATTAAGTTCCTGAGAAAACTTTGTTCATATGAATGACACGTCAAGAATAAAATAGTTCCGAGAGAAATGTCTACGGTATAAATAAGCAGAGTTACGAGCACAGATTACTGAATACTAAATAGCAACTTAAACAAAGAAGTAAGAGCTAGTAAAAATAGTTATAGATTACTAGATGACACCCGCAACTCCGTTGCGCCAAAAATCGATTATCGCGCGGGGACCGTACATTTTTCCGGGATAAAAAGTATCCTATGTCCTTTCCCGCTCCCAATAGGCCTAGAGGAACGGGGTTTCTTCTAACATCAAAGGCAACACCTCGGCTACCCCCTCCCCGAATTTGAACTAATCAACTACTCAACTACTTTTTTATCTGAATAATGTGTACGAGTACATTCTATATGTATACCTAATATTTACCCGGGAATACCCACTCTTTAACCTTTAAAGGATTGTGCATTCAAATCTTGTTAAAAAAATACAGTTGTACTTAGTAAGTATCTCCATACCAAATTTCAGCAAAATCGGTTCAGCGGTTTGGGCGTGAAGAGGTAACAGACAGACAGACAGACAGACAGACAGACAGACAGACAGACAGATAGACAGACAGACACACTTTCGCATTTATAATATTAGTATGGATTGCTCCACTTCGCCAAAATTATTGCATCGTCAAACAGTTTAGCGGCCGAACACCGATAACTGCGTTTCGGCAAATCGCTGACGTTAGCACATTTTAATGACACCATTTGTAAATCATTTTCGACGAACGTTGTGCTGAAGCCGTAGTTTCGCAAATAACCTGATTAGCATAATATCAACCTAGCGCTGAATATTATTGGATTAAAAGTAATGAGCGCCGGCCGAGCTGATAACGTACGATTTTGATTACAACATGTTATAAATTATAACAAGGTTTCTCAAATCTAAAAACATAGCAGTTTTGTGCTGTGTTTTTAGATTCGAGAAAACTTATACTTTTGCTATTTCGAAGAAGACCTGCTATTGAGGGAGAATATCTTTGTTTTCAATTTTAACATCCACAGAAAGACAATCTGTGCAGCCTGCGGAAAATGACTGCGTCGTCGATGTTTCTGTGAATCATTGACCTGGGAATCATTTTGCTGACCGTGTCTTTCCTGGGTAGGCTTTTTGCAGCGGTAACCGACATCCACGCGGGCGGAGCCGCGGGCGACCGCTATCTATACATTATAATAAAACTGTAGAAATGAAAATTCTGTACATTAAAGATATTCAAAATATAATAAGCGGGGGGTGTCACTACATCGCTATAGAAGCCAAAAATGTAGTTAGTTTTTTGTCTGTCTGTCTGTCTGTATGTTTGTTCCACTATCACACGAAAACTACTGATCCGATTTGAATGCGGTTTTCGCAGATATATTTGCCTTCTTCCAACTTAACATCTGGTGTATAAAAAAATTTCCTCCCACACATGTAAAGGGACGAAAGAGGGGGTCAGATTTTGTATAAGACTTTTGCTTTAACACGAAAACTACTGATCCAATTTGCATAAGGTTTTCACAGATATATTTGTCTTCTTCCGACTCAACATTTGGTGACTAAAAATCCCCCCACCCCACCCCTCTAAGGGAACCAAAGAGGGGGTCAGATTTTGTATCAAACTTTTTTCTTTAATGGACTTACTTTGACATATTATTAACTATTTTTTCCAACTTAACATCTGGTGTATACAATTTTTCGCCCCACCCCTCTTAGGGGACAAAAGAGGGGGTAAGAATTTGTATCAACTGATGAAGTAGAAATATTTTTAATGGCAAAACAACGTTTGCCGGGACAGCTAGTGTCTTATATACGTGCCAAGTAACATAAAAATCAGTTCAGTAGTTCATGAGATTTTTTTTTTTTAGTATCTATAGACGCTTCACACCACGTCGATCAGGACTTGTGTTACGGGTACCAGACAACGGAAATATATTTAATACTTTTATACTATACATAATATATTTAAGATTTCTATTATATCATACACATATTTAATACACATCCATGACCCAGGAACATTGAAAAACTTTTTGTTCCGTCGGCGGAATTCGAACCCGCGACCCCCGGCTTGAGCTGCCACACACTCTACCCATTGAGCCACAGAGGTCGTCACACACTCTACCCATTGAACCACAGAGATTGATGCATTTAAAGAAGCAAACTCTCCTGCTTTATAATAATATGCATAAGGCTATGTTATTTAACTTTTCGCGATTAGCTTCAAATAAATTCCAACGGAGTACGCAAATAGCTACACATTTTTTCATATTTTATCCAATACACATTTTTCCGCTCATGAACTAAAATTCTATGTCAACTAATACATGAGCATCCTCTACAATACAGAATCCCTGTAGGGTCATACAAATAGAATATTAATTTAGCGATTCTCCCTAACAATAAACGCGGAGGGCTCTCGAAGTGCTCAACTCACAATAATACCTCGTTAAGACACTAGTACGAGTGCTGGCGCGAGTGCTATCTAAAATACCAATTAAACATTTCTTATGTACTATCAGAGAAAGTTATAGGTGGTGGAGAACCGCGAATCGTACGTAATTTAGACAGGTTTTGTTAAGGCCCACCAATAAATCACAATTATGAACTTACATTGACCTAACTAAACAACACTTTGTCATTTGGGTATGAATCAATTTCTCCCGTAATTCCTAATAGGATTCTTAGGGGCTGTTTCACTATTTTCCTCATAAGTGTCGGATAGGCTATCCACAACTTAACTTGACAGATAGAGTATGGAGAATCTGTCAAATAAGTTGTGGATAGCCTATCCGGCACTTTATCAGGAAGTGGTGAAACAGGCCCTTAGACTTAAGTACTATTTCAAAAATATCCACAGCCGAACATAAAATAGATACACTTGTTGGTTAAACAGACATAAGCGTGTAATATTAAATATTTCAATCCAAATATCGTCAAATCAAAAAACGATTCGAAGCGTGGGCCAGACAGAAACAACAAGCATGAATGAGTAAACCGCCGAAACACGCTGTATTTTTAGGGTTAAAAAAAAAACACACGGCATTTTTGAGGACAACATAATCAAAATACGGAAAGTTTCCGAAAAAACCAAAACACGAGCCTCGGTCCTGGAAAATTAACTTGTAAATCTAACGACCGGCATTCACAAACAGACAAATAGAGCTAAGTAGAGTAAGCAAAACGACTTTCTCCTTTTTATTTCTCGAAGTTTCTCCTTAACTGTTCTGGAACTGGACACTTTAAAAACTAAATTGTACTCCGACGAACTAGAAGCAATCTCTATTTGCTAATACTCGAAGCATGGTGTAACTGTAATTATTGTTATTAATTTAGAAAGGTACGCTAGAAAAACAGTGTTTATTATTATAATGTTTTAGGTACTAGAAACTTTATAAGCTCAAACCGATTACCTAAACAAATAATATAAATTAGATTAACATTTAAAATATTGGGTAAAATTTGCAGGAATTATGTCTAATAAGTAGAAATAATAAACTTCAGATAAGTACAAAATGTAAATGATATGAAAGACTATAAACAAAGAATTTCGGATAAGTTTATAGTTCAGCCTACGGACAGGGTTAGATTATCTCAGTTAAATTATATCTTTATTAGTGATGATGAAGTAAATAATTTAGTCATAGGAAATAAACCCTACTAGCAGATTTTATATTATAGATAAAAGTAACTTGGATATCGAAGAATATTATAGTGGCTAGCATGTGGCTAGAGTCGTGTGGAATTGTAGGGGTAATTAATAATTATTCACCACAGCGTAATCATTCCTTCTTGGGCTTCATAGTTCCTACCAATGACTATGTTAGGCATTTGTAGGTAGAAAATGAAGTAAATTCTAATTTTTAGGTACAAAATAAAAATCTAATTCATAATCAGCTGTGAATTGTATCACGCGATTCGGCGCTGCAAGTGTTCTTAAACAATAGACCGACCGCCATTGTTACACACACGGTGAACTCGACCATTAACCAACTCGCGCCAACCACTGGTCATTTACATAATGAAATTACCACTAGAACCGGTTTCAAATATAATTATATTGCGCGTCATTAAAAAAGTGGAGTGCCATTGAGCGTAGTAAGACTAGACTATAGGTACCACCTACGGTGTTTATACGTAGCCATATCTGTTGAAAAGGATTGTTTCTACGGAGGAAAAGGCAAATGGAAATACATGTCTATTCTTGGGTCGATAAAATGCATCTTATTTCTCTTTTAGAATAATATTATGAGGTCTATTTATTTATTACACAATAAACTTTAATGATTCTGCTTTACATATTGATTACTCATAGCTTTTTAGTTACAAACAAAAATAGCAAGGTTATGCTACCTTAATACTTGGTCACCATATTAAACACATTACAGTAGCACTATTTGGTTATGTGCTCCCATTACCCAGCCAAAACAAAAATAACAATTGCATTGCAATTTGAGAACTCTACAGCGCTGAACTCCAAAACAATGAAGACCAAAGTTTTCTCGAAAGACATAAAAGTAACAATAATGAACCTAACTTCTTCATCACACTGATGCCGCGAACCGCAAAAAGTGTCCGACAGAGCTGAAGTAAGCATGAGTTTTCGATAGGTGCATATGCGTAATCGTTATCGAAAGTTATAATGAAAATTTGACAGCTTCCATACATTTGACATTCGATGACTTTACTATTACGCAATGGCTGTCAAAATACTTTTCTGCCTACCCCTCGCTTTATTTTCTCACACGTAACTATTTCGCTATATCTCTTTTTCGTCAACGTTTCGCGGTTTGTAGCATTAGTGTGCCAACTAAGTATAACTATTATTTGCAATTGATGACCTTAGTGCCCACAAAACTATATCAAAGTAATAAAGGAAGTCGTGCAATCGTACTAAACGATATTCAAATTAGCGAAGCACCAGATGCTACTAATCGCTGGAGCCAAACGTTTGTAGACGTCCTTAAATTTGGATAAACATAAAGCATTATTTTAAGATGGTGAATTTGTTTATAATTCGTAACAGCACACATTTAACACATTCCCCAAAATAGCGAAACACGGATATTATCATATTGTATGAAATTAATTGTTCCCATGCTATAGGAGATATTAAATTTGAAGCAAATATAAGACAAAATAAAAGTTAAGAAAGAAAATTGGTTGGGGATTACTTTAGGTAGCAGAGTCTTTTAAGACAGAGATGACTTTCGCTGTGGTGGAGGCACAGTCAAATTAAAAAAAAAAACTTTTCATCTGCTATATATCCTATTCTGTTCATGTGATGTATCAATGTACCAACTTTAAAACGATAACAAAATTACAGATGCAAATTAAGAAATACATACCTAGCTACTACATACAATAATTATATAAACCATCCTACGCTCGGCCCAATTCCGAGAGAAGCGAACCTTTGTTATGCGAGTTTTGGGTATATCCATGCTGGTCTCAAATTGAAACTAATTGCCTCAACCAAGTGTTGAATCAGCCCGGCCGCCGTCCGCGCCTGACGAGAGCGGTGTCCTAAATAGCTATTAACCCATTTCAAACCGTACCTATAGCTTCCACCTGCTAATCGTATGACTTTGTTAGGAGCTTAGAAAAATATTTTGTTTGAAAGAAAGGAAGATGTGTGTTTCTAGTCATATCGAGTCTTGATCTCAAGCTTTAACATAGGTATTATGGTACATTATAAAAACACAATTTTTCTATCATGATAATAATTTATTCATAGTAGGTACCATAGCTACCATTGTTTCTTATAAGTTAAAAGTAAAGCACAGAAACAAGAAGAATGGCGATTGACTACTGTTAAGGTACTATAAGGAGACGCTAATGAGCACTCATTCAAAACATAATACAGTAGTAGTTCTAGATTAGCCAAGTTAGAATCTATTAGGTCATTGGCTTAAATTCAGCCTTGCACATGATAGACAAGCTTTATAGTGTATCGTGCCCTTAAATACTTATGACCTAATCTAACAGTCACTGAATCATTTGTTTAGTTAAAGTTAGTTTACTCATGATACCTATGTTGCAGAACACATCAGTCATCACAGGATATGCGCTTGCGCATCATTTTAACTACAAAACTCTTAAAAATATAATATTTAAATAAATTAAGCAAAATAAATTAATATGGAAGCTAAGTTGATATTAAATAGGACATGTATAGACTGTCGAAACTATTATAACGTTTCATTCAGTTTTTGCCGGAGTCAGTAAAAGAGAACAATATTATAATGATGATGACTTCAAATGTTGCTAATAAACAACAATAACCGACATGTGTATTTTTGTTTGGTACATTATATTCACTTAATAACAGCGACTTTAAAATGACTTCAAAAACAACAAGCAATCAAAATCACATTATGCGTCCTACGTCGACAATTCTATTTTGATTTTTAAAAAGACGAGCTAATTGTAATGAAACTTTGATATTTAGGTTAATAGTATCATCGATGCAATCCAAATATACATGAACAACATTATTACAAGTATTTAGAGTATTTTAATCGAGTTGCCGCATTTAACTACACAATTACTAGCTAATAAGCCGGTTTATTCCAAAAATGTTGACATTATTAGTCTTATTTATTAGGCCGTTTGTCCACCACCGCCGTTGCCGGACCGTCACCGAGAACGGGATTATTTTAGATCGATAAAATGCCACTTTACGATCTAATTCTCAGCTATAGGTTTCATTTTCGACCGAGGTTAGCTTAGCGACCCATGACGCCGCTTTTTTTTATAAAATAAGGGGGCAAACGAGCAAACGGGTCACCTGATGGAAAGCAACTTCCGTCGCCCATTGACACTTGCAACATCAGAAGAGCTGCAGGTGCGTTGCCGGCCTTTTAAGAGGGAATAGGGTAACAACCAACAAAGGAGGAGAGGGTAAAGAAGGGAATAGGGTAGGGGATTGGGGCTCCGGTAAACTCACTTACTCGGCGAAACACATTGCAGGCGTTGTTTCACGCCGGTTTTCTGTGAGCCGGCCCATTCGTGCCGAAGCATGGCTCTCCTATGCCACTGCTTTGTAATGGCGTACGGCAGAATCAACCTAAAGCCTAAGCATAAAGTGTCATTTTATCGGCCCAAAATAACCTCGTTATCGGTGACGCTCCGGTGACGGTTGTGGAAAAATGGCCTTAAAATTTTTAGTACAACGTTACATAGTGCTATTTCGATACGTTCTCCTAAAATAAATTCGATATCAAATGTTTTTCATTCCGATCGCTTATGAAATGTGATTCCCAAGTCCCAACAGACCATTCGCAACAAATTGTTTGAAAACATTTCACGTAGAATGAGGCTTATGAATTTTTCGTGACTAGTGCAGGAAAATTCATCAAATGTGACTATTTTTTAAATGCTTGCTTATAAACAGATTAATATAATGATATTTATACTAAAACATAATATTATAAATGCGAAAGTGTGTCTGTATGTCCTTTACCTCTTAATACCCAAACCACTGAACCGATTTTGCTAAATATAGTATGGAGATACTAGTTTGAGTCCCGGGAAAGGACATAGAATACTTTGTATCCCGGAAAAATGCATGGTTCCCCGTATGCGTTATACCCGTAACACTAAACATTAGCTAAGTCGGTCTACCAGTTCATCAAACAATCTCATTGCAATCTTAGACAGGCACTTTCTTTACTATTTGACATTGATACACTTAAAAAGAGACAGAGCAAACTTCCTTCACCGCGGTACTTTCACGCTATAACTTTCGCATTCGATTCAATTAGAGCACAGCAAATATGCTCATATATAGTTTCTTTTCTTCGTTTTAGCAAAGGTTGACGCAATAACAAAAAAATAAGATGTATAATTTTTGTTCCCATCGCGTTATTTATTGCAAATTGATCTCTTGGAATTGGTAAGACTTTACAACCATTTTTTTCTATTAAGGCAAACAACCCAAAGTAATGCATATTTTGGAACGAAGTTCCTTATCGCGCATTGCGAAAGAGGGCTAGACGGAAAAAGTTGTAACGACATGACACAATAGTGTCGGTATATATTACAACTAGAGCAAAAATGCTATAGTTGTAAGCCGTGTGGTAGCGCGTGTTTCTCTCTCTGTCTCTCTCTCTTTTTGGAACGAAGTTCCCTATTTTTTTAATTGTTTAATTGTTTTTTTTTGTTCTTTTTGAGTGTATACAGGTTTTTTGTACATATTAAGAAATAGCTTCGTTCCATCCGGATGTTCCTTGACACCTCTCAAGTTTTTTTCAACCTTAACATTTAGTTTCATAGTTTGATGAAGCAAGAAATAGCACTTTCTTCTATTAACTCAAGTGTCAGTAACCGAATAATTTTACTTATAAACACGTAGGAAATGTACAAGATGTTGACACGTTAATGCATTAACACGACAGTTAACGTGTTAACAAAAATGTTAACGGCATAAATTATGAATATTGCGACATATACCCGGCGCTAGTTAGTTGCAGTCAATCAACATGTTATTACGGCCTATTTTGGTCCCTTACATACGCGGGATGTCTGTTTTATATGAAATCTCTGCGACTACGTACACATAAAATGAAATCCCGAGGAAACTGGACATTTTTTCGCAGTGAAAAGTAGCTTATGACCTCTTCCACAGTCAGCTCTAAATATGTTCCCAACAAAGTCGGTGAAGCCGTACACGCGCGATTGCAAGACAAAGAGAAACAGTTTTTTTTTTTTTATGATGGACTCTAGGGAGATCGCACACGTCACACTTTTTGTGTGATCGAGTCTGCGGCTTACATACAATCTGATGGCGCGCGCCATGCAGATTGTATGTAAGCCGCAGACTCGATCACACAAAAAGTGTGACGTGTGCGATCTCCCTAATATTATTGAACATTTCACGTATAATATTTATTAAAATAATTTTTTCAGCGTTCAAAAATCACTCCTGCAAAGAGCCTTACGTGACAATACAAGTAATAAAAATTTAAAGTCCACATAAAAACCTTTTCTGCAGCTAACCATTTTCTAAATTAAATATGTAGATTGAATAACAAAGCAGCATTTTAATTGTAACATATCAAAACAATCGCACTAATTGCACTCACTATTAAAATCATATAATTGGCATTATAGTTAACGATTTTAACGAGAGCTGATTAAATTAACAAACTAAAACTTTCCATTAAAATTAGAGTAATCTAAATTTAGAGCGTAAAGAAATCTAGTAAAATTAAATAGACTCCTTTGACTTTCAATATCTCTTTACTTTTTTATAGTACAGTAAGTGATGTCTTGTAGATTTTATGGCTATAAAATAACTCTAGTTGTTTAGATTAATACTTAATAGACAGACGGTCATAATTAATTTATTGCGGATAGTAGTAGCCTTTTCTACTATATTTTTTTATCAAATATACGTCGTGGCATATCCTGAGTTTGGAATTATTTAGCAATAGTCATCTTACAGAAGAAAAACGACGCCTAAAAGACTCTACAAAAACAATTTTATTTGTTTATTTTAAAAGTTATATTTTGCAAACCAAAACTGTACTGTAAAAGAGAGTTGCATGCAGTAAAGTTATTGTTTTTGACGTGATAACGTCTATAATTCGATATGGGGTGCGCGCCCGAAAAACATGACAGTTCATGCGGCGTTACCTCGCTGACAGCTCTGAGGCGTTCCATTTACACTCTCAAGTCTCTCAACAACCGTAAGGCCCACCTGGGCCGCGCTGTTTCGATTATATTACGTATTTCGATGACTTAGAGAATACTTTTGTATGAAGAAGTTTGGTTAGACCTTTGATACATTGACCACACTCTGAATGAAAAATAAATAAACCATCTGTGAGCTATTAGTATTATTTCGGCTATTCAAAATTGTGCTCTATTTCCTACGAGTCAAGGTATGACTTAATATATGAAGAATTAAGTATTCGTTTATTTCTTCTGAACAAGTCACTAATAATTATAGTTTCGAAAGTTTATAATTGAGAAACTAATATCACATCGGACTAAATACTATATTATGATGGCTTGATAGATAGAAAATTTAACATATATTAAAATGTAGTTCACACAAACATAAAATATGGATTGTATGTAAGGATATTACATTAATTTTACAAAGAGGGTAGGCCGGGCGCCATTTTTTTTGCACATTGACCTGCCAACTTTTTTGCATAGATTTTTCCCGGAACTGGGGGGTTAAGGCTATGACGTTGTCACGTTCAACTATCGTCAGTAAACCGACTTTACAGACAACCGATTTTTTTAGCAAATCAACTCTATTATTCGGGCGGAAAACACAATCGAGTGTTTTTTCCGATACCCACCATATCAATGCCCACCGCATTGTCACGTTTACCGCAAAACGTGAAACGCTCCACAATAAAATACTGTAGGAGGATTAATATTTCAAACGTACATGCGACGATTTTGACGTAAAATACATGATAGTATTAGTCACATAATTGTGAAGGATAATTACTGTCGGAAGTGGAAAAAACTTTACAAATTTTCTTGAGTTTTTCATTTAAAAAATTGTGTTGTTATATTTTTTCTTTATTTTGTACGTATTGTGTACTGTTGTCCATATTTTATTATAAATACTTTGATTTGTATTGATTATGACGATAAGTGCTTATTTCGAACTTCAAAGCATTGTTTTTTAGCAAACATTGGAAGTTATTCAGAAGCAAAACAATATCAACAAAGGAGTAATAAAATACAAACTATCAGTTATAGTTGTAACAACCACACCGAATAGCCATTATAGCATACTTAAGTTACTTAATCAAGGTCAGCTCAATCAAAATAAATATCGACCAACGAGTACCATTAACTAACAGCCTCCACAGACGTTCAAGTAATTTGATCGCCGCTATTATGATTCATACAAAACCTGATCTTTGCTCTACACTAATATATATTCTGTGGCTCTACACTCAAGAATCTATCAATTACTTTGAAAAACACTTTGTAGTACAAAGTTATAGCTTTACAATGTTTTGTTCCTGTCACTGATACATAAGAAAAGTCGCTTATATTACGGAACTTGATGAAATTTAGTTCCGGAAAATGAAATGGCGATAGGTTTTAATCTTAATCATCAAAATTTTCCGTACAATATACCTTGGCGCAACCAAGTTTTGTACCAACCACAAATAGCTTACTCCACTAGTATATTTGCCCAACTATTGGACATTGGAGCTCGAACGTGTGTACCGTCTTTAACGCTCTACCTCCGCTTAGGGCAGTCGTGACGCAACAAAACCAGCACAATGGCAGGCCTCGTAGTGACTTCGACGGACTCTCAGTAATTACAACATGAGTCGAGTACCACAGCACGGGCAACAAAAACCTTAATAATAGACGTACATGAGAAACCGCCGGCGTGCGACAAAAACTATTTAAATCACATTACATATTGTGCTGGTGTGAATCGACTATTGTAGATAAAAATAATGAAAACACGTCGAATATAACCTGCATTTTTGGAAGACAATAAAAACGCGACACTTAAATACTGAAAGAATATCTTTGTGCCTAAACTTAATAGAAATAGCAAATACAAAAATGTTGTCAATTCATGCGTTTCGCTACTCTACATTTTTCTGTTGACTACTTGTCTCTGGTCTCCAGATATCGAAATAGATAATAAATTTTGCTTGGCTTTAGTATATCTTTCATACTTAATATTTAAAGGTTTGTTTGTTTGCATCAAATACGTTCTAATTGGGCAAGGAAATCGGCTACTTTTCATAGCAGGTAAATGGTTCCTGTAAGTTTTAGTTTCACACACGAAACCGTGGAAAACATGTAGTATAAAATTAATACAATTGCACAATGTTTTTCTTCTAGAAAAATCAAGTATAGAAACATCCGTCTTGTTACAATTAAATGATCATACTCAAGTAAGTTAGAGAACATTAACATATAACGTATACTTAAGTGGTACTTAATAATTAATACCTCATCTAGTAAACTCAAGAGCTTTACAAGTTGATAAACACTTGTTTATATTGACTCTTTGAGTTTAAAGTAGCGACCGAATACATAGAAGTAATCGTGATATTTTGAAAAATTTTGGGCATTTTGAAGGTTTTCTTTCGCATGTTATTATGTGATAATTTTGGTAGACCGAAATAGTTTAAGAACTAATTAATTATTTGCCTCCGAGACGTTTAAAAATTGCGTTTTAAGGAACAACAAAATGTAGAGTAGGCAACACAAGGGTTGAATCTAAACGCGTTCTGATAGCGTTAATCTCTAATCGGAATTTTTCACAAACAATCGCGTTAAAACTTTAAACGTTGTTCGGTGCACGAAACAATACATTAATTGCTTATTCAGCTCTAGATTGTTATAATTGACGCCAATAAAAAACGACCCCGAACTCTAGCGTGACCAATAAATATTAAATACTGACGTATAGGCTGAGGTTAATCAAATTAGATGTGGATCTCTACTCGTTACAATAATTGATATTTATTGGATTTATCATTTTTGATTAATTTCTATGTGCATTATCTTACTCGTATGACCTTTAAGGTCATGAGATTACTCTACATTGTCTTGTTAAGTCACCGTTGTTTCATCTTTATTATTTACATTAGTATAATCTAAAATTATGAACTAGATATTAGTAGAGTAGGCACTAGGCACGTAATAAGAAATAATACAGTTGTAAAGAAGTTAAACGTACGGCAAGTATTTCTACCTTAGATCAGCAAAATTATAATACAAGTGATACAATTTAAGTAATTATTAATTTACTTTTATACTAAGCGTTGAGATAAGTTATATTTAAGTTTTATAATTATTATGAAGTCAATCTTAAAAATATGATGTAACAGCTCTAACAATGTGAAATCTAATGTAGAGCTATTAAATTCATGTCGGGCACGTACTTTTTAATTATGTTAGATTTCTATAAATTTTTTTTGCCAAACTTATTTTATTTTTTAACAAGTCGTATAAGCTTTGTTTTACTTAGATACCCAGCCTTATCCGTAACCAAATTTAGATACCATAACACTTGTTTAGTTTTCCAGCTTATCTATCCGGTGCGAACTATTAACAGCTCATAAATTTTAATACTAGTTAAACTACGCGCATGTAGAGCTGCAATGTAGGGTACGTCGCAGTAATCGGCTAATTAAAATTCCAGCTACACTCGTTCAGACTAAAATTAGTAAAAAGTTTTCCTCGGAAAAACATAAATATTGCGGCAAAACATTCGGAGCTTTCCGCTACTGAAAGCGTCGAAAAGCCTTTTCAGCAACAATTCCAATTACCTAGAAAACAACAGCACATCTCACAAGCACAAACACTGATCTCGTCGGAAAACGCACATACACAATTTTCCGACCACCAGTTACGGGCACGGCGTCGGTCGCGGTACGGCGGAAGGCTGCACTGACATACGCTGCCTCTGCGCGCGATAGACTGACGTCTGACGGCGCTCAGGCGGGCTCTCGAGCGAGCGGGACGCGAGGCGGGCGTGCCGGTCCGCTGCGCGCGCACGCCGCCTCTCGCTCGCACCTCCCGCGCCCCCGTAAGTCCGTCTCGTTCGAGCACGCGCGAGCACACCTTTCGTTCCCGAGACAGGTGTTCCTGCCCGTGTGTGCGTCCAGATGGAGCCCTCGCCTGTATGCGCGCTTCCTGCGGCGGCGGATCGTTTTTTATGCCCGACAGAAATTATAAAAAAGTAAATGGAGGGAAAATTAAATAAAACGTTTACAATGAAGCGCTTTCCTGTGCGCTTTGAATGATTCAGTGTGCGCTATTTTTCAGGGTGTATCGCGGAGGTCTCGCCGGCGGGGTGATTACGGTGCTCTTTACGTTAGAGTGATGTAGGTGGGCGTAATTAGACATGGGGCGGAAGGCATATTGATTGCGGTGACGCGGCTTCGCGAAAGAATCGATATTTTTGTATTAAGGTGTCACGCGACGTGTCCGGTGCGTCTGGCTGCGACGTGCGACGGCAAGCGGCGGCGACGCGGCGCGTCGTGCGACGTGCGACGGCAAGCTGCGGCGACGTGGCGTGCGACGCACAATGGGGCTATATTGAAAATAAGTGGACACAGGACCAAATCAATTTATTGTAATTAATACAGACACAATAGATATTCACGTATCGATCCTACATAACTTTCCCGTTACTTTATGCCGCACCAACTTACCTCAAACTTACCGACTACACGTCTTAAGGCGAGGATCAACCCCAATTTGTTATTCCGTGACTCCCGGTTTACCTAGTTCCAATATAATAACGAAATGTAAAAAAATATGAGATATAAAACACAATATTTAAAAGACTTTAAGCCATAAACATTTTTATAAAACGTAATACTTTGGCTGTAATTAATTTACAAACTCACCTCCGACAAAAATCTAATTCATCGAAATATAAGTATTAACTAGGATAATTATACATTTTATTTGAATAAATTGTTAGTAAATCTATATTAAAATATTCTGAACCGAACAATTTTGTTTCTTAACATTTATTTCCAAAGATATTTAAAAAAAAAACATGAAAAATAGAGAAGATCCGCACCTAGTAACTACAGTTTTATGCTAAGCTAAAATGAATCTTATTGCGATGCGTATACGCTTGGTCTTTGGTTGTGTGCAAGGTTATCGTTTTGGATTGAGATTAATCCCTGCCTTAGGCTTAGGCCAAACCTACGCGACCACGCGACTGCGAAGCGGCAGCGTCAATACAAAACACACATTTGACAACTTGTCAAATGTTTGTTTTGTATTAACGCTCCCGCTTCGCAGTCGCGTGGTCGCGTAGGTTTGTGCTAAGCATTCCTTCAAAAAGTTCACTATCTTCATATTAACAATGAAAAATTAAAATAAATTTTTGTTTTATAAATAAAACATAAATAATAATAATTACTAAGCACCTAAAAACAGGTTATTCCTATTAACATATAGTTTACTAAGAAATAAAATATTTAAGGCAACAACCAACGATCAATAATATTCAGTTCAGTGTCGCTCTAGTTACAAGAAACATAACGTTACAAAAAACCTTTCGACTTCCAGTTACTTTAAATAGCTTCTTTTTTATTTTCTTGCAGATAGTCAATCTTAATTGTAAGTTAAAATTAATTCCAACATTTCATTCTAAGTAACCTGTAGGAAGAACATAATATTTTATTATTTAAGTTATAAAATCACTAATTATATCGTACCTAAAATGGTAAACTAATCTGAAACGTATTAATTGTGCAATAATCTTTAAATCATTATTTTTATCACCTGCAGCCTATTTAGTTAACTGTATAATAGTCGTGCTCAAAAAACTACAGGTCCAAGTTTAAATTTTTGTTTGATATAGAGACAATATTACGTACTTAATTAGAATTTTGTAAAACCTAAAAGATTACTTGTGGTTTAAATCATCAGACGCAAAATCCTGTCATCCACATAATTACCATTATAAATATTCATAAAGCGTACATTATAATGAGTGATATTGAAGATCTTCTCTTCCGAGAATTTCCTCTCATTTTACAAGATGTAGCCCGCGACTTCGTGTGGGTAATATGAAGTAGGATTTTGCTGCTATGGAAAGTAACGTAATATTATCTAGGTATTTTACTATGTGCACGGCGGACGCTGTATGAAAATTGTTAAGATTCTGGAACCTATTTTATTAAAGGCAAATAAATATTCTTCCTCTTTCCATTTAAACTATAATAAGACCTCGATCGTAGGAATCGCAGACACAATAGATATTCAATTGTTATGCGGCACCCGGGTGCCGCTTGGGGATTGATAGGTTAAAGTATATTGAACCTTTAAGATGGACTACTAAATTAGATTACTTCCTACCCCTATTACCTTTTTATCTATGCTACTCCTGCATTATTTCCTACTTGTATTGTTGCACGTCCCAAAAAAGAGTTTTGGCTCGTCTCTCGGACACCCTGAAATCAAAGAATTTTCGTGGTTGGTTGCCGCTGTCGATTCTGGCTTACAGGTCTTGCAGTGGTAGAACATAGTGTGGGCTAATGTTCGTTAAAAATAATATGGTCTACAATCTTTGACCTTATCAGTTCAAGCAAAAGGGACACTATGCGTGACACACATATTGACAAATTTTTCCTACACAGCGCAGCAGCTGTGTAGGAAAAATTTGTCAATAATGATGATAAAATTTATGAACACTTTACAAAGAAAGAAACTAATACATAATACGTTATCGAAATAATCAATAAGTTATGAGTACGCACTCACGTAGTAGCTTAGAGGGAAATTCTTTATTACGATCCACGGGAATATCTTGTATTCCTTTGGATTCCAAGAACGCTGTCTGTAACAATGAAATGAAACAACAAAAGGAAAGTTACTATGAGATCAAAAAGTATTGTTTCGGAAATACAAAATACTTCTCTTATTTTGCCAAAATGAAAGAGTGCTTAAAAATTCAAGACATGCTTGCGGAAATAGACAAAAATAAACTTAATTTTATTATAATTTCAATCAAGTAGAATATACAAAGATAACAATTCGCTTACTGCGTTGGAATTCGTTTTGGTGTTGCCAAATGCACAAATTTTTGCGCATACAATTTATTTTCAAAAATATCTTAATAGATTCGAATAGGTACGAGTATATAAATACTAGCTGTCCCGGCAAACGTTGCTTTGCCATAATATAAAGTACCTATTTCGCCCATATTATTCTATTGAAGTGACTAAATAAGTATGTTAACATAGCAACGTCCATCGCTATCCCGTCGCACGAACAATGGTCGCTGTCAGTCTCGAGTTGTAATAATTTACTATTATTTATTCAACAAATGCACTTATCAATATAAAAAGTGGCCAGTAGCCGATTCTCAGACCTACTGAATATGCATATCAAATTTGGTAAAAATCAGTAAAGCCGTTTTTGAGGAGTACGCTAATATTGTGACACGAGAATTTTATATATAAGATAAGAAGATTATACTTTATATTGAGTATAAACAGAGATGTTGTATTTAACAGTCTGTTGAATACAAAAACACTTTTCTCCACATCGCAATTATTCGCAGACACAATGAGAGCACATTCCCTAATCCACGTCTTAATATCGTCTGCCATTCTTTCGCTTTCCTTGTTTTTTAATCAAAACATAAAATAAAAGGAGCACGCGATATAAATTACGAAATGTCTCGGGCTAATAAAAGCCAGTTGACAGTTCTCAGAAACGACAAGGAATATGATGATATTATTTTCATTTCTACGCAAGAAGGAAGCGTCATTCCAGAAATCAAATATTATATAGACTGATAAATAACACGTTGCTACTAATTATACTATGTGTGCTTGGCTGGAGACCGTTTTCAAGCCAAGACTCACACTTGATGTGTTGTAGCTAAAAACGACCATTTCAACTTATGCACAAAGAAAACTAGACTAAAATCAACTTAAGTTGTTTTGGGAGCTACGAAGCCACGGCAAATTTACCACCAGGGGTGAAACCACAAGTCCTTCTTTATTTACACGTTCATTCGGAGATAAATCACATTCGCAGTAACAACATTTAGTAGTAGAAGTTGGACTACTTAGCGGGCGCGTTTTATTATGAATAGCAGCAGCAATAGTATTTTGCGGTCCCTCTGGAGCCAGACGCAAATTAATGGCCGAGCTTTCAGCTAGAAATTAATGTAATGCACCCAGGTTACGTAGCCAAATTGTTCGCGTTCAGTAAATTTTGCAGCGCATCGTGGATAATTTAATTTTTGATGCATTGGATGTGTGACCGGGCACGCTCCATCGCGTAGTTTGCAAACAGGTGCTAAACAACGTACCTGACGGCGAAGGCGCCTTGAAATATGAAGCTTTGGTACGGAAATTACATATTGAAATACTGAATTATTTCGTTGTTTATCTAGTCAATAGTTTCGTTGGTAAATTATGTAATAGAGAGCCAATGAAAAACGTTTTTAGTACAATAAAGAAAGCTAAACAGCGTATCTGACGTGAGGCAAAAAAAGCTTGAAATATTATGAAGCTTTGGTACGAGAATTACAATATATTAAAATACCGATGTTTTTCACGGTTTTTTAGGTCTCGAGATAGATGTTTATATAGTCAAATACTTTGTTTATTGGTTAACAATAGCCAATCGGAAGTACTCTTAAATAGATATAAAGTAACGTTTGTGACGTGAGTGCGTCTTGGTTGGTACGAGAATGATTACAAATCAAAAATGAATCACTTCTTTAGATTTTGTGGTTTATCCTTTAAACAAAGTCGTTGATTGGCTATCGGTAGCCAATCAAAACCACTCATCAATAGATAAACTCTCGTCAAAAATATCTCCGAAGCTTACATAATATAAAATAACTACTATTAAGAAGATTACATTATTTTAGATATTATTTATTAATTATTATTTAGATTAGATTAGATACACGACGTATTTAGTTCCGATTTGAGACTTTAACATAAAGACGTTATACTAAAATCTTAAGTGTATCTATTTGTCGTATTAATTATTTACAGGTATGCATAATAAGTGTAGTTATTTAAATTAGAATTTTCTTACTTGGCGACGGTCAATGCTGAGGAGCCATCTAAGGCATTTACTAATAGGAGCCGATTATCAGTGGCAAATCTGTCATCGTCTTAGCAATGTGTATTGGACAAAATAATGTTACTTATTAGAAAATAACAGGTGTTTAACTACAGCCAGTTTTAACGCTAAAGAAGATGTGCTCCTTGGTAAATAAAGTTCTGTTTCGACTGGCTCATCTAAAGACGCATTGTTTTTTCACGTTGCAATGTAAACTGACCCTTTATAAGTATATAATAAAATACTTCACGGGACTGGACCGGACCAAGTTTTAGGACACTGCGATACCTCCGGGACTTCCCCGCTGATTGAACACCTGAAAGGCAGCCGGTCCCCAGTCAATGTACCATCGCACAACTTTCAGGGCCAGTGTAAATAATATTATTTCATTGTTGAATGCTGTCTGCAACCTCGTTGAGCTTAAATTCCTTTATCGCGGGAGAACTGTACATTTTTCCCAGATAGACAGACAAACTGACACACTTTTGCATTTATAAATATTAGCATGGATTATTGAATGTTGCCTGCAACCTCGTTGAGCTTCAATTCATATATCGCGCAGGAACCGTACATTTTTTCGAGAAAGACAGACAGACAGACACACTTTCGCATTGTTAATATTAGTATGGATTATTATATGTTGTCTGCAGCCTCGGTGCGCTTAAATTCCTTAATCGCGCGGTAACTGTACATTTTCTGGGAAAAAAATATACCTTGTCCTCTCCCGGAATAAAAAGTATCTCTACAGTAACCTAAACTCTGTATAAGATTCAAACTTATAATTTTGAAAGCTGTAAAGTGTATTTATATTATAAATACACTTTACAGCTTTTATACAGTTGTAAGTTATAACATTAATATCTTTGTCTAATAATAAATTTAAGAGACGAGATGAACAAGAACAAAACATTGTTAACTACAAGTCTGGACATACTATGGATTTTTTATTAGTAGGGCAAGTATTTTTAATCAAAATAATGTAATGAAAATAAATATAGTTGAAAAAAAAAATATTTTTAACAAAAATAAACATTTTACCATTCTTTTCCATATTAAAACTACCAGTTCTAAATTCATAAACTAAAATCATTTTAAAATGATTACGTCTATGTTACTAGTTTCAACAGTTCTTTTTCTACAATGAATTCAAACTGTATACTACATCAACAGAATTAGTAAAATGTACACTAATTTACTATTCAAAGCCTAGGTAAGCTATTTGCTAAAAATGTTTTGATTCATATTTTGTTGAGTTTATGTGCGTAGGTTTTCTGTTTAAAATGAACACACTGATGTAAATTTATTTTCGGTAAATATGCATTTATAGCTAAGCCAAAAAACTAGGTTATTTACTGTTATTTAAAGAGTAAAGGTACAATTCCGTGCATCGCGATCGATCGCGGTCGTGCACGACCTACGACTGTCGTCGGACGCTCGCGACCATACTCAACGTATGAAAATGTATGGCACCGCTTCCGAGGCCCGCGACTGACGCGCGCGGCCTACGACTGTCGTAAGCCGCGCGCGATCGTGTCTTGAAGTTATGACAGTCGCGCACAACCGACGACAGTCGTAGGCCCCGCGCGACCGTGTCAAAGTTATATGGCACGATCGCGCGCGGCTTACGACAGTCGTAGGCCGCGCGCGTCAGTCGCGGGCCTCGGAAGCGGTGCCATACATTTTCATACGTTGACTATGGTCGCGAGCGTCCGACGACAGTCGTAGGTCGTGCACGGCCGCGATCGATCGCGATGCATGGAATTGTACCTTTAAGCGATATTTTTGGCTATGCCAAAAACAACAGTTGTTTCCGGCATAGAAAGTTACTTTCGTAGCGATGCTGCCATACCTAATTATTTCGACATAAAACTATGCCTTATAATCTCAAAGATATGACATGTGTTTATATCATTTATGAACATAATATAGAACCAAGCCCTTAAGGCGAAGATCCCACATATCTTCGCGAGGACCTCTCACTTACAATAAACCCAACATAGACAAACATAATTTTAGACACGAGGCAGATCAAGGCACAAAATGTCTACACCTTAGCTGCCCCACTTTGCAGTTGAATTTGTTTTATCAACGATTAGAGCTAAAATTTACAAAATGTTTCTTCAAATCGATGTCATAACGCTCTTAAACGGCAAGTATAACCTAATGGTTATATTATCATCACGGTATTAAGATATTTGTTAACCTATCAAGCCCCATAAGAGCACCGGTGATCGCGACAACAATAGAATAACAATAGATTTCCAAGAATCCGCGATCGAAGGATATACATAATCTAGCTCATATACAAAGCTGATATTGTCACATCAGTCATGTGAAGAATTTTCTATCAAAGGTTTCACATAGCCTATCCTTGTCAAATCTCAGCTCCACTCAAAGGCAGCGCTAAAACTTTTACAACACTTAAAGAGATTGAAATGCTTATCGTGCGAGTTGTTTTGTACGGCCCCAATTTCTCTCCTTTCACCGATGTACTCTCTGAGGTAACAATCTTGTATGTCATTTAATTACTCGTTATTTTTAGAAGCTATGTTTTCAGAAGATATTTTTAAATTTATATGTTTGTTAAGTGCAGCTAATACTGAGCTTAAGAGCCTACTGTGAAAACGCTAGCCCCGCCTACACACAACGCTATCCTCCAATCGTGATACAATAATTCCATGAATCGTGCTCCCGGGCAATGTGCTTTAGGCTGCAGCTAATAGTGAACAATATCGCGTAATAACGGTTCCCGCATTATAGCACGAAAGTAAAGGTCGTAAGTCCCAAAACTGTTTTTTGATGAATACCTCAAAACTAAATACAATACTAATATTATTTCCTTTAGCTATTATTTCATAAAGTGTGCGATTGTAGTAGTGCAAGTTATTTAATGATAGTAACTCAATAAGTGTAACAGGTATTTGTTGAAATGCCAAAAAGATTCATAATTTCGAAAAATAAAACTATCGAGTCAAAATATGTGAATCGTGTTTTCCGTTAGCTAAATATCAACTAAATATACAATGATAAAATAAATCTCAATTTCATTTGAGTCAATCGTCTTCCGGGATAATAATATCCATGGACGCTTCACACCACGTCAGTCTGGCCCCGTGGTAAGTACCTGAAGGACTTGTGTTACGGGTACCAGACAACGGAAATATATTTAATAGTTTTATACTATATAGTATACATAATATATTTAAGATTTTTATTATATAATACACATATTTAATCCATGACCCTGGAACTTTGAAAACTTTTTGTTCCGTCGGCGGGATTCGAACCCGCGACCCCCGGCTTGAGCGCTGACCACGCACTCTGACCACTAAGCCACAGAGGTCGTCAACTCGTAATACTTATTAAGTTATTAGAAAACACAGCAAAATTGCACAGCCCACTCTTAACTTATTTTTGTGTTTTATTATCGCGTGGGAACCGCATATTTTTGCGGGATAAAAAATACCCTGTGTCCTTTCCCGGGCTTCAAAGTATCTCCATACCAAATTTCAGCAAAATCGATTCACCGGTTTCGGCGTGAAGAGGTAACAGATAGACCGACATACTTTCGCATTTATAATATTAGTAACAAGTTACATGGATGGATAATGTTATTGTTCTTAGCTGAAACCGAGTACCTGAATAAAATAGGATACGCAAAAAAATTATAAACAATATCTATCATCGAAATTATTATGGTACTCTGAATCAATAAAATGTAAAGTTTGCTTCTTTTTGTTGCGTTTCATTTGAGTTTGTTATGTACAACATTAATACAAGTTCATATTTATACTGGACACAGTTTTATACCCCCTTTTCACGTTCCTGTGGACCTCATACCTGCGATGTAGGGTGGTGACGATTTAATAAATAATTACCATCCCCTAGCTCGGGGTGACTTAATTCATCCCTCATAGTGCCCTTGTTTATGATCGTTACTTACTGTAGAGATTTTTCAAAAAACATTTTACAAGAGACGGTTAATGTAAGTAGTTTCTGAGATTTAATTAACATAATATTATTATAAGAAATGTAATCCATAATATAATTATATGCCATATAGTAGAAAGTAGAAACAGAATAAAAAAATATGATTCACACAAAAAAAGTGAAAATTCTAATGCAAAAAAAATACATTCATACTAAAAGAATAAATATTTCATGTATATTTTACTCTAACTTAATGAAGAGTTTGAGACATATGGTATTTATGTAAATATTCATTACATTAAAATAAATAATCAAAATTTTTCTGAGTCCGTAACTCGTAAGCAACAAAAATCTTAAAAACCGTGTTGCATACCGCTCGCCGTAGCGCGTCTACCACTTTCGTAGCACATCCGTAGACGAATGCCCTGACATGGACGTGCGTACCATAAAGGCATAAAAGCACTGCTTACCTAATGATAAATACTTGCTATACACATATTTTAATTTGACTTTCGTACGTTTTAGATGACTTTAATTATTATTAATTATTAATAACTAGGCGCGGCGATTAGTAACTAGGCGCGCCGCGCGAAGGTACGCACCAATATTATACTACATATCTGTGGTTACAGGCACTCGATGTCTCGCAGACCCCGCCTATATGTGTGAGTTAAGATTTTCGTATTCGTACACTGTTCGCAAACGTGTGTGCGTGTGCGATTTACTTGGCCAGGTCCTGCCGCATGGTTTCCGATCTTAGCTGAGCGCTTCGGAAGTAATCGGATATGTTCGTTGCCTATAATCCGAGTAAAAATAATAGACGGAAATCTAATTAATCACATATGCACATAATGCATTTTTGTTTAGTACGGTTTATATTTGTTTACATTACAGAAGTGTTTTGTATTTTGGGAGGCCATTTTTTCATGTGATGAGCACTGTTACATATTATTTTTGTTTGCGCCAGTATATTTACAGTTTTCTTAGAAGATTTTTATCATTTTAACACTTAAAAGTTTGTACATTTAACAGTTTATTAGATATTAGTTATTACTGAGTTTCTAATTTCTATATTAAGTGCGTTTTTTGATTTCTTAAAAATGTTATTTGACTGTGAGGTTTGTGTTGAAAATGTGTGTTTATTAAAATTAAAAAAAACAAGTTTTCACAATTGTCATTCAGTGAAAAGATTCTAATTGTGATTTGTGTCGAAAGGTAGGTACGTGTACCTGAGTTACAACAATTAAACCAGCAACAAAAATGAAATGTAAGTAACTCGAAAGTTTCATGTTATTCATATTCATGTACTTATTTATTTTATCATTTTATAATATTATATACTTTATATTAAATGCGAAATTATCTCTGTCTGTCTGTCTCGCTTTCACGCCAAAACGAATGAACCGATTGTAATAAAATTTTGTACACAGTTAGTCTAGAGCCTGAGAAAGGACATAGGCTACATTTTTAGAAGACAAAAATATACTATGTATCTAATTTCCATGGAAATATCGATGAAAATGAATTCACATTGCATTTCTAATATATAACAATATATATTACGCCATACGCCATACGCTATCTATGGCGTTTTTATTTATTTTAGCTTAGCACACATGTGAACGCAAAAATGAACTTTCATTGTAGTTCCAACACGTGACAACAGATGGCGTTTTTTTGTTTCTTCATAACAGAACGTACTCATATATTATAATAGTTTAGAAAACATCGTTTTTAATTTATATCCACACTAATATTACAATTTATGCGAAAATATCTCTTTTTGTCCGTTTGTCTGTCTGTTTTGCTTTCACGCCAAAACTACTAAACCGATACCGCTGCTTACTCTATCTCAAAAACCTCTGCACGCCTCTGTGCCCTGACATACTTAAGGGTCAATGATCTTTACTTATAATATTTTGAATAATATCATAATAATAATTATAAGTAATTTCTATACTTTTTTTTATGAATATTGTATAGCGTTATATTATTATTGCCTATTATGTTTTGTTTTTCAGACGTAAAAGTCAATTAAAAAAAAAGCCTTTCTTTCACCTCCCACAAAAATATTAATACATTCCGTATAAAAAGGCGAAACAATTTAAGTAATTATTTTTAAGCTCACATTATATAGCTCCTGTTGTGAAAAATGAAAACTTAACGCACATACTACGTTAAAAATACACTCCACTTTCAACATACGAAATACAAATGTTTTGAGCTGAATATTTTCAGTGTTTTTCATTTCCAGCGCATTTAATCAGTTAGTAATATTTTATGTGTAAATACACGAATATATATATATATATATATATATATATATATATATATATATATATATATATATATATATATATATATATATATATATATATATATATATTCTTGTCGAATTGCTTTTTTTTATTCTTTTTTATTCGAATTAAATGGCCGCACATGACATAACGACACTTGACACACACTGCAGCCATAAGATTTTGAGTGTGTTACAACAGTTTCATTTGAGTCAGCTACATATACATTCAATCACCACTGGTGGTAGAATGTGTATGTAGGCGACTCAAATGGAATCATGGATATCAGTTTTTATGATCTGCCTTCAATTAAAATATTATGTACCACTAAAAAATTTAATAAAATCAGAACTCTTCGCTACATTATCAAATCACGAAGCATATCCACGAATTTCCGTAACTCTTGTACGAGTATCGTTCGAAATGTGTTCGGAGTTATATTTTCCGACATTAAAACATTCGCAGGGTCATTATGCATTCCCATACATTTAAATAAACGGCGCAGGCACTCCCAAAAAGCTGGGGCTAATTGCAGTAAGATACCGTCCTTCGCTAATACGATATGTGTAACACGGGGCGCGGCGGTGCCTTAAAATTTTGACGTAAATAGATATCCGCCACACGCGACTCTGAATCCAAAACCCTCCTGTCTAGGTCTTATTTTGAACGCCCGCGTCGGAATTTAGGATGTTTTTGATCCACGACGTCCTAATGGAAATTGTTAGCCGTGCCCGAGTCGTTATGCTCTGCAAATGTACATAATGTGTCGTCAAAAGGGTGAAATATACTTTGGGAGATCGTGATTTCGTTCGCGGCGATTCGAGGCTTAACGGCTATTTAAACTTTGGACCCGACCACTAACTGCTTGGATCATGGATAATTTCATTAACTACATTATTTCCTGTTAAATTAAATTCAATCATTCTAAACACGTTTCTAGTAACTTCGTGGTAGCCCTTTGGACGATGATGATGAATTTACCACCAATATTTTTTAACTTAATAATAAAAAAAAACCCTTGATATATACCAACTAAATAAACTGATCAACTACTCGTAATTAAGAAGTTAAGAGAAGAGAATTCTTGAAGCTAAATTAATGTTATTTTTTTACAATATTTAGTGCCTTGATCGCGGGTGCCTCGCACAAAACGCGAAAAACAACAGCGATTCTTCTGAAAACATCTGTTGCGTTATTAAAAAGAAAAAGTGTGCAAAAACAACGCTCTTATTAAATTCTTCGAGTATAATCTAGAAAAGGGAAAAATTCCCCGCCTCGAGATAGCTACGAGAAATAAAAACTTGAGATATTTCATAAGTTCAACTTACGATTCAATATTAAAATATATTTCAAATAATTATAATAGTTCTTTGCAATATTTTATGCGATTATTAAATTAAATACTTAAATGAAGTTTATAATCCACACAGCATATTATAATTAGAAAGTTAAATTACTGAAAGGTACTTATTTTATTAATTTAACAAATACCCCGAGTATTTCTCACTTTTACAACTAATATAGCATATTTTTATTCATTCTTACATAGATTGACAAACAGGTTATTTGCCATGATCAACGTCATATCAATCATGGACATCCATCATGGACCATGGCCCACCGGTGAAAAATGAAAATGTTATCCATCATTGCCCAATGTGATGAGCCCGATCCGAGTGATGAGATGAGAGGAATCTAATGATACCTCTTGTCCTCAAATGCGACAAGCCCTTAAGGCTGAGCAGCGTGCCAAAAACATGCATCTAATACCCTCGGAAAACCCTCTATTGCGCAGTCAAGTACAAAATAATTTTGGTAGGTTCATTGGTAAAATTTTTACCTATATCTAACTTATTCGATGTCAGACAAACATAAAAGTGAAATTATTTTTGCATAGATTCCCTGTATACGTCAAATAAAATCAATATTCTGTTAGAGAATCGCAAATGTGTAACTGACCACGGCGAGGGAAAAGTTAGTTTAATTTTTTTTTTAACTTCAAACATATCGCAAGTACTTTACTTTACGTCAGAAAGAGGGATTTTATTTATGTATATGCATAGGATGCATATTTGCACAAAATATATTGTTTATTTTGAGTTTGAGAATAAAACTCGAGAGAGTAACACTGGGTCTAACTGAATACAAGCGGATACCGATTTTTCTTCAGACGAAAAGTCTGCCCCTTAATAAAAGGTAACAATTAGGATAAAATGTTAGTTTTTGAAAAAACCCAAAAGTTATTGAGCAATGAATAATAATATAAAAATCCAACGCCACTGCTATATCAAGGCAAGATGGGTTTTATTTTTTAATATTTATTAAATATTAGTATAGATTAAACAGCAAATAGGTTAACTATTCATTGCATAAATGCTATATAAACCTAACTATTGATTTAGGTTTATATAAAACTATATAAACCTAAACCTATTTGCTCTATTAATTTCCATTACGAGTATTAAATAAAGACATAAATTTAAAGACGATGTGTACTCAGTTTAAGTGCGAGTCGGAACACATAATAAAATAGCCCGCTGCTCGTACATAAATCTTTTCTAACTCGCTTTGGTTATCAAGCTCGATACTGAATAAAGAACCTTGTACACTCACCATCATCAAGCTAATTTTACACTATACGAGTATGTCAATACACCTTCGACAAAGTTTCTGATCACCGAGGCACGCAAATTACTTCACAGCACCGTTAAATCTTGGTATCGGCATGGCTTGGTATCGGACACACGCATGACACACGTATTATTTAGAGTAACAAAGTTAGCGAGTTAAATCATATCTGCAGGCGTTGCGGTCTCCCATTTTAACAGACTTCCAAGAAAGAGGAGGCCAGTTCTCAGCTCGGCTCCATAATATTTATTTAGTTTTGGGGCTGGTAGGACAAGAATTTTGATGGCGTTACATAATATTGTTGGGATCTTACATAGTACAGCTTTATATTGACTATTTATTGACTATTGTCTTACTTATCAAATTGGGATATCCCCAATTTTCAACTTAATTTCAATATCTCACTTTTTAGCAAATTAATCTAAAAAGTGAAACGTATTTCCCAATAGCAGAATACAGAAATATATTTGAAATCGACTTAACTATTTACTAGAGCGTGACGTATTATTTACTTGACAGCCTTAGCTTATATTTTAACAGTAACCTGTTATTCAAGATATTATGTAACAGCAGCTCTACTGTAACATACTATTTTATATATCGTTATTGCTATGATTTACAGTAATTCATTAAAACTTGTTTGATTTTTCACTTCTTTGGTCTTTAATTAATCCTTCAAGCCCCATAAGAGCACCGGTGATCGCGACAACAATAGAATAGGTACAATAGCAATTACAATAGCAATCCGCGATCGAAGGATTAAATCTGGCTCTCAATTCCCATTTATTGCGATTTAAGGCGCTTTTCATGTCATGCGTGTTGCCCGCATGACAGGAAAAAACATCTATGAAATTATAGGATGCGGGCCAATTTCATGCGGACCAGATCCGCGCGCGGGCGATGACATACATCATCAGTCATCACACATGACAGGAGAAGCGCCCTTACCTGACTATACTGTACTCGGCGAAACATGGCGGTAGCGGTCATTGACTCCCTGTCAAAAACTTGTCATTTTCTATATAAACCGCGATTGACAGTGAAGTGTCAGATGTTGTCAATCGCGGCTTTGTATAGAAAACGACAAGTTTTTGACAGGAAGTCAATGACCGCTACCGCCATGTATCGCCGAGTACAGTATAGTATAGACAATTTCTGAAAGATTATAAGACATTTTTTAATTAAAATGTGGTTCTTACAAAAATCTCATATAAAATCACAACAGCAATAACCCATGTAAGGTCATAATTCTCCCTTTTAGCAACGATTGCAAGTACAATATAGGTAACCTGGTAATGTTCCAAAAGGCCTATTAAGGCATGGCGCCCGCCCCGCGAATGATAAATGTCAAAAAGCAGCCGCATTGCAGGATAAGCGCAGAGTGCGCCGAAAGGATGCCTATACATAAATAATTCATGTGTTGTATCGAGTTATGAGGCCGGCTTTTATATTTCTTTAAAGCTGAGGTGCGTGCACATTACCAAATAGCAAAACGATTTGGAGCATTTTAAAATTGAGATCGATACGTTTTGCTTTTCTTTTTTTTTTGTTGCTTTGATGAGCTAAGGCTTTCGAAGTTGGGTTGATGAATAAGCATTTTTGTCAGTGTCTTAAGCATGCACCATTGACGCTGATAATGAGCAATCATAGACGAACGGGCCTCTTCCCTTCTTTGTAGTCGCTTGTCTAGGTCTATGGACGAACGTAGAGAGGCCGCTTAAGGTTGTACATACATAGACCAAAACAATTTCAACGGTAAAGCATGTCACGCATCATTTCTCACGCAGAAAATACGTGTCTACTACAGTTCTTAATTTAAAATATTCTAATCCAAACCCAAAACATTATAAGCATATTTGTTGTGAAGATTTGCCGGGTCACCTCGGTCGGTCATAGTGGCTTGGGCGCTGGTCCGTGAAGTTAATATGTATGCAAAACCCGCTGTATAATAACTAGCTTACGCCACTAGCGCAGACTAATCAACTACCTATTGTCTGTACATACATTTTTATAAGCTGTGACAAACTGGTTTTTAAAAGTGAAAACTTACTTAGCGGCGTTGGATTTTGTTTTTGGGATGGGCCAAAAATATCATACTGGGACTACTACATGGGACTGATGGGACACTTGACCAAATCGAAAAGAACAATGGCCAAATCGTACCAGGTGGGCGGTGGCGTCCCGATATGCCATTAGTAGCAAAAATTCCCTAATATTTTAAGGCATCGAAAATCATTAGAAATGTGTATATAAATAGCCACAAAAAAAGATCAATATATTTTAGTTTCGTTATGTTCTGACAGCCGGCGATCATTCGCATTCGTTCTATTTTTTGGGTAATACTCTAGGAAAAATTGAAATACATAATTAGAAACGAAATCGCCGAATAAACACTTGTAGGCTACACCGCAGTCGGGAAAAAGCTCAAAATAATTGTAAACGTTATTAATTATTATAAAAAATCGTGGCTATTTAGACATAATTCTCAAACGGAATTATGTTTAGAGCATAATAACAACCAAATCTAACTATAGTTTATTCTGGGACATCAAAAATAAAAGTCGAGTCCAGGTCCTATACAAATTTGGCCATGATTCTTTATAAGGTGGGGGCAGAAAAACCGCTGGCGCAGTGTAGCAGAAAACGTAATATAGGGGATATTAAACGAAGAGTGAAAATAGAGATAATGGTAAAAAAAGTTCAGAATAACTTTTAAACCTTTGCATTTATGATACCAAAGTACGCTTTTCTCTTGAAGCCTTGCAAAATCTCAAAGAGCTTAAAATAAGCATTGGCACGCAACGCTCACCAATTTCATTCATAATTTATAACGATTGAGTTCTCAAAGTTAAATAAACATTAATTAATGTTAAATATACTAATTGAAGTATGGGCAAAAGACCAAAAATTCTCACTGTACTTTACATCCGCAATCATAATAAAATTTAAGAGAATTTTGTCGCAAACAAGCTAAAAGCTGTACTAAAATTTCAAGGGTACTGCACTTAATGAAGTAACTAAACTCGAATACTTATAGTTAGTTCTTAGTTTTTCTAGAAATGCTAAAACAATTCTCGAAGGAAAAATCCTTTTACCTATTGGCTATTAATACTTAACAAGACGCTTATAATTTTCACGGGAACTGTACTTTCCCGTGGTCTACTTTATATGTATGCAAAAATTCATAAAAATCGGTTCAACAGTTCGTGAGATCAGCTCGTTCTTTTTTGATGCGATTCAAAGTAATCAATAAAATAACAAACTCTACAGCAAGTATTGATTACCTACCTATTTTGGTGGTATAAAATCATTTGGTTTAACTTTTTTAGCATCAAGCATGATACACACGTGCACTGTAAAACTCTGGAACGAACTGTCACCAGCAGTATTTCCGGACCTATACGACCTGCAAACCTTCAAGAAGAGAGCGTATTCCCTCTTAAAAGGCCGGCAACGCACCTGCAGCTCTTCTGATGTTGCGAGTGTCCATTAGCGACGGTAGTTGCTTACCATCAGGTGACCCGTTTGCTCGTTTGCCCCCTTATTTAATAAAAAAAAACACTCTTTATTGTTTTATCCTCCATGACCTCTATTCCAACCATATAAGAGTCACTTTCCCAATGACTCCGGGATAGAATAACATACCGTGTACGTTCTTAGCCTCATAGGGCACGTAAATTAGTGTAGATTTAACCTTTCAGATGTTACGTGACCTACGGTCCCGGCTGAAGTATTCATAACGTTCACGTTAAGAACTGGTCCAAACTTACATTTCAGGGATGTTACTTTTTATAGGACAAACGAGCACTAGCTCGTAACTCTTACGATCAGGCTTTACACTAGTAAAGCCTGATCGTAAGAGCTTACCAATAGATGATTTGTATTTAGAAATATTATATTAAATTCCGATCTATTATTACTTACATTCTAAAGATTTAAAATTTATTCGAGATTACAGAATCTTGAAAGGTAAATAAAAGCGATAACATACTGCTTTTAACTTTCAAGATTTTATACTTTTAAAATATGATCCTATAACATACTTAAATTGTGAACTATATCAGTAATTTTAGGAAATGCTTATAAAATAAACAATGAGCCAACGATAGCTGGACTTTTGTAATTTTATAAAAGCTGAACGTTTTCCTGTATATGACCCCTATAGAGGTAAGAACTATGGAGTTTCGGTCGCAATTTTAGAAGGTATCCAGTTCTGAAAGTCTACCTGACCTTCGATAAAGTATAAAGCTCAATTTTTATCTCATTGCCAGACCATCTCATAGTCTGATAGCTTTTAGCGACGAAGCTGCGTTATTGTTGTCTCAAAATAGAATAGAGGCTGTAGAATCAGGGCACAGAATTCGGTTGTTTATCATTAGAATTCAAACACAGCAAAGCATTTCAAAACAGGCTCTCCATGTTGTCAGGATCGCTGTAATATTTTAAGGAATTACAAAATGATTTATATTACTTTGCTACACAATTGAAATTGGAATTACAATCGAAGCAGGGGTAGCAAACCTGTGGCAAATGAAATTATTAATTATCAAAATACCTTTGAGCCTTTATAATTAAGCC
Source organism: Polyommatus iphigenia (assembly GCA_963422495.1). NCBI lineage: Eukaryota > Metazoa > Arthropoda > Insecta > Lepidoptera > Lycaenidae > Polyommatus > Polyommatus iphigenia. The sequence goes on along the minus strand of OY730185.1, from coordinate 29,739,026 downwards.
GTCTGTAATGTATTCAAATGTTTCGAACTTGGAATAGATTAAAAACTCGAAATAAATTGTGTTTCACGTGTTCTGATTTGTTTAATTAGTTATAATTGATGAAAATTAATGTTGGGCGGCCAATTATTTCAATTACATTTTTATTTATAATGAGGGTGTAATAAGGTTGCCAAGTGCCTTGATTGTATAAAACCAGAATCGTGTACAAACTTTAAATTATTAAAATACATATAATATAGTTTCTTCTGCTATTCAAAGCAGCAGAAATGTTAATAGGAATAGTACATAACTTTATTACTTATTAGTAGACATCGGATTATATGCATTTGCATACTTGCATATGCAAATGCATATAATGGCACTTTTTAGGCGTTAGTGCATATTTTGGCAATTTTTCGTTGATAGTGCATATTTCGGTAGTTTTATGCCCTCGTAGTCTCCAAACTAGCTATCATGACACACACCGAGGCCACAACTCTGTTTTGTAGGATAGATTAAAAACCCTTCAAATATGTGGCTCCATCCTCATTAAAAGAATGCAATACACCCGATAGGTACAATATCTTTCTAGATACAAAAATTTTCTTTGTAGTTGGTAACATTAGTAAAAAATTGGAATAAAGTTGTTACCTTATTTTCCTGTTCTGAGGTTGTTACCGATAATTAAACTTCCGTGGGCAGATTGCAATCGGAAAATGTTGGTAGAAAATTATTATTGGTGCTGTATTAAAAATTAAAAATCCTGGATTTGATGAAATTATAAAATTGACGCTTTTATTAACGGCACCACCGGAAAGCTCTTCACAAAAATTATAGATTTTAATAATAAGTGACTTTTGATCGTGCATATTTTGTGCATATTTCGGCCATTTTTCGTGCATACTTGCATGCATATTTCGGCACTTTGATCGTGCATATAATCCGATGTCTACTTATTAGCATCTTTATATTTACTAAACAAGTTTTGAAATTAATATTGCTATACTTCTTCAGTTCATTGGTAAGTATTAAGCGCTAATAAGACACCTGTTGTGTCCTCAAACAAGTACATTCGGGGATCAACGCTAAGCGCGACGCGGGATATTAAAAAGCCTCCAAGTTAAGAACTCAGTCTCAAGCCCTAAAGCATTGACAGCGTTCGTCAGGCCGGGTCAGCTGAAAGCCGGGGGGTGTTGGCTGGTGGGGGGTGCTGGCTGGCGGGGGGGCGTCGCCATGGCAACCGCGCCCCACAACACGCCGCCGTGGCGCCGCTGGTTCTATACGTGCTTATTATGTATGTTTTATGACTTTGTTGGTTGTAAAAGCCGATGTAAAATAAAAACTAGACACACACGCACGAAAGCGCGATGTGCCCTGATTTATTGCGTCGAATCGTGGACATGTGAAAACGGTAGATATATCACATATTATACAAAAAATTATTTATCGTTGATCTAGATTTATATATCTATGAGTTTGTTTGTTATTACTTATTACGCTCCAACATAGGTGTGGACGCCGTGGAAATAGAACACACCCTTTACCATTTAAAAACTGTTCCTATTTCTGTTCAATATTGTGAGCTAATGAAATATTTAATTTATGTGGGAAGGGGAAGAAACTGTGTTTTAGTTGGATATGTACTATATAAGGACATATTATAGCGCTAATGAACTTTATAAGGGAGATCGCAGACGACAGACTTTTGTGCGATCAAATTCTGCGGCTTACATACATTCCGCATGGCGCGCGCCATCTCCCTTACCCTAATATAATTTTCTTAGTCTTGCAGTAAAATTTTTGCAGGATTAAGATTTCATGAAATCGAAAAAGACGTAGAATCGTCCAGATTGCTACGTTTTCTAGTGAACGTAATAAGAAAACTTCAATTCGAATAAAATATTTAAATCCTTAGATCAGTGTAAAATATTCTATTGTACGTAGATTCGCCTCTGTTATTTCATATGCGAAAGCGATATTCCTATTATACCGAAATGCAAAATCATATCGCCAACCATTGTCCACGATAAACGCTCTTGGTAGTTGTGGTAATATAGTGTAGATTTTTTCTCTGTTAAGTATGCCTATATATATATATATATATATATATATATATATATATATATATATATATATATATATATATATATATATATATATATATATATGTATGTATTCTTAATAATAATCAATCTAAAAATATATATTTTAGTTCTCTGTCCAACGACAGGGATCTATGTCTGATAGTTTATGTATGTATGTGTCGCAGTCATCTGGTTTAATCTGCGATTCGATCGAATGACTAGCGCATTCATTGAATGACACCATTCAATTGAAAGACTAAAGGACAACTCGTCAAGACGTTGACTGTAACGTTTAACGTCTTGACTAAAAGTCATATAGCGAAGTCGTTAAATGGGATGCTATATTTTTTTCAAGTAGCGGTTGACGGGGTAGTTATAGGTAAATCCACGCTTTCATATTATTTTATCAGTTATTACAAATAAATCACTTTAATGTAAATGTAATCGATACAATATCAATACAGTGCTATCAGCTGTGCGAGCTGTTTGACGCCATATTTGTTTTAGTGACTAGTAGCGCCGCAGTAGGAAGAAAATGAAATACGTTCAATTACCTGACTGATTTCATGTCCGCTACCTTCAAAATGCTATGCTACAAATCGCTAACTAGTTGAACGTTAAGGGACGATCGTTCAATCGACGTTCGGCCTAGTCATTCAATTGAATGGTGTCATTCAATGAATGCGCTAGTCATTCAATCGAATCGCAGATTAAACCAGATGACTGCGACATATGCAAAGTTGCACAACATCGCATCCATACTAATATCATAAATACGAAGAAGTGTGTCTGTCTGTTACCTCTTCACGCCCAAATTACGCTGAACCGAATTTGCTGATATTTAATATGAATATTACACCTACTTCAATACTATTGACAACTGCTTTAACAACAATAAATACAAACACAAACATGAAATGTACAAGTTGACAAACAAAACATAGGCTGTATTCTATCCTTTAAACATATTAAAAGCACATTTAATACGACCAAATATTGACCGAGCGACCTCCTTGAAGCAAATAGTCGACGGTCCTTAAATTTATAATGAAGCCCGAGTCTTTTCAGCTGTGGAAAACTACGGATCGAAGTCAGAACGTATGAAAAGGACCGGATCATGTTTAAAACTGAATATTAAAAGCGGTGAGACGATTTGAGCCTGAGTTTTATTGGACGCAGAGGTCTACGAGAGTCTTCTAATTTCCGTAAGTTTTTTTGAGCATTTACATGGCCAAAAATACCAACGTTTCTACGAAACCTTAACCGTTTTGATTTTTCAATAAGAAAGACAATAAAGAGAAGAAAATAAAGATCATCGTTGAAATGGAAAAACGACTTTTACCGAAAGACTACAAATCGTGGTCATTTCTGACTTTATGACTTTCTTTGAATAAATAAACATAATGTAGGTAACTGTTATAAAATCAATAGTAAGTATTGATTTTGTTACGCTATGTCCAACAGCATACATTATTAGGTACCTTCTGCTATTAAGTAATTTTAATATTTGATTGAGGTAGATTAGATTCCATTATTTTATTTTAATTTATACTAAAGTTTAATTTAAAGGTACCTAAAGTTTGTACGCCAGAAACACTTTTTCACACGGACGAAGTCACAGGAAAGTCTAGTCCTTCATAATTTGTGTATAAACCGATCAATTCAACATGTGTCATTCCAGGAAGGACTCATATTTTCTTATCTAAACCCATTCGTCAATAAAAATGCTATAAAGTACATCCAAGTAAGTTACACAATACACATCTTAGGGCCCTTCTCCACGACCTGACACGACATATTTTTTGCGCACTGATGACGCGCGTTTCTGATGCCCGTTTTCATCGCGTTTTTGGGAGATCCATACTAATATTATAAACGCCGAAGTGTGTCTGTCTGTCCGTCTGTCTGTCTGTCTGTCTGTCTGTCTGTTACCGCTTCACGCCCAAACCGCTGAACCGATTTTGCTGAAATTTGGAGATACTTTGAGTCCCGGGAAAGAACATAGAATACTTTTTATCCCGGAAAGATGTACGGTTCCCGCGCGATAAACGAGTTTTGGCGCAACGGAGTTGCGGGCATCATCTAGTAATAGGTAATATAAAGTTTAAAACGTGTCGGCTTCTTTGCGTTTGCTGAGCATTCAATAATAATCATTTAATTTGCGTTTGTATCGATACAAACGAGCGTTAAAAAACGTCGTGTGGAAGGGCCCTTAAGGTACCTGTCCGATCAACCACGACCGACAAAATTTCAAATAAATGTAACTTTATGACCTAGGTCCTAGGTTATAGGTTTAATTTTGCTCTGCGGCACCACAAAGCAGCGGCGGCATAGGTCGCTAGATCAGCGTCGGTAGAAAATGAAACCTATATCCTACTAGAACTCGCCTCCTCGCCAAAACTCGTTTATCGCGCGGGAACCGTATATTTTTCCAGGAAAAAAAGTATCCTATGTCCTTTCCCAGGGGCCGGGACTCAAAGTATCTCCATGCCAAATTTCAGCAAAATCGGTTAAGTGGTTTGGGCGTGAAGAGGTAACAGACAGATAGACAGACGGACAGACAGACAGACACACTTTCACATTTATATTAGTATGGATATGGAAGTATAGATCTCATAAAGTGGCATTTGATTTAAATTTTTGTCGGTTTGCGGAAAAGATCGGAAAGTCACCTTTACGGTCCGTTTTCATGACGAAGTAAAAGAAAATTGACAAAGCCATAAACTCACGCACATAAAAACATTTGTGATCCATCCCAAAAACTGAAAAAAGTAAGCCCACTTACAGAACTGTTCGTAGACTTGTAAATAAATTATGTACTACTTAAATAGGTTCTTATAGACCTTCTCTACAATGCATTTTTTGATATTCCATTTTTATTTATTTATTTATTCAGATTTTTATTCCTCCTTCTATGTCCCATTCTGGGAGGTTGGGCAATGATTTCGAAGCTACAGTCAACACAACCGATGTCAATCTTTGGACAATCGTAGACCAAAATGCCCCTCTACATAATACATTCCATTATTTATATTGTAGTCAGCTAGTACATCATGGCCAACGTAAAGGGTTACATTATGTTAACTTTCGTGGCCAAAAATTATATTTTCCCTTACCACAATTTACCTGAATATTTCCTACAATCGACGCGGTAAGCCCAAAGTACGACGAACCCTCGAACATAACTTGTACATTGGTTTTATAAAATAAAATTAATGTATACTCTTAAACCGTGATTAAAACGTTTTGTTTCTAGTAATGACGGTGCCTACAGTAGAACACTTGACTTCGCGCGCGTTTCGAACCCGTATGGAATGAAACTGCGTATCACGCACACTTTAACATAAAAAAAATCATTTCAGTCTGACACACGACCCACGCGACAAATTATAACTTCACGAAGACATTTCAAAGAGAAAATCTTGGCGGGATTTAAGACCGGAAATATAATTAACAGTTCTTCTATTCACGTTTAATGAGAAACGTTAAGAGCGGCATAGAATTCGGTTTTAAAGGATGTCAGGACGAGCGTTTACATCTAAATAGGTAAGTACTCATTAATAAATGTTAAATTGTGGTTAACACTAGTAGATATTTAAGTAGAAACACGCAAACGAAAATTTTACGAGACGCACGTCTTGCAAACAACGTTTTTTTGTCGAATTCAATTTATTTCGATTTAGATTAAATTTTGTGTGCTTATCGAACAGCACACAATGCTTATCGAGTAAGTATAAGAATCGGCCAAGGTAAATTTTTCATAAATGATACAATTTTTAAGGCAAAACAACGTTTGCCGTAACAGCTCGTGCCTCGTGATATGTAATATCTGCTTTACGGTTTACCACTAGTCTACTACATAATAGAGCTCTGGCAGAAAGCCAGTTGTTAATCGCATTATAATCGATATTAAGTCCAAATTCAGTCTGCAGTAATCAGACAATTATTATTAAACTGGTTATTTCGAGTAACTTAAGCCATTATAACCTCGAGAGTTAGGGCCGGATTAACCATAGTCCATACATCACCCGTAGCATAGCTACGGGCCCCGTACTTTAAGGGGGCCCTCGCAACGCTTCCACTTAGTATTTGCTTGTGTGTAATTCGTATTACCAATTCCAAAAGAATTTAAGGCGCTATATCGAAAGTAAGTTTACCGCAAGGGCAATTTTATACTTAATTTGTATGACTATAAAGTCGTGAATACGCTGCGGCCAGAAGCTATCGGCTCGCTCGGAAAACATGCGAAAAAACGTAGTTATAATCATTTAAAAAATAACTAGGAGCATTTAAGCAAAATGCTTCTATACGATTTTGAGTTGCAAAAGTGTCTATCAATTAGACTAATTTCCTACAATACATCTCTTTTCGTTTAAAAATAATCTTAAAATTTCGTATTTTTAAGAGGTCATTTCGAAAATTAAATGTATCGAGGCAAAATACATTAATCGTGTTTCTAGTTCTTCTCAAACCTAGATAAGGCTATGAAGATATGTATATCTCATTACCAGATTTGTAACATTTCTGAGGGTCCTATAGTATTACGTCAAAAAGGACAGTTTTTTTCAATATAGCGCCTTAATAAATGGACCTTGTCATTTAAAATAGAAAACTGGAAGGAAACCAGTATGATCATATATAACAATTTCGTAAACTTACAGCGCGGTTATTGTAATACTGTGGCGCGGTCATTGGTTAACGCTTAGCGCGGCTTATTGGCTGTCGCGTGGTATGAAGTTGTCGAAATCGAATTAAGGTGACGCAGCGTTAAAGTAAGAAACCGTGTTGGATATGTTTTAGATTGCTTGTTTTCTATGAGAGGCCGGCCCGGCCTCTTATAGAAAACAAGCAATGGAACAGCAAAAAATGGAAAGGGCGTAAGCGACAAAATGGTTTTTGTCGCATAATTTAAAAACCATAAATACATTTCATATAAGCTATGCACAAATTAAAGTGCATGCTTGAACCAATTTATGTACAAATTTTGGAACCTTAAATCACTCTCCTCTGTTGGAAAAATAGGAATCCCTTTTTTTACAGAGGTCTTTTCGATTGATTATTCTGTGCTATAAAAGTTGTCCAATCGTGTTATGCTATGGGCAATTCAAAGACAAAGACATGATGAATACTGACAATGAACTTCAATTTCTTAGCTTTAGTCATTGCTGAGAAAAATCGGCATCGCTACAGCCAAATTATCAAGGCGTCGCCTTAAGTTATGCATTATGAAATAGGCCTCAAGATCAGGGCCCCGAGCCAAAAAAAGCTACGAACCCTGCGCTAGCTGAAATCTGAATCCGGCACTATCATATCCACTAAAACTCCAACGCTTTTGAAAGAATTTTGATGATTTACTTCTACTACCTTTAGCATTCCAAGTTCGATGTAGGTTATCAAATGACTTTTACATGCCAAATAGCTGGAATAAAACTGAATGAAGAGTTTCTGGAAAAATCTATTCACACTTGTATCCAAATGAAACTAGACAAGTTAATCTTGGAATGCCATAAAAAAACGAAAACAATTTTTTCATTTATGAGTTAAATGAAAACGGGGAAGAGTAGACATATTATAAATTTTCTCTGCGTGGTAGAAACGATGGTTCAAGATGGATGAAGTTGTAGAATTCAATTGTTTTAATGCACAATAACGTTTCATTATCATTTTAAGATTAATCTCTCTGTACCATCTATTGCAAGAACTTAATAAGTTAATTCGCGATTTAAATACTCGTAGATATGAAAAACAACAATACTAAGCCTTTGTTGAGCAACTCCTAACAATAGTCGGAGAATAGATATAGTAAGTCGATCTTATCATACATTTTAGTACATAATATGAATTGATTAAACTATATCTACTAATAAGCAGAACAAAATATTATGCTTTTGATAAAGGCTGGGCGGAGACTTTTTAAGGAGTTATAATATATCTAATTTTTAGGCAAAGGAGCAAAGCCTGATCATAGGCTCTGCAGCTTATAGACAATCAAAACACATCGCAAGCCAACATTAGCTATTATAGGCTCATTCAATATTATAAAATATAGTGTAGGATAATTTATAACGCTTAGAAAAATCTAACCTAACCGTAATCATCGAATTTCCTGTACATAATTTATATACAATTTATTTTTCTTCATACATATAAGTTGATAGATTCGTTTTTATATGGCTAGTAGCAATTGAACGGAAATTGGCACACAGGCGGCGCGCGCGCAGGAAATGAAATCGCGTTCGACACACATTGGTCTATTGCGCGAGTACAATGCGCCGCTCTATACTATTGTGAGCTGTTTCAATTATGTTTTCATTAAATCACATGGGTCATTCATGCTACTGAATAATAGGTAATGTTCAGTCAGGGACATTTGAGGTGTTCTTTTTAACCTTATTGCCATCAGACATAAAAGGAAAATATAGAGAAAATGTAAGGTTAATTTTAAAATAATCATCTTATTAGTTATAGGCCTAATTATTTCAGTTATAACTTAAATAACTTAATCACTAAAATATTACATTGGGCTTATATTTGAAAATTACCTTCAGCAGCAGCCAATAACAATCGCCGCGCCTAGCGTCTGCCAATAACAACGCAGCAAGTTTCCGAATTCAAATCAAACAAGAATTCTGAATGACCCGACGGTCCTCAACAATATTATAATAACAAAAAATTTCGGAGAACTAAAATGTAGGCATAATATATCAATTAGTAACAACATGATATTTGTCCAAATGCTAACGCTAAAAAAGCGTTCCGTCTCGTTACTTACACAAGCCGCTTTCTACGACAATAATTATCTAGGGTAACTTTTGCAAAAACTTCCCAAACTTAGTCTGTATACCGCTTCAAGTACAAACAAACAGTATTGCATTCGCATTGGAAATCGCCGTTCATTAGGACAATTAGTGATGCGTTGCTGCACCTCCGCTCTTAGCACATCGCCGCAACCGCTCCACATATTCACTTTCCTTTCAATTTAGAGCAGATGATGAACCTCAACTATCCCTTTTACCGCCATTACCTAGTCATGTATTCCCATGTCTTCATTAACAGAAAATTTCACTGATCAGCGTAATATAAATTCGAAAAACTAGTACAGATTTGGGCCCTTTACAATACTTTTACTATAGTGTAAAGGGACCAAATCTAAGACAAGGACGTGGGCCTAATAGGTCCACGTCCACGTAATCCACGTTGTCTTAGGAAAGGGAAAAGATTCTTTCGTTGTCAGATCAAAACCACACAAGAAAGGATGCTAACAAAAACCTAACCACGCGACGTAAAATAGAACTTTTTTAGAAATTGCATGTAAATTTTATTTTAAACGCAACTTCGTTCCGGAATGAAAACTATTATACGTCCTTTCGGACTCACAGTATCGACCTAAAAATTCCATTAAAATTGCCGTTTACGCGTGAAGGGGACAGACAGGCAGGACAGACACAGATGGTCATTTATAATATTAGTTTAGATTAGTATCGTCTTTCGATTTGAGAAATGGCAGTAAACTCGAAGGCCACACAGCTGATGATGATGACTATACTTTATTGGCCACATTTACAAAGAACTGCGGCGATCGCATGTTGGCAGGCAATTACGGCGCACGAGAACAAATATGTCGATAGTATTTTTGCGTTTCAAATTTTTGTAACATTTTTGTATTGTGAGGTAAAAATGTGGCCTTAATGATTAATGATTTTACCCAACGCTGGGGGAGTGCTGGTATTTTAGTGGCCTTTTGTAATGTGTATTGTTCGTGATATACTGTACACATACAGTGTACAATCACGACAGTTGAGGGTCGAATTCTCTAATAAAACATTCATCGCGCATTTTCTAAGGGAGTATCAAATAGTTTTTCTGCGTTGGGCCATGTTGAATAACTAATAACCATGCTTATCACCATGATTGCAAAACTGTATAGCACAATCGTCGACGAACTTGGGAACTGTGTTATAATATTTACATTGGTCCATCATAAGCCAACGTACAGAAGCAGCATAATGTTAATGATCCAAGAATTAGAGGGAAATCGCATTTAAAGTCAGTTGTTAAATACATATTATAAGTCTAGCTAGAAATTCGGAGGCACTGTTATGTATACCTAATTATTATTTACGATTGCAGTAGAGTTTACATTTTTTTATATTGAGTTGGTTGTATAAAGTAAATAAACTTATTTTTACATTTAATACACTATTGAACTAATGTTACGTTTTTAAAAAAAATTATACCTACGTCTACAATTCAGCCCTCTCTGAGAAAAACGGGGAAACTTCTTAGCACCCTACCTAGCCCATCCCTCGTGGAATAAACATATCTTGTTTTCAGGGCGTTGTAAATTACAACCGAAACAGAACTTTATAAAACCTTTTTGAGTTAGAGTTTTAGAATTAGCATTGCATCATTGAATGTTATAAGTATACTGAAAAGTCCACTTACCTTTACTTTCCTTCCTTCGCCTTCAAATTCTCTTGAATAATAAATTCGATATATTGACAATATTCTGTATAATACTTGTACATTTACTTTACACTGATCTTAATACTATAGGCACATCAATGATATGTAAATGTTGATTTACTAAGCTAAGCCCCTACATCTAAAGGTTATTTAATATTCATCAGTTTTTCCGATCTCGCAGCCTCAGCATAACGCACCCAAACACAGGCTAAATACAGTCTTATTATCACTTCGATTGAATGTTATTTACGTGTAAAAGTACATTGTATAAATATTCTCGCACGATAAATCTTTAATAAATAACTAAGACATTTTCACTTTACGGTTATAGGCTTTTTGGCGTATAAATCTATGCGGTTGTCAGTTCTGTCATGGCCGCACATGCGCAGTGGCGATGTTTTGACTTTGTGAGGTGGATCGGTAAAGCCGAGGGTAAAACAGGACGAAATTTACGCGTCAAGCCCCTCTAGCATACGCCAACAAGAAAATTTTGTCTACACGTTTTCTCGATGTTTGATGGCGTTTCTCTTCATCTCTATTGGCCCTAACATGACATAAATTTTTCCTCGTGTAGATCTGTCGTCAAAATCTATCGACATAATGTCAAAAAATGATTTTGACATTATGTCGTTACCGACAATATAACTACACACGAGAGTGAGATATCTCGAGATTTTCTCGTTTGCGCATCTTAGGCCGGCAGGGCCTTTTGACGATTGAAGGAACTAAAACAGAAGATATTTTTCTTTCCTACCCGTATCCCGTAGTTTCTCATCTTTGTTTATTTAACTATTTATCACTTCTTTCTGAATCTATTGATTACTAAACTGAAAATTAACTTTTAACCCGCAACCAAGCTGTGCAGACAGTAATATAGTTAACCTTCTACCACCTTCCACTGTCAGGAATCTTGTATTTTTAAAACTTATTTATTTATATATTTTAATCACTTACCGATTTCGTCGCGTAGCACTTTTCTTAAGTATTCCCGGCGTTTCGCCTGCTTTACAGGGGCCCGGGTAGACTGTCTACCTGTTAAAGACAATAATATTATTATATTTAACACTAGCGAAAACCTAAGAAATCCTTTAGTTGTATTAATAATAATAATAATATATTCTATGGACGCTCCACACCACGTAAGACTGGCCCCGTGCTAAGCACCTGAAGGACTTGTGTTACGGGTACCAGACAACGGAAATATATTTAATACTTTTATACTATACATATATTTAAGATTTTTAATATACCATGTAATTGTTATTTAATACATATCCAAGACCCAGGAACATTGAAAACTTTTTGTTCCGTCGGCGGGATTCGAACCCGCGACCCCCGGCTTGCGCTACCAACGCGCTCACCAACTTAATAAATTGATAAGCTATTAGTTATTTCTCATTTTTTGCAACCTGGAACTTTGAACCTGGTAACGAATTACGAATAGAGTTTTCGTGAGTGTAAACAGTACAGCAGTGTACAATCAGTGAAGAGTAAACTCTCGAAAGTTTTTTAGTTCCTCAGTTGTAGACACAGCCATATTAATGATCAAGACGTGGAGGTTACAATACAAATACAAATATCTTTATTGCAGTCTACTATGGTCCATTGGTTAGTATTACATTACATTAAAATTATTTTTAGGGTTAGTTAAAAAAAAATTTACTCTAATACTAAAACTAAAAACTAAGTCTAAATTCTATCATGCACCCAATCAGAACCATGAGCGGATGTATCCTGGAGGTCTGCTCTCGAATTCATTCACTATCCGCACATAGTTCTTCAATATAGGTGCATGCGGATCATCTGTCACAATCTTCAGGATGCTGTTTTCACTTCCCCTTACGCGATTAATTAGAGATGCAGCTTTCTTGCGCATGAGTGCCCGGAAACCATCCGTCCTTGCTTGTGCAAACATCTCGGACGCACTACAAAATCGGGGAAGTTTCAGCATCATCCTGAAGATATTGTTATATTGGATGCGAAGGGTATTTAGGGATGCTTTGGTATAGCCGATCCACAGGCCGCCCGTGTACAGATTCTGACAGAACGTTTTAAATAGTGTGATCTTCACTTCATCCGTACAACGCACAGTGTTTTAGAAATGCCCAAAATCGGACATGACTAAGTTAATGCAATGAGTCGATGGCGTCTTATATTTCATATGCAAGAGTAGAACTCCCGTGTGCGCATTTTACTTCGTTTTTGAAAAAATCAATTTTTAAATTGGTCATTTTTTGACTCCCTAAAAACGAAATTATTTTATTTAAATTATTTACGAGGGTTTGTAAACTTGCTACCCAGCTGATTAGATTAATCATTAAGAGACACAAATTTTGTACTTTATTTTATTCCTACAATTCAAGTAGTTCCTGAGATTTTAATATTTTTAAATATTTAGACTTTATTTTTTTTCTCCTTTCCTATATGATTTCCGCACATTCTGTCCATACTGAAAAATACTTTGGTTTAGTATTTACACTACAATATTTTTATTTTTTGTGAATCGCGTCTCATACCAGAGATTTACGAATTTCTAATTTTTATTCGCGCCTTAAAAATTTTAAGAGCAAAGTTTCATCAAATACAATTTTTTTTAATAATCAGTTAAATAAAAAAACATTTACAATTTAATTTTTTAAAATAATTAGTCAAATATGTAAAAATCACTCAAATAATAAATCAGTCAAATAATTAAACATTTTATTCTTCATCACCTTGGTCGTCAAAAATGCTGTCCTCCCATGCCAAATGGAGGAGGATGAAGTCGTTAATAATATTGACGACACTATAAATTTATTATTATTATTATTTGAGTGATTATTATTTGACTAATTATTTAAAAAATTTAAATTGGAAATGTTTTTTTATTTAACTGGTTATTTAAAAAAAATAGTATTTGATGAAACTTTGCTCTTAAAATTTTTAAGGCGCGAATAAAAATTAGAAATTCGGAAATCTCTGGTATGAAACGCGATTCACAAAAAATAAAAATATTGTAGTGTAAATACTAAGCCAAAGTATTTTTCAGTATGGACAGAAAGTGCGGAAATCATATAGGAATAGAGAAAAAAAATAAAGTCTAAATATTTAAAAACATTAAAATCTCAGGAACTACTTGAATTGTAGGTAATAAAGTACAAAATTTGTGTCTCTTAATGATTAATCTAATCAGCTGGGTAGCAAGTTCACAAACCCTCGTAAATAATTTAAATAAAATAATTTCGTTTTTAGGGAGTCAAAAAATGACCAATTTAAAAATTGATTTTCTCAAAAACGAAGTAAAATGCGCACACGGGAGTTCTACTCTTGCATTTGAAATATAAGACGCCATCGACTCATTGCATTAACTTAGTCATGTCCGATTTTGGGCATTTCTAAAACACTGTGCAACGTGCGAACCTGCGGGCCAGCATATTACCTCGCACCGCCAAAGCCCTCGGCTCCCGCTCAATATCTAGATCATCTTTAAGGTCGTCGGTAAGTATATGGCCGAGATATTTAAAATGAAATACCCTGTTCAGCTCCTTTCCGCCGAGACATATTGGAGGTATGGATTCGGGATATTTACCAGCGGCCTTAAAGATCATAATTTCGCTTTTGTCGACATTATACTTCAGGCCATGCGAATCAGCGTATCTCTCGCACACCTTCAACATCTCTCGAATTCCTCTCGCAGTGTGACTCAGCAATACCATGTCGTCCGCGTAGCTAATGTTGTTAACGCTAACACCATCAACCTTGCATCCGACACGCATATTGCTGAGCTCCACTATGAGATCATTCACGTACAGATTGAATAGCTTAGGAGACGATAAACTCCCCTGTCTCACACCGCAATTCAACCTGTACACCCTAGAGAGTCTATTGGCCCATTTAACGTGATTCGTCTGATTCGCATTCCAGAAACGAAAAATATTTATAATATCCACCGGTACACCCATGCTCTCCATTTTCTTCCAAAGTACATCATATGAAACGAGGTCAAATGCCTTTGAAAGATCCAGAAAGCATGCGTAAACCGGTGTCCTACGGCTTGTATAGTATTGGACAGTATGCTTGAGACTCAATATAGCACTTTCGGTGGACAGTCTAGGTCTGAATCCAAACTGCCCATCGTGCACTTCCAGATATTTTTGCAGATATGAGTCAAGCATACTGTCCAACACTTTAGCCAACACAGTAGCAAGCGATATAGGGCGGTAATTTCCCTTGTCCGAGATATCACCTACTCGGTTCTTGACAATGGGAACTACAATAGTTTTCATTATATCTGTAGGCAGATATGCGTGTTGTATGCAGATATTAAAAAGCAGAGATAAAGCTCTCGGTAGGTGTATACCTGCGTATTTTAAGTGCTCGATACTGAGTCCGTCGTGACCGGGCGACTTGCCCCTACTCATGCGCTTAATTACATCTCTCACCTCTTTAGCAGTAAACATGAGCACGGGCACCTCCCCCCGCACGCCAGACCCAGTAGTATTAGTACTGAGCGGGGACTGCACTTTAAAATGTTCCATGAACAAATTCGCAATTCCCTCTTCATCGCTAACGCCGTTGATACTAGTCGGGAGGCCAGGCTTAACATCGAACTTATTAGTGCACTTCCAAAATTTAACAAAATTTTTGTCAGCTCGTAACTTAGCTAACATATCCATTTTGATTAAAGATCTTACGTGATTCACACATCTGTTCATAGATATTACCAACTGTAGGCCTGTTATGTGACACCAACATTCTAAAGTTAAGCCTGGCCACCCGATGAGCATCTTTTACGTGCTTATTCCACCCACAAACCTTTTGTTTGCGAGGCTTAGTATTAACACAATGTTTTGTTTTTATAGCTGCTGTACTTAACACATTAACTATTTGTTCATATAAGTTGTCCACTACATTTCTATGACCTACGCTATCACAAAATCCCTTAGAGGTCGTGGTTAAGTTCTTGGATAGGTTTCAAACCACAACCTCCAAATGTAACCTTAAGCAATAAGGCATATATATAAAAATATTATTTATATAAATTACTAGCGGTTCCCTGTATCCGCGGTTTATTAGGGAAAATAAAATATTGTGATATTTTCCCGAAGCAAAAAATTGCCTATGTGTTAATCCAGGATATCAACAACTTAACTCCAATCTGTATATTATAAATACTTTTAAATTTTCTTCTAGCTTCTATTTAAAATTCTTAAATAGTGGAGTCGCCAGAGGTTTTAACCTCCGAAAATTGTAATAGTGAATAGATTTTTGTTTTTGTGGTGTCATTTTCTTTTTTATACTATAACTTGCAAAGTTTACCAAAAAAATTTTTGTGCTTTTAATTTTTTAGTTACTTACTTAATTAAAAATTAATATTTCGCCATATAAAACCAGTCAAGAAAAAAATTTTTTTTCTTGATCCTATTATTTAATGACTCTTATCCGATTATTTACATTGAAAATAAACCAAAAACACAAATTTTAAAAAAGAAAGTTTGCTTTGCAAAGCTAAATAAAACCATAAGATTTTTGCAAAGTTTTTAGAGATTAACGCTCGTCGTAAGCAAGATAAAAAGGTTTGGGAGGATTTAAGGGTTGTAACGAAAAGTGTGTTACACGTACCTATTGTGCGTATTTAATTTTTAGAGAAATGATGAGTTTTTAAGTACTTTAAAACGTTTTAATATCTCCAAAAATGTGTAAAATAGACCAAAATGGTTTTTCTACATTTGTTGAGAATTTATTTAAGTAAGAGCTAAAACGTTAAATGCATTGACAAGCGAAAAGCTTTTTCTAGCCTTTGAAATATATTTAAACTTCCTAATTAAAGCCAGAAAAAAATTGGGTGCTACATATCTCACGTACATACTAAAGACGCATGCTTCGACCTATGTTTGGAAAAAGCTTACCTGAATACTTACAAAAAATATCAGTTCTTAACCTAATTTGTAAATAAAAAAAATATTAAAAAATAAATTTTATTGTGTTAAAACCTAACGAAAAGAAATAAAATACAGGTTTTCTTCGAAATATACGCGAAAAGTTTGTGATACATTTTCGGAAAAGTTAATAAAGTAAGAGCTAAAAAAATTTACGCATTAACAAACAGAAGTCTTTGTAAAGCCTAAGAAATAATTTTTTAACTTCCTATTTAAAACCAAAAAAAAATAGGAACGCCATTTATCAGGTACTTACTGCCGAAGCACACAACAAACACATTCGAAGGCATGCTCACCTAGATACAAAAATATTAATTTCAAATCTAAGCTATATATTTTTTCCACTTATTTTCTTTTATCGGAATATAAGCAACGATTTGAATAAAAAAATGATAACATATTTTATTATTTTTCTACATATCTGAACTGAAAGAAATGCAGGTTTTGTTCAAAATTTTAAAATTTATGAGTGTAACTGAAGTGGTATAGAATAATTTAAACATTAAAAGCACAACTTTTCAATAGGTAAACTTTTTTATTTATGTTATCAGCTGTTGCTTTTTTTCTTTTCAATTTTCATCCACTATTACGGAAATCGGAGGTTTGCACGATTTTCACGCTCTAGGCACTCCACTAAAAGCAACTGGCAAATAAAATCAACTGGGCCGGTCACATAGTATTTTATTTTCGTCGTGTTATGACTTAAAAACTTATAACCCTTCTTTTTACCTAGATATTAGACAAGTGCAAGTAAATTGTATGATATTTCGGATGATAACAAAATTATAAAGCTGTCTCTGACACCAGCAGCCTTACAAAACTTTTGAGTTAGCGTTAAAAAGTGGCACCATCAATCACAAAGTACCTGCCACGGTTTTTCGGAAGTGGGATCAGTTTTTGTTGATGTGTTCAGATCCTCGGCGTTATATTAAATCGTTTATTTTCTTTCACAGCTGTAACACGATTGTGCTTTCTATCCATATTATGATATAATATTATCCATACTTACCTACTGTTAGCTATGTCCACACTGCAGTGCACTTTCGTCTTCAATTTTCGTCATCTTCTTTCATTCATCTTTCGTATTGGCCCATTCAATATTAACGCAACGCCAACATTGTCATTTAAGAACAGAGCGAAAGTTTTAGATACGGTCAGGTCATGCGTCGCAGGCGTGCCTCATGTTCGCTGTTGACTGCGCTATAACGCATGCCCTTGATGAACAAAAAAAGGCACAGTGTGGACAAAGCTATTAATTAATACGAAAGTGTCGCAAATCTGTATTTATGTATTTATTCTCCAAAAAAACGACAAGCTGACTTTTTATAACTGCATAATAAGATTGCGTTGACATCGGCTTGAATATAAATGAGGAATATAATAATTTTGTAGTTTCATTATACAGGTATCAAAACTGTATTAGGGCTGGTTTACATTATTCCAATCCAGTGACCCAATTCAGCGCTGACTGCTACTGGAATAATGTAAACTGGCACTGGAATGTTAGATATAACCCATCAAGCCCCGTACGAGCACCAGTGATCGTGACAACAATAAAATACAATGGCATTTCCGAGAATCCCCGATCGAAGGATATAGCAGAATTGAATTACGAGCACTGACAAGTCTCTACTCTGACCAATTTACTTTAGCTACCTAGATACATATTAATATGCCAATGTACTAATATTTCTCACCCTGAATGCCTCCGTGGTCTAGTGGTATAGAGCGCGGCTCTTGACTCGGAGGTCGTGGGTTCGATTCCCGCGTTGAAAACATGATATTTCCAAGTTTGGTTAGGACAATGCAGGCTGATCACCTGATTGTCTGACAAGTAAGATGATCCATGCGTCGGATGGGCATGTAAAATGTCGGTCCTGCGCCTGATCTCTCGCCAGTCGTGTCGGTCTGCCGTCCCACTGGGTTATGAGAGTAAAGGAATAGAGAGTGCTCTTGTGTACTGCACACAGACTTGGGCACTATAAAATTACTCCTCCGTAACTGGCCTGGTTTCAATGAAACCGGCCACCGTCACCGACACCGGTGTGGGAGCTATTTCTAACCCTGCACAGTGTACGTGTTGCAGCTTGCATAACTTAAAATCTCTATTACTAAAACTGTGAAATGTGCCTACATAAAAACGGACTTTTCTGTTCAAAATACTCAGAAGACAAATGTTCTAAGTTTATGTGGTTATTCACCTGTTTTCGCCCGCATGTGCGTGAAACTTCCTAAAAGGTATAAGTGCCGAGTCTGATCTTTTTGTTTAAACACAATTTCATACTCTCAGGGGAAAATAACTTTTCCGACATAGAACCAGGTAGGAATTTTGCCCATAAAATTGAGGTTAATTGGGGCAATTAATATAATGGCCGTAGATTAATATAATATCTTGATTAAGCAAGTACTAATTTTCGGATTATAACGTACTTAGGTTTAATTATCTAGGAGTGATTGCTGTAACTGTAGGAGCTAAATGGTAAAAGAGGAACTGTTCTCAAAACAGCTATAATTATGATCTCTTAATTCCTCGATCGTGGAAAAACGAGACACAATAGCCTTTCTATTGTTATCGCGCGCACCGGTGCTCGAATGGGGGTTGATGGGAGCGATATTTAAGTAAGGTAGTAGTACATAAAGTATTCCTAGGCCGAGTTTCAAGCTTACTTATCCACATAAATATTACATGAAGCTTGAAACCCAATCAAAATGAAAATCCGAAGGAGACCTATGAATCTCTGCAGAATCGTATAATTAGCTATAGCGATAGCAAATTAAAATATATGCACTTTAATTTAATTAATATTATCTTTATTACATTGGAGTTCGAGTTACCTGCGCGTGCGCAACTCTATCCGCCAAGATGGCGGGTAGCGCACAGCGCGCG
The DNA here is from genome assembly GCA_963422495.1 of Polyommatus iphigenia. Lineage (NCBI taxonomy): Eukaryota > Metazoa > Arthropoda > Insecta > Lepidoptera > Lycaenidae > Polyommatus > Polyommatus iphigenia. The sequence continues at coordinate 29,719,692 of OY730185.1, read as the reverse complement.
CGGCGTATCCGACACGCTCCGTCGGCCAAGCGTGAACCGTTTTTTTCTATATAAACATTGTTCGCAGCAGAGAAATCGGCCGCCGTAACTGTGGCCATTGTTGTACGCTTTAAATGCCGGGAATATTAGAGCGTGGTATGGTACAGTAATGGACTATGCTAGATTTACTTTTTTTTAATACGATAATGTCGCAAAAGGTTTTATGGCGTTGAACTTTGTTATGCAACTTAGTTTTTTAGGGCTCCGCCTCCGTAGTAAGTAAGGAGCCCCTTATAATAAGCTATGCTCTTAGGTTGGCTATTTCATATAGCAAAAGGATCGCGTGATTTTATATCCAGAACATAACACGACAGAATTTGTGTTGCACCATAGCTTCCCAAATCGTTTGATTATGAAATTATGGTAAACCCAAAGGGAGATCTTTCGAGACCAAGCATACCGCCTGTATGCTTGTTCAGGACGAAGACTAGTAAAATTTTAGCTGTCGTATGTTATGTCCTAAATACCGCTGTACCTACATACAAAACTTAGAAAGTTCGATGAAGAATGTGCTAGTTGACATCTTGAAATCCCCAACCACTAGGTGACTAGGCTAAGCTAACTACACTCACTAGACACAAAAGGTGAAACACAACGCTATTTTACTCCAATTTTCTATGACGTCGTAATTCATTGATGCTGCAATAAAAATAGTACGAGAGCATTGGCAAGATCATGAGTGGAGCAGTGGTGGAGGCCATAAAGGAAGATCTTTCGACCAAGCCAAGTTTTATTGGTACAACCCACTTTACTGTTTCAGTTGTCGTTCATCCTCTTGAGCCTTGGCTTTTGCTAGTTACTCTTACTACTTATTAGAACCAAAAACATAATATTTGTACACTCTACTCTTTATCTTTCTCTGTTACTAGATACATATACCTATCGTTTCCGTTTCATTTGTTGGTATATTATCCCTTGTTTAGGCCCGCTCAGGCGCGTCTTCGAATGACACATATTATCTATATGCGCATACGCAATCAGCCCGCATTTAAAGTTTCTTTGTTAACGTAACGTTAAAGCGAATGTAATCGGTATTTTATAATAACTTAGGGTTATCGCCTGTCGGTGGCTTAAAGACTTGGAGGCCGTAGCTTAGGTTAGATTTTGACTCTAGCTGGCGCACCTAGATTTCGTCTCTACGAATATTAATAACTTAACTGTAATTAAATGGCTTATAACCACTCGACAGTGGCATGCAAAATGGCAGATTTGTCATGTCTGTGGCGCCCTGAGGGGGTTTCGCCTCATACCGACGTTTCTACACGACCAGCATACACTAAAACTGCAATTTCTTGTTCCTTGGTCTTGCAGGAGCCCATAAAAGGATCTAAATCATTTTTAAATTAAATTTTCTACCCTGAAAATAGTACTTTTATAATATATTTGTCAGTAATAATGTTATACAGCTGGTATAATTACTGGGTAGTCCAGTGGCGAAGCCTCCATAGAACACGATTCCTACCGGCTTACCTTGGCCAATTTTAATATATAAATTTTTTATTATTAATAATTATAGCTTACCCCGCTTCCTACAATTTCATAAAAATAATTCGCCATGTATTTAAAATCACGCAAACGCACACATACCCGTTTTTACGATCGCACTCAGAACGCGTACGTACTGCTCCATAGTGTGCGGCGGCCGCGCGGTGGCCGGGGAACTCGCTCAAAACATCGGGAATCCAAATATTTGAAATGTATGAAATTCACGCACACATACACATTACTACTACATGCAAACGACTCGTCGATATTGTCGAACAACAAGCCGATCCCACATAGCCTACCTAGTCTTTATTTGTCATGTGTTAAGGTTTAGTTTCGCATGTTTCGCTTTAAAAGATTTCGTCCAATCACAACAGAGCTAATTGCAGCGGCCGACCGGCGCGTGCTGTCATTTCAATTCACTTAAACAATTATATTACGCGCTCATTTGCACTCATTTTATACTGTTATTATTGTAATATGCAAAATTTTGTTTATTAAGTTAGTGGGCTAGCTTGATTGTAATATTATATAGTTTAAAAGAATCGAAAGTAGTGAAATTTTACTTGCCAAGTGTTGTGTTGTGTTTTTGTTTGTTTTTAATTTGTCGTGACACGGTTAGGTGAGAAATGGCAGCATTAGTACAAATTGACTGTTGTCTTACGGATTACCTATTAAATGACTTAAATTCGTTCTCAAAACAATCGTTCGAAAATAAAAAACATATCATTAAATAAGGACGCGCGCATCCCTATATGAAAATTGATTATAGGCGTAAGGATGGGTTTTTCAAACATTTTCACAGTTCAGTGTATGATAAATATAATTGGATAGCGGGCAGTTGCAAATTAAATAAGTTATTTTGTTTTCCATGTTTGCTGTTTTCCGATACAAATAGTGCTTGGAATAAAACGGGTTTCTCAGACATCAATAATTTGACCAATTCGGCTTGGAAACATACTCAAACCGAAAAACATTTACGCAGTTGTATATTATTACACAATTTTGGAAATAGTAGAATAGAAACATTTCTCGGAAATAATTATGAATCCCATAATCGAAAAGTGGAACGTAATCGAAACTTAATGAAACGTTTAATAGACACTGTTGTTCTTCTTGGAAAACAGGAGTTATCTTTCCGCGGGCATAGTGAAAACGTTAATTCAGACAATCGTGGCAATTATATAGAAACATTATTTTATTTAAGTAAGCACGATAGCGTTATAGACTCCCATCTTGAACAATGCTCATCTACTTCACACTCCGTGTTTACCGGTCTATCGGGAGACATTCAAAATTATCTTATACAATGCACCGCGGCGGTAATTTTAGACGAGATTAGACGTGAGATTAGCCATGCCAAATTCGTTTCAGTTATGATTGACGAAACCCCAGATGTCAGTCATAGAGAACAGCTGTCTGTTATATTTCGTTATTTGTCCGAAAATGGTCTGGAAGAAAGATTTGTAGGTTTTTACGACGTTAGCGAAAGCCGGACTGCGACTGTATTAGCGACTCAGTTGCTCGATATTCTTGAACAATATCGATGCAAAGACAAACTGATCGGTCAGACATATGACGGTGCCGCCGTTATGTCAGGTGAACGTGGAGGCGTTCAAGCACTAGTACGGGGTCAATGCCCTCTCGCGCGTTTCGTACCGTGTTATGCTCATATTCTTAATTTGGTTTTAAGTAAATCTTTAGAAAATATTTCAGAATTAAAATAATTTTTCGGGCATATCAATGGAATTGTCAGGTTTTTCAACAAATCGTCGAAACGGTCAAATCTTTTAAAACAGTTTTCCGACCGTCGTATGCCTGGAGTAGCCGAAACACGGTGGCATTATCATTCGCGCATTATTAATGTTATATTTAATTGCAGGTTAGATATGATTGAAACCTTTAATCATATAGTAGATAATCCCCAATCGTGGGATGTTGATTCTATATCCATGTCGGAGTCGTTTGTAACTAAATTAGAAGATATGCAGTTTTGTTTCCTTTTGCATATTTTTTCAGAGATTTTTGCCAGAACTGACATTTTGTTTGCTTTGCTTCAAAGCAAACAAGTCGACATCGAAATCTCAATCAGAGAAATTGGTGCATTTCAATCTTGGTTATCAGAAGAGTTTTTAAAACAATTTGATTTTATTTTCAATAGTATTCAGGAATATTGTGAACCACCACGACGGCGCCGGCGGATGGATACAGAAATTGACTTGAAAACACAATACAAGCGTTTATTCGTTGAAATAATAGATAACATCAAAAGCCAAATAAACTCCCGTTATTCATCGTTTCAAAACTTAACTTTTCTTGATTTAGTCAATAAGTCTAAATACGCGAGTTACCGTAGTAGTTTTCCCGAGGAAAGTGTGTCTGCATTAATATCCGAATTCCCGAATAAATTTGATTTTCACGCATTAAAAAACGAATTGAAAGTTTTATACAGTACTTCAACATTTAATAATTTAGATATCTATGAACTTTATTTACATCTTTTTAAATCCGCATTGAGTGAAGCTTTTCCTCAGCTTTTAATGTTATCTCAAATTGTTTTGACTCTTCCTGTATCGGTGGCTTCCGCTGAAAGGTCGTTTTCGGCATTGAAGCGAATTCATACCTATACACGAAACAGCCAAAGTGAGGCTAGATTGTCAAATCTCGGTGTGATTTCAATTGAAAAACATGTATTATTAAAATTGCATCAAAAAATCGACTTTTATGATAATGTTTTGGCACATTTCGTAAAGAAAAACCGTAGAATTATGTTAGAATATAAATAATAATTCTTAGGTAATTTTTCAGGTTGTAGAATAGGAATATTAAATAACGACGACAGACGACAAATAACAAAATTAAACATTTAGGTACGTATTTCTGCTGATATTTCTTTGCTACTAGCTTTTGCCCGCGATTTCGTCTGCGTGGACTTCAGACAGGTAGCCTATGTTCCTTTTCATGTTTGACATGGGATGCATGCAAAATTTCATCTAAATCCAGTTTTTGCATGATTGAGTAACAAACATCTACACTGGCAAGTCAGGATTCACTTATTTTTGGTGTGTGAGTGTGAGTGACGTGTGCTTAAAACGGCTTTTTTTAAAGCCACTTTTATCATACTCGACATGCACTGTTCATATAATACCAGTGATGTCATGTATGGTGAAGGTGGTGAATACTAACAACACTAACACTGCATGCAACGCACACAATGCAAGCAAAGCACCCTAGTAGTTATGGAAAAGGTAAACTAACACACTTAATACAGGTATGTAATTTATTGCACGTTTTTTTTACAAGAATTGAAATTTTGCTTATTCACGAGTTAGCCGTTTTTTGGTCCGGCTTTACCTTTATTTTTTTTCACCCCACGCCACTGCTGGGTACCAAAATGTTCAGTAGATTTTGGGTCATATTTTAATAATAAACCACTATTTAGCGAGCTAAGAGTATTTATTTATAACTTTATAGTATATTTACAAAATAATATCACTCAAGTCATGACTCTCATACAAATATTTTATAAAATCAACGATTTAAGTACAGGACAAAAATGGAGGCTGCCTCTCAAACAGCTTCAAGTAGGCTGTGTAATATGTCGGCACTACATATAGGCGAACGCGTTGGCCTACGCGTTGGCCAACGCGTCGGCCCAATGTGTAGAACGGGCGACTCGCGCGTTGGCGGTAGGTATTTAGACGTTGGCCGACGCGTTTTGTCGGCACTACATATAGGCGAACGCGTTGGCCGACGCGTTGGCCAACGCGTAGGCCAACGCGTTCGCCTATATGTAGTGCCGACATTACATGATATCTTAAAGTCATTTCATACTCTAGGCATTACAATATTATATAAACAATAAATTAAGGTTATTATCTATCTGGGTGGTACAAGAGCATCAATATCGTAGGTTCAGTAAATGATATGTAGGACTTTACACAAAAAGATATCTCTTTTGTTCATGAAAAATCCTACCTTGATACTAATGTAATTTACGAAATAAGTAGTAACTTTTATCCACAGAAGTTTGATTTTCTTATAAATATAATAAACAAAGTACAAAATAAAATCCTCCAAATTACAAGAATTAAAGGAAAACTGAGTAGAAACATGAAAAGAAAACTTGCAAAAATGCGAAAATTTTCTTAAGTGAGTGTAAGATTAGTATGGATAAGACCTTTTTCATCTAGTACTTGGATGCATTGTGCAAGCGTTTGTAACCCAAAATGTAACCCAAAATCAATGCCTCTTTTATTGCACAGCCAACTACTTCTATTTCAGTCACAAATATCACGCACGCGGGAGAGCCATGGTTCGGCACGAATGGGCCGGCTCGACCGGAGAAATACCACGTTCTCACAGAAAACCGGCGTGAAACAGCGCTTGCGCTGTGTTAAGCGCTGTTTCACGCCGGTTTTATACAAATAAATATTTGTTAATTCTTCGTAATATTCCAATCGTAATATATATATATATATATATATATATATATATATATATATATATATATATATATATATATATATATATATATATATATATATATATATATATATATATATATATATATATATATATATATATATATTTTTAATCAAAAAGTAATAAATAAATTTCGACTCGCACTTGTCCGTTTATTTTTAAGTCTTTTTGTCTCAATGCCTCCTTTCTTGTAATCCAACAACAAAATGATTCCGGCTATTCCATGTTATGCGAACATTCTAATATCTGCCATTAAAACTCAGAGGAGGCGTCTGTGGTCTGTGGATACGGGTTGTCACCTGTCTGTGACGAAACCCTTTCGGGGCTCTAATCGGACGGTACTAGTTTTCGTCATTATTTATAAAATATAGAACGTTCTATTAGTGGTAGAGTTTAGTTAAACGAAACTACGTTAAATTATCATTACAGTAAAGTAATATGAACTGCATAAATATGTTATTTAATGTTCGAAAAGCCAAAATCATTGTGCGAGTAAGGGCCAGGCACGGGTTAGATTGCCGTTTTAACTCTTTTTGTTGTTCTACTTAGAACAACGAGTTGAACAACGAGTCCATCCCATTCTACCAGCTTTACTACCAGGTTTACGGTTGCTTCTGCAAATGTGAAAAAATTCACGGGAGTAGGAAATATGCTGAATTTAAAAGGATTTGCTTCTATTAATGTGAAAAAATTTACGGGACTAGGAAATATGCTGAATTTAAAAGGAAAACTATCACGGCTAAGAAGACTTAATAAGTTATTTTTTTAGTAATAGTCGGTCACCCAAACAACTATTCGGAAAAGTAACTATATAAAGGAATTTTTCGATAAGGTTCCTTTGAATGCTACTAATATGATGTTGTTACTTGTTAGTAGTGTAAAATACGTTTTATAAATGTAAATTCATTGACCGTACAAAAATGATCAAAAACTAGCGTTACAACGGAACCCTATATTGTGCGTGGCCCGATACGCACTTGGCCAGTTTTCTGAAGGATTTCAAACATAATATTATATTATGTACTACCAAAAAGCTGGTTCCGAAGGTGCTGTACAGAAACTGAGGAAAAGGGACTCGCGGAATGGCAAGTAATATCCATAGATTACAATAGCCGTTTTAATACAATAATTAAACGTTCCATTGTGTGAACTCGCTAGAACGGCGAATTCGCTCGAATTCGCTCGAACGGCGAATTCGCTCGAATTCGCTAGAACGGCGGATTCGCTCAAATTCGCTCGAACGGCGAATTCGCTCGAACGGCGAATTCGCTCGAACGGCGAATTCGCTCGAACGACGAATTCGCTCGAATTCGCTCGAACGGCGAATTCGCTCGAATTCGCTCGAACGGCGAATTCGCTCGAATTCGCTCGAACGGCGAATTCGCTCGAACGGCGAATTCGAACTGTTATATCCCAGCCCTGTAAGGGTAAATGCTGATAACAAGCTGTATCAGCATTTTGGTGGTTAGTTATAGGTCTCAGTAGTTCGGAGCGGAGCTCAGTTGGCTTCGAGACTTCATCCGTGACGGTTCTGCCTAAGGGTCCCAGTCGTAATATTTGTGAATTCCAAAGTGAAATAAATTGTGTAATTAAAAAATCTTTTTTTAAAAAGACATTTCGAAAAAGGGCCCTAACATATTTGGTGGCAGCGGTGGGATACGGAAATCCCCAGTGTCTAAAAAAGCTATCAGGAAAATTAACCTAAAGTGAATAAAAAATCCGTCAGAAAAATATATAAATTTTCTCGAGTGAAAGTGCATGTGTCAACTCCGCCAACTCCATCCGTTATCCAGTGATTATCCAGTGATCCAGTGAAAATTAGTGAAATCAGAAAGAAAATCTGTATCAAAGTGTTAAGTGCCAAATCCGTTGTGTAATAAAATCTGTGATCTAGTCATCCCGTCGGGCATGCATCGAGTCGCCGTGCAGCTTATTGTCGCCGCCCACGCGCTAGTTCTGTGAGTCTTGGTCATTGTTTATATAATTCAGCCTTCTAGGGTTACTTAGGGTTCAGTGGTCCAATAAATTAAAACCTTTATATTAATTGTATATTAATTGTTACTGTGTTTAAATAATTTAAGTTTAAATCTTTATTTTCAATATGGCGAAATCCGATAAGTCAGCAGAACAACAGCTAAAACTTTCGATACCGGTAACCGATCCGGAAGCCGGTCCATCTGGGCCGACCTCACCTAAATCAGCATTGCCAAAAGGCGCTAGTGCCACGATGATCGAACTAGATTTAAATACGCTCTTTAAATTTATTAAACCGTTTGATGGTTCTCGCGAGAGTGTAAACTCATTTATAATAAATTGTAATAACGCCTACGACTTAGCTACCGAAACACAAAAGCCAATTTTGTTCAGATACATCTATAGTCAATTGCAGGGCAAGGCTGAGACTGCCTGCTCAGTAAAAGAATTCAAAAAATGGGAATAATTAAAAGAATTTTTACAAAATCAATTCTGTGAGCGTAAACACTACGCCCACATACTCATGGACTTGCAACTTGCAAGAAAGTAAACAAGGTCCGAATGAAAATGTTATGCAATACTCTCTGCGCGTAGAAACCTATCTTTCACAACTTTTAACAGACGTAACACTATCGCATTGTCCTTTAAAAGAAATCCCGGGTCGTTCCGCGGCCATGGAGGACCTCGCGCTCCATCATTTCCTTATAGGTTTACATCCGCGTATTTCAAATATTGTGCATTGTAAAAGTCCGCGAAATTTGAATGAAGCAATAAATATTGCTATTTCCGAAGAACGTATCCAACAAACTTTGTATAAGCGGCCTCAGTTAGAACCAAGGGCTAGTAATAATAGCCAAAATAATTTTAGAGCCAGACCATCTCAACCTAGATCTTATGGACAACCGAATACATCTCGTTTCCAACCTTCGACGTATCAACCGAAATTCAATTCGCCGAGTGGTAATTTTAATAATAATAATCCTGATAAAACTCCGTCAGCATTCTGCCGTTATTGTAAAATTCCGGGCCACGATATTAGAGACTGCGCTAAGAGAGAATATAATAATAATCGGTTCAATAATAAATTCCGTCAACAACCAAACCGAATGAATTTTGTAGCTGAAAATAATGATGACGAATATAATGCAACGGATGACTCATCCCAATCCAATGATAACAATTTAAACTAAATCCCGTCTCGCTCTCGTGTCGTGCGGGACCAAATAAGTCTGAAATCGACACGAAAACCTATTCTAGCGTTATACGACAGGGTAACCAGCCCCAAAATGGAAACGCCCATATTAAATCTCACAGCACTATACAACAGGGTAACCAGCCCCAAAATGGAAACGCTCAAATTAAATTCCATAGCGCCATACAACAGGGTAACCAGCCCCAAAACGGAGGTGCCTCCAAATCATGCATCACACAGCAGGGTAGCCAGCCCCAAATCGGAGATGCAAATATTCGAGTCACGCAGCAGGGTAACCAGCCCCAAACCGAAGACTCCCTCGTAGTCGAACCTGAAAAAAAAGAAATATATGAGATTAATATCGATACAACTAAAAGACGCTTACCTCATGTGCTTGTAGAATCCCAGGTGTCAGATATTCCTTTATCCTTGTTGGTCGACTCAGGTTCGTCGATCTGCTTACTGAAAGAAAGTCGTATATTAAATAGCCAAAAATTAATTAAAGAGCCTATAAAACTTAAAGGCATTGATCCTGGCGATGAGCCGACCCTTACAGAAGGTCATTTTCAATTAAAACTAAAATTTAATGATAAGAAACCGTTAGCATTTAAATTTCATGTAATCAAAGATATTAGTTTGCCGTATGACGGAATTATTGGTACAGACTTTTTGTCCCAGTTCGGCTGTAAAATAGATTACACAAATGACACTTTAAAGATAGGAAAATTAGAAATAAAATTACTTTTCACTGAGCCATTTTTTATTGTTCCACCTAGAAGCGAAGCCGTTATTGAATGCTCAGTGCAACAAACTAATTTAAAAGAAGGTATTATCGCTGATCAGCATCTTACAAAAAATGTACTTATATCTAATTGTATTGTTAAAATTAAAGATAATTATCGTATTAATTTAACTGTTGCCAATACTTCTGAAAATTATGCTCATGTCAAAAGAAATCTTAACCTTACTGTTGAACCTTTAAATTTAAATAACATGTGTTCCGTGAATTCGAATAATTTGTTTACTCCAGAAAGATCCGAAGCTGTAATTAAAGAACTTCGAACCGAACATTTAAATTCGGAGGAGCGTAACTCTCTTACCAACCTGTGTAGCCAATATCCAGATATTTTCCACTTACCTAATGACCAGCTTACTTATACCTCTGCAATAGAGCACACAATTAGAACAGACAGTAATGTTCCCATCCATACCAAATCATATAGGTTCCCCGAATGTCACAAACAAGAAGTAGAAAAACAAATAAATCAGATGCTTGAACAAAATATAATAGAACCGTCATCCTCTCCTTGGAGCTCACCCATATGGGTAGTTCCCAAAAAATTAGATTCCAATGGTCAACGCAAGTGGCGTATCGTAATAGATTACAGAAAACTTAACGATATAAGTGTAGGTGAAACATATCCTATTCCACAAATTTCCGAAATCCTAGACCAACTTGGTAAAAGTAAATATTTCACAACCCTCGACTTAGCTTCCGGGTTCCATCAGATTCGTATTTCAGCCGATGACGCACCCAAAACTGCATTTTCTGTTCCTCAGGGTCACTTCCAATTTAACCGTATGCCATTTGGCCTCAAAAACGCACCAAGTACATTTCAAAAATTAATGAATACCTGCTTATCAGGACTACAAGGAAGCCGGTGTTTCGTTTATTTAGATGACATTGTAATTTACTCATTTGACTTTGAATCACACATAGATAATCTTAAAGCCGTATTCGATAAGCTCCGTAAATTTAATCTGAAATTACAACCTGAAAAATGTCAATTTCTTCGTAGGGAGGTAGTCTATTTAGGACACACAATCGGTGAAGATGGTGTAAGGCCAAACCCAAAATTAACAGAAGCCGTAACTAAATTTCCTACACCAAAATCACCTAAAGACGTAAAGTCATTTCTTGGACTTGTATCCTACTATCGGAGATTTATCCCTAACTTCTCTAAAATAGCAAAATCACTTACTAATCTACTGAAAAAGGATGCGCCATTTTCTTGGAAGGAAGAGCAACAACTTGCCTTTGAAACTCTTAAACAAAACTTAATTAGTGCCCCTGTATTAGCTTATCCTGATTATAGCCAACCCTTCATACTTACCTGTGACGCATCAAATTATGCCATTTCAGCAATCCTATCCCAGGGTCCAGTCGGCCAAGATCGCCCCATAGCTTACTCCTCTAGAACCTTAAATAAAGCCGAAACAAATTATTCTGTTACTTTAAATCTTTGAAATCCTAAAGAAAATTCGTAATGAATTACTCGTATTTGGAAGCACTAATGAGACAGGTATATCCGATATGAAAAATCCTTTTGAGAAGCATTCATTTATAAAGATATTTAATATATTGACTTACCTTTTTCATAACACGCAGATTAAAATTAAGATATATCATAATAAAATTATTTTCCCAGTTCCAACTGAAATAAAGAAAATTTTACACGATAATCATGATATCCCGATCGCTGGCCATTTAGGCTCAGCTCGCATGTACAATAGGATAAAAGAAGTTTATTATTGGAAAGGAATGCGTAGCGATATAGAAGCATATGTTAAGCAGTGTAAGTTATGTCAGGAAAATAAAGCGTTCCGCCAAATAAATCGCGCGCCAATGCAGATAACTAGTACTTCTACGGAACCCTGTCAACGCGTAGCTCTCGATATTGTCGGCCCGCTTCCCGAAGCTGGCCCCGGTAAATTAAAATATATATTAACAGTTCAAGATGACCTTACGAAGTTTTCCTCGGCATATCCAATTAGAAGTACAACTGCGGAAGAGACTTGCGAATGTCACTTACACTATATTTCAATTTTCGGCATACCTAAAATGATCCTTACGGATCAAGGAACAAATTTTACGTCGGGTCTCTTCAAAGAGACATGTAAATTCTTAAAAATAAAAATCTCTGGGCTTCACCCTATCATCCGCAGACGCAAGGGGCTCTTGAACGTAGCAATTCAACCCTGAAAGAATATTTAAAGTCATACATAAATGAAGAACAGTCAAACTGGCCTCGATACATATATACAGCTGTGCTAGCTTATAATACATCCGTCCATTCTACAACTCATTTTACACCTTACGAACTAATGTTCGGCACAAAACCATTTATTCTCAATTCTATTTATGATGAGTCACCCGGAGCTACATATCCCGAATATGTCCGTATGATGCAAAATCGTCTTAAATATTCCAGGCAAAAGGCTATCGAATTTATTAATAAATCAAAAGAAAATTCCAAGACTTATTATGATACACGATCACGCCCAGTCAGCTATCATGCTGGCGACTATGTTTATGTTAAGAACCATTTAAGAATGCGTAAAGCTTTGTCCCCGGTCTGGAAAGGCCCCTATAAAATTATAAAAATAAAGGGTAACAACACGTTAACCCTATTAATTAATCGACGACACGTCGTACATCACTACGATCAAGTTAAACCTGCCCAAGTGCATTCACACATTGTATTTTTACATAGTTATTACAATTAATTATAGCAAGATATTTATTCTTGCAGAGCACATCAGCACAATGATTACGTTGAACAATTTAAATCAAGCCCAGGAATCTACTTCGATTATCTCGGCAAACTCAGCGCTACAAACGGAAAGTTAAACATTTTAATGCCATTGGACCTGTCCCACTTCAATTCACATATTGAAAATATAGATTCAGCTCTTACATTAGTTAAGGATCTTTGTGTTAAAACGACATTCAACAATGTCGATTGCCACCACCTCCTCGAGCCGCTTGCTGTTAGATTTAATGACATGTGTAAAGAATTTGATTCTGTATCTCACTTAGTAACTAGGAAATCAAAACGTGCTTGGGTGAGTGGCATAGGCTCAATCATAAAATATGTATTTGGAAATTTGGACGAAAACGATGGTCTTAAATACAATGAGGCCATAGACGTATTATTTAAAAATCAAAATAAATTGGCATATCTTATTAAAAACAACATTTTAATTACTACCTCTACAATTTCGATGTTTAATGATACTGTAAATAAAATCAGGTTAAATGAACTAAATTTAAATGATGCTATCGACAAGCTCTCCGTTCAAGTCCGTAATATATCTATAATCACTGATGAACTCTGGTCTCAGATGAGCATCAATCAAGTAATTAGTCATTTAGAAACTTCAATTTTAACACTGTCTTTCCAACTGGAAGACGTCACAAATGCTATTTTATTCAGCACACAAAATATTTTGCATCCCTCTTTAATAACGATACAGCAACTTTTTAGAGAACTTGCCGATAAATATCAGCACTTACCCAATAATATGAAATATCCCGTGAGCCTTGACATTGCCTCAATGAATGTCATTTTAAGCATTTCTAAGTTAAGCACATACTATGTAGATAATAAGATATTTTTTGTTCTTCAAATTCCGTTAGTGTCAATTAAGGAATTTATGTTATTTCACAATATAGGACTACCGACCCCGCATGACTCTAGCCCTAATTCTTTCAGTTTAATTATTCCAAATTCTAAATATATAGCAATGACCAAGGACAAATCCCAGTACTGCATTTTGGAAGATTTAAATAATTGTGATTACTTTTTAAACGGAAATTATATTTGTGACGTGTCAAACATTTATGTAACAAAAACAAAACCAACTTGCAAAACAGAATTTATGAGCAAAGTAATTAATACAGTTCCGGAAAATTGTGAAACTAAATTAATTTTTGGAGATTTAGATATCTGGAAACCACTTAAAAACAATAAGTGGATTTTTGTACAATCAGTACCCGGCAAAGTGTCCGCATAGACTGTAGAAATAGCGAAACACACGAAATTAAAATTTTAGGTACAGGTATTATGTCTCTCCCTAATAATTGTATCGGCTACCATCAGAGTACCACGCTTGTAACTCAGCACAATCATATTTTTAACTCTAGCATTGAAATCGGAGTGCCCGATTTCAACCTTATTAATGATAGCTGTTGTAATATTAAGAAATTAAATTTAAGTATGAAAAATGTGACCCCTATTAAACTACAAAACTTTGATTTAGATAACATTAAATTTAATAAACAAATATTTCTTAAAACTCCTGAGGACTCAATTATCCTAGAGGATCCTCATATAGTTCAATATGGGACACATTACTCTATTGCTGTTATTTTTAAAATTGTGTTAATTTTTATTTACTCTCTGTTTAAAATTTATAAATGTGTAAAACCTGGCAGCAGAACCGTAAAATTTAGCATAGCAAAGAAAGATAATAACATTTCTAAAGATACACAGTGTAATATAATACAAACCAATGATCAGGAACAGGACGTCATAGAACTTGAAAATATAAATAACATAAGAAGTAAATTTTAAAAATTTCAGCTTTTTAGATTTTCGGTTGTAACTTCGTCGTTTCCTCGAAGTTACATCTTAGGGGGGAGGTGTTATATCCCAGCCCTGTAAGGGTAAATGCTGATAACAAGCTGTATCAGCATTTTGGTGGTTAGTTATAGGTCTCAGTAGTTCGGAGCGGAGCTCAGTTGGCTTCGAGACTTCATCCGTGACGGTTCTGCCTAAGGGTCCCAGTCGTAATATTTGTGAATTCCAAAGTGAAAGAAATTGTGTAATTAAAAAATCTTTTTTTTAAAAAGACATTTCGAAAAAGGGCCCTAATAGAACGAATTCGCTCGAACGGCGAATTCGCTCGAATATAACAAAATAGCCATGGCGGGCATATATATATATATATATATATATATATATATATATATATATATATATATATATATATATATATATATATATATATATATATATATATATATATATATATATATATATATATAAGGCAGCTGTTTAACAAAATAAAGTATTACTCATATGCATTATCATATGGTAAAGTGCGTAATCAGGGTTACTATTAGTTTGAAATAAAAAGTCTAGTAAAATTGGTCGATTGGCCATTCAAGCACTAGGGCGGCGATAAGTTTATGTTAAGAGCGGGCTGCCAAATTTTGCTCTTTTCTATTATTAGAAAAGAGCAAAATTTGGCAGCCCGCCCGCCCGCATACTTATGTACTACGATCCCGGAAGACGATTGACTCAAATGAAATTGAGATTTATTTAATCATTGTATATTTATCTGATATTTGGCTAACGGAAAATACGATTCACTTATTTTGACTCGATAGTTATATTTTTCGAAATTATGAATATTTCTGGGCTTTTCAACAAATACATGTTACACTTATTGAATTACTATCATTAAATAACTTGCACTACTACAATCACTTTATAAAATAATAGCTAAAGGAAATATTAGTATTGTATTTAATTTTTAAGTACCTAATCATCAAAAGCATTTTTGGGACTTACGACCTTTACTTTCGTGCTATAATGCAGAAATCGTTGTCACGCGATATATATTATATTATGTATAAGCATTAGTTTTTCTGGGAATATCAGATGATTACTATTTGAAGTTCTATAGATAATATTGTGTTAGTTTTTCTGGAAATGCCAGATGATCACAGATCTATATGTAGATACAAAATAAAATTAAAATCGGCTGAAGTGGAAGTTCCATATTTACTAGTAGCTTTAAAAGTTTTATTGTTTATTATTTCTAATTTTTTATCACCAGCGACATTTGATAAAGTATCTAAGATTTACTTAACTTTATTGTGTATTATGTTAGAAAAGTTACTTTTTGTACCACTGCAATCGTTAAAGGTCTTGTGTGAGAAGTTATTATTTTAGGCTTATTTTTTCAGTTTGTTTTTATTAAGTTTTTTGCGATATTTAATTTTATTTTGACACTCGGAGTTATGTATCTCTATTAAATGAGTCGCAAAGAATATAATTAATTATCCTAATGAGCTTTTGTATAGTTTAATTATTTAGCAAAACTAAAATTTTAGATGGTTGTATTTCTATACTGTAATTTCTGTTCTACATTGAAAGATATTACATAATTCAATTAATGTTGTAACATTAAGGGTTGGACCTCATCTGGCAGCACGGAATCGCCTTTTTCCGTCGCCCTTTCTCTTTCTGTCGCTTAGAACTGCCATTTGCTAGACCAAGACAGAAAGCATAATGCGATAGCACGCGGCGGAATCCTCGAGGCGATCGCATTATGCTTTCTGTCTCGGTCTAGCAAATGGCAGTTCTAAGCGACAGAAAGAGAAAGGGCGACGGAAAAAGCCGATTCCGTGCTGCCAGATGAGGTCCAACCCTAAGACTCAAGAGAGTAAGTAATACACAAGGATTTTTATCTTAATTAATATATAATGTCAATGTTGGTTGATGCAAAGCAATGATTGTACAAAAATCATATATTAAGTTTAATTAATGTTTGTAAGTATAGGTACATATAGATATTACAAATATGGAGTTTCTTATCATCACTCACAAAAAATTAGCTTGTTATATAGTAATCACAAAAAAAAATGTTCTAGGGCTCCCGTACTATAGTGCAATACGTAGTTTGTTATATCCGTATTCCGTACTATTCCATGTTATGCGAACATTCTAATATCATCCATTAAAACTCAGAGGTGGTCTGTGGGGCCGCCCGATACGGGTTGTCACCTGTCTGTGACGAAACCCTTTCGGGGCTCTAATCGGACGGTACTAGTTTTCGTCATTATTTATAAAATATAGAACGTTCTATTAGTGGTAGAATTTAGTTAAACGAAACTACGTTAAATTATCATTACAGTAAAGTAATATGAACTGCATAAATATCCACTCGACAGTGGCGAAACCCCCTAACATATTTAACTGATCACCAGCAATAGTAACATTTCACAGACAAAAATATTAAACGATCACCAAAATACAGACCACCATTTTAATGTAAAATGATAACCAAAGATTTAAAACCAAAAAAACCTTAAATGATCACCAAAATTAGTAAATGATCACCAACATTATACTAGCATTTTAATGTATAATGATCACCAAAATTAGTAAATGATCACCAACATTACACTAGCATTTTAATGTAAAATTATCACCAAAGATTTATTATCTCGCTATCATATTTATGCAAAATGACTCCAAATAAATCATTGTTAAACCAAAAAAACCACCAAAATTAGTAAAGGAGCACCAACATTATACGTTAGCATTTTAATGTAAAATTATAACCAAATATATTTTTATTTAGCAATAGCAAGTCTTAGTAAAAGAGTCCCGTTTGTACCCTTTGGGTACGGAACCCTAAAAACGGGATTCTATTACTGAGACTTCGATGTCTGTCCGTCTGTCCGTCCGTCTGTCTTTCTCTAGGCTGTATATCAAGAACCGCTCCAGCTAGACTTCTGAAAATTTAACAGATTGTGTATATCTGTTGCCGCTATAACAAAAAGTACTAAAAACAAAATAAAATTATTATTTAAGGAGGGCTCCCATACAACAAACGTGATTTTTTTGGCCTTTTTTGCTCGATATCAATAATGTCAACCTGTAGGCACATTGATATTTTCGCAAAGGCCTTGATTATAATATGTTTACTTCAATAATTAATAATAATATTTAAAAAATTAAAGGGGGCTCCCAAGTCCGGAGTCCCAACCTATACAAAAACACAATTTTAGGTCTAATTTTGCTCTATAAACGGTACGGAACCCTCCATACGACTCACACTTGGCCGATTATTTTTTTAATGATTTATTTGGACAGAAATATTGCATTGACTTGCTCACAAGGAAATGGCGATAATTTACTATATTTGGTGATCGTTTACTATATTTGAAGGTCGTTTACTATATTTGGTTATCATTTACTTAATTTGGTGATCATTTACTATATTTGGTGGTCATTTACTATATTTGGTGATCATTTACTATATTTGGTGGTCATTTACTATATTTGGTGATCATTTACTATATTTGGTGTTCGATTACAATTTGAAGTGTTAATGTCATGACTAAAATAGCTGGTAGTATTGCAATTTTAGACTTTATTTTTTTGGTATTTAATATCTTTTTTTGGTAAACAAGTTTAGGGTATCAGTGCATATTTTGGTGGTCACTATATTTGTTCCCTAATTAAATTAAGATTTTGACCTAAGCCCCATACAGTATTAGTCAAACTCTTTAATCTTCATTAAATAATGTCTCTCAGTGCAGCCGTTTAAAGTTATGTTATGTTGTTAACTGTTACCAACAGTCTACCTAGAGCCTGTATTCACTTTGATTAATGCGAGTGCAGAAAGAGAGAAATTCTTGCACTTATCAGTCGCTGTCCACACTTACTTTCTCCTGATTACTAATCACCTGCACTTATCTAATCAAAGTAGTTTTTACTATTCGTACAATCAAAGTGAATACATACAATATACATACATGGGCGCCGGCGTGGGGGTGCCAGGTGGTGCAACTGCACCCCTTGGGAATCTCGACGGGATCAACAGGAATTATTGAAATATAAAAAGCCGTCTGTAACCCTATTTACCATGCCGTACAAAAATATTTCGTAATGTTTCGACACTAAATGTATTCTGTTGACGTAAATAGACAGTCACTGCTGTTCGTAAAAAGTAAAAAGAAAAGAAAGAAAACTAAAATCTGCACCCCTTGAAAATTACTTACTTTTGCCGGCGCCCATGCATATTTCGAATTAATCGAATTTCGAACATATTTTGCCTGGTGAGGAATCTTTTAGCGACTCATCAAGACCCATCAAGCCCCATACGAGTACCAGTGATCGCGACAACAATAGAATACAATAGCATTTCCAAGAATCTCCGATCGAAGGATTAATAAATGCCTTCATGAAAATTTATTAAAAAACCTTACTACCTACATACATTAAAAATAATATTTTCTACTCCTCTTATCTTCTTCTGATTAAATTCGTTGCGGGTCCCAAGACAGCTTTAGCATGTCCCTCGGGCTCCCTGAGATCATATCAAAGGGTATTCGTGGTTGGATACCGCTGTCGATCCTGGGACACAGGAGATAAACTGGTGCGAATGTGTGGTGGGCCAAAGCCCGTTAAAAAATACATATAAAATATAACACGGCATAAAAAAGAATTGAAAAATATTATCTCTGAATATTAAAACAAAATTATTATGATATTATTATTGTAAGTATACTGCGACGAATGTCTCTGCTGACTAATACAGAATTTATACATTCACCTCACATCCACCTACTTAAATGTGAGAATTTGTACACTTGTATCGATTACTAAAATTAAATAATCGATATCCATTAAGGCCGTCCCCCGAGCAAACGACCTTGGCCATACATTTGCCGCGTTAACGAGATCGCACCAAAACCCTATTTTTTTACTTATCTTAGTTCAAAATTGACCTAAAAAAATTTAAAACGGGGAATATGTAGTTTATGATATTGTCGATCTATTGGCGTGTGTTTCAAATAAAAGTAATTTGTGAATACTAAGGAGATGCTGAATGTATGCTTGAATTTTAATAAATTGGCAGCTGATATCATGAGTATAATAAACGAAAATAGAAAATTTAAAACTTGGAAAGGAATGTTGAGATACTTAAGATTATTGCTGTATTTTTATTATAACTCTATAGCTTTCAAATTATGAGTTTATAAGGCTCTAAATACGGTAAATTACGGATTCTCCATAGGGAAGGCGCTTTATAGGTTCACCTAGTTGGAGAGGGCATAGACGTTTTACACCTATGTCTATAAAAAAATCGAAGACAATTATATTTCTACTGTAACATTTCTTTTTGCTGATGTATTGATTCACGACTGCAGTAGGTGTAGAGAATTAATGGCTGAATTCTTAACAGCTATAGAATCTTAAAGGAACACTACGTAATAGTTATCTGCTACATAAGCTTTTAAACTTACTTGCAGACATATTTTAGGATATCCATACTAATATTATGCGAAGCTCAAGCCACGCGCCGTGTGTAGGGGGTGGCTCGAACTTAAAATTTTTATACATTATATTTTGTACCTGCGTATTACTAACGTGGCAATTTTTAATAATGGATCTACAATTCTTCATCAATTTGCCACAGGCCGCACTCCCTAGATATGGTATAGTTTACAGTGGTTACAGGTTCATGGTTCTTTCATAAGATTAAAACCGAATCAATTATTAGAACTGGTGAAACTGGTAAAACATACCTATTACCTGGGTGGTAGCGGTACGGCGCCCCGCGGTACAGCTGTGCACGGCTCAGCACGGCTCGGCTCGGCACAGGCCGACGCGGCTCCGCTCGGCACGGCTCTGCTCGGTTCCGCTAGCTCGGCCTGTAGGCTCGGCATCGCTCAGCTCGGCTTGGCTCGGCTCCGCTAGGCTCAGCTCAGCTCGGCCGCCACTACACTGCACCGCACTTGTGTACACACTGCACCGTACCCGCCACAAGGACCTCTCTTGCCTCTTTCAATCTATAAAAACAAAAAAAGTTAAACAACTATTGTTATTTGCACCACAAGTACATAATATTGCTACTGACTTTAATAAATTATATTGTAACAAAGTTGTGTTAGTCGTTTAACTTTTGCTCTAAACTGATTTGCACTTGACCGTTCTTCACACAGTTGTCTTTAGAAAAAACATAGGCGAGAATATGAAAAAAATACGGCTTACTGTACTCACCTGTGTAGTTCCTGTGCTGAGCAAGTGGTCCTACGGAACACAACGACACGATTTCGATCACGAAACAAAGTCGCCAATCTAAACCGAACACTCGCGAGGCAGCTACCGATCGAGGGATGCAACATCAACCTCGGCTGCAGAACGAAACGCGCATAAAAGTCCGAAAACTGTCATGGCTCCGGGATGAGTCCGGACTCATCATCACGACCACGCAACACGGCCTCGAGACTCGAAAGTCGAGACTCGGGACGCGTATAAAAATATAGCGAACTGAGGTGACAGCTAGAAATATTCAACTTGCTGAAGTTTTTTAACCCTAGATAGCTAACCTTCTGGGAGACCCTGTTTAAGCTAACCATCCGTCGAAACGGCGGGTATTAAAAAATGAGTATTTTTATTGAGATTTAACCACTTTCTGGACATGGATTTTTTGTACAGATATATGATGAGCTTAGCAATAAAACAACACTTTGCATATTTACATTTTTTATTTACTTTTGAGACTAAAAATTTTTTCTTAGACCTCTAAAAAAATCGGAACATTTTCAATCAAACTTTTCTTAAACCAAATAAAATAATACTCAAAACAAAACAATCAGTTTTTTTGGCATTATATGGCACATAGAAATATAAAACGTAATAAAAAATAAAATAAACTACTTTTCTTTAGCACATGTGATACAAAAATTGATTTTTTGTTTACCTCATATTGCTACCTTACAATTATAGCAAAATATTATACTTTTGGTCATGCGCTTTTCTTGTAGTAGCATTTCCCACATGTTTTTCTTTTCCGTTTTTATCTTAAAGAATTTTGAAAAGACTCTTCTTCGTTCTCTATTCCCTCCAAAGAAGCTTGGCCCGACGACAACTGCTCTGCGCACTATTGTCGATGGCTGTTTAGAAAGAACGCTTCTAAATATTTATTTTACTAAGCTCTTGGTTTAATAAATTATTTATAGCATCTTAAATTAACGAAAACATGATAAAAATCTAAAAAAAAAACACAGTTTACGTCACAAATAAATACACGCATTTCAGTCGAAAAACTAACGGTAAAGCTAACCAGTTAACCACCCGTCGAAACGACGGGCAAAGTCTGCATATACCGAAAACTATGGCACTTAACTGTACGACGAGTGTGCCACTGTAACGACCTCACCAGCAAATGAGTTAAATAGACGAAACAAAATATTATTCGGACGCGACATAAAAAAAATATGGCGATATAAGTTTGCGCCGCCCGTCGATTCGACGGAGGTTAGCTATCTAGGGTTAAAGTACCCGAAGATTCGTTAATTATTCTTATTTGCGTTGTTCGGAAGTCGGAACAACATTTTTTTAAGTAAGTAACAGAAATAATAATTATTATTTTAAAGTAAAATTTTAATTTCCAACAATGAATACTAAAATTTAAATTTCGAACGCAATTTTTTTTAATGCAATAGGTATGATAAAATGATAATATTTTGTCAGCTTTTACATAACGCGACCGACGCGAGTTACGTAGGTAATCTGTGCTATTACAGAATATTCGACTGTAATGCCTCGAGGAGGCTATGTGGTCGCTGGCCTCGGGTCTCCGACCTAAAAGGGCCAAGGCCAAAAATATCGTGACGATATTTACTAATCAATTTGCCAGAGGCCCCGGATGTTATAGTTACGCCACTGATGACAAGATATTTTTATTTTTGGGACTGGTACCGACTTCAAAATCAGAAGAAATTCGAGTGAAACCTAATACCTACTTACAACAAAACAAAAATTTTGAAAATCGGTTCACAAACGGCGGAGTAATCGTTAAACATACGAGAAAAAATATATATCCACAGCCGAATAATGAATATATTATAACCTCCTCCTTTTGGCTTTTTGTAACGCTAAGTACAATGAGGTTTTTTCTAAAAACAGGGCAACTCTTTAGAAAAAAGTCTCTTTAGGCTCCGGGCTATGAATGTTTTATGCCGCGACGAAGCCTTCTAGCTACGGTGTGACATGTATTCCTTACATAAATCTCTCTAGCATTCATAATTTAGTTTTCAATTTAGGTTAACTTGAATTTAATATAAGTTCAATAAATTCAAAATGAATAGTTTAGGAATGCCCATCTCCTCAGTACTGTTATCGATTCGATTCCTACGTTGAAAAATAAAAGAAATACATATAGTTAGGACTTAGGGCTAAGCAGGCTGATCACGTCCTAATAATTATTGATTATCTCACAAGATTATTGGTCGAATGTGCATTTTTGCTGCTCAACGGTTGGCCCATAATGTCGAAGCAACAGATACAAAAGATAAATACAAAAAAAAAACTAACAAGAGGGACATATTCGTAAATGATTGACTGTGTAAGTTGATTTAACTGCTTCGCCATCAAGGCAATATAACAATAATTAAGGCGAGGCCTTGATAATTTGGCTGTAGCGATATCGATTTTTCTCAGCAATGACTAAAGCTAAGAAATTAAAGTTCATTGTCAGTATTCATCATGTCTTTGTCTTTGAATTACCCATAGCATAGCACGATTATTCAACTTTTATAATACAGAATAATTAATTAAAAATACCTCTTTAGCGCATGAGAATTAATGGTACCGACCTTGGGCATTCTCCTTTGTACATAGATGGGTTCAAGCATACCTACACTTTAATTTGCCCATTGCTTATATGGAATGTATTTATGGTTTATATATTACGCGACAAAAACCATTTTGTCGCTTACGCCCTTTCCATTTTTTGCTTTCAATTGCTTGTTTTCTATGAGAGGCCGGGCCGGCCTAAAACAAGCAATCTAAAACATATCCAACACGGTTTTTTTACTTTAACGCGGCGCCACCCCAAGCGCAGAAGGAGGTCTTACCGGCCGCATTTCTATTCGAGATATTTAATGATGATTAAACTTCAATTTAATTAAGAATTTGACAGATAATGTATGGGGCTCGTGTCAAAATCTTCATTTACTTAATTAATAATAATAATATCTATGGACGCTTCACACCACGTCAGTCTGGCCCCGTGGTAAGTACCTGAAGGACTTGTGTTACGGGTACCAGACAACGGAAATATATTTAATACTTTTTATACTATACATATATTTAAGATTTTTTTATTATATGATACACATATTTAATACACATCCATGACCCAGGAACTTTGAAAAACTTTTTGTTCCATCGGCGGGATTCGAACCCGCGACCCCCGGCTTGAGCTACCGACGTGCTCACCACTGAGCCACAGAGGTCGTCGTTAATTACTTTATTAATTAAGTAATTAATATTCGTCTATGAGTGCGGCAGTTAAGTTGTCAATAATATTAACTGTAATGAATAACTGTTGTTTTCTAATAGCAATAGCGCCATATTAAATCGCATCTATCCATTCAAATCATGAACGTAGAAAAAAAGGCGGACGGAGTCTTGTCATATACAAAACTGTGTCTTCACTTTTCTTCAGAGTCGGCCACGCACACATTCTGACGCCTGTCAAATGGTATGGACTAGCGCAAGAATGTGTGCGTGCGGACCGTGTACATACAGCCAGCTGGCCGACTCTGAACGACACAGTTTTGTGTTTGGTGGGCCTTTGTCCGCCTTTTTTTATACGTCCATGATTCAAATATAATATACTGTATCTCTATGCATCTATAACTTTGTCCACACTGGGCCTTTTTTTGTTCATCAAGGGCATGCGTTATAGCGCAGTCAACAGCGAACGTGAGGCATGCCCGTAACGCGCGTTGAAATCGTAGCGCTCGCTATGACACTTCTTTCAACGCGGGTGGATTTTGACGCATTCAATTAAATAATATTGAATATGCCAAACAAAAGTTGAATAAAAAGATGACGAAAATTGAAGATGAAATTGCATAATGTAGACATAGCTTATCAGTGACATAAATTGATTTAAAATCGTAGAGCACGTTATGTCAGTGCTTGCAGTCATTTTCCGAGCATATCGCGGGGTTATCTATGTGCACGCGATCCCGCCATTTACCTTTGGATTCTATTTGCTCCATGTTTCTAGGAACGCGTCTATTTCATGGAATACTAGCGCTAATACTAGCTTTACGTGTGCACTGCTATAATAAGTAATTAAAATAGGCTGGTGCACTAAAAAACTATATAAATTTTTAGTATGCTCGCCTAATTTTAATAGCAGTATTATCCATATTAGCTCGCATACTTGCAATTTTTTTTGTAAAAACATTTTTACTTGTGATTATGACACAAGTAAAAATGTTTTAAAATAATATTATAATGGCAATTATGCTAGATTTTCTATAATATTTAAAACCGCCTAATTATAATGACAATTATGCTACATTTTATCTATGGACGCTTGTAAAAAAGATCACGGTCCAGTAGTTTTTGCTTGATGTGAGAACATACATACACACATAATCTACAAACATTTCCTCTTATAATATTAGATTGCTCAAAAATTTTGAAAATTACTACGTAGCTTTGTTCATAAACTCCCTCTAACTGCCGAACTCAGAGACGAATATAAATTACTAAGATAACAGTAATTAAATGAAAATCTTGACATAATATGCAATATGCTGTATGCCCCATACATTATAGGTATATCTGTCAAACTCTTCATTAAGAGGCCGGGTACCCTTGGAATTTCTCATACAAGCGTAATTCCAAAATCATTTTCTCATACGAAAATATTTAACATGTTTGAGTTATTTTTCAGTTTAAGATAGTAATTACCTAGGTTCCTACACAAAAATTTACTTCAAAATATTTAAACATTTTTTTTTTTTAATTTTTTTTTAGTAAATTTACTACTTAATATTTAAACACTAAAAAATAGAGTAAAACACTAAAAAATATTTTTTAGAGTTTAAATATTTTGTAGTAAATTTACTATTTATTTATACATATTTTTAGTGTTTTACTCTATTTTTTAGTGTTTAAATATTTAGTAGTAAATTTACAAAAAAAATTTAAAACAAAAAAAAATTGTTTCCAAGGGTACCCGGCCCCTTAAAGGTACAATTCCGTGCATCGCGACAGTCGTAAGCCGCGCGCGGCCTACGACTGTCGTCGGCCGCGCGCGTCCGTCGCGGGCTTCGGTAGCGATGCCATACATTTTCATATAATGACTATTGTCGCGAGCAGCCTAGGTACGACAGTCGTAGGCCGCGCGCGGCTTACGACTGTCGCGATGCACGGAATTGTACCTTAAAAGTTTAATAATCATTAAATGTGACTGCGACAGTAAGCTTCAATCTTACAACGCAATGCAACAACTAGCTCACATTTAGCTTACTGGCTTAGGTCTAAGGAATGTTGAGGAATAACCTAAAATGAAATATAATTATTAGGTATAATAAATATCTTTATTTTATTATGTATATCACGTTGATTATAAATATATGTAGAAGTTAATTCATATGCAGATGCTGAACCTGCGTAATTTGGTCGCGTTATGTCAAACCCGCCCGACAGATCACGACTGATATTGAATTGACATAGGCCGACCAAATCACGTAGGTCTGTCAGATGACTCTACAGACCTTGATTCCTACGAATCAATTTCTTCGACGGTAAATATAGATACCCTTTGATGATTCGATTCAAATGTTACATGACCATACAACAAAGATTATTTCAATTGCAACTCTTTGTTTACGTTCATATTGATCATAACAGAATGGTAAATTCTAATATTTTGTACAAAGCAGGTGCATACAGCCAAAATATACATTTGTCAAACTTGCATATATGTCATTATTTTAAAATAGTATGGAGACAACCTCGCTAATAATAATTATGATTATAGTACATAATAATATATTATTGGTCTCTGATATTATGCAGAAAAAATAGAAAAAAAATTTAACTGGAATTTACAACTGACTCCAACGCAAAAAGCCTAATGTCCATCCATCCTGTATAATAAATTTTAATAAATAAACAAATTGGGTACGAAACCACTTAGGGTTCAACAATTCGAAAATTCGCACTAATTCAACAATTTAAAATGTTTATTTTTTATACCCCTTACAAGCAAAATACGAAAAAATATGACTAGACGCTGCAGAGGTAATGTTATATTAACAAAACTATAAATGACAGCTCACTTTAGTGCGCTTACAGACGAACGGCACGTGTCGGCGGCAGTCGACGGCAGACGACGGCACGTGTCGGCGGCAGTCGACGGCAGACGACGGCACGTGTCGGCGGCAGTTGACGGCAGCCGTCGACAGTTTATCACGCTTGCAGTTGTGACGTAACGCGTAAAGGTAAGCGTCCACAGGTCGGTATCGTACGCAACGGACGTTTTGCATCAAACGGATATTTTTTTTACAGTAGATCCACTGTATCGGCAGCGTACGGATTACCGACTAGCCAGTATGTTTATTTTCCAATTAGTCCAAACAATATTCCTAATCGAAAATTTCTGCTTTCGACTTTTCCATCCACACCCCCTTTTTGAGCATTCATTTACTAGGCTAGTCGGTAATCCGTACACTGCCAATTCAGGGGACGTACTGTGAAAAAAATGTCCGTTTGATGCGTGACGTCCGTTGCGTGCGATACCGACCTGTAGACGCTTACCTTGTGGGGGTACGTCACAACTGGGGGCCTACCACCAACTCTCCTAAGCGACACCGTTTGACAGATAAACATTGATTACTTTTACGTCAAGCTAGCGATCTTAAAAAGTTGATATTTCACAGCGGATTTAACATTGTTTTGCATTTTTTACTGTTTTTTAGTAAAATTATATTTAAAAAGTGAGTACGGCAATGTTATTGTAATCTTACAACAAAGTGTTCTGGAAACATGATAGTTTTAGGAAAGGTCGTGGTAGGCCCCCTACAAGCGTCATAAACTGTCAACGGCTGCCGTCGACTGCCGCCGACTGCCACCGACACGTGCCGCCGACACGTGCCGTCGTCTGCCGTCGACTGCCGCCGACGCATGCCGCCGACACGTGCCGTTCGTCTGTAAGAAGCTAAGTCATAATAATAAATTGTGCATCAAAGAAATTTATTCATAGACAGAAGGATGACCTCCGATATTTGGTCAAGTTATTTCAAGTCATTGTTATTCGTTATCTGTCGATTGAGCTCATAACCGGACAAAATTACATAGGTCATCATCTACCTCTGAATAATTTTCTGTGATAGTACATTATAATATCGGCCATAGAATACATACATAATATATTTATGATTATTGCAATTCTCACATATTAAAATTGATGGTCCTCTATCAAGGCATACAGCGGGTATTTATTAAAATGTATATCTACTTTTCTATCACAATGTCTTTATGGGTACTACAGATATTCCCTTTCGACGCATAAATATGTGGAACATGCAGGGAGTTAAACTATTTATTTAATTTTTTTTACCTTTTGTGACTTACACCATTATTGCTATAAGACAATGAAGACAATCGTATTTACGAGTTTGTTTCTCAATTAACATCTAAAGAATTCCCTTTTACTTCAGAATTATTGTGACCTTAAGCCTTGGCATTCGTTGTGGGTGGTGTATAGTATTTTCCGAGTGAAATAACTACTTTACAAATACTGTAGTGCCTGGGACATTTTTTTTAAATGTCCATATTGCCCATACACATACGATAATCTCGCAACATAGTCGGTCTAGTCCAGAGAAATTAATAGCTCCAATATGTCTAAAACCAGCCATATGAGGGGTTTCTTCACGATGTTTTCTTTCACCGTACAAGATCTTTGGTTCGCACCCTCTCGAGCGCAAACCAAAGATCTACCCACTAAGCCACGGACGCTCAAAAAAAATTGTGACCAAAATACAAAATCTCCAATTCGAGATCTTTTATCTCTCCCTACAGTCAAGTTTTCTTATATTCATTTGTCTATCTCGCTGGCCGGCCACGTGGTCTTTGTTACGTATAATTTGCGTTTTGCAACATGTTGCACATTTTGTGCTATAGGGCAGCATTTTGGTGTGTCGGTAATAATTTTAACAAGGCCGCTATTTTGGTGTATGATATTATTTAAACATAATCATGTGTTACCACGCTATCCATGGAGGTTGGTTCATTTTATGAAACGGCACATGTGTCATATTAATAGGTAAACTAATAATTGCATATTTCATATCTAACTTCTTAAGAGTACGGAGTATGGTCGCGCCATTTCTTCCCGGGAGGAAAGCCGCTGGAATGTTTATGTTGAGCTCCATCCTGAAACACAAATAAGAAAATGTAAGTTACTTGATACTCGAAAGCTGTTTAATAAAATTAAGCCTTTATTTAAAAATAATGTAAATAGTTTGTTATTGTTGCCAGTTTAATTGCAAACAGGCAAGCTGCTTATAATTTTATGGTGCCCAAATGTGTGCATGAAAGCGTTCTCGCGTACGAGTGACAGAAATATTATAATTACTATTTACTTATATCACGATTATGACTCCAGCACACACAAAATAGTCTACTTTTGCACAAAATCTGATATTTTCTTATGTTTCAGTAAAATTTTGTGGAAAAGCACTTTCTTTTGTTTGTGCCATGGACGTATAAAAAAAGGTGGACGGAGTCCCACCGTACACAAAACTGTGTCGTTCAGAGTCGGCCAGCTGGCTGTATGTACACGGTCCGCACGCACACATTCTTGCGCTAGTCCATACCATTTGACAGGCGTCAGAATGTGTGCGTGGCCGACTCTGAAGAAAAGTGAAGACACAGTTTTGTATATAACAAGACTCCGCCCGCCTTTTTTTATACGTTCATGGTTTGTGCATTACTATTTACTATGCAGTTGTGGATTACTATCCATAATCAGAACGCAAAAAGTGAGTGACGCCAACGTTATGACATTCTAAAAACAAGTTTTACTGTATTTAAGGATATTATTTTACATTTGCATAGTATCACATATTTTTTATGAAAAATTGATTTTAGCAAAATAACACAAACCAAGGTCTGACATCTTTTGAGGATCGTCATCTGCTTGAAAAGTATGAATTACAGATGCACATTACTAATATTATTTTTATTATCAATGAGGTAGCATTATACTTACTTATCATCCACCATTTCAATCAAATAGTCTTGTGCATCATCCCATTTGTCTACGGACTCCGTTATGATTATAGCTATGGCCCCCGCCTGCTGCGCCTTCGACGTCTTAGAAGCAAACGAGCATTCACTGAAAATGGTAAGTTAAAATATTCTTACTATCAACATAATAATATTAAAATAATAATTAAGTGCTATAGACACGGAAGGTTAAAGCACTTAAGTCAACTGTTTATACAAATAAAAATTTTACACGGCAAGGTTTTAATTGTTTGGTGTAAAAAAAATATACTAGAGATTTTGTTTTTATTATTATTTAGTGTATAATTAAGAAGTGCACAGATATTACAATAATTATTTTTAGCCTATTATTATTATTACTATAATTATCGGACTTAAGTTGTATCGAACACAATGAAAATGCTACATAAGTGGTTTTTACCGCGTAATATGAACATGCCTTTTGTAGCCCTAAACCTAATGTAGCTTACATTTATTTTTCTAATTATAAAATAAAAACACATAATTAGGAAGTACACAGATATTACAATAATTATTTTTAGCCTATTATTATTATTACTATAATTATCGGACTTAAGTTCTATCGAATACAATGAAAATGCTACATAAGTGGTTTTTACCGCGTAATATGAATATGCCTTTTGTAGCCCTAACCTAATGTAGCTTACATTTATTTGTCTAATTATAAAATTAATCACAAAAAGAAACCTTATATTATTAGATATACCTAGTTACATAATTAACACTCACTCACTCTCTTCAGAATCTTGTAAATCTGGATCAATGTCTAATGTATCAGCTGTAGTGACCAAATTTTGGTAAAAACTGTGAAAACATTCTGGTATCAAAAGTAATAGCGATAATATGTCGCGTTTTTTTTCCACACTTATCGGTACAGGCATTGTGGTAATAGGTAATAAGGTAAAGCTTTTCTCTTGGCTCGTAACTCGTTTAAAGTTTATGGTTTTGAAATCCTCATCTCTCGAAAGCGATGTTTTGTATTTTATAACACCGTAGTCGGCGTCATAACATAGCCACTTCACATCATGCCATTTAAAATTATTGCCCTCAGTATCTTTTTTTCGAGGAATCAGTGGGCTTTTCAAGAGACTCGCAAAATCAAAAAAATCAGTCTGACTCATTTCTTTTACAGTAAATTTTTTGCTGCTTGAGCGTACTAATTGCAGCCAATCATGTGGGTGATAAATTTGTAGTTCTGTCTTTTTCTTCTTTTTTTCTATAATAGCATTGTCTAAATCTACCTCCATGTGTGTATGACCTGGTACCATAAACTTGTGATGTATACATTTTATTGACGGCTTTAATTTCAATAAATGAGTAAACATTGCAGCCACGTGGGAGTTCTTATTCTGTCCGCCACAAGTATCCGAGTATAAAGTAATATCGGTAATGTGCTCAGGTAGATTTTGTAAATATGCAAATAAACAAGATGCGATTTGATTAGCACCTCGACCTGAAATGGCCTCGTGCCACATGTGGTGCGTTGAGTTCCCAGTTGCATTGTCGTGTACAGTTAAGTTAAATGTCCATAGCTGCCTTTTATAAAAAGCTACAGACGATTGTAATGCTGGGGTTGACAAACATTGTTGTAGGTCAAAAGACAGACACTTAACTCTATCGTTTGCAGATGCATTTTGTTTATCGACTTGTTTCTCTTTATACGCCATATCAGCAGCCAGGAGGTGTGAGTCACGTTCTGTTTGAATTTTTAATATAGTTGCTTCGTCAGTGGCAATGTTGAGCTTCATTTTAAAAACGTCGCAGTTGTGACTTGTGACACGTGTCGACTTTTGGTTTTTTAAAACTTAAATTCAATAGATGGAATTCTCTGCGGCATATTTTATCACTAACAGGGTTTTGATGAGACGCTGTATACAGTGAATACATTTTCGAAATGGTCAAGTGCGATGGTAAATATTTTCGGTTGCTTTTGGGTCTAGTATAATGACTTTCATACAATGGAAAAGAGTTGATATGATTAATAACCTCCTGAATTTTTTCTTCAGAATGTTTGTTTAAAGGTGTAGCCTTTCCACGTTCATCAGTTTTCACAATGCCACTCATGCTGTTACGTTTTTTTAAACCAATTAATTTTATAAAATTATCACTTACTGATAGGGTTTTTCTGAAGCAACCTTGACATACGGATATCTTTTCATTATTTATATTAAAATGATACTTGTATGTATACTGTCTAGATTTTTGCTTTTCTACATCTTCAGTTCGACGTCGTTCAGTTTTTTTTTCTTGTATGGTCATCAATGATGAAATAAATGCAGCCCTTAAATTATACGAACCGAGATCCCAAACCTCTTTATGAATAATTGCACGCTGCTCGTCACTTATTTTGTCTCGACACTTATTTCGACAAGCAGGTAATTCTTGAATTTGGCGCTTTTCAATTTTTTTCCCCGTAACTGTGACATAAGCTTGACCAAGATTTCTTTTTTGTTTATTTTCTCGCTTTCTTTTTCTGCTGTGCACTGATTGAACTTGTTGTTGCACTGGGGCATCTTCGATATTTTCAATTGAAATATTTTGTGCCGATAAGGTATATTATCTATTGATGTCTCAAGAACAGAGTCACCTAGCTGTGTGAGTAAGCTCGGACTGTCTGGAGAGTAGGTGGGATCAGTAACAGAATCGTCGCTAGAAAAGTTGCGTAAAGTTTCATCAATGGCCGATTTTTGAGTGCCAGATGTACTTGGCTGTGGGTTATTACATGGATTTTCATCACCTGAAAAAAATAGAAAAAAAAGTTATAAAATTGTTTACTAATGGCACTTTGACGGGACGGGCTACATAATGAAACTTAGTAATTAAAATGTTATAGTATGGTTAATTATACAGGAATATAACATAGAACGAGAGAACATACCTTCATTTTCAGTATTTAGGGCTAGATTCACTAATTTCCTCCCTCTGGTATTCATTTCGCCAAACTTAAATACAACACAACCGTCACACAAAATTACAAATCACGACTAATGAAGAAATTTCTTAAACTGCCACTCGGAATGTTGGTTGTCGTCTTAAAAAATTATAAAAAATGGGTTCAGGGTACTTCATTTATCAAAATGCCACTCGCAACAAAAAAAGGTACTTATCAACGAACCGCTTATGTCCGATTTACTAGCTGAGCCGCTGAAAAAGAAATCATAATGCAGCGGTAATAACCACTCAAGTCAAGTTAAGTTCTTATTATCGCCGCTCGCTGTTACAATTCAAACATAAGTTATATGGTGCAGGCATTTTTTATATTTGAATTAAGCGCCGTTGACTTACGTGCTTATTCCAGCCGGTGTATCAGAACAAAAACATGATGCCTGTGACTTTATCAGATTTTGACCAAAAATTGACTTAAGTTTTTTTGGCCGCCGTGTCTAGAATTTATTAATATAATGTTATACAATGTGTCTTGGCACCAAATACATAATAATATGTATAATACATAGAATATTGAAAAAGCTGATGTCAGAGACTTTAATTCATCAAGCCCCAAGCAGCCACATCCGGCCGCGATAACAATGAAAAAGCTATTGTGTCTCGTTTTGTCACGATCCTCTCAATCCCCGGCCGAGCACCGGTGCTCGGGATCACGTGACAGCACACTTCCGTCAAACCCCGCGCGAGCACCGGTGCTCGGGCTCGCGATCACCGGTGATCGCTCTAATTTCGCTGATTTAGAGACTACTTTTGAATGAAGAAGTTTGGTTAGTTACGTTCTTTGATACATGAGCCACATTCATAATGAATAAAAAATACTTTACTCTGTGGGCGAACATCTGATTTCAGTCTATGGAAAATCGTGTTTTCGGCGCGCGTGTTGTTGAGTGTTTTTGTGGATTTTTGTGTTATATTCGAATGTAAGTACTGTTTTATAGTAATAAATAAGATTATCCAGTTATTATAATTATGTTTAGATAATCATTTGAAAGAAATACATCGTAATAATTTGTAGGTTACACTCGAAAAGTTTGATTTTTTAAAGGTAGTTTTTACGTGTATGGCGTACACTACGTACGTACGTACTTTATATATTAGTAAATTAATTACGTAATATGCTCATAGAAGTTATTATAATTAGTGTGAAATGTCTACACAAATATTTATCCCCTTCTTTTCTGTGTAATCAGCAAAATTAAATGAAATATGAGATTTTTAACAGCTCTCAGCCGGCCAGGGGCCACTTTGAACTTTGTGCAGCACTAATACGAAACGTTTTTTTACCGTCCAACTCAAGTGAGTGATTTATTATACATCTGGAGTGCTTGAATGGATTTGTTTACAATAATTGTTTGTATAGCTCTGTGTTATTGAGATAAGAACAATGTACTAAGTTACAGTACAGTAACAGTCAGTATACACACTTTTAAAAGTTTATCGAAGTGATAGGAATATCACATCGGACTAAATACTATATTATGATGGCTTGATAGATAGAAAATTTAACATATTATATTATAATATTTTTCACAGAAACATAAAATATAGTAAGGTTGTAAAGTTATTACATTATTTGTACAAAGAGGGGTAGGCTGTCCGCCATTTTTTTTTCACACCTAATTAAAGGATTTTCCTTAGATAATTTCCACGGTTTAAGGGTTAATTCATGAAGCCCCAAGCGGCCACATCCGGCCGCGATAACAATGAAAAAGCTATTGTGTCTCGTTTTGCCACGACTGATGGGTTAAATTGATATATTGTATAAAAAAAAATTACCCTCTTTCGGAAAGTGCTACTTGCCCAAGTAGCAACTCAGAATTCTCAATATCAGTGCAACTGTGCAGAGGCACTGTTGGCACCAGTTTCACCTTCCGTAATTGAAAACTTCCATTCTGAAACATGAATTTTACAAATATTAGTTTGGAATATTTTTTATTGGTCCACCTAATGGCAAGCAATAGTCACAACCATTTTCAACATCAAAGGAGTTAGATAATATTGAATAATTTTTCTGCTGTGTTCATTGTATTTTGATCTAGTGTGCATTAAGACACCATTTAAACACCCTGACTTCATTTCCTTGGATGCTCAACATAGGCATTATTCTGGTTTTCTGAGAGATCGGGTAGAACCCATAATAATCTGTAAAGAAAACTTACAAATGTAGCTCCAAAGTCTCTAGCTGGTCTCATTCGATATGTGTATCTGAGTTCGGGAGGGTCTAATATTTCAAAAAACACATCCCCACCAATTATATCAGCTGTAGAAGCTCCATCTTCGAAGTGCAAATCATTGGCTAGAAGAAAGATAATACAATCGTCAAATATAATGTGTTATTATTAGTTCGTAATAATCTCATAAATACAAGTCTCCCTTTCTTAAGCTGATGAACCAACTGATGAAATTTAATTAATTCATGAAGCCCCAAGCGGCCACATCCGGCCGCGATAACAATGAAAAAGCTATTGTGTCTCGTTTTGCCACGACTGATGGGTTAAATTTAGTGTGGAGATACTTTGAGTCCCGGGAAAGGACATGGGAAAGATTGTATCTCGGAAAATGTACGGGTCCATCGTGATAAATGACCTTCAGTGCAAAGTGAAGCTGCGCCGAAATTCGTAATAAACTTAATGCTATAAATCACTTATAGCATTAAGTTTATTATTTATATGAAAACTAATAGAAGTATAACATTATATTGTTTTCATAATAATTTACCTCCCGGCGAAACTATAGCAGCAAAAAAAATTAACAAAATATGAAACTGCAGTAACAGTACATTCAAATATGATCTTTTGCTATCGCATAACATAATCGCAGGAGATGCAATTATTCGGTATCAATATACAGTTTTTCTCCGGTATTTTACTATGCATTTACAAGTTTAAATAGTACACATTACACAAGAAATACAATTTCACATAAATTTCACTGCCATGCACGATTCACGAAACGCACGAAATTATTTTTGACAGTTGACAATTATATCAAAAAATGACAGCTGACTTTTTGTTTCTTTTATTTTGTCACAGATGTTGCAAAGGCTTGCATGGGACCTGCCAAGACTTGGCAAGTGGCACCTGCACGGGCTGCAGTGCTGCACCATGCACGCGTGACGCGCTCACGCCGCAGCCCGCACGCTATCAGCTATTAGTATGACCTATGATGCTATAATATACCTTTGCTTTGCCGTTTGCACCTGTATTTGCGACTTTGCACCATCTTTGCACGGTGCAAAGGCGCAAAGCAAAAGGTAGCGTTGCACCGGCCACCGCCCCAATCCTCATTCGGAATGAGGACTGATTCCTCAGCTCACAACTCACAAGTCACAGCCATAGGCCACAGCTGCCGATGTTTTGACGTCATAACTCATAACTCATAAATAAATGTCATAAAGAAAACTATCTGTCAATTACGACGCCATGTTCTTCTAACCTTTCCGCTTCCGTTGACAGATCCTTTTAGTAAAAATCTGTGAAAATGAAAGCCAAAGGAGAGGTAAAATCTTAATTTATTATCCAATTCATTAGTGAAAAATGTGAAATAATAGTCCAAAGCATTCGCCATTTAGCTTACAATTAATTTATCCTATATATAACTCGTAAATCCCTATTTATTTATAAAGTTCATGGCTTGGTGTGATCCGTACACGTTGTCGCGGTATTGTTTTAGTTCAACACTGCTCGAAAATGTGTTGCAATTGTTTATTAATACTTAAAACTGCATGCGATATAACTTTTGAAGAAATTTTACATTTCTAGCTGTGTTACCATGAATGATATGTGTATTTCGAGGTTACGATTTTGAGGTTATGTGCGATTAGTAAATAATGATGAAGGTTTCATATGATTTTGAGTACCTAAGTAAAAACATAATTTTATTATTACAGTTGAAGGAATTCGAGGTGATCGGGCGCAAGCTCCCCTCTGAGAATGACCCGAAACCTCCTCTGTACAGAATGAGGATCTTCTCCCCAGATCCGATCGTGGCCAAGTCCCGCTTCTGGTACTTTTTGAGACAGTTGAAGAAGTTCAAGAAGACCACTGGAGAGATCGTTTCCATCAAGGTGTGTGATATTTTATTCCAAAAGTATACTGATTTCAACTTCAGTCAGCTGTGGATATATCATTTTGAATATGGTACTCTGTAATTGTGTTGGCTTATAATTAAAGTTTAATTTTGTAAGTTTTGTTAAAACTATGTTTAAATGAGAGAACAATATTTCTCTTGACAAAAATATAACAAAACAAATGTATTTTTCAGGAAATCCCAGAGAAGAGCCCAGTCAAGATCAAGAACTTTGGTATCTGGCTCCGTTATGAATCCAGGTCTGGTGTACACAACATGTACCGTGAATACCGCGACTTGAGCGTGGGTGGTGCCGTAACACAGTGCTACCGTGACATGGGAGCAAGGCACAGAGCGCGTGCTCACTCTATCCACGTAAGTTCAGATATTTTTGTCATATCATTGTAGAGCTTGTCTAATTTGAAATGACGCGCCCCACCACTTCAAAGTTGATATAAATGAAACATTTTTGTACTGTGAATACGAGGGAGGGGCGCGTCATTTTAAGTTAGCGATCGTGGGAATTGCAGACACTATATGACCTTGTTTCTCATTCTCAATCATTTGGCTAATTACCTACCCAAGAAAGTAGCCAAAACAACAGAAAAAGCTTACAGATTTCATTGCCGAAACATTTTAATAAAATCTGTAATAATTTAAAACCAAATTATATTTTTGTTTACTCAAGAAATCATAGAAAATAAATGAAAATCACTTGCAAACTAAAAGGAAAGAAAATTGGTGTAACATATACAACATTTTACTTTAGTAGTTGAATACATACCTACCATTTAAAGGTATATTTTAGAAACAATAATTCTTGTTATTAGAATAAAAAACTAAAAAGTAATATAGATTATTTTTGTATTTTGAAATATTATTTTAGCTGCAAACTCTCCTTTTGTGTTATTATAATATAATATTTATAATATGCCTAGGCATTTTTAATTTTTAATTATTTGGCTTGGGGCGATTCCGCTAGAGATGACCCTTAACACGAATTTTTAAAGTATAGCATTTGTTACATTTTTTTATTGAATTTTAGTAAATAAAAAGATGTATATTTACTAGCAAAAGAACTTTTATGAGTAAAAATTGTAATTTGAATGATTTAGAGCATTTTTAAGTGTTATCATCTAACGGCGCGAGAAAAACTGCTTATGCCACACATGATCATTTTTACTCTAAATCACTAGCTCGAAGTTAAATTTCATTACATAATATTGACTGTATAACATAAGTTTCTATTTCAGTGCAAAAAAAACAATTTTGAAATAGTTTTCAAACATTATTAAAGGAAAATTGCCTTGGTTGCACCCGCGATAAAAAAGGTACAAAAGTTTAGTTTTCTCAATAAAATATGTTGTTATAGTGCGTTTCATCACAGAATACATAATAGTACCTTATGGTACAGAAGTCTCACTCCTGAGTTTAGGTATGATAAACGCAAGTGTCCGGCCACCGGACTAGTCTCAATAGGCTGGCACCATGGAATTAATATATACTACGTATAACTGGAATGCTCACTTGCTATCTTCTTGAGTGTCAAAATGAACCTTATTATCAAGAGAATAAAGTATTTTTTTAATAACTAATATTTACTCTGGGAAGTGTGCCCACGTGAGACAAACTTTTTCTTGGTGTGTCTCTTTCGCACAATTGCCATGTAAAATATTTTAAGTTTAATGGTAGTAAATTCAAGAACAGTTCTTTCGCAGCAAAGACAAACATTTTGTTTATGAATATCACGTGCTGTATGTTTGTACTTGTATAGTAATAAAAATATTGAATGCAAAAGTTTGTAGGTCCAGATATATCCAAATGTTATGTTTCACGACATTTAAAAATTATGGTAGGTAGTTTTATTACATTTACACTAGGCAACACTTGGAAAATGGTATAAACCACCACAAACGTCAAACGACAAAAGCAATATGGCATTTTCTTTGTTTTCATGTGGAGTTATTATTAATGCTTTCCAAGCTTAAAAATAGTGTATTGGATTGTAAAATTGTTAAAAATGTATGTGCTGTGATGGCTGTGTGAAAGAATCGTACCCTGACTGGATTATCTTTTCACAGGTAAGTTTGACATTCAGTATGAACTAGAGTGACCACGTATTTTGAACTTTACGTTTTTGTTTTGTTATTATTATTACCTAATTATGTACTAAATTTACATTTGTTGTGTCACAAAATACCTTGGAAATTCACTATTTGTATGTACCTCTGCATCAAAAAGCATGTAGAAGCTTTAATGAGTATTCTTTACTATGCCAAACAAAACCAAATAGTTAAATAGTATAATAGAAAATGGTATTTAATATATAAATTTTATATTTCCAGTTTGCCTTCAGATTTAGAGCTAAAGAAAAATTGGTTAGAGGTGATACCCGGGAACTTACGTCAAAGCTCTGTAGTTTGTTCACTTCATCTCTAACCTTTATCGAACAGAACATCAGAAAAGATTGCTCTTTCACTCATAGCACTATCATTTTTTTTATTTTTTATTTTTGTTTATTTTAAGTCGCTTTTTAACAGCTAAGGTCATTAGCGACTACAATAATTTTACATTTATATACTATTATACATATTTAAATTTTTAACAAAATTAATCGTCTGCATGTATCCTTTGTCACATAAACAATCTTTTATATTATTCGGTAAATTACAAGCTGATTTCATATTATTGTAAACATTACATTCTTCTAACAGATGTAGTACAGTTAGATCCATTCCGCATTTACATTTTGGTCTACCAGTTTTTTTCATTATGTATACATGAGTCATATTTGTATGACCAATACGCAGTCTAGTAATGACAGTTTGATCTCTTCGATTATAGAATAATGTTGGAGCTTCCTCAAAAACTGAATTTCTTATTCTGTATAATTTACTACCAGAATTCTTATTCTTCCAAACAGTATCCCATAGTATTTTAATTTTCCGTTTAATGTGTCTTTTAAAATCTAGTGCATTAGAATTAATAGAATAATCTACCGAATCTGAGTTTGTAGCATTTTTTGCCGCCATATCAGCCTTCTCATTGCCTTCAATACCCCGATGACTTGGGATCCAAAATATTTCAAATTGAAAGCTATTTTCAATTAAATGTAAAATTGTTTCTCTCATGCATAGTATGAGTGGATTGATATTATTAATATTAAGTAGTGCTTGCAGACACGATTTAGAATCAGAGAATATAATAAATTTGTCTAAATTACTTCTACTTTTTATTATTTCAAGAGCTTTACATATAGCAATAGCTTCACAACTGAAAATCGAATTATAATCTGTTAATTTATAACAATAACTATTATCGAAAGTAACGACAGCACATCCTGATTTACTATCAATTACTGATCCATCTGTATATAACTGTATACAATCTTTATTATTATGTATTATTTCATTAAATAGGCTTTTGTAAATTATATTTGGGGTTTTATCTTTAGGATGTTTAGTTAATTCAAGGTTTATAGGCAAATCAATATTGACCCACGGGCCATGAGCGGAAGTTTTTTTGGGGAAAACTGATGGAAAAGAAAAATTTATATCGATCAAAAATTGTTTAGCTCTAATGCGCAGTGGTTGGGTCAGGTTAGGTCGAATATCATATTCAGCATTAGACGAGGATTTTGTAAAATATTCATAAATTGGACTGAAAGGTTGTGAAATAATATTAGTGGCATATATTAAGAGGCCGGGTACACTTGGAATTTCTCATACATACGTAATTCCAAAATCATTTTCTCATACGAAAATATTTAACATGTTTGAGTTGTTTTTCAGTTTAAAATAGTAAATACCTAGGTTCATGCACAAAAATTTACTTCATTATATTTAAACACAATTTTTTTTTTGCTTTAAAATTTTTTTTAGTAAATTTACTACTAAATATTTAAATACTAAAAAATAGAGTAAAACAATAAAAAATACATAAATAAATAGTTAATTTACTACAAAATATTTAAACTCTAAAAAATATTTTTTAGTATTTAAATATTTTGTAGTAAATTTACTATTTATTTATATATATTTTTAGCGTTTTACTCTATTTTTTAGTGTTTAAATATTAAGTACTAAATTTACTAAAAAAAATTAAAAACAAAACAAAATTTTTTAATGTTTAAATATTTTGAAGTAAATTTTTGTGCAGGAACCTAGATAATTACTATTTGAAACTGAAAAACAACTCAAACATGTTAAATATTTTCGTATGAGAAAATGATTTTGGAATTACGTATGTATGAGAATTTCGAGGGTACCCGGCCCCTTAAGACCAGCTGTTTTCTTCTGTAAGAAAGTGGCATTTCTCCCGATTCTGCCAATATACTCATAACAGGACTCGTCTTGAAAGCACCAATGCTTAATCTTAAAGCAGTATTTTGTATGGTTTCTAAACACTTAAGATTTACTAGGTTTAGCGGAATCATAGAAAATAGCGCCATAATCTATTTTTTGTCTAATTAGAGCCTTATATGTATTAATTAGGGTTCCGTACCCAAAGGGTAAAAACGGGACCCTATTACTAAGACTTCGTTGTCTGTCCGTCTGTCTGTCACCAGGCTGTAACTCGAGAACGGTAAAAGATAGAGAGTTGAAATTTTCACAGAATGTGTATATTTGTTGCCGCTATAACAACAAATACTAAAAACTAAATAAAATAAATATTTAAGGGGGGCTCCCATACAACAAACGTTATTTTTTTGGCCTTTTTTGCTCTATATCAATAATGGCAACAGGTTGGTACTTAACTTTTTCACAAAATCCTTAGTTATATGTGTACTTTAATCCTTCGATCGGAGGTTCTAGGAATTCCCATTGTATTCTTTTGTTCTCGCGATCACCGGTGCTCGCGCGGGGCCTGAAAGATTAATATTTAATAATAATATTAAAATAAAATAAAAAATTAAGGGGGGCTCCCATACAAAAAACACATTTTTTTTGCCTAATTTTGCTCTATATTGGTACGGAACCCTTCGTGCGCGAGTCCGACTCGCACTTGGCCGATTTTTTAAACAATTTTTATCAGCACCCCATGTCAGTGATGATAAAACTTTAATCACATTCAATCTTTTATTACATTCTAAATGTATTTTCCACGTCATTTTAGAGTCCAATGTTAAACCTAATATTTTTATGTTACGTACTTTTTTAATATTATGATCATTTAAAGAAAGCGACAAATGTGTATTTATTTTCTTTTTCTTTGTAAATACAATATATTCTGTTTTAGTTTTAGAGAATTTAAATCCGGATTTTCTTGACCAATCGAGAAGCTTATCAAGGGTATTTTGAATATTTTTTAATGTTGAATCTAAGATCTTACCAGACTTTACCAGAACAAGTTATCGTCAAATCGTCTGCAAACAAAAAACCTTTCAAGGGTTTACTTATATACGAAAGAACATCATTTATTTCCAGTAGAAATAAAACTACGCTTATGACCGATCTTTGGGGCAACCCATTTTCAATAATAACCTGATCAGAAAACGTACCATTAATTCTTACTTTAATCGTCCTGTTAGTTAAAATTTTTTTTAGAAAAGCAAGCGTGTTTCCCTTAATACCCAAGCCTTGCAAAATTTCAATCACAATCACAATCCAAATAATTATTATTAGCTAAAGAGTCTAAAATTTCACTTTCTATGTTCATTAATTCATGAAGCCCCAAGCGGCCACATCCGGCCGCGATAACAATGAAAAAGCTATTGTGTCTCGTTTTGCCACGACTGATGGGTTAATTGATCAGAAGTTGACCTAAATTGCCGAAATCCATATTGATATTTAGATAAATAGTTATTTACTTCTGCATACCATTTAATTCTATTGCTTACGATTTTTTCGAACAGTTTACACATGTTGCAGGTTAATGCTATTGGTCTGTAACTTGATGGTGAACTAGCATCTTTGCCAGGCTTAAGTATTGGGATTATCACAGCTTCTTTCCAACAATCGGGAAACAACTGATTTAGCCACATATAATTATAAAGATTTAGTAAATATTTAAGTCCACTATCGGGAAGATGTTTAATTATACCAATAGGGATGTCATCTGGTCCAGGACTAGAGTTTTTGCTTTGAGAGAGTACCAACATTAGTTCATGCATTAAAATATCTTGATTAATTTGATCTAAATTATTGCGTAAATCAAAAATTTCTTTTTCGTTTTCCTTAGCTAATTTATGGATTTTGAATTCGTGTTCATTATTGTCAGTACTGGAATTAGCCGCAAAATTATCAGCTAGTAAGTTTGAAGCTTCTTCTGGACTTACTGTCAATGATCCATTATTATTTTTTAAAACGATATTGTCAGGGCCCACAATAAGTATTGTTTATAATTTTAATTTCTTTCCAAATTTCACTAGTAGTTACATTTGAATTTATTGTAGATGTCCACCTTTGCCAGTATCTTTTTTGCTTTCTTTTAGAACTTTTCTACAGAATGCCCTCTTCTTTTTATATTCAATTTTATACTTAGAGTCATGATCATTTCTAGCATATTTTTTAAATTTTCTATAAGCTTTTTTAAATTCTTTTATAGCCATTTTACAGTCATCATTCCACCAGGGAACATTATTAGGTCTAAAGTAGCCTGAAGTTTTAGGTATAGATTTATTTGCTGCATATACAGGGTGCAATTAAACCTTCCTGCCAAATTTGGATATATTAATCCTTGTTAAAAATAAAAATACACGTATTTTTTATTTCATAATCACTCAGTACAAAAATGTTGAGAAATAGCTTCCGAAAATTATCCTAGAAAACACCACTAAATATGGACGCCGCGCGACGCCCCGCCCTCCCGCATAAACTTATTTCATTGATAACAGTAATAATTTTTGTTATTATTGTAGTATCGGTGTAGATGGTGGTTGATACTTAATATGATGTTGGGTAAATAACTATTATTTCAATTCTAAACAGTAAACAACGTCATAAATCGTCGGCACTATTCTAAAAACAATAACTTATTATTTCCTTCCTTCCTAGTCGTATCCTCATGGCTGAGGGACGTGACCACCAAAATTTGCTTTCTGGGATAGGGCTCTCCACTTGTCTCTGTTTTTGGCTTGGTGCAGTGCCTCCTGGAATGTGCAGTCAGCAGCCTTGACAATCGCGTCTGTCCATCGTGTAGCCACTCTGCCTCTGCCTCTTTTCCCCTCTAATTGCCCAGCTAGTATGAGACTCTCCAGATTACTAGGCTCCCGGCGGGCTATGTGGCCAAAAAAGGCGAGTGATCTCTGTAGACAAAGAGTGGACAGGCGGGTGGTAATTTTGAGTTGTTGGAGTATAGACGAGTTTGTTCGATGTGCAGTCCAGGGGATGCCGAGCATTTTGCGCCAGCACCACATTTCGAAAGCGTCGATCTTGGCTCGAGTACGTGCTTTTAGTGTCCATGTCTCAGAGGCATATAAAAATATTGAAAAGATTAAGGAACGCATTAGTGCTATTTTCGTGCTGCGGTAGATGTTCTTGTTCTTCCATATCTTTTCTAAGCGCCCAACTGCAGATTTAGCCATTTGGGCCCGTCTGACAACCTCGCTGTCGCAGTTACCATTGCTGTTAATTAACGATCCTAGGTAGACAAACTCCTCTACGGATTGGAGATCTTGGAGTAAGGATGTCT
Source organism: Polyommatus iphigenia (assembly GCA_963422495.1). Taxonomy (NCBI): domain Eukaryota; kingdom Metazoa; phylum Arthropoda; class Insecta; order Lepidoptera; family Lycaenidae; genus Polyommatus; species Polyommatus iphigenia. Next base: position 29,675,214 of record OY730185.1, on the reverse strand, counting down.
TTCGTATTTGGTTCAGCCTATCGACGTACATTAGCTTGGTCTTTTTGCGATTGAGTTGGAGGCCAAAGTCTCGACTAACCTTTTCGAGCCGTGCCAGAAGTTCAGCAAGTTCCACTTCGCAAGTACTTATAAGGGTGGTGTCATCAGCGAACCTTAGGTTGTTGAAAAGGTATCCGTTAATTTTAATCCCATCCTCCCAATCTTCTAACACTCGACGCATTATATATTCACCTACGAGGTTGAACAGCTCTGGGGAGAGGATGCAGCCCTGTCTGACACCACGCTCTGTAGCAAACGGCTCTGACAGATCATTGTCTAATCGCACCCTTGATTGACTTTCTAGGTATAGGTTCTGTACCAAAAATATAAGATGATCAGGCACACCCATCTCATCACTTCCAGCATTTTGGACCAGACAATGGAGTCAAAGGCCTTAGCGTAATCCACAAAGCACAAGACTATTGGGACATTAAATTCTCTACTCTTTTCTATTAGCTGACGAATATTTAGAATTTGCTCTCGGGTACCCCTGCCCCTTACGAATCCCGCCTGTTCTTTGGATATCTGCCTGGTTATATAGTGTGCCAATCTGTTGTTTAATACATGGAGAAGGATCTTACTGGCATGTGAAATTAGTGAGATAGTCCGATAATTTTCACACTTTTTCGTAGATCCTTTCTTATGTAGTGGTATCACGAGAGATTCTGTCCAATCGTCTGGCCACTGTCCTGTTCTCCATACTTTAAGACATATTGAATGCATTACTCTGATTCCAGATTTACCCAAGCTCTTAAGTAGTTGCGCCTGTATACCATCTCCACCGCAAGCTTTTATTTTGAGCCTATTTATAGCTGCTTCTACTTCATATAACATAATGTCTGGTTCTTTATCTATAAAGTCAAACCTAATGTCAGGTTCGTCGTTAGCGTCATATTTGTACAGGTCTTGGCAGTAATTCCTCCATCTTGCCATCACTTGGTTCTTGTCTGAAATCAGGTTACCCTTCTCATCTTCTATGTTCCAAGACTTTGATTTTCGTTCCCGTGTGAGAATTTTAACCTTTTGGAACATGTCTCGTAGGGTATTAGAGTGTGTTTGTATATCTCTACATATGGAATTAATATAAGCATTCTTGTCATGTCTACAGAGACGCTGTACTAGTGAGTCAAGTTCAGAGTATCGCTGTTGTTCCACCTTTGAACGAATTCCTCTAGTCTTTAGTGCCTTTCTTTGTGCGATTGCCTCCCAAGTGGTCTTGCTCATCCACTCAGCTTTAGGTAGCTTTACTTTCCGTCCATTTGTGATTGTTCTAGCTGTCTCTTCCAATGCGGCCTTAAGCTGATTCCAAGATGTATTGGCTGAGTCAAACGGGCAGAACATTTCGCTGTCCAAGCGAGCTTGTAATGAGTCCTCAAAAACTTTCGATTCCTGTTTTAAAATTATCTTTTTGGTTGCTGGAGGCTTTGAAACTACTTTGAGGCGGACTCTGTATCGAGCTGTTAATAGCTGGTGGTCGCTGCCGCAATCTGCACCCGGAAAAGTCTTAGAAAGAGTTATACACGACTTCCATCTGCTGCTGATTAATATAAAGTCAATCTGATTTTTATGACCTGTCGGTGACCTCCATGTCCATAAGCGCCGTGGATGTTGTTTATATGCCGTGTTAGTTATAAATAGTCCTTTTTCAATGCAAAACTCTAGCAACATCTCTCCGCGACTGTTGCGGGTGCCCAAGCCGTACTCGCCGATAACATTCCTTAGGTGATGATCGTTATCCGTGTGTCTTATCTTGGCATTAAAGTCTCCTAGGATGATAGTACATTCCTTCTTTGGTAACGCTTTGCAAGTTAGTTCCAGCTCGTGATAAAATTCCTCCATCTCTTCTTCGGTGGCCGCAGATGTCGGCGCATAGACCTGTATAAAATTGATTGGGTGTGGCTGGGCTGAGATTTTTAAGGATATAATTCTATTGTTGATGGTTTTATACCCCAGGACATAACTTATTATTTATGACCCTGTTTACATCTTGCGGCTACTTCTAAGAACACGGCAACAATAGACACTGGCTAGTAAAAAGTAATTCTTAAAATCCAAAACTTAAAAACAACAAAAAAACCGTGTACTCTTACCTAATCCAGGATTCCCACGATCCTACATTATCATAAGTTGCGAATTTTCCCTTCATACTTTAACGGGCTTAGGACCGTCAAAATGTAAAGGACGTAGGTATGTTTAGAATAAAATTAATAATAATTGATACACATCAAAGGAATGGAAAATTACAACTTAGTAATTACGAACAATAAGCACTTTAGAAATTAATAAATCTAAACCACATCCTTTGCATTTAGGCGTATTTAAAAATTCAATCAACTTATGTACACAGTACAACTAGGTAATTAAAAATCAAAACCACCCACCTCTAAATCTTATTATATTGTTTACACTAACAGTACTTTTGTTAACTGCAATCCGTTTCGCTCTCAGCAGAGTCTAGCACGTTTTTAGACATTGTTTTTAAGTTTGAGCACAACTCTGTCACTTTTAACCTCGTCAGACGCATGTGCGATACGCGATTTTAGGTCTTCGAGGCTGTCCATAATCCGAGTCTTTGATTAAATGGACAAAATTGTTTCGCGGTTCAGATTCAGGTACCTACAACTGCATTCGTGATCAGCAAACTTTCGCCACTTGAAATGTTAACACTCGCGAGTCGCGGTTAGAGTACATTTTGTCACAGATACTTAATTACGAGGGCGGCGCGGGCGCGGCGGTGACAAATTAATTACGTCACTGCAATTCAAACGTGGACAGACGACTGCGGCGGCCGGCGGGCGGCGGGCGGCGCGTGAGACGGGCCCCCACCGCCCGCGCGCCACCCCCGCTTTACCCATGTAGCCGGTTTTTGCCGACTCCGCGCGACAGTCTGGCGCCGTTGCCAGTATGACCAAGCTGTACTGAATTAGGTTGGGATAAAATATGTTATTGCCTATTTTTTGTGGTTAAATGGACTCTCCTAATGACACCTAAGCCCCAAAAAAAATTTGGCAGGTAGGTTTAATTGCACCCTGTATAATTAAATCACAAAATTTGAGAACAACCTCATCTATAGAAGTATCATTACATATTTTATCTAATTCAATTAAATTCTAAATATTTTCGTCAAATTAATTTTGAAATAAGGACCAGTCAGCTTTATCAAGTATCCATTTTTTGGGGACTTCAACTTTTTTCGGAATTTTGTGTCGCGAAAATGTTTTTATACATATTGGAAAATGGTCGCTATCGTACAATTCTTCTAAAGCGTTCCATTCAAAATATTCAGTAATATTTTGTGAAGCTAAAGTTAGATCTATGTTACTTGTCAGACCTGTGTTACTATTGAAATGAGTTGCTTCACCAGTATTTAAAATTATTATATCATCATAATCTTCCAACCAATCAACTATTATTTTACCCCGGGAATCACATTTATCATAGCCCCAGTAGGAATGATGACTGTTGAAATCACCTAAAATGACAAAAGGTGCTGGTAATTGGTTAACAAGATTGTTTAAATCATTCTTACTAAATATTATACTGTTCGGAAGATAAACATTACACATGGTAAACGTAAATGGAAATTTAATTTTAATTGCTATTGCTTCTAAATGTGTATTAATATTTACTTCTTCGGGAAGTGAATAAGGTTTTATGTAAATAGAAACTTCACCACTAGCTCGATTGCCATGTAGACGATTTTTATAAAAACAAGTAAATCCTTTCATAGAAGCGCTAAAATCTAAAGAAAAATTGGTTTCCTGTAAGCAAATGCAATATGGATCCAACTCATTAACAAGTAAATTAATATTTTCTAACCTTTTATAATAACCATTTACATTCCATTGTAGAATATTCATAATTTGGTATCTAAGTAGTATAAAATAATATTACAGTATGTATAAAAAAAGAAAATTAAGAGTTTAATGTAGAAGTAGTATCTAAAATTTTGTGTAACTTACTAGACAGTCGCGAACATCTATTTTTCAAACTAGTATTTAATTTTAAATGTAGTGTATTACACATTCTTATTAAGTCTTTAATGTTATCTGTATACTTATAAACTATTTCTTTTATATTCTTCTATTGAATAATAACAATACATCGAAAAAGGTTTGCTTAAGTTACATTATTTAATTGTTTTTAGTGATTTAGACGATTTCTTTTCTCAGATCGATAAATGACTGATAATTAAAAATAATATTTTTTTAAATAGTATTAGTACAATTTACAAATAATATTATGTATTGCATATCAAAAATGTAGAAATTAGTCGCAGACTTATGAATAAATCCAATTTCTTTAGACTCGTTGCGCCCGCGATATTCTGATGTTGCACCCGCGATCGTGAAAATTGTTAATAATTCCTAGTACTAATTTACTTAAATTAATTGTTTCTAGTTAAATCATTTCTTTGTCTTATACACTTTTGAAATATGGGTTAATAAATTACTAAAAGTTCCACAATTAGGTAGTATTCTCAAATGAACTCGTCCGAGTTCTTAATAGAGGACCAATTTGGTTGCACCCGCGATAGTACTTCAAACATGTTTTGTGGCTTTTCTTAGATTTAATTTTAGTTTTCATTTACAATTTATGATTGAACTAGTTAAAAGAACTAGCGATAATGGAATCGCCCCTTGGTTAAAAATAATTATAAAAAAAATTTACTCATTAATTCTCAAATATTAAAAATAAATAGCCACATGGTACATTAATCTATCCTAATTGTAAACAGGATTTGTAATACCTATTTTAACCTATCAATCCCCAAGCAGCACCCGGCTGTCGCATAACAATTTAAATTCTATTGTGACTGCGATTCCCACAATCGATGTATTAACATTTAATTCATGATCAGCTACCGTTTGTAAAAGTGACTTGGGCTTGTACCTCTGTGTTACTATTATTTGTTGGTTTATTAATCTGCTCAAAAAGATAGCTGTCTAGATACCCTGGTTTGCCAGTAATATTGTCATTCTCATCATCTCATGTATGATCAGCAATATAAATAGCAATAATCTCTGCAATTAAATAGGCACTGAGCTACAAGGGGGTCAAAAGTGCGTCGAAGTGGTTCATGTACATTGTAAATAGTGCACGGCATTCATGCGGCCTGTTGAGGCAACTTGGCCTGTGCACTGCCTTGCGCTTTGTTATAATATATAATAGTATAGTTGGAATTCATTAACAATAGATCCTCATGGATCACAGTGACATCAGGGCTACTTGACCTGCCTTCAGCACAAAAGTATAGTTGGAATTAACAAGACCCTTCTCCTTTGTTTCCAGATCATCAAAGTGGAGGTAATCAAGGCTTCAGCCTGCAGAAGACCACAGGTCAAACAGTTCCACAACAGCTCCATCAGATTCCCGCTGCCCAAGCGTGTGCACCATTACAAGAAACTCAACACCTTCGCCTACAAGAGGCCCAGCACATACTTCTTGTAAATTGCTAATTTTAATTAAACAAAGCGTTTAAATTTTGTAGTTTTGTTAATATTCCTTTAGGCGCTTTGCACACGACGGGGCGGGCCGGTCAATATCGCCGCGAACGATAGCACAAAGGCAATCCTATATTACCCAACGCACACAGAGAGCAAAATGACCGCGCCGCAGGTGCCCGGCGAGCACTGGCGGCGCATGTCCGCGGCTGCCCGCCGTGGATCACACAAACCAGTTTACATGCAGTAACGCAGACGGCGGTGCGGGGCGGCTAGCTCTATTCTATCTCCACTAGAACGAACGTCCTGAACAGACTGCCTGCGCCCGTCGTGTGCTTTGTGTACGCGGCGAGGTCAGGCGCGGTCTTTATTACTTCACGGACAAAAAGCCCGCCCCGCCTCGTCTTCTGCAAAACGCCTTCAGCGCAGACAAAGGAGCGCAGCGGAGAGGATTTTATTAAGGCAGTTGCCTCACCGACAAACGAGTAACGAGTAGAGCTAGAACTAGAAACGAGCTAGCGAGACGCGGGGAGCGAGTGAGTGAGGCGAGCGATTAGGTACGCGCATTACTCACTCGCGGCAGTCGACTTGTACGTGTACTTTCAAGTTTGACGCTCTCTCGGCGTGAGCTCTAATCGCTTGGCGAGTATCGCTGAGCCAATGTTATAATCTTTCGTAGGTCTTGTCGCTCAGCGACAAACTAGTGAAGCGAGTGTGTACAGTCAGCGACCAACTGTTTGTATATGCATCTCTTTTGTTTACACGGAATTTATAATATCTATTGTACGTTTCTTGAGCGAAAATAGCCGATAGCCGCGTACTGACCAAGCGAGCAGCCTCGCTGCCTCGCCCGAGCGTGCCGCGGCCCGAGCCGAGCGTTGTCGGTTTTTGTCGATGCTCAAAGGCGCCTCGGACGTTTGCCGCGCACTAGCCACGACGTACTGACCGACCGAGCAACTGCTGCGCGAGGCTACCTCGCGAGGCGGCTCGCTTGGTCAGTGCGCGGCTATTAGGTCGTTTTCTCGCCGTTGGTGAGACAAGTGCCTTACGCACTTGAAAGTGCATAAATGCTTGACTTTGCCTTACAAGAAATGCTCGTGCCTCCTCGAGGAGACGCGGGAATCCCTTATCGCACTTTAGTATCATAATTTTAAAGCCCATCGGATATTCGTCAATTCGTATCGGCGACATTAAGCGATATGAAATATCTGGACTCTGGAGCAATATCACAGAATACGTTTTAGTTTAACAGCAATAACGCCGAAATAATTGCCGCAATTTATTGAAATTGCTTCAGATCGGTCCATTCGTGTCGCCGGGCAATTGGTGCTATGGCTAAGAAGCACCTCTAAATTTTACGAGCGCGGCGTTAGAAATTAGAATGTTATCATTTATTTAATATAATTTGAACACACCCAAGTCCCAACGCACTGGGTACTCACAAGTTACATAAATCAGAAGTAGGTACCTAGGTACTTGCATAATATTTTTAACTGACTTCCAAAAAACGAGGAGGTTATATGTTCGGCTGTGGTTTTTTTTTTGTAAGTTCAACGATTACTCCGCCGTTTGTGAACCGATTTTCGAAATTTTGTTCTATTAGGTTTCACTCCAATTTGGAACCATGTTCACAAAAGTGGTGACCTGATGATGGGATCCATGAGTAATCGAGGGAACTCCTCGTTTATATGGAAACGTATGGTGATTTTGGTTTTATGAGAAGCATCCTAAGCATATTATGCTACCAAAACGCAAGATTTTGCACCAAGGTATACTATGGTTCCGAAGATACTAAGAGAACTCCGGATTCCTTATAGATACAAGTTTGGGGGTTTAGGCGCTGTTTTAAGAACTGAAAGCATATGCTACTATACAAATTACATTCATCATCATCATCATCAGGGTCACCAATGTCAGCAAAATTGAACATAACAAAATATTCAACCTTATCTCCAGAGCGTAAGGCTCACATATGACATTACTTCTGAGAAGTAAGTTGCTTCGATAATACAAGTAACATGCTAGCTTGCGCTAGTCCATACCATTTGACAGGAGTCAGAATGTGAGCGTGGCCGACTCTGAAGAAAAGTGAAGACACAGTTTTGTATATAACAAGACACCGTCCGCCTTTTTTTCTACGTTCATGATTATGAACTAAAAAGTATTAAATAATTTTTCCTATCTAATTGTGCTTTTTTCCGAATTCGGCTAAAATGTGAAAACCGATCATGAAAGCCTCATATTACTTCAAGTAGTGGGGGTAATTAGACAATGAGTTATAAAAAAATGCTTGCAATACGGATGACTCGCGCAATAATACTTCGAGCCCCAAGCGGTCGCATTCGACCGCGATAACAATAGAAGCCTTACTATTGTTATCGCGGTCGCATAACAATAGAAAGGCCCGGGCTTCGAGCCCCAAGCGGTCGCATGCGACCGCGATAACAATAGAAAGCCATTCTATTGTTTTTTAATTAGACAATGAGTTATAAAAAAATGCTTGCAATACGGATATCTTCTGCTGTTATAGCGGGTGGCTTCTATTGTTATAGCGGTCGCATGCGACCGCGATAACAATAGAAGCCTTACTATTGTAATCGCGGTCGCATGCGACCGCTTGGGGCTCGAAGGATTATTGCGTGAGTCATCCGTATTGCAAGCATTTTTTTATAACTCATTGTCTAATTACCCCCACTACTTGAAGTAATATGAGGCTTTCATGATCGGTTTTCACAATAGCCTTTTTGTGTCTCGTTTTTCCACGATCGAAGGAATAATTTACATGTACAAACAAACAAAACTATATAATCATACAAGTTTGTATTTTGACGGTCCTAAGCCCGTAAAAGTACGAAGGGAAAATTTGAATTGCAATCTATGTGCCTATATATTATTTAGCGTTTTCGAAGCGTTCGCTAGCGCTGAATAACAAAACAGAGCACAAATTCCAAGTATAGAGGTAATTACTAATTAGGCAATGAGTCATTACCAAACAAAATTTGCAAACTGGATGAGTCATAAAATAATTTACCTGTACGTACATGTTTTGAGATTTCTACTTTAATTTGTTTAGTTTTAGTATATATAGGCTTTTTTATGAATAAGACATTAGAAAGAGTTACTTGTCAATAAAGAAAACATTATTATTTGTCTATCCTTAACAATATTTATTAAAAACTATATGAAATACTCAGAAATGAATTATACAAAACAATAAAAATTAAAGTACCTGTAGCTCCTAAAGGCACAAAAATCGCAGTTAAGTGTCTATGACAAAACTGTGCAATGATTTATTTTGAATACGTTTGAATCTTGGAATAAAATGACAAAATTATGATTTCGTCTATACAAAAAATAATTTATATTTTTTTTCTCTGTAGATAAGGCATATTTGAAAAAAACAACATCTATAAAAGTAACTTGTAATTGCATCAGATGCTACAAAAAAAAATCAGCCTCATCCGCTGACAAAAAAAAAATAAAGTGCCTGTAGCTCTGAAAGGCGCAAAAATCGCAGTTGAGCAACATGACAAAAATGCACAAGAGTCCTTCTATAAGCTGTGCTATGATTTATGTTGAATACGTTTGAATCTTGGAAGAAAATTACAAAATTATGATTTCGTCCATACAAAAAATAATTCATATTTTTTTTTCTCTGTAAATAAGGCTTATTTAAAAAAAACAACATCTATAAAAGTAACTTGTAATTGCATCAGATGCTACAAAAAAAATCAGCCTCATCCGCTGACAAAAAAAAATAAAGTGGCTGTAGCTCTAAAAGGCGCAAAAATCGCAGTTGAGTGTCTATGACAAAAATGTACGACAAGAGTCCCTCTATAAGCTGTGCTATGATTTATTTTGAATACGTTTGAATCTTGGATTAAAATGACAAAATTATGATTTCGTCCATACAATTTTTTTTTAATTATTTTTTATCTCTGTAGATACGGCATATTTGAAAAAAACGACATCTATAAAAGTGACTTGTAATTGCATCAGCTGTCTACAAAAAAAAATCAGCCTGATCCGTTGACCTTCGATCCGAAAATTCTTAATGTCCCATTTATTTTACTTTGGGACCAGTGTGCGTCCGCGGATGAACCGTGCACATTGTTAAGCCGCATCCATCAGCCGCGACTTATGGATGCGTCCGATAATTTGTGACCCCAAGTAGCACACCTTAAATCTATATTTATGCTTTAGGAGTACTAATCATGGCTTATTTATAGACATTGGCATTCTATACATGGTTTTGAATAAGAACTAAGTTTCTAATAGAAAAAAATTTCTAGTGTTCATTGCTTTAAAACCTTTATTAGTTCATTACACTGAGATAAGAGCAAATTGATTTGTTATGGACTATATCTGCTCTGTTAAAAGCGCTGCTCTAGTTCAATTATTCTATATACTTATTATCACAAATACTTTTTAAGAATTGAAATTATTTGTAGAACATTTACTCTTAAAGTAATCAAAAAGGTTTTTAGGTGGATTTGTTAGGCACTATTTTAAGTCTATACTTAATAGAATCAATGACAAGATACTCAATAGTGTATGTAATAGTCCAGTTTCCTCCTTCATTAGGAAACTTAGCCTTTAAGTATTTTATTTTAAGAGTATTAAGTATATAAAGGACAGCGTTCTGCAAGCATGAAGAAAGCATTTGGAGAAAAGTGGAAAAGTATAAAAAGGTGCCTTTAGAGTTTAGACAGTCACATCAACTTTCTTTGCCCTCAAAGTCATCACTAATCAGACTAATCACTTCAGCTCGAATCGACATATTATTTTCATCAAGCTGCGAAGAAGAAGAATTGACACCGTCTTGAAAATCGATTCTTGATGAAAACCATGATGAACTACAGTCTGACAATGAAAGTGAAAGTGACGATTCTGGCGATAAAGAGTTGCCTATAATTTGCTTGCTTTAAAAATACGTATCATAAGCTACCTAATAATTTTATACAGATAGTAAAATATTGGGAATATTTTTGTCAATAATATTGTAAGTATCGATTTTCGAGACGGTGCCAATTCTTCTTCTTCACAGCTTGATTAAAATAATAATATGTCGATTCGTTGATGCCAATAAGTTTGGGGCGTTCCACGCCAAGCGGACAGGAAAAAAAGTCGATGTCTCCGATTTTAATAATATTTAATAAATTATAAAACCTTTATTGTAAGGGAGCCCTAGAACAATTTTTTTTTTTTATAAGTAACTAACAAGCAAATTTTTTTTGAGTAGCTTCATTTTGATAAGACAAACAACTTTTTTATCTGCGAAAAATCTTGAAAGTGGTAGCTAACAGAGATAGAAAGGATTTCATACTTTGATTTGATGGTCCTAAAATATGGATTGTTCTATTTGTAGGACAATGTTACTCTTAAATTATATATAAGTGATATTATATATGTATAACTATCAATATACAAAAAATCAGCTGGTTAAGGTTCCGTTTTAGGGTACCGTAGTTAACCAAGTTTTATTGAATACAGAACCCTAAAACGGAACCCTCTTTGAGAAAATGAAGAAAAAAAATTATAAATATGTAAGTAGTTAAATTATTTAAATATAAGTTTTTTAATCTTTACTCGGCTTTGTAGCACTAAGTGCCGAATAGAGAAATCAAGTTTCAAAGTCCCATCATTCTTAATGGAGGCACTTCACACGGCTATTTGTATTTGCTATTGGCTATTTGTTGCATTTGGCAAAATTATTGACGAATACACAAACAAGCAAGTAAAGGCAAATACGGCCTTCCACACATGAACGTCAAATACCTAACTTTTACTTGATTTTCTTTACTTGCCTATTTTACTCTTTTGATGTGCATCAAAAACCGACAAAGGTACGGAAATGTGTATATTTTGGTATTGGTCATATTTGTCAAATAGGCAAATAAGGCTAATATTTGTAAAACATACCGTCTACACATGGTGATTCATGATTGTTAGGCGAATACATCAAATACGCAAATACAAATGTGAAGTGGCTCCATAATAGTCTAGTCATTATAATGTGACAAAAATATTTGGCACGCGTATTAATAACACGTAAAGGTAACATAATCGAATAATATTAAAATCGGAGACACCGACTTTTTTTTCCCGTCCGCTTGGCGTGGAACGCCTAATATAAAACAGGAAGGCCACCAGAAATATTGGTTCTCTATGGTATTGCACTGAAAAATCACCAAAACGCGAACAAAACACCTTCTTCTTATGCCAGTCTGATAATTACTCTGGTAAGTAGATAATTACGAGAAAAAATAGTTTACAAACATTTCTTTCTATAGATTACGATAGGATGGTCTTGAGAACAATTAAACTATTGAAAGATTATTTTTTCTCGTGAAAGTGCGAGTTGACTTGTCATGCTTTTAAAATTACCTTTAGCTCAATTTTAGGAGTAAATCTTCTAATCAATGCTTACTTATAGATAATTTAATCTAGAGGCCATTTTTATTAATAGAATACGATGGTGATCGCCATTTTGGTAAAAATCAAAAAAATTAGTTATAATAAAATACGCGATTTATTTATTTGTAAACATAAAAACACTTAAATAAATGATAATTTTATCAAAATACATTATTTTGTTGTTTATTTTCACAAAATATGTAAAAAAATATGCATCAATAATATTTTTTACTAAAAAAATATTTATTTTCACAAAATATGTAAAAAAATATGCATCAATAATATTTTTTACTAAATAATCAGTTTTTTAAGACTATTTCATCGACTTTCACGATAAAATAAATTCGGCACGGAATCTGAACCCTCCGTATGCGCGAAACATAAAAAATATAATATTATAAGTACTTATTTAATTTCATTTCGCCATTAAAGCTTTGACTTAAAATACTTTAAAGTACGGTGTGCCATTAGAGAATAGGAAATGCTTTTTAAAAGAAGTAACTCTTGTTGATGTTTTTATTTAGTTGATTTTGATTAATAGTGGTTTTAAAAATATTCACCACTAGAACATCAGTAGAGTAATGGTGTTATCTTAACGTTGGCTACAAAACCTAATTCCCTTCTTATGTGCCTCTTATTATGTTTTTATAATAGTTTTGTAGATATTCCCTATAGACAAATATAAATTGCTCTTATCGTTATCTAATGATGAATTCTTATGTGTACTCTTAGTGTAGACAGGTGCCCATTTTTACTGAACTCGGTATAAAGGATATCTTCAGGTTATCTTCAGGGATTGTTGACTCTTATGCAATAATACTAATTTTAATTCTATAAAATAACTAATAGTGCTTCACTAGATATATTTGTGCTGCTTGGGACGTTATCTGGGAAAAGGGACCTTGTTGTCGGTTCTAGTTTCCGAGATAATCGCCTTTAAAGTGTCGAAAAAAACATTTTTTCTTTTTTTGCTCCATATTAATAAACAGGCTCTAAAATTTGATATGACAAAGACACAGGTTTTAAAAACGATTTTTTATAGGTTAAAATGTATCTTAAAGTTTAGTAAAAAAGGGACCTTATTGTCATTGCTGCAGTCGAGAGTCGATTGCGGCTTTCTGTCGGCACGGTATGTACTGTTATACTACTAGTAATTTGCTACAAGCTGAAAATCGGTAATATTGATTAGAATATCTGGGGGCACGGTAGTGCCCCCGCCAAGTAGAGCGCGAAGCAAACACTGGCGTACCATCATTCACAGGAACAATTTCGCCGCATTTTAGGCCCGTATTTGAGAACCTCTAGAGGTCATTAAATTCTGAAGTTAAGCTAAAGCAAAGTTTCTCATTTATGACACTCGCTCACTCACTCACTCACTCACTCAAGATCATCAAAATAGAACTAGTACTTCCCATAAACTCAGAGAACTGAAATTTGGCACAGAAGGGTTTAATGGCCACATAAAGGGAAAACTATAAAAATTGGCCAAGTGCGAGTCGGACTCGAAATAGGGTTTTTTGTATGGGATTTATGGTATTTTTCCTTAAATTTTAATTTCATCTTAATTTAACAATTAACGTAAATAAATACGTAATTGAGGATTTTGTGAAAATTTCAAGTGCCTACTGCCTACCTGTTGCCATTATCGATATCGAGCAAAAAAGGCCAAAAAAAATTAGTTTTTTGTATGGGAGCCCGCTTTAAATATTTATTTTATTTTTACTATTTTTGTTGTTATAGCGGCAAGAAAAATACACAACCTGTGAAAATTTCAGAAGTCTTGCTATAGCGGTTCTTGAGATACAGCCTGGAGACAGTAGATAGACAGACGGAGAGACAGTTTTTACCTTTTGGGTACGCAACCGTAAAAACTAGGATAATCGAAGATCTGGAGTACCTGGTGACCCTGATTAGAAAACACAAGAGCCCAAATAGTAGGGGAGGGGAGGGTGCTATTTGTGTAGTCACTCGAGCGCCATGGACACCTACTAGGTTTTGTAAATTAGGTAAAACTGATAAAAAAATAATAAGAGCGTTTTTTATTTTAGCGGTGGGTTCAGAAACTGCAGCCATTTTAAAGTTTTGAAAAAGAAAATATATTCAGAAAATTGCTGATTTAGGTAAATTATAAATATATTTTAGACAACAAGGATTAAATCATTTAGTTTAGTGCAAAATAAAATATCTGCAAAGCTTAGTTAGAAAAATATGAAGCTTTAATTTTTTTATATTTTAAAATGTCCCTACAGGCTTACCTAACCTTTGAATCGGCAGTGCTTATATGGAAGCTTCTTTGGGGTATACTAAATATCCCCATATCTTAATCTGACAGATCCGATGACATTTCAATATTCAAAAAAAATTTTTTTTAACCCACCACATGAGAAATCTGATTTCTATACCATGATAACTAGACACATGTCGGAAGCCTATACAAGCTTAATCTGACACGCTCGAGCTACTATCAATATAAGCAATCTCTATCCCTTTACTCGCATAACCCAGTGGAACGAAAGACCGACACGACTGGCGAGAGATTTTCTAAAAAAAGAAGTGAAATCCCACAAAAAACATTCTGTAAAAAAACTAGCCAAGTCTCGAATCTCGATGAAGCTGCTTGTTTATCTCTAATAAGGGTTCCTTGTTGACTACGGAACCCTAAAAAGTAATGAAATGTAGACAAAGACGTACCAAGTCTAAGGTTCCTTTATTTTTATAAAGATATCTCAGAAACAAAGTTAAATAATTAATTAAATAATAAAAAAATATATAATTACTTAAATAAATATTAAAATAAAATAAAAATAAAAAATAATGTTCTTTCTTTCTTTTTCTTCTTTTTTGGCAACTTGACACAAAGGATGTGTATGTTGTGCCACAGACAAGGTAAAAAGGTAAGGAATATGGCGGGAAAACCATATTCCTCCTATTATAATTTTCATCATCGTTTTCATGTATCGTCAGGTCTAAAGTCTAGTCAAAGTCTAAGTAAAAGTCAATACAGTCACAGGAGTCAAGTCGGTCGATTCAGTAAAGTGGTAGACGCTTTACTGAAACTTTCGATGGAGTTTTGGAGGGAACACAAAATAGCACGTTTCTGGATATTACATCACTTTCCTACACTTGTGCATGAACATGAATATCTAATGGTTAATATTCTACCAATATTACACATTAAAAACCCAGCTAACACAATTTTAGGAAAATAATACAAAAACACAACCGCACTCTTTCACATGCCCGCCAAAACTCCAAAAAAAAAATGTTACAACTACGAAATTAATATTATTTATGTATCTTCTCATTTGACTATGTTTTAAGTGTAGTAAATATATTTTTTTGTTAATTTTGACTGATTATTAAGAATAATAAGATTAGTAGAAGCACAATGTTTATTTGTTCAAAAAAATTTTTATTACAATAAACAATGTTGTTTAATATCGAAGACGTCTCTATTTAGTAAAAACTGATCCGTTTTATATTATTCTTTTATAAAATCCAATAGAAAACATACTATAAATGAAATATTTAGTAAAAACCATCTTGGGCATTTTCATTATTACATCATGCACTTTGGCGGGGTAAACAACAGGAATAGAGTTATAAAATTATATAATTGAAGTTAAATTCTAAAAGACCATAATATAACGTTCTTCTCAAAAAACATGATATCTATGTAACTTCCTACAATAACATACTTTTTTTGGATGTCGAAGTTTGAATGCGATTTTCTCAATATCACCTTTTACGACTTTCGAGTTAAAACATTTTTTTAAAAAATATTTTCCAGACCTACACGCATGTTATTTAAAGCCTGACCAAAAAAATAGAAAACCTGCCCTGAGGGCGCTAAATGAACTATGAATGTGGCAACATCTAGTACAGTGATACACTTGCGAATTGGCTACTGTACAATTTTTAGCTAGTGTTTAATATAGACTAATTTTAATATAGACTATACAAAACCATAGCATTTATGTATAGTTTTAAAGTATATAGGCAGTTTAAAAAAGTACAACTTCATAATTTCATTATTAAACTTTTATTTAAATTATTCATCAAACTCAGAATCTAAATATTCAACACTCTCTCCATCAATTACTGGTCCCCTTTGTCTATATTCTTTTTCTATTTTATTTGTATGATCACAACAATTACTCCATGTATCGGCAGTAATATCCTATAAGAATAATTTAAAATCAGTAATGGTAAACAAAATATTTAATTTTATTTTTGTCGAAATATGTGATATTTACCTCAAAACAGTTTTTTACAAGCTGCATGAATGTGATATTGTCTAAACCAACATTCTTTGTGGCAACCTTCCCTTTTACAATACCCCATATCATCTCAATAGGATTGAGGTCACAATGATAAGGAGGCAGTCTTAATATTTTGTGACCATAATCCTGTACTAAACTATCAATTTCATATATCGGGTCAGGTTTGTTTTGATTGACTATAACCATTAGCATACTTTTGGTGGCATAAGCAGGGTAGGCAATATCATTTGATGTAAGCCATTCTGCAATTTCATGTTTTCTATTATTCATGTTTGGTGGCTTGTTAATTTGGCTAGAATGATATCTAGCATTGTCCATGACTATACAGGTTGGTTCATGTAAATTGGGTATTAATTTATCCAATACCCATTTTTTAAAATTAACTTTATTCATGGCTTCGTGGAAATCTTCTTTTTTTCTTTGTCATTGTAAATTAATAAAGCATTCGGGACGAACCCAGTCTTGCCGCCACAATGGACAATCACATATCTTTTGCCTTTAGCAACAGATTTAGACACACCAGGCTCATTTTCACTTTGCCAGCATTTTGCATGATTGAGAGAAGTATGAATATAGCTTTCATCGAGGTATACAACTGGCATACCGCTCTCCTTTACATCTTTGATTTCTTGTAGATATTTATCCCTCCAAGCTACTATATCATACCGCTCCATAAGAATTGTCCTTTGGTTTCTACATTTTTTAAATTTATAACCTAATTTGTGCAAGAGTAAACGAAGAGACTCTCTGCCACCAACAAAATTTATGGATTCTTTCAGAGCTGCAAGCAACCGCTTCAAACTCGGTACTTCTTTTCGGACGGTATAAAATTCTTGTATTTTATGCCTAATTGCACAGAGATCGAAATCATCCAGATTGATTTTCTTTTTTGTTTTCGGTTTATTTTTCTTTGGTGTAGAAAATACAACTGAAGTCTGACCTTCTCTTCGTATTTTCATTACGGACGATCGGGATACACCTAAAAACAGAACTTTTAAATTAAACTAATCACAAATTAGCCAATTCAAATTGCACACACTATATGAGGTACCTACCAGTCATGTTGACAACAAGGTCAGTGATGTTATTTAGAGGAATAGAGTCCATTCCTTCAGACTTTCTTTCCGACAAGTAATTATTGATATTATAAATAACTTTTCTTAACTGGCTTTTAATAGTTTTCGGCATTATATCGCGTAAATAACCCACTTGTCTAAGAAATATATCACGCACAATCGAGAACACACTTTGACAGATGACAATTATGACATCTCATAAAGATTATTGCCAGTTGAAGAAATTAGTTCCAGTAGTTTTCCGCAATATGGCGAGGTTTTTTATTTTGTTGGTCGGGCTTTACATAGTTCGATAGCCTATTACTATTAAATGTAGATTATGGAGATACTAATAACTCAATACCGACAATAAGGTCCCTTCACGCTGATAACGTCACATTTGTTTCTAGCTTTACAAAATATGAGAGTTTTGCTGGGAATGTGAAAGAGTGATGTTGTGTTTTTGTATTATTTTTAATTTTCCTAATAATAATAATAATAATAATAATAATAATCATTTATTGCAGGCAAGAAACCCATAAAAAATACATAAAAAAATAAAAATTAAATTAAATATTAAATTAAATTAAAACTCAAAGTTAAACAATACATAATATTAAATACACTGTGAATAAATTTAAATAATAATATATAAAATAAGATGTTACAAAAATACGTTTAAAAATAATACTAAAAATCATTTCTGGTTTTTGTCGCGATGCACTGATAACCAGTAGGCAGGAAACGAATTCTCCGGACACCCGGTACACACACTGAGGATTTCGTTACTAGAGGAACGCACGCGAGCCCAGAATTCCGCAACTCGTGCCCTAACAACGGCGAAGTAATCGGAAACTCTGGCGTCGGCAAACATGCCCGAAGCACTACAGTATCTAGGGAGTCTCATAAGAATGCGGTATGCGTTATTATACTGCACTCTGATGCTACTCCTTACAGATTTAGAGCAGTTGGCCCAAAGCTGACACGTATAAAAGCATTGACAGTATGCCCTAAACAGTGTCAGCCTTGTCTCAACGCTGCAACGTGCAAACCGGCGCGCGAGCATGTTACACCGAACGGCCATTGCCCGTCTCTCACGAACAATGTCTTCATTGTCAGACAGATTCTCGGTCAGAATGTGTCCCAGGTACCGGAAACGCTCGACTCGCTGCACTACTTCTCCATCTAAATAAACCGGCGGGACCCTCTCCGGACCCTTGTCAGCCCTAAACACCATCATCTGCGTCTTAGCAACATTGTATTTGAGACCATGGCTACTAGCATAGGTCTCGCAAATGCCGAGAAGACGTCTTAAGCCTCTGATTGAGGGGCTCAGAAGCACCATATTTACTAAAATTGCGTTTACTGGGTTTTTAACACAGAATACAAATTACTCACGGAGGTTTTTAATATTGTTTAATTTATTGGTAGGATAATATAACCATTAGATATTCATTATCGTGCACAAGACGTGTAGGAAAGTGACCCAATATATTATTACAGAAACGTGCTATTTTGTGTTCCCTCCAAAACTGCATCGAAAGTTTCAGTAAAGCTTACTAATTACCACTTTACTAAATCGACCGGCTTGACTTCTTGACTGTATTGACTTTTACTTAGACTTTGACTAGATTTTAGACCTGACAATATCTAAGAAAAACGATGCTGAAAATTATTGTATTATAGAATATTGTTTTCCCGCCATACTCGACACTGGCCATGGTTATTTAGCCGAAGTGCCATAATAAGAAAAAAAATTCAAATGTCACCGGACCATCAATCAATATAACAAACTTCAATGTCAAATAAAATTTCAAAATGACAATAGGATTTCGTACGTTTTCAAAGTTGGTTGTGCCGGCTTTTGGAAATTTAATTTGTCTAGGGCGTGTACAACTGACTACTATGTAAGTTCAAGAATTTATGGAATATATTTTCAATTCTGATAAAGTGACAACAAATTTTAAATTATGCAACAATTTTATGATGCAAGAGGCATGCAAACCGACCGGCGTCACCGATGTGAGATGTCAATGCCAGATAAGATTGTAAATATTATAGTTTGCTTAATAGTGTTATTGCTCTAAATATTACAGAAAAATGGCAGAGAATCCAGATTACAAGAGTGCTACTAGTGTACACGAATTTACAGTGAAGAACATCAAAGGGGAAGATGTTAAACTCGACGCATACAAAGGTCATGTTTGTATTATTGTGAATGTTGCATCCCAGTGTGGCCTCACGGCGAACAACTATAAACAACTGAATGAATTGCACGATCAGTATGCTGAAAGTAAAGGTATGTGAAATAAAAATTATAATATTTTGATTTATTTGTGTGTGTGCAAGTTGTTAGGTGATCAAAATATAATTTTTATTTATTATAGGTCTACGTATATTAGCCTTCCCCTGCAACCAGTTTGCTGGCCAGGAACCAGGAAATTCAGAGGACATAGTTTGCTTTGCTAGCGAGAGGAAGGTCAAATTCGACATGTTTGAGAAAATTGATGTTAACGGTGACTCAGCACATCCGCTGTGGAAATTCTTAAAGGTAAAAAACAACATTAATTGGCACAAACTACAAGGTCACCCACTTCTATTGTGTTATCAGAAATATTGATTATCTGCTATTGAAGTCTGATATCATGAGTCATTGATTTTTCAATTATGTCTGAAAAATTGATTGAACTTTTTATGTATATTGATTAGTAAATTGGTAGGTTGTAAGAATAAATTGTTAGTACAATTATTGTCATGCAATGTTCAAATCAATTATGTGGGAAATTCTTTTGAATTTTCAGGTGTATTGATTTTTTATTGGCTTTTGAGGCTCTAAATACTACATCAAGGTTTAAAAACAAGTTTTAATCAATCATAACTTTTTTCAGCATAAGCAAGGTGGCACTTTGGGAAGCTTTATCAAGTGGAATTTCACCAAGTTTATCATCGACAAAGACGGAGTGCCTGTGGAGAGGCATGGCCCAAATACTGATCCCCTGAACCTGGTTAAGTCCCTTGAGAAGTACTGGTAGAGGGCATAATTAGGCATCATTCATAAATTACGCCACAGCAAAAGTATCTTTGGGTCAAACCAAATATTATGTATGTTTAAAGCATCCTTAATCCTTTGATTGCGGATTCTTGGAAATCTATTGTTATTTTATTATTGTCTCGGTCACCTTATGGGGCTTGATGGGTTAATAACCCATCAATCCCCAAGCGCCAGCCGACTGCCGCATAGCAATTGAATATTTATTGTGTCTGCGATACCCACGATGGAGGTGTTAAACAGTGTTACTTCCAGAAGAGCACTGACCATGGAAAAGAATGTCTGAATTTTGCGTGTTGTAATAAGTGAATGATCTCTTTATTGTTCATAATAATGTATAATCAAAAATTTTATTGGAATAATTAAATGTTGAGTGTCAGCAAGTAGAAATTATATTTTTAAATTGTTATTTTTTTTAGTCAAGAAGTGCATTTACATACTTTTCTTTCCAAGTACCTACCATAATATTATCTTCCAAGCAAAAATCAGCTTGCATTATTTTTAAACTTTATTTATATTTTTTAGGTAACCACTTTTTTATATATCTTACTGAAATCTTAGGGATAAAGGTTATAACTTATAATGTAATGCTAAGTACTCACATACGGTTTTGCTCGATAGTTTTACTCCGAATCGAAGACATATTTGACATGTTTAATTCCATCGAGCCGGCTCGAAGCGAGCCTGTCGAGCTGTCAGTTTTGCGGTCCACACGGTGGTTATTGGAGTAAAACCGTATGTCAGTACTAGCATTTCAGTGTTTTGAAGTGAGATAATAAAATATGCTAGTGCACTGGCTACTTTGTACACAATATTGTTTATATTGCATTATTTATTTTACACTGTTGTATTTAATAAAGTGTTTGTCTTGCAAAGCATTGTTTTATTTATAAAATAAAAAACTATATACATACTTACCGTATTATGTTATAAACTTAGAATGAAAAATTTCATTGAAAATTTCATAGATTTTAAATCTGTGGTGTTCTGATCTTGGTCCAAACAAAGTAAAAAGTATAACGTTAGTTCTTCTAAGACCTAAGTAGTCTGTGAAAAGTATGATAGTGTAGCAGTACCTACAAAGTACCTACACGTTCGTTCGTCGATTGAAACAAAGAAAACAACACGCTCCGAAAGGAGCGCCCGCCGTCTTTGTATACGTTCGTCATGGAAGATTGAAACACAGAAGAAAATCGTTCTGCAAAGAACGTACGTTCGAAATGACGAGAGAAACCGTCCGTGTATATTAAGTGCATTTGCACCGGACATGAACCAGCCCTGAAAAGGACTTTTTCTTATAAGAATTCTTCGCAACACTTCACTACGCGTCTTCACATAGTGCCTACATCAAGAGACCTGAATCTTCGCAGCGTGGCTACGGTGTTCATGGCGTTTGCAGAGCTTCAGAACATCTTCACAAAATGGCGGCACAACTACTCGCGACGGTGTGACGGCGACTGACAGGGAAACGACGTCTGTATGAAATTCGCGCGCGGACTGAATTGGCCGCGAGCCTATATTTATACTCGCGAGTCGCGCGACACCAGCGCCGCGTATCGCGGGACGGCCAGTTCTCACGCGGCAATCTTTTAGATTTGTAAATATTTCTTGTTCGATTTTTTTCTCTTTCTTGTTTTGTAAATATTTTTATCTCTTTCTTTACATCTCTGTCTAATCTAGTTAACCAATCACAAACAACCTTTTTACCTTTGTACAGATTTGTAATAATAATAATTAACTCATTTTTTTGTATAAAAGCAGCGCATTTTTGTAAATAAATCACTTCAGTTCACCACAGTAAATCGAGTTTTACTCTTTACTCCTCCGACCTCTAGTGAACTCTTAGAGAGACCAACCGGATCTCTAAACTGACGACCCCGTGAACAACAAGCAACCTCTGCAAGAAGGAGCTCTGCTGGAAGAAACTCTGCCAAGAGGAAACCCTGCCCGAGGAAATTTTGCTCGACGACGCTGCACCACGAAACGCTGCCCGACGAAACGCTGCACCACGAAACACTGCTCGACGACGCTGCACCTCGAACCGCTGCACCACAAGCTCTTCATCATGGAACACAGAGGCGAATCCCTGCCCGAAACCTCGGCACTCGCCAGCAACCCGGCACCATCACCAGCATCATCACAGGAGATCGGCGGCATCGCACTTTCGATGCGAATACCGCCTTTCTGGAGGGACAAACCCAGGCTCTGGTTCGTCACCTTCGAAGCAGCCACCAGCAGCCTGCAGAAGAACCAAAGTCAGCTCTCGCAAATGGTCATCGCTCGCCTAGAAAAGGAGGACATCGAGCAAATCGCCGACCTGCTGTACAACCCACCAGAGACGAATGAATATCAAGCCCTGAAGGACCGGCTCATCTCCGCATACGAGGAATCTGACAGCCGGCAGTTTCAACAGCTGCTGTCGGACATGGAATTGGGAGACCAGAAACCGTCACAACTACTCCGACGTATGCGAAACCTGGCTCGCAACAAGGTCCCCGATTCCACCCTACAGCTCTTGTGGGCCAATCTCCTCCCGGCAAACATTCGCTCCGTCCTGGCCGTCAGCGAAACATTCCAGTCGAAGACCACACTCGACGAACAAGCAGCGCTTAATAAGCAAAAATTAATAAATCGGTTTATGCCCTTCATGAATTAACTCAAATTTCAAATGTCAGTACAATAGTAACTGCATATAATGGATTAGTGGTTTCGATACTAAGGTATGGCATAGTATTTTGGGGAAACTCAACAGATGTTGAAATAGTTTTTAAGGCACAAAAGCGATGTGTAAGAGCTATGTTTGGGCTATCACAAACCGATACTTGCAAGCCATTTTTTGTGAAATATAAAATTCTCACTCTTACATGTCTATATATTTATGAAGTTGCAACATTAGTTAAACAAAATCCAAATCTTTTTGAGCTAGCATCGATAGCGAGCAACAGGCGTCAACGTGACACATATCGCCTATGTAATCGTATGACAAATACCACGCTAATGCATAAAAGTGTATTTCATATGGCTCCTGTGATTTATAATAAATTACCAAAAGACCTAAAAGCAATGAATCTTAAAAAATTTAAGAAACAATTGAAAAGGTTTCTGATAGAAAAATGTTATTATAATTTATTAGACTATGTGAATGATAAAAAATCAATAATATAAATTATTTATTGCATTATGTATGAAATCAATTATATTTATATTACTGTTGGTTGTAACTACATTTGAAAATTTAAAAATTATTTTAATGTATGACATGAAATATAATATGGAATTGAATGAAATGAATGTAAATAAATTTAATGAATGACTTAAGTATATATTTTATGACTTACATTTTATGCTATGTATATTGATCATAATGAATACCAATTGACAATTTGAATGAAAGGTTTGAATGAAATGTATTATTATTTTCTTTAAGATTCTTATCTATACTATATTCTATTACATTAAATTTTAATTGACTAAGTAAACAGTAAAAATTATAATACAATTTTATTCAAACAGAACACTTTCTATAAATTTTATCTTAATGAAATGTGTTTTTTTTTTATATATTTTATTTAAATTATTCTGTGTGTGATCACTGATTACTATAAATTTTGCATGCCTATAGTTATTAGGTAGAAAGACTGAAACCCTGTATAATTATAACATCTTTTGTACGGTACTTTCTGCAAATAAATGATTCTTATTCTTATTCTTATTCTTAGCCGACAAGATCATCGAGCAGTCAACTGTAAATAATGTACATAGCATCGCATCCAGTCATCGTGTAAAGGGGCTTTTTTCAAAAAGTTTGTCGTCGAGTAAATTGTACCGTCCGGGTGTTTTGTGTCATATAACAAAACAAGAGTTAATTTTTAACTAGTTGCCTGGGGATATTTTATAAGAAGTAATCTTAAATTATTTAGCGGTTGTAAAATAATTATGAATAACCCTGTATTTTTTTAAATAGACCCCACTAAAGCAGCGCCGGTGATGCAAATTGCCGGTGTCCACCATCATTTTGTCGACTTTAGAACTAAATTACTCACGTTTATTTTTTATGGAGATAATTAAAAGCTATGTTTTTAGAAAGATATAAATACATTAAATTTAGTTTAATACGCAAAGTATAGATAAAGGCATAAAAATAATAAATATTTTAATTTTAAGTTTGTCCGCAAAAATAACACGAACTGGAAATTCCTACATAGTCATCGCGATTTTAATATGAACCAAACCTAAAAATTATCAAAATTGAGATTATTTTTTATCGTAGCAACATTTTTATTCAATTGCCGTCGCCATTTTGCTCGTTGATTGAAGCGACCAATCGAATGCGGCGAAAATAGTTTGCATATGTGTCACGGTGTCGGTTGGTTGTGTTCCCAATAGTGTCTGCGTTTTATAAGGTAAAAACTATTCAATGTATTACTTTAATATATAAGATTTCATATTTAATTAATATATAATCAATCAGAAGTTATTGTGGTAAGTTATTTATTGTACAATAGCTACAAATAATATTTTGAAAAGTGTAGTAGAGGAATCGTCACATCCATTCGTCACGTGACATAGAAGCGGAACTTTTTCGTGACGAAAAGGAATTCTGAGGCAGGGTGTATACTTACTGTATATTATAATAAAATAACGGATGACTAAGTTACCACCACAACTTCTGCTAGTAAAATAAAATACAGGGTGTAAATTGACCAGTCCCGATAACTTCGTGGGCTTATAATAGTGCCTGAGGCATACCCATTCCTTATAGTAATTTGCTTTTAATCCAAAGTTTTAAAAAAAATTAAATTTTCAACACGCATATTAAACAACGACTACAAGTACACGAGACGCGTGGCCTTGACCTTACCGGCTGCGCCGCGTGAGGTCAATGGCCCGCACGCATACTCACATTGAGTATTAAATCAAAATTAGCAAATTTTAATAATTTAATGAAAAATGTTGTTTTAAATAGTTTATCATTGCAAAATATACTAATAAATAGTTAAAAAAAAAAAAAAAAAAAATATATATATATATATATATATATATATATATATATATATATATATATATATATATATATATATATATATATATATATATATATATATATATATATATATATATATATATATATATATATATATATATATATTTTTTTTTGTAATTTTTTTTCAAAAAAAATTACATTTCTGGAACGAGAAAAGGTAGTATAATAAAATCCCAAAGTTATCGGGACTGGTCAATTTACACCCTGTATATTAAAACCATGTAATATAAGCTTGAACAGTAATCTGTAAGGTAATTTGTAATGCACAAAAACCAACTTATACTACGATTTTTAATTGTAGTCAGTAAAATGACAGGTGCAACTGTCACTGATACAAGAAAGCTTACGAAAGTTTCATATAACAGTGACAGTTGCACCTGTCATTTTACTGACTACAATTAAAAATCGTACTTTAGAAAAGTTTCTTTTTGCAGATACAGTATCGGAATTTATGACCACTATCCCGACGACGAATGTCCGTATTGTTAATGAATTAGAATTTAATAACTATATACAGTGTAAATTTTACTACCATGGCTCTAACGGCCGCAGAACGCGCAAAAAGATATAGAGAAAAGTTAAAAGAAAATCCAGAAAAATATGAAATACAAAGACAAAAGCAACTGAAAAGACTGAAAGGAAGGCAGAAAAAAGTAACAGAACTATCCGAAGAAGAAAAACTGAAACAGCGAAAAATATGGAGAGAGCAAAAACGTAAACAAAAAGAAAATAAGAAAAGTAAACCAAAGACTACACCCAAAAAAGTGCAAAAAAATGAACATACAAAAGAACGCTCATTAAAAATCAGATACACAAAGGTGTGTAAGAATTACAAGAAAGCTTTAAACAGTATTAAGACGTTGAAACTAAGACTGGATAGTTTAAGAAAAAGATTTCATCGAGCTCAGCAGAACCACGGTAAAGAAATTGAAATGTTAAAAAACGAATACGATAAAGTCAAAGTTCGCAACGAATGTATGGAAATTTCACTACGTAAAACATACGACAACTGCAACAAATACTCTGAAAAGAGATTACTGAAACAAGTTGTAATGAATCAACGCTCAGACGCTAATAAAAAAGTTTTAGGTCTAAAAGGTCCCATAAGAGTAGCTGTGAAGGAAAATCTAGAAAACAAGAAATCGAGAGAAGAAATAGAAAAGTTTTTTAATAGAGAAGATGTCACCAGATGCACCTCAGGAAAACGAGAATTCAGGACAAAAGAAAAAAAAAGATGCCAAATTAGATACACAGTAGACACCCTGTTTAATTTATACACAGTCTATAAAAATGAAGGAGGAAAATACAGTTTCACCACTTTTTTCAGGTATAAGCCATTTTATATTATATCGCCCTCAGCAAATAATAGGGATACATGCATGTGTATGAAGCATAGTAACATGAACTTTCTGTTTTTCGCTTTAAAATCCAAAAGTGTTATTTCACAAAAGAACTTAGATGAAGTTATAAGGTCAATTACTTGTGATATAAATTCAAATGAGTGTATGTTTAACAAATGTGATACGTGTAAATTTGCTGCTGTTGAATATGATCAAGATAAAATAGATTGCGAGATATCGTGGTTTAAATGGATCAGAGTTAACAGTGAGTATGAAAAATCTGGCACAAAATACATTACAAAGAAAACAACAAAACAAAAAAGTAGTGGAACTGTGCAGCAATTAATAATCGAATTTGACGACGCACTTAGGTTGTTTAAAACCCATGTTTTCGTATGGAAACATCAGCAACAACAATATCGTTCATGCATCAATACCATCAAACATGACGAAATCGTTATATTATGTGATTTTTCAGAAAATTACGGTTGTAAATTTGCACAGGAGGTCCAGGCTGTTCACTTTGGGGCTTCTAAAAATGCAATAACCCTACATACTGGAGTCATTTACTTTAAAGATAAAGCTCAATCATTTGTTACCATATGTGATAATAACTGTCATCAACCTCAAGCCATCTGGGCACATTTAATGCATGTCATACAATTTTGTAAAGAGCTAACAGATTTTCGTGTTATTCACTTCTTTTCCGATGGCCCTAGCAGTCAATACCGCCAGAAAAAGAATTTTTATTTGCTTAATCTGTTTACACAAAAATTAGATCTTTTTTACACAACTTGGTCATTTTCCGAAGCCGGGCACGGAAAAAGCGTTGCGGATGGCATAGGAGGCGCCGTAAAAAGGCAATTAGATAAAAAAGTTGCATTTGGGTTAGATGTTACTAACGGGTTAGATGCACATAATATTATTCAAAAAAGTATGAAGTCGGTGAAAAGTTTTTATGTAACTAATAATGATATAGAAAAAATGATCAAACTGATCCCGGATAAAGTTTTACCAGTTCCTGGAACACTACAAGTGCATCAAATTATATCTCAGCACCAAAACCAAATACGATATAGGGAAATAAGTTGTTTTTGCGGTGACTTTAAAGGTTTGTGCAGCTGTTATTCTATTAAAAATCACACGTTGTTCAATGATCAGAATAAAACAAAAGACGGGATAGATGAAGAAAGAGTAGACGAAGAAGCTACAAAAATATTATGCCACGACAGAGAAGTTAATATAGATAACGGAGAAAATGAAATGGAAATGGACGAATATGAAGAAGGTGGAGAAACAAACGTTAATAAAAGTTTTTGTGATGCACCAGATTCCTCTTTGATTGTATTTGAACAAGAACCAATAAGTAATTCAATTACAGAACAAATAATGGACTTAGACACTGATGATACTCCTTCTATGTTATTCCCTCTGGACGACTTTGTTTTACAGCCTTTCGAAAGTGACATAATTATTGAAAGTGATACTGTAAACTCTGATCTCCAATATATGTTACCGAGTACATCAAAAAATATTCGTTGTAATATTAGTAATTTAGGTCATGAAATACCATCAAAAACCATAATATTATCTCAATCTGAACAGAATAAAAACCGACTCGATAAACATACATTATTAGCAAAACCTTCTGCGATTGTAAAAAAAACAAAATATTCTACACGAAACAAAAATAAAGCTATCAGAACGGTTGTTAAACGACAGATAGATTGTAATATGTGCAAGAAGAAGTTTCCTGTACATGCTCCTATGGCCAAGTGCATGGCTTGTAAAGAGTTGAATTGTATGGCATGTAGTAATAATGAGGAACATTTTGATTATATTTGTTTAAAATGTTTCGGTGCCTAATTTAAATGTATTTCGACATTTTCTATTTTGATGACATTTAACATTGTGATACTTAGATTTAAATTCCTTACTTATTACGTTACTTATTACGAATATTTAAAAATATTTTTGATATAATTATTTATCTAAGAATATATTTGATAAGTTATTACATTTGATAAAATGTGTCAGTGCCTAAATTTGATTTAATTTAACATTGTGATACTTAGATTTAAATTACTAAGGTACTTTTTACTTGCGTACGTAAAGTGTGCGATAAGGAAAAATGGGTTTGAGTAAGTTGTCTAGTTATTATAAAGTATATTGTTTTATATTTTGAACCAAATACAGCTTAACTTCATTTAAAATGTTTTGTGTTCGTGTATTGAAGGGTACATTTTTCATTTTGATAAAAAATAATTGTTCAGCTTTGAAATATTATACACTCAGCCTTATTGTTTCCTAATAGTCACGCTATGTTCCACCATCGTTACCGTCCAGTCATGTTTGTCTGATTAATTTAGATTTAATGAAAACATATTAATGTTAGAAGACTGATTTTAATTTTATAATACTTTATAGTTATATGTGATACTATCCTAAGAGTAAATGTTGTTAATTTCGTTTTATTTTGGATACAAAAACAATTGTTAATAATGTATGATGGTCAAATAGTGACGATAAGGATCATTCATGATGAATAACTTTTGAACTATAGTAAATATTTTTTGTTAAGTTTTGTCTTTCCATTGTTTATTTTCATAAATCTTCAAAAAAAACTTTTGTTTTGAATAATACCTTTTTTATTTGTTAATTTGCATTACGTATAAAAGTGACGAATTGGAGCAATCCAAGTTGCTAGCATTACTTAAAAACTTAAGTTTGTCAGGATTTTTGAATATATAGACATCAAATATATGTTTTTAACATAATAGTATATATTTCCTATGATATTAACTAAAATTGGGTAAAATAAAAAGTATACAATAAAATGGAACTCCTACTTCGTCACGGACAAACTTTTTGAAAAAAGCCCAAATAGCTCCGCATCACCATCATCGAACGTCGAGTGCCTTTTCATCGAAGAAATATGAAAACTCTTCCTAGAGGTCGCCGAACTGAAAAAACAACAGTTCAATAACAATAATTATAGAAGAGAAAATTACTATCAACGCTCAAGGTCAAGACACAGATCATCGTCAAGATTCCGGCAACGATCAACATCGCGTCCGCGGTCTGCATCACCTGCATCGCCATTCTGTTACTACCACAACAGATTCGGCAAGGAAGCGAGAAAATGTACGCAACCGTGTACATTCAACAACCCGGAAAACTAGACAGAACGTTGGCAGCGGCGGAATCGGGGATGAACCGAGCCTACCAACAATTACCAGTCCATAAAGAAGATATAGACAAGACACCGATGGAGTGGAACGAGACATCGAAAGAAGCATTCACGGCTTGCAAAAATAGCATCAAAAACGCTGTTTTGCTTGCCCACCTGAATCACAAAGCACCGATCGCTATTTTCTCCGACGCCTCAGACACCGCAGCGGGAGCTGTAATACAATAATACTACAATAACAAATGGCAACCACTCGGCTACTTCTCGAAGAAATTTACTACAGCGCAAACGAAGTACAGCACCTACGATCGCGAACTTCAAGCTATCTACATGTCAGTAAAATACTTCAGAAAAATATTCGAAGGCCGAGAACTCATTATATTCACCGACCACAAGCCATTGACATTCGCCCTACAAAAGAAAACATCGACATCAGAAACTCCAAGAAGAACTCGGCAACTACTTTTCATCTCCGAGTTCACGCACGACATTCGTCATATCAGCGGAAAAAATAATATCGTAGCAGACACATTCAGCCGCATAGAAACAATCAACACGCCGTCAGCTGTAAACTATGAAGAGTTAGCTCGCACGCAAGAGCGAGATAGCACGCTACCTACACTGTACGGTCAAGAAAACTTAAGTTTCAAAACAACAACGCTACCTAACTCCGATATCAAGATTGTATGCGAAACATCAACAAAATACGTTCGCCCGTACATTCCGCAAGACTTTCGACGCGCCATTTTCGACTCTATTCACAACATAAGTCATCCTGGAACAAAAGCATCAAGAAAACTCATCGCGCAAAAATTCTTCTGGCCGTCAATGAACTCCGACATTAGTGAATGGACGAAAACCTGCATACAATGTCAGCGAAGCAAAATACAACGACATACATCGAGCGCCGTGTCGACATTTCCACAAGTCGATAGATTTCAACATACGCACATCGGCATAATCGGACCGCTAAGTACAACAGCGAGTGGTCATAGATACCTACTTACTATGATCGATCGCTCGACAAAATGGCCTGAAGCTGTACCGCTCACCGAGATCACCGCCGAAACCGTCGCAAGAGTATTCTACGAACAATGGATAGCAAGATTCGGGTGTCCTACTACAATAACAACCGATCAAGGACGCCAGTTCGATAATCAGCTGTTCGTCAACTTAACACGTTGTATGGGAATCGATAAAACCCGTACAACGCCGTATCACCCGCAATCAAACGGGATGATTGAACGCTGGCATCGAAGTCTCAAGAATTCACTGAAAACAAGACTCATCAATAGTAATACATCGTGGATCGACGAGCTACCTACAGTTTTACTCGGACTACGCGCCGCAATACGAGAGGACACCGGAGTCAGCGCCGCCGAATTAACCTACGGCCGTAACCTACGCTTACCGGCCGACTTCTTCGAAACAACATCATCATCGAGCCTAGATCATACCTACATCGAGCAACTCAGAAAAAACATCGATTCTCTCAATCCGAAAAACAATGTACATCGCCACGGTAATCAACGCAACATCTTCATACATCGTGATCTACTTACGTGCAAATACGTATTTCTGCGAATAGACGCCGTTCGAAAACCACTTCAAAGTCCGTATGATGGGCCGTACAAAGTTCTTCGACGAGAAGAAAAATACTACGTGATACAACTACCCGATCGCACAGCAACAGTATCCATCGATCGTTTAAAACCCGCCTACATACTAAGTGAAGATTACCTCGGCGAGTCAACGAGCAATGTACAACAGTCACCGGTAATTACCAACTTACCTAATACCAATGTACCTGTTACCTTACCTTCACATACCAATAATTTACCTCAAAATACCTCATTACCTTTACCCGTTACCTCATTACCTATTACCACACAACCATTACCAAGTGCATCGCCGATCAAGCAGAAGACACCAGCAAGTCCAGCACAGAAGACAAGAACGGGCCGTGCCGTCAGACTGCCGGTGCGCTTCGCTTGAGGGGGAGCACTGTAGCAGTACCTACAAAGTACCTACACGTTCGTTCGTCGATTGAAACAAAGAAAACAACACGCTCCGAAAGGAGCGCCCGCCGTCTTTGTATACGTTCGTCATGGAAGATTGAAACACAGAAGAAAATCGTTCTGCAAAGAACGTACGTTCGAAATGACGAGAGAAACCGTCCGTGTATATTAAGTGCATTTGCACCGGACATGAACCAGCCCTGAAAAGGACTTTTTCTAATAAGAATTCTTCGCAACACTTCACTACGCGTCTTCACATCGTGCCTACATCAAGAGAGGAATCTTCGCAGCGTGGCTACGGTGTTCATGGCGTTTGCAGAGCTTCAGAACATCTTCACAAAATGGCGGCACAACTACTCGCGACGGCGTGACGGCGACTGACAGGGAAACGACATCTGTATGAAATTCGCGCGCGGACTGAATTGGCCGCGGGCCGCGAGCCTATATTTATACTCGCGCGACACCAGCGCCGCGTATCGCGGGACGGCCAGTTCTCGCGCGGCAATCTTTTAGATTTGTAAATATTTCTTATTCGATTTTTTCTCTTTCTTGTTTTGTAAATATTTTTATCTCTTTCTTTACATCTCTGTCTTATCTAGTTAACCAATCACAAACAACCTTTTTACCTTTGTACAGATTTGTAATAATAATAATTAACTCATTTTTTTGTATAAAAGCAGCGCATTTTTGTAAATAAATCACTTCAGTTCACCACAGTAAATCGAGTTTTACTCTTTACTCCTCCGACCTCTAGTGAACTCTTAGAGAGACCAACCGGATCTCTAAATGGCCAGTCTTAACCTTATACTGCATTTACACATTCGCGTTCGCCATTCGCCTCGTCATCGACGAAACATTCGTATACGAATCATAAAGGTAATATACCTATCGGAATAGAGAAACAATCCCGAGCTGTCAAGCTTAACCAAAATTTGATTTACATCTGTGTATACAATTATAGTGTAGGAAACGAACCAAGTGAACCTCGGAGTAATTCCTCAGTCAGAAAAAACTTTATAGCATGGTAAAGTATCATGAATTAAAAGTTTTGTATAAATATCCAAAAAATAATAATAATAGAAGTTAGGTATTTTTACCTAAATTCGTAATTAATTAATATCTTTTGTAGCAAAAATGCTCCGTCGAATTTTTTTTCACTGGACATATTCATGGAACGTATAGAAACAATGTATGAAATATCCAAAAAATTATCCCAGCAGAAACACCAAAATTTAATAAAATATGTTTTTTTGGCGTGGCTTGGACGCCAAAATTGCTCTGTCGAACTTTTTTACGGAAATGACATTATATTGAAGTTTTATAGCCACAAAATGAAAATCCAAAACATAAACCATGTATTTATACTATTTTTAAAAATTGCCTTTTTACTAGCAGGGCAAAATTTCTCTATCTGTTTTATTTATTGATTTAAGTACACTGTCAACTTTCTTTTCAACTAGAAAAATATCCAAAAAAATTATCAAGCGTATTAAAAACTAAAAACATTTTACATCGACAGATTTGAATATAGCAATCGGGAGCGAGCGAGGTGAATGCGCGGGGCTCTGGCGGCAGGTGCAGGCCGCCCGCCGCGCCGCCCGCCACCCCGCGCGCTATTCATTCGTGGCTAATAAGTAAATTGTTGTAATAGATTTGGATTTTTTTTCGCTGCGGTTGTTTGTTTGACACTAACACACGTTACCATCTGGTTGTTGCTCGTTATGGAACGTTGTATTATGTGCAACAAAAGCCTCAATGGCTTAGAATGTGACAGTAAAGAAAAATAAATCGGCCAAGTGCGAGTCGGACTCGCGCACGAAGGGTTCTGTACCGTTATAGAGCGAAAGTAGGCAAATATTGTGTTTTTTGTATGCGATTCCTAACATATTTATTTTATTTTTATTTTATTATAACTTAATTTTAAAGTACAAATAATATAATTTAGGATTTTGTCATAATTGAATCTTACGAGTTACGAGCAAAAAAATCACGTTTCTTGTATGGGAGCCCCCTTAAATATTTTGCTTAAATTAGTATATGCTGTTATAGAGCGACAGACGGGCAGTTTTTTTACCCTTTGGGTACGGAACCCTAAAAAGGAGTGGAAAACAAAAAAGTGCAGCATAAAATGAAACGACGTATTAATAGAGCTTATACTTGAAAAAGAAGAGTTACTCGTACACGTCTCTTGCAGAAAAGCATACATAAACGAAAATATTATCAAATCATAATGTTTAAAAAAGAAAAAACTAGACCTTACCAAAAACATTTTCATGTAAAAATGTTGCCAAGACGAGTACATAATATTATAGTTCGTGGTGTCAAGTCACGTTTCTAACCTTACAGCCCTAAATCTAAAAACCTTAATTTTACACTTAAGGCCATCCCCTGAGCAAACGACCTTGATCATGCATTTGCCGCGGTGCCGAGATCGCACCAAAAACCTGTTTTTTTACATGTCTTAGTTCCAAATTGACCTAAAAAAAATTCAAACGACAAATATGTACCTAATGAAATTGTCTATCTATTGACGTGTGTTTCAAATAATCGTAATAGTATGTAAATACTAGAGAGATACTGAATGTATGCTTGAATTTAAATAAACTGGTATTACTTTGAAAGCTGATATCATGAGTATAAAAACCAAAAATAGGAAATTAATAGCTATGAAAGGAACGTTCATATCTAGGTACTGAAGATTATTGCTGTAATATTTATAATAATTTTGTAGCTTTCAAATTATGAGTTAATAATAAGCTCTAAAAACGGTAAATTACGAAATTTTCGTAGGGGGAAGGTCTTAAGTCGCGGCAAAATACTTGACATAATGTTGGGCACTGTATGATTATTATCTAAAAGATGTTTATGATTTATCAAAATGTGACTAAGTTTTGTCAGGATGACCATTTCTATAAGCCGCGATAATATTTTCTTTAAACCGAGTCTCAAAGCTGCGTTCAGTTTGACCCTCAAAATATAAACCCTCAAATAGAATATCAGTAACCAATAATCATTAATAAAGCAGCTCACAAAAGTTTGCTCAAAGTGAACTTTTTAGTAGTTCGTAATGTATAACCTCACTTAGAAAAATTGAATCTATCTTTAATATTGAAGTTGCCCGCTATGTATTTCCAGTCGCTCACTTAGTAATACAGTCGCTCGGATAGAATTTTAATATCTGAAATAGATTAATCACAATCCACTTTTTGTAAGCTCGTTCTGGATTTTATTATAAATCAATATTAGTCGTTAGTTAAGTTTATTTTTCGCTTACTCAAATTCATACCACTCAAGTTATTAAAACAGCATGTTCATCATCAGTCGCTAAGTAATTTTTTATTCGCTCGTTTTATCATTTCCCGTAATTTAATATCTTTTATTTATCGCGCTCGTTATATGTAAGTTTATTTATATATAAATAATAGAATCATACCCCCGAGAATTGTGCTTTGTGCTGCGGCTAATAGTGAACAATATCGCGTAACAACGGTTCCCGAATTATAGCACGAAAGTAACGGTCGTATGTCCCAAAACTGTTTATGATGATTATTTAAAAATTAAATAAGTACAATACTAATATTTCCTTTATCCGGTTTAAAGATATTTATTTCCCATTAAGACATTTCGTTACTTACACTAGAACAATAAAATATTACAACGTTTTAAATTTCGACAGTGCGGGTAGATTTAAAAAAAACATAATAATAAGAAGCGAATGTCTTTGCTATACATCTTGGGTGGTGGTCCAAGTACAAAACGCTATCATTGGTTATTTGAATAATTATTATAATATGGTTTATCCATTATTTTATAAAGTGTGTGATTGTAGTAGTGCAAGTTATTTAATGATAGTAACTCAATAAGTGTAACAGATATTTGTTGAAAAGCCCAAAAAGATTCATAATTTTGAAAAATAAAACTATCGAGTATCACTACCAAAATTCTCATTTAAAACAGCCCATAGAAAATTAATAGCAATATCCGCAGAAACGAATGTGATGTCTGGCGACGATCTTTGTAAATTTTGATTAACTAATTTTATGCGAGTATGTGTCCCATCATTTAAATATACATAATTATTGTCTGAAATAACATCCGACAACTGAGTTCCTCTCAAATCTGTTTTATAGGACCAATCACTATGGTGTGCATTAAAATCTCCCGCTATAATAGTTTTATTAGGAAAAGAACTAAACAAAGAATGTATCGAGTCAAAATAAATGAATCGTGTTTTCCGTTAACTAAATATCAGATAAATATACAATGATTAAGTAAATCTCAATTTCATTTGAGTCAATCGTCTTCCGAGATCGTAATACCTACTTATTAGAAAACACAGCAAAATTGCACAGCCCGCTCTTAAGACACTAAGCACTAACTAGATATCTATCTACCGATGATATACCCGAGATATCGATGGTACGGGTACAATCAACAATGATTCATAAACTGCAAATGTAACTTTGTAATCCTATACATTTATATGGGATCACAAAGTTATTCACGAAGTTAGTGTATCTAGAAAACTGGACAGAAATTATTATGAAATGTTTAGGTTTTCCCGTGATTAAGATCCAAAGCACTAACAGCTAGATATCTGTCTACCGATGATATACCGGAGATATCGATGATACGGGTACAATGATTCTTAATCATAATCTGCAAAATAATATGTAACTTTATAATCTACATTTGTATGGGATTACAAATTTAGTCACGATGTTAAGTGTATCTCGAAAACTGGACAGATATCAGTCAGTCAGTCAGACAGTGAGTAATGCTCGGGACACACGAGGCTAGTTTTTCAAGCTAGGATAGCAAGCTAGTGTTTGTAAGTTAGCAAGCTAGTACTTCTGGCCTCGTGTAGACAAAACTATCTTCATTTGTAAAACAGAACTAGCATGCTCCAAGCTAGGTCAGCAAGCCAGGACAGTTTGGTAAAAAACTAGCTTGCTATCCTAGCTTGAATAACTAGCCTCATGTGTCTCGGGCTTATGTGACAAAATTAAGAACGTTTAACAAGTTTCAGTTCTTAACCCTTAATCGGGTACAGGGAAGTATTTTCCCACCCTCTCATTTCTCAATCTATCTAAAATTCCGAATATCTTTGAAATGGCAACCTTTTATGGTTTTTTCTTTTCACAAATAGAATCTAAGATAAGTACAACATTATCTTACTAGCAACCCAGCCCTTTCAAGTCAATGTATCAATGTAAGAATCAAATAAATGTGAGTTTTGAAAAAAATGCGCCATTTTCACATAGTGGAGACATAAATCTGCAAAGTTTCTTCAAAAAAGATTCTTATTAGTAGATATTTGATTTGTTATGTACTTATTTATTATATTCTTTGTAGCTTTGTTATGATTTTCAGTGCAAAAACGTAGTGTTTATGTGGTTTTGATTCATTTGAAATACATACTTGCAAGTGGGGAAATAGTTCTCATTGTCCATTAGCAACTTCATTTAGCGTCACTATATATAAAAAAATGGGGATTTATTTTTGTCAACTTTTAAGATTTGTCAATTATTTTAGTTTATTTTAAATTTTTATTATCAATTGTTTTAGATAATGCCTTTAAAAAATGCAAAGTGGCATTATGTCCGCAGGAGTGTTTCAAACAGTTTCATTTGTCTGATTAATGTTTTTTTTTAAACACCTCCTAAAGATTAGGTATTTTATTGTTTATTGGATGCTTTATTCGCATACTGATACATAAGCTCGTTTTAACTTAAACAATTTTGTGCACATTAATCGAGGAAAATAAATTCAAAAGTAGAGTCAGATCAACTAACTAGTATGTTTATTTATATATTTCTTTCGTAATCGGGTAAAGGGAAATAATTCCCCATCTTGGTTAGTCATGAACAGGCAAAGGGAAATAATTTCCCATCCGTAAAAACCTTATTATTTTCAGTTTCAATATTTTATTTTCATTATTATTTTATTTTTATTTTTCATTTTTATTTTATTTTCAAAGTAAAGTTTCAGTAAATTTCATTCAATTTGAACCTACTAGTTCAAATTGAATGAAATATTTTTAAATACTTAAGTATTCCGTGTTTATACAACGCTTGCTTAGCAACTGAAAATTCAAGCTTATTGTTTTATCCACAACGAAGTTTTAGGGGGTCAAAAAGATTGATGCTTTGAGAAAAGGATGGTTAAATTATGAAATTTGAAAGCTTCAAAATTATAATAAATATACAGCAATAATCTTCAGCATAATTATAACCTTTCTTTATACTGTTATTTATTTCATATTTTTGTTTATTATACTCATGATATCAGCTTCCAATGTAATACCAATTTATACTTAAAATTCAAACATACATTCAGCATCTCCCAAGTATTTACGAATTAAGTTTATTTTAAAACACTCGCCAATAGATTGACAATTTCACTAATTACATATTATTTACCGTTAGATTTTTTTTTAGGTCAATATTGAAGTAAGATAAGTAAAAAATAGGGTTTTGGTGCGATCTCGGCAACGCGACAAATGTATGTCGTTTGCTCAGGGGACGGCCTTAATACGTCCTAAACAAAAATACTTGATTTCCTAATATAACAAATCCACCAAATATTTTATTTTATATTTTTATAAATAAATAATGTACTTAACTAATTATAATAATAAATTATTATCTTGAGGAGCTCAGACTTAATCCGACCCTGCCATAGCCGTTTATATTTTATGGTGTTTTTCAAGCAACTGTACAATTCGTAAACATAATTAATAATAAAAATAATTGCTTATTTAACACTGAGGCTTTTATTAATTATTTATTTTTCTATTCTACATAAGTAATGTAGGTAGATACTTACATGTAAGTACCTATAACTTTTAATTTTTAGCGAAGATAAAAATATATTATCTATCTCAATTAGTTTTGTGTTGTTTACGTACCCACAAAGAAAAGAAAAATGTAAAATGTAAAGAATCACACACCGACCCGCGAGGTTCCTAGACCGTGCGGGTCACGCGGTCAAGGTCGTACTATATGCACGATGACGCTAATCTGCACCTAACTAGTAAAGCAAGACGGTACATTATTGCGTAAACACGGGATAGATACATAGCTTCGCTTCTAAAATTTCGGTGTTCTGGATGGTATTTCTTTTGGATATTTTGTATTTGTGTGTATATTTCACTACATAACATAGTTTTGAAAAGAAACAATGCTGAGAAATTTTGCATATTAAGTTTTTTATAGATTTTTAATATTTTTTTATTGGCATGGTTTTTTTTTTGGATTTTCTTACTCATGACGTCAAATAACATTCTTAAGTCATAATTATGCGAAAAAAAATAATACTGAGAAATTTTGCTGGGATAATGAGGTTAGAAAAAAGAATTATCATACAAAAGCAATACTTATATTTGAAAAAAGTTTTGGATTTTTATAAAGTATCACATACTTGTTTAAATAAATCATTTGGTAAAATAAATTTAGACTGAGAAATTATGGCGTTCGATATATATACACAGATTTGTACTTTTAGGTATAAATAACTGACTTCCTAATGTTTTTTTTTTTGGATTTTTATATGATAGTATTGGCTCATACTATTCTATAACCCAGCAAAGTTTCATCGACTGAGGAATTATTCCGGGGTCCCCATACAAAGAATCGGTTCGTTTCCTACACTATTATGTTTACAGTTATGTACAAACATCTTGTAATTCGACAAAATATCGATCATGGAATATGGATCATGGAATTGTAAGATTGTAAAAACAGAATGGGATAAAATAAAACTGCATAGATATGTATAATAAAAATTGTAATTTTGAAGTAAAATATGACTTTTCTTCAAAATGCTTGCTGCATAATTAAGTATATGCATGAATTTTTCTTCGGAGTCCAGTTTGGACGATTAATTATTTTAAGCCATGAATTTCTGGTATCCAGGTCAGCAGGAAATCTGAAAAATTGGCCAAGTGTGAGTCGGACTCGCGCATGAAGGGTGACCGGTTTCAACAGGGCATTTTCTAAAATCCGGCACGATACGACACGACATGTCATGACACGATTCGACACGACAGGTTACGTCACGTCACGTCACGTCAGTACACGACACGACACGACTTCACTAGACCCTATTAATTTTCAATTCACTCTCAATGAGCCCTTTTATTTGATGCCCATCTTGCAGAAGTGCTTTTTAAAACTATTCCCCTATCTTGGATGAGCAGCCATATTGGATGTAGAATGACATTACATCTGTGGAAATTTCAGAAGTCTATTACTATAGCGGTTCTTGTTATACAGCCTGGAGACGTAGTATCCCCTTAGTAGTCTGAGCTGGAGACAGACAGACGGACGGACGGATGGACAGACGGACAGGCAACGAAGTCTTAGTAGTAGAGCGGGACCCGACTACTAGGACGTTTTACTCTTTCGATAAATTATGTATGATAGTATATTAATATACTTAAACTAATTATAAACTACGGATGAGTATGTTATCATTTTAACATTCGTAGATAATTAGTATACTTAACTAAAAAATATTTTCATATCGATACTACTTATCGATAACTTGATGCAGCCCTAGTGTAAAATATATGAAAATTGTTTACACAAAATATCCTTAAATTGTGCACCATGGCTAGTCAAGTTATGTTTTCCATATAAATAAACATTTAAAGAAGTGAATTTGATAAATCAATACCAATAACTCGTAGGGAATTGGCAAAAATAAACT
Organism: Polyommatus iphigenia; assembly: GCA_963422495.1. Classification (NCBI taxonomy): domain Eukaryota; kingdom Metazoa; phylum Arthropoda; class Insecta; order Lepidoptera; family Lycaenidae; genus Polyommatus; species Polyommatus iphigenia. Next base: position 29,634,623 of record OY730185.1, on the reverse strand, counting down.
TAAAACTAGGTCCTGTCGATGTAGAATAATTCACCTGTGAAATGAATATTTGTCCGGGTTTTTTCGATGTGTGGATCCACAATCATTCCACAAACATTTAACCATGTTTCTAGAGCAGTATTTCTAAAAATTATTCATTATTTAACTTAAAATCACAATTTTTCTGAGAGCCCAAATTGACAACGATCGGCTCAGGGGCAGACAGACTGTCAAACAGATGAAAAAAAAGCTATGCAACCTCAAATCACGCTTCTCTTTCTACCACGCAGTGTTACTGATAGTGACATGTCGCTTACTCAGGCCTTTGTTTCTCTATTCCGATAGGTATATTAACTTTATGATACGAATGCTGTCGCGAACTACCGTTCACACATTCGTGGGGTGATTAATTTTGACGTTCGCACACGAACATGGAGGACGTGTTCATATGATAGCGACGTTGAATGAAAAATATTATGAAATTTATGATAGCGATATTTTGGGTTCCAAATGAGCTCTTCCTTTTTGTAAAATTCTAGGAATTCTAAAATTCGTCCTTCACTCCACTCCATTTTTATAACATAATAATAATAATAATACTAAATAGGTACTAATAATTAATTTGTACTGACAACCAAAATATATTTCCTTATTATAATAATTATTAGCCCGCCAAACTGCAGTAATTTGTCGGCGGGCTACGCGCTCATAAATACTATAAGAAACTAATAAATATAATATTATTATACTTTAAAACAAAATATAATCTTTTTGTATAAGTATATGTTATATCTTAAATTATGACTTAAGTTTACACAATGGTACACGTATAATATGTGGCATTAGTAAATAGTAAGAAAAGAATAACGACTGTAATAGCTAATAACATTGTACTAACATTATTATAATAATAACATGATAACATTATAATATACAGTTATACACTGTACTAAGAATAGGCTAATTTTCAGTACAGTGTACTTAAGTCAAATAATATGTATGTTCAGCTTTGCACACGTCCTGTAGGGTCGGACGCTAGCTGTCAACTGAATGCAGGCGAATGTGTAAACAGTAAGTTCGTATTTGCTATTCGTGCCCTTTTGATTCGCGTCCGAAAAACCGCTCTCAACGCGAATGCTACGAATTGCGAGGCGAAGTGCGAGGCGAATAGCGAGCGCCTGTTTACACATTCGTGTTCGTTATTCGCCTCGCTATTCGTGCGAATGTATAAATGCGGTATTAAACTTTCAAATCTCAACGCAATTAAAACCACAATTATTTTAGTTCACGGATTACAAGTTTTAGTTTTTTAGGGTTCCGTACCCAAAGGGTAAAAACGGGACCCTATTACGGGACTTTGATGTCTGTATAGTGCGTTTCATCAAATAGTTCCTTTGCCGTCATGTTGGCACTAATGCAAATTAATGTTGCCACATTACCCTTACTGTGCTACCTTAAATTAGGGGAGATAATATGTTATCACAAAATGCACTTAAAGAAAATTGTACATAATTCTAACAGCTTTCGCCCGCGGCTCTGCCTACGTTAACGTTTGTGCGGGCTCGCGTCATCAGTGATGACGCGAGCCCGCACAAAGCTAAAGATTAAAATATTATTTTTAAAAAGAGACAACCCTGATTTCTTCAGAAAAGGTAGGAGTTGTGCGATAGAAAGAGAGCGGAGATGTAGGCAAATATAATTGTAGGCACCTAGCACTGCGCGGTCGGAATTTGAACTTTATAGTATCGTAGCATGAGTCGTTAATTCTTTAAACGGGTTTCGTTAGTGGGAATTCTGTTGGTACAACTAATATATATTCTGTGCTCCAGCACAGATTACTAGTATATATTTGGTCTCCAGGCTGTATCACAGATTATAGTTTGTGCGTTATAAGATGATATGGGTGACACATTATAGTAGGGAAGTTACCTAAAAATTTTAATCGATAATTTAAAAATATCGAATCACTTCGTAAAGGAATTGCAATCGAAATTATCGATTTCGTACTGACGTTTCGGAGTGGCGCTAGCGATTTAAGATGGCCGCCCCAAAGAGGATGTAAACCACAGATTAAGGATATATATATAGATGTAACCTTAGCCCGTCATCGCGTGACCATTTTGTGCTTATTTTCATACAAGTAGTGTGCGTTTATTTTCTTGAATATTTCTATTTGTCGATCATTTCGAAGCACATTTTCATTTTCCTTGGTTAAACGTAAGGTACAGTACCCGGCGATAAATATTGCATTTGGAAACACCGACCTTTGGAAAGTGACAGTCGGCTAATTTCGGTTTTGTAGAGCGTTATCTCTTACGCACGAAATACAAAAAGTCCGGTATATATTAGGAGCTGTTAAAAAACCATAATTATTATGGTTTGCTTCTTTTGACAATTTTATTATTCTTTGTATAAAATACACCAAATTTTCTATAAGTTTTGGCTTTAGGTTCGGGTAAAATAAAATAAAAAAGCGTGTTCAAATTATGTTTACGTATATTTTAATTCTTTTGGAAAATTACAGATATATATTTTGAACTGGACGCGACTGCACTCTATTGAATTTGAACAACGACTGACATAATGTCAAATAGGTGTGTGCTACAAAGTTAACGCTCTACAAAACCGAAATTAGCCGTGACACAATCGTGTCTTTCCAAAGGTCGATGTTGGTCGATGTGCAATATTTATTGCCGGGTATTGTACTAATTATGTATTCTGTGTATGGAGTGTAGATAGAGGAGAACTATCTTATATGGGGGATATTTGAAAAAGTGTCTAGCTGTACGCAGTAAATAATAGTTGAAAAATCCTCCGAGAGTGGCGCTAGCTGCAGCAAAGGGTATGGAATGAATTATGGAGTGTAGGAATGAATGTAGCCGTTGGTGACAAAATATAAATTATTACTTGAATATAAAATTTTCTCCTCTATCTACACTCCATAATTCTGTGGTTAAACCGTAGACAGCAGCGGCGTGCACAAGATTTTGACACTGGTAATGCAGCGATATCGGTTCAGTAGTTTTGGTGTGAAAGCAAAACAGACAGACAAACGGATAAAAAGAGATATTTTCGCATAAATTATAATAATAGTGTGGATATAAATTAAAAACTATGTTTTCTAAACTATTAGTATAATTACGTTCTGTTGTGAAGAAATAAAAAAAACGCCATCTGTTGCCACGCGTTGGAACTACAATGAGAGTTTATTTCATCGAAACCCATGGAAATATACCAATTACCATACAACATAATATTGTGCGCTAAATAGTTAATGGAATCGGGCGTTACTTTGCGGAAATCCATAGCTTAAAATTTAGTTTGTTATTATTTTTAGCAATATTCTGCGAAATAAACTTCCACCTTTAAGTAAATGGGTGAGGGAGGTGCTGTACGCATGCCTATGCGTACACTCACCCATTTACTTAAAGGTGGAAGTTTATTTCGCGGAATATTGCTAAAATTAATAACAAACTAAATTTTAAATTGTGCGCTAAGCTAAAATAAATAAAAACGCCATCTATTGTTACGTATTAGAAATACAATGTGAATTTATTTTTATCGATATTTCCATGGAAATTAGATAATATATTTTTGTCTCATCAAAATGTAGCCTATGGCTCCCTCAGGCTCTAGACTAACTGTGTACAAAATTTTACTACAATCGGTTTGTTAGTTTTGGCGTGAAACAAAACAAAACAAAAACTTTTTCTTTTACAACTTTTTCATTTTTATATCTAGTATATTTTAAGTACTCACCTAATCAGCTTAACTTTTGTCTTTTCACATAATCAAGGTTCCGGTTACTTGAGATCCGATCCATAATCCGATGTAAATAAATGCAAAATTTCGGCCACCACAAATTATCTTATCCAAGTGAGTGATAGTTATGAATGTACGCAATTATTATTGTTAAACTGTTAAATATTATACAAACTTTCAAATATTAAAATCTAAAATATTCTTAGAAAACTATAAAACCAAAAATAATAATATAATATAGTAACAGCTAGTGCTCGATCACTTGAAAAAAGCAAATGGCCTCTCAAAACACAAAAAAATTCAGCTATGTAAAATGTAAACAAATATTATAAACCTCACAAAACAAAAATGCATAATGTACATATTATACGTAATTAGTTATATTTGCGTCTATTCATTTTACTCGGATTATATCCGATTGCTCACGACTATTCACGAGTAGTTCCGATCGCCGTCGGCATGGATGGCGCGGGCGCCCGCGCCGGCCGCGGCGCCAGTGATGCCATTGAATTTCAACCAGAACTCCCCAACTATTATTTAAATATATTATTTATTACTTGGGGTACTTTCCACTGAGAGATCAAAACGCTAAAAATACTACTTCAGCCGACCGCAATTATTGTGTTTGCGGCAAAAATGTCACTCATGATGTCATTATTTATATAAAAACAGTAATAAAAACCAAATAAATATACATTTTTGCTTAAAAAATTTCACGCCCATGAATATAATATAATATTTTTACTCCCTAAAATACGCACTATATATTTAATTTTTCCCTACTAAAAGTGGGATATCCCCATAGTTGGCAACACTGCTGGGGTCTGCCGCAGAGCTTGCAGTACCATGCAGTACATAATCGCATTCGATATTCATGGTTGTGTGCGTTTTCGGCTGTGCACGGACACACTCACACATACGCGCAAGGCAGGCACCTCAACACTGAGCCTATCTTGACCTCTCGTGAACCCGTTCGCGCGTGTACCTGATTACATGTTGCTATTTTATAAATTGAGGCGTTTTAAATGTGTATATTTATTTTTTTACTATATTTTTTACTATTATTATTAAAAAATTTACGTCATGAGTCATTTAAAAAGTACGAAAGTTAAATTAAAATATCTGTTATCTGTGAATGGCAAGCACTGCCTTTTTGCCTACAAAGACTGCACGCCCATGGTAGACAGAGTATTCTTTGGGTTAAACCGACATATTGACATATTATGACATTGTTCTTTCCAATGAGGTTATACTATTGGAGGTAACGTTATATTTTGACAGTTGATAATGTTACTCTTTCTAACTAACGATGCAGTAAGTTGAGTGAAAGAGAAAGCTCGTATCGGTGTATAAACGTCAAAAGTTTGTAATGTTATGTCCCACCTAATAGGACATAACAAAGGAGTCTGTCAGCAATATTTCATATTTAAAAAGTGCTAATAAAAGTGTTTAGTGAACGTTAAATGCAATATCTTGTTGGGTTTTGTGGTTCCGCTATATAATAAACCATAAAAACGGCCAAGGAATGCCTCAAACACGCGGATTTAACATAACATACGTAAGTTTTCAACAACGTTTTTTGGGCTTATCAATCGGTATTTTAATAAGCAAAAAAGAAAATTTATAAGTTTAATAATCCCATAATCATGCTATATAATGCATTAGTGATAAAAATGTCACATCAAGTAATAATTTTGCTTCAAATATTGCATAGCTTTTTACCTGTACTTTAGGGATGTACTTTACTTGAAGTATAGTTTATTGATAAAAATATTGTCATGGACTAAATGATTTTGTTTTCAGGATTTGAAAATGCTTCAAAATAGACGACGAACAGAAATATTTAGACGCAAATTTCATGCAAGTTTTTAATTCTTACTCCCTCATGAAGGCATCTGCACAATATTGGGATTATCATTTCAAACATAAGTTTGAAACAATGATTTTATTGAAATAAAAAAGTTCTAACGGAGAGCAAAATAATTGCATGATCAACAGCTCTCACACCTCCCCCCTGTAAGTACTCATTTCGTTACTTAGATCTACTTTTTGAAATTTTATCCTGGCATTACTCTTTTTCTAATAAGTAAAATGTAAAAATTTAATAAGGCGAAAGTCATAATCATTTAATAAAATAAATTTAATACCTCGAACATCGAATTCCAGACACAATAGATATTCAGTTGTTATGCGGCACCTGGGTTCCGCTTGGGGCTTGATGGGTTAAGCATGGAAAAGTTATATAAAGCATATTGCCCCGTATATTATATAATATGTACATACATATTTTATAGTATTAAGTACATTTAATGACACTAAACCAACTGTTTTTTTAGGTTATTGTAATGCTCCTAAAGACCAGTTCAATATGGTGGTGACTGAGAGACCTATAATGAAGATAATATTATTTTTAAGTTTAGATTATAACCGAGTATTCTGGTGGTGAGATGGAGTGAGGAGGGATGGTTTAAGTGAGGAAAATCCCCCCCCCCCCTTATCACTACCACCTTCAGCCACGTTCAGGAGACCCCCCCGTTAAGGAGATGTTGTCAACTGTTTTCAGTGTTTCAATATTTTTCATTTAAGAGGCCGGGTCCCATCGAAATTCTCATACATACGTAATACCATAATCATTTTCTCATACGAAAATATTGAACATGTTTGAGTTATTTTTCAGCTTAAAATAGTAATTACCTAGGTTCCTGCTTAAAAATTAACTACAAAATACACACAACACTAAAACACTAAACCTATTTAAACACTAAAAAATATTTTTTAGTGTTTAAATATTTTGTAGTTTACTACTTAATATTTAAACACTAAAAAATATAGTAAAACACTAAAAATATATAAATGAATAGTAAATTTACTACAAAATATTAAAACTGGCCTTGTGTGGGTATCGCGCAATGAACAAGAACTAAATAACAATAATCAGAAATAGTTTTTATTACAATTCACAGAATCACACTCATTCACCAAACACTCTCACAATTAAACTTCTCAGGAACACTTTTACACTTTACTAAACGCTTCACAATAATTATCACTTCCTAACACACTTTAATCACTTCACTCAGCACAAGTAAACGAAACTAAGGACAGTTCCGGAACGTGTTGGCTAGTTGGAAGCCCTGACGAGACTGATCGCGTCTTCTGGCGACTGGCACAGGAGGGGAAATTTCCCTCTCCAACTCTCCCACTCCGACACGCCCCGACTCTGTCAAAGCGCGCCACTAGTTTCATAAAGATGGCGCACTTAAGTTCCGTTTCCGTTTTTGACCGGATGCGACATATATATGTTTTTAGTGTGTTACTATATTTTTAGTGTTTCAATATTTAGTAGTAAATTTAGTGTTTAAATATTTTGTAGTAAATTTTTGTGCAGGAACCTAGGTAATTACTATTTTTTAAGCTGAAAATAACTCAAACATGTTAAATATTTTCGCATGAGAAAATGATTTTGGTATTACGTATGTATGAGAATTTCGATGGCACTCGGCCCCTTAATTTTTAATATGTGTGTAATATTATAAAATGTGTCCTAACACCACCGGTGTTTAACACATTGGTCATTCACCGGTCCAATCCTTATGGAGGCACTTCACATGGCTATTTGGCTATTTGTTGCATTTGGCAAAATATATACACAAACAAGCTAATAAAGGCAAATACGGCCTTCCACACAATATGGTCGTCAAATACCAAACTTTTACTTGATTTTCTTTACTTGTCTATTTGACTCCTTTGATGTGCGTCAAAAACCGACAAAGGTACGGATTGTTTTGCGAATACATCAAATACGCAAATACTAAAAGCCATGTAAAGTGCCTGCATTACATGTTATAATGTATGGTATAGGTATTTTATTGACTGAAGGATCGGCTACTGGTGTTGGGACAGTGGACACATTATAATATTATTATGTGTCCCGTCACCAGTATCCAATGCTTTAACGTCTTTATTTCTTTGATAAAACATAAAAAAAATTATTTTACAAAATTGTTGTATAATAGCGTATATTAAAGTATATTAATTGATCTTCTCTTGTTTTTTATAAAAACTGTTGATTTTATTGAAATTACACTCCGGTCAAGCCTTCGTGGCTTATGGAGTATACATAATTATTATATTTTTAACTATTTGTGTAATTATATACTTAAATATTTTATTTACTTAAGTATTTTCATAAACTTAAATAAATATGAAATAATATCTTTTCACCAAATTGAAACCGACTTCTAATTTAATGATCATAATTAATTATTATATCCTAAATTGAACATGCGGGTCGAATTGATAACCTCCTTTTTTTGATGTCGTTTAATAAAAATCTATAACATAAAATTATGGTCGACTATTGGTCGATAGCTGTAGTCTAATTTTATATTTTTATCGATATATACAAGCAGATCGCCCATCCCTACACGCACACTACGGCAATTGCACACAAGCATAAAATGGCCACGCGCTGGCGAGCTAAGAAGCCATCTACCTATCCTTAATCCATAGACTTATAATATATACTGTCGTATAGACCACCTGACAACCCGAAAATGCGTGACGATTTTTGATCTGTCAATGTGTGCGTGTGCTAGTGATGTATATTTTACTATCGATAGTATTGTCCGTTCAAGTTATTTTACCTGCGTTTCTATGAGAAATAAATAATATGCAACTTTGAAAGATTTTGTAATTCAAATTAGGTACTTATCATATATTTTACTAACTGTTGCCCGCGACTTCGTCCGCGTTAACATAGTATAATAATAAAGATGGATAGTTTTCCCCTTTTTATGGTTCCTTATACAAAGGGTAAAAACGGGACCCTATTTTAGCAAACGTCAAACGCAAATTTCAATAAACTTTCATGTTTCTAACTCAAGAAATGACGGACTTTCATTAAAAATTTCTACCCCAATTTCACTCCCTTGGGGGTAGAATTACCAGAAACGCTTAAATACGTATCCATTCATTTTTAATCAGTAGCACAAAAACAAAGTTTCATATTTCTAACTCAAGAAATGACGGACTTTCATCCAAACTTTCAACCCCAATTTCACCCCCTTGGGGGTAGAATTTCCAAAAACGCTTAAATACGTATCCATTCATTTTTAATCAGCAGTCCAAAAATAATCTTTCATGTTTCTAACTTAAGAAATGACGGACTTTCATTTAAACTTTCAACCCCTATTTCACCCCCTTGGTAGAATATCCAATTATTTTTAATCAGTAGCCGAAACATAAAGTTTCATGTTTCTAACTCAAGAAATGACGGACTTTCATTCAAAATTTCAACCCCTATTTCACCCCCTTCGGGGTAAAATTTTCAAAATTCCTTCCTTAGTGGGTGTCTACTTAATAAAACAACCCTACTCACCAAATTTCGTGGCTGTAACTTTAACAGATTTTGCTCAGCGATGATGAATCAGTCAGTCAGTCAGGACATGTAATTTTATAAGTATAGATTTGACAGAAAAAAAGTGACGATTGAAAAGTAGATACACATTTTCGTTTGGAGTGATTTTTCAATCGTCAGATGTGTTATAACATGAGGTTCTTAAAAGGGTAAATAATATACCAATTTTAAAGTTACTTATTATTCAGGTAAAAGCTATCTGACAAATCAGCCCTTACATTAATAGAAATGCAAATATAAAGTTGAAAGTAAAAGTAAAAGTACATAGTATATTATTTATTCTTAAATTAAATACATAACATAATACCCTTACACCCCCATTACATTTTTAGATTAGTTTTATATTCTTGTTAAATACCGATAGGCATATCGATAAATTTGATTCAAGCCCTAGCGTATAATGTATATAATATGTAAACAATTTTGATGAAAATTTTTTCTTCAAAAATTGTGTGATTTAAGAACAATAGTACCTTTAGTTATGCAAAATATGAATAGTAAAGGGGAGGATTAACAATATTTTATTTGAAATCGAGAACTAAAGACAGAATATAGCGAAAATAAACACATCGTAGCAATTAGGACATGAAGATTAATCACCTTTGAAATGTATATTTTTCAGGATTACTCCTATGATTTACACTGTAATCACTCACAGAACAAGTTACCATTGTTATATGTAATAGTATTTGTCGAAAATAATAGATTTAAACAATAAATTGCAAATACCGAAAGGGCATAAAAACGATTGACGACTTTTGGCCGACCTGTCAAATGAAAGTGGTTACCAGGTGGACGAAATTTCCGAACAAAAAAAAATTGGGTTCTAAATTTAACGTAGCAACTAAATGAAATTACATAATCTGTTCAAGGTCGACTGTGATTGGCTGATAAAAAAGACCATAGAGGATATAAACTACATGAGAAAAAAGACGAAGAAGAAGTTTAAAACTCAACGTTCGATTTTCATTTTGTGAAAATTATTTTGTAGCAATTCATACAAAAATTGTAAAATAAGTGGATTAATTATTGAAAAACGAAAGGTAAGCCATTGTAAAATGGAAATATAAACGTAAATTGATAAATTGAAGCAAAGCATATCTATGTCATACCATGTTCTAATACAAAGTATGTCAACTCAAACTCAAAATTTTTTATTCAGAATAAATTTTTGCAAATATTTTCTGAAAGTCTACATGATGCCTACCACCGGTTCGGGAACTAACCCGGCGAGAAGAACCGGCGTAAGAAACTCGCAGGGGGCCCACTTTATTTACCAAAAAAAGTGAGAAAAAAATTAATCTCTTAAAATAAAGTTTACAATGCTGTAACTTAAAATTATACAATGTCAACATACATACATAATTGTAAGTCATAAAATAATGTAGAAGTAGCCTTGCAAGCAGCCATCCTACTCCCAAGATGTGCCGTCGCTTATGAAATCATTGACCTTATAATAGGCTTTGGCACACAAACGTTCTTTGACTACTTTTTTAAATTTATTAATGGAAAGATTTTGAACTTTTTCTGGGATTTTATTGTAAAGGCGTACACATTGACCTTTAAAAGATTTACTAACTTTACTAAGTCTGATCACCGGTATTTCTAGTTTGTACTTATTTCTAGTGTTTCTTCCGTGACTGTCACTTTTGGTTGTAAATTTACTAAGATTCTTTCTAACATATAAAACATTATCCAAAATGTATTGAGAAGCAACAGTTAGAATACCAATTTCTTTAAACTTTTCTCTCAGAGATTCAAAAGCTGACATTTTATAAATTGAACGTATAGCTCGCTTCTGCAGCACAAAAATCGTATTAATGTCGGCAGCGTTTCCCCATAAGAGGATGCCATACGACATTCTACTATGAAAATAACTGAAATAAACTAGTCTTGCTGTGTCTTCGTCAGCAATTTCCCGTATTTTTCTGACTGCGTATGCTGCAGAACTGAGCCTATCTGCAAGATTAGCAATATGAGGACCCCACTGTAGTTTACTATCTAGTGTAATGCCTAAGAATACAGTGGTGTCCACCAAATCCATCTTCTCATCATTTAATAGTATATTGGTTTTAACTTGCCTGACATTGGGCAAAGTAAATTTTAAACATTTAGTTTTCTTAGAATTTAGAAGTAAGTTATTAACGTTAAACCAATGTACTATTTTTGAGAGAGCACTATTTACCTCGTCGTAATTTGACTGTTGTCGCTTCACTTTAAAAATAAGTGAAGTATCATCAGCAAAAAGTACTATCTCATTATCATTATCCTTAACAAGATAAGGTAAGTCGTTTATGTAGATGAGAAAAAGGAATGGACCTAAAATGGATCCCTGTGGGACGCCTAATTCTATTTTGGTCCCATTGGACCTTTTACTATTAATGTCAACCCTTTGAGTTCTATTTTTGAGGTAAGATGTCAAAAGGTTGAGTGCTGAGTCCCTAATGCCATAGTGGTGCAATTTCCTGATTAATGTAGCATGCTCAACACAGTCAAAAGCCTTGGAGAGGTCGCGAAAATCCCCCAGGGCATCCTGCGAATCCTCCCATGCTTCAAATATACTATAAAGAAGACCTATACCAGCATCCGTTGTGGATCGACCCTTAGTAAAACCATATTGATTTTTGTGCAATAAATTATTTAAGTTAAAATGTAATAGTAACTGATTTAAAATTATTTTTTCATATATTTTACTTAGAGTCGGTAGAATCGATATAGGCCTATAATTTGTAGGATCAGATTTAAGTCCCGCTTTAAATAAAGGTACAACCTTACTGTGCTTCATCAAGTCAGGAAAAACACCACTCTTTATGCAGTCATTAAAAATCATTGATAGATGAGGAGCTATGATGTCAATTATTGATTTGATAATTTTAGTAGACATGCCCAGAGATCAGTAGTATCTTTAATATTTATTAATTTAAAAGTATCAATGATATCTTTGGGGACAATCTCTCTAAACCTAAAATTGACATTACATTCCTTTACATTGTCTCTGAGTAGTTTTTCAGCAGCTGCAGGTGAGGAGCTTAAATTTTTCGTAGTTGAGACCGGAATGTCAGCAAAAAATTTTTCGAAGACCGTCGCAACCTCATGATCATTGGTAATCTTTTTATTTTCAAAATAAATTTCAAAATCAGAGCTACGACAGGTGACGTTTCCAGTCTCACCAGCTATTACTTTCCAAGTAGTTTTGATTTTATTTTCCGAATTTTTAATTTTATTCCTAATGTGAATAGCCTTAGCGGCTTTAAAAACTTTTTTAAAAATCTTTGAATAGTTTTTTACATATGTTTTGAATTTATCACTAGTATTCATGCATTTTTCATCATACAATTCATATAATCTTTGTCTGCTTATTTTAATTCCTGTAGTTGCCCATACTGTAAAATTTTATTATTTTTATGGCTTTTTTTAACCGTTCTAGGAGTAAATACAGTATTAAATTGGGTTCTTATCATCTTAAACAATTTGTTAAATGCTTCATCTGAGCTATTTGTCTCATCCAATAATAGTTGAATACTTGAACTTAAGTTATTTCTAAACTTCTCAATACGTTTTGTATTCACAGGAACAAACACACGCTTTTCCTCTAGGTAACTATCGCAATGTATATTAAATGAGGCTAGTTGCCCACAATGATCAGAGCTAAGCTTATTTGTGGGGTCTGTACTTTGAACCCTGTTTGTAAGTGTGTGAATGCTGACGCGTGCGAGTTGCAATTGTGTATGTAAGATGTGACGTATAAACGGAGCTTAGAATAAGTAAAATATTATTTCAATAAATAGTTGGTCCAACGCTCTCGAATCTTTCACTTGTGCCCTCCTGCTACTGCTCTGTAGTCTATACTCTGTGTGTCCCATATACCACCGCATAGATATAACATACCAGACATACAGCATAGATATAACATATTTATTATTTCTTTTTTACATGGAGAAAAATTTGTAAAAATATTATCAATACAAGTTGCCGTTGTGTCACAGATTCTTGTTGGCTCATAAAACAAGTAATTTAGGTTATATGATTTAAATAGAGATGTGAATCTAACAGTAGTAGAGTTCAAGTCAAATAAATTAATATTAAAGTCACCACAAACAATAACTTTTTTGTTAGATGCACATATCTTTGATAATATTTGTTCCATGCTTTGATTAAAGGAGTCATATAACCCTGATGGTGGCCTGTATACGCTTACAATAATTAGTTGACTTAACTCTATGCAGGCTACTTCTATTATCCGTTCAGAAGAGAGGTTCACAATGTCTTTACGTTCTTTGAATTTTAAATTTTTTCTAATTAATATAAGTGATCCGCCTCTAATGGCATTCTCTCTGCTGAACGAGCTTGCCACCTGGTGATCATTGAGATTGAAAATGAGTTCATGTTTTGTAAACCAGTGTTCTGAAATACAAATAATATCAATTTGAAATTGTTTTAGAAATAACTCAGTTTCAAGCTCTTTACCTACCATTCCTTGAAAGTTCTGATGCACCAAGCTTATAACATTCTTGCTATTTATATTGGAGTAAGTTTTGGTAGGATTTTTCACACTTAAGCTATTAGTGCAAGAGACATCCTCCATTGTCTTATGGTCTAATTTAAATAATTAATTGGAACATATTCCAACTCGTTACTATAACTAGAATACTGCTCAATAGAAGCAGGAGTCAAAGAAGCCAAATTCTTGGCTTTCAAAGAAAATAAAAAAATTGATAGCATCTTTGCTATATGTCTCTTACAGTAATGAGATAAGTAATACTTATCTATACTTATATCATTAATAAATTTACTATCTAAATTATTTATATCCACAACCTGACATTTTGGTTGTGTGTCGCTTAAAACTATACAATTGTTGTTGACAGCACTATACAATATGCTATTCAACCTATATCTAATTTGATTTTCATGAGCACAGCTTTTTGGCAAAAGTTTTGTCGTAGTATTATTTGCATATTTGTACAATAATTTACAACTTATGCTATACTAATATTAAGAAAAAGACAGATTATTATTTCATAGAAAATATTATAATGTATATCAGTATACAGTTAATTTGAAAAATGTTGAAATGTGTATATTGTTTTATTGTAATAATACTGGTTGTTAACTATACTTAATAATTTATGTAAACTGTATGGAAATGTAGTAAATGAAAAATGTTTCATTAATTTCAGATTTTAGGTCCCTATACTAGTTTACAACATTTTAGTCTGCAAGCAATAGCTCTTAAGGAGATTTTAGGAGGAGAAGGAAGGTATGGGATTATGAGTGGTACGGCCACCAAGGAAAAATCCTCTGATCAAGACGTGAGGTGGTATGCAGCTGGCACGCGATATTTTTCAGCTGTCGTATACAGGGTGTAACAACAAAACAAAGTAATGATACTCAATTAGTGTGTATGTATAAAGGTGTGCGTCCACTGGATCGGAATCGGAGCGTAGGTACGCAGCGGACGGATTTGTTGCTTTGTATGTATGGTATTGACTACTGTGAACTGCACTAGAAGTACTGGAACGTCATTCTGCGCCTGACAAATACTTACATGACGACACGACGCGCCGTCCGCACCGTACGTCCCGATTCCGACATGGTGAACGCGCAGCTTTAATCCCCTCCCTATATAGAGTTTACTGTATAAGCCAATCAAGTAGTTAGTAGAGTAGCATAGACAGCTATTCTATTATATTTATAAATAAAATACATAAAACTGTACTGTAATATTATAATATTGAATAATAGAAATCAACAAAAGCTTGTGGATTAAATCTCTTTTATTGTTTAATTTACCTTATTAGCCTATTTATTTAGCTATATACAATATTTTTTATTGAAATAAAACATTTATTTGAGCTCATTTCTTTTTTATTATTATTTTTTTAATTTTTGGTCTGTTTAGTGTGAAAGGTTTTGCACTTAAAAATTTTAACTTCAGTTTCAAATTAAATAATGGATTGTTATTTTTTTTTCTTTTAAGTCCGACCTCTTGTTACGTAGTATACAGCTTACATCCTCTTTGGTGGTTACAGTTTTCATGAGACTGCTTCTCTCTTTTTATCTTGTTATAATTCCATAAAGGATTTTCTTCTCTCGCACTCTTTCACTTCTTTGTTGGTCTTTTGCATCATAAGTTTATGCCTTAATCTGTGGTTCTTTCATAACCTCATTGTCTTTTTCACTCACGTTGGCATGAATAGAGCAGGAGAGAAAATACACGCTTCCGCGTCCGGATCTTTTTTGTGGCCAATCATAGAGCATGTTTGGAGTTTTCAAATTCATTTGAGCGTTTTTGACGCTTGGCGTTGTCTACTTTTGCTTGTTGTTGATATCAAGTTGATATCAAAGTGATTTGTTTTCGAGTGACTTTTGTGTAAATTGTAAAGAATAAAATATATTTTTCCGTGTGGAATCATGAATATTACACATTTTAACATAAAAAAACATCTTTGCGAGAAATTTCATTCGAAACTATAATTAGTGTCGTCGTGTGTGGTTTTGCGATAGCTAAGTTTAGAAAAGTGGCCAGTTAAAGGTACATTTCGTTGTGTATTATTTGTAAACATGTCTACGAGGAGCAGAAGAAGTCGACAGAGTGCTATGGACACGAGTCCGTCTCGAATTCGCAAAGGGGTATCACCTTCGGTTTCTCCCGCCAGAACGCAAAAGAGCTCCGCTCCGCGTTCCCCTTCTAGGAGGTCCCCTGCTCGCAGATCTCCTAGTAGGAAAGCTACTACATATCCCGTACGAAAATCTCCGTCGAGAGCCGTAAAAGAAAAAAATGAAAAAGACATCGAAGAAGTCCCGAAATCGCCAGCTAAACGCCCAGCTTTGAAGAAGGATGTCGAACTTAGGCTATACGACATATCGTCGACTAAAGAAATCTTCCGGAGCACTCGCACTCGGCGCTCGGAATACTCTGTGAAAGATATTCCCGAAACCGTGGCTAACGTTCGATCTATGATAGATGAGAAACTAAACGGCTTCGAGGCCTCCGATTCTTTAACTGAATTGTACAATTTAAGGAACAGGAAAACCGTAGACGAAACCGGCCCGAGGAGGTCGAGTAGATTGAGAGAATTCCTTGATCCCTCGGAGATCAGACGGAGCTTCTCAAAGTCAACGAGCAAGTCCATCAGCAAATCTATAAGCACTGCCCCGACATTCTCCGATGAAGAAAATCTTGATGAGCTGCCAAAACAAAGGAAATCAGAATCTGTCACTAGAAAACTGTCTACACCTCTGCCTAGTATCGGTTTGTCGCAGTTTAATAATAAGTTAGAATTTGGGGGCCGAATTGGCACTACCCTACTAATATTTATAATACCATTAGTGGTATTTGCGATATTGTTGTCATGTAGAACTACATGTTCATGGAAGGTACTAACTGCTTTATCAATTCAAAGGATTGCATCGATCGACAAAGATTCTATAATATTAGTGCTCGCTCAGTATATTCTTCAAGCACTACTCATAATGGTACCCTTGTTCGGTACAAAAGTGGAAAAAGATGGCCAAAACTTTTGCTTCAATGGATTTTTCAGTAGTTTCTGCACATTGAGCATCCTCAGCTCATTGGATTACTACAAAATAATTAACTCGAATACTTTTGTTGATAAAACTTTGCAAATGGCAGTTATTGCATATGTGGTAGCAGTAATTATGTCACTGATATTATTCATGAAGCACTCAAATTCGGAAGAGGATTTAAACCCATATGGCCACCCGCAGTATGCTTTATACAATTTCTTTATTGGAAAAGAAATTCATTCTACTGTACTGAATGTGAACATCAAATTGTGGCTTTCAAGAGTTTGCAATGTAACTGCTGTGAGTATAATTTGTTCTTCTACAAAACCTGCTTATAATATAGATTATAGATGAAGCAAAATAATTTACATAACTAGTAGTTGTTGTAATGAACAATGAATGTTTCAATTTTGTTGCAATTTTTAAAGGCTTTAATAAAATTAAAAGGCCGCATTCGAATTCTTTATATGAAGTTACAGGCAAGCTCGCATACCTACCTACCCGTGCCGCAGTCTTCGCAACTTCATAGTAATATGAAGAATTGCGAATGCGGCGACTGCGGTGCGGCCAAATCTCCGTTCACCTATAACTAGTAGTTGCTATGATGGGTCATTTTATATTTTGCCTATTCCAAAATAAATGTTTCAATTTTGTTGCAATTTTTAAAGGCTTTAAGAATTAAAATCTCTATTTATTTGTTATTAATTTGTATAATATTTTTCTCTGCATTATCTTGCTAATTAGTTCTTATTCTTTCAGCTTATTTTATGTATAGCAGTTTTTAAAAGTGGAATAAGTTTTAAGGAGAATATTGAAATTGTATCTGTAGAAGATCTATACAAACTTCCCAAGCAAATTAATTTGAAGCCCACTTTACTGATATATGCTATGATGCAAATTATATATGCTTTGAACTTCTTGATGAGGGAGTACAAGATAATGGCGACTTTCTATTGGCAATCCGAGGGACTGGGGTATTTGCAAGTAGTTTCTAGCTCTCTCTATCCATATTACTTTGTGACGATATCAAAGTATGTAGCGAAAGCTGACTTGTCCCTGCCGGCTAATGTGTTGATTGCTGCTTCCATGCTATATGCCCTGGGTTTCCTCATAATGCTTATCAGTAACAACATTAAGTACAACTTCAGGAAAAATCCACTTCATCCTAGCTTAACACGTAAGTTAATATAATATTATGATTCATTAATTCTAACAACATTCTAATATAATTGATGATTATTATTTTTTTTAAATTTTGTAAATTTTGTTTTTTATTTAGTTTATAAAAAGTCATTGTTTCTTTTTCTAAATTTTATTGTTCTTTGCCTCCTACTATATAATAACATAATATTGTTAATTAATAATTATCATTTCATTCACAATATTTCATATCATCCCATTGTCTCAAAGAATGTTGTATTTCACCTTTCATTGGAACCTCAGATTGGAACACATTTCATCCACAAAAAAACTCAGTTGTATTGTATTGTATTTTATTAAATGTGTTGGTGAATCAATAAATAAATAAATTAATTAACAGTCTGTAAAGGTATTTTAGACATTCTTTTTTCTTAAATTGTTTGAAGAAAGACTTAAGACTTTCTTAATCCCTCAAGCCCCGTAAGGCCCATATGGGCCGCGACAACAAAAGATTCCCTGGAATTGGTGATCGAGGGATTAATGTAACCAAAAGTGCTATTTTTAATATTATTTTTATATGTAATTCTGTTCCTTTCAGATCTAGACTCCATGCCAACATTCCATGGAAAGAAATTGCTTGTATCGAACCTCTGGGGAGTTCTACGCCATCCAAACTACGCTGGAGACATTTTGATACACGCTGCATTTGCTATACCTGGGATTTATAGTCAACAAGTTTTAGCTGCGGCACCAGCTATATTGACGATAGCTGTTCTGCTCCACCGTGCCTGGAGAGACCATGGCAGATGCAAGAGGCGGTACGGAGCAGCCTGGACCAGATATTGTAAGAGAGTGCCATCCATGGTCATACCAAAAATATTCTAATTTCTTCTCATTATATATTGAGCCTACATTTTAAATGACAACTACAATTTTTTTCTCTTTTGGCCATGTCAAGACAAAATTTTAGTTATTGTGTTCTCTATTCCAATATATCATTTTAGTGAATAGATTTCTTTTTGTAGTAAAAATTATTAAAAGTATTGGTTTGTGCTATACATATTTCGAGTCGATTGATTTAAAACCATTCTTTTTAGTTGTTCTATTATTGGACAGCTGGTTTTTAGGGCTTGAATTAGCCTGCAGATGAAGGCATGATTTTGATTAACACATCCAAATATCACAACTTATGCTTTAAACAAATTGTTTAAGTTAGAACCTAGTATAATATGTGTTACTTAGATATTAAATTATACAGCTAATAAATTCAAAACCTTGGAACTTTTATTACTAGATAAGTATAAAGTTTCCAAGGTATTGTAATAATAATATTTAAAATCTATGTCACCTATCAACTTAATATTATGATAAACATTAAACATATTTTTGTTTTAAATTTAACTTCCTTATTATATTGTAATTGTATATTGTTAAGATAATTGTAGTTTTAGTTTTTATGTAGCAAAATTGATAGCTGACCTAGGTTTTAAAACATACTTATTTCCTACAATTATTGTAGACATTAAATTACACATTTATTTTGATCATATTTGACTAAAAAGTGTCACTAGAGCACTTCAATACCTGGTTCATTGCTCAGTAGAATTTAATTTTTGTATCCCTATTTTATGTTTTTTTTTTTGCTTTAAATTTGTAAAAGTGGAAAGTGTAGTGTTTTAACCAAAATAGTGTAATGTACCTAATATTAAATGTTTTAAAAAGAAAGGACCCAAAACTATGAGCTAGTAGGAAACTACACAGGGTATACTAATATCAATCTGGTTTTAATATTAATACGATTTGGCTGGTTTTTAAATTGATTGACTATTGAAAATCAATTATGGAATGACTGAAATTGTGAATTGACTATTATTATACTGAGCCTGACTGTTTTGGGCAAAAGGGGTACGAAGATTTTGGCCGACCTACTTTCCGCCATTGTGCTTTTTCGAGTTCACGAATATTTAAAAAAAAATGGATAGCTAACATCAATACAAACAAAAAATAATCTTGGACAAAACCACGTAAAGTGTCACATTTCGAAGATATGACCTGCCAAAGTTTTACCAATTTAAGATATTGCAACTTTGGCAGCTCAAATCTTCGAAATGTGACACTTTACGCAGTTTTGTCTAAGATTATTTTTTGTTTGTATTGATGTTAGCTATCCATTTTTGTAAAAATATTCGTGAACGCGGAAAAACACAATGGCGGACTGTCAGTCGGCCAGGCTCCATATAAAACACAATGGCGGACAGTCGGTCGGCCAGGCTCCATATAAAACACAATGGCGGACAGTCGGTCGGCCAGGCTCCATATAAAACACAATGGCGGACAGTCGGTCGGCCAGGCTCCATATAAAACACAATGGCGGACAGTCGGTCGGCCAGGCTCCATATAAAACACAATGGCGGACAGTCGGTCGGCCAGGCTCCATATAAAAATCTTCATACCCCTTTGGTATACATTCTGTAAGTATTGGTTTGTTAGGAAAGAAGAAGTTGTAGTAATGTTTTATTAGTACTTTCATATTATTTTATTGCCTGTAGTTTTCAGTTTCATGTTATTGAAAATGAAAAGGAACTATGTAGAGGGAACTAAGCATTCAGATTGAAATCTTCAGGCCATTTTAAATATGTGTTGTATAAAAGTAACTGGTTCTTGGTTACGCAAAATTGATTTTACATGAATAGTATTGTCTGTAATATCCAGTCAAAATATATTTTGTAGACATTATACAATCTGAGTCTATAGATATTTTTATTATTTTGTACCTCTTTAAAACTTTGTGTTATTGTACTTAAAAATTCTCCAATTTCTTTTTTCTTAAATTTTCTCTTTTATTTTTCTCTGTGTATAAATCATTACTGTTTGACTTCAAGAACCCGAATTTTAAGTATGTATTATGCTGATCTGATGTCACAAATTTAAGAATTAAGTAGCATGAAATTATAGAAATATTAGGTATTTTACTACGAATAATAAAAACTAAGGAAGAGTAACTCCGTCAAAAAACATGCTCCAAAATACTTGTCAAAAAAGTGTACCTTAGGTTCACTTTTCATACATTTGCAATATTTAGGTGACCTTGAGCGGTATACAGGCTGACGTTACATGACAGTTCGAATGGAACCAATTTTAAAACGGTAATAGTATGGGAGTTACGTTTCCATAGTTTTTATTATTCGTAGGTATTTTATTTTTTAGTTTGTAGGGCCTTGCCAATTAAAACCACCGCTGAAATGAAATATTGTGTTTCTTTAATTAGAAATAGCTTGTAAAGCTAATTTAAAATAAACTGTATTACATCTATAAACTTATGGCACTACAAGTTACAACTTTTTTCTATTATCAAATTAACACATCACATTATAATGGTCAATTTTATACTTATCATCTACATTTTATGTAATGGCAAACCACAAATATGTATTTTGAATATCTAAACATTAATGTTATGTATACAGAATGTTACACCAAGCGAGAAATGATAATACTTTTAAGTTAAAAAATTTGCGTGCCACCTCACACCATTTCATTGGCTATGTCCACAATTTCATCTTCAATTTTCGCCATCTTCTTTTTATTCAACTTTCGTTTGAATGCGTCAAAATCCACCCGCGTTGAAAGAAAAGTGTCATAGCGAGCGCTACGAAGTACGATTTCAACGCGCGTCACGGGCATGCCTCACAATCGCTGTTGACTGCTGCGCTGTAACGCATGCCCTTGATGAAAAAAAAGGCCCAGTGTGGACAAAGCTAATAGGATATATTAAGGTGGGTTTACACCAAAAGAACATAGAGCAAGAACAGCACAAGAACATTCTTTCGTATTCGTTTAGTGTAAACTATAATTCGTTACAACATACTTTAGATCGTTTACACCAATCGAATCAACAAGAACATCAAGAATAAGAATTTTTGCTCTATAGATGAGAATCATATAGCTCCGTTTAGACCAAACGAGCGAATGCTCATTGCTCATTCGTCAACGATAAGTAGTTAATTTATTTTTATAGTCATCAAAGGTTGGATCCCATAAACATCTTTTGTTATGGTATAATTCTATCATTTGTAAACATTTTTCATTACTCCAATCCATATTTATGAAATAACCTTTGATAAACTACCTAAAACCAGCCGCCAAAAAGTAAAAATATCAAGAACACTAGAATCCCTTTGAAGAGACCGCCTCGAAGAGCGAGCACGTCCGAACACGAAAGAACGCTCTAGGCAATTGCTCGAGCGCTCTTGTGTCGTTTACACCAAACGAGCGAGATTCTTAGCGCATTCTACCTATTTACCGCCGAACACGTGGCGAACACACTAGAACAACGAAAGAATGCTCGTTGTTAGTTTACATCAAAAGAGCTTTACTAGAATGAGCATTCGCTCGTTTGGTCTAAACGGAGCTTTACTGCAATGTTTTCTTCACGCTAGATTCAGCACCGGCTCTGTCTGTTTCAGCAAAAAGTTTCTGTCAATGTTCTGATATGACGTGTGCAACATGTATGTCGGATTTTTTACTGTTTGTGCTAGTAGCGCCTTTTGTCCGACCTTTTGTAATATTTCATAGTGTGCATCGCCGCCGTCGCGCCTGTATAGTGCGTCAAGACAGTGAAGAAATTAAAAAGTGGTAACATCGTAGTGTCATCCCTTTTTCTTAGATTGATTTGAAAGGGATGACGCTAAGCCCAATAGCGCACTAGCGGCCAGATCGCGGCGGCCATCGAATGTATGGTGTGGCCGCTGGCCTCGTGGCGGCCAGATGCGCGTGGTCCATGACCGTTTCATACTAAGGTATCTAATTCTCGATGACCGCCGCGACCTGGCCGCTAGTGCGCGCCCGGCCTAAGATGTAGCCACTTTTTAATTTCTTCACTTGACGCACTATACAGTGTGCACTGCACTGAGAATTAGTGTAAAATGTTTTGCTTAAATTGCAAAAAGGAGTTTTTAGAAGAAAAATGTCTAAAAGATGTAGAATTATATTAGGTACTAATTATTATGTAATTTAGATTACCTAGTACATAATTTAGCTCTTAATATGTCTCAATGATCTTGATTTTATTGAATGGATTGAATTTTTTATTTAAATAAATATTTTTATATGTACAATTATTGTTTTTTTATAAACTCAAACTCAAAATTTTTTATTCAGAATAAATTTTTGCAAATATTTTCTGAAAGTCTACATGATGCCTACCACCGGTTCGGGAACTAACCCGGCGAGAAGAACCGGCGTAAGAAACTCGCAGGGGGCCCACTTTATTTACCAAAAAAAGTGAGAAAAAAATTAATCTTTTAAAATAAAGTTTACAATGCTGTAACTTAAAATTATACAATGTCAACATACATACATAATTGTAAGTCATAAAATAATGTAGAAGTAGCCTTGCAAGCAGCCATCCTACTCCCAAGATGTGCCGTCGTTTATGAAATCATTGACCTTATAATAGGCTTTGGCACACAAACGTTCTTTGACTACTTTTTTAAATTTATTAATGGAAAGATTTTGAACTTTTTCTGGGATTTTATTGTAAAGGCGTACACATTGACCTTTAAAAGATTTACTAACTTTACTAAGTCTGATCACCGGTATTTTTAGTTTGTACTTATTTCTAGTGTTTCTTCCGTGACTGTCACTTTTGGTTGTAAATTTACTAAGATTCTTTCTAACATATAAAACATTATCCAAAATGTATTGAGAAGCAACAGTTAGAATACCAATTTCTTTAAACTTTTCTCTCAGAGATTCAAAAGCTGACATTTTATAAATTGAACTAGCTCGCTTCTGCAGCACAAAAATCGTATTAATGTCGGCAGCGTTTCCCCATAAGAGGATGCCATACGACATTCTACTATGAAAATAACTGAAATAAACTAGTCTTGCTGTGTCTTCGTCAGCAATTTCCCGTATTTTTCTGACTGCGTATGCTGCAGAACTAAGCCTATCTGCAAGATTTACAATATGAGGACCCCACTGTAGTTTACTATCTAGTGTAATGCCTAAGAATACAGTGGTGTCCACCAAATCCATCTTCTCATCATTTAATAGTATATTGGTTTTAACTTGCCTAACATTGGGCAAAGTAAATTTTAAACATTTAGTTTTCTTAGAATTTAGAAGTAAGTTATTAACGTTAAACCAATGTACTATTTTTGAGAGAGCACTATTTACCTCGTCGTAATTTGACTGTTGTCGCTTCACTTTAAAAATAAGTGAAGTGTCATCAGCAAAAAGTACTATCTCATTATCCTTAACAAGATAAGGTAAGTCGTTTATGTAGATGACAAAAAGGAATGGACCTAAAATGGATCCCTGTGGGACGCCTAATTCTATTTTGGTCCCATTGGACCTTTTACTATTAATGTCAACCCTTTGAGTTCTATTTTTGAGGTAAGATGTCAAAAGGTTGAGTGCTGAGTCCCTAATGCCATAGTGGTGCAATTTCCTGATTAATGTAGCATGCTCAACACAGTCAAAAGCCTTGGAGAGGTCGCAAAAAACCCCTAGGGCATCCTGCGAATCTTCCCATGCTTCAAATATACTATGAAGAAGACCTATACCAGCATCCGTTGTGGATCGACCCTTAGTAAAACTATATTGATTTTTGTGCAATAAATTATTTAAGTTAAAATGTAATAGTAACTGATTTAAAATTATTTTTTCATATATTTTACTTAGAGTCGGTAGAATCGATATAGGCCTATAATTTGTAGGATCAGATTTAAGTCCCGCTTTAAATAAAGGTACAACCTTACTGTGCTTCATCAAGTCAGGAAAAACACCACTCTTTATGCAGTCATTAAAAATCATTGATAGATGAGGAGCTATGATGTCAATTATTGATTTGATAATTTTAGTAGACATGCCCCAGAGATCAGTAGTATCTTTAATATTTATTAATTTAAAAGTGTCAATGATATCTTTGGGGACAATCTCTCTAAACCTGAAATTGACATTACATTCCTTTACATTGTCTCTGAGTAGTTTTTCAGCAGCTGCAGGTGAGGAGTTTAAATTTTTCGTAGTTGAGACCGGAATGTCAGCAAAAAATGTTTCGAAGACCGTCACAACCTCATGATCATTGGTAATCTTTTTATTTTCAAAATAAATTTCAAAATCAGAGCTACGACAGGTGACGTTTCCAGTCTCACCAGCTATTACTTTCCAAGTAGTTTAGATTTTATTTTTCGAATTTTTAATTTTTCTATAAAGATCACATTCTATAAAGATACGTACCTAAGTCTCTTCCTATTTCATCACTAAATAGGCAGATATTAGTCTGGCTTTCAGTATTTACCTTCTGGCTTTTCATATCAGGTGATATTCCTCCAGTTAAATGATTTTCTTGAATTTCTGAAATAGTATTGACTTTTAACAACGAGTTCACTCGTTCCTCATTATAGTGTAACATTTCAAGCAAATCATCCATGGCAGAAATATGTCCCTGTATTTCCTTTTTTGATAATTCATATTTTTTTGTAATATTTTCTAGTGAAAACAATAAACTTGAGATTTCAGCCTGAAGGCTGCATACATCGGCGTCATAATTATATTTTATATCTTCTAATTCACTAGAACATTTCAGCAATTTATCACTCAAAAACATTTTATTCTTTGTTGTTTTAGACAATTTTGTAACTACTTTTTTATTTTTAATTGACATTTGCTGAGCTTTCTTTATAAATCTTTTAATTTTTACATATTTCTTCAGTTTTCTCTTACTGTCCATAATGCACACTGGTACTGTATCATCTGCAGTTAAATCGATGGTGCTAATATTGTTACAAGATGTGTTAGAAACAGAACACTTATTGTCTTTTATTAATTGGTTGAATAAAATCTGTGTTTGATTTGATCGCTGAATGTCTAATTGGTCTTCCAGTTGGAGTATACATTCCTCAGCACTGTCCAATTTTTTCTTAAGATTAGCAGAGTTCTTGAGCGTTTCTTCATATTCGTCTCTGCACTGATCAAAAGAGTCAACAATGCTTTGAAGTTCCACTTTTTGTTGGTGAATATTTTCATAGTCTAAACATAACTTATTAAGTTGTGATTTTAATTCCATATTTTTCTGCAAGATAGATAACATCTCTTTTTCATTGTCATCTCTTTCCCTCAGCAGTGTTTGGCATTGGTCTTTATAGTCCTTTAACTCCTCGAGGGCCATACGTAGTTGTTCCTCGGTACGACAGGCCACGGCTGAACGGGTCATCATTTTGCTATATTATGTTTATTCCCAGGCACTGAAAAACAATTGTAATAGTTTAATGGTTTTATTAGCTAAATGTATCTCGTGTAAGTCACCTTTTACTTTAGATCAAAAGCAAAAGCCAGCCTCAATAAGATAGTATTATTATAATGTGAAATTACAAGTTGTAGTGGGAAAAATTTAGCAAAATGACAAGAAAGAGATTAAAGAATGAAACTGAGATATACAAATAGATTGGAAAGGTGAAATATAAAAGAAAAAGACAGTATAGACAAATTATAGTGTTAGTTGTTAGATGTTAGTTACTATAGCCTGTATATAACTGAACACTAAATGCATTAAATTTAGGTGTTTTTGAGGATGCCTCTGTGCTTGTGTAGTGCGTGCACAGTATATTAGTGTAATGTATGTGTGGGCTTTATTGTTTTTATCTGCAACTCCGCTTCCAAGACTTGTTAAGCCAAGAGAGAAATTAACTTTGCCAAGTGTGTATGGGACGTAGCTCACTAAAGTGAGCGGTGTGCAGTGGAGTTGTGATTATTAGTTAGTAAAAGATGAATAATAAGATGATAATCAAATACAATACTCCCCGGGATTATCAATTCATAAGAAAACACATCTCCAAAATTTGAACTCGTCCAGTCATTGACAGCTGGTACCGGGCTTGAACTTTTATCTAATGATCAAACGAACTTACCTGAAGTGAAGTTCGATCTTGATTATCCCGGCTTCGTCGAAGAGATTTATTTGATTACATGTAGTAGTTCACTACGCGTCAACTCACTCGCACACAGTTCAGAGCCGTTAAAAGAAAAGAGACAACAATATGTCTCCCACTTCAGCTCGCCCCTCCGCACGGCACTTCATTTAGTTCAGAGTAATCAGAACAACATTAAGCTATGGCAAAATTAAGATTAA
Source organism: Polyommatus iphigenia (assembly GCA_963422495.1). Taxonomy (NCBI): domain Eukaryota; kingdom Metazoa; phylum Arthropoda; class Insecta; order Lepidoptera; family Lycaenidae; genus Polyommatus; species Polyommatus iphigenia. The sequence continues at coordinate 29,607,657 of OY730185.1, read as the reverse complement.
TATAGGGATGGGCATTATACGTCCATTAGAATGGGAGGGACCTTAAATCTCTTCGACGAAGCCGGGATAATCAAGATCGAACTTCACTTCAGGTAAGTTCGTTTGATCATTAGATTATCCCGTCTTCGTCTTCCGAGATTTATTTGATTACATGTAGATGTTTAGAGAACAAATTAATCACGTCTTAATGTTGCAGATTGATATCAATAAAAACCAAAATAAACTATAATATCATATTTGATACAAAAATATAATTCTTCTTCTACTCAATAGTAATAACAAAAATAGAACAAATCATTGAAACAATACATTAACAAAATTACCATTGTTTTCGGTAAGAGGCCTATTGTAAAAATTAGCAAAGACTGCCGAATGATCCGACCAACCGGCAGTCCTCCTGATGACATCGACACTAACACCAGCGCGTCGCGCGGCCGAGGTGGAGGCGTGGCGCGTGCTGTGCGCGCTGAACACTGTGGTGTCGATGCCAGCAGAAGTTAGAGTCTGCTTCATCCAGCGCCCTATGGTTTGAGATGAAGCCGGGTGAAAAGGCCTTTTAAAAGTCAGAATAAGCCTGTCACACTGACTGTCTCGGCTCGAGGCGGTTGCGTTAATGTAAGCAACGATAGTCTCTGCCGGGCAAACAGTAGGACGCTGGAGAAAGAAGGGCAATAATTCCAGTATCGGTTGAGATCTGCCTATACCAGAAGTCTTAATAATGTCTGTAATATTGATAATCACTTTTTGAGAATTTACAGTAATATTTGATATTCTAATCAATGACAATGTTTGACATCTTTGTCCAGTTGCCAACGCCAATAATACAACTAACTTTTTACTTAACTGTTCTAATGATGACGAAGTATTAGGATACATGCCAGCTAGATAATCAAGAACCACATTAGGGTTCCAAGTAGTATGGTACTTAGGAAAAGAAGGTCTAATTTTAAAGACTCCTTTAAAAAATCTTCTAACTCGTTCGTCTTGTCCTACATTATTTTTCGAAATAAGTGATAAAGCCGAACGACTATTATTTAAGGTTCCATACGACGCACCTTTACTAACACACTGCGTTAGGAAGTCTAACATATCATGGACCTCAATATTGTACGGATCCAGACACTTCGCCGAACAGTATTCCCACCATTGTTTAAAGCTACTCGTGTACTGAGATTTTGTACTTGCAGATAGGGATGAGAGCATTATATGCATGGATGATTCAGGCACCCGCAGCCTCAGGAACGCTTCCCTGATAATGTGCTCGCCACCAGGGAAAGACGGGAATGAAGGGGGTGAGCTTCCCTGAAATTAGAAGAGAGAAGATACTTTTCCGGTTTAAAAATAATTGGCCTACCAACAATAAGAGATTTAAATACTGGAAACCACGGTTGTGATGGCCAATCAGGCACCACAACTATTCCCGTTGCTTTTTCATGAATAATTTTTTGCAAGACCTTCAAAATTAGTGAAAAAGGCGGAAAAGCATAGAAAAACATATCCCATTTGATTGTGAAGGCATCAATATTAAAAGCATAAGGATCTCTTTTCCAGGACACATATTTTGGACATTTCGCATTTATCCTTGAAGCAAATAAATCAACCTTTGGTTGGCCAAAGGCATTGACGATTTCTTCAAATGCCGTGGAATTCAATTCCCACTCAATATCTATATTTCTCGGTTCACTATCTGCCTCAATATTTAAACAGGACTTAATGTAAGATGCAAATATGAAAACGCGTCGTTTTTCACACCAGGTCCATATCTTTCTAGATATATAATTGAGAATTGGGTATTGCACTCCACCCATTCTGTTTACGTAGGCAATAGCTGTGGTATTGTCAACGCGTAATAATATATGACAGTCATGCATAGCACTAGCAAACGACTTAAGTCCGAAGTAGACAGCAAGAAGCTCCAAATAGTTTATGTGATGACATTGCTCTGTGGAATCCCACGAGCCACCTATTCTTTCACCGTTACAAGCCGCGCCCCACCCAATCATGGAAGCGTCAGTGAAAATCTCTAACGAGTATTCGCCAGGACTAACAGGGTTGCTCAAACTCAAACTCAAAATTTTTTATTCAGAATAAATTTTTGCAAATATTTTCTGAAAGTCTACATGATGCCTACCACCGGTTCGGGAACTAACCCGGCGAGAAGAACCGGCGTAAGAAACTCGCAGGGGGCCCACTTTATTTACCAAAAAAAGTGAGAAAAAAATTAATCTTTTAAAATAAAGTTTACAATGCTGTAACTTAAAATTATACAATGTCAACATACATACATAATTGTAAGTCATAAAATAATGTAGAAGTAGCCTTGCAAGCAGCCATCCTACTCCCAAGATGTGCCGTCGTTTATGAAATCATTGACCTTATAATAGGCTTTGGCACACAAACGTTCTTTGACTACTTTTTTAAATTTATTAATGGAAAGATTTTGAACTTTTTCTGGGATTTTATTGTAAAGGCGTACACATTGACCTTTAAAAGATTTACTAACTTTACTAAGTCTGATCACCGGTATTTCTAGTTTGTACTTATTTCTAGTGTTTCTTCCGTAACTGTCACTTTTGGTTGTAAATTTACTAAGATTCTTTCTAACATATAAAACATTATCCAAAATGTATTGAGAAGCAACAGTTAGAATACCAATTTCTTTAAACTTTTCTCTCAGAGATTCAAAAGCTGACATTTTATAAATTGAACATCAAGGGCGTCGCCAGCCGATGGCGCAGGGGGGGGGGGGGGGGGGGCAAGTTGACTTTACCTACTACAATTCATACATACAGCATACTTTCTCATTCTCTATGAATTAAAGTGGAATTGGTGAATTCATTCGATTTTCGACGTACGGGAATGATTGTTCAAGGCTTGAACTTCATGCAAATCAACTCAAAGACTTAGGACTTTGGTTGCATTATATTTGGCAACTTTTTTTAGAATCTCTAGGGGGGGGCAGCTGCCCCTCCTGCCCCCCCCTTGGCGACGCCCTTGTTGAACGTATAGCTCGCTTCTGCAGCACAAAAATCGTATTAATGTCGGCAGCGTTTCCCCATAAGAGGATGCCATACGACATTCTACTATGAAAATAACTGAAATAAACTAGTCTTGCTGTGTCTTCGTCAGCAATTTCCCGTATTTTTCTGACTGCGTATCTTTTTCATTGTTATCGCGGCCGGATGTGGCCGCTTGGGGCTTCATGAATTAAATTGAATTAACTAGAGATTATGTAAGGCTCAACTCACACTAGGGCAGAGTCGAAGCGTTAAGACGCGTCATGTCGTAAAACCGCAAACATCACGCAAAAACAAATAGGCTACTCGTAAACCAAAACAAATTAATAAACAAATTCACAAGAAAAAATCTTAGTAAGTATTAGGGGGTAGGTCGAAAAAATTGATGCCAATTGCAAATACGTCTTTATACGTTATGTGCTCCTGGTACTAAAAAGTTAAAAACAAATGGGTTACTAATAAGTGTTAATTAAAACAAATTAATGGGGGTAGTCACTAGAAAAAATCTTCGTATTAGGGGGTGGGTCGAAAAAATTAATGCTAATTGCAAATACCTCCTATTCATGAAGCCCCAAGCGGCCACATCCGGCCGCGATAACAATGAAAAAGCTATTGTGTCTCGTTTTGCCACGACTGATGGGTTAAACGTTATTTGCTCCTGGTACTAAATATTTAAAAACAAATGAGTTACTAATAATTGTTAGTTAAAACAAATTAATGGGGGTACTAACTAGAAAAAATCTTCGTATTAGGGGGTGAGTCGAAAAAATTAATGCTAATTGCAAAAACCTCCTTAAACGTTGTGTTCCTGGTACTAAAAAGTTAAAAACAAACGGGTTACTTGTGAATTAAAACAAATTAATGGAGGTAGTTTCTAGAAAAAATCTCCGTATTAGGGGGTGGATCGAAAAACTCAAGCCAATTGCAAATACCTCCTTATGTACGTTATGTGCTCCTGGTACTAAATATTTAAAAACAAATGAGTTACTAATAATTGTTAATTAAAACAAATTAATGGGGGTAGTCACTAGAAAAAAATCTTCGTATTAAGGGGTGGATCGAAAAAATTTAAGCCAATTGCAAATACCTCCTTGTACGTTATGTGCTCCTAAATATTTAAAAACAAATGAATTACTTACTAATAATAAATTTAAAAAAAAAATATGGGGTAGTAACTAGAAAAAATCTTCGTATTAGGGGGTGGGTCGAAAAAATTAATGCTGATTGCAAATACCTCCTTAAACGTTATGTGCTCCTGGTACTAAAAAGTTAAAAACACACGGGTTATATGTGAATTAAAACAAATTAATGGAGGTAGATTCTAGAAAAGTCTTCGAATTAGAAGGTGGTCGGTGGATCGAATTTATGCAAACGCCTTTTCATGCACTCCTGGAACTGGTAGTTACCTAAGGTACTGAATTAAAACAAATAATACATGATGCGTCTACTTCGACTTTTTTAAACGCATAATAAAATAGCAATATTATTTATTTTTTTATTTTTCTATAAAATACACATACAATTGTAAATAAACAGTTTAATATTAAAATGTCTAATTCTTTTTCTAGACAATAATTTACATACGCGGTCATATTTTGACGTTAAACACTATAGTACTTCATACTTGGTTGCTTAACACCGAATTATCTTGTTTAAAATCCATTTCATACAATACATAAATTCAGTTAAAATGGAAGATATAATTTTTTACAATCTTTGAACATAGGAAGGTGACCAACCTTATACTATAATACATGCATGATGCAATGAACAACGAAATAACATTAAGATTTTAATAAATACAGTGAACTTTATGAAATTATATTTTATGTATTTTATTTAGATTTTAAACTTGACAGTATTTTATGAAAACTGAGATAGATAATTGCCAATAAATCATTGTACATATTGATGTAAGAACATTTGATATGTTTTATTTTCTATAACAAAGAAAATGTACGATTTTACAAGGTACAGTTAGCATTTATTAGCATGCAGACGCAACAACAATTAGGTACATCTACTAAAATAACTAACACCCAATACCTGTAAATCTTTATACTAGTACGTGGACATATTGACACCCATATTCTAATAGGCCTAACAATATTCTTAGTAGTTATTTTATATTTCTGTTCCTTTAAAAACGGGTGTGCTGTGAAAATTTGGCACCTGATGATTCAACCAAAGCTTAAAAATCAGTGGTGGACAGTGGTATTACATACATATTATTATTATTATTATTATTATGATAAAAATAAAGGCTTATGGGCCCATATTAAAAGTTTTCAATTTTTAAGGTTGTCGAAGCGAAGCGAATTCAAAAATACAATTAAGACAATCCCTTCTATCATATGGCTTCCATCGGATAAAGAATAATCCAAAATGCATATTTGGAATTTAAACTATGTGTACGTAGTAGACAAGCTGATAAGTGATAACTTAGGAGTTCGTTTTAAAGAAAGTTGTGTTTTTGACACGCTAAAATCACAGTATTATCTCGATTCACTTCGACCGCTAATTCATAAATATCACACAGTTCATACAAAATGATCAGAGGGCAGTCCCGTTTAACATGGCAACATCGCTAAGCTAAAATGGGTCCTTTAAAGTTGCTGGCAAGCTTTGGCAATACGACAATTCTGTAACACGCGAACTATACTTATAATGTATAAATTAGTCTATGTATGTATTTATTTACTTAATAAAATCCATTTGTTGTTAGAGTGCCGAGTGTTACTTCACTCCCACTGTGAGGAAATTATTAACAATTTGTATGTAGTTGATACCATTTCTGCCACTAGAGGCGCTGCTTTAATCCATACAAATCAAACGCCCTCACAGTGAGAAGTGAAAAATCTCAAGCCCTCAGAATTGGTATAATATTCTTTCACACCAAGAAAAACTTACTTCTGGTAGTTTATTGAAATATATTCGTTAATGTTCTAGACATTAAGCTCGTCATAGTGATCAAAATAAATATTATTTTCTTTTAAATGTGTTCTAGACGATGTATACGGATTACTTTCTTTATTTTTATATTAGCCATCTAGTTATTGGTTCCGTTTAACATTCACTATGAAAATATACATTTAATTCTATGTCACTTATATACAATTAATTATTTACATTGGGTATTAAGAAAATATTTTATTGTGAATTTTAATTTCTTCATTTATGTTTGAAAATACATATTTCGTAGTATTTATTAGGATCCAAAAGTTTCTGTCTAGGCGAAGAATATTTTTGTAAGGACACACACGTTTTGTTTAAAATCGATACACTTTTAACCGTCGAGAGAAGTATAAATAATAAATATAAGATTTAGCCCTTTGAAAATGGGGGAATGCCAGTGGCCCTTTTTTAATTTCAATAGAGTTCATATTAATAATGTATTATTATTAATAATATTTTAGGTTTTAGAAATAAAAAAGTAAACTTGGCTGTCGTAGAAGCTTCAAATTGCAAATTAAATATTGTTGTCCATACATAAAACTTTACTAAAAATATTGAGACACATGAACTAAGATATTGGTGAATGGGAAGGTTTTTTAAGTGGCAGTGTTTAAAGTAGGTGACTTAATAAATAATTTTAAATAGTCCTGATATTTTTGAGATGCAATATTTTATGTTTAGTATTAAAACATTTTAAATTCTACCTACCTACATTGGACGTTCAATCGCCTATAGGACACCAAACGAACGAGACCAATATTATATTCAAATCAATTTTGATCTAATTGTAAACAAATATTTTAACTACCAATTCATTTTTATATTTCTTTATTATCTGTGAAGAACTGGAATTTCAAATGGTTATAATATTCATCGTGTTTTGTTTACATTTAGGTCAAAATTAACTTGAATAGTTATTAAGAAATTCAGTGGAAATATGCAAACCAACGATAGCTATAATCTACAGAAACTAAACCTACATCTGCTACACACCACTCCTATGCCATCATTGGCTTCTGAATAGTACTTTACGTCTATGGAAACTGTTTACCAAATCCATATAATATTTTAACATTATCAAATAAGACATTAATTACACCTATGGTTCACACAGCCATTAAATTGGTTGATGGCTCTTATAATATAGATTTCAAAGTATTTTTTATTATAAATAATCGATTTATCTTTATATATAAGATATTGATCCACAAAGCCTAAACCTGGCAACACACATCTGAAATATGAGAATCTGAAACTAGATATAGGGCCTGTTTCACCACTTTCTGATAAAGTGGCGAGTTCACAACTTTTTTGACAGATTCTTCATGCTTTATCTGTCAAGTTAAGTGGTGGATAGCCTATTCGGCACTTATCAGGAAGTGGTGAAACTGGCCCTTAGTAAAATTTCTTTATCAGTGAAATATTTTACTTTGTGTTAAATAAGTCATTGTATTCATAATAAGAAGTACTTAGATCGGATATAAACTGTGTCAAACATGTTCTTTACATTGGTAAACCAACAGATTTTAACAATCAAGTTCTGTACTCCTGGTACTTTTCGTTAAGTATAATGATCTATATTTATCTATCAATTGTGGATTAGGGACACTATTGTCTAACACATTAAGCGTACAGAAGAAATTCTACGAAGTTAGGCTCTTACACGAAGATCTACCAAATCAAATACAAGTATAGTAAGAGAGTTAAGATCTAAGATATTATTTTGATAAGAGATTTTTTCCAATAATTTCAGACAATCATCTTAAGACACTTAGAATTCTCCCGAGTTTTTTATTTGGAGATAAAATTTCACATTGGCGACGACATTTAACATTTAGGATTTAATAACTAGCTATATTTACAATTTCAATAGTAATAAACACTCATATGGTGAGAATAACTCTAGAATTTTATGAAAACTTCTTTGGAACTCTTATAATAATATCATTGTTCTTGGGGTATAACTATCAAAATATATAATCATATTGTGTATGAATACATAGGTGTTGTATGCACGCGTTGCATATTGGAACTAAATTTGACGTGGGCGAATGACTTATGTAATATTCCAGTGGAAAAGTAGCCAAAAGCTGGATATTAAAAAACTTAATAGCTGTTGTTCCTGTTTCAATTGTTCTACAGTTGGATCGTACTTACATCTGCGTGTATAACAAATATAGGTCTACCAGGATCTGATAATAAAAAGTGAGAAAAGAAATTGACTAGCAGTACCGGGGTAATTAGAATCAAACATTTTGATCTTTTTTTCCTTATAGCGGCTGATTCTGTGTGAAACATGCAAATATAAAAAATTGCCATCAGATTCTGGTAGACCTATAGTTGGACTAATAAAAAAAGAAACTCAACAAAAATAAATAGGGTTATAAGCGCGTCTCTTAGCGCGCCGCGCCGCAGGCCGTCAGAAGTTACTGTCGAAGACGCCCATGGACCGAGTGATCTCGTCGTCCCGAAGACAGCAGTCGAGAAACTCTTCTAGTGTTAGCACGCCGTCCCGGTTGAGATCCATTTTCTGGAATTGATAAACAAAAAAATTAGTTTGGAGCATAAGCTTATCGTAGAAACGTTTTACATAACACCGGAAAAATTACATTATTTTTAAGATAAATAGTTAATCTTAATTCTTATGTATCCAGAACCTTTAACACAAAACTTTTAATTGTATTATACTTTAATGACTTAAATACAATTAAAAATTATCGGTCTTACCACAAAAGATTTAAACAAAAGAATTTTTCTCTAATCAACTGTTCAACAGGTGCACTGTTGAACAGTTGATTAGAGAAAAATTCTGTACAAAATGGTCTCAAAACCACTGTTCAACAGATGTTTAGTTTTTTGTGGTAGGACCGTAAGTATTTAATAATTGCGTGAAAGAGTTAGTAGAGGCCACGCATGATCTTAAGATTTGAGAAACTGCAAGTGGCAATATACTTATGTATAACACGGTCAAATTAACTAGACGCATGGTTTGATGATGTCATTACGGAGCTCGCATGTTATCGCATTGTGTTGTAATATCCTCCAATAATGTCTAATGAACTTGAATAATAAAAATCTACCAATCTCAGAATTCTATTTAACGTCTATCTAATAGCTTAATAAATAATAAGTAATAATATTAAAATCTTAAATCTACCAATAGTATGCCCCGTGCGCGCGCATCAGTCCCCTATCTCTCCTCGCCCCACCTTCGAACTTAAACATTCCACCACCCTTTCCATTTTTCCTGAGGAATCTTATACAAGGTGTAACAAAATTAAGTGATAATTTTTTTAGGTGTGTGTGCTTTATGTCACTGTAAGAGTTGCAGAGTTGACAAAGTAATTTTTTTAGTTTTGTATGGGCAAGCCCTTGCGTCATGCATTTTCCCATACAAAAGTTTGCACTTTCGGCGCTGCTACTTTCACAGTGAACTATAGGTACAAGGGACACATACACACACTAAAGCAGGGGTTCCCAAACTTATTTTGTCTACTGCTCACTTTGAGAACAAAATATTATTTTTTAGCGCCCCCCATTGTTTCAATTTAAAATGCATCCAGATGAAATGAAATTACAGATCACCCCCCAAGCCTCTACACAACGCCCCCATTTTTTTTCTGGGTCCCAACTTCCACACTGCCCCTTTTAGATCTTCAGCGCCCACAAGGGGCGTACTTTGGGAAAGGCTGCACTAAAGTATTAGCACTTAGTTTTGTTATACCTTGATATTTGTGCGCAGCGTATACATGGTTATTGTCTTACCTGAAACAACCTCTCCACCTTTTCTCTGACTACTTCATCATCGACCATGGGCTCGACGATCTTGCCCATCAGATCATAGATCGCAGTCACTATTTCGGTCATCTCCTCTTTCGTTATGTAACCATCTCCGTTTATATCATACAACGTGAACGTCCATTTCAATTTCTCTTCTATAGTCCCCCTCGATAATATTGATAAGCCGGTGACGAACTCCTTAAAAATAAGTTTGAGGTTTAGTTAGAACTTTTAAGGTATCTAGACCTACCCAATAGAGGGAATATTATGAAAGTAGGAATTTATGTTATGTACCTGCGTAGGTCCCCCATCTGCCTATGAATCAACTTAATGATAGTACATAATATTATCTGTACTCGGCGAAACATGGCGGCAGCGGTCATTGACTCCCTATCAAAAACTTGTCATTTTCTATACAAAGAGTACAGTATAGTAGTACCTATAACTTGACCTACCTATTACTAGAGTTGTGTATAACTCTCAGAGTATCCACAGGTTGCGGTTATTGCTATTAGGGCATTAGTTGGCTTGTTTTGAGATTAATAAATAAATGACAAACAGATTGCTTGGACATAGCATACAAGTTCTGTAGATTATTTGCTGTACATGTTTCATGACGTGTCCCTAATTTTGTGTCAACATAAGGGCTCCATTCCACCGCGGCGCACGGAGAGACTACGCACGAGAGTCAAGCTTCGCTAAGAAAATAATATGTGACTGTGTCCACTGCAACCCACGGACACGCTACGCACGAATTGACTCAAGTCAAAGAAATAAATCCGTGCACGTCCACGCGTGCGCGTGGCCCCGGTGGAATGGAGCCTTTAATAAAATCATCTTTAGTAGGATTTTGATTATAACTGATATTAGATAATATATATTATCTCACCTCAAAACTTAGAAGTCCACTCCTATCTTGGTCTAAGGTATTGAATACATAGTGTGCATACTGTGCCGTGTTGGCTGTAAACAAAATAATGTTTATTTTGTTTTAGTCAGCAAGTATGATATCTTACACATGCAATCAGCAGTTACTTTCATGATCTTATGTTACTTTGCGTGATTAAAAAAAAGGATAAATAGGTCCTAACGTTTTTTTCTGAAATGCAGCAGTTTCTTTGATTTGTGAACACAAATTATATGTAAATTTATGGAAAATATAATAAATGCTTACCTATATCATGAGTTTTGGATTTTTAAAGTTCAACCTTAGTGGGATATAAAATAATACACAATAGTCATTACATTTACTTTATTTCAATAGGTACATAAGGTTATAGATCTGACAAATGGATTAAAAACCCATGTTCAATAAATTACAGTTACGTTAGAGAACCCTTGACTTCATTTTAGTGAAAAGCGGTGTCACAAGTCAACTAAAAGTATCACAATTCTGTTGTTACCTATGAAACATTTGGTTTTTAAATTTTACCTTAAACCAGGGCTAAAAAATTTTAAGACACAGCCAAAAGGGACTTGTCTTAAAATTTCTTTTTTCTTACAAATGTTATTAAAATTAACTTATTTATAAGTTTTGAGTTGGGCACATCGTGGCGATTACCCACAGAGAATGGACAGTCCTTATACATTATTTACACTAGGGTTCCTCCCGTTTGCTGCTGGTATACTTCTATAGTGTCACCTTCCTCCATCTCCAGTGATGTGGGTGTGTCATTCTCGTTTATGGGCTGCCCGTCAAATCTGAATCTCACTACTTGCATTGACAAACCCTGGAATTGAAAATAGTATGTGCTTAGTATACTCAATTGTAAAATAATACAAGTAGGCTTCTAAAGACATGTCAATAAATTATTAAGTCAGATTTACATTAAGTCAGTAACTGTCGTCAGCCCACTGATGTGTTAGTGCTGACCTGGCACTGCCATACTGTAAAGGCAGATTAACATTGAGTCAGTGGCTGTCGTCAGTACACTGTGCTGTCACAGTACACTGTGCTGTCACAGTACACTGTGCTGACTTGAAATAATTTACATATCACAGTGCACTGACATGGCAGGGGACTAACGTCAGTTATTGACTCAATATAAATCTGCCTTTAATCCCTCAATCGCGGATTCTTGGAAATCTATTGTTATTCTATTGTAATTGTGGTCGGATTCGACCGCTAGGGGATTGACAGGTTAAATTCTTGTTCAGGATTGTATTTATAGTATGAAAAATTTATGCACTGTCATTATTTACACAATATTGTGTAATAAATTTTTATTTTTGGCAAAAAGTATTCCCTTAATTAACAAAAAACAGTTAGGTATAAAAAGTGTAAATTTTCGCAGTTTGCAAATTGTTTTGAAAATAGAAATGCAATTGCATTATGTGATTATTTTAAAAACAATCTTGTTATCAAGGTTAACCAGAGGATGACTCATTAATATAGAATATTCTAGCTATAGTCAGTATTAACATTAAGAAGACAGTGAATCATGCTATTATGACTAAATGGCTAACTTTGGAAAAAAAATTTACACCAAGCATGTGGCCTAATCTGAAAAGTTACTTGATGTAACCATAGCATGAATTAATGTTAGTCAGGAGTTGAAAACTTTTTGCAACGGGGAAAATGGGTCATTTTAGTTATTTACAAAATTTGAACGTATGATTTGCAGGCACTTTTAAACAAAATAGGCGGTCTCTCCGTCAAATCTTCTCAATACAAGATTGTATAAGTTATTTTTAAAATGAATTTACTTAATTCCTTGATTTAGTTATAATTTGTAAGTAATAAAAAATCTAGACCTTTTCTAGTATGAACTATCAGAGAAGTAGATTTTTAGGCAGATGGGGGCGACCTATGTAGTTTGGTCGCGTTTTGGCAACCCAGCCGACAGATCAAAATTAACCCATCAAACCCCATACGAGCAGCGGTGATTGCGACAACAATAGAGTACAATAGTATTTCCGAGAATCCCCGATTGAAGGATTAACATTAATTCATCAAGCCCCAAGCGGCCACATCCGGCCGCGATAACAATGAAAAAGCTATTGTGTCTCGTTTTGCCACAACTGATGGGTTAAGTTGACATAACACGATCAAAATATGACGTTGGTCTGTCAACTGCCTAGGAATCAATTTCCTTGATGGTACATTATTGTGATTCAGTACATAGTAGCTGAAGTTTGAGTAGTGATAGTAGTCTTTACTAGTGAGTAATCCAGTTATAAGGTAATTGGAAATGAAATATACGTTATTGCCCAAATGGCAACTAAGAATTCTTAAAACTTCTGAGTGCTAAAACACAAAACATAGGTAATGTTTTGTGTTTTAGTGAGCAAACAATTTTGGTTAGCATATTTTAGGACCATTTCAATAATGAAACATTAACTATAGGTAAGATCAAACAAATGGTGGAAAGTATTGATTTTAACCGTTAGAAAACACTGCATAAAATGTTTATGTTGTTGTTGTAAACCCTTGGATATTAATATTGAACCACTTCAAAACAAATATATATTTAGGTATGGTAAGTCCATTGGGGGATTTGGTATGTAAGGAGATAAAGTAGGTATGAGAAAGGTTAAAACAATAGAATGTTCAACACTTACCGCTCTATCACAATAGGCGTTCATGAGCTTCCTAAGGGGTGTGTGTTTCTTAATTTTAAACTGGACAATGGCGTTATCCTGTCCTAATACTTTCAGGTTGATGTGTTCACTTTCTCCCTGTAAATGAATTGATACTTTTCAGTCCAAGTCCATAAAGATAACCACATTGCTCTTACAGCGCCATGTCTGTAAGCGGAATACTCGACTCGGCTAAATACTGATACTACAGTTGATACGATACCTTTTTCTCATCAGCCATGTTGATAAAAGTTTAATGCTAACTTTAAACACAGAGAATCTAAGTGAACTTTGGTAAAATGCTCAATATCACACACACAATAATCACAATGACAGTTTCGTGATCCGGTAGCGTGGAAATGGCGTCTGACCGAGTGGCTTGGAGGAAACAGACAGTGCTGCCAACTATGCGCAATACGGTGTCGAAAATGGCGCGCTTCTGCGCGGTAACGACTTTATTTTTTTTATTTATTTTTTCTAAAATAAATTATAAAATAGCCTTTGTTTGTTGTAAAAATTTGTACGTGTTCAAATAAAGTTGAAAAGACAGCGAAAGTGAGGATAATAATGACGTGTCATGATGATTATCGAATTCGAATGAAACAGCTATGATCCTATCACCTAAAAGAATAAACGAAAAAGTGCTTGCTAATAAAATAAAAATATAAAAATTCAGCAAAATTTTAATATTAAGTACATCCTTTTCCTAAATTGAAGGGGTGCCAACATACATTTCCGTGCGTAGTGATGTACCTTATCGATATTTTAAACCGGAAATGAATAGTGATGTCCTAAGAATCGATTTCTTTGTGATGCGATTGTCAATGAAATCGATTATTTATTTACGAAAAGTTATGGGTTTCAAAATCTTTTAAATTATTATATTAAACTGCCTACAATGAATAGGTCTAAAAATATTTTCCATCATAACAATAGAATACGTTATGCAATAAAGCGGCGGCTAAAAGGATTTATTCATGAAGCCCCAAGCGGCCACATCCGGCCGCGATAACAATGAAAAAGCTATTGTGTCTCGTTTTGCCACGACTGATGGGTTAAAGAATTTCACATTATTAAACGTACCTACATATTTTTTTTTAACTTTTAAAATGACAACTTTGGCTAAGTACATTTTCAAAAATCACACAATATTTTTGAAAATGTACTTAGCCTATGTACTTAATATAATTGTTGTATAATGTTAACATTATTAACATTATACAACAATTATAATTCAAACATAGTTTTTTTATTCAATGCATTTGCATCGTTAATATTTAGGGACTGCGGAATTGTACTTGCTAGATATTGGTAATTACGTACAGACGGGTCTGCATTAGGGATCGTTATGTCTCTACGTGTCCTCAGTCTCACTAATTTAATTACCTAAGGAGTCAACAAGATGGAATAGCTCAGTAGTCCCCAACCTTTTTTTCACACGGCCCACGGGCCACAAACATGTTTTGATCTTGGTGTCGCGGGCCCCAACAAAAATTTTTAGGGTTGAAAAATAACGTTCTTCAAAATTAACGATTTAAAAGTGGAAAGAAATTCACGACTTTTACAACGACTTTACATCATTTTGGCAGTGGGCGTGAATTTCAAAATGGTTTAACATCACGCGGGCCACATGCGGTCCGCGGACCGCGGGTTGGGGATAGCTGGAATAGCTTTTACTATTCAATTCATTGACCGACTTCCAAAAAGGAGGAGGTAATATGTTCGGCTGTATGTATCTTTTTTTTTTGTATGTTCCACGATTACTCAGCCGTTTGTGGTCCGATTTTCAAAATTTTTTTTGTGTTGTATAGGGTTTAACTTGAATTTGGTACCATGTTCACAAAAATGGTGATCTGATGATGGGATCCTTGAGGAATCGAGGGAACTTCTTGAAATTTGTATGGAAACATATAGTGATTTCGATTTTTTCTGAAGCATTCGAGGTAAATGCTACCAAAAAGTAAGATTTCGCACCAGGTTATACCCTGGATCCGAAGGTACCGAACAGAACTTTTGAATGCTTATAGGTACAGGTTCGGGGATTTCGGCGTTGTTTAAACAACTGAAAGCATAAGCTAATACATCAATTTAATTAATCATCATCATCACAACCATAATTATACCATGGGTCGTCACACTATGACCCAATTATTGGTACTTTTCGTGATATTTTGCATCGAAGCAGACGTTTTTGATAATGATTTCGCTGTTTGTGGACCGATTTTCAAAATTCTCGTTTTGTTGTATAGGATATAATCTTAATTTTGTATAACAATTACGAAAGTGGTGAGCTGATGATGGGATCTATGAGCAATCGAGGAAAATCCTTGAATTTTATCAAAACACTCATAGTGGTTAAAATGTTGTTTCTAGTAAGTTAAACATATGTTACGAATAAGAGAAATTTTATACGAAGGTGTCTCTTGGTCCAAAGGCACTGAACGGAACTCCTGAATCTTTAAAGATAAAAGTATGGAAATTGCAGCATCGCTTAGATAACTGCAAGCATTTACCACAATTTCGCTTACAGTGACATAATGTGAATAGTTAACATTCGTATTGGTTATTCTTAGCATAAAGCCTAATTTTGTAGATACTTAACTAAAAAGAGTGAAATTATTATTTTTAACAAAAAATTAGAACCGACTTCCAAGGTAAAAACAATAGTAATATGAACTAAAAAGTATTAAATAACTCTTACTCTTTAATAGTGCCTTTTTCAGAATTCGTCTAAATCTCAACTATTTCTGTACTGTATACTACAATCTTCATTAATTTGAAGTCGGTACCAGTCCCAAAAGTTTCAGATAATCTGACATTACTGAACTCACGATTAAATTAGCTGGTACCGACTTCAAAATAATGAAGACTGTAGTATACAGTACAGAAATAGTTGAGGTTTAGACGAATTCTGCAATTCTGCACTATTAAAGAGTAAGAGTTATTTAATACTTTTTAGTTCATATTACTATTGTTTTTACCTTGGAAGTCGGTTCTGATTTTTTGTTAAAAATAATAATTGGTTAGTAGTTCAGGATCATCTTTATTAAGAAAATATATTTTTTTATGATAACACAATTAACACATAACCATAACGAGACAAAAATACATACAGTTCGACAAGGCTTTAAATGTCAATGATGTCAATGGGCGCTGCTGGTAAAGGAGAACTGTCAAAAATGACGTTTTTGTATGATAGAAGCGTTAGTTCCTTTTCTCGCCACGTTCATAAGCAGCCTTGTCGAACTGTAGCATAAAAATGATTATAGGTTTTTAATTTATAATTCGATATTATTAAAACTTAAGTATATTACATAAACATATTCCTAAATTACCTACGTAAAATTTTTGTAACGCGTACCTTTATATTATTGTATATCATAATATTATGTGCGAAGTGTACATACTTATCAGTAACTAGCGACCTGCCCCGGCTTCGCACGGGTATAAAATATAATATAGCCACTGAAAAAATTATTAAAATCGATTCAGCAGTTTTGATTATTCATTATTACTACCCGTGGCCCGCATTGGTCGGTACCGCCGCAAAAGCTACGTCTCACAGGAAATTGGAGCCTTTTGCAAGGTACCTATAGGCAAATCAGTAAGGATCATTGGTATTCTTGGTATATGAGCTAATTCACCAGCTGCAGGGTCGGTCATAATCTTCGCTACTGCGCACCCCCGCCTTGGTAGCACCCACATCGAAACGGGCGTAAATCGCAATTTTTAATTTCGTCACAACTTCTAAACCAAGCGTCCAATTTTAATCATTTAAATACCAAATATTATCTACACAAACTGTACTTAGTGATGAAATAATTTATTTTGATAAGGATAATCAGCATGAGTAAAATAAATGCGTTTAAATGTAGTCCAGAAAAAAAATCAAAATTTTTAAATAAAAAAATGGTTGTTGTGCCTCACTTGACACAGATAGGTATAGTATGTCGCGGACATTTTTGTAGATATTTATAAGATCTACATTTACTTAGAACATTGTATGGGTCTATCTTTTATAGTTCAGGCAGCGTACGCAATATAAATAACTTTTCTGGTTGAATTTTTTCACCTTGTGTCAGAAAAACCCAAATATCTTACGGAACCCTATATTTTCCAAAATAAAAAGTAGCCTATGTTACTCGTAAATAATGTAGCTTTCGAATGGTGAAAGAATTTTTAAAATCGGTCCAGTAGTTTTTGAGAATATTCATTACAATTAAACAAACAAACAAACAAACAAAGTTTACCTCTATATAATATTAGTTTAGATTATCCCGTACCAGTTTCGTGACTGGGCCCTGGGGT
The DNA here is from genome assembly GCA_963422495.1 of Polyommatus iphigenia. Classification (NCBI taxonomy): domain Eukaryota; kingdom Metazoa; phylum Arthropoda; class Insecta; order Lepidoptera; family Lycaenidae; genus Polyommatus; species Polyommatus iphigenia. Next base: position 29,590,018 of record OY730185.1, on the reverse strand, counting down.
CTGGGATGTTTTGGGAACACATTTCTTTACTTTGTATTACTTTGTCAGCGTGAATAATACATTGTGTCCGTATTTATATTATTTGGTTAGCTTTTACTAGCGAGCAGAGGAAGAGTTTTATGGGTAATAATTTTTATTTCAGTCGGTCAGTTGACAGCCCTGGATTGTCTATGGTTTCCACTCCGCTATCACGCGAGGGCCGAGGCAGACTGGAATAATCGCTCCCTCATATATTCCGAATAATTTGAATCGAACGTGATCGGAATTTTACATCGTTGAATATAAAATAATATATCGATTTTAAATAAAGATTTTACTGGCGAGCGTTAGCTTACTTTGTAAGAAGATTGTCGAATGTCGGTGCTCTCTAATCTAATGTGCTTATTCATAGTATTAGTTCAAGGAAACAATTTTGTTGCCCTTTAATGAATTCAGTCTGTTTATTTTTTAACGTATGTACCTATTTATTTATTTCGAAAAGGAGACCAACGGTACACGTATATTGTATCATAATATTACATAATATACTTAAATGAAGCAGGGGCCTGGAGCAGGTGTAAATTCAGCGAGTTTAAAATGTACGACAGTTTGAAATAGATTCTCTGTGGCAAGGGCTTGAAAACTTGTTTGTTGATTAGGTTATGGGTCACAAATTACGTGAGGTATTTAAGGGTGGGAGGGGGTCGAGTCAAATTTCATCTAATCTTACGTTAGAGAGAGGCGGGGGGTCTCGGCAAATCTCACGTAAGTAAGTAATTTTTTTTCTCATTGTTACAAAAAAATATGTATACTATTTTGGTCCATTTGATCCAGATTGTACGTATGCTTAAGATTCAATCGTAAGCGTAATCGTAATACGATTAAGATCATTCACTACTTGTAAATTCGAAAGAATAAGATAATTTCATTCATACTTTGACGTTATAAATTCATCTACTGACTGTCAAACAATCCAACGCGTTTACGTAATAAACCCACATTTTGAAAAATCTCACGTGAGATTGGGGGGTGGGGGAGGGGGTTGAATAAAGTCTCACGAAATCTCACCGGCCCCCGTGGGGGGAGGGAGGGTCAGAAAATTAAAAAAAAACATCTCACGTAATTTGTGGACACCCCCTGAGAAAAGCGCACGAAACACGTAGATTTTCTTGAATTTTGAGTCCTCTATTTAAATCCGTGGTCCCCAACCTTTTTTTCATACGGGCCACAAACATGTCTTGGTCTTGGTGTCACGGACAGCAACAAAAATATTTTAGGGTTAAAAAATAACGTTCAAAATTAACTAAGTATTCAAAAGTGGAAAAAAATTCACGTCTTTCACCACGACTACATTATTTTGTCGGTGGGCGTGGATTTTAAAATGGTTTAACATCACGCGGGCCACAGTCCACAGATAAAGTCCCGGCGCGGCGCGGCGGGCCGCGGGTTGGGGATAGCTGATTTAAATGGTTTCGACTTTCGACACTTACCTACTATAAAATTGAAAGTACGACTGTTTAATTTTTCCAGTATCCTACTTGCATATTTCCTTAACACTAATGAGATTTCCCTGAAGACGTTTATGGAAAACGAACTTATTTCCACTTGCAATAGCATTTACTTTTTAAAGCCACGTACGGTTTTTGTTTGAAATTTTAACTAAACGTTTCGTTTACATAATAATATAAGACAGGAACAAGGAACAGGAAATTTGAAATCGGAAAGATTCTTCGAGTCTGATAATCCAGATTAAAAAAATACTGTCTACAGAAAGTGTTTCCCTTTATTTTTATGTAAAAAATAGTGAATAGATTTAAAAATTAAGTACAGTACAAGTAAACTATTAGTAGGTAGATACTAATATGTATCTATAATGTTTGTGACTAATTAAGGCCGTCCCCCGAGCAAACGACCTTGGCCATACATTTGACGCGTTGCCGACATCGCACCAAAACCCTATTTTTTTACTTATCTTAGTTCAAAATTGTCCTAAAAAAATTTAAAACGGGGAATATGTAGTTTATGATATTGTCGATCTATTGGCGTGTGTTTCAAATAAAAGTAATTTTTAAATCCTAAGGAGATGCTGAATGTATGCTTGAATTTTAATAAATTAGTTTTACTTTGGAAGCTGATATCATGAGTATAATAAACAAAAATAGAAAATTTAAAACGGGGAAAGGAATGTTGATATACTGAAGATTATTGCTGTATTTTTATTATAACTTTGTAGCTTTCAAATTATGAGTTTATAAGGCTTGAAATACCGTAAATTACGGTATCTCCGTAAGGAACGCCCTTAAGTAAGTTTTGTAAAAAAATAAATTTAAAATCTTACTCTACCTAGAAGCGATAAAAATGGTTGCCGCGAATCGCAAAAAATGGGTCTATTCTTCATCCGGCATAGGACGGACTCATTCGTCAAAATACAAAAGGCGTATAAATTATTCCACATATTATGTATATTCAGAATATCGTCGTTTCGGCCTCCACGGGTTATTAAATATGTATTATAATATAGAGCGATATAAATGACATACGTTTGGGTGAAAACGGCCCATGTTGGATCAAAAATGAGATTGCTATGTAATAATTTTAGGCACTAGATATGTTATCTTATTGGAAACTACATAATATATTCACAGCGTGATAAAGATATAATACAGACTCCTTTGAACTACTTTTTCTTTCTCAAAAAACCAGATCAAATATTTATGTATTTTTACGTATTATACATTTATCTTGATCTTGAATAATTAAAAATTATCACCAAAATCCATAGAGAAAATATACAAATACAAAATAGGTAAGTATAGTATTAGACTAATACTATACTTACCTATTTTGTATTTGTATACTAATACTATTAAGTAGTATATGTCTAGTCTCTGCGTATACGCAACGGATTTTAGTTTTGAAGATTAGCATTTAGAGACCATTGGAAGCTACTTAGTTTTATAGTATGCTAGTGATAACAAAATACTTATATATCTAACATGCCACATACCTGTGTATAGTACACGCAGTTTTTAGATGTCGTAAAAGGTGATGAAAACACAAAAATTTACGAACCAACACGGCTACATAATATTTTCGTCTGAAATTTGTTTGAAAATGTTTATTGGGGATGTTTCTAGTTTTACAGGTAGTAAACTTTTATGTATCTACCTAACTAGAACTATAAATCTTGTTGTCTTTGGAGGAATTATCTAAACATTGTTGCTGCAAAATTAAGATTTGGCAAAAAAAAAGAAGATTTTTTTAAGTCAAAAGTCGCCCCTTTACAATAGACCATGCTGGTCCACTACAAGTCATCGCCATCGTGTAGACGGGGTATAAATGGTGTACGATGGCGGACGATTTCCAGTGCAGACTGCAGTGGACCATCGTGGTCCATTGTGTACTGGTTACTTTAAAAATACAATTTTTAGAAATAACAATAGTTTATATTATAATAACAATAGTTTACATTATAATAGTTTATATAATAACCATCTGCGGCATAATTACATCTATTGACACCTTATTTATTACAATCGGAACGCTCTTCGGTTCGTTGCAATTACCTATTATATGAACTGACCGTAAAGCGGTATATTTAAAAAATAAATAAATATAAGTACATAATATATTATAAACCGCCAAAACCATTATTTCCATTTGGCTTAACCATTGGATTTCCAATAAGGTACAGTCGCCAAATATCGTCCCCTTTTTTTAAAAACGTTCTAAAAAAAAAAAAAAATACTACAGTTATAAATCAAACATCAAACTTTAGCTTCACTATTCCTTTATTCTTAAAAATAATCAAAAATGCGTTAACGTTTTCAGGAAAAGTTTAAAAGTAAATTTAACAAAAATACTCATATTTTCAACATTTATTTTTGGGCTCCTAATTCCGTCCCTTTAATATAAATATATTAAAGGGATAAATATAATATATTTATTTTTAGTATTTGTTGTTGTAGCGTCAACAGAATATATGTAACACAATTTCTGAAAATTTCAGAAGTCTAGCTATAGCGGTTCTCGAGATAGAGCATGGAGACAGACAGACAGACGGACAGACAACGAAGTTTCAGTAATAGGGTCCCATTTTTACCCTTTGGTTACGGAACCCTAAAAGAACATATTTTTCTACAGTTTCAAGCAAAAAGAAGTGATATGAACGTTCGAGATCAATTCACTGTTTGAGATCGTAATATCGTCTTGGGGGACGATATTAGGTTCATGTATGTATTTCAGTGGTTCCCAACCTTTTTAGAGCTGTTACCCCTATGGCCTGTTAGAGAAATTGATTTACCCCCCCCCCCCCCCCCCCTCGCACTTGGCCGATTTTTTATTTACAAGTGGTAGCTAACGGTACCAACATTTTCTGCAATGATCTGTCTGCAATGATAGGGTAGCTGTTTTTCTGCAAAATGTACAGAGTTTATAATTTTTTTCTGCCAATTCATTTATTTTAGGTACCACCTCTGTTACCCCTTTAGAATAGCGTTGGGAACCACTGATCTATTTAAACAAAAAACGTGTTATAATCTCAAAATGTTACTTAATCGATTAACATCTAAGGTAATAATAATTAGTTTTACAAACAAATTGTATCAATAAGTCAGGCATCTCAATATTTTATGGTATCCAAAAATATTTCAATGAAAAACTGACTTTGAAAACTTTTTTTGATTTTACAATTCCTGCCGGTACGAAAGGCGTGATACCCTCACTTCTTCACAATGACCGACTGATGCAACTAGCTCCTAGCTCGTGCCACTAATGATAGATGGCAGTTTTTAAAGGGAACTAATTTTTTGAGCAGTTATTTAAATATTTTATTTTATTTTTATTTATTTTATTTTATTTTACAGGAAAAAAAAACGGTAATTAAGTGACAATATGAATAAATACCTATCAAGAAGATACACACTTACATTGTTTTCGCATATAGGTATACGAGGAGAAAAAAAAAGGACAATTAACAAAACTTAATTAAAACTAATTTACAAATTATTTTGAAAACCAGTCTCTAGACAATGTATTTCTGAAGACATTAGGTGATGAGGTAAAAAGATCGAGTGCGGAGCCATCTACCGAATGAGTACTGTAGTGGTTGTAAGTATACATAGATCTTATAAAGAAAGAATTTTGCCTATAGTTAGTACCGTGAGAAGCCATGGAGAGAGTAGGTCTATGCCGCATGTGTGTTACTTTATAAGGCACGCGTATGCTAATTTTCGACAATAGGGTCGGAGAATCAATACGAAATTGAGCAATTTTTTAAAAAGATTACATCAGCAAATTTACGTCTCTCTTCTAGAGGTAAAATATGATGTTTTTTACGGATATCTATATAATTGGCACTACGGTCATCGTTGCATTTATACTTTAAATACTTAATAAATTTACGTTGGATCGATTCCAGTCTGTTAATATGAACCTTGTACTGGGGATTCCAAACCTGAGAACAATACTCGAGGATACTACGCACGTATGAACAATAAAGGATCTTCAACACTTTTATAGAGCTAAATTGAGAGCATGATCTTATTATAAAACCAAGCGCTTTGTAGGCTTTTTTAGTGATATTATCTATATGTGGTTCATAGCTCAGTTTACAATCATGTATGACACCTAGGTCCCTTATTTGGCTTACTCGATTTAAGTTAGTGCCTCTGAGATTGTAATCAAAGTTAACTATGAACTTCTTTCGAGAAAACGATATGACTTGACACTTCGAGATATTTAAAGTTATATTATTCATAAGACAGTATCTATTGAAAGCCTCTAGGTCCTGTTGTAACAGTAAACAATCAGCAAGATTATTAATTTTCTTAAAAATTTTCATGTCATCTGCGTATAGAAGAAAACTGCAGTTTTTAAAGCAGAAGCCAACATCGTTTAAAAATATATTAAACAGTAAAGGACCTAATAAGGATCCTTGTGGTACACCAGATGGCACGAAATTCCATTTAGATGAATAACCATCAATAACCACTGCCTGGGATCGATTCTTTATATAGGAGGCGAACCAGCGAAACAAGCTACCATGAATACCGGCCGAATAAAGTTTCTGTAATAGGATGGAATGGTCTATTAGGTCAAAGGCCTTGCTGAAATCAGTAAAAACCGCGTCCACTTGACCTCCTAAGTCCATAGATGAGCTTACAAACTCAGTAAAAGTGATAAGGTTAGTATTCGTTGAGCGGCCCTTAAGAAATCCATGTTGTTCTTGAATAAAGTAATTTGAGAGCGAGTGTTGAACCTGTTCATATATAATTCGTTCAAATATCTTTGCAAATAAACACTGCTTTGAAATAGGTCGATAATTTTTTATTTCATTTTTATGACCGCTTTTAAAAATTGGCGTAATGAAGGCTAATTTCCATGTTGGAGGAACGATACCCTCATTTATTGACCTTTTAAACAAGATACATAAAGGTTTTGTAAGGGTTTTAGCACACTTTAAAATAAATAAGGGAGGGATTAGATCAGGTCCGGCCCCTTTTGAGCAATCTATGGTAGAGAGAAGTTTATAAGCTATATCACATGTAATCTCGATATTACTTATTGTGTTGGTAGAAGATGAAGCATTGTTGAAACATTGATTACTAGCTGCAAACTGTATGGGGAGGTTGTTTGATTGGACCGGCGTGGCAGTGGAATATACAGACTGAAAATATTGAGAAAAAGCATCACAAATGTTCTCTGGAGAGTCAAAAACTTGGCCTTCGTAAATTAGTGTCGTTGGTAGAGAGTTTTTTTTAATATAGTTCCAGAAGAGTTTGGGATTATCTATTATTCCATTTTCAATTTTACTAAGGTAATTTGAATAACATTCGGACTCAAGTGATTTGGCTCGTTTTCTGAGTAATGTAAAGGAATGACAATCAGATAAATTACCGTACTTGCGAATTTTTTTTTAAGAATTTAAATTTTTCATTAAGTATCTTTTTTAAAGGTGCGTTATACCAAGACGGATAAGATGACGGCATAATAAACTTTTTCGGAATATATAAATTTATACATTCGTTAAGTTGATGGTAGAAGAAGTCAACAGCGTTAATTAATGGTTTTTTTTTGTTAGTTCAGTATTCCAATTTATCTTTTCGAGAATCGAGTTAATTTTATCATAGTCGCCCGACTCGTAGTAATATTTTAACCTTGGTTTAGGTTTGATGAAAGAGGATGTTTCTGTTTTTAAAAGAACATCTAGAGCCTTATGATGAGGGTCCTCCGGTACCAGAGGATCTTCACAACAGGAAACAGAGAGAACATTGTTGGTAAATACTAGATCAAGAAGTCTGTTATATACATTATAACATGCATTGCATTGGATTGCATTCTACCAAGGTATCAAAAAAGTGAAATTGACTTTCACCAGATATCATTGATGGCTCAAGAAAACCATCATCAGCCAATGACCAACTTATGTTGCTTAAATTAAAATCTCCCAAAACAATAAAGAGGTCATCTGGACATAAATTAACTATAGACGATAGCTTATCTGTAAAATTAATTAACTGGGTGTTAAACGAGTTACCATGTGTTTCTTTGCATAGGTATAATACGCATAAATGACATTTGGTCTGCGTACTGTTTGGGTGCTGAATAGATAAAGTAACCCACTGATCCTCAGCAGAGGAAACCCACTCGGGACGATCTGTTGCCATGAAAGTGCGTTTGACAGCTAACAATACTCCTCCACCGTATCTTTCCCTAGTTTGCTCATAGTTACGATCTCGTCTCCATACCATGTAGCGTTCGTCAAAAAGTTCACTGTTACTGATACCATCGATCAACCAGGACTCTGTAATGGCGATTATGTCATACTGTTTTAACAACAAGCTACATTTAAAATCATGTGTTTTAGTGCGTAGGCCTCGAGCATTTTGATAATATATTTTAAGGTTCATCGGACATTAACACTAATGTCAAAGTAATATCAAAAAGAGTCGCCACTACAAAGTTCAATACAATAAAAACGTAAATTACTGAAATTATAAGAATAATATTATTGTTAAAATAATAAATAAAATATATATTATGTAAAACTAATATCAAATAACTTATAACTGCTGAAATTCTATAATAGATTAAATAAAACAATATGTAAAACGCAACTATTATCAAAATAAATGTCGTATAAAACATTATACTTAAAATTTGAAAACATATTTTGTATTGATACCTGTTAATATTTAAAAAGTTAATTAAATAGAGATACTTGAGCTGTTTGAATATTGTGTAATAATTATTAAGTTCAATTCGCCAAAAAATATTAGTTAAGTTTATTTCTCTTGTAAAATTGAATTCAGTAATAAAGATTTCTCGTAAACTTTTTTCATTAACATTCAAAACACTATGTAAAACCAAAAGTAAAACTTCATATAATATTTTAAAATATAATAATCGTAAAAATAATCGTAATTTAAAAATGTTAAAAATATCGAGGGTAGTGTAAAAATTACTCACGGCAAATAGATCAGTACGCTCTCCGCCCGCGGCCTGCAAATGTAACCCGTATAGCTCGTATAATAGACATGCGTACTTACTAGATTTGCGTGCTCGCGGTGCACTCCGTCGGGCGATAGCTCCGCATACGATCGTTGAAACAAAAAAGCCAATGGTTCTCAAACCTTGCAACGACAAACTTAAATTAGAATTCATATTATAAAAATAAGTAAAGTAAGTAAAAAAATAAGTAAGTAAAGTTACAATATTATCGTTTATGTTATTTTGAGCAAATCTTTTTCGCTTTTTATGTAGATGATCGGCGAGGTTTCTGATTTTCGGGTCATGATCTTGCAGTGTTTTACCCAGGTAAATTTGAAGTTTTTTTCCTTAGCAAGAGATTTGGCCTTGTTTAACAATGACTTATTAGCTGTGGTCAGATGGTCGTTGATATAAAACTTATTTGTGGAGGAAAATCCAAGGCTGATTAATACCAGTTGCTTATTGTTTCTGCCGAGAGCTACTAATTCTTCTTTTTTATACCTGTTGTTAAATGAAATAATTATTGATTTGTCCTTATTTGGAAGTCTTGTTGGCATCCGGGCAATGTAATTTATTTCATCCCTTTTTATTTCATAGTTACATAATTTACCAATGTTCTCGGCAATATGGTAGAGGTTTTCATTGTTTTTCATTGGAATTCCCTTAATTTCTACGTTATTACATCTAGCCCATTGATCTCGGTCTTGCAGCTCCAGATTAAGCCTCGCTATCTCACTTTTAAGGACTGGAATTTCATTTTTTACTTTCTCCGCTTCTTTAACTCGGTTTTCCAAGGTCTCAACCTTTTCTGAGATACCTTTTATGAGCGAGTGTGCCATTTCAATGGATTCCATAAGACTGGAAATCTCCTTCCTCATTTCCTTGAGATCATCAGGCAGAGTAGATAATGGTGCCAACTGGAACAAAACAGCGTTAAGCTGCTCCTGCATTTTGTCCAGTTGCTTGGGTTGCGGTGAGACTGAAGGTGGAGCCGGAGATGAACTTGATTTGCATCTTGGGCAGCGCCAGCTAGTTCTTCTGTCACCCAGCTTCCGATATCCGGCCTCAGTAACACCCGAGCAAGGGAAGTCGTAATGGTTTTTGCAAATACTGCAAACCGCGCCATCCGAGTGTTGTGATCCACAACTTGCACAACAAAACATGATCGACACAAAAAGTTTGAGAAGCACTGAGTATACGGCAGTTGGACAAGGAGACGACTGATCGGTAGCGAAGCGCGAACGCGACTGATGATATGATATTCGAGATGTTATTATGATCAGTTGAAAAAAATATTGAGCAGTTAATTAATTTTTATGGCGGTTGATTAATTAGTGCGACAGTAAAACATGGACAGTAATAAAAAAATAATTGAGTAGTCCAATAACTGAATGAGCGGTAAAAATGATGGAATGAGCGGTAAAAATGGTGGAATGAGTGGTTCGATAACTAGTTCGGCAGATCTTAGCGAGCGGTGACCCGCGAACTCAAGTTCATTGAAAAGAGAGGTATTTAAATGTTCGTTAGTTGGGCGGAACTAGTATAGTACTAGTTATTTTAGCAGCTATTAAGCAAATTCTATGTCATTTTAATTACTTAAATATAATTATGTTTCGAATCCATAATCTATACTTATAAAATTACATGTCCTGACTGACTGACTGACTGACTGACTGACTGAAATTTGGTGAGTAGGGTTGTTTTATTAAGTAGACACCCACTAAGGAAGGAATTTCGAAAATTTTACCCCGAAGGGGGTGAAATAGGGGTTGAAAGTTTGAATGAAAGTCCGTCATTTCTTGAGTTAGAAACATGAAACTTTATTTTTGGGTTACTGATTAAAAATGAATGGATATGTATTTAAGCGTTTTTGGAAATTCTACCCCCAAGGGGGTGAAATCGGGGTTGAAAGTTTGAATGAAAGTCCGTCATTTCTTGAGTTAGAAACAAGAAACTTTATTTTTGGGTTACTGATTAAAAATGAATGGATACGTATTTAAGCGTTTTTGAAATTCTACCCCCAAGGGGGTAAAATTGGGGTTGAAAGTTTGAATGAAAGTCCGTCATTTCATTAGTTAGAAACATGAAACTTTATTTTTGTGCTACTGATTAAAAATGAATGGATACGTATTTAAGCATTTCTGGTAATTCTATCCCCAAGGGGGTGAAATTAGGGTAGAAAGATTCAATGAAAGTCCATCATTTCTTGAGTTAGAAGCATGAAAGTTTTTTGACGTTTGCGTTTGACGTTTGCTTAAATAGGGTCCCATTTTTACCCTTTGTATAAGGAACCACAAAAAGGGGAAAGCTATCCATCTTTGTTATTATACTATGTTAACGCGTACGAAGTCGCGGGCAACAGCTAGTAATATTATAAAGGCGAAAGTGTGTCTGTTTGTCTGTTACCTCTTCACGTCCAAACCGCTGAACCGATTTTGCTGAAAATTGGACATTGAGTCCCAGGAACGGACATAGACTACTTTTTATCTCGGAAAATGAACGGTTCCCGCGCGAAAACGATCGTCGCAACGGAGTTGCGGGCATCATGTAGTTCGAATAAAATTTCCTATTATTATTATACAATTTGTTTTTGAATTCCTTCAGTGAAAGTAAAATTAATTTAATTTTTAATACTATTTAAGTACTGTTCTTTTTTAGGGTTCCGTACCCAAAGGGTAAAAAAGGGATTTAATTGCAAAGACTACGTTGTCTGTCCGTCTGTACGTCCATCTGTCTGTCTCTAGGCTGTATCTCAAGAACCGCTATAGCTAGACTTCTGAAATTTTCACAGATTATGTATATCTGTTGCTGCTATAAAAAATACTAAAAATAAAAAATATAAAAATTTAAAGGGGCTTTCATACTATTACGTGTTTTTTTGGCCTTTTTTTGCTCGTAATTAAAAATGACAAAAGCTAGGCACTTGAAACTTTCACAAAATCCTAAATTATATTTGTACTTAAATAATAAATAATAATATTAAGATAAAATAAATATTTAAGGGGGGCTCCGATACAAAAAACACATTTTTTTTCTTACGGAACCCTTCATGGGCGAGTTCGACTCGCACTTGGCCGATTTGATTTTATTTTACCACCTCATTGTTTAAAGAACTGCTTAGAATGAGATTTCTTACTGACAAATTCCGATTTATTACTGCCCACACGTAACCGCTCATTCATTAATTTTTACCGCTCATTTAATTATTTTACTGTTCAATAATGTTTTCAATGACCCATGTCATTATTTTTTACTGCTCATTTTTGTTTACTTTACTGCTTAGTTTTAACTGCTAAACTAATTATTGAACATGCCATTTTAACTTACCAAAACTGCTATTTACAATTGCCCCTTTAAATGAGTGCCGTTTTTAAATAAGTAGATATCGAAGGGGACGGAATTAGGTTTGGGGACGAAATTTGGCGACTGTACCCCTACCTAAATTGATGAATTCATAACTATCCTCAATGTTAAAAGGTAAGGTAAGGTATGATTCAATGATATTTTTTGAATCCAAACCCACCAATAACGGCATTTTCAGTCATAAATTTTCGCCGTAACGTTATTCGCAATTCGCAAATGGTTTTTATGAGTATAACAACTGTTATGCCTGTTTAATGTATTTTACGTGTTACCAATTTTAAGGGACTTTCTAAAATATAAGGCGCTTTATGGCCGGTTTACATGAAATATTTCTAAACAGGCTATTTTTTATTTGGAAATAAACTATCGTAACTTGCGTACATAGTTAGTAGAAGTCCAACAAAATCTATTCGTAGAGTTTCCGGGATGGGAATTTTTTTATTTGATTATTAGTCCAATTTTAATATTCTATTATCTTAAATTAGGTACCCATATGGCATATTGTTACCTAACTATTAAGTACCATGGACTAAGGAAATAAATAAATTAATACATCAACACTTACCTTTCGAAGACGTCTTGATTCTTGAGGTATCTTGATACTCGTACAATGTCCCGGAACGAAGGTTTAATAAAACAACATTAATTTATTTTTAAAATATTTAATATCGCCCTAAAAATTATAAAATTAAGAAAGTCGATTCTAAATATTTTAAAAAATCGATCCTTTTTTTATTTCAGGTTGGCATTATAGAATTATACGCGACAATACTTTTTTCGAATTTTGAATCGGTATAATTTGTAAAGGTACGTACAGATTATAAGTACGTGACATACGTGTGACAATTTAGAAGTGTGTTTATTTCATAGACTTATAATATATTATACTCATACGTTTATGGTTTATTTTATAGGCTCTTTCTTCTTCACGTTGGGACTTGATAAAGCTATCATAATCCCAATCTGTCTAGTGTCTACATACAATCGACGTCGATCAAGCTCCCTTTACACGCTCGTAATCGAATATATTTTGTCAATCATCCATCACAGTCACGCTATTCTGAAGAACCCATCCTTAACCTATCAAGCCCCATAAGAGCACCGGTGATCGCGACAACAATAGAATAACAATAGATTTCCAAGAATCCGCGATCGAAGGATTAAGTATGTCTTGAATATTAAACAAAAAGTTTACCAAAATTAATTCAAAATATAAGCTCACCATTTTGCCGAAAACCGTGAACAGCTAAGCTTTTAATTTGTTCATAGTCCCGGAGCCGACAGTAAGCTCATTCCTGGGGAATAATTAGTGCGGGCTCTTGCCACTTAGCGGGTTCTAAGTCTGCCCAAATTTTATTGCCCGTAAATTTTTCCCGGGCAAAATCTTATTTTTATGAAACATAAAATTTTGCCTAATTTTTAAATACCTTTTCCTTTTACGATTGAAATTTTATGGTAATAATTGGAGCAAATATAGGTATTTACAATAATTAGATGTATAAATAATTTTAACATAATCGTCAAAATTGTACATGAAATGTGCAAAAAATAATAATTTCAACAATATAATATTTTGGTTTTGAGTTTTAAATATTACTAGCTACTGTATATTATGACCGAGCTTCGCTCGGTATTAAAAAAATTAAAAAAAAACACATAAAATGACATTTTATGAAAATGATTCCTAGCTAGATCGATTTATTGCCCCCGAAAACCCCTATATACTAAATTTCATGAATATATATAATACTAGCTGTTACCCGCGACTTCGTCCGCGTTAACATAGTATAATAACAAAGATGGATAGTTTTCCCCTTTTTGTGGTTCCTTATATAAAGGGTAAAAACGGGACCCTGTTTAAGCAAACGTCAAACGCAAACGTCAATAAACTTTCATGTTTCTAACTCAAAAAATGGCGGACTTTCATTGAAACTTTCTACCCCAATTTCACCCCCTTGGAATTACCAGAAACGCTTAAATACGTACCCATTCATTTTTAATCAGTAGCACAAAAATAAAGTTTCATGTTTCTAACTCAAGAAATGACGGACTTTCATTCAAACTTTCGACCCCAATTTCAACCCCTTGGGGGTAGAATTAAAAAAAAAAAACGCTTAAATACCTATCCATTCATTTTTAATCAGCAGTCCAAAAATAAACTTTCATGTTTCTAACTCAAGAAATGACGGACTTTCATTCAAACTTTCGACCCCAATTTCAACCCCTTGGGGGTAGAATTAAAAAAAAAAAACGCTTAAATACCTATCCATTCATTTTTAATCAGCAGTCCAAAAATAAACTTTCATGTTTCTAACTTAAGAAATGACGGACTTTCATTTAAACTTTCAACCCCTGTTTCACCCCCTTGGGGGTTGAATTTCCAAAAACCCTTAAACACGTATCCAATCATTTTTAATCAGTAGCCCAAACATAAAATTTCAAGTTTCTAACTTAAAAAATAACGGACTTTCATTCAAACTTTCAACCCCAATTTCAATCCCTTGGGGGTAGAATTTCCAAAAACGCTTAAATAAATATCCATTCATTTTTAATCAGTAACCCAAAAACAAAGTTTCATGTTTCTAACTCAAGAAATGACGGACTTTCATTCAAACTTTCAACCCCTATTTCACCCCCTTCTGGGTAAAATTTTCAAAATTCCTTCCTTAGTGGGTGTCTACTTAATAAAACAACCCTATTCACCAAATTTCGTGGCTGTAACTTTAACAGTTTTTGCTCAGCGATGATGAATCAGTCAGTCAGTCAGTCATTCAGTCAGTCAGTTAGTCAGGACATGTAATTTTATAATTTTATAATATAATATATGTACAAGAATTGCTCGTTTAAAGATATAAGATTAAGTAGCCACATGTAGCCAGTACACAATGGCCCACGATGACCCACTGCAGGTCAACATTAACTCGCCGATTGCGTACGACGCGCGACGCGAAAGTGGATATAGTCCGCCATCATACACCACTAGTCACTACCCCGTCTACACAATGGTTATGGCTTGTAGTGGGCCAGCATGGACCATTGTGAACAGGTGTCTTATCATCTTATTTCCATCTTTTTTGACGGTAGCTGCGCATCCACGCCCACGACAATGTAATCAATATATCCTTGTCCAAAGAGAATATAATCACTACGTTTTATCCTTGTCAGTCTATATCGATTTTGGTCTAGATTTATAAGTCTTTGTGCACTTTGTGTGTAATTCTCGTGGGCTCTCAGGTCTGCCAGTGTGAACTCGGCTTAACACTACTTTGTAGTTGCGAGAGTGTAATCGGTGGAATCATGGATTTAACCAACTTAGATTGCCCTTAGGCGTTAAACGTATTAAGTCCTGTAACAGGACCTTTACGCCAACGGCATAAAGGTCATTTTCAGGACTGAGAGGTGAAATAAGTGTAAGTTTCATGCCCTGACTTTCCCTGGGGAAATAAGACGAGAATTACAGTATTTACTGTAAGTTTAATACTTATTAGGAATTATTTCTAACTAGAAACCTCTCAAACGAGTAATCATAAATCATAATATGGTTCTTGTTAATATTATAGTTCCCATTACATTATAATGAAGAGATGAATTTTGTTCCTTAATATTATGGATGTAGGGTTTAAAGGGATTCAAGCAAAGTGATATAAACTAAAAATTAGTTTCCTAAGAAAGCGTAGCGTAGACGTAGCAGACGTAGCGGGCGTAGCGCGGCAGCGGTGCACGATGTCTTGTAAAAACGGTGACAAATACCCCATACTTAATAAAAAACACGTGCTGTTCACAAATCAAAGAAACTGCATTATTTTTTATCAGATCTTAAGTGTCTGTAAAAATGTGGTCCCTGCCTTTCGATCTTGTTTTCAACTATGAACATGGACACACGAGAGTAATTTTGTGAGTAGTTCGGCAGAAAAATATGAAAAGCAATTATTTTTTATACTAATGAGTTACAAAATTACGCTCGTGTGGCTTGAGGGCTTCGCGGTTTCGTCCATTAGACCAAAATGAGTCAAACCCACGCATACTTGCCGTGAACTTACCTCCTTGCGGGAAGAACTGCGAGTATATAACCTTGAATGTCTCCTCTTTCACGACCCCAGTGGGGCACTCGGCCTTGAACCCCCGGTACAGCCTCTTGAGCTCGGGCTCGCTGAACCGCGTGGCCTTGCGCAGCGCCGCGATGGAGTCCGGCCGGTACCGTGGTAGCTGCTCACCCAACTCCTCGAGTTCGGAGTCTGGAAGATGGAGGGAAACATGTTATTACCATCTATACTTTATCTATACTAAAGTGTGTCTGTCTGTTACCTCTTCACGCCCAAACCGCTGAACCGATTCTGCTGAAATTTGGCATGGAGATACTTTTGAGTTGCGGGAAGGGACATAGGATACTTTTTATCGCGGAAAAAATGTACGGTTCCCGTGCAACAAACGACTTTAGCGCAACTAATAGCCTACCTAGCCCCTTTTGGCTTCAGTGACCTGGTTATGTTTAATTGTACCATCAGAGAACTTGATTCATAAGAAGATGGCTATGATGGATAATTTGGACAGACAGATCACGCGTTTCGGTGCGTCCACATTTGTATCATTTGCGCGATCAGACCTCCGATCAGATCTCCGTCGCGTATCATCGAAGCGTATCAAAATGATACGCGTATCATGATACGCCCCGATCGCTATTAACCGCGTATCTGATACGTGTCGTATCAAATACGCGCATGATCGGCAGAATGATCTAATAGGCGTCCACACTATGATACGCATACTTGATACGGCGCGATGATCGCGACGGAGATCTGATCAGAGATCTGATCGCGCAAATGATACAAATGTGGACGCACCTTTACATGTCATAACCCATTGACTCATCCATATTATGTCATATATGCCCATGAAACCATTTCTTCGATAGTGTAGTCGTAGGGTCTTTCATGTCGATTCTCGTGTGCTGTGACGTTTCAAACACCAATACCTTCACACCATGTAATTATAATCCCACCAAAAACATACCTGTAAAAATGGGGCCAAGTTCCTATCGGCAAATTTTTGGTCTAAAAAAAGAGTTGAAATCCAATCAAATGCCAAGCTTAGATGCACTTCATCGATCGTTATCATTTTCATCAACAGCCTGATCCATAATACTTCTAATTTGAACGTGGCAGGTTAATTTAATCCTTCGATCGCGGATTCTTGGAAATGCTATTGTATTCTATTGTTGTCGCGATCGCCGGTGCTCGTATGGAGCTTGATGGGTATTATATTAAGTATTCAATTATACAATTAATTACGTATAGCACGAAAACCTGCCAAGTTCAAATTTAGAAGTATTATGGATCAGGCTGTTGATGAAAATGATAACGATCGATGAAGTGCATCTAAACTTGGCATTTGATTAGATTTCAACTCTTTTTTTAGACCAAAAAATTGCCGATAGGAACTTGGCCCCATTTTTACAGGCATGTTTTTGGCGGGATTTCAATATTTTTTTTCAAGAAATCATTTTTTTTTTCTTTTCGTGCCACACCCGATTTAAACAATACTTTCGATATAATATCGCGCTAGTTGTATTTGTTAAACTATCAATAGAAGCCAAATTTTTAAGTAAACAGTATTTATTTAATAAGCTATACAGTATGCATTATAATTTATACACGATGACAATATTTTAAACCCCCTCCCCCCTCATCCTCCCACCCTCCTCATCGTATTCTCATTGTATCAATTTTTATCTACAGTTCATAGAGGAGCCGACTCACGCTTAACCGATTTCTTAAATTTCTTAATTGTTTATTAAGGCGACGCCTTGATAATTTGGCTGTAGCGATGCCGATTTTTCTCAGCAATGACTAAAGCTAAGAAATTGAAGTTCATTGTCAGTATTCATCATGTCTTTGTCTTTGAATTGCCCATAGCATAACACGATTGGACAACTTTTATAGCACAGAATAATCAATCGAAAAGACCTCTGTAAAAAAAGGGATTCCTATTTTTCCAACAGAGGAGAGTGATTTAAAGAATTTGTACATAAATTGGTTCAAGCATGCACATTAATTTGTGCATAGCTTATATGAAATGTATTTATGGTTATTAAATTATGCGACAAAAACCATTTTGTCGCTCACGCCCTTTCCATTTTTTGCTGTTCCATTGCTTGTTTTCTATGAGAGGCCGGGCCGGCCTCTCATAGAAAACAAGCAATCTAAAAGATATCCAACACGGTTTCTTACTTTAACGCTGCGTCACCTTAATCTACATATAACACACGACCTGAGTGTCAAATTTCATAACGCTAAGACAGTCGGAAGTGGCCTCTAAGGTTTGTAGGTGAACCGACTCACGCTTGAACGATTTCTTAAATTTCTCAATTTTTTGTTAATCTACACATAACACACGACCTGTGTGCCAAATTTCATAACGCTAGGACAATTGGAAGTGGCCTAGAGGTTTTGATTACCGGTCAGTGAGTGAGTGAGTGCCAAAATTAGCTATTTTCACAGGGAGATATTTTAGGATCTACCGAAGCTATATCTATGAAATTATGTATACTACTTAAGTACTAGTATATAATTACGTAGGTTAAATTTTATCTTTGCATTCGCAATAGACACTGAGCTACAGGGGGGTCAAAAGTGCGTCGAAACGGTTCGTGTAAATAGTGCACGGCATGCGCGCGGCCTGCTGGAACTTGGCCGCGCACTCCGTGCGCTTTGATTAACAATTCTTCAATCATATTTAACTGTAATCTGTATATCATAAACGAATCCTCGCGAGTAATACAAACAATATTACGTACTAATAAAACATATGATATTACACGAGTTGTTAAGAAGTTTCTCCACGATTGGCTTATTTCGAATTTAAGTACCACGGGCTAAGACAACTTTGGCAAAGTGTAAACTAATAATAAACAAACTTTCATCGCTACTTTGCTCTCAGAGATGTAGCTTTATACTGAAGATAATTATATCTTCTGGATCATTAGAAAGTATTAAGTAAGGTAAAATAAACGCAGGAAAACTTTAAATGATTTCAGATAGTTGAGGAAATATTGTAATCACTTTTTAGGGTTCCGTACCCAAAAGGGTAAAAACGGAACCCTATTACTAAGACTTCGCTGTCTGTCCGTCTGTCCGTCTGTCCGTCCGTCTGTCTGTCTGTCTCCAGGCTGTAACTCAAGAACGGCTATAGACTTCTGAAATTTTCACAGATTGTGTATATCTGTTGCCGCTATAATAAAAAATACTAAAAATAAAATAAAGTCAATATTTAAGGGGGGCTCCCATACAAGAAACGTGATTTTTTGGCCTTTTTAGCTCGTAATCAATAATGGTAACAGCTAGGCACTTGAAATTTTCACAATATTCTTAATTATATTTGTACTTTAATAATTAATAATAAAATTAAAATAAAGTAAATATTTATTTTGTATTTCCCATACAAAAAACACATTTTTTTGTCTACTTTCGCTCTATACCGGTACGGAACCCTTCGTGCGCGAGTCCGACTCGCACTTGGCCGATTATTTATATCTTTGTTATTTTGCAAATTTGGTTATTTTGGAACAAGTACGTAGGTCTTAAGACGTGTAGAACTTTAAGAGTAGGTACTCGGCAAAATGGAAGAGGAAGTCCGGAAAAGGAGCGAGTGTGCGTATAATGAAGTCACAGAAAAACAGACACACACGTCACACACTTTTACATCCATACTTCCATACTAATATGTATTATAAATGCGAAAGTGTCTCTGTCTGTCTGTCTGTTACCTCTCCACGCCCAAACCGCTGAACCGATTTTGCTGAAAGGTATGGAGGTAGGGGAGAGGGGGGCTTGATTTAACGGGGGTAAGTATTAACAAGTCTATAACTACTAAATTAAATGACGATAGGGTACGACGTTCAATGTTATAAGTTCGGGCGATGTCGGCGAACGATTTGCGACAAATTGAGTTGCTCACCGGCCTCCGCGTTATGAAGTTATAAGTACGTCGGTGCAAAAATACAGGCAAGCGGACATTTTTACGTCTCGAATTTTTTGATTCATGCTTTAATTATTTGGTTTTGCGATTGCAGATTTTTATAAAATTAATGGTTATTTAGCTGTTAATTACGTTTCCGTTTTATTTTATTAAATGTACCTATAGTTTTTTTTTTAAATAATTAGCTATATGCAAAAAGGTCCTCGGGGGCTAGTTTTAACAAAAGGAACGGGGTAAGTATTAACCCGTATTATATACCCGTATATACCCGGAGCTGCCACATCTGCCGAAAGAGGTACGTCGATCACTGGCGGCAGTGGTAAACGCTCTCGGCAACACCATACCACCGCTGTTCATAATATTTTCGAGGATCAGATTAAATTTTTGTTGCAAACGGTCCATCAGAATCCAAACAGCTCAGGGTGGATGACAGAAAATGAAATTTATGTTATTTGAGAGAAGTTTTTATTGTTATTTGACATTTGTACGTCAAAAATAAATAAATTATCAATTTAATATTGTTTTGTTTTTTACTTCCATATAATTAAATGAAATTCTAACAAGTTTTGCTAGCGTTAATACTTACCCCGTCATTGTTAATATTTGCACCCGAAATGGGGCAAGTTTTAACCGCTGACTTTTTTTTTTAAATGCGTCTCCCTTCGAATCCAAGTAATTTAGATGAATTTTTAGCTTAGTCATATAAATTTCCGTTACTCAGATATAAAAATAATAACATGAAGTTTTCAAATTTAGCAGATAAATGACAATATTTAAAATCTGTTAGAACTAGCCCTCCGCTACTTTGAGTCGCAGAAAAGGACATAGGATACTTTTTATCCCGGAAAAATGTACGGTTCCCGCACGATAAACGAATTTTGGCGCAACGGAGTTGCGGGCATCATCTAGTTTATCTTAAATCTTTAAACGAGCAATTCTTGTATATACAGGGTGTAACAAAAATAAGTGATAATACTTTAGGGTGTGTATGTGTTCCTTGTAAAGAGTTCACTGTGAAAGTAGCAGTGCTGAAAGACTAATTTTTTTTTCACTTTTGTATGGGGAAACTCATGACGCCGCGCTGGGGCGCTTGGCCATACAAAAATGAAAAAAAAATTTGGTCTTTATAATAATATATCTTGTAGTAGTCTTTATAATAAATAGCGCTGCTACTTTCACAGTGAACTCTTTACAAGGAACACATACACACCCTAAAGTATTATCACTTATTTTTGTTACACCCTGTATATATAATTGGAATCTCGGAATCGGCTCCAACGATTTTCATTAAATTTAGTATATAGGGGGTTTCGGGAGCGATAAATCGATCTAGCTAGGAATCATTTTTAGAAAATGCCATTTTATTCGTGTTTTATCGAATACCGAGCAAAGCTCGGTCAAATAGCTATAACATATTATGTACGGAATGAGACCGTGACTGCCCAATGTAAGTGAAATACCTTTCCTTTAACCTTTCACGATATTTCGTGAAAGGACTATTCTATATTAATTCACTACTGTGAAAGAGGTTTGTCAGATAAAATCGATTGAATACCTACACGTGGATACATAATCATTTTTGATATAGTCTCAGGATAATATTTCATGATCCATAATATAATTTGATGTAACGTAATAAGATCACATACGAAAATAGTCTCCTGGGATAAGGGTCGCCATGCGTGCGGATGATGCTGGACATATTCGTTTTCCGGGTTTTGGGCTTTGCGCTACGTGTCCGGAAAAATTGGATAACGATAGAATAGTTTGAAACCTATAGATTTATGACATGGGATGATTATGAGGAAAATGTTTATAAGGTGTTACTTATACTATCTTTGGATAATAGTATAATAAAAAAAAATACCATTTCACCACTTAAGCAGAGGACAAGGGATAGATACAAACACTTCAACGCTACTGAAAAAAATCATAAAGGACAATGCTATAAAAAAAACCCAGAGCGAACAGATACAGGATGTAGCTCAATATTTCAGTGATATTAAATGAAATAATTCTGTATATATTTCAACTTAAGATTTGATGGCTAAATGGAAGATATTACTATTAACATTTCGTCAGGGGTAGTTTTTTCACTTTCTTTAATGTTATGTTTTTTAATGTTTTTTGCAGTACTTAGCAGCTGAATTGTTGTTAGGATGCAGTTCATATTTTCTTGTTTTATAACAATTATAAATCTCCGTAATTAAAGCGGTCCATAAAAATAGGTAAATATTTTAGGTTGCGTCATAAAAAATCGTTTATAGTAACACAAAATATACTTTTAAACAGTTTACATATTATCTACAACAAATGTGACATTTTCTAACATAAGAGCGGGGTGTAAAAAATCGGACTGATGTCTGGCCCACCCCAAAAAGATGGAATGATGAAGAAAAATATTACACTTATTACATGGGCACAACTTCCCAAAGTTCTTCTTCCATGTATGCAGGAGCAGTAATGCTCAATATGGCTCGTCGGCCATAAAATGTATGTATCGTCTTGCTCCTGACATGCCTGATAAGTGATTGTATTCTACATCTAATCAATGTATTATTTTCTTGAGGCTTTTGTAGTTGAACGCGCTCCGGATGTCTAAAAACTCCCATTTTATATACACCCGTTCTCTTAATATGCTCGCTGCAATAGGAACGGGCGATTTTGACATGGTACGTTCCCAATGCAACAAAATCAAATCCTCATGAGTAAGCCGAGGGAATAAAATAAAAAAGAAAATAAAATCGAGTGCGTATAGACAATGTCACAACTCACATTAGATGTAGAAGGTAAGTAATATGTAATTTAACTGTTTGAAATATATTTTGTGTTACTTTAAACGGTGTTTTTATCACGCAATCCAAAATACCCAGTTGCCCATTAATAGATCGTTTTTATAACAGAGTTTTGTAATTATTATAAAACCATAATAGATGCACTGCATTCTGTATGACGACCTCTGTGGCTCAGTGGATGAGTGCATAGGTAGCTCAAGCCAAGGGTTCCTGGGTTATGGATGTGTGTTAAATGTGTATCATGTAATAAAAATCTTAAGTATATTAAAGTTTAAAAAGTATTAAATAGATATATTTCCGTTGTCTGGTACCCATAACACAAGTCCTTCAGGTACCTAGCACGGGGCCAGACTGACGTGATGTGAAGCGTTCATAGATATTATTATTATTCTAACTACAATTCAGCTGCAAAATGCCGCAAAGTAAAAGAAATAAAAAAAAAATCACATCACTCCTTACAAAAAGTTAAGAGCAATATCTCCCATTTAGCCATCAAATCTTACAATGAAATACATACAGAATTATTTTATTTAATATCACTGAAATTCTGAGCTACATCCTGTATCTGTTCGCTCTGGGTTTTTTTTCATACATTTGATAGCATTGTCTTTTATCCTTGTATTGTATCAAGTATATCTAGTGATATGGTGGCCTAAAAGTATCGTGTCTAGAAGTCCGGAAAATGAATGAAATGGTGACCTTCCTATACACGTGTCGCAACTCTCAAGCGGAATTTTCTATCAAAAAAATTTAACTTTTTTGCTTTTTTTAACTTTTTGACATGCTGTGTCTGACCACTCCGACTATCATCTCCATCAGATATTCAGTTGTCCCGGAAGTGTCCTAGTCTGTCCGGCTTTTTGCGTTCACCCTGGTCACCCTACCCGGGAGCGACGCTAACTATAATTAAGTGCGACCTGCGCTACACAGATAAGACGCAATTCATTTTGATTAAACAAAAAGCCTTTATATGTAGTTTTCATACCTCAAACCCCTTACAAAGTGAAACTTACGACGAATAGTAAGACCATAGACCTATGAGTCAGACATGGCAAGTCGAACTTTCTGGCCGACTTTTACGTTGTTTTGTACTTTAATTTCTCTTAGAGATCTGTCATAAAATATATTTCATATGAATTTATAACCAAGGAAGATCCATACTAATATTATAAATGTGTAGGTAAGTGTGTCTGTCCGTCCGTCCGTCTATCTGTCTGTTACCTCTTCACGCCCAAACCGCTGAACCGATTTAGCTGAAATTTGGCATGGAAAATGGAGATACTTTGAGTCCCGGGAAAAGACACAGGGTAATTTTTATCCCGGAAAAATGTACGGAGTTGCAGGCGTCATCAGAGTAGGAAATATTTTGCTTCTTTGACTTTGGGATTCGAATTCCGGCCTCAGCGCCAATGGACC
Source organism: Polyommatus iphigenia (assembly GCA_963422495.1). NCBI lineage: Eukaryota > Metazoa > Arthropoda > Insecta > Lepidoptera > Lycaenidae > Polyommatus > Polyommatus iphigenia. The sequence continues at coordinate 29,566,001 of OY730185.1, read as the reverse complement.
AAAGAGGTCGCCAAAATAAATAACATGTACAAATAGGTACTATTCTAAGGTTTTATTTATTCCTTTTCTACAACATTTATCAATTGAAAGAACATTATCCGTAGCTCGTAAGAGAAGGCCTGCATCTGACGTGTTGACAATATTTTTCTATTATTAATAAGGAAATGTCCTTTACACATATTTTATCCTATAGAGTAAAGAGTATAGGGGAATAGAAAGGAACAGCTATACGCCAGATGCTGACGATTTATTTATTTAACAGTTTATTGATCATATTGTGTTTGTATAAAGGATACAAATACAGAAAGAAAGACTTATACTGTACTCGGCGAAACATGGCGGTAGCGGTCATTGACTCCCTGTCAAAAACTTAACATTTTCTATACAAAGCCGCGATTGACAACATCTGACACTTCATTGTCAATCGAGGTTTTTGACGCCGAGTACAGTATAGACATTTTTTGAGGTTTGAGAGATAGGACAAACGAGTAAACACTCCGTTGCACAAAAAGTAGTTTATCACGCGGGAATCCTACATTTTACGAAACAAAAACTATCCTTTGTCCTTTTCCGACCCGCAAAGTATCTCCATACTCATACTCATCGGAATCGGTTTGAACGTGAGGATAGGAATACTATATTTTTTTGGGGCTTTGGCCCACCATATATTCCAACCGCTGTATCTCCTGTGTCGCCAGGATCGACAGCGGTATCCATACCACGCGAATAAACAGACGAACATATAACCTCCTCCTTTTTGGAAGTCGGTTAAAAACCCTTTGATATGATCTCAGGGAGCCCGAGGGACATGCTAATATGTCTTGGGACCCGCAACGAAATTAATTAGAAGAAGATAGTAGGTAAGTATACAGGATAGGAATATTAGTAAAGATATCAATTAAAATCAGCCTTAAAAGCAGGTTTTAATCTAGAATTCTAGAATATATTTTAAGGCAACTTTATTATAATAATCCCAAATCCAGCCACACGGCGCGGCCGGGTTGTAATAAAACACGCACAAACTAATTGCGAACTCCCGAATTCGTCTTGCATTCCCTTCCCCGACAATTAGGGCTGATAACGAGAAATTTATTGCCACCCGGGGAACCCCCGACCAACCTGTTTAATACCGTATAATACGACGAAATTGAAATAATTCACTACCATAAATTCCCGATGTTTTTCTCCGCGCCGTATCTTTGAGTGTCAGCCTTCTTGAGATTAAAATGTTGATGCGTATGAAAATTTGAATTTCGGAAGTTTCTTTTTCATTTTTGGTTTAACCGCACGCTTGGTAAAAATGTCACAAAAATAAAGCAACTTTTCTACAAACTTGTAACAGAACACTCTATTTTGGGTGTGCTAGGGTCAATTATTATCAAAATGCAAATGGCGGACGACCGAAATATTTGACCGTATGCGCGGGGTCTTTACTTCACCTCTATCTGGCCGAATTCGGTAGGTTTAAGAATATCCCAAGCTTCGTCAAGTATAGCCTCCAAGTTTGTGCAATCTATTATGATCCTGTCTGGATAGTTTTGATAGACCTGCACAAGCAGCTGCAGATCTAGACTAAGTTTGGCAGCGGTTGAAGTTTCCAGAAGTCTCGTACTATTGGTACATTGAATAGTACTCAATGTATTACTTTTGTACATACTTTGTCTGCCTTTAGCATTGCAAGGATGTCTAAAGGACTAATGTATTGGAGGATACATTTAAGTAAGAACTTTTGGTGCATCAATAAAGATGCTGAATTCAGTTTACTACACTTGAAGAATCCAGTTCACAACGAAATGCGTTAATACAATGAATTTTTAAATAAGCCATTTCGCTGAACTTTATTTGCTACACAATAAGTTATACATTGAATTAACAGACTTGCCTGTCGCGTCTACAATAGGTCTTTAATTAATATGCAATTAACGCATCATGTACAGCAACGTGAAGCCTTAATACGACTCACGAAGAACGTAGAGGACCAGAAGGAGTCGCTTCAATAACTTCAAGCCACAAAATAAAACCAGAGTGGTATGCAGTTAAAGCCAGCGATGTCAATAATGCTAAAGTAGCAGGATGGATTTTAGATTTATGAGCACGTTCCGAAACTGCTTACGCCATTCTAAAATGCAATTAGTCATCTGGAATGATGTCAGATCGATTCGCTGGCCGGAATCGAATCCTTAATGCATCAGCGAGCAATGCGGCGAAATCCACTTAGGCCGTGGTTAGAGCCTGTTATGATTAAGGCCTTATGGGCCTGGGGCCGTACCACGAAACCGTTTTGAGACTCAAACAATCGTACGAGAATGCCACATCCCACTCTAAGTCTCTAAACACACTAGGCCGAAGTTACGCCGGCGTAAATTCCGCATGATTACGCCCGCAATGTATTTTAAATTGCCGACGACACACTATTCCGTCGCGTTCCGTCCGTATTTCGTATGCGTTTGACATTGCGGACGTAATTTACGCCGCGTAACTTCGGCCTAGTGTGTTAGACAACAAACGAGAAATGACGTTGTCAGAGCAGGATGCAGCATTCTCATTCGATTGTTTGAGTCTCAAAATGGTTTCGGAGTAGGCCTACTGATTACATCTAAAGAGTTACGGGACAGCAAAAAGACAATTTGATTGGCCGAGAGCGCTGTCTTGCCACTGTCTCGCCACTCTACTCGGTAGGTGTAACAACTCCATATGAAACAAGAAGCAACAAGAGAAATATTATACAAAGTAATTGGCTTCAAATGTAATGAAAGAATTGTCTCAATTCTTTGAATTTAAATGAGTTTGATGACAAGTTAATTTACCTGTTTCGGAAAAAGGATGTTCTTCAAGTTGAGTTCGTTTTGATTAATTTTTGTCATAGCATTTCTAAACTATTCTCAATAATCGGAAAACATTCATGGATTCAACCTCCTACCCCCTTACTAATAAAAATGGTTACACAATGGATACGCTAATACAATGTTTTGATCTCTTTCAAGCGCTGTTTACCCGATTTCCAAAAAGGAGGAGTTTCTCAGTGGCGTGCAGAGCAATATGACACAGGGTATGCGGGGCCCAGCGGAGTAGTTGGATGGCCTATATTATATGGTCGGAAAAAATCTTAATAGCGCAATGTAGCCAGCGACAGCAATATTGCCAGCGCCATCTATCGAGAACATCGAGAACTATTTTAAGTACTCACCTAATCGGCTTCAATTTTCACATACTCATGGTTCCGGACTCCGGTTACTTGAGATTTACTATATTCTGATGTAAATACTATAGATGCAAGATTTCGGCCACCTCAAATATCTTATGCAAGTGAGTGATAGTTACAGAACACGTCCCTCGCAAGATATCCGATGTGGCCGTTAAAAAGGCCGATTTTCATGTGATTCGCAAAATATATAAATAAACTTAATAATAAAACTATGGGTTCGTAAAAAACAAACTACTCATTCATTTATAGATTAAATCTATACGCCTATCCTTTTTTAAATATAATTTTAGGATATCGTCATAGAAAGTTGGATTGCGTTTTAATTCTATCATTAATGCCTTTTCTATAGAAATCATGGAAAGATCTGCGAGTCGTTGTTGATTTTGTGTGTTTCTCAAATATGTGTGGATACGTTTTAAACTCGAAAATGAACGCTCTGCCGATGCGCTGCTTGCTGGGATAGTCACAATGAATTTCGCTAATCGTAACACTTCAGCAAAAACTTTATTCAAATTGTCATTATACAAATTTTGAATAATACTAAATACACAACTATTTGCAAATTGAGGTGATCTATAAATACAGCGCAATTCATTTTTCAATTTATCAAAATTAAAATTTGCCTGATATTTACTAGTGAATTCTCTGATTTCATTTTCAGGGAAACATTCACTATATTTTCTAAAATTCTCACAAGAAAGTAGCTCAACAAACTTTAAATCTTTAATGTTTTTATAACGATTTCTTAATTCACTCACTACATTATCAATTATTTCAACGAAAATTCGCCGATAATGTATTTTTACATCATCGACATTGCGCTTTCTTTTAGGTGGTCCGGTTATGTGAACGGCGGCATCATAATAGATCTCGAACTTCTCTCTGAAACGTTCTAAAAATGACTCTAACTCTTTTATCTTTCTTACACAATATGCGATGTCACTAGTTTTTTTTTTGCAAAATATCGTACAGAATATCTGTTTCTGCAAAAATATCTGCGAAAGATTTTAATAGAAAATTAAATTCAAATTCTTTCATATTAAATAAAAATGAACTGACTTGCGTCAGTGTTTCACCATCCCAGTCTTGTGTATTTTCGTTCATATTTTCAAACAATTCTAGGAGGTGGGTGGACTCATTATTAATTACATTAACCGTGCGCGAGTGATACGTCCACCTTGTTTCCGCGACACGAGGCAGCTTTTTCATTTCGGCAACGTTGTTGTAATGGGCCATTCGCTTTATACTAGTGTGAAAAAAAGCCGCGATTGATTTTATAATACTAAAAAAAGCGTTTTGTTTCAGCAACTCGTTCGAAAGATTTCGATAAAACTAAATTTAATACATGTGCTGAACACCAAACGTACATAGCTTGTGGACATTTTTGCCTCACCAAAGCCTGCACGCCATTAATTTGTGAGGATAAAACTGCTGCCCCGTCGTAAGTTTGTGCAACTAATTTGGATACACAATCGAACTCTTCTAAAACTTCCAAAATTATAGAACTCAAGGCTACAGCGGTCCGATCCGCGCTGACATCAACATATTTGATAAATCGATCAACTACTTCTGAATCACGAAAATATCTCAAAATTAATACTAATTGTTCACGGCCGCTAACATCAGGAGTCTCATCTACCATGACGGCGACAAAATCGGACTGTTTAATTTTGGCTTTAACGCGATCGATCATCACAGATGCAAGGCTCGAGATCAAATCATTCTGCGTACGGTTCGACATTCCCGTGAATGAGGTACTCGCATTCTGTAAATGGGTTTCTAAAATTCCATCATACTTGGCTAATAAATTTACTATTTCTAAATAATTACCCCTATTTAACGACGATACTGACTCATCGTGACCGCGAAAAGCTAATTCTTGTTTTCCCAGAAAGCAAACAACATCGATCAGCCTATGAAAAATGTTTTCTATTGCGATCGACTTTAGCATTATGCCTCTCAATATCTAATCGTAACTGACTGTTGATACTCATTTCAATACGAGATTTACCAAAAGTATTTAATTTTAAGCAGGCCTCCAGATGTTTTTCTGTATGGTCATGCTTCTTTGCCGCGTTATAGAAATTATTTAAATCTGAATATCCTGAATCAGTCCACACTGAAATATAATTATTAAACAATATGCAAGGAAAACAAAATAATTTAATCGTGTGCACACAACCACACAGCCAGTTATATGATTCATAACTTTTAACATGAAACTTCCGAGTTACATTGCCTTTTTGCTGGTTTAATTGTAACTCGGGTACACACCTACCTTTCGACACAATTTGAATCTTTTCACTGAATGACAATTGTGAAAACTTGTTATTTTTAATTTTTAATAAACACACATTCTCAACACAGACCTCACAGTCAAATAACATTTTTAAGAAATCAAAAACACACTTAATATAGAAACTCAGTAATAACTATTAAACTGTTAAAATGTGCAAACTTTTAAATGTTAAAACAAAAAAGTCGTTTTAGAAAACTATAAACTTGCGCAAACAAAAATTATCGTAACAGTGCTCATCACATGAAAAAAGAAAATGGCGTTCCAAAAATACTAAACATTAATGTAATGTAAACAAATATAACCCTTACTAAACAAAAATGCATTATACATGCATACGCGTAATTAGATTTCCGTCCATTATTTTTACTCGGATTATAATAGGCAACGAAGTGTGAAGTGCAACGAACCCGAACCGAACGCCGCGTCGGAGGCGCTCGGATAAGTTCGGAAATCGGAAGACCTGCCGGCTGCCGCAGTCCTTGAAGCTACTTGCCCGTACTAGGCAAATGAGATATTCATGTCTGTGTGCGTTTGCAATCTGTGCACCGATACAAAAATCTCATCGCACACATATGTGCACCGAGGTCTGCGAGGCCTCAAATGCATATATCTCCGCTCGGCGGGTCGTTGCGATTAAATAATAATGTTTTTATGAAGTTTTGCAAATTAGTTTTTGCTATTTTATAAATTTAGGCGTTTTAAGTGTATTCATGTTTTACTTTATATAATAACTAACGTCATCTAAAACGTGCGAAAGTTAAATTAAAATATGTGTAGCAAGTCTTTATCATTAGGTAAGCAGTGCTTTTATGCCTTCATGGTACGCACGCCCATGGAGTTTCTATTTCTGAATTCTGATATATCAGACAGAGTTACATTTTGTAGCTTATTCATTGTATTAATTATTTTTATACTAATAAGAGGGTGTCTATAATAATTATCAATGGCCAGTTTACATTATTCCAGTGATCCAATCCAGCGCTAGATTGTTACTGGAATATTGTAAACGGGCACTGGAATACACTAAAAAGCAAGGTAAAAAGGTTGTCTGGCAGAAACTGCTGTTAGCAATAACCGCCTATTTGTATAATTTGTACATAAATAGTTTCCTACATTGTGTTTTTTAAGTTTAAGTTTAGTTTTAAGTTGTACTATCACAAAAGTTGATTCCTAGGCAGATGGCGGACCTATGTAATTTGGTCAAACCCATTACCCATCCGATGATCCGTATGACGTAGGTTTAGCCTAGGAATCAATTTCCTCGATGGTACAAATAAATAATTTTCTATTCTATTCTATTCTATTCTAAAAAGCAATTCAGTATATTACAGTGCATTCCGGTGCCTGTTTACACTATTCCAGCCAGCATTGGAGTTATGTAAATCAGTCATTCCAGACACAAACACTCCTTCCAAAATCGTTGTGCTTTCATTTTAACAGCGGACTTAACTGTCCGACGCAAGACATCTAAATTATTCCATCTTGGTCCAAGGGATTTGATTGGAATATTTAATGAGTTGGGCGGTTTATCATGACAATTTTTTTAGAAACAGAGATCCATTTTTCATAAAAATCACTTTTGATCGGACAGTAAATTTTATTTAGTGCCTTTTTAACCGTGCTTAGTAAGATAATGAGTTTAATTAAGATTGGTTGCGGGCAGGGCCAAATTTATATTTTTTATGAGTATAGGCCACTTTAATCCTTCGATCGGGGATTCTTGGAAATGCTATTGTATTCTATTGTTGTCGCGATCACCGGTGCTCGTATGTGGCTTGAAGGATTAATTTTGCCGCCCCTATGTACGAACTACGAACCGCATTGCCAATTTTACCGCGCGGATTTTTTTTCGCAAAGTGTATCCGCACTGCCGTGCGGATAGAAAAAGGAAACTAATTTTTTGAGCAGTTATTTAAATATTCGAGATGTTATTATGATCAGTTGAAAAAAATATTGAGCAGTTATTTAATTTTTATGGCGGTTGATTAATTAGTGCGACAGTAAAACAAGGACAGTAATAAAAAAAATATTGAGCAGTCCAATAACTGAATGAGCGGTAAAAATGATGGAATGAGCGGTAAAAATGGTGGAATGAGTGGTTCGGTAACTAGTTCGGCAGATCTTAGCGAGCGGTGACCCGCGAACTCAAGTTCATTGAAAAGAGAGGTATTTAAATGTTCGTTAGTTGGGCGGAACTTATTTTAGCAGCTATTAAGCAAATTCTATGTCATTTTAATTACTTAAATATAATTATGTTTCGAATCCATAATAATATTATAAAGGCGAAAGTGTGTCTGTTTGTCTGTTACCTCTTCACGTCCAAACCGCTGAACCGATTTTGCTGAAAATTGGACATTGAGTCCCAGGAAAGGACATAGGCTACTTTTTATCTCGGAAAATGAACGGTTCCCGCGCGAAAACGATCGTCGCAACGGGGTTTTCGGGCATCATGTAGTTCGAATAAAAGTTCCTATTATTATTATGCAATTTGTTTTTTAAATTCCTTCAGTGAAAGTAAAAGTAATTTAATTTTTAATACTATTTAAGTACTGTTCTTTTTTAGGGTTCCGTACCCAAAGGGTAAAAAAGGGATTTAATTGCAAAGACTACGTTGTCTGTCCGTCTGTCTGTCCGTCCATCTGTCTGTCTCTAGGCTGTATCTAAGGAACCGCTATAGCTAGACTTCTGAAATTTTCACAGATTATGTATATCTGTTGCTGCTATAACAAAAAATACTAAAAAAAAAATAAAAAAAATTAAAGGGGCTTTCATACTATTACGTGTTTTTTTTGGCCTTTTTTGCTCGTAATTAAAAATGACAAAAGCTAGGCACTTGAAACTTTCACAAAATCCTAAATTATATTTGTACTTAAATAATAAATAATAATATTAAGATAAAATAAATATTTAAGGGGGTGTTTTTTGTATCGGAGCCGATACAAAAAACACATTTTTTTCTTACGGAACCCTTCATGGGCGAGTTCGACTCGCACTTGGCCGATTTGATTTTATTTTACCACCTCATTGTTTAAAGAACTGCTCAGAATGAGATTTCTTACTGACAAATTCCGATTTATTACTGCCCACACGTAACCACTCATTCATTAATTTTTACCGCTCATTTAATTATTTTACTGTTCAATAATGTTTTCAATGACCCATGTCATTATTTTTTACTGCTCATTTTTATTTACTTTACTGCTTAGTTTTAACTGCTAAACTAATTATTGAACATGCCATTTATAATTTTTAACTTACCAAAACTGCTATTTACAACTGCCCCTTTAAATGAGTGCCAAAGAAAAATTATAAAGCAAGAATAAATATCGCACGATAATAATTCTCAGTGTGGACGGGGCCTAAATGTAACATCAGAGAAATTGATTCATGTGCAGCAGGCGTAGCATGGTTACCATAGAAAAGGTTTCTTTCTACGGAAGAATAGACAAAGTGACAGATAGACAGGACAAAGTGACAGTTAGACAATGGAAATCCGCCATTTTGTCGATAAAATCTGTCAGTATGTCGATTCTTTCCCATGTCTGCTATTGTTATGCTAGCCCTGCAGGTGGCGGATCTACGTAATTTAGTCGGGTTATGATCAAGTCAATGTCAGTCGTGATTGTCGGCTTACGTACGTTGCCACCCGTCTATATTAACTTCTCTATATTTTTAAACATTGTTCCTCATTAAGAGTATTTGAACACAAGAAGTTATTATTGATTTCGGTAACAGATGTAGATTTATGTACAGCCTACATTACGATGGAAATAATATTGAGAGAGATTTATAAATTCGACCCCAAAATACAACAGGTGTAGTTAATGTAGCCAACTTTGAAGGTGACTCCCTAATATTTGGTGTTCAGATTCCAGACGTAGTTTTTGGATTAATAAACGTATTTTGTTAATAATTGGCATTTGTAAATGGGGTATTTAGGCTGTGTTTCCACTGAAGCGGAGCGGAGCTTAGCGGTGCCCGAATTGACCAATTTGGCTATTCCAGCGGAATGACAGCGAAGCGGAGCGAAGTTTTCGAGCATGGTGATTGGTCAATTCGGGCACCGCTAAGCTCCGCTCCGCTTCAGTGGAAACACAGCCTAAGACTAAATAGGGCTGTCACGTCTTGTCAGTCTGTTTGTCTGTTACCTCAAGTAGCATTTAATCGAGGAACCCATTCTAGTCCTTCGATCGGGGTTTTTTGGAAATGCTATTTTATTCTATTGTTGTCGCGATCACCGGTGCTCTTATCGGGCTTGAAGGATTAATAATGGTATGGAGAGCCCCGGGAAAAAACATTTAAAAGTTTTTACTCTGGATTATGTACGATTAACTCTAGTAATAATTTTACGCGAAGAAATATCGAGGTTTTATTCAGAAATAAATTAAGTGTTACTCAAATGGCTTGGAGAGAAACACGACGCCACTCAAATAACTTTTGAACGACCATGTTGTAAAATTACAAGATGATAAAGTAGTAAAGTCACAATGTTGGCCTTCATTCCAAGTTTTGAATCCATTCACATGTGTTATACTTGTTATTAGTTGTAAGTTCAATGGTTTAAGCGTTAACATAAGAGACAGAAATTTTTTTGCATTTCTAACATCAGAAACTTGTTGATAAAAAAAAAGACGGGTTGCACTCCGGGAGTGCCGGCAGAAGTGAAAACTTGATTATTAACGTTGTGCATTTTTTTAACCCATTTTTTATGAAAATCGATTATTAAAAAATCGATTATTTTAATTAATCGAAACCCTTACAATCGATTAAATTTTTAACCCATTTTTTATGAAAAACGATTTTTAAATATTCGATTTTTTTAATTAATCGAAACCCTTACAATTTTTAACCCATTTTTTATGAAAATCGATTTTTAAAAAATCGATTTTTTTAATTATTAAGTACTTAATAATTAATCGAAACCCTTACAATCGATTAAATTTTTAACCCATTTTTTATGAAAATCGATTTTTAAAAAAATCGTTTTTTTTAATTAAGTAATCGAAACCCTTACAATCGATTAAAAAAAAAAAACCAATCGATTGTTCGATTAATCAATTTCGATGTTACAACACTACTCTCCAACCGTCTTACGGTTTTTCCAAGGTTTTTCGATCAGCACGAGAATCTGACGCGAGTTTCACAGTTTTTACCCATCCCACAAAAGTGCTCAACGCCGCTAAAGAAGTTTTCATTTCAAAAACAAAAACAACTCAAACTTGAAAGTAATAAACTCTCAAATATTTGAGCAAAGCCTCATGGTCCGGACGGGTATTCCCCGGGCTCATCCAGAAATTGCTCATTTCTACAATTTACTCAATTTTAGCTCACGCCAATAGAATATTTAAGTTCAAGTTAAATAACTTTACTGAAGAAAGGAGTGGATACTGTATTTGGATGATTTAGAATTTAGATGATACTTTCAAGGAGATGGTAGAGTAGGAAAAATATTTTTGTAAGTATAAATGAAAATGATAACATTAATAATATCTATGGACGCTTCACACCACGTCAGTCTGGCCCCGTGGTAAGTTACGGGTACCACGGAAATAATATATTTAATACTTTTGTACTACACATACATTTAAGATTTTTATTGTATTATACTTGTATTTAATACACATCCAAGACCCAGGAACATTGAAAACTTTTTTGTTCCGTTGGTGGGATTCGAACTTGCGACCCTCGGCTTGAGCTACCAACTCGGTCACCCAATGAGCCACAGAGGTCGTCAAATAAAACGCGTCGTGGCCGTTTTCATTAGAGCCACAACGCGAATTCCGCGTCGTGGCTTATTCTTATTCTTATTCTATTCTTATTCATTTGAGGTATCGTTAGATTTGTCTTAATAGCCCGAGTGTTCTTAGATAGGTGACATTAAGAAAAAAACCAAAATGGCGGATGTTTGACGCCATATCGTGAGGTAAACAAAAATAAAAATTTACCTAGCATATCGAGTGGGGTATCAAAATAAAGAATTTTAAACACTGATTCTAAATATGTATATAACTTGCAGTTTTAATATTAAATCGAACGATAAATCTTCACTATTAGTACAAAGAGGAAAGATTTGATTTTTTGTTTGTTGGGCTCGGAAACTACTGGACCGATTTGAAAAATTCTTTTACCATTGGAATTCTACATTATTTTTGCTGAACATAGGCAGAATTTTATTTTGGAAAAAATAAGGTTCCGCAAGATATTTGGGTTCTTCGGACGCAAGGTGTAAAAAATCAACCAGAAAAGTTACTTATTTTACGTACGCTGCCTAAACTATAAAATATAGAACCATAAAATTCTAAGTAATTGTAGAACTTACAAATATCTACAAAAAAGTCCGCGACACACTATACCTATCTATGTCGAGTGAGGCACAATAACCATTTTTTTATTTAAAAATCTTGAAATTTTTTGGACTACATTTAAACGCGTTTATTTTACTCATTCTTTTAATCCTTATCAAAATAAATTATTCCATTACTAAGTACAGCTTATGTAGATAATATATGGTCTTTGAATGAATAAAATTGGACATTTGGTTTTGAAATTATGGCGAAATTTAAATATTACGATAGTTGGCGTCACAAGGCGGGTGCGCGTGCGGGAGGAAGACAATCTGTGCAGGGTGCAGCCTGCGTATAATGACTGCGTCGTCGATGTTAGTGTCGGAGTCTGTGAATTGACCTGGGAATCATTTTGCTGACCGAGTCTTTCCTGGGTATGCTTTTTGCAGAGCTCACCGACATCCACGTGGGCGGAGCCGCGGCCGACCGCTAGTAATAAAATAAGAAAAAACCAAAATCCGCCTGCATGGATAAATCCAATATTAATTAAAAATTAACTGACATTACTGAAACAAGATGAAAATTCAATGACAAAGTATTAAAAAAAACAATGATTTGGCACTTAAAACTAGAAACATACATTGAAACAGCACCAAACCTATGTTCAGACCTACTCGTATTATAACGTATTGTAGGTACACTTTTCTAAGTGTACCTACGATATATGGTTATATCAGCACGGTAGTTTTTCAATTTTTTATTAGATTGATTGTCGAAATATTTAGATGACTATAACTAAAAAGTCGCAAATAAAATAAATTAATTAAAAATCAAAAAACCCGACTGCAAAAAATGTTAACTAAAAAGAACGAAACAAGACCTAATTCTGCCGGAGGCATCGAATCCATGTTTTAATTGATACGACTCTTGCTTACGAGTTTCATGCCAGGATAAATAGAAGGTTATATAGAAAAATGTAGAAGAAGAAATTGGATAATAAAATGCAGTCGGAGGCATAATATTTTATGATTTATGAATTAATGTTAAACTTGGTGCGTGCCTCCGACTGCATTTTATTATCCACTTTCTTCTTCCACATTTTTCTATGTAACCTTCTATTTATCCTGGCATGAAACTCGTAAGCAAGAGTCGTATCAATTAAAACATGGATTCGATGCCTCCGGCAGAATTAGGTCTTGTTTCGTTCTTTTTAGTTAACATTTTTTGCAGTCGGGTTTTTGATTTTTAATTATTCCGCTAACTGAGCGTTTTCGGTCTTTGAGCGTAACATATTATATTAAGTATTACAAAATATACAAGTGGTTACAGAATGGGCCGAAAGTAACAAAATTAGGCGCGCATTTAGAGTAGATTACAGAAAAGGATTTAGTATACTTTTAATCGTAGCAAAATGTTGGATGCCGTAGTATAATATTCATTTGAGTGCACAAGTTGTGTGCAAGATTCGCTTGAAACAAAATATTTCGACATTATTAAATCAAAGTCTGCATCGAATCGTCGCAAAAACCAGCGGAACATATACGAGTATTATTATTTAACAACAATACATATTATATTTAAAAGCTAAGTTAAAGTATAAAAAGAAGGAGGATATATTTTTACTTTTAGTTAGTTCCCGAACCGGTGGTAGGCATCATGTAGACTTTCAGAAAATATTTGCAAAAATTTATTCTGAATAAAAAATTTTGAGTTTGAGTTTGTCTATGTTTTTATCTAAACAAAATGTACGGTTTTCGTGTGATTTTCTTGCGCGGGTAACATTTTAGGACATTATAAATCACAGCTAACATAAACTGCAATTCTTTAAGTAAATAAGCAACATTGTGTCGTTTTCTGCTCAATATATTGTACGTTCTATTGAATATTGTTGAGGAAATGCTGGCCATTCTTATGCTTTAGATGATTTATTTTCCTCACAGTGTTACAGCGAATACACACTGAGCCGTTGCTTCGCCGCAGCGGCGTTGCTACGGAGTTTTAATTAAACGTACAAAAATATTGTGACTTTTTTGTAATTGTATTTTAAATTTAATTAATTTAATATGACCTATATAAGTGATAGCAATAAAGATTCATTTATCGTTAGGACTTATGGGGCCTTAGTATCTCAACTTTGTATGGAACTGCTGTCTATAAATATGTGACACTTAACATGGCGGCTTGTTCCAAAAGTTACTTGCACGTAAAAAATACCTTATTGATACATAGTACATACATAATATTTGATGATAATATTATGTCACATTGCATAGCCTGACACGTTATTTTTAATGGAACGAAATGCCGAACGAAAACGAAAAAAGAATGCCGCGTTGCGTTGTTACTATCTTGTATTATGTTGACGTGCGTCGTAACAACGCACAACGCCGATGTGACAATATACAATATGTTATTCAGTATCTGCCTGCCCTACCCAACCGGGGGTAGGGCAGCGTCCTAGGATGGCGGCAGAGTTCGTACACAGGGGCGGCGAAATTAAAGTTATAATCATTTACCTAAAGCTGCTAACTCGCACATGACATTGGTCTCCTGTTCACCTACATTGTTCTATGAAATGAGATACCAAATTTGAAATTGTTTGTGTCTTAGAAAGAGACAACGCACCGGACCAGTGTGGCCTCACCCTTACTGTTATTTTCCGTCTAAAGCACCTTTTTACGACAGTTTGTAGTTCAACATTTCTCAGGCTTAAAGAAATCCGTTAATTTGTCGGGTTTAGCTTGGTAAATAGCCGGATTGTAGATAGTAAGGTTTTCAAGGAAATGCTTCTATTTTTATACTGTTTGAGTGTTACTTCCAAGAAGGTTTCCTTAAAGAAAAATTGATAGTCTCGATTTCTGGTTTCTAAGGATGGATTGATTTCTTAAATGTGTTAGGATCCTTATCTTAGCATAAGTTTTATTATGATATTCATTATATGTATGCTTTATACTACAAAGTTACAAATACTTTATTAGATACTATAATTCTTAACATTTTTTTAAAGACTAATATTTATATATAAATTAATTATCTCTGCAAATATAAAATATTGTCTTATTTAACCCATCAGTCCCCAAGAGGCAGCCGGCAGCCGCATAGCAATTGAAAATCTATTGTGTCTGCGATACCCACCATGGAGGTGTATGACAAATTAATGTAGTATGAACAATTAACTGAATTTAAGTCTTAAGGTAAGAAAAGGCGAACACATCACAAATATACAGAAGTATTTTATAAGTATCCAGACGTTGACTATAAGATGAGCAAAGCGTCTGGTACATCCCTAGATTTTGTCGTTTCAATTCAACACGAAATCGTCCTAATGCAAAAGCTTTTAAGCTTTAAAATAAGCTTTCGCCGTGTAAGTTGTGAGCACTTACGAGACAGTAATACAGTTGGAGCTTCGACATAGGAAATTGCTTTTTGCTGGACTTTGCAGAAAGTAGCAATGTCATACAATTTATTATGATTTTAGTGACATAACTTACTCGTAAAAATCGAATAACTATGCAAGGTCTGCTTATTTCAGTCTGGCATATTGGAAACGTCGCTTGTCAGAAAAATACAATTTTGTCCTCATTATTATAACACCCACATCGGTTTCGGTGACCGTGGCCGGTTTCATCGAAGCCGGACCAGTTACGCAGGAGTAATTTTATAGTGCCCAAGTGTGTGCGCAGTACACAAGAGCACTCTCTATTCCATTACTCTTACCACCCTCAGGCCTGTCCCACTCGCGCCTGTAGGCATCGAACTGTAAGTACCCCTCTAGGGACTCACAGGCGAGCGGTGACGCGCGCGCACGAGTTTTTAGTTAGTTGATCGTTGCATGCCTACCTGCGTACTTATTCATTCGCTGTCACAGAATTGATAAATTAATCTGATCACAATGGACAATAAAAAAAGGCAAAGAAATATTGCGCAGTGTTTAACTGTCTTAACACGGAATGTGAACCAAATTTAACTTTCTTTAAGCTCCCTAAGGACGATGAGAGTTAAGAACTTTTTTAAATTGTTTTATTATTATTTATTATAGATTTAAATTTTGTACAATTTATTATAGAGTCAAATTACGATTACTTATGATTTAAATAGTTTTAAATACTAGTTGAAGTAGAATATATTAGTTGGGTTACCTTCGTAGACGTATAATTAATAAAGGTATTTCATTGTCAAAAAAACACATTAATTAATAAGGTTAGGTATTAATTATTACTAATAGTAAGCATCGTAGGTTGGTTTCGCGTCTTTGCTATTATATTTCGTGATGCGTACTATTCGAAACCTCATTTGTTTACAAAAATAACTAAGTTATACAAACACTTTAAGTAGGTAATATAAGACCGGTTTCAATAATTAAGATACGGTACCTATCAAATCTAAGTACGCGTAACTAGTTACACGCAAATTTATGATAATTAAATCTACATAGTACTAAGACATAATATCTTAGGACTTAGATTATTTCGAGTTAAATAAAATGTTGTTAATTAAATATAAAGATTATAATATTATTTTTAAAAACAGACAACCCTGATTTCTTCAGAAAAGGTACGAGTTATGCGATAGAAAGAGAGCGGAGATGTAGGCAAATATAATTGTAGGCACCTAGCACTGCGCGGTCGGAATTTGAACTCTATAGTATCGTGACATGAGCCGTTAATTCTTTAAACGGGTTCCGCCAGTGGGAATTCTGTTGGTACAACTAATATATATTCTGTGCCACCCAGTGGGACGGAAGACAGACACGACTAGCGAGAGATCAGGCGCAGGACCAACTTTTTACATACCCATCCGACGCACGTCCAAATCAAGAGCCACATTCTACTGGACCACGGAGGCGTATAATAGTAAGGGAAATACGTACAAAATGACATATACGGACAAAATGACATAGTGCCCTTATTTCAAAATTGGGGGGTTTTAGGTACGTTTCTGCGATTGTATCACGTGACGGCAGACTTTGAGCGCCATTCTCACAGTTACGCCGCAGTAAGCAGATCAAACGTGTTTCTCGCCTTCAAAAGTTTATTTAACACATGGTTTTCTCTTGTTTACTGGCGAGTTATTTTCTGTCATTTGTTATTATTCGTATTAAAATCGATGAACTATGCTACTAGCCAGTGATTTACATGAACTTCATTGCAATCATTAGAATATTTGATGGAATTTTGATATTTATTTGTTTTTGGTTACATTTGGACAAAATGACATACTTACACGTAAAATGGACAAAATGACATACCATGTACCATAGAATTATAACCTCAGTATTGATATCGTTGCCATGTAAAGTGTTTAGATTCTGATAGTTAACATTTATTAAGTATTTTGTTAAGAGGATATGCCACGAAACTACGAAAGAAAAACTAATCGGCAGTATTGGAGCCAAGAATCCATGAGTATGGCCATAGTATGGCTATTGAACCCAAAATTGAACCATGGAAGGAAAAAAATGGGATGGGAATTGGCAGCAAAAATATTTGGTTTCTTAGGCGAGGCTTAGAAGACTTGCACTCAATTTGAACAAAACATTGAATTCTAACTCTAAAGGATTAGCAACACATTAGGAAGAATCTCAATTATTATGAACTTTGTTCTTAAAAATGCGTATGTCATTTTGTCCATACTATATGGACAAAATGGGTTTTGTGATTAGTTATATTTTTTCTTTTTGTATGTTTTAATATAGTTCCTACTTAATTAAAAGACTGTATTACTGATAGTCAATGAACCTAAGATAACTTTGAACGGTTAAGACTAATTATAATGTCATTAAATAAAAAAATATGATTGAAAAACAAAACACCCTGTCATTTTGTCCGTATTTCCCCTAATAGAAATGCCATAAGAAATCTAGAGCAAATGCCCAAGTAGCAACCAAGCGTAATGAACACCTAAAAAGCAGCCAATATAGCACTTAACGCTGTTTTACAGCTGTATAAGAACGTTGAAGAGATGTTGTAGTGTTATAATGTCGGTTTAGGAGTAATTATTCAGCTCTAGCGGTATTAAGTCTGTATTAAGAAGTCAAAGTACGCTTAAAGTTCTAAATCAGTGTATCGAAACTGTCATGTACAGCTTTAAGTTTCCATAAATGAGGATCAAAGCTCATTTTAGTATTAACGTTGCACTTTGCATACCATCACTTACTTAATACAGCTTAGAGCTGTATTATGGTGGTCCTCAAATCTTATTTCTGTATTATGAAGTAGGCAAACTCTCTTCTCCAGCTCTTCTTTTTATGGTGTAATTGTACACCCTTTTACAGACTAAAGCTGTATAATTTCTCTCTTTGAGAGTAATAAACAGCAATAAAAATAAATGACGCCTATAGTACATCCTTAATTACGTATCCCTAAAAAGAGTTACTGGTTATGTTTGTAACACTGATATGGAGCATTAATAGTAAATTTATTCGTTTATACAGCCCATCAATCGCTAAAAGCTGAATACTATATCCGTTACCTACATAGTACAGCTATTAATGCTATAAGACCATCAAAATAGAATTTAGGCTGCTTAGCAAATTGTCGCCATTTTATCAATTACAAATCGAAGATTATATGAACATGAGTACATAAAAAATAGACTAATGTTTTTATATTTATCAATATTTTCAGTTTGTCCCACAACCTTCTATGCACCAATGAGGCTCTACGTCCATTAATTATTTTTTTTTAATTCTAACCTATAAAGACCATATTTAGTAACCTTATTTAATATCTCTTCCTCGATTATTTTGCTGGCGCGTTTATTTTTTATCACAAAACATATATATAACCACAATAAATTTATTTTTGCACGATAATGCACTGTATCCTGCGCCTATCGAATCTCCTTAAACACAGCGTTTATAATAATATGTTACTTTGATCAACAGTTATTATAAACGCTATCATTAAAATATATCTTCTGTTTCGTTTTAATTCTTTTGTTACTCTGTTCAACATAATTTTTACAGCGTAAAGCTTAACAAGTGAGTTACAATGTAGTCATTGGAGTGTACTAGCTTCTTCGTACACCATAGTATAGCCGCAAAACAGGTATTATACAGCCTATTATATGCTTATACAGCTACTGTACAGCCATTATAACGCAAAACGCTGTATAATTTGTGTCCATTTCAGGGGTATAAGGGCTGTATAAGCGCTTATACAGCCTTTATGCGGCCTGGAAATACAGCTATAAGAGTATAAACGAACTTTAATAAAGCTGTTATACAGCTTGTGATGCTGTTTGGGCGTAAGAACACGCACGCACGTAAGAACAAAACAAGGTACAAAATCAGGCCATAGAAGTCCCTGAGATCTTCGACCTTTGGGCCAAATATACGAAGACCCGCCGTCTACCATTAATATTATTTCCAGTCTATGCACCCTTTAACATTTCCCAGGGAAGTATAGACCATACATCGACCTAACAGTTAATAAATATTCAATTACACCTCTTCCGGCAACGGGGAATCCCCTCGTTTATAAACCGAATAGAAAACAGAATATTGCGGTAAAGTCCCGGACCACGGATATTGTGCAGCTTACTTTTGAATGCACATCCCTGAACAGCTCATTTTGGCTGGTTAAGCTGCGTATGTTTTTGAATGAGGCCTTTTATATTTAAGTTTAAGCTACGGCTGGAAGCTCCAAATTAGTAAAAACTGTTTACATAACTCAATATTCAGACATAAAAACTATATTTGTATGCTATGATATTATGTACAACTTTTGCTGTAATTAAATCCACAAATTATTTTTTCAGTCTATAACATTATCTAAAGAGCTTTAGTGTGTCTATCTGTTATAAGATGTTTCTGTCTCTTTAGGCATTAAGTTTTTTGTTTATGTAAGTTTTATGTTTCCCTAAAAACAGCATTGATTGTTATCTTTCACTTTCGTAAAATTGTACGATTCTTGCGTGATATATAAAATGTGCTAACTTTGTTGTTATTATTATTATTGTTATATGCTTATTGCTTAAGTTTGGAAGACAAGAGATTTTGAAACAATAATATTAATAACCTTCGATCCTCGAAGATATGAAAGTGTAGAAACAACATGGCTACTTTAGGTCTCTGCCACAAAGACAACTTTTCTTATCTCATTGAAGCCATGATTGTTAGGATCATTTCGATTTCAAGCCCGCAAGAAGCTTTGTCTACACCAATTCTACGGACTACGACTAATCTTTAACCCCTCTTATTAATAAAAAGATACACGCTATATTCATACAGGCGTGATATCCACACTATATACACATTACACATTCCCGTATTCTACAACTTTACCTGAGGTATATTATTTTTTATTTTAATTTTTTATTAATTTTTTATTTATTTAAATAAATAAATAAATAAATAAATAAATAAAATAAAAATGTTGTTAATTTGTTATATTAATATTACATAAGAAATATTAATTAGGTATGTAATTAATATTCACATAAAAAACTCCGTCAATTTGAATCTACTTTAAAATGAAATGCAAACAACAGTTTATAATGAAGGCAGTTAAATGAAACCGGCGCAGTTACTGCGCCACGTTAACGATGTATAAATCAATTTAACGCCAATCACAGCTGCGCCGTTTAAAAGTATTTTTTATTTTATTTCTTATTATTATAATAACAAATAACTTCCAGACCGGTTTCGGTGGCGGGGGCCGGTTTCATTGAAACCAGGCCAGTTATGCGGGAGTAATTTTAATGGCGCCCAAGTGTGTGCGCAGTACACTAGAGCACTCTCTATTCCTATACTCTCATAGCCCAGTGGGACGGAAGACCGACACGACTGGTAAGATTATTATAATAATGTGACAACGAGTGGTAGAATAAGTGGGAAGTTAACACACCGTATGTACTATCAGAGAAGTTGATTCCTAAGCAGATGGGGGACCTACGTAGTTTGGTCGCGTTACGTCAAACCCAGCCGACAGATCACAATTAACATTGAATTGACATGATCCGACCAAATGACGTTGGTCTGCCTACGAATCTGCCTAGGAATCAATTTCCTTGATGGTACTACCAGAAAAAATAATTCATATAGGCGACCCTACGTAATTAGTTTATGTCAAGCTCCACATCACGATTCATGACTAACATAATCAGACCAAAAAACGTAGGTTCACTATCTACTTTAATTAATTTTCTTGATTTACCAAGACTTTTGCTAACAACAAACGCTTTCTCGATACTAAAATTGAAAACATCCATGAGTTCTGTTTAAAAAGGATTTTCCAATTCAAGAGTTCAAATATTGGCCGAAGGTCGGATGAAAAACAAAAGTGAGATATTTCATGTATCGGAACCCTTTACGGATACGGCGAGTTATGACATTACCCGGCCCTAAGGGCTGAACAAAACAGAATTTATTGTTGCGTGAAATATCTTCGGGTTTTGTTCAATTCTAAGAGAAAAGATGTTTTGAATTTCTGTTTCGGTTAGTGATTTAAATTGAAAAGTATAAGAGAGTGCAACGAGCTATTTTTTAAAGAACCTACTTTACTTTGTATCTGCTTCGAAATCCGTTGTTACTTGTTATTAAAAATTAGTTATAATTTTAAAGGGATTGGCTACTTGGTTATATTTTTGGGTCTATTTTTTCGTGTCACACATCAATAACGATAATCAATAAAGGTGCCGGTTGGCAGTGGGCGACATGAGGCAACCGCAGACGACGTGTCGTCGCGACAGTTTCTATTTATGTATTTCTATGAAATACCCTCCGCAGCTAGCGACACATGTTATTCAGAAATACCAGTGTCGCGACGACACGTCGTCTGCTGCCGTTTCATGAAGCCGGCTTCCAACTTGTACCTTAAAGTTGTTAAACTAATATGTATTCTGTGCTTAAAGTGAGAACTGAAAACACATGTGAAGAAACTAACCGAATTTTATACTTTTGACATTTTATAAGTAGTTCTGTGAGTGACTCGTTTTATGGTTTAGAACTTTAGATTATATATTATGTATTATGTATAGTTAGAAATAACAACTCATTTTAAAAGCAGGGGCTTTTAACGCTCTAAATATTATAATAATTATAAAAGCTAAACATTCATAACTATCTGTGTACCGTGTATTGACTCAGGCAAACTCATTAAAACTTCCTTTTATCCGTCGCGACCGAGTCATTAAATTTCATAAACGGTTTATGATATTTTATGAATAGGTTCTATTTCACAAAAAAAATGTTTTCAACTTCATCAATTTAGTAAAAGTTAAAAGTATAATTATTTAAGATAGAAATTAAAAAAAGGTTTGTTATAGTGCTATAATAGTGGTATAAAATCAAAGTTTTTCTATTGAGAAAAGTATGTTTAAAATAGTTGTCATTAAATTTCTGTGAAGTGTGAATTACTGTGGCTATTGTGGCTACAGTGACATTCTTATGCTTATTTACTACATACAACCTCAACACACACTGATACTTATTTATAACATCATACTATTTGCGTATTTATCTATTTACACATATCAAAATATGTCAATACACAAAGTGAATTAACAAATTAAAATTCAATGCGCAAATAGATCTATTAATACTTCTAAATGTGATTAATTTTCGGTTTGACAACGGCAAATTGATGGGATAAAATTGGAGAGTTCTATTATCGTTTCATTAAAATTAACACGGCCGACTAAATTGAATTTCAATATGGCGATAATTGTTTGAATATGGCCAGTGAATTAATTTTGGTGGTCCTGTTCATTTGGTAATTTATTGGAGTCTTACTTATTGTCAGAAACGGGTGAGATTCAGAAAATCCATACTTAATATTATAATAAATGCAAAAGCGTCTCTCCATCTGTCTGTCTTTTACCTCTTCACATCCAAACCGTAGAACCGATTTTGTTGAACTTTGGTATGGAGAAACTTATAGTCCCGGGGGCCGGGGAAAGACATAGAATACCTTTTAATCCGAAAAAATGTACGGTTTTCTCGCGATTAACGAATTTTGGCGCAACGGAGTTGCGGACGTCATCTAGATAATAATAATGGTAACCAAGCCTTAAGTTTAGGTAATTAAAATATCTACAAAAATATGATGAGGGTCTCATCCTTTTTAGAAATCTGTACAAAACAGATTTCATTCTTAACATGCTATTAGGTGAATATTACCCATAAATTAAAGTTTTCGTACAAACAATTGCTCGTTATTAGATACCTTTAATATTGAAATATTGAAAGATATTCATAGGAAAATATTGTTTGTAACCATACTTATAGGATAGATTTCAACACGAAAGAATTTCTGTCTCACAAAAATTTTTGAGGGGAACATCTAATTATTATAATATCTACAATCTACATAATGGAGTCCTAATAATACTGTGCGCAAAGTAACTATAAGTTGTAGGTGTTATAAAGAAAGCAATTCAAACTTTTCGATCGTAGCTATTATCTAAGCAGTTTGTAAGTTGTTGAAAAGTAAAACAATACCCAGTTTCCCACTTTCACAAGTGGAAGTATATCTTCAACTGGTGAAAGTGTACACAGATTTTCTCCGCTTTATAATGTTACCTTATAGTGTCATTGTCAAAATGGGATAAGATGGCACCAGTGGTTATTGACCTTTCTAGTCTAGGAGCGATGAGAAAAATTATTATTTTAACTTAAAAACAAAAATTGACCTCTTATAAGGACACAGACTGTTCTAGAATCTTCGGAATATCTTTTGGTGACTCTTAAAATGATAATCTCCAACTTTTTCATTCTTATTTTAGTTTCCTATGTCTTGCGGCATTGGTACTACGTATATATTATATTCTGTGCTTGCGGTGACAAAATGTCATGACATACATACAACCAAATAAATTGAAGGTACAACTAGCAATAAAATGGGTATAAAACCTAATGTTATCATTCGTTTTGGTGAACCCATTCGCTGGTTTCCATTCTGCGGGATCGTAAAATTTACGACGGAGGTTTTCACGACTATGATGGATATTTTGCAAAGTTGGCCAAGTAAATGACTGAGAGCCAGTCCACACGGCGCGTTACGTTGCGTTGCGTCGACGCAACGCAAATATTTTGACGCAAAGCCGTCACACGGGCGCTGCGCCATCGCAGCGTTATTACGAAGCAATCATAGGGACAATTCAGACCGCAACGGGACGCGTAGATGCATTTCTAAATTTGTATGGATTTGACAGATTTCATTTGCGTGAGACGACATGAAAATCTGTCAATTCAGTACAAATTTTGAAATGCATCTACGCGTCGCGTTGCGGTCTGAATCAACCCTTAACGTCAACACCCCCTCCCGCTTCGTCTGGGGGCTGCTGTCCGTCATGACAGGTGTGCGTTGCGACGACACAGCGCGCCGTGTGAACACCTTGGTTATATTGGCCGTGTAGACTGGCTCTTAGGGTCAATTCTCATAGCAACGTGAAGATGTGATACGATAAATTATCAAAATAGGATAAACATTAAACATCCCCAAACCCCAAATAAATTCTTATATAAAATATAGAAATGGTTTTTTGTTTTTTGTTATTGTCTCTTAAAATCGAGAACGACTCAACCGATTCAGTTAATTTTAGACTTGAAATAATCGTGGAAGTCTAGGGAAGGTTGATATTTAGAGGGAAGTAATACGAAGTTGACCCAGTCATCTAGTATTATTATAAAGATCAATGTGGTTCAATTGTTTTTGAACCTTTATCAATTCTATTCCCCTAACAAAATTTTAGCATAATCATTTATGAAATTATTGTAACCATGCCACTGTTAGTTAATTACAATGTAATAATATTACGTACGTTATTAATACATTATTATGTAGCGTGCAATACTGTGCTTTCATAAGCTTACGAGTATGTGGCTTAGAGCTTAAATATTATTATCCATACTTACTTTACTTACTAATATTATAAATGCGAAAGTGTGTCTGTCTGTCCGTCTGTCTGTCTGTCCGTCTGTCTGTCTGTCTGTTACCGCTTCACGCCCAAACCGCTGAACCGATTTGGCTGACATTTGGCATGGGGATACTTTGAGTCCCGGGAAAGGACATAGGATACTTTTCGTCCAAGAAAAATGCACGGTTCCCGCGCGATAAACGAGTTTTGGCGCAACGGAGTTGCGGGCGTCATCTAGTTAGAATATATTTCAACGTTATCATATTAATAATATTGTCAACCATGAACATGTTACATGTTGCATCTATGCATAAAATATACTCTACATCTCCAAAGTCCGAAAACTGGACTACTAGAGGCGGGAAAGGCGGATATTTAGCGACAGCGACAGTGACAGGACACGACGCGACACCCCATTTCCATATAACTGCGACGTACCTATCTAAAACGTCATATATGGAAGATCGATTTAATACAGTTGAATTTAAAAATAGAACAACTTTTAAATAAATCCATAACCACAATAATTGATAGTGAATCAGTTTTGAATACCGCGCGAATCCCGGTTAAACCGTTTGCGGGATTCGAACCTGTTCATACGTGATAAACACGCGCCTCACGTTTTTATTGTTAACACGTAGTGGCTATCACGCCAATTGAATTGTCCCGTACAATGTTTGGCGCATAATGTTAATCCCGCCATCGATATCCTGAAAACAATGAAACTTTCAGAGCTAGAGAGAGATTGTTAAGATCAAGCCCTTTTTATTATCGCTTCTTTATAAAATCGTCGAATGAAATGTATGGAATTGATTTAGACGAGTCGATCGTCAACTTTATATTAACGTACGCTTAAGCGATAATGAAAACGTCTTGGCTACAGGCTCAGGAATATCATTGAAGTGAAAACTTGAGCGTACTAAGCATTTTTAAGGTGTGAAAAATCATCTTGCCCGTGCGCTGTAATGTCTTCCTTTCTCTAACAAAGTCAGCTTTATCATTGCCCTGAAGGGAATGTGAAATAAGCATGAAAAAACGCGATGTTGATTTCATAGACTGTTTGTAACTCTATTAATAATTTTGATTCACTTTTTTCATATTAATGTCAAGGATGGATCTCTATAATGCCACTAATTTAAATGTTACATTTCATTTAATTAGGTAAAGTTTCAGTAGATAATAAATTAAATGAATTGAAACGGAGAGTATAATATATTCTAGTCTGTAGTCACTTTTAATATTTAGCTTAGAACTCATAATGACATTATTATATTTTAAGCATTAGCAAAACGTTAAAAACAATCTTAGGTAGATTATTTTTAACGTTTTATTAATGAGAGAAGTTACAAACAGTTAAGATCTTTGTCCTAAGTCTTCTAATTTGCAATTAAAATTTAATTGAATCGCAGCCGTTTAATTTCCCGCGTCGTGGCCGTAACAATGGCGGCTGACAGGTGACAGGTGGTGACAGCTGACAAGTGACAGTGACAGCTTCACAGAGTGGACTCTCGGAGATAGCGGTTAATATTTAAATGCCATGTAAATATGTAAAGGCTTTGACTATGCGAGTCATCACAGCCGGTAAGGTGTTAAATTTTGAGCTGACTATCTTAGATCTTAGGTGATAGTGTCTAAGTCTAGATCTTGTGAGCGCAGTAAAATATTATCTACCAAACCAACATATAAAACGACCTGCCAGATAACTTCTACTAGCGTTTGCCGCTCGCGACGACATCAAAGTCAAACACTATGCGTCTTCCCTTTCTATTTTTGCTGAACTATCTTAAAGTTATGCGCCTTATGTACCTTCTATGTATAAAGAGCTTAATTTCCCAAACGATTGTTAAATGAAAAGCCTGCATCCCCCGTTGAACCTTCTCGTTATTTTTAATGTTTCGTTTGATTGAAAGTATGTAAATTTTTATAATCCATTGGGTTTTATTTTTAATGGCCGTCCCGAGCCGACAGAATCAATGGATTTGCATGATCAATGTCGGCTGATTGCCGATTGTTCACTGATTGATTCAGGACTTGCTGAATACAATGACTTTTTAAGGTTTATTTCCTTGTTATTTAAAATATTTTGGAAGTTCATTATTAAAGAACAGGGTAGCTTTAACTATATCGATGCTTAAAAATTTCTAAGAAACATTTCGTTAAGCCTTTGTATATTAACTATTTATAGTTTAAAAACTCTTTTAATCGAGGATTTAAAATACAAATTTGGAATACTCAAATACATATTATACTCTACTAATGATTGTTGATTAGACTTGTCTAGTGTCGACTTTGAAACTGTCATGTTCAGTTACGAATTTTTTTTTTTGCTAAAATCGAGATTGGTTCCATTAATGGTGAACCAATTCCACAAATTCCAGCAAAGACCACCAATTTTGGTATCTGTTTTGATACACTTTGTTCCCCGTGCGCTGGTTATTTTTTTTAATATTCATCATAGCAATTAGCATGCAAATAGGACACGTGGAGCCCGCAGCCCGCAGCTCACGGCTAATGACATGGAAAGTGCTCATCCGCCCACGTACGGGTGACGCCAAACCTTACCTTTTTCGTTTGTTGTCCTATCCTCAAATTAAAAAAAAAAAGTTCTATAAATAAATTTACATTCGCCTAACGAAAAAGAACTATGACGGTTTAGTCAAAAGAAGGGAAGAAAGACTATAACATTGAAAACTATAACATTATGTACAAATACAATTAATCTTTATTGTCGTAAATGAATTTACAATGTTTTTAAAAAGTGGCAGTCCCCCAAACTAGGCGCAGCCTGTGCTATTTCAAATCAAATCAAATCAAAATATTTTTATTCGGAGTAATTTTTTTACAAAAACATTACCGAACGTCGATACTACGGTGCCTACCACCGGTTCGGGAACTAACCCGTCGAGAAGAACCGGCGTAAGAAACTCGCACGGGTCCATCTTTTGCTAAAAAGATGGAAAATTACAATTAAAAACATATACAGTACAACACGGTCACATTAACCTGACGCACCACTGGAATGCAATATGCCATCACCGTGCGTCTAGTTAATTTGACCGTGTTATATAACAATATTATAACTTAGAGCTGTTTACAATAGGAATTATAAAAAATATTCTAGTAGCCTGTAAGAACCACCCTATTCCCAAGGTGTGTTGTCGTTGATGAAATCATTGATTTTATAATAAGCTTTAGTACACAAACGTTCTTTTACTACATTTTTAAATTTATTGACAGAGAGATTTTGAACGTTTTCTGGGATTCTATTGTACAGGCGTATACACTGGCCTTTAAAAGATTTGCTGACTTTGCTGAGTCTGATCACTGGTATTTCTAATTTGTTCTTATTCCTAGTGTTAAAACAATGATTGTCGCTTTTCTTTTTGAAATTATTTAAGTTGTTTCTTACATACTGTACATTATCCAAGACGTATTGAGATGCGACGGTCAGAATATTTATTTCCTTAAACTTTTCTCTTAAGGATTCACACGATGACATCTTATAAATAGAACGTATGGCTCGCTTCTGCAGCACGAATATTGAATTAATATCCGCTGCATTTCCCCATAGAAGGATTCCATAGGACATAATGCTGTGGAAGTAACTAAAGTAAACAAGTCGCGCTGTTTCTACATCAGTTATTTCTCTGATTTTTTAACAGCATATGCTGCAGAACTGAGCCTATCCGCCAGATTTGCAATATGCGGACTCCACTGTAATTTACTGTCTAAAGTTATACCTAGGAAAACAGTGGTGTCCACTAATTTCATTTTCTCATCAAATATGCTATGGGGGAACAGTCGTTTGTCGCGTATGAAGACAGTGTTTTTTCCGGGATAAGCGTTATTTTTTATCTGTCACCAGAGTCTCAAAGTCTTTCATACAAAATTTAATCAAAATCGATTCAACCGGCTTAGGAGTAAAAAGATAATAAGACTGATAAATAGGCACACTCTTTTGAATTTATAATACAAGTATGGATCAGCAATCTATGCACTTTTGTTTGTTTTTAGAAATAGGTTCCTTATTTAGCGCCTAACCTACTTATCGGGGTTTCAGTATAGTAATAATGTGAAGGACCTAAAATTTAAATAATTATTCGACAATGTTCTAACTTCTAATAACGATTTTCCAAAAACTGAGTTCGCCGAACGATTTAATCACATCAAACAGCCCTTAATAAATATCGGATAACATCCAAAGGGTGGTACCACTTCTACCTATATTTTACGAAATTAAACTTCCCAGGGAAGGGGTTTCAGACTCCATTACCTGCTTAATTCATTGCCCATAATTTATCATTAAACTGTATAAAAGAAATTAAGTAATGTTCAGGATCTTCAGAATGGGTTTATTATGGAAATAAATCTGAATGAGTCAAAGGCTTTCATAATATTAGGTAAGTGTCTAAACACACTATGCCGAATTTCCGCGGCGGAAGTTGGGCTTGATTCCGTCTGTATTTTTTTTTCCCGATGACACACCATGCCGAAATTCCGTCGCGTTAAATTGTATGCGTTTGACATTGCTGACGTAATCATACCGAACTTCCGCCGCATAACTTCGGCATGGTGTGTTTAGACACTAAGGCGTAGTATAACCTAGCCTCGTAGTTTTAGCCATATAAATTTGAAACTCTCACCGAGACCACAGAATACCTAATAAATGGTTACTACGTTACCTCTTGATCAAGGTCGTCGTAAATTCATTCGTCGCAATTAAAGTGGCTTACAAGCGGCGCACTTAGCGCCCTCGTCGTAACTCGTAATTGATCCACTAAATGTTTCACGGGTTGTGTGAACGACGAATATTTAACTGTCAATTTATTTTTGGGGAATTAGTACTGACAACGACGAAAAAACAATTTTTTTTTTAATTGATAAAATTCTTAAGTGGAGTACTTATAAAAACCAAGAATGTTTCAAACTGCCTTAGGAAAATTGGGAGTAGTAAAGATAACAGAAAGTCATATAAATATTAAATACACTTTCAAAATGTCAGTATGAGTGCGCATCCTTGCACACACTTCATCTAAGAACCTAGTAATGTCAGTTATGTGGATAGAAAGAAAGATAGATTATTATAATATTATTATGTTTCAGTAATCCTGCTTTTACCCTCTCAGTGTGGAGCTCAAAAACAAATCAACTTCTACACATTTGGTTGCTTCAATGCACAGCGCACTCAGACCTACATATTCAAGTTAAACCGACCGTTTTTGTCGGGTTTAAAAAAAATTACTGACCCAAAACGAACGACCCAAAACGCGTTTTAATAAGCAGATTAACACAGAATAAGATTATCTCTTGAAATAACAGTGTGGAGTGGTTTACCGCTGAAATAACGATCACGCTGTAATTATATAACGCCGCGGTTTTCGGGATTAAAGGTTTATTTACACTATGGTAATGATAGGGTGGTCACAAGAGTGTATAATAAAAAATGTAAAATATGTATTACTTGATGACCCAGTAAACTTCGTATCACGCATCACTTTCATCTTAATATAATCTTTTCCTGGACCTCTACATAATATTTTTCAAGACTAAAATTAACCAAATTGATTCAACCGTTCTCGTGTTTTAAACACAATTAAGGATTCATTTTTATTTACAAAGATAAAGATAAATGTATAAATCTGATTGTCTGACTGGTTATCTTCTGGTAGACGGTAGACTCGCTTAGACTTTCTTACATTTATAGACGGTAGACTCGCTTAGAATTTCTTACATCTATACATTTTTCGATATAAAAACAACCGTAATAATATCCTGTCCATCATTCATATCCGTCAAAATCGCTTCAGTATCTAAAGGGTGGTAACAGGCATATGTTGAGGATATGACAGACACTTTCACATTTATATAAGTACAGAAAAAAAGCCTGACAATAGCAAAAATTTCACGATGAAGCAATAAATCGATTCATTCTTTTGAACGATAGAAAACGCGGACGGACGAAATTGTGAGATAGGTCCGAAGGGGTCCTTACGTGAGTGTTCTGAGGCAGAAACTGATAACGAAGAGCCGCTGACTCCAATAATAATTGAAGACGCGAGTGGAAGAACAAGGTAAGTGACAGTAAAAAATTGCCGTTTTCTTGCATAAATTGAGGCTTTAGGACCGGAATTATGATTTGAAATAAAAAAACTGCGGATCTTATCTCTAGCCAGATATTATATTAGCCAGGTGATGGCTTGTTAAAATTATAAGGGAAAAAAATTAGTAGCTGTCCTTATGTTATAAAATTTTTGTTATCTGATTCTTCCACTCACGTCTTTAATTGTCTTTCAAATATAATGCCGACCCGTCTTCCAAGAAAAACAATGTGAAAATCTTTTGGAATGTAAATGTAGGTCCTTTGACGTTCAATATAATGTTAGGAGGACTTTGGTAGGTCAATTTGTCAGTTTGAAAAGATCTTTGAATATTTTGAAGTTGAATGCCTTTCTTGAGTCCTTGTGAGTATTAAGATTACTAGGAATTTCCCGCTATTTGTGCGTGCAAAAGGATAATATATTATGCTGCGTGTATTTTGTCTAGTAGGCCTCGTAGTTGGGCCTCTGCAATGGAAGACAGTACTTCCTGTACATGGTAGTGGCCAAGTAAACAGATCTTTGTTTCGCAATCGAGAGGATGTTTGATCCCAGGTGATGTGTAAAGATAAATCTGACACTTGCAGATATCAAGTAGTTACGTGGGCTCTTCTATGGTAAAAGAAAATATCGCAAGACAACCATCACACAATTGACCTTAGATTCATTTACCTTAGACCTTATTTCATTCATCTGGATGGACAATAAACAGAACACAGAGATATGATATTTGAGTATTTCCTTTGCTCGGAGAAAACCGTGTATCATCTACAAAGATTATAATATTTTAAAGAATATAATCATGGGATCTACCTAAAGTACGCAGTAAAAAGTGCTAATGTTTAAACTTTGCGTAACATAACGTTGTATTCCCCGAACAACTTGTAAATTTATTACTGAGAACATTGCAAAGGTCGGGCCGTGACTTGTTTAAATATTAAATGCGCATTTAATATTATGCAAAACAAACTAGACCGGCCATCAGGAAAATTGCCAGATCGATCAACCTGATATCTTATTCTGCTATTTTAATCTAACACCAATACAGCTATAATCTACTTAGGATCAAACAGCATAGTATTTTCATAATATACGTGGGATAATTATTGTAAAATGACTTTTGGAGTTATGATATATGACATACTTAATCCTTCGATCGCGGATTCTTGGAAATCTATTGTTA
This sequence comes from Polyommatus iphigenia, assembly GCA_963422495.1. Classification (NCBI taxonomy): domain Eukaryota; kingdom Metazoa; phylum Arthropoda; class Insecta; order Lepidoptera; family Lycaenidae; genus Polyommatus; species Polyommatus iphigenia. The sequence goes on along the minus strand of OY730185.1, from coordinate 29,534,074 downwards.
TTCTGTTGTTGTCGCGATCATCGGTGATCTTATGGGGCTTGATAGGTTAAGACCAATCCGAAGGCGTTTCAAGTTGGTTTTTTATAATTATATAAAATAAGGGGGCAAACGAGCAAACGGGTCACATTGAAAGCAACTTCCGTCGCCCATTGACACTTGCAACATCAGAAGAGCTGCAGGTGCGTTGCCGGCCTTTTAAGAGGGAATAGGATAATAGGGTAGGGGCGGGTAGTGCAGGGAATAGGGTAGGGGATTGGGCGGACGGTAAACTCACTCACTCGGCGAAACAAACGCAAACGCCGGTTTTCTCTGAGTGGTTTGCTGTTTTGTACTTTTATTATACCGTGATTGTATTGTTAGGTAATCTAATTGACGTATTATATTATTCTTTGTCGAATAAAGATAGCAGAATCGGGTTACTGTTCACATTTATTTTACCTTCGACTAAACCTTAATGCATACATCATAAGGATCACTGTTACTTTAGTGGACTTAAAATAAACGAAAGTTTCTCGAAGATTAACCCTAGTTCGGCCACGGTGTGATGCGATGTGACGTAGTGGGAATGTGACGCGACGTGACGTGACGAGGGTCACGCATTCATCACGGACACGCATCCCATCACTCAGGCTGAAAAATTGCAAGAAACTAAAGTGCAATTACTGGGGCGAAAAGTTTTTGCGACGAGGTAACGAGTCTATTGGGGGTTGATGTTTTAATTACGTGTGTCCATGTTTTTGGGTTCTATTTAATCAGTAATTAAGGGAGATTTCGAAATTAATATAATTAAAGATAATATGTCGATGATGCATAATATTTTGTCAGAAAATTCTTCGTACAAGCAAAACCCAAAACCATCCTACACATAAGTCATGAATACGCTTTTTGCGTCGATATCATCTCTTGTTTATTCAAGTCTACGTTGACAGAATACAAGAAAAAAATAGATCAACTTCCTCACTCAGGAATAGCGCGGTACCACAAGCTAATTCAGGATTCTTTCAGGATGATGATGTTGTTAAAAAAATTTCTCACTTTTTTGCTTAAATACTTTTTAAATTTAGGGTAAAAAGTTATATAAACTTATTTGTAAGCAAAATAATTTGCAATAAATTATGAATTCACAATTTTTTTGTAAGACGTATAGTTTCCGAGATATCACGAAAATAGACCCCCCCCCAAATAAATAGATGTCTTTGCCCCCCCCCTACACGTCCCAAAAATAAAATTGCGTCCTCTAATGAATGCAATATCCGGTTCTTAAATTTTAACATTTCAATGGCCTACTAATTAAAACTTAATTTCTGACATTCCAGATTATCGTCTTCATGTCATTGACGTTCACAAAACAACGAAGTTACATAAAACTAAATTCTTTTTTTATTGAATTCGTCTAAAGTCGGACATTGGGATAAAATAATGAAAATCCAATACACTCGAGTGCTGAATGAGTAAAAGGGCGGCAGAGATTATTGCCGGGCCCTATATAGGTCTTAAGGGATTGTCCTAGATTGTTCTAGAGTCTAGACCGTTCTAGACAAATCACCGCAGTAAATGGTGTGTTGTATTACGCTTTTGATTTTGCTGAGGTTTCGCAATGTGAAAAGCTTGAACAATGTGTTGTTTGTTCTATTATTGTACAAAAATTTTAGTAAATTATCAGGAATGGCATAAAGTCTAATAAAAAAGGCTATGAAGGCTTAAAAAGATACTATTTTTTGGACTCAAAATGTCTTCAAAGCCAATTGTTTAAACGGTTTAAGCGTGAAGAAGTAAAAGACAAGATAATACTCGTATTATACATTTTTCATCCATAAAAATAATATTTAAAATACTTAAATTATAAATGCGAAAATGTGTCTGTCTATCTGTTCTCTTCACGCCCAAATCACTGAACCTGTTTTGCTAAATTTGGTATGGAGATACTTAGAGTCCCAAGAAAAGACATTGGATACTTTTAACCCAGAAAAAAATGGGTTCCTTCGCGATAACCGAAATTTGGCGAAACGAAGTTGCGGGTGTCATCTTGTTTATAATGTTACAAAGTATCTGTATCTTAAAAGTTAAGTAAAAAAAAAATATTTTATTTTTATTCTACCCCTAAAGTTGCTTGCAAAATATTAACAAGCCAAATTATAAAGTTTGAAGCAAACTAAAAGAGATAATTAAAAAAGAACATAAATTTAAAAAACTGAAACTCGTATTTCAACTAAGCTTTCAACTCGAAAGCTTTGGTCCGATAAACTTGGAGTGAGTTAAGCGGATACGCTGTTTGTATGAGCTTGTATGAGCTTTCGTATTTTAGTTTTCGGTATTTTGATATTTAAATACTTGGACATAACGTTTTTGTGATTGTTATATTTTTTTAAAAAAGAGTAACTAATATTGAAGGTTATGAATAATTAACATTATTTGGCCATAAAACATAAAATCTAATATACTTAGTATGTTACATATTGTATATAATTATTATTTCATTAAATTCTAAATGTACGGTCTCTTTAATGTACTTAGTAATAATTGTAAGCTGTATAGTGTATACTGTATAGGTATTTTGTGTAGTGCGTGTCAGGTTATTCAATATACATTCGACATGTTTTTTATTATAAAATGTTACTTTTTGTTGGTAAAAATAGAATGCATACTTACTAAAATTCAGAACTATAGAATTCACATAATCTAAACATATTTTATTTGTGCAGCGCTGCGTTTAATATTTAAATTGAATGCGGCCAGATTTAAATTTCAAATTTGGAATGTTGGTATTTTTTAATTTTCTAACCGGCCAGTACCATTTAGTCCCGCGACGAAAACCTCAACAGTACAAAACCAAAAAAAAGTGAACCGAGCGCTGCAATTTTCTCTGTTAATTATCCAAAGCCACAATCTTTAATCAGCAGTTCTGAGAGGCCATTTCGGCTGACATCACAATATTGCTACTAAGAAGTCATTATTTTAGGTTTATTTAGTGGCAACCTCAATACCACAGTATATAAAACTGGTAGATGAATAAAATATCCAATTATTAGCACTTAACGAGTTCGTAATACAGAAAGTCTTATTATTGGCATATTTAGTATTAAAAAAAAAAAATCTAGGGTGCCAAATAAGCCAATATTAGAATGATTTCCGATAATAGGGTATATTTTGTTCTAATATTTTGTCATATCTTTTACTCGACTTTGAATTCTGCAACCAGTCTTACAAATGCGAAGGAATTTACCGTTTTCAACCAAGCCCTATTTGGGCGCCAATAAAAAAATACCGTAGCGTTGGCAGACGTTCAGAACCTTTCGAGTACAATGCTGATCGAATTGTGTCGCGTCATTTGTTTCGAGCCATTGTTGGTCGATCTACCGCATTAGAAGTTACAAATTGATCAATTACGATGATAGCTTCGACCTGCGATTGCTAAGATTTTATTCAGAAATAGCGCATTCTAGACGCAAAATTTAATGCGTGATAGCGGCTTTACATTATTCCAACCCAGTTATCCAATCCAGCTCTGGATAGCTACTGGAACAATGTAAATGGTTACTGGAATGCAATAAAATGGATCACTGGATTGGAATAATGTATTCTTTCTATAAACGCTATTTATAAATGCGATACTCATAATTATATTATTTTTGTATAAAATATAAGTTATACATTTTTACAAGATATTAGCGAAACACAAAGAATAGGTAATGATTCTATACCTACTGTACTCGGCGAATCATGGCGGTAGCGGTCATTGACTCCCTGTCAAAAACTTGTCATTTTCTATACAAAGCCGCGATTGACAACAACTGACACTTCATTGTCAGGGAGTCAATGACCGCCACCGCCATGTTTCGCCGAGTACAGTATAGTAGTCGGTTATATTATATATATTATTATGCCTAAACAACATAATCAATTTATTTGTGATGAGGTGTCAATAAATTCTCTTTATTACGACCTGCAAACCTTCAAGAAGAGAGTGCATCCCCTCTTAAAATGCCGGCAACGCACCTGCAGCTCTTCTAATGTTGCACGTGGCCATGGGCGACGGCAGTTGCTTTCTGATCTGGTGACCCGTTTGCTCGTTTGCCGCCTTATTTTATAAAAAATCCTACAATGTACCATCGAGGTAATTTATTACTAGGCAGTTGATGGACCTACGTCGTTTGGTCGGCTTATGTCAATTCAATGTGAGCTGTTGTCGGTCGGATGGGTTTGACTTAGGGCGACCAAATTACTTACGTCCGCCATCTGCCTAGAAATCAACTTCTCTGATAGTACATAAAGCCTCGGGTGACATTTAAAACTATATTATTGTGCGTAGTCGAATTATATTTCAACTAAATAATAATATACTTATCGCAATGCTATAAAAATATGCATGAGGACATTCTGATATTTTTTCATTTGATTTTTCTGGTCTAAATGTTTTTTGACGTGATAACGTCTTATAATTCGATATGGGCTGCGCGCCCGAAAAACATGACAGTTCATGCGGCGTTACCTCGCTGACAGCTCTGAGGCGTTCCATTTACACTCTCAAGTCTCTCAACAACCGTAAGGCCCACCTGGGCCGCGCTCTTTGTTTCGATTATATTACGTATTTCGATGACTTAGAGAATACTTTTGTATGAAGAAGTTTGGTTAGTTATGACCTTTGATACATTGACCACACTCTGAATGAAAAATAAGTAAACAATCTGTGAGCTATTAGTATTATTTCGGCTATTCAAAATTGTGCTCTATTTCCTACGTGTCAAGGTATGACTTAATATATGAAGAATAAAGTATTCGTTTATTTCTTCTGAACAAGTCACTAATTATAGTTTCGAAAGTTTATAATTGAGAAACTAATATCACATCGGACTAAATACTATATTATGATGACTTGATAGATAGAAAATTTTACATATATTATAATGTAGTTCACACAAACATAAAATATGGATTATATGTAAGGATATTCATATTACATTAATTTTACAAAGAAAGTAGGCCGGGCGCCATTTTTTTTGCACATTGACCTGCCAACTTTTTTGCATAGATTTTTCCCGGAACTGAGGGTTTAAGGGGCCGGGTACCCTCGAAATTCTCATACATACGTAATTCCAAAATCATTTTCTCATACGAAAATATTTAACATGTTTGAGTTGTTTTTCAGTTTAAAATAGTAATTATCTAGGTTCCTGCACAAAAATTTACTTCAAAATATTTAAATATTAAATTTTTTTTTGTTTTTAATTTTTTTTTTGTAAATTTAGTACTTAATATTTAAACACTAAAAAATAGAGTAAGACACTAAAAATATATATAAATAAATAGTAAATGTACTACAAAATATTTAAATACTAAAAAATATTTTTTAGAGTTTAAATATTTTGTAGTAAATTAACTATTTATTTATATATTTTTTAGTGTTTTATTCTATTTTTCAGTGTTTAAATATTTAGTAGTAAATTTACTAAAAAAAAATCTAAAGCAAAAAAAAAAAATTTGTGTTTAAATATTTTGAAGTAAATTTTGTGCAGGAATCTAGGTAATTACTATTTTAAAATGAAAAACAACTCAAACATGTTAAATATTTTCGTATGAGAAAATGATTTTGGAATTACGTATGTATGAGAAATTCCAAGTGTACCCGGCCTCTTAAGGCTATGACGTTATCACGTTCAACTATCGTCAGTAAACCGACTTTACAGACAACCGATTTTTTTATTCACTGTCTTTTTCTGGCTGAATAAATTAACCCTGTGATACTCTTATATCCCTATTCCCTACGTATCATAATGAACACGTTATGGCAATTATTTTAGCATTCATTTGTTCCAGTAATTACTATGTGGTTTACGATGAAAAGGGTGCGGAGATATCGTGGCTTGTAAAAAATAATCGTATTAGGGTTAAATTAATCACAAGATAATCTGGGGTAAGAAGGACCGGAGGGTTACTTTTCACGCATACGCTGATATAAATGTATAAACATGTTAGAATTATACATTGATACAGTATTTGCCATAGAGTAAAATAAAGTTATACCAGTATTTTATTAATATTATTAAATAAATTTTCATCGATTGACTTTTTTTATATGTAAGTATTTTGTGACAATAGAATTTATTGGTTTGATAGGATATTGACTGGATAAAATATGTTGGATTAAAAGAGTTAGGGCCTGATTCAACACTTCCCGATGAAGTGCCGGATAGGCTATCCACAACTTATTTGACAGATCCTCCATACCTATGTCAAGTTAAGTTGTGGATAGACTACCCGGCACGTCTTATCAGGAAGTGGTGAAACCGGCCCTCTCGTTCCTTTTTACTAAGGGAAATGTTTGGGAGTATAAATGTTTCCACATCTTTAATTGACGCAAAAACTACTAAACGGATTTGAATAAAATTTGATCAGTTAATATTGTAGGCCCTAAATAATTGACCCAAATTCTTTTTATCCCGAAAAAGTTTATAATGTGTAAATTTTGTGTGGCGGAGTCACGAGCAGAAGGTAGTGAATAATAAAATTAATTAAGTATAAAGCAGGTATTTAAACGTGTTTAATTAACGTTTAAGCTAAGTCTGGATCCGCGTTAAAACTCATTTAATTTTAAATCAGGCGCGAGTTAAGACTCCGTGACGAGCTTAACTCCATTTTACTTTGAAATACATAAAGAGCTTTCGTCATATGCTCTCAAATACTTATTTATACTTAAACTAGTTGACCCGGCAAACGTTATTTTGCCATATAAATTATTTCTAGTCTTATATATAAAATTCTCGAGTCAAAATGTTAGATAGCGTACTCCTCCGAAACGGCTTTACTGATTTTAACCAAATTTTATATGCATATTCAGTGGGTCTGAGAATCGGCTACTGGGTATTTTTAAATTGATACAACATACAACTCGAGACTGACGGCGACTATTGTTTACATGCTACGGAATAGCGGTGGACGTTGCCATGGTGACATACTTATTTAGTCACTTCAATAAAATAATATGGGCGAAATACTTTATATGGCAAAGCAACGTTTGCCGGGACAGCTAGTATCAATATAAAAAGTAGATAAAAACCTATTCTCAGGCCTAACAGATGTACATACAAAATGTCATTAAAATCGGTTGAGCCGTTTTAGAGGAGTTTGCGCACAAACACTGATATATGACGTCTGCTACTCCGTTGCGTTAAAATTAATTTTTCAGTACATTTTTCCGAGGTAAAAAGTACTATATTATATCCATTCCTGAGACTCAAAGTGTTTCCATACCTTTCAGCAAAATCGGTTTAATGATTTGGGCGTGAAGAGGCAATACACAGACAGATACTCAATATTTAATATGTAGTCTTGTGACTCGTTCTGTGGTTTGAATCATAGTTATATGGTAATAAAGCGACCCATTACCGTAAGCTAGTCATAACGATGGGGCGCCGCATGTCTCGGTACTAATGACAATATGTTAGCACTTATAGATATTAGCACTATAATTCAAACTATTTCAGTGTTGTTATCTTAGCTTACTAGTATTTTATACTTTTAGGGTAAAAAGTAACTGTAAATTCGAATTGTTAGTAATATTTTGTTATCTGTTCAAAATTATTGATCAATGTTGAGCATGAGTATTCTACAGTACAACAAATAACACACACATCTTATATCTTTAAACGAGAATTCTTGTATATATATATATATATATATATACATATATATATATATATATATGTATATATATATATATATGTATGTATATTTATATATATATATATATATATATATATATATATATATATATATATATATATATATATATATATATATATATATATATATATATATATATATAAATATACATACATATATATATATATATACATATATATATATATATATATATATATATATATATATATATATATATATATATATATATATATATATATATATATATATATACATATATATATATATATATATATATATATATATATATATATATACATATATATATATATATATATATATATATATATATATATATATATATATATATATATATATATATATATATATATATATATATATATATATATATATATATATATATATATATATCTTATATATAAAATTCTCGTGTCACAATGTTCGTTCCCGTACTCCTCCGAAACGGCTTGACCGATTCTCATGAAATTTTGTGAGCATATTGAGTAGGTCTGAGAATCGGCCAACATCTATTTTTCATACCATAAATTATTTATATGGCAAAACAACGTTTGCCGGGTCAGGTAGTATATATATATATATAAAATATATACAAGCTAACACTAATCCATGTTTTGTGTCATATGACTTTTGCATCGTATCAGACAGTAACAAAGATTAGCGTAAGCATAACTTTAGTAATAAGACGTTTAAAGTATCACACGTATTCACGCTAAAAGACAAGATGGACAAACATACTTTGGTTTTCAGAATATAAGTAGTGATCTATAAAGCATTGAAATTCCATCGACTCCATCAAAGCGTTAATAAAGAACATAAACCGACTTTTGTGTGGAGTGAATAAAACTGCAGACGTAATAACTCGGAGGACTCATTCGAAAAATATATCTTTTTTACGACGAGCCAATACTAGTCGGGGACTTAAGCACGTTTTCCGAGGCTTATATGTCGGTTAGCCACTATAAAACCAATAGAACTAGCCACTCAAAAATGGTTAGGATTTTCGAGTGGCTAACCCTCAAATGGTTTTGATGAGAAGGAAAAATAAACATAGCTTTATATAGATTCGTTCATTTCAGAATAAGTTATTAACGTCGGAATATTATTTATTTTGCCGTCTCAAAGGGATATGAAATTAGATTTAAATTAGTTTGCTATTACGTTTGACCTCTTTTTAAATTAAAGTGGGAGGAAAAATGGTTTATTAATGTGGTTCGTTTCCCATACAAAAAAACAATCGACATTAATTAGCTATTTTCATACTACTACTACATAAATTTATATGCACATCTATTTATTTTGCAATACCTTTCCCGCCAAATATATTTAAAATACTTTATTTCACACAGAAGTCACATTTTTATTGATTTTTTATAAAAAGTGAAATTTGTGGCTTATGTCACTTTTTATAAAAAAAATCAATAAAAATGTGACTTCTGTGTGAAATAAAGTATTTTAAATATATTTCGCGGGAATGGTATTGCAAAATAAATAGATGTGCATAAGTATAAATTTATGTAGTAATAGTATGAAATTAATGTCGATTGTTTTTTTGTATGGGAAACGAACCACCTCGTAGAGCGTCTATGAAATGATACGTAGAGGTTCTACGAAGTGCTACGAAGTTGCTGTGAAGTGCTACGCTTGCTACGGGCGTTGCTACACTATAATAATAATTATAACTCTCTAGCAATGGTCGAAATTCGACAAATAAAAAATTAAATTATAAGTTTCAAATTTCAACGCTTTTCCATTGATATTCTATTGTCAAAATATTGACTTTATTATTTTTTTCACATAATTCCTGCGACAGTCTCAGATTAATATAGTCAAAAATGATGACAAACTGGCCGTGTAATAATTGTCTAACAGTATTTAAGTTATGTGGTATTTAAGATTCAATAAAATAACTAAATCTATTTTCAATTTGACAACAGACTTCAACCATAAAAGAGTACAATTCGTGCGTATAGGCTGATCCTAGTGTGTGTGTTGTAGTGTGTGTAATGTTTTATTTGTTAAAAAAATGAATGATAAAAGCATAATTTCAAAATAATATTAGCTTGATGCACTCCTTCACCATAATTATAAACTATAACGTTCCCGCATTTTTCGTCAAAAGGGATCCAAAGTTTTTCGCTCGATAGATAATGGTTGGTGCTATACGGAACGAAAATCAAATTTTCTAATGTTTTAGGTAAATATTGGTTTTTTCGAGTATTGAACATGTCTCACCAGGCACGCAGTATATTATGTTAATGACCATATTGTATTGAAAGAACGAGTTTCTCTAATCATTGACGTCGTAAAGTATTATATTCGTAGACCTAATATGAAACGCACAAAATGAAATATACGAATTTTAAATTATTTAACTGCTACTACATTACGAGGGCTGCTATTTATGTATCCGGAACTGGCCACTTACAAGAACAATATTTAAAAAGTAATTACAACATTTGAAAATAGAACTCTTTGGTTGAAGAATACATTTTGTTTCATGTGACTGTCAATTATTTTTCCATTGTGGCGTCATTTTGAAAATTGCGTGTCTTCATTTGCCATGGATTTAACGCGTGAACATTTTCGTGCAATGATGTACTACGTTTTACGGCGTGGGCTAAATCAACAAAAGTGCTTTATTCAACTCACCGCAACTTTTGGAGATGAAGCACCATCAAAAACCACTGTTTATCACTGGTACAGTGAGTTTAATCGTGGGCGGTCTATGCTCACGGATGAAAATAAAGAAGGTCGCCCAAAAACAGCTGTTGTCCCACAAAATATAGATGCTGTGCGGGAACTAATAATGCGTGATCGTCATGTTACATATCGCGAGATAGAGGCATCCTTAGGCATAAGTATGACGAGCATACATAAGATATTACACGAACATTTGGCTGTAAAAAAAATATGTTCGCGTTGGATTCCGCACAACTTGACAATCGATCAAAAACGGGCTCGTGTCGATTGGTGCAAAAAAATGATAAAAAAATACAACCGTGGCACGTCAAAAGCCGTTTATAATATCTACACAGGTGATGAATCTTGGATCTATGCATATGACCCCGAAACTAAACAATGGTGTGGGTGTTCCAAGATGAGCCGAAACCAACAAAAGTTACTCGTGCAAAAAGTACTTTGAAGCAAAAGGTCGCCTGTTTTTTTGGAATTAATGGACATGTGGCTACAGTGCCATTAGAGAATCGTAAAACGGTTAATTCTGAATGGTATACGACCATTTGTTTATCAGAAGTCTTTGAAGAAATAATAAATGACAACCGACAACGCAGAATCATATTACATCACGACAATGCTAGCTGTCACACCTCAGCTGAAACAACTCAGTTTTTGGAGGGTCAAAAGATCGAATTGACTGGTCATCCGCCGTACAGCCCTGATTTGGCACCTAACGATTTCTTTTTATTTCCATACGCGAAGAACAAATTACGTGGTCAACGTTTTTCGAGCCGCGAAGAGGCTGTTGATGCGTTCAAAATGCACGTTTTGGAGATACCTCAATCAGAATGGAAAAAGTGCTATGAAAATTGGTTCCAGCGTATGCAAAAGTGTGTCGATCATCGCGGCGAATATTTTGAAAAGCAATAAAACCATATTAAATGATATATGTTTGTTTCTTTTTTTAATTCCGGATACATAAATAGCAGCCCTCGTATGTAGTAGTACTGACAGATATTATGATAGTAGTATATTATATTCCGCTTAAAATATTTGTATTCATGTCGCTTGGCATAGTTTCTTTTCTCTTTTCATAACACAAGTAGCAATTCTTAATAAAATAATTATAAGCATATTTAAGAAAAATTGCAGAAATGTTTCAAAAGAAATAGTTGCGGTAACACGCAAATGCTTGTGCAAGTCTTAGAACTATCGGCAAGTGCTGGGAACTTAAGTGCGAGTCTCAAGTTACCTGTTGCTGTCATCAACAAGTAACTTGCTATCTCATATTAAAGTTATATTTTATTTCTGAGAAAAAATACTTTGCCATTTGTCGCCTCAAGAAAAAATAAACATTTATTAAAGTTCACGGCATTTCGATTAGATCGAAATCTGCATTCAAAACTGATGGCGATCAGTTTTGAACGCAGATGATGAGTAAAAGCGTTCGAACTATATCATTGAAAAAAATTGACACCATAATAAGTACATCGGTCAGTATTAATATTGTAGAAATATGAGCTAAAGATTTCGGAACTTAAACGCAATGACGTGTGACTTGACTAGGGAGAAGATCTCAGTACCAAAAGTTTTGTCATGCAACGACATACCTCATAGTCAAGTTTAATTGGTCCCAATAATTGACCATGCTTTTTCATCAACATGCTTATGCCTATTTTTAACCGAATTAAAAAAGGAGGTTATTTCTACGTTTAGTCAAATTGGTCTATCTCAGAGCATGTTGATGTAGAAGCATAATCAAAACCTTACTATTTTATAATACTCGTAGTATTATAAATGCGAAAGTGTGTTTATCTGTTACCTATTTACACCGAAACCACTGTTTTGATTTTGATAATTTAGTATAAAGGATGATTTGAGTGCCGGGAAAGGACATAGGATACTTTATCCCTAAAAATGTACAGTTCCTGCGCGATATATGAATTTCTGCGCAAGGGAGATGCGGGCGTCAACTCGTATTGAATAAAACAGATTTAGTTGAATTGTCATTCAGCCAAATCTGGCCGGTTAAACCGTAAAGGCTAAGTCGTTCCAACAGATTACGAAGTCGAGACACCAGTAGTGCGAAGTTTTCCGAACTCCCAGCGACAAGATAGTGCAATTAGCAAACGGAACTTAATTGTTAATGAACTGAATAATTCGTCGAATACAACTTGGTTTTCACTTTGATGACTGATGTTTACATTTGAACTATTTGTGTTTGAGTACTATTTTTTATTTTTTAATACGCTGAGCTAAAAGGTTAAGGATTTTGGTGTCGATGTTAATATGTTTGTTTCAACACAACGCCTTTTCGAATATCAAGACATTTTGTGCAGTTATATCACCGGTTATTACCTACTAAGTATATCGTACATAAAAAAAGTTAAATGGTTGGAAAATTGTGTATTTTTGGCATGTTTATGTTTGTTATACCTATGAGCCTAAATCCAAGGTCGTTATTTCACCTTGTTTTCATATTTCCAAGCGGTTTTAAAGGATTAATCGTGCATTTTTGGCATATTGATGTTTATTATTCCTTTGAGCTTAAATCAAAGATCGTTATTTCACCTTCTTTTCATATTTCGAAGCTTTTTGAAAGCAATATATACAAAAAACTAGTTTCCAGTGTGTAAACTGTGATACATACGTTTACATAAGGTAACACAAAACGCTTTAGCACTTTGTACTCGTGTATGAATTACAGGTAGAACATAATCCCCAACTGCTCCGTTGAGGGTACAATGGCGATTAAACGGAGGTGAAAACTTTCTGTGGCCTACGTCATAACTCTGTGTTTAACGTGTACAGCTCTGCAAACCTCTTTTACCATCTATGTAATGAGAGCTTTCTTGTTGCGTTATAAATTACAAGTGTCACAAGATAACAGTAGATCTGTAGAAGGATTAACGTAATCCATAGGATTACAATTTTATTATGAAGTAGTTATCCATACTTCCATACTTATGTTATAAATGTGAAAGTGTGTCTGTCTGTTTGTCTGTTACCTCTTCACGCCCAAACCGCTAAACCGATTTCGCTGAAATTTGGCATGGAGAAAGTTTAAGTCCCGGGAAAGGATATAGGATACTTTTTATCACGGAAAAATGTACGGTTCCCGCACGATAAACAAATTTTGGCGCAACGGGGTTGCGGGAGTCGTCCAGTTATAAAATAAAATGTTTTATTTACTAGAAATTATTATACTCATAAGAAACTTGAGCAATTTCATCAACAATGATAAATGTTTCAAACGTTTGAGATTTAAAACTATTTCCAAGTAGGAATTAATATCTCAAGATACCCTTTTTACCTTCAGAGCTGCGCAAAAACGTACAAAGAAACTAAACGTCTCAAAGCTCCAGACTGTCTGAAACAATACTCTGCCAAAGCAAAAACCCTCATGAAACAACGCAGTAGAATTTTAGTCTTGAAGTTTAACGTGTAGGTACCTATACAAAAGTAATAATTAGCCAAGCTAGGAAGATGTATCTAAGGAGTAATAAAAATATCCTGCAAGTAAAAATTAAGCCTCAAGCATTAAAAATTGATTTGGTGTGAAATGCCAGAAGAATAATTACGGTCTCAGTGACTTTGAGTGCGTAATTCTTGCATACGCGTATGCAGTATACACTATAGGTGTATGTACAGTCACAGAATATAATATAATAGTACCCCGGTACAGTATACAAGAGCCCTCAGTGTGCCAGAGAATAAGCCGACACCACCAATTTTTCTTTGATTTCGAATTTCACGACACTCAAAATTGCCATGTCCATACACATATTACTTATAGTCTAACCACTAATCTGCCAAGCTTTGATTAAAATATAATATCTACTCATCTAAGCGGCGTACGATGAGCTTGTATTTTTTGCTCCGTGCTCATTCACGTCATTAAACTCAAAATCGATTAGGTTTATTGTGTTCAAGTTTTTATGACCGGAGAAAGACAAGCTTAATAACGTTAAACTGCTTTTAAAATTTTAAAACCAAGAAATAATTATTGTTTCTTAGGTTCAAGCGAACATAGTTCAAAGTTTTAGGCAAAGGTAAGTATTTATTTTTATTGTATTTCTTTATCAAAACTTTTGACAATGATTGAAAAATTAAACTCTTTGTCTATAAAAAAAATACTTAAAAATAAAAAGTCATTGAAACTGTACCGCGTTTAAAAATCGAACATGAAATCCCGTGGAATATCGGCGACATATTTTAAATGGTTTATGACAGTTAAATTACAGGGCTGCCAACTTTACGATGCTTTCAATATGGCAGCTGGAGTTTCAATCATGTGCCTCATTCCGTTATACGGCGAGCTTCCGTTTTCTGTAAATACTAACAATGGTAAATTGAAACATTTTATGCGTACGTAAATATCAGAAATTGGAGCACGTTTCAATTTGATAATATAAATATAACTTACGATTGCTATGGTTTATTTTTACAACGGTGAAAAAATCACTACGTTAATACTTCAATGAATAATAATTATTATTATTCAATTTTATATCGGAAGAATATATTTTAACATCTTTATCATAGTCACAAGTAATTGTCTATAACACTGTTGTCTGTCTGTTACCTCTTCATGCTTAACCGGTTAAACCAATTTGGATGGAATTTGGTTTAAAAATACTTTCAGATACGGAAAGGACATAAGATAGTTTGATGCGGAAAAATATACGTTTTCCGCATGCTAAATTAAATTCGGTGCAACGAAGTTGCTAGCGTCATATAGTCTTTAATATTTCCTTTCCAAATCACCAATAACGCAAACATCCTTATCAAAAAATTATGGCTCAAGCAAGTACACGCAACTTGTTGCTCATGGCCTGAAAATAGCTTGGGTAAAGTCATTTCCACTTAATTATCCTTTTAATTATGTACTTACTGCTATTATAGGCTTATGAAAATTCAATTGGGTGTTACATTTTGTGCATTTTAATTGCCTTATTAGTTGAATATTTGTTTGCCTAATTGAATTTGTTTATAATTAGTAGAGTTCCTTTTAAAATCCATTCTTTCATCCTAATCCTAATATCTTATATCTTTAAACGAGCAATTCTTGTATATATATAATTGGAATCTCGGAATCGGCTCCAACGATTTTCATGAAATTTAGTATATAGGGGGTTTCGGGGGCGATAAATCGATCTAGCTAGGAATCATTTTTAGAAAATGACATTTTATTCGTGTTTTATCGAATACCAAGCAAAGCTCGGTGAAATAGCTAGTAATATTATAAATGCGACAGTCTGTCTTTCTGTCTGTTACTCTTCACGCTTAAACCACTGAACTCTTTGTGATGAAATTTGCTATAGATTGCTCCATATGCAAATATATACGTATATGCAGAGACGAATATCTCGGGAAAGGACATAGGGTACTTTTTATCGCGGAAAATGTACAGTTCGCGCGTGATAACCGAATTTCGGAGTGGCGAGTCTAGTGCATTCGCATAATATTTTAATGCATTTTGAGTTTCTGAATATACAATGCATGTTGTATACAGTACAAATCAATGCACCAGATGCCCATAATGAGAAAACTCTCGCACCTATCGAAAATTTATCGCATTATAAACCCTACGTCTATAGCACTAAGGAGGTGAAAACATCGGTGTTCTTTAATTCCGTCTGTCCTTTGTATCCGATGTACATAAGCGCAGCGGCGCTGCAACAACATGTTTTATTCAGGACACCAATAGGGATGTGCCGATACCTAAAAGGGGTAACAATGATTTAAGGCGATATTGGCCTAAACTTATATTGATTTTTTATTGATGTTAATTTTTACTTAGTATTAAAGTTAATTTTACCTATAATGCTTAATATACAAGGAAAATATTGTTTAAATATAATTATGTTGTTTTTGTCTTTATTTAGTGAAAATTTTCTAGATGACTTAAACATGAACCAAACATTCTCAAATATTTCCTCACTAATAAATAGCTTATTAATTTTAACAGACACCTATTCGTTTAAACGACGAAGTGAGGCATCAATCATCACATAAAATTCTGTGCCTCGTTATTTTTATATATTTTTACCGTCTAGTTGCGTGAATCAGATACTTACTAATTTCGATTTATTTAGACATCCCTAAGGGCTGGTTTACACGTATTAAGTAGATAAGTAGTTAACTAAATTTTAAAACTAATTTTAAGTTATTTGTTGCATGTAAACACAAAATTTAGTAGCAAGTAGCAAGTTAAAATTTAGTAAAGTACTAAACAAGGAAATTAGAATTTTGACTATTTTCTGTTAAATCTATTGTTTTTTCTTAGAACTATAATATTATTCTGTTAATTTGTTGTGATACTCTTATCTATATTTATTTTAGAAAATGTATTATAATTCTTGTCGTAATTATAGGTTTACTAAAAACAACGTATTTATTAATATCCAGTTTTGGCGCCAGATTTGAAAAATGTTTTTTTTTTCATCTGGTACTTAATATTTATAATCTATGAAGCTTGTAATTTTTTCGTTATCTGTAGCGGATAAAGTAAACTTAATGAAAACAAAACATCTGTGACCTTAACGTCATGCGTCGTTTATGTTTTTGTTAAAATACGACACCCACTTCGGAAGTGTCAAGTGGCCGCCCGCTGTGTACAAATTATAAACAAGTGTTGTTTAAGAAAGTGATATGGTGGCATTGTGAGTCGAAGTATTTATGTTTGATGTGTAACGTATTTTGACAGTGGTATTTCTAGTTTATTAATACATTAATGTAAACACGAAGTTAGGAGAAAATAAAGAATATTTAATATACTTTAAGATTGTAAATGTGAATTAACATTATTCCAATCAGAATCTGGAAAATCTAATTAGAATCCAACTCTTACCACAGAATATATATTACTTGTACCAACAGAATTCCCACTAACGAAACCCGTTTAAAGAATTAACGACTCATGCTACGATACTATAAAGTTCAAATTCCGACCGCGCAGTGCTAGGTGCCTACAATTATATTTGCCTACATCTCCGCTCTCTTTCTATCGCATAACGAGTACCTTTTCTTAAGAAATCAAGGTTTTCGCCTTTTAGAAAACAAAATATTTTTTTAAAATTACTATTGGTATCAATAGCAAACCTTTTTATAGTAATATCAAATTTCAGTAAAACAACCTATATTTTATAGTAGTTCTATATTGGATTATAATATTGCAGGAAACTTTTACAATTTAAACATAGTAACTTGTGTTTATTTCTGTGTAGTTTGTGTGTTTCTTTGTATGAAATTGGTTTATTTGCTATGTTTGTATAGTTTTTATCTACTATTTGTATTTAAATACCTTATTCAAATATAATAGGTACATATTTCATTGGTTTTTTTAATTGTTCATTTTTATAAGATTTATAACGATTTTGTCACAGCGGTTAAATCAGTATCATATTGTATTAAATTCCTCTATGATCAGTATACAGTAGATACGCGACGAAAAATCTTGCGCGTGCGTAACCGCTCGCTTGTGAGTCCCTTATGATTTGCCACCCGCGGGTGGTACTTACAGTTCGATGCCTATACGCGCGAGTGGGACAGGCCTGCTCTTACTGAAAAAAATGACCTGTCAAACCGCGTCTGTCACTTATACCGGGAGATGGTTTGACATTTAGGAAAGATGCAAATTTTGACAGCTGACACGCAAGGGGTAGTTGGCAGGCGGGGCTTGTCACTTGATACATTTCGGGCAGGCACTTCAAATTAAGTTAAAATTTAGTTACTACTTATCTACTTAAACGTGTAAACCAGCCATAAGAGCTTGCTAAGCTTAAGTCAAGGGCTTACGCAGGCGGCAGGACACATGTACTATCCCCAAGGGCTGTCAGATTACAAATGTACTGAAACTATGTAATTCGAATTTTAAATGTTACATCGTGAATACATATTTTGCAAAACTCTGCATTAAAATATTTTTAAAACCTTTTCTTATTATAGTTTCAATATTGCTATACTGTGTTATAGTCTTGATTCAGTGAAATAGGCAGATGGCAGACCTTTTTTTTTTTTAAGCGCAGGGGAAACCCATCATGGGTCCCCCGGGTTGGGTATGTGCCTCAGTAGGCTGAAGCACCCCGGGGGTATGTGAGACTCCTACTCACTAAAACCATCTGCGGTTCGCCTTCAGCCGTATAAAGGAGGGATGTCCCGGATCTAACAAACACGAGACTCCCTCCACGACCGGCCGGTCTACCTCAGGGACCGGACTTCCACCAAAAGTAAGGGAACGCTTAGGCAAACTAAAGCGTTCCCCTCGGCGCCGGGACTGGCTAAGCCGGGGAGGTTCCCATCCTCTCCCGGAGCCCCGTTAGACGAGAGTTAGGAGGTTCGCATAGCGCAGATGGCAGACCTACATTATTGCTTGCTAACATGATTGCCACCTATTAAGCATACAAAATTGACAAACAAAGAATTACAGAAAACATGCTTCTCGACACGTTCGTAATGAACGTATCGAGAAGAAGAAAAGAAGAAGTCCACTAATAAGCCGCATTCATGTCGGCTGGTTAATGGATTTGACAAAACACGACCAAATTACGTAGGCCCATCATCGAAATCACTTTGTCTGATAGCATAGGCTTCCAAAAAATAAATAAATTAGTAATGTATCGTCGGTATGTACGCATGTAAATAATGTTCTATTAAACATTGAAATGACTTATGCACATAATTGGATAGGATTACATACGCAATCAACAGACTAATGATTAATTCACATATTTACTGACCAAATATGGCCACGGATTTCAGTTGATGATGTTAACTATGTTAACTATGTATCACATGACAAATATGGATTAATACTTATTTGGTTTTAATTACTCATGTTGTTGTATGAATCTCTATGGAATTTACGGTTCGGAAGAGCTTAATGCAAGAACATTATGTTTTTGAATTATTTGCACCTTGCTAATTATGCTGCAGAAGCGAGCTGTTCGGGCAATCTACAAGCTGGCCCGTAATACTTCACTTAGAGAAAAATTTAAGGAAACTGGAATCCTAACTGTTGCTTCTCAATATGTCCTATCAAATATATTATATGTTAAAAAGAATATATATGAATTCAAGAAAAAATGTGATACCCATGGGAGAAATACTCGTAATAAACATAAGCTTGACATTCCGGTGACTAGACTTACTAAAGTCAAAAACTCTTTTAAAGGTCAATGTATACGCCTTTATAATAAGATCCCAGAAAACGTTCAAAATCTCTCAATTAATAAATTCAAAAAAGTTGTTAAAGAACGTTTGTGTACAAAAGCGTACTATAAAGTTACTGATTTCATGAATGATAGTACACCATGGGAATAAGGTCGCCCCCTGCAGAGCTGTTTCTGTATAATATACAGTATGGTACACTCGTATTTTATTTAGTCATAATGACACTGTAGTTTTATATACTTTTTGTAATTTTCCATCTTTTTAATTAAAAGATGGCTCCGTGCGAGTTTCTTACGCCGGTTCTTCTCGACGGGGTAGTTCCCGAACCGGTGGTAGGCACCAGTGTAGACCCGACGTTCAGAGAATATTTGAAAAAATGTATTCTGAATAAAAAAATTTGAGTTTGAGTTTGAGTTTGATATTAAAGCTATTATTCAAGGTTTGCTGACGTTGTCTGTTGTGAGTTGTGAGTGGTGGATTTTGATGCATTCAATTATTGAATATGCCAAACGAAAGTTGAATAAAAAGAAGATGACGAAAATTGAAGATGAAATTGCATAAAATAAAGCTATTATGCCCTAGGCGAAGACAAGTAAATCTTCAAGTCTGTGTAATTTTTTTTGTAAGTTGTTAGGTATAATCACAAACTTACTGAAGTTTGTTATATCTAGATTCTAGCTTTATGCGTTTCTTTTCCGTTTCTTATCAAACATCAAAATATTATCATCTATTTTCATAAACGACAAACATAATAAATTGATTTGTTTGGTTCGACATTAATTCATGTAATGCCCGTTTTCACCAACATCACCTAAAATTTAGGTGTTCCTTAAGCCAATATAAGGAGCACCTAACGTCAGTTTTGTTTAATTTTTGTAATTAAATAGAAAAAGATATAGTAATAAAACCTTTAACCACTTTTGTACTTTTCTGTACAAATTCGTGAAGCCAAAACAACAAAGTTTTTTATCAAAGAGATGTTACGAATATACCGCAAAAACTTCCTTCTCTATGTCCGAATTTTCCCGGAAATTAAAAATGTGGAGTTGGCAATTTGAAAAACACTAAACAAAGCCTTAGTTTGAAACGTTTTAGCGCGTTTGTTGCACGTTTACCGTTTAAAATATTTCCTGTAGTATGTTCAAATATGGTTAACTTTAGTTACTAGAAATCTTAAGGAGAGGACTCCACGTTAGGCTATAATAATAATAACTGTCACACCAGTTTCGGTGACGGTGGCCCGTTTCATTGAAACCAGACCAGTTACAGAGGAGTAATTTTATGCCCAAGTGTGTGCACAAGAGCACTCTCTATTCTTTTTTCTCTCATAACCCAGTGGGACGGAAGATCGACACGACTGGCGAGAGATCAGGCGCAGGACCGACTTTTTACATGCCCATCCGACGCATGGATCATCTTACTTGTCAGACAATCAGGTGATCAGCCTGCATTGTCCTGACCAAACTTGGAAATAACATTTTTCTAACGCGGGAATCGAACCCACGACCTCCGAGTCAAGAGCCATGCTGTAAACCACTGGACCACGGAGGCGTATTAGTAATTTATGGACAATCGACGTCAAATATGAGTAAAGACTGAAGATGAATATACAACACTATACGTAACTTGTAATCGCTTATATTGGTCATTCGCCAACGTGAAAAAGCTGCATAAACCACGACGTGATAAGCATAAAATTTTATATTCAAGTATAGTTTTAATTCTAGCAACATAACGGTTTGATTAACAATGTTAAAAGAATAATAACAATATTATTATATTATAATTAATATTATACATAATATACAAATAAAGAATTCCAACGGAAAATTAGCATACAATAATAATAAAAGTTTAACAAAGCTACTATCATAGAGGCCTAAAAAAACTCAGCTGTATTTTATACCGAAATACAAAGGAAGAAAGATAGCTCTAGAGGGGATTTAATTAATATTTATAAAGAGGACTTGCGGTTCAAATATTTTAGGTTTTTGCTAAGGTCATAATAATTAAAATGACAAATGTATTTAAATAATTATTATTCATATATCTATATATATAAAAATGGATTTTCAATTGTGTTAGTAACGCTATAACTCGATAACGGCTGGACCGATTTGGCTTATTTTAGTCTTAAAATGATCGTGGAAGTCCAGAAAAGGTTTATAAGTGACACGAAGTTCACCGATGACCGAGACATCTAGTAATATATATATTACCTTATCAAAGTAAAAGAAATGAAATTATCATGATTATTTTTAAACGACTACACAATAAAAAATATGTTTTATTAAGATCCCTCTTTACCTGACGATGCTAGTTTACGATGATTGTCGATGGTTGCGATGTTCTCATATCATGTCTATTGTATAATTCCTTCTACATGTTCGTAATTGCTTGTATTGGTCCTTGAAAGGTCAACGTGGTCTTTGTCACATTAACAAGAAATACAAATGAAACCGTGACAGTTTGTCTGTCTGTTATTCTTTTCGCTTTGCCTGATTTGGTATGGAGATACAGGTCCCGGTATTAAATTGTAGTTTTTAAGACCGGGCTGATAAAAATATCAAAACACGCTAGCCCCGCCTACACACCCCGCTATCCTCCAATCGTGAAACAATGATTCCATGAATCGTGCTCGCATGAATTGTACCTACTTTGAGCCGCAGCTAGTAGTGAACAATACCGCGTAACAAGGGTTCCCGCATTATAGCACGAAAGTAAAGGTCGTAAGTCCCAAAACAGTTTTTTGATGATTACCTAAAAACTAAATACAATACTAATATTTCCTTTAGCTATGATTTTACAAAGTGTATGATTGTAGATATTGCAAGTTATTTAATAATAGTGACTGAATAAGTAAAACAGATATTTGTTGAAAAGCCCAGAAATATTCATAATTTCGAAAAATAAAACTATCGAGTCAAAATAAGTGAATCGTGTTTTCTGTTAGGCTAGTATCAGACAAATATACAATGATTAAATAAATCTCAATTTCATTTAAGTCAATAGTCTTCCGGGATCGTAATACTTATTAGAAAACACAGCAAAATTTGACAGCTTGCTCTTAAGGCCGTGTGTACAAACCCCGCACAACAACAGTTGCTAGCAAATACTACATACTATGTAACAATACAATCGCTTTGCAGTACATAAAGTATAGTATACTACACTTTATATACTACAATGTTGAGTATCAAAAACTCCTATCGGGGGTCGTGCATGGATTGAATATAAATCTGCCTCCGATTTCCAATACCTGTTATATTGATGCAGTGTTTAAACAGCGCCGGAGAATCTATCTGATTTTCCAGAAAATCGGATTTTTAGGCTAGGTTAGGTTAGAAAAAAAGCCTAGTCTTCCTCTACTATAAGAACATGTTATCGATAAAACAAGTACTAGAATGTGTGTGCTGCGGGCCTAATATCAATACATACCTCAATCGTGGGAAATCCAGACACAATTTAGCTATTCAATTGTTATCGCGGCCTGATCAGGCCGCTTGGGAGTTGAAGCGTTAAATTAATATTAATCGAATATTTTTTAATGTTTAATGTAAAAAGTAGTTGTGGCTAGAGGCTAGAGAATATCAAAGATACACACACTTCGTTAACATAACCCACCTGGCACAATAGGTAAAAAATGTAAAAAGTATTAATTTTATGATAAAAAATTCATGAAAACAGATTCATTATAAATTGACGACGGAATCTTTTCTTTTAAAGCCATCATCATCTCATCAAGATTAAGGACGAAACTTTTGGAATGAAATACAAAGGTTTATAGTCAAGGAGCCGAGGTCTTTTGGCTTAAAAGTTTTGTACCTGTGGGACGTACGTACCCTTACAGTGGAAGTACGTAGAATAACTGCCATACTTGCATAACTCCAGTTTAGTGGTCAAAGTTAAGGATATCGGGTAACTTTACTTTCAACTTGTTACAAAATATAATATCATACTATTTCTATACAATATAAATATTAAACTGCTAAATAGAGTTTGTTTGTACAAACACGCTCACCAAATACTGGACCAATTTTTATGTAATTTGGGGATGGACAAAGGCTACTTTTTAGCGGGAAAATGTGGGGTTTCCAAGGAATCCCTCGTATACACGCGTAATATCAGGAATAGTGTGGTATGGTATATAATAAATATAGATAATTTATAATGGTCCAATGTATACAGGTCCAAGGTGTAACAAAATTTAGTGATAATACATTAGGGTGTGTAACTGTGTAAGTGTTCCTTGTAGAGATTTCACTGTGAAAGTTGCAGTGCTGAAAGACCAAATTTTTTTCACTTCTGAATTGGCAAGTGGCCCAGCGTCATGTCGAGTTTCCCCATATAAAAGTAAAAAAAATGTCTTTTAGCACTGCTACTTTCACAGTGAACTCTCTACAAGGAACATGTACACACCCTAAAGTATTATGACTTAGTTTTGTTACTACCCTTTATTATTATTATTACGATGGCTTTGATGTGTGCCTGGTTGCAACTTATAACGCCGCGCGCCTGTAGCAGTTAGAGAATCAGGGAGTTAGCTAAGTTCTTAGACAAACACATTGCTTTCAAGTAACATAAAGTTAACAAAAACGGTACTATAGTATCGTAGTATATCAATATTAATTTTATGATATTGATATAACATAAGGTCTCATTTTGCTAATAATAATAACTATTTTAATATGTTGTCAGGGCCATTAAAAACTTTGATTTAAACTGTACTGTGCTACAGAAGTAGCAATGTATTCTTCATAGGTCCTTAAGAAGCTTTTGACTGTTACTTTGGCCTATACGTTCAATAGATATTAGATACGTTTATTAATTTCATTATAAGCTAAAATAGAAGATATATATAAAGTAGAGATGTGCCGACTAGTCGCCGACTAGTCGGTAAAGCCGACTATCCGGCCACTTTTGTAGTCGGCGACTAGTCGGCGAATAGCTAAAAGCGCCGACTAATCGGCTTTTTACTTTTTTGCTATTATTGAAATTACATTAAAGAAAAAGCTTGATCATTATTTATAAAGTGTTCAATATCACACTCAATCAATATTACACATTTTAAAATTAATAATTAAATGAAGTGTTTCTGAAATTACGTCTTGCTAGTACAGAAATTATTTTTGTAAATATAATTTTAACAAGAAATTAAATATGTACTAACATATTATTCAATCGAGATTTCATGTCCATGAAATATTTAATGAAAACCATCAACTGTATCATAGAAACAAAGTAAAATAACGTACTCGAATTATACACGTCTGCAGTTAAGTTGAACGCGAAACAGCAGTAAAAAGCGTTGCGGAAACTTCTGAAACCATGATCGGCTTGCCGACTAGTCGGCCGATTAGTCGGCTTCTTAGCAGCCGACTAATCGGCTAGTCGGCCAAAGTCATGATCGGCACATCTCTAATATAAAGCCTTCTTCAATAAGGCCCCAGAAGGACGGCAATTTGTGTTAATAGGCCATTACCCTTGCGATGGCCAAAATATTATAGCGGCTTCCTCAATTTCGTAAGTAGAGATGTGCCGACTAGTCGCCAATTACTAGTCGGTAAAGCCGACTATCCGGCCACTTTTGTAGTCGGCGACTAGTCGGCGAATAGTCGGCAAAAAGCGCCGACTATCCGGCTTTTTATTATTTTATTATTATTTAAATTACATTTAAGAAAAACGTTCGATTATTTTGAAATTAAATGAATTGTTTCTGAAATCACTTGCTGGTGAAGAAATATCTTCTTCAATAAACATACTATTTTGTAATTAAAATATTTTATTCATATTTAAATAAAAGACTTGGATTTGGTATTTACTAATTAGGTTATTATTAAAACAAGATTGCATGTTGCACATGATACACTAAAAATATATCCTGAAAACCATCAACTGTAACATGACTGAAACAAAACACGATCCGACACGTTCGCAGGCGGTCTATGCGACTAACCCGCGAATCAGCAGTAAACGAAGCGTTACGGAAACGTCCGAAACTTTGATCGGCTTGGCCGACTAGTCGGCCGATTAGTCGGCTTCCTTGCAACCGACTAATCGGCTAGTCGGCCAAAGTCATGATCGGAACATCTCTAATCGTAAGTATGCGGAGAGAGCAATAAAATGATATCCATGATAGTACTAATATTTTAAATATGAAAGTGTTACCTCTTCATGATAAATGTCTGAGTTGATTTATTAATCAACTAGCTGTCCCGGCAAACGCTGTTTTGCCATTTAAAGTATTTCTACTTCATCAGTTGATACAAAATCTAACCCCCTCTTTGGTCCCCTTACAGGGGTGAGGGGGGTGATTTTTATACACCAGATGTTGAGTTAGAAGAAGGCAAATATATCTGCGAAAACCGTATGCAAATCGGATCAGTAGTTTTCGTGTTAAAGCAAAAGTCTTATACAAAATCTGACCCCCCCTTTCGTCCCTTTAGAGGGGTGGGGGGATTTTTTTTATACACCAGATGTTAAGTTGGAAGAAGACAAATATATCTGCGAAAACCGCATTCAAGTCGGATCAGTAGTTTTCGTGTGATAGTGGAACAAACATACAGACAGACAGACAGACAGACAAAAAACTGACCACATTTTTGGCTTCTATAACGATGTAGTGACACCCTCCACTTATTATTTTTTGAATATCTTTAATGTACAGAATCTTCATTTCTACAGTTTTATTATATGTATATGTTACTGTAAAAGCTCGAACTGCAGTAAATCCTAAGATTTTCTAGTAAAACCTAAGATCTACCAATCCCTAATGGTAAATTTCCGAAAAGGTTTGCGATACGAACTTTTACCACCATAAAGTTGGTAAATCTTAGGATTTACAGTAATGGCATGGTATATGTTGAAAAAAAAACGGCCAAGTGAGAGTCGGACTCGCGCACGAAGGGTTCCGTACTGTTATAGAGCAAAGACATTAAATCTTTATTTTATTTTAAGATTATTATAAATTATTAAAGTGATATTATTCGTGGGAGAGCCATGCTTCGGCACGAATGGGCCGGCTTGATCAGAGAAATACCACGGACTCACAGAAAACCGGCGTGTGTTGCACACACAGTTGCGCTGTGTTTCGCCGAGTGAGTGAGTTTACCGGAGGCCCAATCCCCCTACCCTATTCCCTTCTCTACCCTCCCCTACCCCTATTACCCTATTTCCTTTTAAAGGCCAACAGACCTGCAGCTCTTCTGAAGTTGCGAGTGTCCATGGGCACCGGAAGTTGCTTTCCATCAAGTGAAATATTTTGTTTTTGGTACATACCTTACCTATTAATCTATACTTATAAAATTACATGTCCTGACTGACTGACTGACTGACTGACTGACTGACTGACTGATTCATCATCGCTGAGCAAAAACTGTTAAAGTTACAGCCACGAAATTTGGTGAGTAGGGTTGTTTTATTAAGTAGACACCCACTAAGGAAGGAATTTTGAAAATTTTTCCCCGAAGGGTGTGAAATAGGGGTTGAAAGTTTGAATGAAAGTCCGTCATTTCTTGAGTTAGAAACATGAAACTTTATTTTTGGATTACTGATTAAAAATAAATGGATACGTATTTAAGCGTTTTTGGAAATTCTATCCCCAAAGGGGTGAAATTGTGGTTGAAAGTTTGAATGAAAGTCCGTTATTTCTTAAGTTAGAAACTTGAAATTTTATGTTTGGGCTACTGATTAAAAATGATTGGATACGTGTTTAAGCGTTTTTGGAAATTCTACCCCCAAGGGGGTGAAATAGGGGTTGAAAGTTTAAATGAAAGTCCGTCATTTCTTAAGTTAGAAACATGAAAGTTTATTTTTGGACTGCTGATTAAAAATGAATGGATAAGTATTTAAGCGTTTTTTTGGAAATTCTACCCCCAAGGGGGTGAAATTGGGGTTGAAAGTTTCAATGAAAGTCCATCATTTCTTGAGTTAGAAACATGAAAGTTTATTGACATTTGCGTTTGACGTTTGCTTAAATAGGGTCCCGTTTTTACCCTTTGTATAAGGAACCACAAAAAGGGGAAAACTATCCATCTTTATTATTATACTATGTTAACGCGGACGAAGTCGCGGGCAACAGCTAGTTAATCATATATTTTGATTGCCTTTTTACTTTTTTTTAAACCAAATATAAGAATACTGATTGAATTATAGTAGCTTAGGTAAGCATTATGTTAACCATAATTATGTACCTACCTGTTTTGTCTTATAGTTTATTAAGGTAAATAATTAAGAATTACTCATTGTTTTATTCCTAAAACCAACATTTACCAGTTGACAGTAGTAAAACCTAGCATATACCGAATTTTAATGGTAAATGTTCGAAAAAATCGTCCTATTATTAGAAATACTTACATTTACCAACTCGTGTCGGTAAATCCTAAAATTGACACTTAAATCTTAAAATTTACCGAAGTTCAAAGTTTTACAGTAACATATAGACTAGCTGACCCGGCAAACGTTGTTTTGCCATATAAATTATTTCTAGTATCAATATAAAAAATAGTTAAAAACCTATTTTCAGGCTTAACGAATGTACATACAACATTTCATTAAAAACACAAACGCACAAACACTGTGACACGAGAATTTTATATATTATTAGATATGGTTAATATAACAATTATTATATAATAAAATTTAAAACGTGAGTCATCAAGTAGTCAATTATTTCATGAAATTTAATCGGATAACAGTTCGCAGTGAGCTCCGAGCTTGATTTGAACGGAGGGTCAATGACCGATTCGAATGATCGGATAAATGAAAAGTCGAATGAACGATTTGCTCCAATGTGGAATTTTAAAGCTTTATTTCCCTTAATTCCTTTTGAAAATACAATAAAAATGTAGGCAGATTATTTAAGCAATTAATGGCCTAAGAGAACTTTAAATCAAACTAATAGACATACTCTAAAATTAAAAGGTTTTGCCTATGGCAGCATCCCGCTAAAACCATACTCATTCGATATTAAAAAGTAGTATTTGTTTTTTAAATACCATTCTAAATTTGAGCAAAATCTACAAAATTTACGCGCCCTTACTATCCATACTTAAAATGTTCGAAATTGTGTCTGTCTGTAACCTCTTCACGCTTAAATAGCTGAACCAATTTAGCTGAAATTTGGTACGGCAATAATTTGTAAAGTGTGTCAAAAGGACATAATATGATACTTTTCATTCTGGAAAAATGTACAGTTCCCGCATGATTAACGAATTTTGGCGCAATCGAGTTACGGGCGTCAATTATACTTAGTATTAATATAATAAATAATTTGAAGTGACAATTCGTTTCTCTTGTTTTCTTGTTTTAATTTCAACAAGTAATCTACCTACCTAACGTTATGTAGGATAGGATAGGTAGATAGGACACAATAATGTCTAAGAGATTTTACTGTACCAGTTTTAATGGCACTCCGACACGAGTCGTATAAAGTTTATGCTTCAATATTCCGAGATAGTGCTGGGCTATATTTATTCAATTTTACGCGGCGTAACGATGCTTACGCTCTGTGAAGTAATAAAACTGTGATAAGAGGTGAGCCGTATCCGAAATTACGTCCACCGTATGTTTACAGCCTTTTGGCAGTACCTTCTACACCGGTTTCTATGACGGTGGCCGGTTTCATTGCAATCGAGCCAGCAGGACTGATTGTATACAATCAGTCCTGCGTACACACTTGGGTTAACAATAGTGCCCTAGTGTGTACGCAATGCACAATATCACCTTCTCTTACTTTACTCTCGTGATGCAGTAGGATAGATAACCGACACGACTGGCGAGAGATCAGACGCAGGACCGACTTTTTACATCGCTTCACATTCTACAGCCCATCCGACGCATGGATCATCTTACTAGTCAGACAACCAGGTGATCAGTCTATATTGGATTCACCATGTCTACATCATATATAGTCTCTAAATGTAGAGGTTTTTTAGATAAATCAGGATACATCAATTTCCGAGATTTTGACTAGCCCCGTACCAATTTTCGATCAAATCTGAAAAGAAGCTTATGTGATTGAACGTAATAAACAATCTCAAGCCCTAATATACTTCTGGTTTGATCTACGGTCCTAATTCCTATGTGTGTACTTCGATACGAATGAAATAGTTACTTATTTTCTTTGATGACATACAAACTTCCATACTAATATCTATACATATAATAAAATCGTAGGAAAGTCAATTCTGTACCTACAGTGAATACTTTTGAAAAATAATACTTGGGACGTGACCTACTATGCTAACGCGGACAAAGTCGTGTTAGCATAGTATAGTAGTAATAGTAGTTAAATATAAAGTGTGTCTGTGTCTTTATACGTTTAAATCGTTTAATTTGTTTAAAAAAAGACGGGTTGCACTCCGGGAGTGCCGGCAGAAGTGAAAACTTGATTATTAACGTTGTGCATTTTTTTAACCCATTTTTTATGAAAATCGATTATTAAAAAATCGATTTTTTTAATTAATCGAAACTCTTACAATCGATTAAATTTTTAACCCATAATTTATGAAAATCGATTTTTAAAAACTCGATTTTTTTAATTAATCGAAACCCTTACAATCAATCCGAGTTCGAGTTCGAGTTCGAGTTCGACACAAAATACTACTCTCCAACCGTCTTACGGTTTTTCCAAGGTTTTTCGATCAGCACGAGAATCTGACGCGAGTTTCACAGTTTTTACCCATCCCACAAAAGTGCTCAACGCCGCTAAAGAAGTTTTCATTTCAAAAATTGGCATAAATAATATCCATTTAATTAAGTTTTTTCGTAAAGAAACTCGACTGAATCCTGGGAAAAGATAAATATAGTTACTATAGCGACCAGTACGGTAAGTAGGTATCTAAGCACACTATGCCGAATTTCCGCGGCGGAAATTCCGCATGATTACGTCAGCAATGTCAACCGCATACGCGAATAAATACGCGACGGAATTTCGGCATGGTGTGTCATCGGTACTTTAAAAAACATTGCAAGAGGAATCGAGCCGAACTTCCGCCGCGGAAATTCGGCATAGTGTGTTTAGACACTTACTCTGCGGTAACGAATTTCTGCGCAAACAAATTTGCCCGCAACTTCTAGTGAAGTAGCAAATTGTTATTAAAAAGGACATAAAGTGAAATGCTTTATTTTATTGCACAGAAACGTAAAACTAAAAGCCGGGAGTAGTATACGTTTCAAAATAAATGAACGTATGAGTTCTTTATTCTAGTTCTAGCAAATTGAGTGGATCTTCTAACGGAAACGACGTTATTTCCTCAAAGTTTAGATTTTAATTTGAATATCCATACTATTATTGTAAAAACACGCCCAAACCGCTGAACCGATTTTGCTGAAGGTATGGAGATACATTCAGTTTCGGGAAAGGACATAGGATACTTTTTATTCCAGAAAAATGTACGGTTCCCGCACGATAAACGAATTTTGGTGTATAAAAACAATAACAAAAACATGCCACAAAAATCAACATTGTCGTTGAAGTTTGAATTACTTTTCTATAAACCTTCAGGGAGGAATTATGTTGGGGAATAGAAATAAATGTTGGGCATAAAATACGTGGGGAGGAAATGGGGAAAGGGCGTAATGCGCCCGTGGAGGGAGTTTAGGGCAACCGAATGTTTATGCTTCATGGGGCCATTACATTTGTTCTCCATACTGACCTTGACCTAGAGAATTCTCGACCATTCTAATTCACTATGTATTGTTTGGCTTTGTTATTCGTTACATATTAGGTCTGGCAATATTAATTAACCTTCTGGATATAAAATAATATATAAACTATTGTTTATTATTTTATATAGCTTATTGCTTATAAGTTATAAATTATATAATTTCTCTCTGGTGCATTTGCCTGGTGGTGGACTATGTGGCACATTCTTACAGAGCCAGAACATGTTTAAATCTATACATATAATAAAACTGTAGAAATGACGATTCTGTACATTAAAGAAATTCAAAAAATAATAAGCGGAGGCTGTCACTACATCGCTATACAAGCCAAAAATGTGGTCAGTTTTTTTGTCTGTCTGTCTGTCTGTCTGTCTGTCTGTCTGTCTGTCTGTCTGTCTGTCTGTCTGTCTGTCTGTCTGTCTGTCTGTCTGTCTGTCTGTCTGTCTGTCTGTCTGTCTGTCTGTCTGTCTGTCTGTCTGTCTGTCTGTCTGTCTGTCTGTCTGTCTGTCTGTCTGTCTGTCTGTCTGTCTGTCTGTCTGTCTGTCTGTCTGTCTGTCTGTCTGTCTGTCTGTCTGTCTGTCTGTCTGTCTGTCTGTCTGTCTGTCTGTCTGTCTGTCTGTCTGTCTGTCTGTCTGTCTGTATGTTTGTTCCACTATCACACGAAAACTACTGATCCGATTTGAATGCGGTTTTCGCAGATATATTTGTCTTCTTCCAACTTAACATCTGGTGTATAAAAAAAATTCCCCCACCTCTCTAAAGGGACGAAAGAGGGGGTCAGATTTTGTATAAGACTTTTGCTTTAACACGAAAACTACTGATCAGATTTGCATACGGTTGTCGCAGATATATTTGCCTTCTCCCAACTCAACATCTGGTGTATAAAAATCACCCCCCCCTCCCACCAAAGAGAGGGTCAGATTTTGTATTATGTAAACTTTTTTCTTTAATGGACTTACTTTATATTATTAACTGTTTTTCCAACTTAACATCTGGTGTTACATAATATTTTTCCCCCCACCCCTCTTAGGGGACAAAAGAGGGGGTAAGATTTTGTATGCTGATGAAGTAGAAATACTTTAAATGGCAAAACAACGTTTGCCGGGACAGCTAGTTAATAATTAAAGTGGTGAATGGCCCTATGTCCCACCAAAGACATGGACTGATGAAGAATTACGTATCCTACCAGACTCTGAAGGCCCCTTGAAAAATTTACAAGCTAATAATTAATAAAAATAATGAAAGTTGATGTAATGTAATGTAGTATTAAATATGATGATTTCTCTCTAGAAAAATCATCTCAGTTCGGGTTGGTAAACTAATATGTATTCTGTGGTTCGGGCTAGTTCCCGAATCGGTGGTAGGCATCGTAGTTTCGATGTTCGTTTTCCGACGTTCAAAAAGTGTATTTATAATACCTATTTTGAATAAGAAGATTATTAATATTATTTTTTTAATAAAATTTTATATTTTATTTAATATTTAATTATATTTAATATTTAAATATATTTAATATTAAAATGTAATATTTTATTTTAATAAATTTTATTTTGTTTTTGACGGACATTACTTTAAATGTAAAAAAAAAAAATTTATACCTTAACGTCTTAACGCAAGCAGTAGATCAGAAGGTCTTCTTTATATTTTTTTTTTCATAAATACTTAATCCTAATTTTGGAATATCCTTATTCCTTACCTCTTTATAAATAATTATTATCATCAAATACTTGGAAATACGCAATAATAATTTCCAAGTGCCGTTCCAATTTTAAATCAACTTTGTCACAAATATTAGAAACGTGGCAAGATTCATCATTTATTATCCAAACTCTCTCGATACTCAATGTATTTAATCTTCTCAATCCACCAAAGTTCTATTTCCGTACATTTCAATTTGTTTCGTGCAAGCCGAACGAGTATGGCGGGATTTTTTTCACGAATGCTATTTTTCAGCACCTTTCAACTTTTAACTAACCGACTTAAGACTGAGTTTCTAAACCTCAAACATACCTACTTGTTTGTATTTTTAAGAATTTTGTTCACCTCAAATTGCACGTAATATCTAACATAGTGTTTGAGAAAAAAAAAAGTAAAATAAATTAAAAAGTTATTTCGACATCGATTCACACAAACATGCAGGTCAAACCTTTATAAAGTTGGTTAAAATCCTACTGAGTAATTTATATTCCTAGTTCCAACATTAATAGAAGGATACTCATGAAGTTTAAAAATACTTTCGCAATTATATACTGTGGAAATAACTTGAGGAATTTTCGTAGCTTATTTGCCTTGTGTAGCTGCAACAGCTCTCTACAGCTAAAATAGGTAACTCGGGCAAAACAAGAGAACGAGGCATTGCAGTTTTAAGTAGCTATGCGACTACTAAGTCTATTTGTGACTAAATTTCTAGCAACATAGAAAAGTAAATATTTTTTGAGTGAAATATGCATTCAAAAAAATCGATAAAGTGATATTTTATTGAAGGTTGGCCGGATACACCAAGTGTGTATTCGTTTTCCGAATTGGAATTACAATTCTGGAATTTCGATTTGGAACTTTACTTCACGAGCGAACGCGCCGGCTTGTATTCGAAACGCACGGTCTGCAGGATTTGTTCCGTTTGGAAAAAAGCGAATGTGTGAGTCAGTTAATATATACTCTACATGCATCTAAGTATATCTATATACATATTATAAAACAAAGTCACTTTTTTTCCTCATGTCCCTTTGTTCCCTTTAATCTTTAAAACTACGCAACGGATTTTGATGATTCTTTCAGTGTTAGATAGCCCATTTATCGAGGAAGGCTATAGGCTATGTTTTATCACGCTAAGACCAGTAGGAGCGAAGAAATAGAGGAAAATGTGGAAAAAACGGGGGAAATTATTTGAAAGGGCTAACTTGAACGCGCTAATCTCAGGAACTACTGGTCCGATTTGAAAAATTATTTCAGTGTTAGATAGCCCATTTATTTAGGAAGGCTATAGGCTATATTTTATCACGCTAAGGTAATAGGAGAATGTGGAAAAAACGGGGGAAATTATTTGAATGGGCTTATCTCGCGAACTACTGGAGCAATTTTTATTATGTTATTTGGCACAGATAAGAAGTAGACCACGCGAAGGATCATAGGCTATCCATTTTTATAATTTTTTCAGTGGCTATATATTTTATACCCGTGCGACGCCGGGGCGGGTCGCTAGTTGGTAATATGTCCGAAACGGAACACGCGTGTAGGCGGCTAGTCTTAAACGAGCATTTCTTTTTAAGAATTTCGGAAACATTAAGCATTTCCATGACGTGATCGGTGATACGCATGGAGTTTGAGGGAAAAAATCGATTGTGCTAAGTACCTATAGTATTTAGGTCTTAAGCTAGTTCCTATAAGACCTAAACATAAACAATCACTTGGCTACTTAAAGTGCTTAAAGTGAAGCCGCA
Organism: Polyommatus iphigenia; assembly: GCA_963422495.1. NCBI lineage: Eukaryota > Metazoa > Arthropoda > Insecta > Lepidoptera > Lycaenidae > Polyommatus > Polyommatus iphigenia. Next base: position 29,499,416 of record OY730185.1, on the reverse strand, counting down.
GAGTTTGGTTTAGCTGGTCGGGCAACTTCGAGCAGTGATGAGTTGAGAATTCAGCCCGGGACTAACTTTAATTACTGTTCCACTAGGTAGTAGGTGAGTATCGTTTGTTTCTAGAAGCTTCTAGGCTATAGAAGGGCTGGTATCGATACGGAAGTTTTTTACGATGCAGGAAAGTCAGAAAAGTGTACACTTTTCTGACTTTGCGTAATTCTAAAAAAATATGAAGTCGGTGTAGCTAAGCAAGCATGAAACAGACATACTTTGGAATTAATAATATTATTATGAAGTATATAAATAACAAATGAAAATTGTAAAGGCGCTTTCCTTATTTTAAGTCTATCAAAAGGCCAAACTGATTAGCTATGTCCACATTATGCAATTTCTTCTTCAATTTTCGTATCTTCTTTTTATTCAACTTTCGTTTGGCATATTCAATAATTGAATGCGTCAAAATCCACCCGCGTCGAAAGAAAAGTGTCATAGCAAGCGCTACGATTTCAACGCGCGTCACGGGCATGCCGCATGCCTCACGTTCGCTGTTGACTGCGCTATAACGCATGCCCTTGATGAACAAAAAAAGGCCCAGTGTGGACAAAGCTATTGACTGATATTACGTTCTTACTATCTAGTATGAAATTATTATTTAAAATTTTGCCCGCAAGAGGGGACCAAAGTTTGTATAATATCAAGAATACTATATCAATAACACGTAAACGAAGCAATGGGAAAAAGTAAGTAACGATACAAATAATTGACAAGAAAATATTATTTCACAACTCTACAATAGGGATGACGACAAGGTCGATTAGCTGATTTTTTGACCGACTTACAAAAAGGAGGAGGTAATATGTTCGGCTGTATGTATCTTTTTTTTTTTGTATGTTCCACGATTACTCAGCCGTTTGTGGTCCGATTTTCAAAATTCTTTTTGTGTTGTATAGGGCTTAATTTGAATTTGGTACCATGTTCACAAAAGTGGTGATCTGATGATGGGATCCTTGAGGAATCGAGGGGACTTCTTGAAATTTGTATGGAAACATATAGTGATTTCGATTTTTTCTGAAGCATTCGAGGTAAATGCTACCAAAAAGTAAGATTTCGCAACAGGTTATACCCTGGATCCTAAGGTACCGAACAGGACTTTTGAATGCTTATAGGTACAGGTTCGGGGATTTCGGCGTTGTTTAAACAACTGAAAGCATAAGCTAATACATCAATTTGATTAATCATCATCATCACAACCATCATTATGCCATGGGTCATCACACTATGACCCAATCATTGGTACTTTTCGTGATATTTTGCATCGAAGCAGACGTTTTTGATAATGATTTCGCTGTTTGTGGACCGATTTTCAAAATTCTCGTGTTGTTGTATAGAATATAATCTTAATTTTGTATAACAATTACGGAAGTGGTGAGCTGATGATGGGATCTATGAGCAATCGAGGAAAATCCTTGAATTTTATCAAAACACTCATAGTGGTTAAAATGTTGTTTCTAGTAAGTTAAACATAATATGTTACGAATAAGAGAAATTTTATACGAAGGTATCTCTTGGTCCAAAGGCATTGAACAGAACTCCTGAATCTTTAAAGAAAAAAGTATGGAAATTGCAGCATCGCTTAGATAACTGCAAGCATTTACCACAATTTGGCTTACAGTGACATAATGTGAATAGTTAACATTCGTATTGGTTATTTACGCATAAAGCCTAATTTTGTAGATACTTAACTAAAAAGAGTGAAATTATTATTTTTAACAAAAAATTAAAACCGACTTCTAAGGTAAAAACAATAGTAATATGAACTAAAAAGTATTAAATAACTCTTACCCTTTAATAGTGCCTTTTTCAGAATTCGTCTAAATCTCAACTATTTCTGTATTGTATACTACAATCTTCATTACTTTGAAGTCGGTACCAGTCCCAAAAGTTTCAGATAATCTGACATTACTGAACTCACGATTAAATTAGCTGGTACCGACTTCAAAATAATGAAGACTGTAGTATACAGTACAGAAATAGTTGAGATTTAGACGAATTCTGAAAAAGGCACTATTAAAGGGTAAGAGTTATTTAATACTTTTTAGTTCATATTACTATTGTTTTTACCTTGGAAGTCGGTTTTAATTTTTTGTTAAAAATAATAATTAAATAAAATAAAGACATAGCGATAAAAAATAAGTATTCCCAAAATTTCAGCTTTATAACTTATGTATTTTTTTGTTATGAGCCTTGAAAGTTGGATAGTCAAGTCGATTTTTTTTATAAAATTCCTTAATTTTTGTATACCATTCGATAAGTTTTGTAATTTATAACAATTTTTCTTATGAAACCACTTTCATAAACGCAATATTATTTAACATAGCTATCGAACAAACTAGCTAGGCGTGACGTCACGGTTAGCTGACATTTTGTATGGAGCGTTTTGGGAAGGTCTATTATTTATGTGAGTTTTGAATTGTGATATCTTGGAGAGTTTTTAAGCTATAAGAGTCATTTTTTCACCGATATATCTATTTTTCAAAGGTCCTTCTAGTGAAGAAAATTTCGTCATGCCTATTATAACTACATTTATTGTTACTCTCGAAATAAGCAAAATCAGGTACTTAACTCCAAAACTCCGTGCTCATCAGAACATCGAGCGATTATTTCCGAGGAAGCCATTAATGTTTTTTGCATAGCCGGCACTCTGTCATGCATAACGTGACCATACGTCGCGCTTTGGGCGGGACAGTCCCGCTTTCAGGCATTCTGTCCCGCTGTCCCCCGTGAGGCCGAAATTGTCCCGCTTTGGCAAACAGACCAAACGACAATAATCTAAGATTATTTTAATGTTTGAAATGCTTGTGCAGCTGTGTTGTGCAGTGCATGGAAGTAACGCACTCCATACAAGTTACAACAAACGTGATTATTCTGCCATATTATTTTGCTCGATGTCAATATTGGTAGACAAAAATATAGGCACTTGAAATATTCACAAAATACTCAATTGTATTTATTTGCCTCTACACTTTCATAATTAATAGTAAAATTAAAATAAAATTAATTATAAGGGGTTTCGGGGGGTTTCGCGGGGGGGGGGGGGGGTTATAATATACATGTCCCGCTCTGACAAAGAAAATAAATGGTCACGTTAGTCATGCAGGGACCGATAATTTAGAAGCCGTCGAACAGGCGCCGATTTTAGACAGGTGTGCTATACTTCAAGTACGGTTATTGAAAGTCTGTATACGATTTTGATTCTTCTTGCAATAGGAATAAAGTTTATGAGGTTGGGGTATCGGCTTGTTAGTGACCATAATATGGAAGAATTTTCATTTCGTAAATTGAAAACGAGGTGAACGATTACAATCCATTTTCAATCCACTAGTTTAAAACGTTCTTTTTTTGTTGTCATTATTTTGTAAATGGCAAAAAGTTAACTTCAATAAATTATAGAAAGTACAATCTTATTACATGTCGAACATAAGCAAATAAATAATTAAGATTAAATAAATAATTACGATTAAGCCTAGATAATTTGAAGCAAAACAAAGCAGTATTACGACAAGACAATTATTATTACTGCGTTACCTATTATATGGTGTACAGTTAAACAGTTTTACAGTTTATGTATTTTGTAAAGTTTTTCTTATCAACGTTGCTAATAAAGAAATGTTTTATGTAATTTATCTGATTCGAAAGTTTAATTGCTTTATAAGCTCGTCGTAAAGAGTTTCGTCTCCGGTAATAAACAGGCGAAAGTACCTGTACCAATCTCTTTGGAGGGCCCATCGAATTGAAATAAAAATCTACCGGAATGTCCATCTCATATAAAAGACGATTAGTACCAGGATCTTTCGTTTCAATTAGGTAGATGTTTGTCCTCTGACCTATTTTATTTAGATACTGTAACGTTAAAGTGGGAGAACACTTTGTAAAAACGAAAATTAAATAAAAAAAAATGGTGTTTTAAACTTTATTTTGCGTGTTAACTCGCATTTATTTAAATCGCAGAAACCGTACATTTTTTCGTAATAAAACTATCCTGTGTATTTTTTGGGTCTGAAATCTTCACACCAAAGTTTATTAAAATTGTGAAAAAATAACAGACGACTTTACCATTAATAAAAAAATATATTAATTTTTAGCATATATTTTTGTGCCATCGATAAAACTAGTTTAGAATAAGTAAAACAAACATTATTTAAAATAAGTACATGTTATAAAACAACTGTCTTTTAGGTTCACTTTTGATAAAAATTGTACCTAATAAACACAGTCGTTTACAAAGGCAGACTTGTTGTTCCAGAGAACTCACTCTAGCGGAAAAATGTATCTCTGTTAATAACAAAATTGCCGGCAATTGTTTGTTGTGTTTGTTGTTGAAGAACAACAACAACATTTCTATTTCAAAGGTTTACTGCAGGTCTCTTCACTGAAATTGATTTCATTTGTGTAATAAATAAAATATTGCTGTCAGAAGTTACTTTTGTTATATTTTTCTGGGAAATCGGAAATTTAATATTCTCGTGCTTATAACAGTTGGTGAATTCATTTTTTCTACACGACAGCATAATTGAGACAACACCTTCTCTGGATTTTGCTCTTATACTTTTTGATAAAAGAACTATTTGGCAAGTAATAGAACCGCAGTGTGACTTAAGTCGTAGAGTTTTAACTCTTCAGTACAACCTATCTTGAAAATAAACTACTTAGTTCTTTTCAGAACAATAAAATATTTACATACCTTGAACTCTTCAACCGCTGGCCGTTCGTATCACATCTAGATCACACAAAATTTTACTTTTACTACGACATGCTAAGATTTGATTCCTAAAGAGTTCTAAGAAATGAAGTACCTACTTAGTTGCAAGGGTTTCTTATAAATTTTGTTTTACGTAAAAGGTTTTGTTTGGTCTATATTATATAACCTATTATCTATTTTGTATTTTATGCCCTTTCCATTGAAAATACAGTGTTAAATCTCTACCATTATTTTTGTCATAAAAAGCTAAACTGAATGTTACTTCGTATAATAATAATATACTGTCGTTTCGTACGAAATTTTTCTTGCAACTAAGTTTATAGAGGTATGTAAAGTGTGTCTGAAAGAACCATGTCATAAATTGACAGTTGCGCAACGAATGATGTCATTCAAAATGGTCAAATTCGAACCCTAGGGATATTCGAAAAACCCTACAGCTGATTTTTAAGCTGACGATATGGCATGACATAAAAAATCAATATCAATATTGCCTCAAATAAGTATCATTTCTTGGGCCGAGATTTTTGTCATGCCATATCTTACATACGTCTATGCCTATAGCCAAAAATTGTTTGGTTGCGCAACCGCACGATGATAATAGTAAAACTACCAGCTACTTGAAACCTACTACCGCTAAATGTACTAGGCGATCATGAAGTCATGAGTAGTGAAGTGTAACTACTGTGCATGCTTATTGTATGTTCCTTACTTTCTGACTGCGTAGTGAGACCTGGGGAATATAGCAACTTGTTAGTAATTATGGGCTAGGTAAGGGTTAGTGGTAGTGTAATTATACTTCTTTGGGCAAATGTTTATTAGATCATTTTCAGCGTGACTTATCAAAGCGCACGGAAGTGCGCAGGCCAAGTTCCAGCAGGCTAGTCGTTCGCAATTTGTGTTATTACAGGCTAAAGAAGTATAATTTGGATCATAATTTATGTGTATAGGTATGCATACAGTATAAATATAATTAGAACAAGCATTATTATGAAGTTATTTACTCATACGGTATGTATATATCGAGTTTCAAATTATGAGCTAAAAATATGTATGTAAGTATAAATAAGATTATAGTAAAATCAAGATGCATAATTGCATTCTGGAATCTGGGATAAAGTTTAATGTAAGTACTAGGAAACGTGCTTACTGTATATTATTAAACCTAAAATATACACAAAAACCTAACTTATACAATATACATTACGTCATATTATTATGCATTAAACAAAAAGTGGTAACAAATGATAAATAGTTATATTATTGTTGATGCAACAAAATTGTGTGAAATTCTAAAAATATGTTGAAAATAATGACGATATTGTGAGTGTGATTTCCATAAACATATTTGCTTCGTCTCTTGCGATATTAACATAGTCGAGTGCAGAAAATTTAAAATATACGCAGGTGAAGATTCGGTCCCAAGTTCTTAGAAAATTTTCACAAAGGTATATTTTTATTATATTTTTAAAGGAAAAACATTATAGATATATACTTGTTGCAAAGAACATTTTGATTTTATGCGCTGTAATTTATATTTTCTTTTTTTAATTGGGGACTGGATCGTGCTTCTGATGTAGCTTTTTATTACGCTATTTATTAAATTATTTGATTGTTGCTATTAAAACCAAAACATTATTATTAGTACCGGTATAACATGCCAACTTTGCCACATAGGATAACTTTGCCCAAAGATCCATTCTTAAGCAAATCTTTGATGTACGGAGGTATTTTAATATTATGGCAATATTTGTTTAATTTGGCGGAAAATAGGTTATATGACTGATAACATTGACAATACCCCGTAAAGCTAACTTTATTCAGTAACTTGTTGGAACTTCTGAAAAACGGTACGTATTTTTGCGGGCAAATTGTGGTGCAGATTTGTGAGTAAATTGTGCGTGATGGTGAAACCACAGGTTAGTTTGCTTTTGATATATTATAAAATTATATCTATAGAGTATTATAGTGATAATGTAATTAATCAGGGAATTATATAATAAAACTTATGATGGTGGGCAAACTAACCCAGCAGTACTTATGTCTATTGTGCAGCAGTGTTCCGATCATCGATTGACAACGTTGCCCGGTATCAAAAAATCCTTAGGGTTGTCAAATCGGACATTTTTAAATACTTTACTAAAAATCGATGTCATTTTTTATTACTGTATGCCTTGCTCAGCCAGCCAAATAATATAATGATGATAATGGGTTTATAAATAAACAGAAGCAATTTAATATTTATAATATATTCCTGATAATAATGTAAAAGATGATTGAGTAATTTTATAGATATGTGGCAGCCCTAGTACTCTTACAGACCAAAATGCAAATTGTATGGAAAAGGAACAAAATGTAAGGGTAACATTGCCCAGTCAATTTAGTAGGATATTATTCGCGATATCGTTTAAATGTCTATAGTAAACGCCATCTTTTCCAAAATTCTTTCACTGGATTTTGATGCCACCTGCGCAAAGTTCATATTTACGTGAAAAATCAAGGTGGGCAATGTTGGCTACAAGTCCAGGTAACTTTACCCGGCATGAAAATCAATCATAAATTGAATTAAATGAACAGAAGTAATGTTTTTGACATTCCTACACCTGCACATGAAGCCTTGTAGTTGCAGAGGGCAAAAAAAAACTTACACTTCCAATAAATTTTTTTTACAAGAATTAAAATTATTCGAAAAAAGCTGGCAAAGTTGGCATGTTTCGCGGTAAGTACTAAAAATATAAGGACATATTTTTATTAATTTAAGTATTTAATAAGTTTAATTTTAATGTCTTAGATTAAAGTGAGAACCTTATGTTTTAAGATAAATTAAGATATTAAAATTAGGTATCATTTGCATTACCTAGTTTTAGTGGTATTTAAATATTCTCATGTAAATTATATAATTATTTCTCATGTTAGTGGAACTTTCCTCACATGAAGTACGCGTTGTCGTGTATGTATCAGCTATAAACATTTTATTGTTACAGATATAGATAGACAATGGGCTACTGAGAACAGCAATAAACATCTCTCATAACCGCTGTACACGCAACTAGAATGTGCCAGTAGCTTGCATACGTTAAACGAGGCAGATGTTACAAGTTATACAAAGTAGATCTCCTCTCATTTGCCTATTTCAAGTGACTTGATCCATTGGATCTACGATTTCGTCAACATACAGGAATCCCGCGGGAATCGTAACATATAAAGCGGGAATTTATACATATTTTCCCATCAAAAAGTATGGCTATATCCTTTCCCGTGGTCTCATCATATTATCTGTGCCAAATTCGATAAAAATTGGATTTCTAGTTTCAAGTCAACCAAGTTGGACGACCTCTGTGGCTCAATGGTTGAGTATGTGGCAGCCGGGGGTCGCGGGTTCGAATCCCGCCGACGGAACAAAAAGTTTACAATGTCGGGAACATTGAAAACTTCTGTCTGGATGTGTATTAAATATGTGTATAATATAATAAAAATGTTAAATATATGTGTAGTATAAAAGTATCAAATATATTTCCGTTGTCTGGTACCTGTAACACAAGTCCTTCAGGTACTTAGCACAGGGCCAGTCTGATATGGCGTGAAGCCTCCATAGATATTTAAAAAAAAGTCAATTTCTTTTTCAATGCAATAAAATAAGCATTAATATCAGAATCTCTTTATAATATTAGTATAGTCTATTATACTCTACAGTCTACACGGTGCATCCCTCAAACACCGAGCCTGTTTTTTCGTGAAAAGACGTTAATAAAATACTTTATGTAGTTCTACACTTTAAACGTAATAAGCTGACATAATGATTTCTTAAGTTTTCGCGAGTATCACTCATGATATTATAAGTTTAAACACTTACGGATTTTGTCGCGGAGCACTTTTATTAATCCCGACGTTTCGGCTACTTTACAGCGGCCGTGGTCACGGGCGGACTGAGGTGACAGGTGTCCAATTTCTTGAAGTTATCCAACTACCCGACGACTCATCAATATTTGTTTACGTTCCGATCTACGCAGAACGAACTCACAGTGTCTTGAAGCCGAGGTATCATAGATTTGTGCTTTAGTTTGTTTATCACTGGATCCCAACTCGATGGCACCCAACCATCTTCGCGGTTGAAATTAGGGTGTTTTTTAATTTCTATGGCCTCGCGTATCATTCGTGGGCGGTATCGTGCTTCTTTTGCCAGTACTTGTGGCTTATCAAATCTTATGTAATGGCGAGGTTGATCCAGTGTGTGTTCACAAATTGCGGACTTGTTGTTCCTACGGTGTTTGACATCTGCAATGTGTTCCTTGATACGGGTTTTGATGGCCCTTTTGGTTTGCCCTATATAAGAGAGGCCACAATCACAGTCGAGTTTGTAGATTCCTGCATCTTGAAGGGGTAAGTTGCATTTCATGTTAGCTGTGTCAGTAGCACACACAGCTTGTAAGTATAGGCTTAGCTATGTCTGCAGGTAACACAACGATTTACAACACGGTCAAATTAACTTGACGCATCGCTGGAATGCAATAACCTGCCCGCTCCATAATGACGTCATCAAACCATGCGTCAAGTTAATGTGACCGTGTTGTACATACAGAAAGTGAGCGCTGTCCCAGTCGCTTGCTTTTACAGTTTCACTTTTAACCATAATGCTTAAGACCGGGCTGCCAAAAATATCAAAACACGCTAGCCCCGCCTATACAATATACATGCATAGCGGGGTCGCTATCCTCCAATCGTGATATAATGATTCCATGAATCGTGCCCGCATGAAATGTACTTTGAGCCGCAGCTAGTAGTGAACAATATCGCGTAACAAGTGTTCCCGCATTATAGCACGAAAGTAAAGGTCGTAAGTCCCAAAATAGTTTTTTGATGATTACTTAAAAACTAAATACAATACTAATATTTCCTTTAGGTATGATTTTACAAAGTGTATGATTGTAGTAGTGCAAGTTATTTAATGATAGTAACTGAATAAGTGTAACAGATATTTGTTGAAAAGCTCAGAAATATTCATAATTTCGAAAAATAAAACTATCGAGTCAAAATAAGTGAATCGGGCTAGTATCAGATAAACATACAACGATTAAATAAATCTCAATTTCATTTAAGTCAATCGTCTTCCGGGATCGTAATACTTATTAGAAAACACAGCAAAATTTGACAGCTCGCTCTTAACTATGATTACCCGTCTAACCTTAGTCTTTGCTTTGGCCCACGATGGACAAACATAAGTATAATCGTTTATGCTTGCTCATAATCAATGGTGAATGAATACTTATAGCAATATATTAGGGAGTGCCTCCGCTGCCGGCGCCGGCTCCCAAAAATATCAGTAATGGGAACCGGCGGTAAGTAGTGCCGGCAGCCGAGATATAAAACAACGGCTGCCGGCGCTGGCACTCAAAGTGGGAGCCGGTGATAATGCGTAAAGCGCTAGGTTCCAGTCCCGATACACAAATTTTAAAAATAAATAATTATTATAATCTCAATATATGCGACTTAATACCGACTTCCAAAGGTGAAGGTTAGGTACCTATTTGTTCGGCTGTGGATATTTTAGTTTTTTGTGATGCATTTTATTAGCTTAGCTTTATCTTCGCTACCTTTTTTCAGCTACCAAAAAGTAAAATTTTACACCACAGCTACAGTTATAAACCCCGTGGTATGCTTCCGAAGGGACTGAACAGAACTTCCGACTCCTTAATTCTTATACATGTTAGAGAGTTTCAGCGTTGTTTAAAGAAGCAAAGATATTGTTTTATGCTACTATGCAGATCACATTTATCAGCATCATCATCACCACCATTAACCCATCAAGATTCAAGCCCCATACGAGCACCGGTGATCGCGACAACAATAGAATACAATAGCATTTCCAAGAATCCCCGATCGAAGGATTCAAATATGCATCCTTACAATAATATGACTATATTTTATGATCTTATTATTTGTACTTTTCATAGTTCTTTAGCTCAAGACTGATGTTTTGTTCTGTCATTTGACAAGCGATGTTTGCCGAATAGGCGCCGGCAGCCTATTCGGCAAACATCGCGCGACTTCGGCAAACTTCGGAGTTCGGAAAACGGCGCCGGCAGCCATTTCAGCAACCGGCGCCGGCAGCCATTTCGGCAACCGGCGCCGGCAGCGGAGGCACTCCCAATATATTATTATGTAATTGCGCTAACGTAGAGAGGATCTATTATACGAATATACTACTCATTCAATTTTTTTACAAGAATTTATCCATTGACACACTCTCACCACTGCAACTCCTGTCCTGTAAGCCTTTTTTTTTATACGCAGGGGAAATCCTTTATGGGAGCCCCGGGTTGGGGATGTGCCTCAGTTAAGCTGAAGCACCCCGGGGGTATGTGGGACTCCCGACTTTGGGTTTACCCACTAAAACCACCTGCGGTTTGCCTTCAGGAATGATATCCTGGATCTGTCTAACACAGGACTCCCTCCACACCTCGGTGCTCCTGTAGGCCTGGATCGACAGCGGTTATACATTAGTAATCGCGTGTATTGCTCGGTCTTAGCGAGGTCGCACTACAGCACAATCTACACGCAAGTAACTAGCACAATGTACCGCCAGCTTAAGACGTTATACGTTTACGACGTGCCATAACTTGGATAATACTCAATAAAACTTCCTACTCATGAATACGTGTCGTTATTAACTTATGTGTTTTCATATTAAACGTTTTATGCGAGATTAGTGGAAAGGTCGAGGGGATTAGTGATCGTTATACTGATGGATCGTGTTCGTTTTGATGGACGTCGTCGATAATGTAATATTTATATATAACTAGTGCTAAAAATAGCCATGTGCTTGATATCAAACTCTTTCAAGACTATAGCCAAAACGGTGAGACGAGGCACTAGCGGTTATTGACCTTACTTGTCTAGGAGCAATGAGAAAAATGCTAACGCTGTTTTCAGTTAATTGTTTTGAACTTTTACGAAGACACCGACTATTCTACACTCATTGGAATACATCTCGGCAATATTTAGAATACTAATAATTTGCAACATTTTATAACTTCAAAGTAGTCTACTGTACACTCAGAACTAACTTTCAACGATGCGAAATACGATATTATGGCCTTTAGGCACCTTTAGGGTAAAACCATTATTCTCTTCATTGTCAATTGCGATCTGTATATAAAGGAATGAAATATTTTTGACCGGGGTTCAATGACCGTTGACACTTCGCGTGAGTATATGATCTAGTCGTGTAGTATTTAATTTAAAGTTAATTTAACCTAAAGATAAGTAAATTAAACCAACTATTTGTCCCAACTTGTGAAATTGTTTCGTTAAGAGGGAGGATTTCGACTTTCATCTGTCTTTCTGTAGAATCTCGCAAGTTTATTTCAGTTGAACTTATTTAAGCAACTATGTAAGGAAAATTTTGCGCAAAATTCTAAATGACGTAATTGAAATAAAACTCCCTGGTAAAGTCAATATAAATGGCCAGGCACCAGCGGCCATTGACCTTACTAGTCTAGAAGCCATGTGCAATATTATGTAATAATATTATGCTAAGAATTAGGGCTGATACAAGTTGTATAGAATATTTTTTAACATTTTCAGGTGTATAAGCGTATGGCAAATTATAAAAATTTCCTGTCTTGGAAACAAAGTTGGCTTAAAAAAAACTAGCTTTTGCAATTTCTTATGTTATAACTGGGTCTACTTTAAACTACGGAACCTTAAAACGTAATGTAAAACATTTTAATTATCTTGAAGCTGTCATTAAAATAAGAAAGTGAAAGAAATGAAAATGATTTCCTACAGGAAAAAGACTCGCGAACCGAAATTAAAACGATATTGGTTTTTCTGTTAAAATACTTCAATATTTTGTCTTGACAAATATTTGACTGCTTAATAAACGAGTCTGCGTATTGTTGTTATGATTTGTGGATTAACTTTTTGTTTACTTATTCCTTAAACAAAACAATTGCAAAATCGTGTTATTGAAATAATTAGGATTCAGCTTAAATTATGCTTATAATTAATACGAAAATACTCCCCGTAATGAATAAACAGGTGAAATATTATAATAATTATGCGGCCCTAGTCCCAACCGTGCCTCATACAATAGGAATGACCATAATAACTCAAAAGAAATGCGGATAACACATGAATTATTAGAGAACATCGCTCGCACATAATCGCGGTGAAATATTACCAGGGCACAATGAAATAAGAGGTATTGATGGATAAAATGCAATCAATCACGATCCGCGACCGGTGTCTGGTGTCTGGTATCGCACATATCATCCATCATGCGACCACTTGGGACATCTCCTCGCGGTAATTAAAAACATCTGTTCGAACACTTTTATGCCGCTGCTAATTTATGGGAGCCTAGTAATTATTGTTTGCAGCACGTAAAACCGAAGCTCGTGGAAATTTTATTGCCATACGACAATAAAAACGTTGGTGCATCGCAAATTGACAAATAATATGTTAAAAGAAATATTTAAAAATTGAATACTTTAAAAAATGTTAAAAAAGTTCATAAAATTAAATTAATATTTAGAGTTAAGAATCCAGGGTTGTCAAAAAAAACCTACATACGAGTATAATACGATATGAGCGTAGTAGTGTGCATTGTGCAAACTAAAGCTGGAGCCAAATTGGGCGTATGTGCCACTCGACACGCCCTAATTGGCATCGAAAATACCTACTGAAAGCTCCCAAATATGGAGAAAGGATTTTTATTTCAACTCCATTAAATTGTTTACACCTGATGAATATTGAATACGTATTTCAGGATTTCTTAAACGGATTTATTGGCTTGAAAATTAAAAAAAATATATATTTTCATTTAGTCTGCTGGCACTGTTAGTGAGGGAGCCCTACAGTAGGTAGTCAACCAAGTTTTGTTGATTACAGAACCCTAAAACGGAACCCTAACCAGCTGATTTTTGTATATTGGTAGGTTAATAGTTATATAATTTAAGAGTAACCTTGTCCTACAAATAAAACAATCCATATTTTAGGACCATCAAATCAAAGTATAAAATCCTTTCTGTCTCTGTTAGCTACCACTTTCGAGATTTTTCGAAAATAAAAATGTTGTTCGTCTTATCAAAATGTAGAGCTACTCACAAAAAATTTGCTTGTTAGTAATCAAAAAAATTTGTTCTAGGGCTCCCGTACTATGTTGTATGTATGCTAAAAAACAAATCCATACTAATATTACAAATGCGAAAGTGTGTCTGTCTGCCTGTCTGTCTGTCTGTTACCTCTTCACGCTCAAACCGCTGAACCGATTTTGCTGAAATTTGGCACGGAGAGACTTTGAGTCCCGGAAAAGGACATAGGATAGTTTATATCCCAGAAAAATGTACGGTTCCCACGCCATAAATGAATTTTGGCGCAACAGAGTTGTGGGCGTCATCTAGTGGTCCATATTTGAATGGTCCTCGTTTATTTCAAAATTCGAATATTCTTTAAGAATTTTTAAGAAGCAAAGATTCTGAAACGCGGAAACGAGGCGGAAAAACGTTTAAGAGACTGCATTTCCGTGACTTATCGCGTTCGGCACGTTTAGATCTTCGTCTATATAAGGGTCATCCCTCGGACGAAGCGGGGGAAACGGATACATTTTTTGACATCTGCTTTTGACAACCCTAAGCTGTGTAAAAAGTGTTAAAATCACAATATATAATAATACTAGCTGTCCCGGCAAACGTTGCTTTGCCATAATATAAAGTATTTCGCCCATATTATTTATTGAAGTGACTAAATAAGTATGTCACCATGGCAACGTCGATCGCTATCCCGTCGCACAAACGTCGCCGCCGTCAGTCACAGGTTGTAATAATTTACTATTATATTTTATTCAACAAATGCACTTATTAATAAATTTAAAGTACCCAGTAGCCGATTCTCAGACCTACTGAATATGCATATAAAATTTGGTTAAAATTAGTAAAGCCGTTTCGGCGGAGTTCGCTAACTAACATTGTGACACGAGAATTTTATATAGGTATAAGATTATGGTTTAGATATATATGACCGACAGAAAGAGGGATATTACTTCCTCTCCTACATCGCGCCGGTGGATTACTCTTGCTCCGTCTTTAGGATGTTATGATCAGCTCACGTATTCTGACGCGACTAAGGTTTTTTCCCAGCAGTTTTCACTTCAGTAAAGAACGAATTTTCCAGGGACAAAATCAAGATAATTTTTCATCACACAATACCAACATACAAAACTTCATAATTAAAAATACTTGCAGCTATTCCAAAAATTATAAATATGAGATTGTCTCGTGTAAAGTATAAAAGATATACTACGCAGGAAATGCTCGTAAGTTGTAACATTGAATAATGTTTGTACGTATCGTAAATTTAGTTGGCGGCAGGTAAATGACGGTAGCGCGATTTATGTGCCGTTTTATTACGGCGAACATTCCATCTAAATAATAAGAGCTTTAAGATGTAGCTGCGTATCGCGTGATTCTGAACCCGACTCTGGGCAGATAATTTATATGACGCGGAGGTAACGTCTCCACAATCCAGTGGTTGGGAGCATAATGTAACTCTTGACTTGGAGGTTCTGTGTTCATTTCCAAGTTTGGTTTGGGATGAAGCAGACTTATAATAATAATAGTAATTTAGATATATTGGTTTGGTAAATGTTGGATTTTAAAACCATAAAATTAAATTAAGAAATTTAAAAATACCCCCGCCAAAAAACTTTAAAAAGTAATGAAATAATATTTACTGACTTTAAGTTTATTCCTAAGAGTAGTAATATTTTAGTCCATAACTGTTGTCACGGTGTGTCGGGGGACCGCCAAGTAAACTACGACAACAGCGTTTTTTTGCTTTTGTATCGCCAATTAGTCGCTGATTGTCTCGATTCGGTTCGCTGTGAACTGACCCTTAAACTATACCTAACGTTATGTGAAATCTAAGATATTTACTTTAGCGGTCCCCCGACACACCTTGACAACAGTTATGGACTAAAATATTACTACTCTTAGGAATAAACTTAAAGTCAGTAAATATTATTTCATTACTTTTTAAAGTAAATTAATTGTATTATATTATATTATATTTTGTTATATTTAAAATAAATAAATATTTCGTAAATAAATTACATTACTTTCATTACTTTTTAAAGTTTTTTGGCGGGGTTTTTTTTTTAATTTCTTAATTTAATTTTATTTCATGCTTTTTAAACTTTTGTTGGTTATAGTGCACAATATTATGCAAAGAATACCGTCTATGAATATCCTCTTGGATGAGCCCGTCAATATGAGCCCAAACATGAAACCTCCAATTTGAGTTAATACTTAGCTCGGCTCCAGAATCCAGGTGATGCTATATAGCAGTAGCATGCAAATATTTACTGTTTATCTACGTCTTACTGATTATCACAATTAAAATGAGCCCAAACACGAAACCTCTGCTCTATATTGGTGAGGAGCTGGGTATCCTATTGATTACCAGGTGATGCTGCAGCACCAGGTAAACATTCCATTAATATGTATGTTATTCATAAATAGCGCGAACTAGAATGTAAAATATAAAATTCATCAAACAACTGCAAGTTGCTAACGGCCTTTCACGAACCAGATAAACCGTGATATTTCAGCAATGAGCAGGCTGATGATGATGAACTATAGCTAAGAACACTCTCGATCATGTCAGCTTTCAAACAAAAAAAACTAGATCAAAATCGGTCCACTCGTTTGGATGCTACGATGCCACGGACAGATACACACACAGACAGACAAACAGACAGACAGACAGACAGACACGTCAAACTTATAACACCCCTCTTTTTTGTCGGGGGTTGAAATACAATCAGGAGAATTATAAACAGACCTAAGTGTCGAAACACACTAGGCCGAAAATGCAGGCATGGTGTGTCAGTAATTTAAAATACATTGCAGTCGTAATCATGCCGAACCTCGGCGTATTTTCGGTCTAGTGTGTTTAGATACTAAGTCTCAAGCTTGGACTAGATCTTGACTAACTTATGATAATAATCTTTAACAAAAGTTTCTTCTAAACTAACTTAAAACAAATTTAAACTATATTTCCTCCTTTTGACAAGGCCCAAATAAATTGTCAAAGCTCATTCAAAGTGAAATAAAGGGAGTTAGAGTCGAGACTGATGACGCGTGAAGAGAGATAAGATCTCATTCAAATGTCTCAAAGGACCTCCTCGGCCCTTTGAGACGTAATACAGCCTGCTAAGGTACTATTAATGAGCTATTTAACAAGCCCTTCAGATTTCGGTATCGGCTAAACGAAATTTATTGTATGAAGATTGTGATCATGAGAAATTTAAACAATTATGAATTCAGATGAAACTGAACTGCGTTTCATATTGAATTAGACGCAATTTGTGTTCACAATGTTTCAATATCCTTGTAACTAAATACGTTAAAAATATTAAACACCAATTATCTTATTTTGATTTTAATGGACGTTATTATATTAATCCAAGCTTCTGTTTATTATGTCAAATTTAAATTCAATTAAAGAATATTTCAATTAGTGTACGTTGGATACGAAAGTCAGTCATAGAAAATGTTCATACATTGCGGCATTTGCCAGAAAACAAAGCTTCGACAAAGTGACCAAAACGTATTGGACCTTCTTTCGACAAGTATTTAAAGAAACGTAAAAAAATGATTGCCGCTTTGCACGATTGGGGTATTCCAATTACCGTTTGTCCGAATCGAAAAGAACGATTAAAGAATTCCCCAATTCTTTTCACAACTCTTTAATTACAATCACTTTGGGACTTTGGCGAAGCTTTCAAATCATGTCATTGATTTTATGGAAGCAGTGGCGTATTTATCAGAAGATTTAGTAAGCCGTTAAGGCGACTTTGCATTTTAATTCGATGTTCAGAATAAAAAAAAATTACAGAGAAGATAAGTTTTGAAAAGTCAATAGCTAAATCCTTAACGTCTCTACATAAACAATTGCAAAAAGATATTTTGAAGACATATTAAGTAGATGAAGTAGGTACAATAGAGGCTTTAGAACTGTCGGTAAAATGATTTGCACAAAAAATACGGATTTAATTTGTAGCCAGATATCTCAGCCAGATGACAAAGTACTAAGTTACAAGGTTTGTTCAATTTATTAAGGAGAAAAAATGAATAATTGCCCTTATATTATAAAATACTAGCTGTCCCGGCAAACGTTGTTTTGCCATTTATATGGCACTGTATGTGAAAAATGATTTTCCTTTTGTTTTCCTGCTTTTCTCTTGAAGTTTTTTCAGATTTTTTTTTCTATAGACCTCACGGAGCCCAGGACCTTTCCAACGAATGCAAAACCGTGGAAATCGGTTCGTGCGTTCTGGAGTTATAGCGTCAGGAAAGAAAACCCGACTTATATTAGATTAGTTAATCTACATCATCTTATGCTCATGTCTTCATTTGTGAAAAAAATTATGTCACTTTGAACTTTTAAGATATCGTACAAGCCTTGGAATTTCCAAAGACGACCAATCTGTTAATACGCCACTGTATCGACAAAGAAAATAGAAAGGGTATATTAGGAACAACTTAAATATTCTATTCCAATAAGATATGAACCCTTCTTAATAATTCAGCATCGAATACAATATGTAAAATGTAATAAGTTGGAGATTGTTTGTGACAAATATTGACTTGGATATATTGGGTCGGGCGTACGATAGGTACATAGGTAGGTATATACAGGAGTAGGCAATAAACTTAATATTGGGGTTCTCATAACCTAGACTTTGAGAGTGGTTGTTTACCGGGAATTTATAAAGGAAAACGTGGCTTTTTTATTAGGTAAATCACGAAGGTGAGCTTTTTAAGGTGAGTTTCATAATCAATGAAATGAATTTTTTAATGTTTTATTTTTATTTTTAAATCGCTTAAAAATTAACACTTTTAGAACGTCTACATGAGGCTTACCATCGATTCGGTAACCAACCCGACGAGAGATCCCGGCGTAAGAAACTCGAAATTGTTAAAAAATGTAAGTGGTAAAAAAAATCTTAAAAAAAATCACCGTAGGACACAATATTAACCAAGTTTACCCGGCGAAACTGTTAATTCCAAAATATCCCACTTAAGTAAATTACGAATGTTAAAAATTCACGGTCCGTCTCATCCCCAGATAGTTGGATACAGGCACCTAAACTCGGGCCACTTTGCATTTAAATTGCCAGAATTGAGGCTCTGGGACACACTCATTACACTGTGTATACCAGTAGTCCCCAACCTTTTTTTCATGCGGGCCACAAACATGTTTTGGTCTTGGTGTCGCGGGCCGCAACAAAAAAAAAATTAGGGTTAAAAATAACATTCTTCAAAATTAATGATTTAAAAGTGAAAAAAAATTAACGACTATCACGTAGACTTTACGTTATTTTGCCGGCGTGGTGGGCGTGAATTTCAAAACGCGGGCCACAAATAAAGTCCCGGCGGGCCGCATGCGGCTCGCGGGCCGCGGGTTGGGGATAGCGGGTGTATACTGTTTACTGTATACTGTATACATTATATCCATATTCCATACTAATATTATAAATGCGAAAGTGTGTCTGTCTGTCCGTCTGTCTATCTGTCTGTCTGTCTGTTACCTCTTCGCGATCAAACCGCTGAACCGATTTTGCTGAAATTTCGCGCGGACGCATGTAAATCATACCTGGAAAAGGAAACTTCTTCAGCAGCTTTTAGCAATTTTTTTGGATAGGTAAAAAATATCAAATTAGCGTCAGGTCACAAATGACCTGATCGAACATTCTTAAGACCAAAGAAGAGTAGGCCACCGGCGCGTCGTAGGAGAGGAAGCTAGAAAGCTCTCTTCTCTACCGTGCTGTGAAAATCTATACATATAAAATTACAAGTCTTGACTGACTGACTGACTGACTGACTGATTCATCATCGCAGAGCAAAAACTGTTAAAGTTACAGCCACGAAATTTGGTGAGCAGGATTGTTTTATTAAGTAGACACCCACTAAGGAAGGAATTTTGGAAACTTTAACCCGAAGGGGGTGAAATAGGGGTTGAAAGTTTGTATGAAAGTCCGTCATTTGTTAAGTTAAAAACATGAAACTTTATTTTTGGGTTACCGAATAAAAATAAATGAATACGTATTTAAGCGTTTTTGGAAATTCTACCCCCAAGGGGGTGAAATTGGGGTTAAAAGTTTGAATGAAAGTCCGTCATTTCTTGAGTTAGAAACATCAAACTTTATTTCTGGGCTACTGATTAAAAATGAATAGACACGTATTTAAGCGTTTTTGGAAATTCTACCCCCAAGGGGGTGAAATTGGGGTTGAAAGTTTGAATGAAAGTTCGTCATTTCTTAAGTTAGAAACATGAAACTTTATTATTGAGTTACTAATTAAAATTGAATGAATATAATTTAGGAGTTTTTGGAAATTCTACCCCCAAAAGGGTGAAATTGGGGTTGGCAGTTTGTATGAAACGTTGTCAATTTTAAACCGATCGGGCTGAAACTGTGTATTATGCACAAATATACTATGACGTAGGCATCCCCTCAGAAAGGAATTAAATAAATTCCACCCCTAAGGGGATGAAATAGGGGATGAAAGTTTTTATAAATTTTCTTAGACTTTCGACTGATTGAACTGAAATTATTAAAGATTTGAGCTTCTATGATGAAGGCGTTCGCTTTAATAGGATTTGGGTTACTGAATAAAATCGTAGGAAATTAAGTCAAATCTGTACATTGAATATTTTTGAAAAATAATATTTGGGACGTGATCTAACTATGCTAACGCGGACGAAGTCGTGGAAAACAGCTAGTATATAATATTTTTATTGATGGATATTTTATTTTTAAATTCAAAAGCACAATACACATAATACAAACAAAACAATACAAAGCGGTTGTTTACATTGGTATCTAAGCTGGATTGTAACGTAAAACTATGTGCATACAACTAATCTAAAAATTTATAACAAAAATTGATAAAATCTGCCGGCAACCGCGCACGCTTAAAAAATTAAACACTAAAATAGATTGAAATATTGGCTTTTAGTATATAAGCATATTTTTATAGCAAATTGAGAATTGATGAAAGAATGCTGTAATATTTTACTGACCATATTTTTCATCGTACTTCGCATCGCAGTTTATTACAGCGCTGTACATTCTTGGATGCTGGAAATATTTAGATAATCCGGATTCCGGTGTACAAAACTCATTACTTGTACAACCAAGAAGTCGGAACCATATGCAAACAGGTGTTTTTTTATTAGTATCCAACTTTTAAGAGTGAACTTGAAATCAGTCAACTTGAAATCAGGCGTTTCATACAAAAATGCTAACTGGATTTTTTGTAAGATACAGTACTTTGTTTTAAAGCGGGAGAGCGGACTCCATAGTTGCTTATAATTATATAATATTAAAATAAAATTCTTGTAATAAAATAAAAACGTAATTTATACTTAAGCCATATTTTAGCAATACGATAAAAAGTTTTGGAAGCATAAAAGATAAAATTTCTCCCTTTTGTAAAATATAAGATCGACATTGATATCTTTTGCAAATGACACGTCAAAGAAATATTATGCCTGTCGCATTGTACGCATTAATTTGACAGAGAGAATCTGTTCGATTTTGGCACGTGCACATTATGTGGAATCGCAGCGTTTCCCATAAATTTTAATTAAGATCTGCGAACCTAAAATGGTTACATTTTGCAATTATTCCTCTCAAATCAACTCAGAAAATGAATTATTATCAAAACTGTCAAACTAAATTAGTACGAACTAGACATGAATTGCAAGCAGAGTGACCATTTTGCGTTTTTTTTTAAATGAATCATATTATGATTCATAATATGGTTCTACAAAGCGACCATTTTAGCCCCGCTGGTACTACGCAATAATATCTATATTACTGTAGATTTTTATAAAAATGGCTTTCCGATCTTTGCTGCAAGCGGTCGCGGGTTGCGACCGACAAAAAGTCAAATAAAATGCTACTGTGTGACATATGCTACATGTCTAGCGATCCACTGTTTACGTAGAGCAAAATGAAACCTGTAGCCTATGTCATAAAGTAACATTTAATTTTATTTTTTTCGGTCGCAGTCGCTTGCAGCAAAGATCGAAAAGTCTTTGGGCAAGATCTAGTTTAGTCGCAAACATTCGTTTATTGATCGGGAAGCAAACGCAGACAAGTTGAGAATAATTATGTCCTTTTCAGGAACTCTTTCTAAATGTCACCTATATCGATTCAACCTTTGAGGCGTAAAGAGGTTACAGACAGACAAAACGACACACTTTTGGTTTTATGACAGTTACTAGATGTTACCTGCAACTTTGATCTAGTAGAATTTCTCGTAACGAATCTCCAAAATGTTTTAACGGTTTGAACGTGAAGAGATAAAAACAGAAAGACAGACACATTTCCCACTTAGTATAGATTTATAAATGCAGGTCCCGCTGCGGCCCTACATAACATGCGCGTATCATGGAAATGCGTCCTAAAATTGTGTGCGATACCGTCCCGGATTAGGACGCCATTACAAAGGCGTATACTCCAGCAGTAATAAGTTATGTAAATTCCACACAAATAGTTCAATTGTTAATCGTTTGAAAATCAATGCGATTTAAATAGCAGGAGGCTAGCAAATTGTGCTTTAATTGGATACAGTGCAATGGATTGCTGTTTACAAATCACACTTAATACTATAAAGTATAAAGGAAAAAGTTTGTGAGTTCTTATGTTTGTTACTTCTTCACGTCTAAACGGCTGGAGCGATTTTAAATTATTTTGATTTGGAGTTAATACCTACCCTGGGTAAAAGTAGCCTGTTAAGGCTACTTTTTATTGCGGGAAAATAGTTTTCATTTTCCAAAGTTTTCATTTTCCCTAATAAACCGCGGGTAACACCGCGGGGCACAGTTAGTACATAATAAATGTAAATGCGAAGTGTAATAATATAATCATGTTTACTTTAACTTATTGCATTTACATAATAAATGTTAATGCAATAAGTTAAAGTAAACATGATTTTTAACGAAAACAATACGACGTTTGCAACGTTTTAAAGTTTAAATAAGTTTCCTTTTAACAAGTTTAAAATGTGAAAAGTCCAGTATTAACCGAGTATGACCAACGAGCGCAATTTACATTCAAGAAAGTTTACAGACCAGAACATATTATAATACGAAATAGTTAATGTACAATTTATACAGTTTTAGGGAATATTATGTTAAATAGAAAACAGTTAATGCTTTTAAAAAGTTACAAAATATTTGATACTATGTGGACGAATACAGGCTGATATTATGATGATGATGATGTAGATGATAGCCACAATTCCGTTGGGCCAAAATTAGTTTAACGCGCGGGAACCGTTCATTTTTCCGGAATAAAAAGTATCTATCTCTATACAAAATTTAAACAAAATCGGTTCAGCAGTTTGGGCGTGAAGATATAACAGATAGACAGACAGACAGACACACTTTCGCATTTACAATATTAGTATGAATTATTTCGTTATAGTCTATGGACCGACGATTGAAGAAGGTGCAGCGAATGGATGGACGGCTAGCCAAGCCAGTTTATATTATAGAAATAAACGAAAGACTTTATAATATTGTTACTTAAATACTTACATAATATTTTCACGAAATTAAAAAACTTTCTATTTCACATTCCCCTTTTCATTGCATTTTTGGTTCCTTCTGATTTTATTTTAGCATCGCAGATACCTGTTTTAGCCTGAAAATGGCTGAATTGAAAACTCGTTGTCAAGTTCTGTGCGAGGCGAGGTGTTTGGAAATTGGTAGCGCCGACCCATTAATAGGTAACAGCTTTGCGAAAAAGGAGAAAAAGCCGAGAATTCCCGTTATTGCGTTCGTAAAAAGGCTTTAAGCGGTCAGATACAATATTTGAGACTAACTGCTGCACTCGGAGACGAATGATAATTACTTAACTGTAATTAAATGAAGATTTTGACATGATCTCCATAAGCTTTGTCCACATTGTGCCTTTTTCTGTTCATCAAGGGCATGCCTTATAGCGGTGTCAACTGCGAACGTGAGGCATGCCCGTAACGCGCGTTGAAATCGTAGCGCGCGCTATGACACTTTTCTTTCAACGCGGGTGGATTTTGACGTGCGTCACGGGCATGCCACACCTTCGCTGTTGACTGCGCTATAACGCATGCCCTTGTTGAACAAAAAAAAGGCACAGTGTGGACAAAGCTATACACTGTCAAAATCTTTATTGAATTGAAGTTTAATCATCATTAATTAATGTCTCTGAGCTCGACAATTACAGAGTAGACAGAAATAAGGAGTACCTCGACTTCAAACAAAT
Source organism: Polyommatus iphigenia (assembly GCA_963422495.1). Classification (NCBI taxonomy): domain Eukaryota; kingdom Metazoa; phylum Arthropoda; class Insecta; order Lepidoptera; family Lycaenidae; genus Polyommatus; species Polyommatus iphigenia. The sequence goes on along the minus strand of OY730185.1, from coordinate 29,475,351 downwards.
GGGTGATATGAATATATAACACGAGTTGGGCGCGAATGTCACTTTCGACATGTTTCACAATGCTGAGTCCTTACTCAGCAGCCAGGCCACAACACTGCGTTGCGTCGCATCGCAAAAACAACCAGTTAGAAAAGCAATGTAGTTTTTTGCGATGCGACGTGACCTGACCCTAACTGAGCTTAGCACGGCGGGCGCCAGCCGATATTTCATAAAAATAGGCCGATTCAGAAGAGATCTCTAAATTTATTTTAGAAAAGATCTCTTCTGAATCGGCCTACTCGTTAGTTCTGTTTACTCAGGAAATTAGTGCTTCATATATCTTAGGGTACCTACTCTAGTTTCTTGATGGTATACTGAAACATGGTGTTTCACGTGACTTGCTTACAATATAAAGCACAAGTGAAAATCAAACAGGAACTATGCAATTTGACCTTCAAACATCCTTCTTTGTGATCTACTCTATATCTGCACCAAAATTCACTATTAAAATCAGTCCACAAGTTCGAGTGTGATGACGCAGACGTGACAAAAGAAAAAATTGATTCTCTATATATTATGGAAAGATTGCGTAACTACAAGACCCTATCGCCGCAGAAAATTATACCAATAAACATAAGGAGCAAAGTTCCATACTATTTATTAATATTACAAGCTGCGGACATTTATCGTAATAATTTACAATTTAAAACGATAACCAAAGGCAATTTCAATAACTACGGGCCCGCCGTAGAATCAGATCGTGTGGAAAATAAAACATTTTTGCGTAAGAAAAGGGTCTGGGCTTTTATTTATTTCATCTAAGCAGGGTTGCCAGATTGCCAAACCTAATGGCCATACAGCAAGCTTAGCCGGTCATTTGGATAAAAAGCTGACACTTTTCTATTCCTCAATAGAAGCTTTGTTGAGAAAGTCTTCACTTTCTCAACAAAGCTTAATATGATTACTATTGTCACCTGAGCCCGGTCAGGGATAATAAAGTTATATAAATAGGGAGATAATAATATGCGTATTATCTAAATATTATGTACGTACTTTTTTTTTAAGAATTATATCCTCGTTTGTGTTGTATTTTGTCTATTGTAACATGTAATAAATGTCATTAGCCATTTGCACATAATTTGAATAAATATACAAAAATAAATCTGTCCAATATGATGTAAAATCTTCTAGCTTGAGTAAGATTTTCATATGAAATTGTAGACGAAAGCTCTACAAAGACCGGACTTTTTTTAGCAGGACAGACAAAAAAGTCGGACTATCTTCGGCTTTATTCGGACGCCTGGCAATGTCCAACTTTTGTTTTTCCGGAAGGCTAGCAACCCTGTGAGGGTGTTGTGAATTCAGAACACGGCTCTAAGTGACTGGCCTACCGTTATTAGTTGTGTGATCGTAGATACGCCTTGAATATTTCAACATGTTGCGATTGTTTGATTCCTTGGTGTATATAAACTAGATTTTTGAATTTCGGATACTAAAAAGAACCGGCGTAAAAAACTAGAACGTGGTTTCTTTAATATCTTTAACAGAGTAAAAAATATGTTCAATATATATACTGAACATATTTTTCAGTAAAGTATATTATATAGCTGAACATATTTTTTTACTCTGTTTAAGACTACATGTTAAAGATATTAAAGAAACCTCGTTCGATTATTTTTACGCCGGTTTTTGTAGTATCCGAAATTTGGGAACCAAGTTTAAAAATGTTGAAAGGCGTCAGGACAAGCGATCTGACTTAAATTTCGTAAGACGAAAGAATTGAACCACGGCACGGGACAGTGGAGGAAGTAATATCCCCCCAGTCGAATAGTGGACAATAGTAACAAATTATGCTTAAAAATGATAGACCAACATAAACATAAAAGAAATATCAAAATATCGTAATTATTACATTTTATGACGAAATTTGATATTTCTTTTTCAAACTGTTGTAAAAAATATATTGTTTTCCAGAAAAAGTTATTGCTGGAATTGCCCTGTGCACTTCCGTGCGCTTTGATTCCTAAAATGACAATTTGACTATAGCTTTAAATATTCCATTATTATCTCAAATTATGTAGCAAATAGCAATGCAATTTAGTGATTGAACATTTAGCCCCATAGTGCTAGCGCGAACAAATCGCCGCTAATCACACACATATTGGCCGTAATGGCTGTTCCAGATTAATTATTCCAATTAATCTATCTTTGTACTGGAATTATGTTCGTCCATATTAGGATAATTGTGGAGCCTTGCGGGATGCCTAATTGCCGACATGGGCACAAACTTTCTCGTAATGCGGTTAAGTCTATCAAATTATGAAGTAATCAGTTAGGTTCCTTTTACAATAGAAGACATGAGTGGAAGAATCAGGTAAGTAACAGTTAAAAATTCCGTATTTTTTTCCATAAATGGAGGTTTTTTCGCCGGGAAAATGATTTAAAATAAAAAAAATGTGGATTTTATGTATAGCCAGATATATTAACCAGATGATAGTAGGTAAGTTACAAGGTTTTTTTTAAATTATAAGGAAAAAGATGAGTAATTGTTCTTATGTCATAAACAGTTAGTTATTACTTATTTGGTTCATGCACTCACGTCTTTATTATGAAAGTCTTACAATTAAATGATAGATTAGCGCACAGACCGATCACCGAACCAGCTAGAAAAGTAAAATCTTAAAATTTCCCACAAATGTTTCTCTTACAATGCGGGTATCTATTAGTAGATACCCGCATTGCAATCCTATTTTTCAATCCTACCTTAGGGTAGGATTAAAAAGTCTCTATTTCAAACGTTACTCCTCTAAAATGAAATGATAAAGATCACCATTAATTAAAATGACGTAGCACTATGCGCTCTGACTGCAGAGTTCCTATAAGTTGATGCGTCCAGTAAATATTAAAGAGTGTGAAAATTGTATAGCAGGATGTGTACTTGATCGAACTTACGCTAAAACACGCTACAGAAACACAATAATATACAGTTTGTTAAAATTACAATAGATTAATATTACAATCATCCACTTTCAGTTTAAACTATATGACGCCCGCGACTCCTTTGCGCCAAAGCCCGTTTATCGCGTGGGAACCGTACATTTTTTTTGGGATAAAAATTATCCTTTGTCCTTTCCTGGGACTCAAAGTATTTCCGTACTCAGCAAAATCAGTTCAGCGGGTTAGGCGTGAAGAGGTTACAGACAGACACACTTTTGCATTTATTAATTAGTATGGATGTCAAAAATGGTTGGATGGACGCACTGTCAATGCACACCCTTATGTTTACCAAATAAATCATTGTATTAGCACGGCAAACGTCAGGCACAATGAATATTTATGTAATTGTTAAGCAGAAAGTTAAATTCGATTGTCGGGTTCTCGAGTTCTCGTTGTCGACTCAATTCTGGGTTATTTGCTCGCTCGATAAGCGCCGCGAGCTACGTTTTAATTATATTACACATGAATTGAGGATTATTTTGTTTAAGGTCTCCGCACACGGGGAGGCCGATCGATCCAGTCTCAGGCCGACCGGCCGAGCGATTAGTATTTTGCGATAGGTATGGTTGGATTTATATGTATATGGGCCCGCCCGAACGCGCAGTTTGGCGGCTATACCGCGAGATCACAAGAAAATAAATGTGACGATTTATTTAAATGGCGTAGCGGTCGCGCTGTCATTTACATACATTTGCTTGTATTCTCGTGGTGTAGCTACCAAACCACGCGATAGGGTGGGCACTGGGCGCATATAAATGAAGCCTAAACTTTTTTTCCCTTACAACATTTTAACAGATAGCAGAGTTTATGCAATACCTATCTGCTTTCAAACGCTTGTTGCTTAGCTGTCGCAAGATAAGAAATCACCTATTGGACTCGTTATATGCATTGCCGAGCGTGTGCATGAGTCCGGTCAGGTCGGCCAGCGATCAGTCCGACTAAGAAGGAACGGCCTCGTCGTATGTGGGGGCATTTATTAATTTTGTTGCGTGACGATGAAAATACTGCAGACACATGTATATTTTTCAAGTAACTAAATGATAGCAATTACATCTAAATATTCGTTAATAATATCATTGAATATTTTATAAGCTTAGGGCAAAGTATTCCTCCAACACACAAGAACTATTTTTTTTTCCAATTTATTTATTATAAGGTATTTGTTACAAGAACTATTTACACTTATTTACTTTCTCATCTTGAATAGTATAGGCAACTTTGTTCTATAAATATACAAGATTATTTTCTATAAAAGTAGGTAAAATATAACTGCGCTAAAAGTTTTTGGAGCCGAAAACCATCCATAACGGTTGCTAGCAACGCCCGAATCGGTTTTAAAATAATCAAAGGCTGATACAAAAAGCCCAAAAACACAACACGCTTTGCCAATTTACCATTTTAATAAAAATGAAATATCGTGGTGAAATATTTTAGCTCTCATTGAGTGTGCTTGTTGTTCGTGTGGAATTTTTCCATTTGATATTAAGATTAATGTTTCGTGAATATTTTAGGAAACGTTCAGTGTTGCTAAATTAATTTCGTGCACGTTTGTGACGAATATCCAATATCCATATTATTGCGTTTTTATACAAGTGATAAGTGAATATTAAGGGTGCTATCCTTTATAGGGAACATTAACGTGTCCTCGCACGTCGATGTTGCCTATGAAGGAGTTAACGTAACGTTACATAATATTCGAACATTACAATATGATCATTCTAATGCGCATCTTGTAATGGTATGAGTATAGTTTTGATGACAAATCGAGGTACAAATATAAATCTAAACAAAACTTTTTGAGTGAAAAAGTTTATTTGTGAAAACTGTGTTTCAAAAAATCAAAACGCTAGCCATTTTTCATGTTTCCCGTAGGCATAAAATATATCAATATGATACATGGAATTGGTACTTGTTTGAGCTACAACATTCGTGGTTTTTATTAATTTCAATACATCAATCAGGTCGTTTTTATTTTGCTTCCTCTCAAATAATTAATCGTACTCTATTGAAATGTTTTATATGATGACAATAACGAGCAAGACAATGTAGAAGACCATGTGCATATCGAGAAAGTATGGTTAAGTTTTTGATTAATAAAACATCTGTTGAAACCTTTAACTAAAACGCGACAAACTGCTTTTGACAAAGAGAGGGAAAACAAAGCACAAAATCTTGTGGCAGAAAAGAAGGAGGTCTGAGCCCAGCAGTAAGACAATGTACCATCGAAGAAATTGATTCATAGTCAGTTGACGGACCTACGTCATTTGGTCGGTTTATGTCAATTCGATGTTAGTAATAATCTGTGAGCTGGGTTTGACATAACGTGAACTAGTTCCGACGTCCGCCATCTGCTTATGAATAAACTTCTCTGATAGTACAATCTAGGACAGTGGTACTCAACCTATTTTTGATACGGGCGACAAACACGTTTTGGTCTTGGTGTCGCGGGCCGCAGCCAAAATTTTTAGGTTTGAAAAATAACGTTCTTCAAAATGAGCACAGGTTGAGCATAGCTGATCTAAGAAGTTTAAAAACATAACAGAACATGACCTTGTGTCTTCGTCGAATAACGTTCTTCTGAATCAAGGACTTTCAATGTCGTTGAAGGAGTATTCAAGATTCTTTTGTACATCATAATTTATGCGGAGTTCATTAAAAATATGCGGGATTTGATAAAATTTGGAGTTTAGGTGTTCATCAAACTTAATTATGAGGGCGTGAAAGTTGAAGTGACGGGCTGAGTGTCACGTTGTCACGTTGAATGACGTCTACATTATGCTGACGCGCCTCCTTAAATATAATAGGAGCGAAATAGCTTTTTGAACAATATCCTTGTTGAGAGTATCTTTGAATATTTTTAATCACACTTGTAGGATAAGTACACACATTTTATATAATAACACGAAGGAGATTATGTAGTCGTTAGCAACTTCATCCATACGTAACCATCATGCGCAGATCTGGGTTAAAGTTCCACTTTGATTTCGTATTAACATATTATTTGTCTAATTCTTCGTATTCATGAACGACTGGATCACACAAATGCTCACTTATCGTTATAAGCCAATAGTATTAAATATAAATAGTAGTTAAAAGTAAGACATTAAAAATAGTGGGTTAATATTCGATAATCATCATCACTGACTTACTGGCGATCTGTTTAAGCGCGGTCACGGCCGATTTGATAGTATTCAAAGTCCGTCGTCGTAAATTCTTCTTGAAGGAGAAAGTATCCATGTCGATATTCACAGACATTTTCCGCCGAACAATGTTGTATTGTGCGAGGCCGGGAATAAACTGGTAAACGCATAGTCCATACAGTCAGGTAATCGCACAGAGAGATCTGTGGAGTAGCTTGTTATTATTCGAAACAAAATAAAAAAAAGACATATTACACGTCACTTTTATTTGTCAAAACTATAATATAATATGACATTTATTATTCGTAGGACATAACGCATATATTTACTTGAAAGTACAGTGCTCCCAAAATGATTTTGATTGAAATTTTCGTCATTATTCGGCAACGATCGTTTTTCCCGAGCGTCGGAAGAAAACCTTTTATTGCGCATGAAATTTTCGTAATTATTCGGCAACGATCGTTTTTCCCGAGCGTCGGTAGAAAACCTTTTATTGCGCATGTCCAAATCATGTCATGCCATGGCAACGCCGCAACTTGTTGGTGGCGTTGCCATGGCATGACATGATTTGGACATGCGCAATAAAAGGTTTTGTGGCGCATGCGCCAAAAATACAGACAATTATTATGATATTTACTTCTATTTCTTTCGCACAAGGTGCAAAATGCAAAAGCATTATTTGGGGCTCTTACGTTTCATAGATTCGGATGTTTCCGTGATTACGACAATTTGCGAAGATTTGCATGCGCATTATTAATTTGCTAGTACTGTAACGCCATCTACGTCATGTCATAATACTAAAATTTAATGTTCTGTATTGGTCCTTGTAAAACTGGCTTTTTAGTAGAGCCATTCGCTTGACCACGCTTTATGGCTCTATATTTCATATTTGCTTATTAATTTTTTTACTAAAACAGAAAGTTAGCTGTTGCAAAAGTAACTTGTACAGCAGGTTCAGATATACATTTTCACTACGCGGTAAAAAGAGGGATATTACTTCGCTTACCCTCCCTCTGTTTTATTAATTTTCGATAAGGTCAAGTGTACGCGCGTGCATACGAAAAAGTGCCACTTAAAACATTTTGACTTAAAAAAACAACGTAGCGACTCCACGAATTATTATCTCATAACATATTAGTGCTTGATGAATTTAAGGTGTATTTACCGCGAGTGTGATGCGCGCCGCGGACGTTCGTAAACACGTCTATTCCGAGCTCAACAGGCCACGCCACAAAACCCCACCACAACACAACACAACACCACACAACACATCACATCACGTCTACAGGTTCATTAATAGCGGAACAAAGAATTTCCTATTTTGCATGCCTAATGCCTATTATATTATAACCTACATAGATGACGCCCACTACTCCGTTGCGACAAAATTAGTTTATCGAGCGGGAACCGTAAATTTTTACGGGATAAAAAGTATCCTATGTCCTTTCCAGGGATTTAAATTATCGCCATGCCAAATTTCAGCAAAATCGGTTCAGCGGTTTAAGCGTGAAGAGGGTACAGACAGACAGACAGATAGACGAACAAACACAGATACTCGCCTTTATAATATTAGTATCGAAGTATCGATATCAATATATTTTTTATTAATTTATTTAAAAGATTACAATAATTTACAAGAAAAACAATATGACAGTAGTTTCACATGCAAAAGCCTAATTAGGTTTATCTGTTTGGGAGAGACGTTCTGCTTACAATACTATTCTTAAACTACTTTTAAGTATGTTATTTTATAACTTTTCGGTTTATAATATATATTTTTTTCTTATCTGTTTATGTATTTTATAATTCATGTTTGACTATACCTACTACTTAATAGCTAGGCACTAAAAATACAATCTAAAATATACAGATATATACAAATTTTAAATATAAAACTATAAAAAGAAAAACTTGCCCAAGTCGTCCCCATCTGGCAGAGTGCCCAGCAAGCTGACAGCATTGCCCCGTTGGATGGCAATTGCTATCCGCTGTGCCAGGTAGCTCCCAGCCCTGGGGTCTCGGGTGGCTTCAACAAGCTTCTTAGATATTCCTCTAAAAAGCTTATGTGCCCCCGGACCCCATGCGCCTAGAGTTTCCACCCCAAACGGTTCAAATATGAGATCTCCACTGAGGTTCTCATACTTGCGCCGCTTGAGGTTCTCTGCTTGATTTGCGGCTGCGCCCGCACAACTCGAGGTGCCCTGAATATGGGACGAGGCGAGTGTGTCGACACAAGTAGCGTCCCACACAAGGGCCCGTCCCACACTCCAGGGGACCAGGGTCATTCCATCGGGTCTCTTGCCATCGCCACGCGCCAAACCAGAGGGCTCCAGTATTGCTGGCACGCCGGCAGTGACAAGAACCCGGCGAATGAGGTCATTCAGGCTGTGATGCCGTGAAAAGCGTCCAGCACTTCGCGAGCAGCACAGCCCGTGATGACCGTAGCTGTCTACGTGCGCGCCGCAAACACACTGATGGAGGACGACATGGGGGGCACCAAGACGCAGGGCAGGCAGTGGCTAGACGGATGTTCCTGTGTTTTTAGATGATAGTGCCTGCAGCCAAGCTCCCGACTCCCACCTCTCCACGGCCAAAAGTCGAGCCCGTTCTACGGCGCTGGTAGACAGTTTATTACGCACCAGCCCGCACATGGGCTCGTCCCAGAGCCTTTGGGAGGATGTGTTCTTGGGGACCTCGCTGCCGGCACTAGCAATGTCCCAGGCGTCCTTGGCCTCGTCCGCAAAGGGAATGACGAGTGGGCAAGAAGAGGGCTCTAAAATTTGGGCTATTACTGTGCGATTTGCGTGGACCGAGGACAAGAACGCCGGTAAAGCTGTGTCCGATGTTTTTCGTATTCCCAGGCCACCGAACCTTACTGGTAATGTAGCTTGGATCCAGGAACGTTCGTCAAATTTTATGTTTAAAATTGTGGAAAGCGTATGTTTTAGGGTGTCATCTAAACTATGGAGAAGTTCTGGGAACTTCCAGAGCTGACAACACCGCAAAAAATACGTAAATTTTGGAACGAATAAACAATATCGAATCAGGGTAAATGCCATGTGACTGTTAATTTGGAGAAGACGATCTAAACTTTCACTAAAATTTCGTGCTTTTTCATTTATATAGTCTGGAAAAGAATCGGCTAGAACAGGTGATCCTAAGAGAAAAAGCGAACTCTTCTCAATCACTGATAATTCTGGGGCGACGGCCTTGAAACTAGATACTATCTCATCTCTATCCTCACAATCATCAGGGACAAAAAGCTCACACTTCCCCAGGTTCAGATCTAGGCCTATAATTTGGAATTCGCGAATCTGGGTCTGAAAATCGGAAAGAACTGTAGATGCGTCGCTGGCAAGGGTCCCGTCATCTAGATACCACACGTTGAATTTGGAATTTAGGAGTTCGATGACCGGGTGAATAGCTAGACTGAAAATTGCTGGACCTAGAGGATCGCCCTGTTGACAGCCAACTTCAGACTGGATTAAATGGTTCTGGTAAATGAGTTTAGTGGGCTCTCGGTAGCACTGTAACATGAAGCGCAAAATGGTGGGGGCTTTGGTTTTTATCTGTGTCAACATGGCGACCCTGTCTACAGAATTTAAAGCATTTCTAACATCCACCTTTAGGTATATACTGTTTTTGGAATTTTGAACACGAGTGCGAAAAGAGTAAACGGATGCCTCACAGCCACCTTTGCAGGCAAAACCAAGTTGCTTGGGTTGGAAATATGATGACAAGGATTTAATGGACCTGCAGGTCAGCTTGCAAGCTATCTTGGTAGTGAGGCGCCGGTATGTTGAGCCGACAGCGATCGGTTGAATGCCACCATCTCTCTTCCTCAGCGCGCAGAGGTTTGCTCAGAGGTATGTCTACGATGTCTGAAGCAACCTCACCACGAAGCATGAGGTTGCACAAATTCGTGACCTCCTGTAGGAGTTTCTCTCCGGCATCCCCACAGCAACCGCTGGTGAGGTCCTTCAGATGCTGAGGGGTGATACCGTCGAGACCGCCCGCTGAACCCGGAGGAAAAGACATGATAGCTCCACGAACACTGTCGACTGTTGTTTGAAGGGGTGGTGCTACGTCATGGGCGTCAGAAATGTGTTGAGGTGTCAGTTGATGGGGGTGTTTCTTTTGTAAGGCCGAAACGGTTTCTGGGGAGTTCGGAGCAATCGTGTCGCTGGAAAAGAGCAACCGCGCAGCGCCCTTAATATCTCCCTCACTAATTTTATTTTCAACATTTTTAACAATGTTATTTTTTGCTGAAGAACATAAAGGAAAATTTCGATTTAAATCAATATCAGTGGCGCAGTTCTTTTTGACACGGGAAGTGAGGGAGGTATTATTTTGTGGATCCCTAATCACGTGAAGAGTGCGGTAGGGAAACGTTAAGAGGTTTTCCCAGGCTTGCCTCGAGTTTTCATTTACCGTTTTGTGTATAGTTTCGGCAAGCTTCTGGGCTACGGCTACTCTAGCACCCCTAGGGATCCGCCTAAGTACTGGGACAGATTATTTCAATTTGGATATTGTTTGCCAAAAGGGTTCTCGTGCGGTGGAGTTCTGGGAAGGTGAAACTGAAGCTTCTGAAGGAGAAGAGAGTAACGACCCCTTATGGCACTTACCAATGTGGATACGTAGGCCCCTCTCACTCCTGAAATATCGGGGTTGGGGACATTGGGTACACTGCACTAAAATTTCAAGCGGCACGATCGCATCATCAGTGGACGTCCCTGCATCTTGGCTAGTGCTTAACATCTACAACTTAAATAGAATAACTTTCTAAAAATAGCCTAAATTAAATCTAAAAAACAATAAAGCTATAGAAACAGGATAGTTGAAAAACAACGAAACTATAGAATAGAAATAGAAACTAAGAATATCAAAAGGAAACTTGAAACGGGCGTGTCCTTAGGAGCGAATTTCACTTTCTGTAGCCGGACTATGAAGGGCTGCTCATGGTTTACTACTCCTGTCGAAGTAGCCAACGCGCTGATAATGTCTTGTTGCTTGAGCGTATGCTTGTAAACATAACAGTTTTATCGGTACCGGTTACATTATCTTAATATGCAGCTCAAAAATTTTGCTCTTCCACCTTTCACGGAATATCCTGTCAATAGGCTCGGATAACATCAGAATTCTTCCCGGACATGGAGTTATTATGTACTACGTACACTTATACGTTAGTGTTCTAGGAGTATATTATTATCGCTTCGCAATCCTTGGCGGTTGTATGGGGAAATTATGTCGGTTCACGTATGGTTCACGTACTCACAATTTTCCCCTCTTGGAACTCAAAAAATTATTATCGGTGGTAAAGATAACATTTAGAAAAGTATTTTCTTCCGCTTTTAGCTAAGCGCTTTTGGAAAAGAAATTGTTGAGAAAATTTTAGTGGCATGACAGACCTTTGACAGCTTTGACGTTATAATATATTATATTATAACTACTCTTACATAACTTTTTAAGATAACAATTTATTGAGTTAATTTACCCAGTTTTAAGTTTACTAATGCTTTCAGAATCAAGGTTACACAAAAACGTTTTAAAGTTTTTGTTACATTGTCACATGGAATATTCGCTACATAATGTTATTATTTGACTATTCGTTTCCGCTTTTATTCATGAATGGGCTCTGATGGACTCGATAATAAAGACTCAAAGCTCAGAAATATATGTCAATACGTATTGAAGCGGAACAAAAGCGTTACAAATTTTATGTCACGTAATGTTATATTAATATGTTTGCTCCAAGTACAATACTAACATCAGCTTTTACTTTTGCATGAACAATGATAAATGTGAGTTTGTTAATAACTTCTTACGCCTAAGTTACTGAATGAATTTAAATGAGAATCGTTACAAATACTACAGCTCTACTTTTTCTCTTTACTCGCTATACTGGTTCTCCCGCTGTGTCTAAACAAATCATGCCGACGCTCCGCGGCGGAAGTTCGGTATGATTACGTCAGCAATGTCAAACGCATAAAATCACTACGGAATTTCGGCATGGTGTGTCATCGGTAATTTAAAATACATTGCAGGCGTAATCATGCCGAACTTCCGCCGCGGAACTTCGGCATGGTGTGTTTAGACACTTGAGTCAAGTTGCAAGGTTTGGTTGAAACCAATTCAGAGAGGAGCTATTTTAAAATGCCTAACTAAGCGCAATTAAATTTACAAATGTGTATAATAGGCTTGATTTAGAAAGAAACTCGGTTTTTAAATTATAATAATTTTGGGAACATAAAACACATTTTATTGTTGTTAATATTAAAACATAGAACCTCCTTTTTTGTAAATCTTCTAAAATAAAGACTTTCAACTGTCTTGTTTATTACTTACTAGAACTCATGTCCTACTGAGGTATTATGTCCTACTAAGATGGATGGTTATCCGGGGTAGTTAACAGAGCATGTAGGACATACAGCTTGTAGCGAATGCTTGTCGATTAGCCGGATTAGCAGATCGAGCTGCACCAACAGTGATCAGACGCAACAGAGATTGATGATGTCAGTGGCGTGTGACATACAGCCAGACCGAGGAATTTATACATAGGAATTTATTTATATTCCTTAATATTAATATTTAATCAGTTAAAATATATTTTTAGTTCGCGTGGCAGATTGCGGCAATTCACGCGAAACCCGAACTACGCGTTTTTACCGTTACTTTCGCCGCTCATTTAAAGCTATAATGATTATTGGTAAGGTTCCAGGATCTAAAATTTTTTTTAGGAAATTTCCTGCTTTTTAAGAATCTGTTTTCAAATTTTGATTATCTCAAATAGTTTTCGAAATATTAAAAAAAATCCAAACCCTTCTTTTTATGTTTACTTAATTGTTTATAACTATTGCATTTTTTTTCAGCCCCTCTTGGAATTTTGATAGAATGTTCTAGATGGTATTCCGAATCGAATGAGACCAATCATAATTTTCGGTTCATGATATCAGGTTTTGACGAAAATGGCACTTGTTAATCAGACTAATTCTACCATCTATTTAGACACGTGTGAATTTTATATAAATACTAGCTGTCCCGGCAAACGTTGTTTTGCCGTATAAAGTATTTCGATTTTCGCCCATATTATTTTATTGAAGTGACTAAACAAGTATGTCACCATGGCAACGTCCATCGCTATCCCGTCGCACAAACAATGGTCGCCGTCAGTCTCGAGTTGTAATAATTTACTATTATTTATTCAACAAATGCACTGAGCATTATAAAAGTAGATGTTGTCCGATTCTCAACTCTAGCCGATATGTTCGCTAAGATTCACAAAAATCGGTCGAGCCGTTTCAGAGGAGTTCAACCACGCACACCGTGACACGAGAATTTTATATAATATTAGATTTGCAATACGAGCTCCAATAACACTCCCCCCTCTTCCGGTTTGAAAATACCGGGTAACTAATTTACTTAGATATTTCGAGCATTGAGGCGACCATTACGTTTCAACGTAGGTTTCAACCGATTACAAAGTATCAGATTATAATAAATTATGTGGATTCAAGCTACATAATAATATTGTTTATTGTTATTATCTGTATGCCATCAAATCCATTTAGCTGTTTCGTCATGACGGAGTAACATACACACATCCGTTCTCACAAATTTTCAGATACTGTTTAAGCAAGTTATAAATAAACAAATATTCTATAATAAGAATCTATTTAACAGACACTGGTAGAAAATTTTGATTGAGTATTTTGTTTCGTGAGAACTGTAATTGTTGTTATTTAACAATTTTCACCTTCATTATTTATAGTGGAGGAGGGGAGGGTGCTATTTTTGTTGTCACTCGAGCGTCATGGATACCTAGTAGGTTTTGTACATTAGGTAAAGCTGATAAAAAAAATAAGAGCGTTTTTTTATTTTAGCGGTGGGTTCAGAAACTGCAGCCATTTTAAAGTTTTGAAAAAGAAAATATATTCAAAAAATTGCTTATTTAGGTAAATTGTATATATTTATATTTTAGACAACAAGGATTAAATCATTTAGTTTAGAGCAAAATAAAATATCTACGAAGCTTAGTTAAGAAAATGTGAAGCTTTAATTTTATATTTTAAAATGTCCCTACAGGCTTAACTAACCTTTGAATCGTCAGTGCTTTATATGGAAGCTTCTTTGGGGTATACTAAACATAAATATAATCTGACAGATCCGACGACATTTTAATATTAAAAAAAATTTACCCACCACGTGAGAAATCTGATTTCTATACCATGATAACTAGTAACATGTCAGAAGTCTATACAAGCTTAATCTGACACGCTCTAGCTACTCCCGAAATCCCCTATTCCCTCCCCAACTATTAAGTAATTAATTCAATTATGAGTAATACCTTACGAGTTGAGATGACTGAAAAAGTTTAAAAATTGATTGTTAAAAACGGTTGTGCTAAAATATTAATAAAAGTAATTTTTTAATATTGCCATAATAAAATGGGATAGTATTATTTCGTATTTTTTGGTCCTTTGACTAAGATGGTAATCCACTATCCAGACTAATAATATTATAAATGTGAAATTTGTTTATCGCGCGGGAACCGTACATTTTTCCGGGATAAAACTATCCTATGTCCTTTCCCGGGACTCAAAGTATCTCCATGCTAAGTTTCAGCAAAATCGGTTTAGCAGTTAAAGCATGTAGAGGTAACAGACAGATAGACAGACACACTTTCGCATTTATAATATTAGTATGGATATAATAATATTAATACTTGCTTGTGATTGTCTATTTGTATCGTATTTCATAAAATCATAACCTACATTCAGTTTGCATCATGCATTTAAATATTCCGTAGCTATATCGAACGAAAGTTTTAGATTCGAATCAACAAAGTTTGATGTTGACTAATCGATAGCTCGAACTGAAAATTTCATTAATTTTGGGACGCGAAGTTAGGCGCGATCGCGGTCGCTCGTCAGTTACAAATTGTTGCTTCAACTATTTCACCAATATTATAACTTGAAGTTCGCTAACAGGCCTACGCTAAAATATACTAGATTTGTGCTAAACAACTATTAATTTATATAATTCTACCTATTTCATAATTCATATACAGGGTAGAATCAAATTCAAACCTTTTGCATTAAACTACATAAAATACGATGGTTAAAATATGTCCATTGTCCATAGAAATAACAGAAGTAATAATTGTTAATTAATAACTATCATGAGCAAGAATAAGAGCATGCTCAATGTAGAACCCATACTAATAATATAAATGCTAAAGTGTGTCTGTCTGTCTGTTACCCCTTCACGCCCAAGCAGCTGAACCGATTTTGCTGAAATTTGGTATGGAGATACTTTGAGCCCCGGGGAAAAGACATAAGATGTACGGTTCCCACGCGATAAACCGGCGCAACTGAGTGGCGAGCATCATCTAGTAAATTAAAAAAATGTTAATAAATTAGAAATAGTAAATTGGAGGGCTATTAAAAATATTCACTCGGACCGTGAGTAACGCAGCTAGCGTTGTGTGAAATATTGTTCACCAAACTGAACCGTCGCCCGAAATAAACGTGCAAAGTTACTGAAACCTACGGGGACTGGTAATACGGCGACGTAACTAAATATGGAAACTTTAAAATTGGGATACTTACTGAAACAGGACTTAACGAAAATATAGCTGAACTTACTATAAGTGTCTATGAAGATTTTCACAGTACTTTTAAAAACCAACTTTATTTATTTTATCTTTTAAATTCTACACTTTATGCACAATATACAATGGCGGACATTTTCTACCAATCCACCATAGGGACAGAGATAAAATTAACAACATAGATGTTTTCTATGTAGAAAATAAATGTAAATAACTTTACTTCATATATTGAAATTGACTTTACATACACAACTGGGATACTTACTGAAACTGCAGGATTTACCTAAAATATTGTAGCAAAACTGAAAGTGTCTTTTACAGAAAATATTGGTATACTTACTGAAACTGTCTACCGAAAATATAGCGAAACTTACTGAAAGAGACTACAGGAAATATAACAGTACTTACTGAATCTGAGTTTACGGGGAGTGTGGAAATAGTTCCGAACTGAAGTGTGAAAGTCGGCGAATCGTTGTCCCAGCGAAATCTCGTCTGTAGTTAATTTCGCTTCAGCGAATCTAACTTTTTTCTTTTCAATTCTGTCCGCTTTCTGTCTGCCTGGATTTTGTGTTTTGTTTGTATTGAAATCACTCGGTACGGTAACTTCTACGCTCACATTTTTGCAAGTTCCAACTACTGGAACGTTTAAAGGTCTCAAATCAACGCACTGTTGTTTCGAATCGTGCGCCGTGATTACAATAATTTTGAACACTCTCAGTAATTTATTTCTGACACTTATTTGTTTACTGTTGTTTTGTTTGAACCGAACGCACGACTGAAACGTTTTCTATGCGCCAATAATTTCGTCGCGTTTCATTTTGGCTTTGTTTCAAATACACTTTAAGGACGTATTTAGAATAAAAATAACTATTTGTATATTATTAATGTGAGCTCTCTTATAAATCGTTAGCGAGCGATTTGTTAGACTTGTCATAAACGATTATACTCGCGGATCTCAAACAAAGATGGAGTCCTGCCAAATCGATATTCCACCTCAATAAATGTAATAAATGATTTTGTTGTTCGCTATTCGCTTCGTTTTAAAATTTTCTTACAACTAATAACTGTCATGTATAGGATGCATAAAATTGTTTTTTATTTCGCACTTAATAAAATGTTGACCGCTTTTATAAATTGATATGTCAGCCCCATCTAATATCCTTGATTTTTATTTTATTGTTCCTGTAATTTTCAATGTTGCAGCTAGACTAAAAATAACGAGACGAGGCACAAAACGATTTTGACTACGCAATTTTCTTTATCACAAAACAACATTATCTGGAAACACGTCGAAACTTTTTAGCGATTTAGCAATTAAGTTGGTGAAATATTATCTTGAGGCAGGTACTGATAAACATAATTTGTCTCGGTCCAACTTCCCCGCACTTTCCTTGTAAATTTCGTCTGACAACTTATGAGAGTGCGCGAAACAACTTTTATAAGGGCACTTTGTATTGATACCACACGAAGTTACATCCAGTTTATAGATATGACTTGACTTTTATACACGAGAGATATGGAATTAGGTATTTGATTTTCTTTGTTATGATTTATCCAGGAATATACAATGTTTCTTTTCAGAAAGTGGTAGTACTACCTGAGTAATTGAGTCATATTTGGATCCACGTACTTTGGTCACATTAGCCTAGCCTAGCCGATAGATCGCGACCGACAATGACTAGATAGACTTGCCATAACCCAATCAAATTACTGAAGTTTGATATTCGACTAAGAATCAATTTCTTTGATGTTGCATTGGTAAAAATGTCAATTTTTCATCACAATATTGATTTACATTTATTTCCAAAATAGCCCACTAATGGCATTTATTTTAGGCGTCTAATGGGCTAATGGGATTAATTTTAATAGTATTTTTTATATAACACCGTTGATTAAAAAGTAGGCACATAACTATAGAAAATCAACAAGCAAATATATTAACTTTTGAAATACGGAAAGGTCACCTTCATATCATTTTAAATAAATAATAATTATGAATTTAATTAAAACACCGAGGCAATATTAAATTAAACCAATATGAAAATGAATACGATTGTACAACTCCTTATTAAGGCTTTCGGAATCAGTTGAAAATATAAAACAAGCTGCAACGTCGAATTAAAATAATTTCACAGTAAAAAGTAAAATGTTTTCTGCAACGAAATTGCTGCTTTGTTCGGAGAAATGGGCATTTTCAATTGTTATTAATTAAAACAATCCTTACTATAGCATAATATTCTTATTTTCGTATAGGAATAGTTGTGGTTAAATACTGAGTTTTTAGTTTCTATATGTTGCGTAAGAAATCAAAGTAGATACCTACGTAACTCTAAAATTTTTGAAAATGATAAATGTATGCAAATGTATTTAAGTCATTTAAGTTAAGTGTAAGTAATGTATTCTTTGTTGTGGTCGCTAATGACCCTGATGTTAAAGCGACCTTAAATAAATAAATTAAAAAAGTAGATACGAAATAATATTATGATTTTTATCTACAGCGTATCGTTGTGATTTGATACAAATCAAAACAGTATTATAAAATCGGCCAAGTGCGAGTCGGACTCGCGCACGAAGGGTTCCGTACCGTTATAGAGCAAAAATAGGCCAAAAATTGCGTTTTTTGTATGGGAGCCCGCCTTAAATTATTATTTTATTTAAATATTATTTTTAATTATTAAAGTACACATATAATTAAGGCTTTTGTGAAAATTTTAAGTGCCTACTTGTTGTCATCGTTGATACCGAGCAAAAAATGTTTAAAAAATTACGTTTGTTGTATGGGAGCCCCCCTTAAATATTTAATTTATTTTGTTTTTAGTATTTGTTGTTATAGCGGCAACAAAAATACATAATCTGTGAAAATTTCAACTCTCTAGCTATTACCGTTCTTGAGTTACAGCCTGGAGACAGACGGACAGACAGACAGACGGACAGACGGACAGACATAGAAGTCTCAGTAATAGGGTCCCGTTTTTACCCTTTGGGTACGGAACTCTAAAAATGATCTGAAAATGGTTGATAAATTAAAATTGTACAAATTATGAAAGTTGTAATCGACATTCTTTATATTTATCATCATTTAAATTGTTTGATTTTATAAAATTGAGAAAAACTAGTCACAAGATATTTTATAGAGCCTATCACAAAATTTTCAGAAGATTAATTTACTCGTCATAGTGAGCGTGTGTGTACATAATAGAAACACGGCTAAAAAAAAACAACGCTACAAGGATGTCGATTATTACCTATTAGCTTTGTCCACACTGGGCCTTTTTTTGTTCATCAAGGGCATGCGTTATAGCGCATTCAACAGCGAACGTGAGGCATGCCCGTGACGCGCGTTGAAATCGTAGCGCTCGCTATGACACTTTTCTTTCGACGCGGGTGGATTTTGACGCATTCAATTAATGAATATGCCAAACGAAAGTTGACTAAAAAGAAGATGACGAAAATTGAAGATGAAATTGCATAATGTGGACATAGCCAATGAAATCGTAGCGCTCGCGATGACAATTTTCTTTCAACGCGGGTGGATTTTGACGCATTCAATTATTGAATATGCCAAACGAAACATGAATAAAAAGATGACGAAAATTGAAGATGAAATTGCATAATGTGGACATAGCTGTTAATATTTAAAGAAGTAAAAAGTTACCTAGGGCAAATTTGACCCCGGTCCACGCGGTGCGGGCGTAGTTGAAGAGCCGGCGGTAGAGCGGGCGGGGGCGGCGGCGACGGGCCGGCGCCTCCGCGTCGGGCGCGGGCGGCGGCTCGGGGTCCGACTCGCCCGCACCCGCTCGACCCTCCGCCGACGCCGTGTTGTGCACCCAGCTTAACTCCAAACGCCCCCTCCGCTAAACGCGCTCACAAACGCGCGGAAACGCGCGTAGTCGCACGCTAGCAGCGCGTGATCATTAGCACGCTAACACATACGCGCGGTCCACAAACTCACACTAGCATAAACGTGCAGCCCGCATACGTACACTTGCATAAACGCACGACGCGCATACGCACACTAGGATACGCGTGCTCCGTATACGCTTTCACAATCGCGCGTTTTGCATATGCACATTAGCACATACGCGCGCTTCGTCAACACAAACGCGCGTTATCTACACTCATCACATTGTTTGCTCATTTTGTCACACTGTCACTAATACGAGAGCACTTTAGTAAAGTTTCCAAGTTTCTTTGTTAATGTACAAAATACTTTAGTTAATATCTTTTGACTTTCATTAGCTCATGCAGACAGAAGAGCACCCGGAAATCTGCGAACAAAGAAAAGAGAAGCGTTAGTTTTATTAGTATAAATAGGAAACACAATACTACTATAATTTTACAAACGCTGCAAGAATCCTCAAACGGAATAATGCCACGCAAATTTTATTTACAGTCCCCAAAGTATTTTAAGCATTTTACAACAAGATATGTTTTTTAAAATTAAACATAGACCATAACACTAGTATATTCCATTTAAATTAGGAAGTTTAGCAAATAAGATAAAGCATAATGAAATGAAAACAATTTTGGGGTACGGCATGTGAGCTAGATGTTTGCTCTGGATCTGCATTACGCCGTGCATGCAGATGAGCGCACGTACGGCCGTTTGTGGAAAATATGTCACGTGACCAGCGCGTGACGTGTCTAATGAAAATTCATCATCATCATCATCATCATTGCCTTCAAATATTCCGTGAACAATAATCTGAGTGAAAATTTCGACAGTCTTACTTGGCCAAAGGCCCACTTTATTAGAAGAGGTATTAATAGCTATCAACTAATAAGAAAACTCAGAAAAAAGCATCAGGATTTAGGCGCTCATTGTTGGTAGGCTTTTAAAATAAATAAATAGTTGATCGTCTACAATGTAATAAAATACCTTTTAGGTAAGAAATTATTTACACACGACAACAAAAGCAAAAGATAGAGTAAAGATAGACAAAGACGAATAGAAAATTCTAGTAAATTATGTTTCACTCATAAAGGATAAACGATTAGGTTAGTGGTTTTAGCAGACTGAGTATCAATGCAGGTTTCAAACACAAACAAGACGTATGATCACAAAACGCTAGCGCAAATGACGACATCAGCAAAACAATTCGTCCCAACTCAAGATACTCGGTTTGTTTAAACGGAACCGCTTTTAATGGTGTTACCATTAAACTATCAAGGGGTTCGGAACGAAACGTAAGATCAGAACTATGCACATAATGCAATCCAAAATGTTGTATAATTATATTATCCAGAGACTTGACTGCATAATATAATTATGTAACAATATTGTAAATACCTCTATTATTTTCATTATTATTCAATAGTTTATCGACCTATCTATCTTTGACAGAAAAAGGCTTGTACAATATCATTAACAAATAAAGAGAAAATGTTATCCCAATGCCTATCCTCAACCTTCAATCTTCTGTTTACAATGACAAAATGACAAGGTAAACATATTAAAAATGTGAGCGAAAAGAAAATTAATTTATGCGGCTGCATGGCCTTATAAGGATCACGGGCAGAGAACTCTCGGCTGAAGAGCGCGCGGTTTTCTATACGGGCACAATAGAACCTCTGGAGTGCCATACAAACTCGAACAATTTCGCGCGTGCCGCACCCCAGGCGACTCTAAGCCTTACGCCCGTGGAAAAACAAAGAAAAACAGTGGAGAATCGTTTGCGGACGATTAAATTAGAACATGCGTCACTGTCACGAAGCCCGGCTAAAACGAAGATCGCCCGTAATAAACCTGCGAAATGAACGTTTGATGACCACTCGCTTTTGACGTATAATAGTTCTCGAGGCTCCAGTAATAACATCGTTAAGACTCCGGCTAAATTATGTACGGCAATTTTAATTAAAGTCCTTCACGAAATTATTATATTCCGCTAAGTAAGATTTTGAGAAAATAAGATGAATTTCTTGCGGGCGCTAGCAGTTCTACAAAATAAAAAATAAGTCTTTATATATTTTAAGAAGTTAGTCTCATAATACTGATGTAATTTGATGATAATATATTTCTTAATTATTTATAACGTTTTAGACAGTATTTTGTTACTTTTAGGTACCGCATGCTCGTATACAGCCCAGTGCGCTTAAATAAATAATATTTCACGTTGATAGGTACATAACACTGCTCACTAGCCTTAAAATGCTGCGCAACTTCTTTTTCGTTGTGAGCTGATCCTTGCACCTTAAGTGAAAGAAGTAGATTGGACAATAAAGAACACCCCATGGGAAATACAGAGGCAGGTCCGACTGTAGTCAGACATCTGCCACTCACTTACGCCATGACACGGATTTCTTTTGTTTTTTAGTATTTTCCAGATTACGCAGTTTTCCGGTTAAATATACCTTTTTGTATTTGAATCAATGTTGTTTGTATACAGTACGCTGAACAAGAAGTAACATAAAATATATGAATTGATTTATTTTTAACTAAATAGTTTGTCTTTTAAAAGATAAACTTTTTTCTCCTTAAGCCCATAGGGCGTTTCCACATTATCCATATCGGTGTCGGAACCGATATCCGATATCGGGCCGCACAATATGAAAGACAGGTACCGCGCCGCTATTTAAATAAATCGTTACACACATCATTCGTTTGTGATCTCGTGGTATAGCGGCCAAACCGCGCGTTCGCACCGGCGCATACATTCCAGCCCAGCAAAATAAAAATTACCCGCTTTTAACTAAGATAGCTCTCAACATTGTAATAAGCAATTAAATCTGAGTTAAGCTGTCTAAAACAATGTAAATACGAGGAGCACTTAAAGGATTAGGTGTGGAGCGTCCAATAAAAGAAAACGGTACGTAAAAGCCTGAACGTGTAAGCGTTCCTGTACGTATGTATTTAGACTTTACATCTAAAAGACCTTTACACTGTCGAGATAAGGTGCACTTGTTGAAAATCCGAGGTAAAATAATATCGGACGAATTTTCCATTCAGCTTACCTCCGAAATGACCTTTAAGTATACGACTTAAGATTCACACGTTGGAACTCAGGTAAATACATTGTGAACGTAATATAGTGCAGTATCTACGAAAATGCATGTAGACTGTTGAGTGCTTTGCCGCAAATGTAATGTCATATTGTTTAACGTTTTGTATGTTTTACTTTGTAATTTAATGTTTCATAGCATTAATGTAAGTGCAATAATTTCTAGCATGCAACATAGTTTCATACATAGTTATTTGATACGGGTGGTTTAAGTAATTTTATCACCGACGAGAATAGAATTGGACGAGATAGTGCAGTATAATTTTTCGTACTTTTATTTTTAATTTTGATGAACTTAGCATCCTAAAAGAATCTCGAAAAAAGAATCCTTAATTAAGGATCCAGAATTTGTTTTAATGTTCCCGAATTTAGGATTCTGAATTTAGAATCTTTAACTTAGGACTCTTAATTAAGATACTAAATTCAGGATACTGAATTTCGATTCTTAAATCAATATTGGATCCTAAATTTCGGATTTCTTAATTTCTATTATTTAATAATTTAGGACTTTTTATAAAAAATAGAATACATAAAAGATATAAGGTATTTTTACTCGTTGCCAAATAGGACTTTCAGAATTTAAAAAATATTACACAATCACGATGAAAAAGGTAATCAAACTGAAGTTATAAAACAAAATAAAAGCAACAATTCATTTCAGCGAGTGTTAGGTGGTAATGATACGTGTTGTATGGAATGAGTTTCCTAAATTGTTTCGTGACTTCAAGCTGTTACATAAGGTCGAGAGCACACGAGACGTGTAACTTTGTTGAAGCTGTAACGATTCTACTATTTTCGGGCAGCTTCGTTACAAAATTGTAGCGTTGGCTTATCATGAGAATTGTAGTTAGAGAGTTTTAGGCTGGGTTGAACAAGGAACGATGGTGCGTTTATGTTACGTTTTAAAAGTAGAATTCCGGCACCGTATATTACTTTACAATATTAAATATCTCTTGATTTTCATATAATATTATGTTTACATACAAGAACCAAAAAATCCCTTAGTCCTGAATAAAGATTACAAATGCCTTAGGCCTTAGACCTTCATAAAAAACAGTATTCATCACAGTACATATAGATTAATCCTTCGATCGCGGATTCTTGGAAATCTATTGTTATTCTATTGTGGCGGTACCCACAATTCGCCTAACATGCGCGATGCAGGAAGCATCGCGCATATTCCCACACTATTGTTGTCGCGATCACCGGTGCTCTTATGGGGTAATAGGTTATAATAACCTGTATCCCGATTTGATTTCTCAGTTAGTTTAAGAATTGATATAAAAATCAATTAGAAACCAAAAGCATACAAACAAAAAGCCTTTTTTGTTGAGGAAATTAAAATGGCACATAAATTAAGCTTAATCCTTCATTCGCAGGCTCGTGTGACACGAGCCTTATCCATACTTTTTAGAATGTACGCCGCCATCAAACTTTATATTTGGTGCGAACTCAACGTGTTAGGCCTGCGAGGGTCGAAGGTGCTGTGGACGTTTAATTTAGTACCCTTTCGAACCTTACTGCTATAGTAATAGAGTTGATAAGCGGTTCATTTGACGATCGACGCAAAAGGTTTATACAAGGGGTGATACAAATACGCTACTCGATTGGGAAATAAGCCTCGTGATTTCAATTTGGAATGTCTATTACCTAAATGACATGCTTATTATTCGTACTTGATTAGCCGTTCTTTTATGGCACAAAATTTATTATAATTTGACGTAATTGGTTGTAAAATATATAGAACACTTTTGTGATTACTAACAAGCAAATTTTTTGTAAGCAGCTACATTTTGATAAGACGAACAACATTTTTATTTTGCTATTATTTGCTACGTGTAACAAGCTACGCGTTTATGCTACGAGCTACGCGATTATACAACGCCGAGATTCGTGCTAGCTACGTCGAGCTACGCGCATAGGCTACGCCAAGCTACTTCCGCTCAACCTACGTGCGCGCGTTACGTTTAGCTACGCGCGTATCGGACGTCGTCAGGCTTTTAGGGTCTAAACACACTAGGCTGAATTACGCCGGCGTAAATTCCGCCGCGTTTACGCCGTGTTTCAAACTCATACAAAATACGGGCGGAACGCGAGAGACGACACACTATTCCGTCGCGTATTTGTATGCGTTTGACATTTGTGGCGGAATTTACGCCGGCGTAATTCAGCCTAGTGTGTTTAGACACTAAGGGTCAATTCAGACCGCAAAGCGACGCGAAGATGCATTTATAAACTTGTATGGATTTAACAGATTTGCTAGACGTCTCATGCTTACGAAACCTGTCAATTCAGTACAAATTTAGAAATGCATCTACGAGTCACGTTGCTATGCGGTATGCCTGCTTCGTCAAAATACTACGCAAAGCTACGTCGAAACGCGCGTTGAGTCTACACTCTACACGCTTTATAAACGTCAAGGTACGCGCTTAGGTTATATTACGCGCTACGCGGTAATCCTACGGTCTACGTCACTACGCACTAAGCCCGCGTAGCTCTACGCGCTTTGTCTACGCTACTTAAGTGACGTTTATCCTGGTATTAGGGACTCTTTGAATGAGTTGCCCAGATTATGTCTTAGCCCCTGAAATATAGCCTAATTTGGATGTGTTTGAGGGCTTAGTCCTTATTCATCAACTCAGATCTTAAGTAAGTTGTTCTTGACACACAATTTAAAAGGATGAAAATTTAATGATAACAGGGTAATACAAGCGTGTACGCGAATTCCTTATCTATACTTTAATATTATAAATGTGAAAGTAGGTCTGTCTGTCAGTCTTTACCTCTTCACGCCCAAACGGCTGAACCGATCTTGCTAAAATTTGGTACAGAGATACTTTGAATCCCGGGAAAGGACATAGGATACATTTTTTCCCGAAAAAATGTTTGGTTCCCGCGCGGTAAACAAATTTGCGTCGTCATCTAGTTATTATGTAAACTATTTTTAATAAATGTACCAAATAGTAAGTTTTCGCTGCCTTAGTATGTTTATAATGGTTTTACTATTATTTCGTAAACAAAATACGTGCTTCCACTACTTCCTGTCTTGTATTTATACAGGCAACAGACGACATGATTATCGCATTAAAGGTGAGTATGGTGGTGAGTTGAGAGAACGTGAGCCTCTTGAAATGGAGACACCGTAGCATTTTTAGAAGTAAAACAAGAGAAAAGATTTCCTAGTTTAAAAATAGAATTAACGAGGAACCCATATTCTTTACACTAATTATATTATAAAGATGCTTTTTCGTTTAATGATGGTTATTCGTTTGGGGTGACCTTTTAAAAACGAATTCAAAAATTTTTCACCAATAAAAAGTATAACTATTTATGAGGCTACAATTTTTTCTAATTTTGCAAAAGGATTGTAGCGTTTAATATTTAAAACAGACAAAAATTCAAAATTATGTCGGTTTAACCGGTTCGTAGTAGCATTGTTAATAAAAACGATTTTTATGTTTAAGCGAATACGGTAATCTCTCCCAAGTAAACATGTTAAGTACACTGGCATCGTGACGTGTTGTAATTTGTTTACAATATCTGACGAGTTTTGTTTGCAATGTTTACGGTTATTTTGAATCTGTTTTGGTAAATTAAGTTCATGTTTATCCTTCTTATATACCGTGGAAAGAAGGTTTGTATTGTTTGTATAGATTTTTAAAGGCACGATTTTATAAGCGTCCGACGAAACGCGCGGTTTTGCGGAGGCTACACCGTGAGATTACAAGCAATTATTGTATGTAAATGACCGACGCGACCGCACTTCTATTTAAATAAATCATTAGATAGTATTAGATGCGACTTGCGACGGCGAAAATGCTAGCTCTGCTCGGCACTTTTAGAGTACAACCCGTAGTTTTTGGAACGGAGTTCCTTTTCGCGCGTTGCGAAAGGGGGCTAGGCCGAAAAAATTGTAACGACACTTTTTTTTAGTACCTGCATGTTAGAGACAGAGAGAGCGTTGCGCGTAGATACGCACAACGCCCTTTTTTGAGAATAATAGAAGTATTCCTGTGCGTTTACTAGATGGCGTTTTTTTGAGAATAAACAGCGACGCGTTGTTAGTATTCCTGGACGTCAATAAATTGCTTTTTTTATTAGTACCTGCATGGTAGGGGCAGAGGGCGTTGATAGTATTCCTGTGCGTCAGCTAGATGGCGTTTTTTGAGAATAAACAGCGACGCGTTGTTAGTATTCCTGGGCGTCAATAGATGGCGTTTTTTAATTTATTTTTTTTAGTATATGTATTATGTACAGATTTTTTGAACATAAGAAATAATTCCGTTCCATTCGGGTGTCCCTTGACACCTGTCAAGTTTTTTTTATTGTTTATTACCTCGTTGAAAAACTACTATTAATAATTAAATACATAATTCGATGTAAATAAGGTGTAAAAACCATTTAAAATATAAACGAAGGCGACCCAAATACAAATGAAGTGTTAAAGGAGTAAAAATTCAAGGCTGTATGCAAATTTTGAGGGGAAAGAAGATTAATTGGAAACCCGAAACTCTTATCTTTTTACAGGCGAGTAGTTTTTTAGGAAATTGCGTTTTCAGATGGTGACGCTATTTCAATCAAGATAAGCGAGGAGGTCCGACGTAAAACGATTAGGTTTACTAAAATGTATACTAAGATACTATTTATGGGGTTCGTGTTGTATGTTATAATATACGTTGCGGTAAATATATTTTTATGTACCATGGCAGAAATTGATTCATAGGCAGGAATTCATAGGTGGGCCTTTTTCGATATCAAGTAACTTAGTAGAACTACTAACTAGTCCCCTCAAAGACTCAAAGTATCTTCATACCAAATTTTAGCAAAATCGGTTCAGCGGTTTAAGCGTAATACATATAATAATATAATAGTAGTATGTAAGCGATAAAATATATGTTACACAACAAATCCAGTTGAAAATATAACTAAATATTTGCCAAGTTAATTGATTTCTTGCCTACATAATAATAATAATTATTATTATTATTATATTATAGTATATACTTAATAAGTATTTAATAGCCATTTTGATTAGCTAAAGAACGAATCACCAACACTATTGCAAATATACTGGAGTCCTGTCAAGAAACGTCAAAAACTGGTAATTACCACAAACAACGGTAGCTTGTAAGTTTCTTTGCATTGGATAATACACAAATAATAATAATAACTCCCACACCGGTTTTGTTTACGGTGGCCGGCTTCATTGAAACCAGGCCAGTTACGCAGGAGTAATTTTATAGTGCCCAAGTGTGTGCGCAGTACACAAGAGCACTCTATTTTCCTTTTAATCTCATAACCCAGTGGGACGGACGACCGAAACGACTGGCGAGAAATCAGGCGCAGAACCGACTTTAAAGAATGCCCACCCGACGCATGGATCATCTTACTTGTCAGACAAGCAGGTAATTAATCAGCCTGCATTGTCCTTATCAAACTTGGAAATAATATTTTTTTTAACTAACATGTTTGCAATGCGGGAATCGAACCCACGACCCCCGAGTCAAGAGCCACGCTTTAAACCACTCGACCACGGAGGCGTTAATATACGAAGATGTTATGCAAACGAATATAGCAAAATCTAAATATAAATGTAGAGGACATCCAATTTAGCGTTGAAATTGAAACAGAGCGGAGAGCTGACCACCGTGAAATCAACAATTTCTTGCCCCCGCCCCAATTTAGCTCGAAGCATTGTAATGTATATTCTGGACGTGAGATAGTATTTTTAACCGACTTCCAAAAAGGAGGAGGTTATATGTTCGTCTGTTTATATATATTTTTTTGTATGTTCAACTATAACTTCGCCGTTTATGGACCGATTTTCATGATTCTTTCGTTGTTGTACAGGGTTAAATCCGAGATTGGTACCATGTTCACAAAAATGGTGATCTAATGATGGAATCCATGAGGAATCGAGGGGACTCCTTGAAATTTATATGAGAACATATGATGATTTCAATTTTTTCTGAAGTATTTCAGGCATATACTACCAAAAAGTAAGATTTTGCACCAGGATATACCCTAGTTCTGAAGGTACCCAACAGAACTTTTGAATCCTTATAGATACAAGTTTGAGGATTTTGGCTTTATTTAAACTACTCCAAGCAAAAGCCAATGAATCCTACATTATTTTTGCTGAACATAGGCTAAATTTTATTCTGAAAAAAATTGGGTTTCGTAAGGTATTTGGGTTTTTCGGACGCCAGGTGAAAAAATCAACCAGAAAAGTTACTTATTTTGCATACGCTGCCGAAACTATAAAAGATAGAACCATAAAATGTTCTAATAATTGTAGATCTTATAAATATCTACAAAAAAGTCCGCGACACACTATACTTATCTATGTCGAGTGAGGCACAATAACCATTTTTTTATTTAAAAATCTTGAATTTTTTTGGACTACATTTAAACGCGTTTATTTTACTCAATCTATTAATCCTTATCAAAATAAATAATTTCATCACTAAGTACAGTTTATGTACATAAAATTTGGTGTTTGAATGATTAAAATTGGACGTTTGGTTTTGAAATTATGGCGAAATCAAAATATTATGATGTGGGCGTCCGGGATGCGCGTGCGGGAGGAAGACAATCTGTGCAGGGTGCAGCCTGCGTATAATGACTGCGTCGTCGATGTTAGTGTATGTCGGAGTCTGTGAATTGACCTGGGAATCATTTTGCTGACCGAGTCTTTCCTGGGTATGCTTTTTGCAGAGCTCACCGACATCCACGCCACGGGCGACCGCTAGTAATATTATGTACAACTCTAAAGACAACAAGCTATAATATAGCCTGGTCGTCTCATATGACATAACTAAAAAGGGTAAAATTATTATTTTTTAACAAAAAATTAAAACCGACTTCCAAGGTAAAAACAAAAGTAACTCCAAAAGCATGAAGATTGAGTACAGAAATAGTTGAGGTTTAGGCGAAGTCTGAAGACTCCACTATAATAAGGAATAAGAATTATTTGATTCTTTTTAGATTATGAATAAGTAAGTATTAATTTTGTTTTTACCTTGGAAGTCGGTTTTAATTTTTTGTTAAAAAATAATAATATATTCTATCCTCTCTCTCTGAGAGACACAAAGATAGTAACTATCAGTTACTAATAAGCGCAAACGGCAAAACCGATTGTCATACCAAATTATTACTATACTGTACTCGGCGAAACATGATGGTAGCGGTCATTGACTCCCTGTCAAAAACTTGTCATTTTCTATACAAAACCGCGCCTGACAACATCTGACACTTAATTGTCAATCGCGGTTTATATTGAAAATGACAAGTTTTTGACAGGGAGTCAATGACCGCTACCGCCATGTTTCGCCGAGTACAGTATAGCAAGATACCTCGAATATGGCCAAATGACATAATGTACTTTTTTATCTCAAAAAACGTACGGTTCCTAGACCATGACATGACTATGACAAACGAATTTTGTTACAACAAAGGTGCAAGCAACATCTAGTACATACAATATTTTTGTTATATCCATACTAATTTTATAAATGTGAAAGTGAGCCTGTCTGTCACCTCTTCACGCCCAAACAGCTTAACTGAATTTGCTGGGTATGGGTATACTTCGAGTCCCGGGAAGGGACATAGGATCATAATAAAAACAATAATAAATGGTTTATGGAGAGTATATTTTTTAACGTCATGTATGATTTATGAAAATAAAAGAATAAATAAATCTTTCCCGGGAACAAATGAGTGCATTGAAAAACTTACGCTCCAGATCTGATATTACTATTCTCCGCGCAGACAAAGGTAATGCCACGGTGATTATGGATACAACAGATTACAGTGAAAAAATACAACATCTTTTATCGGACGAGAACACGTACAAAAAAGTCAAAACAGACCCCACCAACAAAGTTTTTAATACAACTCAAAACCTTATAAAGAAGTACTCCGACTCACTGAATCTGGATCCCAAATTCTTGTTGCCTTCATGCCCTAAGCCTCCAAAGTTGTATGGTTTGCCAAAGATACACAAAGCCAATGCTCCTCTTCGACCAATTGTAAGCCAAATTGACTCACCAACCTACAAATTGGCTCAGCTGGTGGCTAATGTACTCTCGCCTCTACGCGGACAGACCAAGGCCCATGTAAAGGATTCTTACCACTTTGTCGATGAGATTAAACATCTACGCCTCAGAGACAATGAACAACTGGTCAGTTTCGATATACAGTCCCTGTTCACGTGCCTACCAATACAACAGTGTATCGAAATTGTTACAAGAAGGCTGAGAGAGAATGACTTACCGGTTGAATATGCGGACTTGTTAGAACACTGCCTTACATCTGGCTATATGTTGTGGAATTATGACTTTTACAGGCAAGTAGATGGTGTTGCGATGGGCTCACCTGTTTCACCTGTTGTGGCTGATATTTTTATGGAAGACTTCGAGAAGTTAGCCCTTGAGTCCTCACCTGTACAACCCACCTTCTACAAGCGGTATGTAGATGATACTTTCACAATATTACCATCAGACAAAGTATCCATATTCCTTGAGCACCTGCACAGCCTCAACTCCAAAATACAGTTCACAATGGAGTTGGAGAGAGATAATTCCTTAGCTTTCTTGGACGTATTAGTAATAAGGAGTCCTGATGGCACATTAGGTCATACGGTGTATCGCAAACCTACACACACAAACAGATATTTAAATGGTGATTCCTATCATCACCCAGCACAGTTAAGTACTGTTGGAAAATCGTTATTTCAAAGAGCACGAGGAATCTGCGATGAACAGCATGTGGACACCGAACTTCATCATGTTGCACAAGTTTTACGCGACAATAAGCTTCGGGTACCACGCAAACAGAGCAGCAACCGAGTGAAGCCGGCAACAGTGGAAAGATTACCTGCAGTGTTACCATTTATAAAGGGAGTCTTTGAGAAAGCTTCAATAAAAACATACTTTAAGCCGCCCAAAAAGATCAGCCAATGTTTACCATCAGTGAAATGCAACTTACCCCTTCAAGATGCAGGAATCTACAAACTCGACTGTGATTGTGGCCTCTCTTATATAGGGCAAACCAAAAGGGCCATCAAAACCCGTATCAAGGAACACATTGCAAATGTCAAACACCGTAGGAACAACAAGTCCGCAATTTGTGAACACACACTGGATCAACCTCGCCATTACATAAGATTTGATAAGCCACAAGTACTGGCAAAAGAAGCACGATACCGCCCAAGAATGATACGCGAGGCCATAGAAATTAAAAAACACCCTAATTTCAACCGCGAAGATGGTTGGGTGCTGCCATCTAGTTGGGATCCAGTGATAAACAAACTAAAGCACAAATCTATGATACCTCGGCTTCAAGACACTGTGAGTTCGTTCTGCGTAGATCGGAACGCAAACAAATATTGATGAGTCGTCGGGTAGTTGGATAACTTCAAGAAATTGGACACCTGTCACCTCAGTCCGCCCGTGACCACGGCCGCTGTAAAGTAGCCGAAACGTCGGGATTAATAAAAGTGCTCCGCGACAAAATCCGTAAGTGTTTAAACTTATAATATCATAAATAAATAAATATTTATTTTCTCACCACAAAATTATAACATTGATGCAGATTCTACATAAAACACAGGTTTTGTGTGAGACTGGTGCTTAAACTAGGCGATGCCTGTATTTCAGGACAACAGTAGAATATTATTAGAGAAATTACATTTTATAGTGAAGTCCGCTCATGTTAGTATTAATTAATTGTTTGCGTACGTGTATCTTGTTGTGTGTGTGTGTGTGTGTGTGTGTGTGTGTATGTGTGTGTATGTATGTGTGTGTGTTTGTGTTTGTGTGTGTGTGTGTGTGTGTGTGTGTGTGTGTGTGTGTGTGTGTGTGTGTGTGTGTGTGTTTGGGTTGTGGTGTTTGTGTTTTACATACTTTTTATTCCGGAAAAATGTATAGTTTCCGCGCGATACACGGATTTTGGCGCAACGGAGTTGCGGGCGTCATCTAGTTATAATATAAAGTCACAAGTTAAATATGACGTTATGAAATCAATAGCAACAAAGTTAGTTTAATATGATTTTAGAGTCCCTTTGTATATTGGGTGTTAAAATATTAAGCGCCAGTTCACCCGCTCGAGTGCGGTAGTTTCATTATACTAAAATCTCTCAGAAGTGCCCTACCGTAAAATTTGCATTAAATACAGTTAAGTGAACTACGAGTCACGTATACAGAGTGTAACAAAACTAAGTGATAATACTTTAGGGTCTATATGGGGCCCTTGTATAGAGTTTACTGTAAAAGTAGCAGCGCTGAAAGGGAAATTTATTTTTTACTTTTGAGTGTCATGAATTTTCCCATACAAAAGTTTTAAAAAGTTACTCTTTCAGCGCTGCTACTTTCACGGCGAACTCTACATTATATTAGGGGATTCATACACCCTTAAGTATTATCACTTAGTTTCGTTACATTCTGTGTAAACCTCGTTTTAAACTTTTTTACTGCCGCGCTCAGAAACATATTAAGGGAGATCTCAGATGGATGCCGTCTGCGATCTCCCTAATTGAACTTAAGTAGATTACAGTTAAGTAATTAATTTTCGTCTCTGAGTTTTTCTTGACAGTTTACAATTATTGTACAATCAATAGTTCCAGAACGACAAAAACAAATAATATTCATTATTCGAAACACGTGTATTTAATAGAAGTTGATGTGAAAAAAATATATAATAAAATGAAGTTAAAAAATCAAGCAACAAAGGATTTAATTTAACCAGTGTCAAATTCAGGTGGCTGAGAAAATATAAAAAATTTTGTTTTACAAAATCTAAATCCACCTGATATTAAGTATTTGTATAAAAAGTATTTTTTAATTTTTAAATTAACGCCTTGAAACACTGCAACGGTTAAAAATGATTGATCAGTTAATTACTTATAATTAACAGATTAATTAATTATCATTATCATTGCTTTTCCGAAGACCGAAAGTTTTTTTAGAAGATTATTACTTATAGCTTAAAAAGGAGATTAAAACCTATGAAAGGATGCTTAGTTTGGCTATTGAATCGGTTCGTAAGTTCGATTCCCACGTTGGAAATAATATTTATTTTTATTTAGTATTTAACGGAGTCAGGGCTCGTTTTAAGCTTTTGTTTTACAATTTTATACGCTATTTTGTTACATTTTTTCGTTCTTTAAAAATATTACGTTGTTTCCAAGTTTGATAGAAAGTAACAACGCAAGCGAATCACCTGTTTTTCTGATAGAGTATTTTTTAATATCGACTCTCGGAGACTCAAAACTGACTATGATAAAAAGATTTTATCTCGTAAAAATGTATTCCTCAACCGCAATAAACGAACTTCTGACCGAAATAAGTTAAGGCCAACATCTTGTGTTTTTGCACTAACTTAAATATCTGGTTCAAATTACAATACACTCTAATCGATTTGAAATTGGAACACATAACTATTTCCCATCCTCGCCTGCTTAAATTAATTGCTCGTTAAAACATCGTTAGCAAACGTGCCTTAAGCACTAGCTATACGCGACTGAATCCAGTACAAAAAACTTGTTATAAAAAAAAATAACATAACAGTAACACCTGTTCTTTCAGTTTTAACTTTTAAAAAAAACACACTGCTTAGAGCAAAGTAAAAGTGTTATCCATAATAATATTATAAATGCGAAAGTATGTCTGTCTGTCTGTTACCTCTTCACGCTCAAACCGCTGAACCGATTTTGCTGAAATTTGGCATGAATATACTCTAAGTCCCGGGAAAGGACATAGGATAGTTTTTATCCTGGAAAAATGTACGGTTCCGGCGCGATAAACGAGTTTTGGAGCAACGGAGTTGCGGGCGTTATCTAGTAGTACTTAAAACTTAATTAATAGGGATAGAACTTGTTACAATAGAAAATAACAGAGAATACCTTGACAAAATAATATGTACGTTTTCCGCGTGATACATAAATAAGTTGTGGGCGTGCTTCTGAAATGATAGCTGACAGAGAATAAAATTTTGAAATAAAAAAACAGAATTTACTTTTAGTACCAGCTGTTAATTTTAATAAATTGCAAACCAAACACATCACTTTTGGCGCAAATGTACTAAAAGAGCCCTACGTAAAGCGGGAAAGAGCTAAGAAGAACAAACAGAATTTAGTTTTAATAAAGTGTAACTGATTTCAGTGTTACTGAATCCAATTAAGCAACGTGTAGTAGCAGCTTAAGATCCGTTAGCATCTCCGATGCACGTCGTCTGGTTACAACGGCGAATGTAAAATTTAATTAGCGTAGAGCCCCGGAATTAGTACGCCAAGCCACAGCGTCCCAGATGCTGTGACGTCACTCTTTATCTACATTTATGATTTCGTTTGTGAACAGAATACAAATGTAACACGAGTCGTAGGAGGAAGAGAAAAAATAGCGTTAGAAGGAACAGCTATACTGTACTCGGCGAAACATGGCGGTAGCGGTCATTGACTCCTTGTCATTTTCTATACAAAGCCACAGTTGACAACATCTGACACTTCATTGTCAATCGCGGTTTATATAGAAAATGACAAGTTTTTGACAGGGAGTCAATGACCGCTACCGCCATGTTTCGCCGAGTACAGTATAGTAACATGTTAGTATAAATATGTAAGTACTTATAAAGATCAATAATTCATATAATATGATGTTTGATATTATTGTTGCTCACAATTATTGTTTTGAGAAGTCAGGTTTATTTTTCAACTAGATGATGCCCGCAACTACGTTGCGCCAAAACTCGTTTATCGCGCGGGAACCGAACATTTTTCCGGAATAAAAAGTATCCTATGTCCTTTCCCGGGACTCAAAGTATCTCCATACCAAATTTCAGCAAAATCGGTTCAGCGGTTTGGCCGTGAAGAGGTAACAGACAGACAGACAGACAGACACACTTTCGCATTTATAACATTAGTATGGATATGGATGTTCTTTTTTATCAAAATACTTATTTGCGTAATAAAATCCACGAATTTTATCTTTCTAGACAAAAAATAAAACTTCATACAGACGAATTAAATTTTGAGAATGTTTTGGAGCAGCTTTCCTAAGTTTTATATTGATATATCGTGATCGATTTAACAAAACTTGCTATAACGAAACTAAATCGAAACAGTACCAAAACTTTTATTTTAACTTTTAACTGTAGTAATTTTTATACAAAATTGTAATTCAAGTATAATATTTATCCGGAAGCGAAAAAATTCCCTGAAAAAGACTACAAACAAAAACTTTTTAATTTAATCCCGCTTTCTCGCTGAAGTTCAATTCTCATCGTATTATTTCGATATAATTTTTAATTATAACGACCTCGGATTCACGAGCGCCGTAGTTTGAAGCGTTTTAAAAAACTCGTCTCAGAATAAAACAACTAAAGGCTTTAGTCATAAAGTTATTTAGTTTATAATAGCTATTTCTTTATTTGGTGCTTGTCATATTATGTCATAAAAATAATTATATGGGTAAATTAACTTATCAACCCCCATAAGAATACCGGCGACCGCGACAACAATAGAATAACAATAGATTTCCAAGAATCCGCGATCGAAGGATTAATAAGACATTAACATATAGACAGTAAAATTACAAGTCTTTATCGTGCGGGAACTGCACATTTTTCAGGGGTAAAAAATATAATTTTTCATTCGAAATAGAAGGGCTTATCATGAATACGTAACAGAAAATCAGAAACACTTCCACATTAATAATTAAAATAAATGATATAATATTATACATCCATTGTGCTCTATATTAAAATGTCTTAGGGCCTGTTTCACCACTTCCCGATAAAGAGCCATAGGCTATCCACAATTTTTTTGACAGATTATCCATGAGAAGAATCAGGAAGTGTTGAAACATGTCCTTATTATTATATTGAAATGTACTTACAATCAAAATAATTGATGCTCATTTGGACCAATAACACCTGAAACAATATATATATATATATATACTTAATAAAATAATTTCAGTCAACAAAAATATCATTTCAATAAAAACGAAATAAGATCTATACAATGATAATTTTTATTTGCACTAAAATTATTTTGATATTTTGCTTTTTATAGTGGCAGCTAAATAAAGCCTTATAAAAAATATTGTTAATGCTAAACTTGCTATGGTAAATGCTGTGTCACCTACTAAGGTACATGCATCAGCTCTTGTCGACTATTTATGATCATTTCTATAAGTTTTTAATGTATGTACTGTTTGGTGTTCTTACAACAATAAATAAATAAACCCTCACCATAGTAAAGGACACGGCTCAATTCATGACGTTTCGTAATTTTTGTGCATAAAAAGTCGCGGGCAACACAAAAAAGTGAAAATATCATCCAGATATTCTGTAAATTAATAATATGATGAAAGTTCTTACTGTGGTAGTTATAAATACCGCTCACTCTAGAGTCTAGGCCAATAAGTTTATATTTCATTATAGAATGTAATTAACAATTCCGATTAAAATTACAATTCTCATTCCGACTGTATACGCGATATAAATAATTTATATTATCATCTGGGGAAATTGTATTAATTAGTTTTGTATCCCAGTACAATGGCACACCGATTCTACAATTTTCAACCAACGCAGATTCGATCTAGCCGGGATCCTATTGTAGAACAAAATTGTATTCTTATAATTTCTGAAGTTTTGACTAACTAAAACGCTCGGATCTTATCCATAAAATACATAAGTGCCTATTCTTAAACACATTATGTGATCGCCTTATTGCGGTTTGGGCGTGAAGAGGTAATAGACAGATGTATACACTTTCGCATTTCCAATATTAGTATGGATTGGATTAAAATTTCAGAATAAGGGTACAGGGCGAAAACTGTGAATACAGTTTTGTTTCATTTGCATAGGCTTTGTAAAATGATTGAAACTTTTTGTAAATCTAGATTCAAATCGAGCTGTTAATTATGCGTTGGTGGATCAGTTGCCGGATCGGTGGACCAATAAATTGAGTGTGTTTATTCACAATCACTCGAGACTCGAGTCTAGACAATCGGCCAAATGCCAATCAACTCGGCGCGGTGGCCGGTGATCAGCCAAAAATAGATAACTATTAACTATTATAAATATTTATTCTCGCACTTTGTATTATATTAATATAATAATATCTAAGTACAGTGAGAGCGTAAGCTTGATTCGTCCAGTATAAGGATAATAACAAATTATAATATTGTGTTATACAATTAATTACCCTTAATTTACTAAGAAGACTGGTAGCACGCACATTTACTGCCATTTATATACAATACGCTTTCAAAATGTTTTTGTTAGTTCCTCTTTATGAATATGGGAACAATACTTCTCTCAATATCTTTGTTACATCTTTAATATCAAGTAACTCTTATCCAACCGTGTCAAAGTTTAAATTTCAACCTCTTTTAATATGTAAATAGGTTTAGGATCCGTGTCAAGTGATCTTGGCCTATTGGACGTTGTCAACGCCAGAACAGTGCTCTGGCGCTAACTCGAAACTTTTTCCATGAAAATTTTTCTTTCATAATGTAAAAATGAAGTGAAACTAATTTTGAAAGTGCTGAGGTCAAGTGTTTCGCCGCAGTTTATATGAAAATTTGTTATATATGAGGTTGATATACTAAAAATGTTATGTGTCCCGGGAATCGGGATTGCCTGAAGATTTTACTACGGAAAAATGTACGCTTTCCGCGCAACTGTTTAGAAGTAGAATCAAACAAGAATTAATAAAATTGAATATTGAAAAATTTTACTCCTAAATAAAACATACGCTTCAATAAAGTATGAAAAATGTATGAAACTGTAGCGCTATCACGTTGGTATAAGTTTGAGCAAAACTTTTTCTATCACTTGTCTAGAAAGTCATCAATCTACTTCCAGCGGTTTCGGCTCTGCATTGATGAGTTCCCTCCCCTTA
Organism: Polyommatus iphigenia; assembly: GCA_963422495.1. Taxonomy (NCBI): domain Eukaryota; kingdom Metazoa; phylum Arthropoda; class Insecta; order Lepidoptera; family Lycaenidae; genus Polyommatus; species Polyommatus iphigenia. The sequence continues at coordinate 29,436,717 of OY730185.1, read as the reverse complement.
CCGTATTAAAATGTAGCAAAAGGCTGCATGAATAAAACCTTTTTTTCGATCAACCAAAATGCGCAAAGTTTGCCGTTTTCGTTTTCAAAATTAGCTCAATGAGTTTAATTGAAATGTGTTCATATCAGTTAGACTTAATTGCAATAAAGACTAGTAGGGGTGGGCTTAAAACTTATTCTTTCTCTTTATTATAAAAATAAATGATTCGATTATTTTCATTTTTCCAAAGTACTGGTCTCTGCTTTAAAAGTACTACCTATACTGTACTCTGCGAAACATGGCGGTAGCTGACTCGCTGACTCGCTTTAAAAAACTTGTCATTTTCTATACAAAGCAGCGATTGACAACATCTGAAACTTCATCGTCAATCGCGGTTTATATCAAAAAGTTAATCTTTATATATAAAATTCTCGTGTCACAATGTTAGTCCACGAACTCCTCCGAAACGGCTTTACTGATTTTTACCAAATTTTATATGCATATTCAGTAGGTCTGAGAATCGGCTATTGGCTACTTTATATATTGATAAGTGCATTTGTAGAATAAATAATAGTAAATTATTACAACCTGAGACTGACGGCGACCATTGTTTGTGCGATGAGATAGCGATCTACGTTGCCATGGCGACATACTTAATTAGTCACTTCAATAAAATAATATGGGCGAAATACTTTATATTATGGCAAAGCAACGTTTGCCGGGACAGCTAGTATACCTATATATTAACTTTATGATTTATAATATAGAAAATGATAAGTTTTTGACTGGGAGTCAATGACCGCTACCGCCATGTTTCGCCGAATTTGAATAAAGTTGGCAATTATCATTTCAAAGACAAAAATAATGTTGTCAATATTTTTTTCTGCTCAATGTTGGTCAGATTTTTACGTTCCTGATCAACTTTTCACTGCGTATACACAATTATTTGACACTTCTCTAATAGCCCATTTGAAACATTCCCGGTGTTAGTTGTAAAGGATTTGTGTCAAAAAGCGCCTGTAGAGGTCTCGAGATGACAATTACCACGATAACAATACACCTTTGTACGACCAGGAAATGCGGCGAAGGATTCGTGTCAAACACACTCGTATCGGTCAGGCAATAGGTAATTATTTCTGAATTCTGAGGGCTCTACTGGTTGCACTCAGTTATAGATACACCCTCTCGATATAACTAAAATATCTTTACTTAGGATATCCATACTTATCACTAATTTACTTTTTACTTATACTTGTCCATACTAACCCTGGATACTAATATTATGAATGCGAAAGTGTGTCTGTTTGTCTGTTACATCTTCACGCCCAAACCGCTGAATCAATTTGGCTCAAAAGTATGGAGATATTTTGAGTCCCGGGAAAGGACATAGGATACTTTTTATCCCGAAAAAAATTACGGTTCCGACGCGATAAGCGAATTTTCAAGCGCGACGAACATCAGAAATAACGTTACCAACTTTATTGTAGGTAGCTTTGTCGTAGCATTCGAAGCGTTATAATGTCTTAATTTAGCATTTCCTTGATTATAATGTTTGCCAAAATATTATTCGAATAACCAAAACTAAACAATTGCCATAAAAATATTAAACTACTCCAGCTTTAACATTCATTCATTTGGACAAAATTATGTTATAAAAATGTCTTTGTAATTTGAACAGTAATGAGTATAAAATATAATTTTATTCTGTCGTCAGCTCCAGACCAATAAAATTACTCCTTGTGTTTCCAAGGAGCAATGAAACGTAATACTTTACGTAAGTAAGCTAAGGTCAGGTCTAGAAATACTAAGTTATTGTTTTACTTTGTTGCTGGATTAAAATGTATTAGTTACTTAAAAATTTTATCGAGTTATTCTCTTTGTTACTAAGTTACATAAACATGAATGTTTTTACTTCTTATTTGTCTAACATGATTATATTTTTGATCTCAACTCTAGAATATTGTAGTTTACATAGGATCACTTGACTTACTTTGCTTTAATTTATTTATTATTTCACTAATATGCGAACAATGAAGGTACCAGATGACCCCTTAACATTGTATCACTTAACTCCTTAGAAATTTTCTCACCGTATAAACCTTCCCTGGACTTCCATGAAAAAAAAAAACAAAATTAGTAAAACCGGCTCAGTCGTTTTCGAGTTTCAGCGAGACTTACGAAGTTTTAGATTAATTTTTATTAATATATGAAAGTAATAACACTAATCACACAACGCTACAACATCTAACTTCACAAAAGGCGTAGTTTTGTTACACGTGTGTGCATATGTGCAATTTCAATTCAAGACATAGTTTGTCCGTCTTCAGTTTAATATTTATATATTTTACTATGAGTCTGAAACTAAATGGTCTTCTTTAGAAAGTCATTTACTGAACTATCGCAAAGGAGCCATCGAAGGAGGTTTATTTAAACTCGAAATCAATATCTTTTTGCTGCGAGAGCACTTAACGAAGTGTGCAAACCTAGATCCCTCAGGACCAGACGGAATCCTAGAAAATTTAAAAGCACACGTGAGACAATTTCTACTAGCTCGAAACTTTTGCTACCATTGTGCGCTTTTATAATTTTGGACGTGGCGGTAATATCGTGGACGTCCGCGGTAAAACGATAACATAGGGAAGTAACATGTATGGAAATAAAATATGAAGACGCTTTTAAATTTCCGTCGACGATAACTTTTTAACGTGCACGTTAGGGTGAAGCCAAACTAGCGTAATTTGTGAGTTGTGAGTCGCAGAATTTCTGCTGCGTAAATATATTTTCATATAAAATATCATGACTCACAAAATTACGCTCGTGTGAATCAAACAGGACTTTTGTATGAAACAGAATACAGCAGAATTCTGCCGAACCGAAATTCTGCGACTCACAACTCACAAATTACGCCCGTTTGGCTTCGCCGTTAGAGGACATCACGACGTCTACACTCTTCTGAACCGCACAAAACGTCCGCGGTGCGTAAAGTCAAAAGGGCATATTTTAACGTACCCAACGTTTTATAGTGGAAGCGAGAAGAAGCGAGCTATTCGATCTATTTATAAAATGTCATCATTAGAATCTCTCAGAGAAAAGTTTAAAGAAATAAGAATTCTGACCGTAATATCTCAATACATTTTGGATAATGTGTTATACGTGAGAAAAAATGTAAATAATTTTAAAACGAAAAGTGACATTCACTGCAGGAACACTAGGAATAAGCACAAGCTAGATATGCCTATAACCAGGCTGAGCAAAGTAAGAAAATCGTTCAAAGGTCAATGTATACGCCTATTCAATAAAATCCCAGAAAACGTTCAAAATCTTTCAATCAATAAATTTAAAAAAGTTGTTAAAGAACGTTTGTGTGCTAAGGCTTATTATAAGGTTACTGATTTTCTCAATGATAGCACACCTTGGGAAAAATTAGCTGACAGACCATAGGTCACTTCTATATAAATGTACCACATTTTCACTTACTTTACTTACATACTTAGTGTAAATTAGCTTAAGCTACCTTTGTTATTTTCCACCTTTTTGGTAAAAGGTGGACCCGCGCGAGTTTCTTGCGCCGGTTCTTCTCGCCGGGTTAGTTCCCGAACCGGTGGTAGGCCTCATGTAGACACGACGTTCTAAAAGTGTTAACTTTGTTAACCTATTTGGAAATAAAATATTTTGATTTTGATTGATTTTGATTTTTGATTTTGGAAGCCGGCGTCCTCGATAACGTGACGTCCAGAATTATAAAAGCGCACATTGTTATAGTAAATCGTATAAAAACTCTATAGGCGAAGGAAGTGAGCCCTAAGTATATCCCACAACCTGTATATTTTGTGGTACACTTTACGGAAAAACAATCACACCTATTGATTTGTGCTTTAACGTAGTAATTTTTATTTATAATATGTAGAATGTAGATGTATTATCATCAGTCAGTTAAGGTGTGACGACGCGAGCCCTCACAAAGCTCGGCTTTTAGCTAGTATTATGATCAAGGTTTATTAAAAAGGAATGTCGTTAAATTCGATTTTGTTTGTTTTATAATGGACTGACAACAGCTGCTGCTGCAGTTTTCACTTCTTTTTAATATTCTGCAAGAATTTGTTCTGTAATTACAGTGCTAATAAGTAACAAAAATCCAAAGATACATGCTATTGTGATTCAGTAAGCAATCCATACAATATTATAAACGCGAATATTGTGTCTGTCTGTTACCTCTTCAAGCCTAAATCGCTAAACCAATGTTACTGAAATTTGGTATAAATATACTTTGAGTCCCGGGAAAGGACATGGGATACTTTTTATCCCAGAAAAATTTAAGGTTTCCACGCGATAAATGATTTTTGGTCCAACGGAGTTGCGGGCGCATTCTAGTTCAATCTATTATTATTACAAATTTAAGATGTGTACTACAAAATACTACAGAGTTTTTCCAAACAAAATTAGCATTTAATGACAGGGGCGTAGTTACATAAGAGTGCACCTGGTCGTTAGTCACTCGCATGGCTAATTAACAAACATAGTTAGCGCAAACAGTAAAATAACTACTTTTAAAGTTATTTTTTAACATAATCTAGTACGTGGAAGACCGAGATTTGCTCGTTATTTAAATACCTATCTATTATGGCACAATAAACGTATATACAAAAAATGTTACACACAAAAAAAATAAAAAGGCTTAACAATTTTTTCTTATCATAGCAATATTATTAATAATATTATTCTGTTCATTAGATAATGAAATTGGTAATAATTATACTCGTCTTGTAGTGCTTATAGAGGTTGCTTTTAATAATGTGAACGGTTGGAATTCCGGCTAGAATATAGCCATACATACTATGTACGACATATTATGTCGTACATAGTATGTACGAGTAATAATATTCCATACTTACTGGTATATTGCAGTTAGCCGCATGCATAGCTAATAGAGAGCCGGCTAGTTAACGTCGCTAACTACAATTAGCCAGGCTATATCTAGCCATATCTACGTGTTACGTGTACGTGTCACGGCTAATTTGAGTTAGGAATGTGGGTAAATATTAATTGTAGGTTGCTAATATTAACATACTTTGTAAAACATCATTTAAAATGGACGCTGTTAAGCATTTGTGTATCATCCCACAAAAAAGTATTGAGTTATGAATGTAGTTATATTTTTTAGGTTATAATATATAAAACAAGACTGCTTTCATATTTCAAGAAATTTTTGTGGGTTAGTACACAAATGCTTAACAGCGACCAATTCTTGACATATCACTCTCTCTACAAAAATTACAAAAGTTCTAGAAAAAGTAAGTAAAGACTTTCTTTATTATATATTGCGCATGCAAGTATCACTAATGTATGTAATTTAATCCTTATTAAAAAGGCATAGTGCATTTTTAATACTGATTACGTACATAATCAACGAAAAAATATACTGCATTAAAAAAATACACTGCGTTGTTAAAACCGATCCAAAAGAATAAGCTGCGTTATAAATGGCCCTATTCTTCCATTGCCATTTTTCACTATATAATATTATGGATGGTCTCATACGATACAGATCTGGCTATACATTATAGTGATAGAACAATTTAGTGCACATGTGTGAAGTATTTTTCAACATAATTGTATTATAGGGGTGTCACTATAAAGTTTTTATGTTTTTTGGAATTAAGTTCCCACATTTTTAGTTTTTATTTTATAATAATTGATACTTATACTTCCTTAATGACTTTACTTAAAATTTAAAAAACAACGTCGTATGACCAATTTAATCTGGATAAACAGTTTTTCGTTTCATTTAATACTTGATGATTGTGTGATTTAAAAAAAGTTGATTGAGCTAGAGTTACTTAAAAAATTATAAATTCAACACTTGATTTTTATGCTTATCAGCTTAATACAACTGTAAAATTACGTATGTTAATAATTCTAATCGGCCCAAGTTACTAACAATTTAACATTTAAATGAAATTCAAGTGTAAGTAGTGAGTCAGGTTAAATTACGCCGAGAATTCACTGAGAGGATTCTAGCTCACTGCTTTGCTAATAATATCAAGTTTAAATCAGATATTTTTAGGGTTACATACCTAAATTTTAGAAATGCTTGACTATAACAGCGACTTGCGAGCCATAATAATGACAGCAAAATAAATGGAGAATTAAAAAATATAAACATGTAAAATGGCAACCCTAATATAAATTAACTTTTTTCATAACAATGCAGTGTAATATTATTTTTATAAATACTAAACTTTATTGCACAAAACAAACACATCTATTGCACGAAAATATTATTAAATCTCAAAAACTTATCTACCAAATTCACTTTCTTAAAAAGATAAGGTCTACAATATTTTGTACCTGCGATATGGGATGAACTAATTTATTCTGCCAACCCTACGCGGCCAGATAGTATCGTGGAAATAGAAAAGTGGATCCTGCCACGTACATGTCGCGTCTGAAATATGAATGTGCAGTCGAGGGGTTAAGGTTTTTTCAATACGTCTCCCACCTTATTTATTGGCTAAGGATTTATTTCTCAGCGAAAAAAGATGATACAGGTACCTAAACGTGTAAATCTAGTATTTATTACAGTAGAAAATAGACTTAATTAAAATACAAAATTTAAAAACCAACCTAATTTTCAGCAGCTTTTTGTCTAATGTTAGAAACGACACTGTATATTCTATATTGTAATATAATTTATTTACTCTTGTTGTATCAATAGTGTAATTTTATTGATCTACTCAATAAGGAACCCTTTGTGCGCTTGTCTAACTCGCACTTGACTGATTTTCTTTATTTCCATCTACAGTCACTATAAAACAATTCTCAAAGATAAAATATGTTTACGAATCATTTTTAAAGTAAGTAGAACACACTTTGTTTTGGTGAACTACAATGTGCGCTATTTATCCTTCCAACTAGCATTTGCATTAACCGTAACCGTACATTTTTGTGTCAAAATGCACTCCTGTTAAGGAAACATGAGACCACTTAACCCGAGGATAAAAGGAGGTGACAACGAGAGGCCGGTTTCATTAGTCAGTAGTCAGGCATGTAACGCTGTAGTACGCTTACTCTAATTGGATGTATGCTCCACCACGGTGAAAATATACAGTGTACCACTATTATATAGTCGTCTATTACACGATGACACATTATGATTATCATCACTATCAGGAGGAAATAGTTTACAGCTAACATCATCTTTATCAGCTACTTTTATCAGTAGTATTATATGTGCCTCCGTTGTCCAGTGGCTTAGAGCGTGGCTCTTGACGGAGGTCATGGGTTCGATTCCCGCGTTGGAAACACTTTATTATTTCCAAGTTTGGTTAGGACAATGTAGGCTGTTCACCTGATTGTCTGACAAGTAAGATGATCCATGCGTGGGATGGGCATGTAAAAAGTCGTTCCTGCGCCTGATCTCTCGCCAGCCGTGTCGGTCTTCCGTCGCACTGGGTTATGAGAGTAAAGGAATAGAGAGTGCTCTTGTTTACTGCGCACACATATTACTCCTACGTAACTGGCTTGGATTTAAAGAAACCGGCCACCGTCACCGAAACCGGTGCGGGAGTTATTATTATATGTGTCTATCTTGCCATGTTTCAGCTCGCAACCCCATCAGGTTCTACGGTCCATCGGAAGAAATGGTGAGTGCTTGTGAAGCCAAGACTCTGGGTCGCTGCGCCGCAGTAAGTAACATGTGTCTGTCTTACCTAACAGTATGCTCTTACCTACTTAAGTCGGAATCAAAAGTATATAATTAAGACAAAATTAAAAAAAAACATTGTGTTATAGCACTGGCAACTGCAGGTAACGATTATTATGTAAAGGTGTATCAGATTAAGAATATCTTATATTCTTGCGCTTTACCGTCTTAAACAATATGTTTTATCAATAAAAACAAAATTGAAAGTTTAAAATTGAAAATCAAAAGTTAAATTGAGACGCGCAACAAGATTTTTCAATGAGCTTTCAATTCTGACCGACATTCACAAACATCGAGAAGTTGATGCAGCAAGAAATACAGCAATCTTGGCAATTTTGGCTCTCAACTCAAATCTGGGTTCATTGGTTACTAAGGTTAGAGGGTGAACAGTTTTGAAAATGGTTTTTAAATTGAAAGAAAATTTCTTGGGCCACTTTTTTGTTAAAAGGCGGCCACTTTTTTCTTATGCCAATTCTTCTTTCCAAACTTCTTACTGTGAATAACGAAAGAGTATAATATTCAGAAATAAAATATTTTGAATTTGATTTGTATAAATTGAATTTGATTTTTGAATTAAATTATCGTAATACCAACGAAAACGTGTTTGTGAAACAATTCTATAATGTGTAATATCGCACACTCTTACTTATGCCATCAAAATTTCCTCCACAATGTTATATACACAAAAATTAACATCTGATCCAGTTTTCCTCGAATATCAACATAAGGTTATGGGTTAAGCGAGCGACGATGTTAAGTGTATTGCACTATTACCGTAATGGTACACATTTCTTAAATTTATACACATTACACACTTCACAACATCTGAGTATGATTCGTTTACGGCGAAATATAAGATGTTACGTTACGGTGTAATCTAAGCTTTATTTTGTCAACAATATGGTTTTATTTTGAACGTTTGAATACAAAAGACGCGTGGTCTACGCAATACGTAATATTGTGCCAAGGTATATTTTATAAGTGCTAAGGTATGCTTCAATGAAATGCGAGTTTTATTTGAAGTGAAATATAGTGCAATTTTGACTGCATACATTAATGCTCATGGCCTACGCGTTGCAGCGATCATAGGCCTTTGGTAAACCGAGATAGCCTTAGTTTTTTTTTACAATAAGCCTTAATTTTTCTTAGTTTATGCTTTTTTCGATACAAATCAATTGTCTTCAAAAGTTAAAAGTGTTTAGCCTTTCATAAAAGAGAAGGTATTCCGAACTCTATTTCCATACACATAAAGTTCAATACTGATAACACGTAAGCCCATTCAGAAAGGCTTATTTTGTGTTTGACGTGCTTTTAAAGATAACTGTCTTGAAACGTTTCTTTTGTACATTGTTGCTGGTGCGACTTTTGTTTCAATAACCCTACACAAAGATGTTTTGTTTACGGAAATACTTCTTGGCTTTTATTTCTTAAATAGAAAAGTGAAGTGAAGATTTGCAAGATTCTGGTTTATTAGAGTAGAGAGTAGAAAATAATGTTTGTAACTTACAAATGTTCTATTTAATACAGGAGAACGTATTAGAATATTTGCAAATTGTAAATCGCTCAAAGCATAGTTTGCTCTGCTTGTAAAAGATAAAAAATAAAAACAGTGTAGTAATTACGTAGTACTACATAATATTTGCATTTCGTCTAATATTAGACGAGATTTAATATATTTCAGTGAATTGTTTGCTTTCAACAAAACTTGAAGTAATGTTGTAAACATGAAAATCCATACTAATATTATAAATGCGAAAGTGAGTCTGTCTGTCTGTCTGTCTGTCTGTTATCTCTTCACGCTCAAACCACTGAACCGATTTTGCTGAAATTTGGCACGGAGATACTTTGAGTCCCGGGAAAGGACATATAATACATTTATCCCGCAAAAAATGTACGGTTCCCGCGCGATAAACGAATTTTGGCGCAACGGAGTTGCGGGCGTCATCTAGTATTCCATTATTATTATCATAATATTTGTTATATTCATATACTCTACAAAATAACAATTCTCTAATCGTGGACCAATATTAATGTCTTCAAAGTAATATTAGAATTCTCAATCTGTATCTTCTTTTGAACCCTCTGCGAATGTAACGGATGAAACATAGACATATCATATTAAAATGATCTGATATACCCTCGCATGTATCACGTGACTCTCTCAAAAACCCTTAACCGAGTCCTGAGGGATCGATAACGCGCTGACAAACGGCGAAACGTATTTTACATATATATCTCACTTAATCAGCGAATCTCTATGTAGATAAGTATATGAAAATGTAGAAAAGTATTAAATGTGTATTCGCGGGTTCAAAATGTAATGTGTTTTGTAGGACATTCCTTTACATATATACTACTGACAGATTTCTGGAACAAATTGATAGATTATATTCGTTAATCTGTCAATATTTCAGTCAAAATTTCAAGCTAAGTGTGCTATATTCATGTTCATAAAATTTAGTGGCTCTATTATAAACTCTAGAACAATGAGGCAGGGCATCCAACAAAACATTACGCGATACAAAAAAAGTAAAACAATATACAAATATACACGGCTGAACGTCACGGTACGCTGCTGTCGCGCCGCTGTCTAATTCATCTTCAGCTGACAGGACGCAGACAGTTCCGGGTGCTGGGAACTTCTGAGAAATACAAAACTCAACTGTATAAGCAACCGTTAGTTTCATTGATTTTTATCACTTTGTAGTTATCTTCACATATATTCTTACATCATTTTTTTTTCTTTGACAATATTTTTCGGTTTTATAAAATATAAGAGGTAACTGTCGCACTCAGAGACTAAAATTTATTACTAAACTATAGTATAGGAGGTAGCAACGTTTTCGAAAAAGTATTTCAGATCGGCTGATTTTGTGATATTTCGTCATTTTTGCTCTTCTAGTTACAGTCCGGGCGATCTGGCTGCCGATAGTGCTTGCGTTCATTAGTAGTATTTAAGTATTTAGTATTTAGTTTTTTTTCTAACCAAAATAAAGTAGTAATTACATAACTATTGATCTAATATTTCAATATTGGATCAATAGTTATGTAATTACTACTTTATTTTGGTTAGAGAAGTTGACTGATTATTGAAATATTGGATCAATCATTGGTCTTGCTTCGCTTCGCAAACGAGAGATCGATCAATGAATGAAACAAAGGATTAAAATTCAATTTGTCAGTCAATTTCTGACCAAATGACGTTGAAATGATGACGTCACATGCGTGAAACGTGTCGGCGAATTTTCACAAAATCACGTGACAAAGGAAGTCGCGCTTGGCCGCGCCCCGAGCGGCGTGACAATGACGTTACGTGAAACGTGAAACGTGACGCGGGACAGATGTGGCACAATTGAATAAGTTTTTTTGTAAGTGTAGCAATTCATTTGAGAGTTTGTTGGTTATTTTGGTAATGCTAAAAATATTAAATCTTATTTAGCATAATGTAATTAAAATCACACAATATGATATCGAACTAATATTCTTTTCACTACAATAATTAATTCACTACAAGAAAGTTTTTTTTAAACGCATAATATAGTACAAGTTACAACGTACATAACATAACGTCAAAACAACGTTTGCCGGATCAGCTAGCAATGCATGAAACGTCAAGACTCAAGCGTACGTTGACGCTACGTAGCTACGAGTTCGTAGAACCTCTACGCCGTAGCACCGTAGCTCTACGAAGCGCATATTGTGACGTGGAGAGCTATTGGGATGCACTTATTTCGAGTGATCACTTAATATCGTTATAATTGTGGCTGGTTCGAGTATTTTTTTCCAATTAGTTGTTAATAATAATTACATGATAGTCCTTAGAATATCTATATTATTACGAGCTTAAAATTTAAAATATTATGTATGTTAACTGAATCTAAGATTGTACCTGAGACATTCCTATACCCCGCGGTAACCATACATTTTATAAAATAATAGCTATGTCTTCGAAGTGTCTTCATTACTAATCTCATCCAAATCGATTTAGTGGTTTAGGCGTGAAGTAGAAACACATAAATAGAATATTTTTGCAGATTTTTGGTACTTAAAGATACTCAATATTTACAGTAAATAACTTCAATAAAATTCTGGCAATTGTAATTCAGTAGGAGTCATCGGTGCGTGCGCGTCATCTGGACACATCACACGCGCCCGTGCGCTCCGGTGCGTCACGCGTCACGCGCCGAGTATTATGCAAGAATATACATCATCATCGTTATAAAACTTTCATCATTATAAAACTTGTGAAAAAATCGTCATTATGAAACCTGGAAAAGAAAATATGATAAATATAATGACTAAAAAAACTTAAGGGGGCGTCCACAAATTACGAGAGGTGTTTAGGGGGGGGAGGGGGTCGGGAATCGAGTCAAATCTCATCTAATCTCACGTTAGGGAGAGGAGGGGTCTCGGCAAATCTCACGTAATTTCAAAAATACGATTTTTCTCAACAAAATGATAGTATTTTAGTCCATTTCATCCAGATTGTACGTATTCTTAAGATTTAATCGTAAGCGTAGTTGTTATACGATTAAGATTATTCACAAATTCGTTCGCAAGAAAATCTACTGACTGTCAAACCAACGTTTACGTAAGAAACCCACATTTTGAAAATATCACGCGATATTTGTGGGGGGGAGGGGGGGGGAGGGTTGAATAAAATCTCACGAAATCTCACCAGAGGGGGAGGGGGGGTCAAAAAATTCAAAAAAACACCTCACGTAATTTGTGGACACCCCCTAAGAGGTGTCAAGGAACACCCGGTTGGAACGAAGTTACATCTTATGTACAAAAACCTGTATACACTCAAAAAAAAAGAAAAGAGAGAGAGAGACAGAAAGAGAAACACGCGCTACCGCATGGCTTTTAACTATAGCAAAAAGTACATCAGACATAGATCAAGATAGATACCGCATGTCCCTGGCATCTATATCTGTGGCAAAAAGTGTCGTTGCAACTTTTCGTATAATTTTTTTCCGTCTAGCCCCCTTCGCAACGTGCGATAAGGAACTTCGTTCCAAAATATGTAGTGCTACAAAGTGCTACACGAGCGAAGCTGGATACAACATCTAGTAATCATTTGTATACTAAATGCCTTAAGGGGGCGGATAAAGCAAAGAATATAACATTGTCCTTCTCTCTTCACACTCACGCCCGTCTTTCAAATCATTTGTATACTAAAAGTCTTAACAAATCATGTTCGCAGGTCGACCTGCCGGGATTCACCTCGTGCATTCTCGTGTGTATAAGAGTCTGGTCAGATCGGCCTGCGATCAGTCCCACCGAATTGATTGGCCTCCACATGTATAGGTACCTTAAATACAAGATAGAATCCTAAAGTTCTAACACAACAATAATGTCTTTTCATGCAAAAATGATTAACAACCAAATACAACGAACAAAACTTACTCTAGTTTCCACGTACGTCAGGTATTTCAAACGCATCCCACATTTCTTAAGAATAACAAGTGAATCTTTCTTTTCATTTCGAACAAGTTCGTTATAGAGAGTATCTTCACAGTCCGCGCGCGGAAATAACGAATGTTTACGGAAATTTGAGTCTTAATAACAGTGTTTTGTATTGAATTATGTAGCTAATTGACCGAAGCGACTTGAATACTTATATCATACTAGATCTAATTATTATGGCACCTAAATTCAAGTATCGTGTAGGAACCCCTTGCAGTTATTTATATATATTAATACTATTCTATGTCCTCTCCTGCGATCAAAGTTTGGCATTGTCATACCGAATTTCATCAAAGTCAGTTCAGTTTCCTACTTGGTTGCTAGAGTAACGGAAAATAGAGCTTTGTTCTTCTGCGTACCTACTTCGCATCAGTTCAGTGTCTTAGCTTAGTATAGTAAGAGTGTTCACACACACTTGACACTGCTTTAATAAAACCGGCCATCACCGAAACCGGAGAGAATATAAAACGAAAAAGACCGAGCAAGCCAAGCGGCAATCAATCCGACGTTTTAATATTGAATAATTAAATGAATGAGTGATAAATCGGATGAATGTGAATGAATTTATTGGGCGCTCTCGTTCGTTACGCATTTGACCTCGTTCATTCAAAGGTTTCTAAAAATATTCGCGAAATACGCCGATATATTTATGGCGGATTGCCTCCCCGATTTGAAACCACTCGGTCGATTTGAAGCCCGAAGTATTCTTGAGCGCGATCGTAATCAAACACGATAATTATTGAGATTATTTTCGACTTCGAAATGTTACGTAGGCGTTTAGATACTGTACTTGAACCAAATAAATAGTATTTTATATTGAATTTTATTTTATTGCAATAACGTTTCTATTAATTTTTCGACCTGTGCCTTACTTTTATAATCTTATACTCGTATATAAAATTCTCGTGTCACAATGTTAGTTACCGTACTCCTCCGAAACGGCTTTACTGATTTTTACAAAATTTTATATGCATAATATTCAGTTGGTCGGAGAATCGGCTACTGGGTACTTTTTATATTGATGAGTGCATTTGTTGAATAAATAATAGTAAATTATTACAACTCGAGACTGACGGCGACCAGTGTTTGTGCGACGGCATAGCAATGAAGGTTGCCATGGTGACATACTAATTATTTTAGTCACTTCAATAAAATATAAAATATTATACGTGGGAGAGCCATGCTTCGAATACGTGGGAGAGCCATGCTTCGGCACGAATGGACCAGCTCGACCGGAGAAATACCACGTTCTCAAAGAAAACCAGCGTGAAACAGCGCTTGCGCTGTGTTTCGCCGAGTGAGTGAGTTTACTGGAGGCCCAATCCCCTACCCTATTCCCTTCCCTACCCTCCCCTATTCCCTTCCCTTCCCATCCCTACCATCTCCTATTACCCTATTCCCTCTTAAAAGGCCGGCAACGCACCTGCAGCTCTTCTGATGCTGCGAGTGTCCATGGGCGACGGAAGTTGCTTTCCATCAGGTGACCCGTTTGCTCATTTGCCCCCTTATTTCATAAAAAAAAAAATAAAAAAAAATATGGCAAAACAACGTTTGCCGGGACAGCTAGTTTAAGCTAAAAGTTTCCTGTTTATCACCCCTGTACTACCTGTATGAACTGTATGAACGACCAGCAACTGTAGAGTTCCAGTGGCGGTTACTTTAGGATCTAGGACCTTCGATAAAATACGGGATAACTGTAGGAATCTCGTCTCTCACTGTCAGACATTTATGACAGTTGCTTCCCACTGCCAGACCACCTTAAAGTCTAATACACTTTATAGTGGTGGCAAATAATAATTTGTAATTATTTTTGTAGCCAAACAACAAAATAATATGAATCAAAAACTACGTGATCACTAGATATAGTTACGACTTTGTTAATAAGGGGTAAAAGAGGTTTATATTTTACTTTAACAAAAGTAACCCTTGCCTACATGTGTACCAAGTCATTAATATAATCTATATAAAGGGTCATTCAACAAGGACGGGTCGATGTTAAAATTGAATAAAACAAGATGTGTGTGAGATATTAATGATATTTATGTTTTATTTGAAAGGTCCATTTATGCCATTATGGATGGAATATGACATCCTTCAAATGTCCGCCACGGCTTCGTATGGTGGCACGAATCCGAGAGGTCCAATTTTTAATGACTCTACTGTATAGATCCGGCTGAATTTGAGCGATGGCCTGCGTTATGTTGGCTTTCAGGGCAACAGTCGATTGTGGCTTATTGGTATAGACCTGCGACTTCAGAAAACCCCACAACAAAAAGTCTAGCGGAGTCAAATCACATCGCCAAAGATTATTTTTCGGCCAAAATCGGGGTCCACTTCCAAGCGTAGTCCATTCAGCGAATACACGGCGTTGTCTATGGTCATTAACTTTGATCTCTTGGGTCAGATGAATCTTGTACAGATGCGGGCCCAAGTCCCGACGCAAATTTTTCCAAATTGAAGTCTGCGAAAGGCCGAGTTCTTGTGCACGGCCAGAAATCGACTGCCTCGGAGTCTCCTGAACACTCTCACGTACAGCGGCGATGTTCTCGTCCGATCTGGCGTTCCTTTGACCTAAAGGTATTGGTTGGTTGTTTATCGAACCGGTCGTCTCAAATTTGGTGACCAATCGTTGGAGAGGAGACTTTGAAGAGCCATCGCGTCAGCCGTAAAATGGGTGCAATGCGCGCAAAGTTAGCACTAACGGACACTCATTTTGATAATAAAGTTTTATCATATTTTGCACATGCTGCCCAACCGTGTAACTTGCCATGGTGATTTGGCATTAGTAACTGAATAAGAAAAAACAGATTTGACTAATGCCGCCAAAACAAAATGGCCGTCACGGATTATTAACATCGACCCGCTCTATTTGAAAGACCCTTTATATAAAACTCAAAGGTGACTGACTGACATGGTGATCTATCAACGCACAGCCCAAACCACTGGACGGATCGGGCTGAAGTTTGGCATGCAATATCTACCATATTATGACTTAGGCGTCCGCTAAGAAAGGATTTTGATAAATTCCAACTCCAAGGGGTTAAAATAGGGAATGAAAGTTTGTATATAAAAATACTTCTTAACGCGAGCGAAGCCGCGGGCAATAGCTCGTACCTCTATATACTTGGTATGTACGAGTAAATAAAAGGTTTTCTGTATACAAGCTGTAAGTCCTTCCCTACATGGGTTCTCTCTTTCATAAGTCCCGCTTATCTTGACCGCTGCATTAACGCGCCCCCATTATCTAACGACACACGAATAAATGATTTTGCCCGTTTTATCGCGCGCAATAAATCGTTCGGGGAAGTGACAACTATTGTGTTAAACGTTTGCTCGGTCACTATTTCATTCACTCTTCCATTCACGTCAGGAAATAGCCGGCGATTATGTTCGTTCATTACTCGGTCGGAAGCGCAGGTGCGATTTGCGAACGCAATTTCTGGTCGCGCCCACGACGGTCGCTATTGTAGTCGTCAAATTAGATGTAATTTTCTAGCTGCTGCCTCATTTCGTATTTAAATACTAACTAAATACTGCCCGTAGCTTAGCTGCGTAGCAATCTGTTCGCAGTTCTGGAACAACAAAAATTTAGCAACAAAAACTATGTATCTCAGTTCCTAGGAATTATAGAATGCACGCCAAAAGCCGTTACCGTTTTTTGACATAATTAAAAGCTATTTAATTTTCTTGCCTAGTCTTATTTATACCTTAACTTACTTTAACACAAGCGCTGCTATCAGATAATATAATCATCAAAAAGTACATTGAGATACATTTGGCTTAGGTTAAAATATATCATATTATTATACATACGTAATGAGAAATTCAACTTAAAACGCGGCGACGCTGTTAATTGTATAAAATAATATTAAATTAAAACGTTGAAGGTTGCGAAGAACACTTCAGATTTATTTTTTGTGCGAGGAAAAATTCGTTTTCGCCGCTTAAAGAATCAGAATATTTATTATAGGAAAAAGTTAATTTCGTGAGGCCATACTGTGTCACAAACATTTTCATTATATTTGAAGTGGGGACATATTTTATGCATAAATTTTGCCCGACCCCGGTTTATTCTGTATAACTTTTATTTATAAATTCGATAAGAAAACAGAATAAGATGTTAAATATAATACAGGGTGTCAAAAGACCGCTTCCGATAACTTCGTGGGGTTATTATAGGGCATAAGATATATTCACTGGTGCAAGTAATTTTCTTTAAATCGCCAGTTTTTAAAATAGTCAAAATTTTCAACACGCAATGTATAACGCTGATGTAAATGCGCGATAGTATCGCGCGCCAGTGGACCCCCCCCCCGGGCTGCGCCAGCCCCCCCGCGCCACCCACGCCAAGTCCCGCGCGCGCGGCCCTGCGCTATTCATGAGTAAAGACAAAACAGCTGATCGTGGTGTGCCCTAGCCCGTAGGTAGTGAATAAACCACCAATATTGTAATGATTATTAAATTACAATTGTTTTCACGATTTAATAAAATGTTAGAATTTATTAATTACCGTTTCTTAGGTTTATTACTCAAAAATACTCAGTTTTTACTTCCGGCCAAAAAGGAAAAGTAATCATAATTCACATCCGAATCAGGTTGTAAAAATACAATACACAGTTACTTACACCTATCTATGGAAAAAATACTTGATAACATGTTCACTGACCTGTGATCAGCTGTCTGCTTTTCTAACTCAATGTAGATTGCAGAGTTTTTCAACAAGAAACAAAAGTAAACAGGAGACATTCTCTAAACACTTTTTACTGCACTGTTTAAACCACACTATCGTCTATCGACGACGATGTTCACCCTCGTTCCATAAAGGTTTACGAGTATTAAAAGTTCATTCACATTTCATCGCACATTCATCGGACGTATCACGTGAAAAAATAGTTAACAATACACAAAATAAGCAATAAGACCAGAACATCCGTAAAATTACAAAACTTAAACAAAAACTTCACAGTACACCAGCGCGGCGCGTGTTTACAGCAGACTACAGCAGACTAAACAAAATTTAAGAAAAAACTTTGTAAAATAATAGGGATGTATCCCTTTGCATAATTTTGAGTTATCGATAATTTTTTATCGATAAATCGTTATTAATTGTTTTACATACGAGTAAGTATTGATTACAGTCAAACTAAAAAAAACAAATACCTACTCAATGTTAAGAATAGCGACAATAATAATTAAAAGTTATTTAATTAATTAGGTATTATTAAAGTATTTTCATTGCATGCGTAAACGCGTATACGCACATACGTATAACGCATAACGCGTACCATAGTATAACAATAACTTTATCACGGTAATGTAGGTATTGAAATTATCGAATGCAACTTGACTATGTATCCCGATAAAATTTTCTGAATTTATAACCTCTTAATAGAGTTCATTTTAAAAATGAGATTACATCTACTAAATAATAGTTATAATTTTTATTATTTAATGGTAATTTTAATATCGACTGAAATAAATAGTTTTGAATTTTAAATAGGGTACAACACTTAGATTGTCCTTGAAATGGATTAGCGACACGTGCGTTGTGCAAGGCAGAGCGGCGGCGCTTTGTCGGGTCCGCATCAAAGGACAAAGCAAGCCGCCGCCCGTGTCGGCAGGTGTCGGTGTCCTTTGACGCCTTCAAAAACATTATTTTAAAAATTAAAATAGATTTTCTAATTAAGTAGCCATTTGGGCATTGAGGTAATAGGTTGTTGTTAGAGATAAGTTTGATTATTTAACAATTACTTCAAGTATCAAAACGTGGTAGTAGTTATTGTGTTAAGTGTTAATTGATTATTATTTCAGTTGTGTTAAAATACTTTGTGGTGTGATAGATTTCGTTTAAAACGAGAAGTGTTTTTGACGTTGTTGGTGGTCACTGGTCTTATTGCTTGGTATTAAGGACTATTTTCAAAATGCATAAAGAAGTAAGAACACTCGAACTCAACATTTTTCACGTAAGTTAATTGCCAGTTTTATGTATGATGTTTTTTCGTGTATCATCTGTAATTTCGATTGATAAGTGATGATTGCGGATAGACAGTTCATCCGCATTGGTTTCGTTATTTACGATGAAATTTTTGTAACTATGTAGTCTAATAATCTTAGACTAGTTACAAGTACAACAGTATGGCAAACTTCTAAGTTTGCCATACTGTAGTAAGTTGTGCACAGACAGTTGCTTACAGTTTTCTACATGAGTTACCATTAAACTTTTAACACTGCAAGTAACTTAGATAAGAGGTCAGAGGTCAGAGTTCTAAGTTCCACGTCATGGTGACCTTCATGGGTTTAAAATTGAAAAGACACCACATACATTAGGGTTTCTGTGTGTTCTGTCGTAGTGTATCGTCATTCGTCGCATACGACCTTTCGACGCGTGCGTAGGCCGGAGCTAAGTGCTAACAGCTGATTGCGCGGTCAACGTTCTCGTGTTCGTAGGTACTTCGTACACATGAGAACGTTGACCGCGCGGTGCCTATTGCATAATGGAGTAAAAATAATAAAATTTAAAAAAATATTTTATATTATTTTTCTATGTGGTTTATTATCATGTTTAAAAGGTATTAATTTTATAAAATTAAAAATTAAAATACAAAAAAAAAATACATTTTCGTAATCAGAAAATGTAGTATAATAATACCCCAAAGTTATCGGAAGTGGTCTTATTACACCCTGTATAATACTGTATGTCAAATTAGTAAGGTTTTTTTTAAATAAATTATTACTTAGTCTCAAACTCAAAAATAATAACCTCAATCTTTGAGCATTTATAGGTTACTTAACCCGGCTTATTTAACATAAAAAATGTTATACAATAAAGTCAATAAACAGTTCCCGAACCGGTGGTAGGCATTAGGCAACGCAGTTTCGACGTTCTTCTTCCGACGTTCAAAAAGTGCATTCATGATAACTTTTTTGATTAGAAAGATATTTTATTTATTTACTTTATTATTACACAATGTAGCAATATAATTTACAAATTTCCGTCTCTACATTGTAACAGTAAATGAGGTAAAGTTTGCTGCAATTTTTCCAACGTGTCCACATTTCAGCAAACAGACAGTGTTGCCAGTGCAAACACGCTCGATATGGCCTAAAATAACGCTGTGGTGGGACAACAATCACAGTGTTTGCCCGCTGTTGACTGTTAGATGCCACTCGTGGTATCCAGTCAGCTTTTTCAAATGTCTACGAACTTTTTGCCATAAATAGGGGAAGTTAATCGTAAGAAGATGTCGGGTTTCAAATGTTTACTTTGTTTCAGTATAATTAATAACTTACCTATATCTTTAATAGTTTTAAGATGTTGTGACAAATAAAAACAAGAATTAAACTTTGTATCTGGTATGTTAGGTAAATAATTTTTTGGCAAACTGTGCAAAAACATTCACAAAGTCAACGTTAATTTTACAAATTTTTAAACCCTCAAACATTTTCTTTGCTTGGTTTTTGCGAGGTTTAAAAATTAAAAAGCAAATATGCAAATAGGAATTTGAAATATTTTAAAGATTGTACTCGCTACAAACCGCGCAAAATGGCTCAAAGGTTTTTACGTACAATGGACCGTTTTCTCTATAGAAATTTCCTCGTCAGTGGTTTTTCTTTTATAAAAACTATTCCCTTGTATCAACTGTTTATGATTTAATAGAATGGTAATATTTTATGACCACAGAGGTATCAACTATCGTGATTTTATTTCGATCTGAGGGGTGCAAGAATTTTTACTTTTTAAATAATTCTTTTGCATTTGACTCAGTAGTGAAGACCAAGAAGCTATAGAAATTTTTAAAAATCTTAATTTTATTAATCTTTCGATCGGGGATTCTTGGAAATGCTATTGTATTATATTATTGTCGCGATTACCGGTACTCGTATGGGGCTTGAAGGATTAAGCTATAATGTGAAACTTGTAAATTTTTAAAATTAGTCTAATTTTTACACAAGGTAAAGCTACACTTTAATTCGCATCGTCAGTCTATATTTACTCAGTCCAGGTGCAACAAGGCAGTAGTGGCATGAATGCACTGTCCTGTAATCTCGCCACAAAGCCTGACGTGGCATGGCGTAGTGTGGCGTGGCATGGGCGTGGCGTGTGCACAATGCCAGATGACAGGATGTGGCATCAACTGGAAACCACTACGTGAGCTTAGAACGGGATATAAGCTTCTAGTGACGCTTGCATATTGCTTCAAGGATTATGTTCATATTATTGCCGTTCATTTTATATAAAAAATAAAAACAAAAGTGTCTTTGTCTGTCTGGCACATCTTCATGATTAAGCCGACGAACCAATTTTGATAAAATTTGGTATGGTTGAGACCCGAGAAAATACCCGAGAAATACCCCTACAAAATTACTAAAATTTCGTAGGGTTTCTGTCCATATAAACTTGAAACCATTACAAAAAAAGAATAAAAAAAAATTCAACTTTATTCCATTTTGCTAAGGACAATGGCAGTGCCAGATTGTCGAAATTTGAAAATGGAAAATGTAGCTACATTTCAGTCCATGCCCAGTATCATAACACACATTCTAAGGAATATAAATTGAACTTTATCCCATCCGAATAGGGACAGCCTCACCAGATTGTTGGGACATGAAAACGGAGATTAGTACATATCTATATTCTCCAGTAGCATTGTCATTTTCGATTCACATTCGGCGAGTGACCGCAGTATGACGTACATACGGCATCTGCTCCTAGCTTGTTAGTAGATATTCCGAGTTTCCTGAACGTTTGGCTGCTCTAGATTTGAATATTTGGTGCTATTTTTGCTGAGCGAGGAGTTTGGTTTGATGTTTACAGTAGGTTCATTCAGAATAGCATGAAAATAAAGGAGAGAAAGAAAATGTGTATTTTGTATATTCGTATTTTAAAAGCGCGTATAACGTTAAAAACTATACAGATTTTATAAATATTGTGGTTAAAAATTTTTAGGCACATCCTTAGAAATAAAGGTCCTTAAATATAACTGTTGATGATGAACTAAAAGGAGAAACGTTTGAAATTGTTCGAAGCCGGAAAATTGTATTTAGATAAGAAATCATGTAAAGTACCCGAAGTCGGCAGATTTAGGGCCCGTTAAGCCGAGGGCTCTGATTCGATACGCACGATCGTGAATAATTTACGCGTTGGCAACCCTAAGAGACCGCTGACAGATTTTTAAGCCGAATCGGTTATAAAAAACCCGTAAAAGTACACGCACACGATGACGAGCCGTAGGGATGCGGAGCGCAAAAATCCACTGGAAACGCTAGAATAACATTTTTAGAACTTATCGCATACTGTCACCGCAGAGCGGCTCGCATTATTGAGTGGCAGATTTTCGTCCGTGCGATGCGGCCCATTGCGCCCCGTCAACAGTTTACTATAGCAAGCGGATTTTGACAGTACACTGAATAAAAAATCTGTCAATTACCTGCGCTCCTCTCCGACATACAGCGACCCAGCATTGCATGCGCGAATCTCAAATCGAAGTACTCGTTGAAACAAAGGCTGTTAAATAAACGCTCCTTGAATTTTACTTTTTATAAGCTATTAATAAATTATGGTGCCCAAAAGCTGTCAGCTTTTCAAGCTGAGCCATGAATGCGAATAACAAGTCATAAATCAGATGGCGAGTCAAAACACAAGACACCTTACTTTTATGTTCATACATTTTTTGTTTACGTTGGCTTATGTTTTTGTCTCTCTTTCGTTTTGCGTTTAATATTCATTGTCTGTTCTAAAATATATGATGTTTTGATAATGTTATGCAACAAAATTTAATACTAACATAATGTTCTAAGTTAATGTTCAGCATATTTTAGTGATATTTTCGAAGAAACGCTTTATTGTATTAATTTAGAATTTTAGATTTGTTTGAAATGAAGTTTTCTATTAAATAGTGATGATATAATAGTCTTAATATTTTCAAATACAGGATCCTATCGTGGAAAAATTAGAGTACAACATTTTCCCCAACTTTTGTAAAGTGTGTAGAAATTGTAAAATTCATGTATTTCATGCGATATTTTTTTGGAAAATCAACAGCTTATAATTATAATAATACAATAGAACGAGTATATAAAACAGAAAGCCATAATAGGTTTTCACCATAGGAATTTTATTTAAAATATCTCTTCTAAAACCTTTTTCTGCGGGTCCAAACGTTTATTTCTGTCCGGAGAGTCCGATACGTAAATAACAAATTCCCATTAGCCTGCGGATTTTTGGGATGACAAAAATAGCTTTGTTTACTTGTACAAAGGTAATGTAGGTCGATATGGAACATCAGTTGATTGATGAGGGAAGTGTGGGAATTCGCGACCGAAAACTTCGATGGTGAGCTCGGATATGAAATGTATTAGGAAATTGTTGAGGTTACGTAATGTTATTATTACTTATTACTAATTCGTAGAAGCCAGGAAGGTTTATATCATGAGGGAAATGACACAAGGCTATCTATACTGTACTCGGCGAAACATGGCGGTAGCGGTCATCGACTCCCTGTCAAAAAATTGTCATTTTCTATATAAACCGCGATTGACAATGAAGTGTCAGATGTTGTCAATCGCGGTTTTGTATAGAAAATGACAAGTTTTTGACAGGGAGTCATTGACCGCTACCGCCATGTTTCGCCAAGTACAGTATAGTATCTCTATTAATATCATTATTGATTGTTATAACACGCAAAACGAATGTCTAACGTGTGTACATAACATTTTATTAAAATATTTGTGTTAGCAATGTTAAAATATACTGATAGTAACACACTCAACTTGAACTAGTAGATCATCAATGAAGTATGTATCAATAAAATTGGTAGAACTGAGCGATGGCAATGAGTTCTTATGTGCGACGAGTTGTTTTCAGATCGGTAGAATTAAGTGACGCGTACTCATGAAATCGATAACCAAGCGATGATTTCTCATGAGACCGGTTGAACTGAGAAACGTCAACACTTAACATCTGTAGAAATAAGCAACACTTACACGTAACATCGGTAGAATTTAGCGACGCATACTCATAAGATCGGTAGTAATAAGCGTAGACTACTGATGTGACCGATACATATTCAACTGACTGATGAGTTGGAAAATTGAAATAAAACTAGTATCGCTCCTGTTTGTTGTCTTTGGCAAAGCTCGTTCCAGACGCTTCGCATACATTTGTTTGTTTAATGTCGATTGTATTTACCTATTCATGTTTTATTGGCCTTTATCTTATCTAAAATAATAATTTATGATTCTTATCATTAAATTTGTTGAATTACTAACAATAATTGATTGATACTCAAGTCAGTGGCTCAATAGGCATACAGCAGTTGTTCTGCCATAATAGCTATTTACTGACACAAAACATATTCAAACCTACGTCACAACCTATATCGAAAACCCTACACTATTGAAAAAGAGCTTGTGTTTTATTTATGAAACAAGTATATATATCCAATATAATAAATAATAACGGAACTCACGAAAGGGTGAAGAATTTTGAGACAACTATGCGTGGAGTGGCACGCCACCGAAAAAGTTTTGTAAAGAATAAAGGATGAGGCACTTCGCACGAAATATCTCGAAAGCGGGCCTCAAAGAAACTTGTAAATTATTCAGATAAGTGGAAACCAAACGATAATACCAAACCTTGATTTGGGATTTGGGGAACAGTTTTTGGTATCTCAGGGCTTTAATGTTTGATTCATCGAGATTAAGGACCCTAACGATCCGTTTTCAGTTCGTCCGTCACTGAATAAATCGTTTTCACTCGGGTATTCTTAAGTCTTGACTTTTTGATGGCGCGATTTGGAAGGAGAATAAATTTTAAGGAGGCTTAATTAAATGCACAGCTTTGTTATACTCTAGACTCTATAGGTTAATTTTAGACATAAATTTTGTTATAGATTAATTTACAACATAGTAAGGCTTTAAAATACAATAGGCTTACTAAAAAATTCAATCGGTGAAGTAGTGCTATACTCATTAGGGACATTCATAAGGTGTGTCTTATAATAAAGCTTTGTTTGTGTGATTAGGGCTTTTCATTTAAATACAAGTAAATAAACTCAAAAAATTAACCAACATTTGAAAATAATTAATGACTAAAAATATACATGTAAACTCAAAATGTTCAGAAAATATTTATATTTTCTGACAATATAAATTACTGTTATTCGCAATACTATATATACATTGGTATGTATAACTGTATTATAAATCGACTTATCCAACATTAAATCTTTAAATATGAACCCTGCATTGCTTTATCTTTAATATTCTAGAAACCTAAAGACCTAGATAAGTATCAAATTAACATATCAAAGCTACGACTAATATAGTATGTAGGTCATGATACTTTGTGAGAATATTATAATGGTGGTTATAATGGTTATAGCACAGTATAAATGGAATACAGTAAATTATATTCATGCTACACCGCCCGCCCAAATCAGCGCACGCAGTCATGTCAGTCATTTCGAATAGCTTAGACGCCTTAGCAATGTGTTGAAGGTCGCAAGTCGCAACTTTGTAAAAATTTTGATTTTGACTGAGAGCTATAGCTGAGCTGAGAGACATAGATAGAGATATAGCCGTACAAAATACTGGGTATTGATTTCTTAGATTTACACTGGTATTATACAAAACAATATATTTCAATCACTTGCAGATTTTGTTGGACCCCTTTTATAATTCCCAAAGTTTTGTCTAGTATTCAGCGGCCGTGGTCGCGGCATTGGTAGCCTAACTTTAGTATACAGATGTTTTACTACACGTTTATTTTTCTGTTGTGATATAGTTTACTGTATGACATGTATACTGTGGTTATAGTGAACACGTCAGTGGTTGACCATTAATCTTGACACGAGGGGCGAGTCTCCTCACATTTGCTATCATTTACTTTGGCCTCAACGATTACCTTGATTGCTTGTAACCTTTTGGCTAGCGACTAAGCACAAAAAGTAATGTACGCATTTATTTTGACGTTATCAGTAATGTAAGAAGTATTAAGCAAGTTTTTGCTATGAATAGACTAATACTGTTGCTTAATCGTGTCGGAAGTTTGGTTGCTAAAATAAAAAGAAAAGAGGCTCTCAAAAACGCCTCTATTTTAAGTCGCCGTAATAAGAAGAAAAACACAGTTTTGCGCTGTATTATATTACAATAGTTTATATTGTAGGTACTATTACAGAATTCGATAAATAGGTAGATCCCAGAACGTTATTTGGTCGGGTTATCTCAATCCCAGCTGAAAGATCTCCTCTAACGTTGACTAACATTATAGTCCAAACTAAAAACGTTACCAATAGCTATGTTCACACTGTGCCTTTTTTAGTTCATTAAGGACATGCATATGGAATTTCTTATGACCAAATAAGGCCCACATATTCCACCCAGTAAAATGATCTCGTCGCACATGTTACAATTACCCCGGGAAAATTAAACATTCGACCTCGGAATAACTCGCATAGAGCTGAAAATTGGTATAGACGTTAAATACACTATTACAAATAAAACCTCAAAAGTCCCCGGCGATCCTCCTTGTGCATTTTTTTTTATTCAAGGTCAAAGGTATGAAAATAAGGTTTTTCCTGTTTTTTTCCAAACTATACATTTTATCACAAAAATAAGTAGGGCAAGAGTGTAGATCATAGAATTCTCTACAAAAAATATTCAGATACTTTTTTCATACGACTTACCATACCATAAATGGCGGGCTTTAAGTTTGGGAAAACCATATCTATGATTAAATTATAAAGCTAAAGAATTTGCGGAACTACAGCTTTGAATTGAAGAATTCGTTTTTTGTTGGATAGTCTTATTTATCGAGGAAGACTTGAGCTATATAACATCACGTTGCCACCAATAGGAGCAAAGAAACAGAGGAAAATGGGGAAAAACGGGGAAAATTATTTGAAGGAGCTTATCTCACAAACGGCTGAAGCAATTTTTATGTTATTTGGCACATATATAGAATAGGCCACGTGGAGGGACATAGGCTATTTTGTTTTTCAGGAAAATTTACGGTTTCCGTCAAATTTATAATTAACGCGGGCGGAGCCACGCTTAACATCTAGTACTACATACTAGGGTTGTTTGAAAAAATTGAAGTGTTCTTGGTCTGACATACTTCTGAGTGACTTGCAAGCGCACTGTTGCTCTTCGCGACTCGAAAAGTTTAGATTTGGTAAGTCACGCAGAAGTATGTTTGGCTGAGAACAACCCTCGTATGTTGTAGTACAAGAAGTTCCGCTCCGCCCTGTTAATTATGTATTTCACGGAAACCGTACATTTTCCCGAGAAACAAAATAGCCTATGTCCTTCCTCGTGGTCTACTTTATATATGTGCCAAATAACATAAAAAATGCTTCAGCCGTTTGTGAAATAAGCTCTTTCAAATAATTTTCCCCGTTTTTCCCCATTTCTCTCTGTTTCTTTGCTCCTATTGGTGCCAACGTGATGTTATATAGCTCAAGTCTCCCTCGATAAATAAGAATATCCAACAAACAACAAATTCTTCAATTCAAAGCAGTAGTTCCACAAATTCTTAAGCTTTATAATTTAAGCATAGATATGATTTTCCCAAACTTTGAGCCCGCCATTTATAAGGAATGGTAAGTCATGTGAAAAAAGTGTCTGAATATTTTTTGTAGAGAATTCTATGATCTACACTCCTTATTTTTGTGATAAAATGTATAGTTTGAAAAACAAAACAGGAAAAACCTAATTTTCATACCTTTGACCTTGAATAAAAATTTTTGCACAAGGAGGATCGCCGGGGACTTTTGAGGTTTTATTTGTGATGGTGTATTTAAAGTCTCTACCAATTTTCAGCTCTATGCGAATTATTCCGAGGTTACGATTTTTTTGCGTCTAATTAGACCGGACTAAATAAGCTGACAGACACTGCAACTGAACAAAAATGACAATGTTGGCGTTGCGTTCGTTGACGCATTCAATTATTGAATGCGCCAATACGAAAGTTGAATGAAAGAAGGTGATGAAAATTGAAAATGAAAGTGCACAGTGTGAACACAGTTTTTGCCCATGAATCAATTTCACGGATGGTACTATAGTCTCTACATATTTATATTGCTCTAAAGCTCTCAACTATTAAACCTCAGCACACAAAACGTTTAAAAGCCGACATTCCAAATAAATGGCGGTCGTAAACTACGGTGGACACATTGAATCCCGACGATGTTTTAATAACCATAACAAAATGGATTTCCCGCTACACCGATACATCACGTCAGCGTTCCGCATGGAAAATGAATTGCCTTCAAACCAGCCGATCTAAGCCCCCCCTTTGGTATAAAAGTCCTATATTGGTACATACTCTTCCATCCATACTGATATTATGAACGCAAAATTGTGTCTGTCTGTATGCTTATCACGCCTAAATCGCTTAACTGATTTTGCCAAAATTTGGTATAGAGATACTTTGAGTCCCAGGTAAGGACATAGGATACTTTTTATCCAAAAAAATGTACGGCTCCTTCGCGATAAACGAATT
The DNA here is from genome assembly GCA_963422495.1 of Polyommatus iphigenia. Lineage (NCBI taxonomy): Eukaryota > Metazoa > Arthropoda > Insecta > Lepidoptera > Lycaenidae > Polyommatus > Polyommatus iphigenia. The sequence continues at coordinate 29,408,065 of OY730185.1, read as the reverse complement.
TTAGTGCAAAGGAGTTGCAGTCGTCATTTAGTCTGATATAAGAGCAGGGCCTTTGTATCCGTTGTGGATAGTTTATACAGTAGGTACTAGATGACGCCTGCAACTCCGTTGTGCCTGAAACCGTTTTTTTAAATGAAATAAGGGAGCAAACGAGCAAACGGGTCACCTGATGGAAAGCAACTACCGTCACCCATGGACACTCGCAACATCAGAAGAGCTGCAGGTGCGTTGCCGGTTTTTCTGGGATTAAAAGTATCCTATATCTTTTCCCGGGACTCAATGTATCTCCATACCAAATTTCAGCAAAATGTTCTCTTTATTTCAACGATCTAGGCGTAAACAGGTTACAGACAGACAGACACACTTTCGCATTTATAATATTATTATGGATTTTTGAGCGAAGTAACCGCCCATGCGTATGTGTCCACGGATTGCTACCACCCGGTATTAAGTTGTACAAATTTGGGAATTCCCCCAATTTATAACGAGGTCAATTAAAATAGACTCACCTATTTCTGGCGAACACTAAATCCATTGTAACCTGAAACAAATTTAGCATTATTAGATCGTTGTTATGATTTAGCCTCCGTGGCTCAATGGTTAGAGTGTGTGGCAACTCAAGCCGGGGGTCGCGGGTTCGAATCCCGCCGACGGAACAAAAAGTTTTTCAATGTTCCTGGGTCATGGATGTGTATTAAATATGTGTATGATATAATAAAAATCTTAAATATATGTATAGTATAAAAGTATTAAATATATTTCAGTTGTCTGGTACCTGTAACACAAGTCCTTTAGGTACTTAGCACGGGGCCAGACTGACGTGGTGTGAAGCGTCCATAGATATTATTATATTATTATTTATTATTAAAACTAAAGGGGTACAATAATGTGGGGTACAACAGCTGACCATGAAAAAGGAACCAGCGATATCCATAATTCGATCTCATGCAAAATGGCACCAGACATTTACAGTAAGATGTGATATCACACAGCTTTCTCCCAAGTGACACTTTATATAAGATGGTGTCGTTAATGAAGACAGGCAGACGAGAAAACATCTTTTATAATAATTGTATTAACGCTCTCGGCAATTTTTGTTTTCATTTAAAAAAAACCTCATGATATGCGAATATGTAGAAAAATAAAAACTTTTAACAATTAATTTTCGTGGGTAATTTATTATGGTCCATCAAGAAGCAGGTCTAATAATCTTAAATAAAACGTTTACAGCTAAAAAATATGTAGAACAGACAATAAATTGACAACGTTAATACCTTTAGGCCAGACGTTCGTTCACTTTCGTTTTTTACGTTCTAATCACGAAATGTGCCCAAACTATCACGCGGATTGGCACTAAGAGGTTCATTACATTACGCTTTACTCGTAAAACGCTGGTAACCTAAATAAAAATTTGTGTCACAGCCACATCGGGCGCGGTCGGATAGGTGGATTTGGTCACTGTTAATGAATTCATATGTCATATCTTATTCAAAAAGGTTTTTTTTTGCTTAGGGCCTAATTAAACCTACCGAGTGGAGTGGCAAGACAGTGGTAAGACAGTGCAAACAATTTGATTGGCCGAGAGGGCTATAATCAAGGCCTTAAACAGGCTGGTCGCTTAATGGCAAGTGAGAATTGGATACCTGCGACGCGGCGTAACTTGTATTCAAATCTCTGTGTTCTTATTCATTCGACAAAATGCAATTATGATTTTGTACAGGTTCTCCATTATGAAAGGTTTGGTACGATACTTTTATATCACTGCAATTTTCTATACCGTTTAAATCTGGCACAGTATTTTCTAACGCAAGCATACAGATAACAAAAGTCGTAAACTGACTACCTATTATGATATGGGTACATATACTAATATAGTAATAAAAAATCTTATATTTTGTAGAAACAGACAAAAAGGTATTTAAGTAACTTTTTAAATTTGTAATAACTTTGTTACAAGTCTTTATCAATTTACTATAATTGCATATTCAGTTAACTTAGTATGTATTTAACAAAGAAAATTCTTTCCCATGCTTGCAGTTTTACTACAGTCTCCGAGTTTATTATTTACCAGAGTAAGTGAACTGACATTTGCCGAGAGGTCAGATTGCCCCTCATTTGTACTCTGCACACCACCGTATTACTTATACCTTATTACTAAAGCAATATGGTTCAAAGTACCGACTTATCGACCATACGTGCACTACAGTAAATGAATTCAATTACTCGGCCTCCTTAACATTTGCCTAGGAAAATTAATCTTAAGCTGGAAAAACAAGATTTCCTTATTCATTTGTTTTTAGTGTTGTAAATAGAACTTAATTTCGCAAAATACTTTCTAAGCGAACGTCTACTGTCGCTTTACTATAAACTACTACTAAAATCTGTCTGCTTTTCAAATTTTTAGATGCTGTATATTTCGGCAGTAAGTGGTATTTTGCTGTTATGGATTGTGCAAAATCTTTGTTCCAAACTAACTGTTCCGGTGAACTTTGTGTCACTTTAAAACGTTCCCTGGACTTAAAGGATTATTTTAAAACTGAAACTAAAATTAGCAGAATCGGTCCAGCCGTTATCGAGTTATAGCGTTACTAACACAATTGGAAATCCATTTTTATATATATAGATAATAAATAATACTCGTACTTGACGCTTAACTGGATAGAAACATGTCTACACTGTTTATATTGGTGTTTACCATTGTTTCTTTTAATCACATTTTGATTGAGATTTTTTGTCAGGAGTATGTATAATTACCTAGTTATAGCTATCAGACAATTAACCAATCAAAAACGCCGTTGAAAAGTTAATTTATTTAGTAGGAAACCCTGTCAGTAAGTCTAATTTTCCTTTTTATTAACGTGCTAAATGTTAACAATTATTTATTTAGCGAGCTGTAAGTAAAGTTCCATCAGTCACGGGCTAATCTCGGCCCTTATAAGCAGGTGGCGCGAAGGGCCAACAAACTTCGCACGAGAACATCCAAACTTCTGATTTAATACGTCTTTATGCAAAGTAGGATAAAATTTTACAAAGTTACGTGAAACATTTAATAAATCGAAAGCTCTCGAAATAAGCATCGAGTTTGAAGCTTTTAATTAAATTAACTCAACAATTAATTTGTTATTTTAGAACTATTTGAAAAAGGATTACGTTTCTGTTAATAAAATAAGTTAATGTTATAGTTGGAAGTTCTATATGGGTATTCGTAATAAAGTGCTTTCACAATTTCTTTGTATTTCTTTTTTGTAATAAAAACAAAAAGATATGAAAGAGTTGTAATTAAATTTTCCATTTTCCATCACGTCACTCAGTTCCGTGGACTTTAATTTTCTTGCAGTAAAAGACTCGGAGTATTTATCATTTAACCCCTAAAGTAATTAACTCAATTTATGGCGTTTTTTTAATTTAAGCAGGAATTCATTAAACCCTAAAATATAACGTTGCAAATATATTTGACGTTTACCCCCTTATGAATGAAAATATAATATTTTATGCACTGGATAGACCTAATTTAAAACTTATTAGACAAAAATAAAGGTAATAATTATTTCAGCTATCTAATGTGAAAATGTTTTTATAAGAAACTGATATTTTTATAGATGGTGGTGTTTGCACATTTAGGCCGTGATTCCACTGACGCGGAGCGGAGCTTAGCGGTGCCGAATTGATCAATCACCATGCTCGAAATCTTCGCTCCGCTTCGCTGTCATTCCGCTGGAATAGCATGATTGGTCAATTCGGGCACCGCTAAGCTCCGCTCCGCTTCACTTCAGTGGAAACACACCCTTAGAGTGTACGCATCTAGGCAGTGTGGAAAAGAAGGAGGTGCTGTAATGCATGCCTATGCGGTACACTCACTTATTTACTTCAAGTTTTAAGATTGAGGTTTATTTCGCGGAATATTAATAAAAATATACTAAATTATAAGCTATGGATTTCCGAAAAGTAACGCCTGAATCTATTAACTATTTTTTAATCCATAAGAATATAAAATTTTGACTCTACTGATAATTTCTGGAGAATGTATAAAATTAATTCCCAGATAAAGTATAACACGTGAATTTGATATTCAAACAATTTTTGTTTTGGAATATTTGGCGTCTCTGTGTTGTTAACAAGCCAACAAACATGAGACAACAAAAGTTTGCAACTGCAGCTCGTACTAAAACTCACTGGTTTTAGGGTTCCGTACCCAAAGGGTAAAAACCCTATTACTGAGACTTCGATGTCTGTCCGTCTGTCTCCAGGCTTTACAGCCTGGAGACAGACGGACGGAGAGACTCAAGAACGCTAATAGCTAGAGAGTTGAAATTTTCACAGAACAACAAATACTAAAAACAAAATATGTTGCCTCTATAACAACAAATACTAAAAACAAAATAAATTAAATATTTAAGGGGGGCTCCCATACAACAAACGTGATTTTTCAAACATTTGCTCGGTATCAATAACGACAACAGGTAGGCACTTGAAATTTTCACAAAAGCCTTATTTATAGGTATGTGTACTTTAATTATTAATAATAATATTTAAATTAAATAAAAATTTAAGGGGGCTCCCATACAGAGGCGGTGCAAGGCGTGGGCGGTGTGGGCGACCGCCCAAGGCCTCGCGGTCCTAGGGGCCTCGCGCCCCTTGGACCACTAGGTTTTTTTAAAGGTTTTACGAGTTGTACGTGATACTCAAATATTCATAAATAAAAAGTTTTATAAATAAAACTTTAAGTACTTATCAAAAAACTATTTCTCTCAATAAATCCGTTCTATAGCGTCATCCATCAGGGGGGCCTCGCATAATATATTTTAGGGGGCCTCGCAAGATATATCTTGCCCACATAAAATGTAGGTCTTGCCCCGCCACTGCTCCCATACAAAAAACACAATTTTAAGCCTATTTTTGCTCAATAACGGTACGGAACCCTTCGTGCGCGAGTCCGACTCGCACTTTGCTGATTATTTACTCTACTTTAATTTACTTATTTTATATAAAGCAGAGTAATGTATTTATTTTTTGTTTACGTATATAACGTTAAAATAAAGTTTTTATTGCACTTACTTGAATGGCTATCACACTAATGCGAATCAAGCTATACAGAACTCCTTACACTCATTAGTCAGTAATAACTTACACAAAGGTCATTGTTTATCCCAACCAAAATTAAAACTATACATTGGTTTCGTTTTGTGTGGAAATCGAACCTACCGAATCGAGAGCCCAAGCTGTAAGCCACCGGACCAGACCCGAGCCGATATCGCTTCTTCATAAATCGGAGATTCTATAAAGAAGCGGTAAAGAAAACGTCTTGACTAGGGGTTCATGTATCTTCAAATCTCCACTTACTTTCTCATAGGCATATCCAATTCCCATAGGAATCACGTGTGCGGTGATCAGATATTACGTTTTTCACGTCCGCTGTCCCACGCTGGTCATATTTATAAAGTCAAAATGATATTAGGTTATTATGAAAGCCCTGTTTTTATCTTGTCCCACGGGCCTCATTTGGGTGGGGTTGCTGATATGAAAACTTGTTCCATTTTTAAATTAAATAAAGCATTTAATTTTAAAACGGATATTGAATTTAAAAAAAAAACTTTGCTTAGATAAATATAAACGTTTTTGTTAAATGTTTTGTGTAATGTTATTGTATGTCGACGACCTCTGTGGCTCAGTTGGTGGGCTGTTGGTAGCTCAAGCCGGGGGTCACGGGTTCGAATCCCGCCGACGGAACAAAAAGTTTTCACAGTTCCTGGGTCATGGATGTGTATTAACTATGTGTATCATATAATAAAAATCTTAAATATAATATGTATAGTATAAAAGTATTAAATATATTTCCGTTGTCTGGTACCCGTAACACAAGTCCTTCAGGTACTTAGCACGGCCCGGGGCCAGACTGACGTGGTGTGAAGCGTCATTATTATTATGTTATACCTATACTGTACTCGGTGAAACGTGGCGGTAGCGGTCATTAACTCCCTATCAAAAACTTGTCATTTTCTATACAAAGCCGCGATTGACAACATCTGACACTACATTATCAATCGCGGTTTATATAGAAAATGACAAGTTTTTGACAGGGAGTCAATGACCGCTACCGCCATGTTTCACCGAGTACATTATAGCAACGTTAAATCAATGTTAGTGTTTAATTGAAGTATAAAAATATAATATTATAGGTAAACTTTTCGCTGATAAGCCGAATTCCTGTACATAGGAATTATAAATTATCTTTTAAGTTACTCCCTCATCGGGAGCATTCGCTCGTAATGTAACGTTACAAAGTCGAGCATTACAATGCGCACCTTATAATGAGTGTAATTATATCTTGATACAACTTGGAATAGCTATGGAATGCTCAAAGTCGAATTTGCGAATGCTCGTCAGTCAAGGAGGTAGTATTGTAATGTAATGCTCAAAGTCGAATCTTTAATGTTACATTACACGTGAATGCTCGTCGGTCAGGGTGGATATTTTTGTAATGTTTAATACTCAAAGTCGAATCTTTAATGTTACATTGCAAGTGAATGCTCGGGGTGAGGGAAGCACCTTTAAGTGTGAAAAAATAATGATGTTAGAATTATTTATTAGTCTGTAAGCATTCAAAGTACAAAAATAATATTACAAACATACAGTGACTTCCCAAATTATCGTTTATCTTCGTAATCGAGTAAAAACTAACACAAGTTTCTTTAGTGTGAATTGGTGTTAACGTACGCGGCACGCCCTGACATTAGTAATTATACGCGCGTACTTGTAATGGGAGGGGAACGCCACTTTGTAATTTGGCTTCTGCACTCTGTTTGGGTTCGATGTTGCTGGAATAATGAGAGTATTTTTGTTATTAACAGGAAAGTGTAACTACTAGATTTTCTTTGTTAGTCTACTTAATGTTGTCGTGCCCGCACAAATTATTATAGTCTTTTATCCCGTTTTGGCAGTCTTCTATGTCACCTACGAGTATGTACATAGATAGACTGCCAAAACTTCGTCTTGCGGTCTTGCCTAAGAAGTGCTACTATAGTGTACTCGGCGAAACATGGCGGTAGCGGTCACTGACTCCTTGTCAAAAATTTGTCATTTTCTATACAAACCCGCGATTGATAATATCTGACATTTCATTGTCAATCGCAGCTTACACCACCGCGTTTCGCCGAGTACAGTATAGTTTTTAAAAACTTTTACGTAGCTGGGTTATACTTTTTAAACTTATTACTATTCTTACATTGAAGTTATATTGGATTTAAGAAGAGTTGTCTCTACATTAATATATCTAACTTTACAGCTAGATATTAATATTATGTTTATAAGCACTAGACTATAATGTATTAATAAACTAGCACTTCGCGTGTAATATTACGAGACAAAAGCGTATGACATTATCAATTTTCCAAATACCTATCAGCGTAGTCTGAGCTAGAATCTGGATTTAATACCCCAGTCGACCGTAACTAAGCGATAGTGGAAGACGAATACGGCATCCTTTGGTTAACTAAATCCATATTGATTGCTGTATTAGCGGGCCCTTAGACGATCAATTTATTGCGCAATATCACACACAATATTAATTGAACAACTTATTTGACGATTGAAAGGCAGGCGTTCAATATGAACTCTAGACGGTCAATAATATTGCACAATACCGATATTGCACAGTAAAATTGATCATCTAGGGGCCCGATTAAAATTATGAAGTAGTATCTCTATTCTAATAGCATAAAGGGTATAAGAATATTTTTTATTGCTTCGAATAGAAAACCTGACTACTGAGTCGATTTTGATAAGATGCTCGGATATAACAGACCCCGGGGATAGGAGACTCGTTGAAAAATGTACGATTCCTGGTGAATACTGTTGAAGGAATATGAAAGGCAACCACATAGGACGATCTTGCGACTGAGTGAGATAGTATTATGGTGGTGGTATGCTCGGTCAGGCTGGAGCCCACGTGATCGATTTGAGATGTCGAATATATACCGACGCACTAAGAAAACTTCGATAGCACGATGCAGAACGCTAGTTTAACCGCCACACTCTAATATGTGATAGATATTGTATTCTGTAGGTTAAGTGCTAAATCTAGTATGTCATAACGTATTCAGCTCTTAACTTTTTAATATCTATATTATGGTTGTACGAGGCTTTTAACTCCACAAAGAATTGACTACCACTTTACAGCTAACAATGACCAGTTACAATTGAGTTCACAAGGAAAAGGGAGTGCCTTATCATACCACAATAACTCAGATATAAAAAGAGTCGTATTATTAGTCTTTGTCCGTATAATAGCACTAAGTACCGCTCACCCTAAAACTTTTATGTTATCATGAAAGGGCATTTTTGGGCTCGTTTATGTAATGATAATTTGTAAAGGAATAATAATAGCTTCGTTGGTCTTATATAGTTAATCGCACGATTACTTAAATTATAAATATTTATGACTAGAAGACACCTATAAGTTCGGGAACCGTACGTTTTTCGGGGATAAAATGTGTCCTATATCCTTTCTTTTAATTAGATGTATCTCCGTACCCAGCAAAATTGGTTTAGTGATTCGGGCTTTAAGAGGTAACAGACTGATTAACTGAGCAACAGACTAATAGGCAGTATGGCTGGATATGGATTAGTATGGAATTGATAATAATAATATTAAGGCGACGCCTTGATAATTTGGCTGTAGCGATATCGATTTTTCTCAGCAATGACTAAAGCTAAGAAATTATCGCCTACTCTATTCATACTGCATATCAATGACATGTTACAGACCAACGGCATTCATTGCTATGCGGATGATAGTACAGGTGATGCTGTATATACCGGCTTCCCCAATATTTCTCGGCAAAATGTCACTGAGAGTCGAAACGAACTTGTGTCTAAGGTGGAGAATTCATTGGAGAAGGTCTCTGAATGGGGTAGACGTAATTTGGTCCAATTCAACCCCGCCAAGATACAAGTCTGCGCGTTCACCACTAAAAAGTCACCAATGGTCGTATATCCTCGTTTCGAGGGCACATCTTTAACCCGCCATCACTCGCGCGGGGTGCTGTTAGCACCTCACGCGTTTTTAAACGTAAAAATGAATAATAATTTCTCTGGTTACGAATTCGCGCTTCCCGGTACCTTCAAGTGACCTTCAAATGGGTCGACACAAGGTGGAAGGGACTGTATGGCGCAAGTGCTTGCAGCTTGACAAGGAGTTGAAAGTTTCGTGGGGTGGTCACGACACCCCGCGAGTGCTCGTGATATACTTTTTCAGTAGTTACTTTACCAGTAAGGTACGTGTTTTTAATTGTTTAGTAAAAGTAAATTACTTTATTGTGTCGTTATTAACTATAAATAATAAATAATGGTTTATTTCTTAGAATATATTCAATGATTTATGTTGAACAAACTTTTTATTTACATATTTTCTTTGTTCGTATTTAACTTTTTTTTTAAATATTTTTGTATTTAGATGAGTTGGGAACAAGAGAAATAATTGGCCATTATTAGAAGAAGTAATTCTGTAGTGGAAAGCAATGCCAGCATAGATGAAGATTTTATTCAAGAATCCGATCATGATTCTTTGTCAGCCCAGGATGCTTCAGCGGTCGAAGAGTCTAAAGTAGAAGAGGCTGGATTTGAGGGTTCTGGATACGTCTGGCATCAATGAAAATGTTATCTACAATTGAAATATGGCGCAATCGCAAGCTAGCATAAAAAGGTCTGAGTTTGTGGAACCATTGGGTTTGAGCATGTTTCAAGGCCACCTTGAAAAAAGATATGTACAACCAGGGTTGCCCAAAGCACTCAAGATGATGTTGAATGCTCCTGGATCAAGCACCGAATGAATGTCACAATCAAAAAAGCAGTGCTGTATAAGTAAATACACCATAACCTTGAGTCACTGTAATTTTCGCAAAAAATCTATGTGTAAAGAACATATGAAATTAATTTTCATTTCCTGTCCGGAAAAATAAGAAAATTTTATTTTATTTAGTTAATTAGACCTTATGTTTACGATTTTGAATGAGAAAGTTTATGTGAAAAAGTTAGAAGTATTTGTTTTTTGTCCTTTTTCTGAAAAGATCCCAATATTACGACTAAAAAAAGGCTGATTACTTTAATGTTTTATAGAACAGCAATAAAGTTAATTACACAATTTAAATTTTCTTATTTACACACATCGAACCACAAAAATAATAATATGCTGGTTTAATTTCGTTAACTGATATTATAATGTATAAAAAATTACTTCGAATATGTGGGGTGACCACAACACCCCGCGAGCGTTCGCGAGGCTAAAAACCGCGCGAGTGATCGAGGGTTAACCATCTCCCCTAGCATTGAGATACTTGGCGTCAACATATCGAGCGAAGTCCAGTTCCGATATCATCTAGAGAGTAAGGCCAAATTAGCCTCGAAGAAACTTGGTGTTCTTAACAGAGCGAGACAGTACTTCAGTCCGGACCAACGCTTACAACTCTACAAGGCGCAGGTTCGGCCTCATATGGAATATTGTTCTCATCTCTGGGCAGGGGCGCCTAGATACCAACTGCTCCCTCTGGATCGTATCCAACGAAGGGCCGCTCGAATTGTTGACTGCCATAGTGTTTCAAACAGCTTGGACCCCTTGGAATTACGCCGAGATGTAGCTTCACTCTGCATCCTCTGTCGGTTGTATCACGGGGAGTGCTCTGAGGAATTGTTCGGAATCATACCACCGGCAACTTTTCGCCATCGTCCCACGCGAAAAACATACCATCCTCATCACCTTGATGAGTGGCAATCTTCCACAGTGCGTTTTTCTCGTAACTTTCTGCCGCGCACTGTAAAACTCTGGAACGAACTGTCACCAGCAGTATTTCCGGACCTATATACGACCTGCAAACCTTCAAGAAAAGAGCGTATTCCCTCTTAAAAGGCCGGCAACGCACCTGCAGCTCTTCTGATGTTGCGAGTGTCCATGGGCAACAGTAGTTGCTTACCATCAGGTGACCCGTTTGCTCGTTTGCCCCCTTATTTAATAATTAAAAAAAAAAAAAAGTTCATTGTCAGTAGGTATTCATCATGTCTTTGTCTTTGAATTACCCATAGCATAACACAATTGGTCAACTTTTATAACACAGAATAATCAATCAAAAAGACCTCTGTAAAATAGGGATTCCTATTTTGCCAACAGAAGAGAGTGATTTAAGCTTTCAAAATTTGAACATAAATTGGTTGCCCATAGTTTATATGAAATGTATTTATGGTTTTTAAATTACGCGAGAAAAACCATTTCGTCGCTTACGCCCTTTCCATTTTTTGCTGTTCCATTGCTTGTTTTTTAAGAGAGGCCGGGCCGGCCTCTCATAGAAAACAAGCAATCTAAAACATATTATCCAACACGGTTTTTTACTTTAACGCGGCGTCACCTTAAGTACCATTCCGTGTATACTCTCACTCTCTTACTGATACTAGACTATGATACAGTGCAATTATATTCATAACGCTTATGAAATGCTATTACGAAATGAAGCCAGCGTAATAAGCTTTAGATGTCCTCTGTTCATCTGAATATCAATTAAATTCAGTCTCAGTTGAATTAATCGATCTATGAACAACGCTAATGAATTTGCTGCAAATTCGACTGAAAGACTATTCAGTTTGTTAGCGAAAACTGAAATTGAAGGAAATACTGAACTGTCTAAATAGTTGACCGATCAAACGGTAGAAATTAGAATGCTTAACAGCGCCGTGAAATTGCGCACATGCACACATACTCACGTATACGTATTCTCTATACATATTATAAAACAAAGTCGCCTTTTTTTCCCTCATGTCCCTTTGTTCCCTTTAATCTTTTAAACTACGCAACGGATTTTGATGATTCTTTCAGTGTTAGATAGCCCATTTATCGAGGAAGGCTATAGGCTATATTTTATCACGCTAAGACTAATAGGAGCGAAGAAATAGAGGAAAATGTGGAAAAAACGGGGAAAATTATTCGAAAGGGCTAACTTGAACGCGCTAATCTCAGGAACTACTAGCCCGATTTGAAAAATTCTTTCAGTGTTAGATAGCCCATTTATTGAGTAAGGCTATATCTTATCACGCTAAGACTAATAGGAGAATGTGGAAAAAATGGGGGAAAATATTTGAAAGGGCTTATCTCGCGAACTACTGGAGCAATTTTTATGTTATTTGGCACAGATAAGAAGTAGACCACGTGAAGGATCATAGGCTATCGATTTTAATTATTTTTTCAGTGGCTATAAATATTTTATACCCGTGCGATGCCGGGGCGGATCGCTAGTGTTTACATATAATGACTTTGTGTATTTCAGATAATATCATAACAGCGCTGTTGGACCTGTTGGTCATTGTTTCTACGTGTGAAACATTATAAGACGTGGTACAAATGAAAAATTTTGATACTAAACAGACTTTTTTCCGTATTTAGGCTGTATTTACATGCGTCAATCTGAATGCGCGGTTTGGCGGCTACACCGCGAGATTACAATAAATATATATGTAACGATTCATTTAAATACCGGTGCGGACGCACGTCATTTTTATGTAATAATTGCTTGTGATCTCAAGGTTCATTCTGACCGAAACGCGACGCGTAGATGCATTTCTAAATTTTTTTCTAAATTTTTGACAGATTGGCATGTCACCTCGCGCAAATGAAGTCGGTCAAATCCATACAAATTTATGCCGCCTCGCCTCGTCGCGTTGCGGTCTGAATTGACCCTTAGTGTTGTATCCAACCCGCGCGTTCGCGCGGTTTATATACATCAAACTTTATACGCCCCAATTTTGTAGTTGTAAAGGTACCTTTAACTGTAAAAGCACCGATAGCAATTTATGTGAGTGCATTACATCAATTCGTAGCACATGGCCCAACCTTTTTCATGTGAAAAATAATTTCGATACAAAATGCACGCTATAGAAATAGAATAAACGAGAAATTCACAGGGTTTTATTGCAGTTTGAAAGTAAAATATATTTGCTGTGGCCTGTTTACATAAGGTGCACTTACAAAGTTGAAACTTTAATACTTACTACAAGAAAAAAAAACACAATATTTTAACCCAACAAAAATACAAAATCAGGTTAAAACAATGAGCAATAAGCTACTTTAAAGTAGCTGATATCTCTATCTAAATATAATAAAACTCAAAGGTGACTGACTGACATGGTGATCTATCAACGCACAGCCCAAACCACTGGACGGATCGGGCTGAAATTTGGCGTTCAGGTAGATGTTATGACGTTGGCATCTGCTAAGAAAGGATTTTGATCAATTTAACCCCTAAGGGATTAAAATAGGGGATGAAAGCCTAGTTTGTATATAATAATAATTCTTAACGCGAGCGAAGCCGTGTGCAATAGCTCGTATTATATAAAAGAAAGCAGTGCTAGTTACTTTATTTATTACTCAAGAACGGGCTAAGCCGACTTTGTTAAAGTTGCTAACAAAGTGATTTAGATCCAGAACAAAAACATACGATACTTTTAATCTCGTTCCGTATTTCGTAATTAGCTAGATTAAAATCTTAGGCAAGTAACAATTTGTACTGAATAGATAAATTCATTGTCACGAAACTTATGCAGTAAATCATAAAAATATATGACACAGATACTTTTTACCATATAAAATTAGAGAGCAAACGAGAAAACGGGTCACCTGATGGAAAACAATTATCGTCCGTTCAGTTAACAATGCGTTGCCTTTCCAGAGGGATTATGCTCCCTTCTTGAAGGTTTGCACTTTGCAGGTCATATTGGTCCGGAAATACTACTGGCGACAGTTAAAAGCATCTTGCTTTAGTTCTTGTCATAAAACTTGAAAAAACTTAGAAACGTTCAGCATTAGAATATTAAGACACTGTGACCTTTAAAGGTCAAGACGGTGCGTAGATGTAAAGGTCACGATAAAGTTTGTCCTCTTGGAGACAAAATTGATAATACTCCGAGATTGATGACTTGTAGCTCGGTTAACAGTAAGAACCTTTATACATTTTACTGACTTTTGCCCGGGGCTCTGCCCGCATTTGTAAATAAATTATTGTGAATCAAACTTAATTAAAATATTTTATTCTACGATAACATTGAAAAATAATTTTACTTAAATCGATTGTATAGTATAAATGGCGCAGAATAAATTTTAAAGTAAAAGACACAAAATGTAGGGAAGGTGTTATTATTTATTAACACACTTAAAAGCGGAATAATCACATACGGCCTTCTATTGATTTAAATACGTTTGAAAATAACTAGAGTATGTTCTATAAATTACTACAATAAAAAACAAGGCTACATTACTTCATAATTGGCTGTTTCGCGTCGTCACAACGAAGTAAAGAAATGTTTGCTACGCAGCTGCGTTGCGTCGATGACGCGCGACAACATAACTGAAGATGGTGACAGGGCGACAGCACAGCGCATCTTATACCCTCACACTTCATCTTCTATCCAACGTGCCGAAAAAACATCGCCTCAAACGACTCAACGCATTAAAGTGGCATCATAAAAAATATAATCGTCATACTCGTAAAGGGCGTCGCGTCACTCGAGTTGCGTCAACGCACCACAACACAAGTGAGCAATGTGAGTGTGCTCAAATTTGGCATAGTATGAAAAAAAAAACGATGAATTAACGCTGCTGCGGTCAATTCACCGCAACGTGAATGTGCCTTATTTTCTGTGGCATATCTTAAAATATGTCAAACATTGAAGCGTTGCCGCTGCGACGACACAACGCAACAAATCAATGTATTTTCGCTTATACAGCGTATAAAACATGCATAATGTAGCAATTACTAGGTGATATAAAACTTTGATTTCTATTTTAAGTATTTAATCCCATTTGAGTGAAACATTGTTATTTACGATGCGTGGCTATAAAAGTTACACTTTGTGGGAGTTAGGTTGTAACTTGTATAAGTCATGTTAATGCTTACAACATTATAGTTCCAAAGTCGACGAATTGCATCAAGTCACTTTATCTTTCATAAGATATACGACGGTGCTCTGTATTTATTTTGTAAATAAACTTGTTTAAGAATATAATTATTTTTGTTATTTTTCTCGACGTTTGTATCTTTTCAGTAACCTCAAGCGTATGGGAGTAAGTTACATTTTAGTCCTTATATAATTTTTCCAACTAGATATCTTTAATAATTTATCGCTCCGATAAAACCGCATAGTATTATTCCAGAACAAAAGCCTTGGTTTTTAAATTTAAGGTATCTGAGTACCAAAGTTAATCTAAAACGCTTCAGTGGCTTAGCATTGGATCTCACATATAATATAGGTATGGATTTGTCTCAAATTATGTAAGTTCTAGGTCGTTTTGTCTCTACTCGGGTAGCAGTGTGGGGACACTGCAGCTGCCCATTGCACCGAGTTCCAGAGAGAGCCGTGATGCGCATGGTGCTCCTGCACATCGCGGCCCACGTGTGGGCTTTTCTAGGCCACCCCGCGGGACGATCTAGAAAATTTTACATGCTTTGATGAGTCTACGAGATGCGGACAACCGCTGGTAGAGTTGCGGTGGGTTATAATAGTCGTGCCCGTGACTGTGCCTAGGCGGGGAGTGGAGCATCATGGGGTTTTAGTGGGTAGTTCCTCGGAGAGTCCCACCACATACCTCAGCCGATGTCCCCAACCACCGGGGATGCGCAAAGATTTTCCTCATGTGAAAAAAAGGTCCTTTTGTTTCAGACAATTATTTAAACTTTCGCACTTTTCTTATACGCAAATAAAGTTCGTCGCAAAATTTAGCAAATGAACACAAAGTATTGCTTGATGGCAAATTCTCACAAACAATAATCCAGGTGCTTGTCAATATAAGGGACACCTTACAATATTTCGATAAATTTTCCAATTTATATCCGAGCATTAGCGGCTTCGGGAACTTCGAGAACATTCCTTCACACTTTGTTGCTGAAAAACTTCCAAACAAAACTTCTAGAAATTGGATACGCTTCGACTTTTAAAATTGCTTTTGTTTAAAATCTGATACGTTTGTTTCTACACCGATAATGACTCTGTGTCTACCTACTCAAACTTATTAATTCTATAAAACGATAACAACATTATTATTTTTGATAACACATATACAGCTATATTATATGATTTACCAAAATTCACTGCCTAGAGAAAAGAAATATCCTTTAAGTAGAAAAAATAAAGAATAGATCAGTTGGGAGCCTCGGGCATTTTATAAAATTATGATATTATAATGAATCATAGTGTGATAAATATAAGTGAGTTATACCTACTATGAGTGTGATAAAGCCGTGCCGTGTGTGCGGTGCACATGACTCGGTTAATTAAGCAGCTCGTCATGGAGGCCAGTTGCGACTGATCTATGGGGAGTTATGGGGAAATATATTATTATACTATATTAGACTTACCCGGGACTATGTAAGCACTAATTGTGAAATTTCGGGGACACCGTATAATTTTTCGTAAAAAAACAAACGTGGTTTTTTATTATAAAATAAGGGGGCAAACGAGCAAACGGGTCACCTGATGGAAATCAACTACCGTCGCCCATGGACACTCGCAACATCAGAAGTGCGTTGCCGGCCTTTTAAGAGGGAATACGCTCTCTTCTTGAAGGTTTGCAAGTTGTATTGGTCCGGAAATACTACTGGTAACAGTTAATTCCAGATTTTAATTTTTTTTCAGTGCGCGGCAAAAAGTAACGCGAAAAACGCACGGTGAAATGTGAACAAACGACGTTTACCTTTTCCGTGTTTTATTTAATGTCTGTACTCATCAAAATGGGTTCGTATATATCGTTATAGTAGAGTTTTTGACATAATATTTTCGTATTTGATTTTCAGGCGAACTTATTGTACACTTATTATAATGCTATTATTTTTACCATTAAAAACTAAAGAATGCTCTCGTTTAAACAGAGTATACTATTTTTATGACTTAATAATATCAAGGTATACATGTCCCAAAATGTAAATCGAAGAGGTAGATACTAGATATACAACAAATTACACAATTATGCGAAAAAATAATTTAGCCAATTAATGAAATGCCCGCGCCCCATACAGCTGTGGTTACTATCTACGTCATTCATAATGGTATTAGTGTTTCGCGAAGTAATTACTATACGAGTATTGCTTTGTATTTCATAATCACCTTGATAAGGTTAATAAGCATCTGTGTTTTTTGATAAAAAAAGTTGGTTTTGTCTTGAAAAAGTATGTTGAAAAGATTTGGTGTCAGAACGAAATAGCCCATGCCACAGATTACCAAGTACCAAGTAGTACCAAGTACCAACCCATGCTTTAATTTTTAGGGTTCCGTACCCAAAGGGTAAAAACGGGACCCTATTCATGAGACTTCGATGTCTGTCTGTCCGTCTGTCTGTCCGTCTGTCTGTCTCCAAGCTGTATCTCAGGAACCGCTATAGCTAGAGTTCTGAAATTATCACATATTGTGTATTTCCGGTGCCGCTATAACAACAAATACTAAAATAAAAATAAAAATAATATTTAAGGGGGGCTCCCATACAGCAAACGTGATTTATTTGGCCTTTTTTGCTCGTAATCAATAATGATAAGAGGTAGGCACTTGAAACTTTCACGAAGTCCTTAAATATAATTAATATAATTGTTATTTAATAATTAATAATAATATTAAAATAAAATAAAAAATTAAGGGGGGGTCCCATACAAAATACACAATTTTTGGCCTATTTTTGCTCTATAACGGTACGGAACCCTTCGTGCACGAGTCCAACTTGCACTTGGCCGATTTTTTAACATAGGTTATTAATAAAAATGTATTGAAAGCACGTTATTTAAATAAAGTAGCCATAGGTGTACAATGTCCACTAAGCAAAATATGCTTCTTGCTTACCAAACCGATTACTATCCATTATTATTTTTAGTATATTCTGTTCAAAATAAAAAAAATGAAATTCATAGCCATTAATTAGCCAGAAAGTGAATCATGATGTTAGTGAATGATGATTTAGAGTTATTTATTTATTTATAGTACGTCTTATGCTTATTTAAAAATGTCCTGCATACTTATTTATTTCTTATAAAGGTTATGTTAAAATATTATTTCACTGATTTGAAAGCGTGAAAAAGTGTAAAACGGTAAGACTTTGCACACATAGCCTAGCCTTATTGTTTCACTCTTCTTTGTCCATAGCTGCTATGGTGCGATATTTCCACCTCACCACTAACTATTTTCAGCCTAATCAGTTGATGAAAAAGCACTCAAGCAAATTACTTGTTTATCCATACGCGATTTGATTCTGAGTAACTTAATAATAAACTTGGGGGAAGTTTAGGGAATTTCACAAACATGCTGCAGGCTAATTAGGTAAGTAGGTTGGATTTAAGTTACAAACGCAACTTATTTTACACATTACAGTACCTGTAATAAAGTAAGAACATTTTATATATTACAGTGTATTTATATATTTTGAATGCCATATTTTGGATGCTTGAAAGTACATTGAAATTATTACTCACGTATATCTGCGAATCAAAAATATGTTTTTTGGTCTCAAAAAATTTCGACATAAATTTCTACCAAAATCAGTTCAACAGCTTGAGCGTAAAGATGCAACAGACATATTACAGACATATATCATAGATTGTCTTTTCATATTGTGGAAACTATAAATTTTGGTATAGAAAATATTTAATAAGGGCCGCGACACACCTGAATGGCAGCGGCGAGGCGAGCACTTTCAGTGTCGTATGATTTTAAACTTTATATTCATTATTGTAATACATAGTATCGCTTGAGAAATCGCCGCCGCCGGCGGCGGCCGTAGACTTCTCAAGCGATACTAATTGTGTTACAATAATGAAGATAAAGTTTAAAATCATATGACACTGAAAGTGCTCGCCTCGCCGCTACCTTTCCGGTGTGTCGTGGCCCTAAATTAATAAAGTATTTGACTTTATCATCAAGTTAATATAAAATTATTGCAGGTAATAATATTCATATCTTTACCATTGACGATTAAAACATCATGTTAAATTTGACTACAGACATAACTGGACTGCCCATAAAATTTTAGAACAAGATAACTTAGTACTAAAACTTTATAGCGTGATAGTTTGTCATCAAAATATTTAGGACAAACAAAACTACAGATAGATCTACTTTACCCTTGTTAATATCGTACAAATGTTGAAGCTTGTTTAAAACATTATTAAATCCCCACAATTTAAAATGAGTTGTTTGTATTTTTTCTATATATATTTTTTGTTATTTTCTATTTTCCTTTACCCACGTGCACACACACACAATTTTGTCCGTCTAACTTTAGAAAAATGAAAGACAGACAAAACTTTTTATAATAACGTTTGTATACATGATGCGGATCTTTTTATTAGCAAGGGTTTAAGTCCTTTAATAAGATCAGACCTCAAAAGTCCAAATGAGTCCGTGTTATCATATTCATTTGCGAGACCTTTTTTAGCGTCCCACCGCCCGATAGCGTTAATAAGATCTTTCATGTGCTGAATGACCTTTACGTAACTTTGTCCTTATGGAAATGTTTATTTTGATCCTTATATTTTAGCGTATAAAATTGGTTAAATTTTAATACAGATAGAAGGTACCTTTCTGTTACAAAGGGCCAGCAAAGTCAAAGCAAAGGCCAGTGTCTAGACTCTAGAGGCCAATATTTTTTAAAAATATTCTGAAAGCATGTCTTTCTGAAACCTATTGAATGTATTGTTGCAATGATGTTGAAGTAGTTGTAAGATTGTTGACAAATATTAGTATTTAGTTTGGGCTGTGGATGTTTAAATATTCGTAGTTTTAGGATCATTCTTAAATTGTGAAATATTTATAATTTAAGACAGAATTTGGGTATTAGCTATTTAAAAATTATTGTTATGAAATAATGCTAAAGCATGCATTTAGTTAATTCATGTATGGGTAATATTTTGATAAATAACTCGCTCTACTGAACATTCCGCTTATAATGTTTCATTAATTAAAACTAAATTCGTCTGAAACTCAGCGAACTGTATCGATGCATAATTTTTTAGGGTTGGTTTATTGCGTAGCATTAAAAAAGGGTAACATTTTCAGACAGTGTATTTTTTTTTGTATAGGTTATCGTACTGATGGACGGACAAACAGATAGATATAAATAAGATATGCTTACACATTTTTAAAGTAGGCATTGAAGTTTCATTAAACGTCATCTTTTTGTTTTCAAAAATGTTAAATGTAAAAATCTACGAATAATTAAAACTAAGGAAACTCCCATACTTCAACCATTTTGAATTTGGTTCCTTTTCGCACACCAAAATATGACAATAGCTACGAAACACTAAACTCTACGAAATAAAAGAGTTGACGATAATTATCACTTGTAATAATACACAAAATTGAGATTTGAGACCCGAATACATGCATACTCATTTTGTAGACGCGTGGAATTTTTTTTGGCACAATTACTTTTCCTTAGTTTTTATTATTCGTAGGTTAAAATCATTAAAAAATATTGTGGCATTAACCCTAGTGTACTACTCTACGCCTCAAAGGCGCCCACGAAACACAAAAAATCTCGTCTCTTTTTGGTTTTCGCTCGTATCGTATCATGCTTCTCGTACATCTATTTTATAGATATGGTCAGTATGGCAACTAAGCCAAAACGGTAGGTTTATTAGTTTTACTAGTACAATCATCCTGTGCGCCCCATAAGCGTATGAGTAGTTTAAGTGCAACTTTTACGCGGAACAAACATTTGCGGCATTTTTATTTATTTCAATATTTATGTAATTTTTATTTAATGTATTTATTTTATAGGTAAAGTTTTATTTAAATTCTTGTATTTTTATAAATTCAATTAATAGAAAGCCTCAAAATAAATAAAAAGATGGCGTGTTATAAGAATGTGGGCCTCCAAAGACTATTTGTACGATAATTCTGAAATTGAATATTATTTTAATGAAAATTGTCTAAAACGAAGGTTTAATGAAATACCGGGCTAAATATACTGAGCTAAGTGGGAAAATTCCATATATTTGAAATATTTATTAAAATTGATTACTGTTTAAATGCTTTTAAATTTCGTGAATTATTCCACAAACTAGTTTTTTATATTTATTGTATTCATACTAATTCACATCCATGAAAAAAATATGGTGTAGACTGAATTATTACTATATATTATTATTATATATATTTGACGACCTCTGTGGCTCAGTGGGTGGGCTGTCGGTAGCTCAAGCCGGGGGTCGCGGGTTCGAATCCCGCCGACGGAACAAAAAAGTTTTCAAAGTTCCAGGGTCATGGATGTGTATTAAATATGTGTATAATATAATAAAAATCTTAAATATATGTATAGTATAAAAGTATTAAATATATTTCCGTTGTCTGGTACCCGTAACACAAGTCCTTCAGGTACTTACCACGGGGCCAGACTGACGTGGTGTGAAGCGTCCATAGATAGATAGATATTTGATTTAAAGGACCTTGTTATGAACCACTGTAAAATTGATAAGCTTTCGTAAGGGCTATGGTATTTATTCATTTATAAACTGAAAATATTTTGAATCTGATTATGTTTTGTGTTTTTACTAAAGAAAACATTCGTGGGTATGTCGTTAATAAAGAAAAACGCGCTAAACTTTTTCAGTTTTGCAAAAAATAGCTTTTCAATCCGAAGCGCCTTTAAAGCGTATGAGTAGTTCGAACGTAACTCCCAAGAAGAGTAGTTCACTATTAAGTCTCCCGCAAACGATCAAACATCAAACCGTCAAACACGTCAAAACAAGTAGTAATCCAAATTTTCTTCAAACACGTCAAACACGTAGTTTGTATGTATTTGACATGTTTGACGTGTTTGATGTTTGATCGTTTGCGGGAGACTTTAGGGTTAAGCGACATGGCAAATATACAAGTGATATTTTGAGCTATAATATTATGAAGATAATCTTCCACTCTCCAAATCCAAATGTGGTAATGGTAAACTCTGGTAACTTATAGTGAGCTATAGTAAATTACGGTAAGGTCCAGTTTCACCAACGAATGTTAAATTTAATGTTCGAATTAGTATCACATTACCTCTTTCGTTTTTCTTATGAATAAAAGAGAAGACATGACATTTTAACAAGCTGTGAACACTAATAGACGTTGGTGAAATTTGGTCTACACATTGTTAAACGGTTGTAATTTACGGTAGTATTTGATAATACACTTCTAAGCTTTTAAACCAAGTAAAAAAAGGCAGAATCAAACTACTGATCCTGAACTTATTGTTATACAAAAGCCTATAAAATGAATACATATTCGGTGGGACTACAGTAAGTATACCTTAATACAATACTATATTATAGTGTGTGGCCACAGAACATCAACCGCAGCGTGTGCGTGACAGTTTTGCCACGAAATTACTTGACCGTTCGTTGTAATATCGCAATGTTGGCGGAATGAACCGGTGAAAACCGCTTTCAACCGGCCACAACCGGTAAACGAAGCTATTAACCGGGTAGTTTTAATAGCCTTACCGACGTGCTTTTTAAATGAATATTATAATAATTATAATTATTTTGTATTCCAAAGTTGTATATTTATGAAAAAACTAGCATATAACGGTCAGAATCATAAGCATCCTTTTTACTTCGCCATAGTCTCCTTCCAAGATTCTTGGCCATCGCAAAGAAAGAAAAGTTAGATTAGCTATGAGTTCCTATCGGTCGATTACTCACATAATAATACTTATCCTTTTCTTAGCGGAGAATTATACCTATGTTGAACACGGTAAATATGATCACATAATTGTGAATATGAACTGATTTCTAGAAAATATTTTTTTTTATAATTTTTATCTTATTTTAATGATAATTAGGTATTGACATTATAATTGCGTCAGTTGTTTACACTTCATTGCACGAAAAATACACCAAGATACATGCGGTGTAACAAATGTCTTCACCCTGGTTGGCACGAAGCCAAAATCGTGGCTCAAAGTGCTTGTTCGCATAATATCCGATTTTCGGCGTTGTACTCGCGTACCGGTTATCGCGCGCGAATGCAGCCGGTTGAGGCTGTGAGCAGAAAATGTCACCGCGACTTTTTCAATGATACTATTTTTGTAACTTAAGGGCGTTCCTTACGGATATACCGTAATTTACTGTATTTCAAGCCTTATAAACTCATAATTTGAAAGCTACAAAGTAATAATAAAAATACAGCAATAATTTTCAGTATATCAACATTCCTTTCCCCGTTTTAAATTTTCTATTTTTGTTTATTATACTTATGATATCAGCTTCCAAAGTGAAACCAATTTATTAAAATTCGAGCATACATTCAGCATCTCCTTAGGATTTACAAATTACTTTTATTAGAAATACACGCCAATAGATCGACAATATCATAAACTACATATTCCCCGTTTTAAATTTTTTTAGGACAATTTTGAACTAAGATAAGTAAAAAAAATAGGGTTTTGATGCGATCTCGGCAAAGCGGCAAATGTATGGCCAAGGTCGTTTGCTCGGGGGACGGCCTTAACTGTTATGTTAAAAGCCTAAACTTTTTACTAGTAATTGCGCGCGAATGCAGTCGGTTCAGGCTACGTGCAGAAAATGTCGCTGCGACTTTATGGATTTCATTCTTCTCGAACTAAAATTTTTCGATTGTAGCTCAGTGTAACGACAAACTAGAATCAGGACCATATAAAAATATTTATTAAAATTAAGTTTTATTTCTTGCAAGCAAAAAACCGCAGGATCCTTCAAAAACGTATGTTTCGTATCAGAGAAAAGAAAAAACAATAAAATGAATTACAGGATGTAACAAAGTTAACATTTTAACTTGCACAATTTTAATAGCATAGAAACACGCTCCATTTACGTATCGATAAATAGTGCAGTCGCCAGAGGTTTTAATCTCCGAAAATTGTAATAGTGAATGGATTTTTGTTTTTGAGGTGTCATTTTCTTTTTTACACTATAACTTGCAAAGCTTACCAAAAATTTTTTTTTGCTTTTAATTTTTTAGTTACTTAATTAAAAATTAATATTTCACCATAATATGGTGAAATTAAAAACCGGTCCAGAAAAAAAAATTCTTGTTCCTGTTATTTAATGACTCTTATCCGATTGTTTACGTTGAAAATTAACCAAACACACAATTTTTTAAAAAGAAAGTTTGCTTTGCTAAGCTAAATACAACTATAAGGTTTTTGCAAAGTTTTTAGAGATTAAGGCTCGTCGTAACCAAGATACCCAGGGTTTGGGTGGATTTAAGGGTTGTAACGAAAAGTGTATTACACTTACTTGTTGTGCGTATTTATTTTTTAGAGAAATGATAACTTTTAAGTACTTAAAAACGTTTAAATATCTCAAAAAATTTGTAAAATAGACCGAAAATATTTTTCTTTATTTGTTGAGAATTTATTTAAGTGAGAGCTAAAACATTAAATGCATCGACAAATGAAAGACTTTTTCTAGTCTTTAAAATATATTTAAACTTCCTACTTAAAGCCAGAAAAAAATTGGGTGCTACAAATCTCACGTACATACTAAAGACGCATGCAGCGACCTATGTTTGGAAAATTCTTACCTGAATACAAAAAATATCAGTTCTTAACCTTATTTGTATTTTTTTCCTTTAAGTATGTTTCAGCAAATATAATTAATGAAAAAAAAAATCAATTTTATTATGTAAAAACCTAACCAAAAGAAATAAAATACAGATTTTCCTCGAAATATCCGTGAAAAGTTTGTGCTACATTTTCAGAAAATTTAATAAAATAAGAGCTAAAAAGTTATGCACATTTAGAAAAAGAAGGCTTTGTTAAGCCTAAAAAATAATTTTACACTTCCTATTTAAAACCAAAGAAAAATAGGAACGCCATTTACCTGGCGAGGCACACAACAAGCACATTTGGAGTAAGCTCATCTACATACAAAAATATTAATTTTAAATCTAAATTATATATTTTTTCAACTTATTTTCTTTCTTTGGAATAAAAGCAACGATACAAATCAAAATAATAATAATATATTTTATTATTTTGCTATATATTAGAAATATGCTCTTCAAAATTTTACAGTTTATGAGTTTACTTGAAGTGGAAGAGAATAATTTAAAATTCAAAAGCACAACTTTTCAATAGGTAAACTTTATTATTTATGTTATCAGCTACACATTCCTTTTTTTCTTTTCAATTTTCATCCACTATTGCAAAAATCGGAGGCTTGCACGATTTTTACGCTCTGGGAACTCCACTAAAAGTTTAAATATTGTACATAACGTAACCCTATTTACTTAAATATTATATTACCCTTTCTTTATAATGACGTCTTTATAAGGAAAACAATTTATTGATGAGAGACAATAAGTGTCGCCGCGACATTTATAGCAGTGAGCACATAACCTTATCGTACTGCAAGCGCAGGAAATTCAATTGTATGTTTGTTCGTCGCGTGGAATATGCAATATATCGCAGACGCAGGATTTGCGGAATGTGTTCCATTTTATTGGATTTAATACTGAATATCTAAAAGACAATAAGGCGAATCGTATTTATCTACATTAAAATTAAAATGTGGAGAATTAATATAAATTGGGAGAAATAAGACGAATAAAAGATTTAATTCGCTTTTAGAATATTGAATTGTTAACACCTAGTAGGTACTAGTAGTAGGTACGAAGTATTTTACATGGCTTACTTTAGACAAGGAAATTTGGACCAAGTCAACATTTTAGAAATTTCAAAATGTAACCAAAATTATCAAAATCATCAACCCTTTAATAAGCCACAAAATAAAACACTCAATAATACCACACAGCTCGAAATAAGTAAGTACCACGCTGATATAAAATACTTTCATATTAAATAAAGTTTTCCACAGCTCTGAGTTATTGCCTAAGCTAGGCGGGTAGCTAGCCAAACTTTAGATATTCTTAGAGGAAAATCTGCAAAGAATCTGCTCTTGAAGTGAGTGGATGTAAAATATGGCCTCCGAGGATTTGAGCCGTGCGCCTGGTGAAACCTACCGAGATTTAATTTATTGATACTGGCTTTATAAATTAACGGAAGCTGTTTTACGTGTAAAAAGGCTATCGGCTTTTATAGGGGGATTTAAAAGGCTGTTTATATTTTACACTCAAGGAAAAAAACCTTGGGAATAAAAGGTTAAAGTGTACCTGGGTATTCCTTAATTTTGTCAAGTATCGTCGCGGGCAACGTTTTATATTTTTAGTCCCTAGTTCTAAGAACAAGGCGACTTGCGGCAAAAAATTATGAACATCTACGTGAAATATACTTATTGTAGAGGTATACTTGAAAAAATCTACTAATAAATTGTGTTTGTATTTACAGAATAGATAAAATACGGATCATCTATCCGTGAACGCGTCGCTGAACTCCATTTTCTCACTATATAAACTTTTCCTGGACTTCCATGAATATTTCAAAACTAAAATGACCCAAATCGGTTCAGCAGTTTACGAATTTTAGCGATACTAATAGAATTAAAATTTATATTTATGAATAAAGATTAATATCGTATTCTTTTCCCGTACCTAAATGTTAACTCACAAATAACTATGTTGTTTGTCAATTTAAGATGTTACATGCCATAGTTTAATCTAGTGAGCGGTAACAGTGGGCATGATTGGGTTCCATTTGTGATGTAAATTGCTTGATTGCGGCAAATACTGCTTGCTCCCACAAATATTTATACTGGATAGTGTTTGTTAACGTCGTCCATCGTAATTATATTAGTTAATCCTTCAAGCCCCATAAGAGCACCTGTGATCGCGACAACAATAGAATAACAATAGATTTCCAAGAATACCCGATCGAAGGATTAATTAAGTCAATAACGATAAAACCCTAATTGAAGACATAATAATCAAAAGTTAAAACTAAGATTTTTTTTAATTTTTGCAAGAAAAAGAGTGAAAAACAGATTTGGTTCTCAGTAGTAACTATTAAAGTTTAATTAGTAGTAACTATTTAACGTTATATATTTGATTCTGAAAAGCCATTGAAGTTTATTTGAGGCTACTAGGAACCGAACCAACTGTAGTAAGCGATTTTTAAAATTAAGAAGTGATATTGAAAATATAAAAAAATTATTTCAATATTAAGTCGCTAAGGGCCAAGTGCACCATGATGTTTAACTCAGAGTTAAAATTAACTCGGAGTTAAACATCATGTCATTCAGGGTTCTTACAGACGAACGGCACGTGTCGGCGGCACGTGTCGGCGGCAGTCGACGGCAGTCGGCGGCACGTGTCGGCGGCAGTCGACGGCAGCCGTCGACAGTTTATAACGCTTGCAGTTGTGACGTAACGCGTAAAGGTAAGCGTCCACAGGTCGGTATAGTACGCAACGGGCGTTTCGCATCAAATGAATATTTTTTTTACAGTACGTCCACTGTATCGGCAGCGTACGGATTACCGACTAGCTAGTATGTTTGTCTTCAAATTAGTCCAAACAAAGTTCCTAAGTCAAAATTTCTGCTTTCGACTTTTCCATCCATACCCCCCTTATGAGCATTCATTTACTAGGCTAAACGGTAATCCGTACGTTGCCGATTCAGCGGACGTACTGTGAAAAAAATATCCGTTTGATGCGAGACGTCCGTTGCGTACGATACCGACCTGTATACGCTTACCTTGCGGGTGTACGTCACAACTGGAGGCCTACCACCAACTCTGAAAGCAGTATTATTAGGTACTTCGAGATTTTGTACCACAACCTCTTAAAAGTAAGATTACTTTAAGAATGTTTTATCCAGACGTTTTGTGACGTCATCCCATTTCATCGCTCTCAGCGTACCATGAGCTCCATTTTGACACAGATGAGCAATATTATTAATTATTATACTTTCACGTCAAACTAGCGATCTTAAAAATTTGATATTTCTCAGTAGATTTAACATTGTTTTGTAATTTTTCCTGTTATTTAGTAAAATTATATTAAAAAATGAAGACGGTATGACATTCGGAGTCATTCTTTCACCGATGTTTTATTCTTGAGAGTTCCTTTAGTTACCAATAACAAAAAAAAATAGTCAACTAGCCTAATCTTTTACGCTGTTAGATTTATTTTATTGAAATATTTTAAGGTGTAGTATAAAACCTTTCAAATTCTCTAGTGAGTTTTTACTACATATTTTGTTTAGACAATAATTCATTTGTTAACACATTCATGCGAGAGGGACGAAGCGCTTAGCTGCTATATCTCGCTTTGACCTACAGCAAAATATTATGAACAAATAATTTAATATCGTTCGTTCTATCCCATTCCTAAGTGTTAAGTTCTAAACTCTAAACACACTCGGTCGAAAATAAGCGACCGAAGTTCGGCATGATTATGCTTGTAATGCGCTACGCATACAATATAGGTAACGTGACGTTATTTCGGCATGGTGTGTCATCGGTAATTTAAAATATATTATTACATGCGTAATCTTGTCGAACTTCGGCCGCGTATCTTCGGCATGGTGTGTTTAGACACTAAGATCGCTTACAGACGAAAGGCACGAGTCGGCGGCATACATACGGACATAGTACGGACATTACATATTTTTTGTAGATATAATCCAACAATTATAGACAGTCTCGAGTTGATGGACTCAACTGATGTCAGAATGGCCATGTAACTATTGACTTAACAGTCTTTAAAATTCAATAAAAAAACTACAATCCATTTTCAATTTGACAACAGACTTCAACTATAAATAAAAGATCTTCTTCATCAGATGCCATTTTTATGCAATTTACTTATGATAATTTACGGTATGACATTCAGAGTTAATTAGCTATGTCCACATTAGGCGCTTTCGCCTTCAATTTTCGTCATCTTCTTTCATTCAACTTTCGTTTTGACGCATTCAATTATTGAACGCAACGCCAACATTGTCATTTTTGAAGTTTTGGATACGGTCAGAGGGCATGCGTCGCGGGCATGCCTCACGTTCACTGTTGACTGCGCTATAACGCATGCCCTTGGGCCTTGAATCCCCATGCCCAGAAAAAGACCAATCCAAAACTTCAAAAATTACAATATTGATGTTGCGTTCGTTGACGCATTCAATTATTGAATGAAAAGATGATGAAAATTGAAGACGGAAGCGCCTAGTGTAGACATAGTCATTAGCTTTGTCCACATTGTGCCTTTTTTTGTTCATCAAGGGCATGCGTTATAGCGCAGTCAACAGCGAACGTGAGGCATGCCCGTGACACACGGTGAAATCGTAGCGCTCGCTACGACACTTTTCTTTCAACGCGGGTGGATTTTGACGCATTCAATTATTGAATGTGCCAAACGAAAGTTGAATAAATAGAAGATGACATTGAAGATGAAAATTGAAGATGAAATTACATAATGTGGACATAGCTATTGGCCTTGTTCGCCGGCGTAATTTTTGGCGCATGCGCCACAAAACCTTTTATTGCGCATGTCCAAAACATGCCATGTCATGACAACGCCACGAACAAAGTTGTTTATATACTTAGTTACCTGTTAAGCTTAAGCAACGTGGACACTGTACAGTATGTACTCCCAAATTAATAAAACACATGAAAATCTTCGCTTATTGTCGTAATCACGGAAACGCCGAATATAATATTATGAAACTTAAAAGTCCCGAACAATGCTTTTGCATTTTGCACCTTGTTCGAAAGAAATAGTTCGTTCTATCTCATTCCTAGACCCTAAGTATGAATAAAACAATATTATTTTCATACACTTTATGAAGCTCATGATACGAATGAAAGTCTGTAAAATTATTGTAATCTTACAACAAAGTGTTCTGGAAACATTATAGTTTTAGGAAAGGTCGTGGTAGACCCCCTGCAAGCGTCATAAACTGTCAACGGCTGCCGTCGGCTGCCGTCGACTGCCGCCGACTGCCGTCGACTGCCGCCGACACGTGCCGCCGACACGTGCCGTTCGTCTGTAAGAACCCTAGTGTTAATAGAGAGTTATAAGGCGCTTACTGTTCGGCGTCAACTTTATAGCCTGAACTTTATTTAGTCTTCAATTTGGAAACTATTTCCAATATTTCAAGTTCTTTGGATCATAATATATTCAATATACAAAATAAATTCGGCTTGATACTCATAATCAATACTAACTTAATTCAAAAACACATGAATGTGACCGGACCTTTTACCGTTATACTTTAAAAATTTTTTCTTCTTGGTGACATTGAATGTAACGTTTATTAAGTTATTTATCGCAGTATTACAAATCACTAATACCTTTTAAACTTCTATGAATACAAAATTGGGAGAAAAGTGACAATATTATTGATAGCTTCAACTACAATATATTTTGATTTTCTTTATATTGCTAACTTGAATAATATCACTTTTACAAAGCATATAATTTAACTATATTACCTAAACAAAACAAAAACAAGTTCCGAGTTCAGATAACAATCGAATAATTCGTCGAGCATTGTGACTTTATGAGAGACGGAGACCAATGAAAAAATATTAAATCCTAAATACATAAAGAGCCTTAGGGACGAAAGGGAAATTTCGGGCTTCATTTGATGACAAAAGATGGAAATCAAAAATAAATATTTAAATTATATTGTACCAACGATTTTTCCGTCTATATTATGAGTTCATAATGCCCACCGATGTTTCATGAATAATATTAAACTAACTTACTGAAATGTTTTTCTCAATAAAGATCATTTTATTTAATTCAGATGTTATTTTATTAAACACTCAGAATTTTAGATTGTACTTAGTAGTATAATAAATAGTTATAGTAGTATTGTACCTAGTAGTATAGTAGTAATTATATAGTTATAGTCCGTTGCGTACGATACCGACCTGTATACGCTTACCTTGCGGGGGTACGTCACAACTGGGGGCCTACCACCAACTCTGAAAGCAGTATTATTAGATACTTCGAGATTTTGTACCACAACCTCTTAAAAGTAAGATTACTTTAAGAATGTTTTATCCAGACGTTTTGTGACGTCATCCCATTTCATCGCTCTCAGCGTACCATGAGCTCAATTTTGACACAGATGAGCAATATTATTAATTATTATACTTTTTTTTTTTAATTTGATATTTCTCAGTAGATTTAACATTGTTTTGTAATTTTTCCTGTTATTTAGTAAAATTATATTAAAAAATGAAGACGGTATGACATTCGGAGTCATTCTTTCACCGATGTTTCTATTCTTGAGAGTTCCTTTAGTTGCCAATAACAAAAAAAAAAAAATAGTCAACCAGTCTCCGAGAAGATATCGGGCTTCTCGGTGTTCAACGGGCCGGAGGCGAGCCGCGCGCCGATCATGGCCTACAATGAGATCCCGGTCGAGCGCACGGTGTCCAAGATAGAGGAGGAACCGAGGAAGTATTGTACTTAGTAGTATTGTATTGTACTTGTATTTCACGATGCGCGATGTGCAAATAAAGAGTTTTTTTTACTTGAGTTAATATAAGTCACCCTTTTTAGGGTTCCGTACCCAAAGGGTAAAAACTATTACTAAGACTTCGTTGTCTGTCCGTCTGTCTGTCCGTCTGTCTGTCCGTCTGTCTGTCTCCAGGCTGTATCTCAAGAACCGCTATAGCTAGACTTCTGAAAATTTCACAGATTATGTATATCTGTTGCCGCTATAACAACAAATACTCTCTCAACTCTCAACTCAACAAAGGCTCCCATACAACAAACGTGATTTTTTTGGCCTTTTTCGCTCTATATCAGTAATGGCAAGAGGTAGGCGCTTGAATTTTTCACACGTTCTTTTATTATGTATTTACTTTAATATTTAATAATAATATTAAAATAAAATAAAATTTAAGGGGGGCTCCCATACAAAAAAACACAATTTTTGCCTAATTTTACTCTGTATCGGTACGGAACCCTTCGTGCGCGAGTAGGACTCGCACTTGGCCGATTTTATTTTTGATTATGGAAGGTGTAGTTAATATACTTAAGTAATATTTTTTCTTATTGTCCCATCTCTTCTTTAATCGGTTATGTACTATCAGAAAAGTTAATTTCTAGGCAAACGGGGGACCTACATAGGTAATTTGGTTGCGTTACGTCAAACCCAGCTGACAGATCACAATTAACATTGAATTGACATGATCCGACCAAACGTGGTCTTGTAACTGCCTAGGAATCAATTTCCTCGGGTATACATAGCAATTTGTGTCTTAAATTATTTTATTTATTTGTGAACTGAGCCTAACGCTCAGTTGTTTGTTTAATTTTAATGAAGCTTAATAATTTATTACTTATGATATTATAAGGCTGAAACACTTACGGATTTTTGTCGCGGAGCACAAGATAAGGTAGTTGAAGAACTTCTATGAATTGGACGCCTGTCACCTCAGTCCACCCGTGACCACGGCCACTGTAAAGGAGCCGAAACATCGGGATTAATAAAAGTGCTCCGCGAAAAAATCCGTAAGTGTTTCAAGTTTCAACCTTATAATATCATGAGTGATACTTGCATAAACTTTAAATAAGTTTACTTTACAGATTTTTCAGGTTTCAGCGCAAACTTAACACTATACCAACATTATATTATATCCACAATACAATTATTAATATCAGGCTGTTTAGGTAATCGCAGTTTTGAGGCTCGGCCCTGGCAGGCTGCCAAGTATCGTAATAGACCGCTGCCAGTCCGGCAAAGGAAGTAGGGCTGTTACGCCAATGATCAACATTATGACATTCTGTTATTAAATAGTTCATTAACAGCTTGTATTTGTGCAGCAGCTTATTAATTAACAGCTGTAGATGCTATTTTTAAACAAAAGTCTGTTATAGTAATTTTTAGTTATTATTGGAAACAAGAAAGAAAGTCTATTATAATTTATAAATAAGCGTAAATCCATACTAATATTATAAATGCTAAAGTGTGTCTGTCTATCTGTCTGTCTGTCTGTTACCTCTTCACGCCCAAACCCCTGAACC
Source organism: Polyommatus iphigenia (assembly GCA_963422495.1). Lineage (NCBI taxonomy): Eukaryota > Metazoa > Arthropoda > Insecta > Lepidoptera > Lycaenidae > Polyommatus > Polyommatus iphigenia. The sequence continues at coordinate 29,375,163 of OY730185.1, read as the reverse complement.
GATTTTGCTGAAATTTGGTATGGAGATAATTTGAGTCCCGGGAAAGGACATTGAATACTTTTTATTCCGAAAAAATGTACGGTTCCTGCGCGATAATTTTTTTTTGGCGCAACAAAGTTGCGGGCGTAACACTTTTGAAGTTAGTAAGTACAAACAATCAAATAAAATGTAAATAATAAAGATCGATCTATACTGATAATCTTTTATGGGTTGTTACTTTGTATAGTTCTGTAGAACAATAATGGAATGGATCTATACACTTTAATATACAAACAAAATATACTAGCATAACCTCGATTGAAACACTTCGACATTTTATATTTTGTAACTATCCATCCATACTTCTATACTAATATTATAAATGCCAAAGTGTGTCTGTCTGTCTGTCTGTTACCTCTTCACGCACATACCACTGAACCGATATTGCTGAAATTTTGCATGGAGATACTTTGAGTCCCGGGAAAGGACATAGGATACTTTTTGTCCGGAAAAAGAAACGGTTCCAGCGCGATAAATGAGTTTTGGCGCAGCGGAGTTGCGGGGGGGCAATACACTATGATATTCGGTTTTATTCTCTTTTTACCCAAAACATACAAGAAAGTACAACAAACGAAAAACCAATGCAGCTAAATACTGCTGATGCTTTAACAGAATCGTATTGTTTTGTTCTGAAATCAAATAATTAGTTCAGGCGCACACAAAGAGTTCTTTCAGAACATTCCCATTAAGTCTTACTAATTCCTAACCGTTGAAAGGACATTCTGGAGTCTGGAACTATTGTACAAAAAGGTCTTTTTTTAAGAATTGTAAGAACAGATATTATTGTTTGTTAGGAGAAAAAAAATTACAAAATATGTGTGTAGTAAGCCTGTTATCTGATTCATAAATAATCTATTTCGTGAACATAATCTACGCTGAAGCAACCCAACTACACCGTAGTATTTCATGCACTGTGGCAACTACGCTGTAGCAAACTGTAGACACAAGCTACGTCTGATTTCCGTAGACAGAAATAACTACGCCGAAGCAATCTGTAGATGCGCCGTAGTAATTCGTAGATAAATTAAACAACGCCGTAGCAATCCGTTGATATGGGCTACGCCGTAGTATTCCGTAGATACGGGCTACGCCGTAGTAATCCCTACGGATTACTACGGCGTAGCTCGTATCTATGCGAGCTATACCTTAGCAATCTGTAGACACTAACTACTCCGTAGTAATCCGTAGATTATAATATTATCTTACAATGCCGTAGCAAATTGTAGCTTGGAGCTACGGCGTAGCATATAAAAGACAATAGCTACACTGTAGCAAACCGTAGACGGAACGACCTACGTCGTAGTAATCCATAGATTTGGGCTACGCCGTAGTAATCCGTAGACACGAGCTATACCTTAGCAATCTGTAGACACAACTACTCCGTAGTAATCCGTAGATTATAATATTATTTTCTTACTATGCCGTAGCAAATAGTAGCTAGTAGTAGTAAAAGACAAGAGCTACACTGTAGCAAACCCCAGATAGAACTACCTACGCCATAGTAATCCGTAGACAAGAGCTATACTTTAGCAATCTGTAAACACAAACTACGTCGTAGTAATCCGTAGATAGATTTTCTATGCCGTAGCAAATCGGCGTTCTACGGCGTAGCATATAATAGACGAGAACTACACTGTAGCAATCCGTAGGCGGAACGACCTACGCCGTAGTCCGTTGATACGAGTTACGCCGTTGTATTCCGTTAACAAAAATAACTAATTCGTAGCAACTTGTAGATTTACGCTGCAGCAAATTATATACGTAATGATTTACACAGTCAAAAACCTCCTCTTCATAATGCTTTGTTTGAAAGTATTTAATGTTTTATACTCTGGCCGCTTGAAGCGCGACTCTCGTAGCATACTCGTAGCATACTAAATGTATGCTACGAGTGTCGCACTTAAAGCGGTCGCGCTTTAACCCTTTATTCACTTCCTGAGTCCCAGGGACTCACATCAAAATTTTAAACGGCCATAATTCAAAAGTCTTAGCAGCTAGTTTCCCCCACGTCTCAGTACCTTCATATAGTGACGCGGGTGACATAGTGCCGAGAGGATGCGTACATACCATATTTGGTGAGTTATTATGCTAAGTGAGTCCCAGGGACTCAAACTAGTGAATTACGTTATGATTATTTTTATATATTAAAAGTTAGAAATGTTGATTTTTCACCGTTGCAATAATTTAAATTATGTATGCTTTATTTTTCTGTTATACAATTGTAAAATGGCTCTAAAAAACATGACATTATCAGTCTAAGAGAAGATGGAGCAGATTTCATTCTGGAAGCCTGGCTTCAAGAAGACTTGGACGAAAAAAATTACATTCCTGAAGATGTGAGCCACCCTGAAACAAGTTATCTAGGAGGGAAAGTATTACTACTTATGCCACTTTAAAAAGAGAACAAAAACTGTTCATCTGTGCACAAAATGACTGAAGCCGATATGTTTTACTTGCTCAAAAAAGATATGCCGACGTAGCTTTTAGATAGTGATAGAAACCCACTGCACTTTTTTTTTTGTATAGAAGCATACATTATTGTTTATTTTATTTTATTTTGTGTATCTTTATTGGTTTAAAAACGTTAAGTTCTTTTTAATTCTTAGAATATTTGTTAGTTTAGAGAAACCTTAAAAATATCATGGTTTTAAAATACTGATAAGTACTTTTTCTTAAATTTTTAAGAGGATCTCAGAAGTTTGGTTGGTTTAGTTATTAATTCTAATAATTTACCAAGTACTTAAGAATATTGTTAAACAAAATGTTGATGAAATATGTTTTATTTCATAAAAACATACATTTAAAATATGTGAGTCCCAGGGACTCATAGAAGGTATTATTACATATACATACGTTAGTAAATTTCACCTAATGAATTGAGGGTGAATATTATTACGATCTATGAAAGATATAATTTAAATATTTTATCATAATCTGAAAACATTAACAATTTTATGATATTCCACTAAAATTAAATTTGTTCTTCACTATTGTTAAACGAAAAAGTTCTATAACATATATTATACTGAGTTCGAGTGAGCTCCTTTAATTAAACGTTACCTATTCTTTTAACGACAATAACAGTTATTGTATTGTTTCTCATATTTATATCGCCTTTGCACAATGGAGGGCTCATTTATCTTTAATCTCACAAGTCTGAAGAGAATAGGGGCAGATTAATGTACTCAACAAAAATAGTAATATAATATAACATTAATATATTATTTTGTGAATTTCTATTTTTACCACATCTTAATAACAGCTAATCTCTTAATCTTTTTCAATAAATAAAGTTCAATTTTGAATTGCAATTTTTCAAATGTGTGTTGTCTAGCATCACGTCTCCGTGGACCATCTGATAATTAATTGATTCATAGGTTGATTTACGTAACTTGGTCGAATTATGTTAAGCCCCGCCGTCAGTGGGCTTGACACAACCCAACCAAAATACGTATACTGTATTCGGCGGTAAACATGGCGGAAGCGGTCATTGCCTCCCTGTCAAAAAAAATAATTTTCTATACAAAGCCGCGATTGACAACACCTGATACTTCATTGTTAATCGCGGTTTATATAGAAAATGACAAGTTTTTGACAGAGAGTCATTGACCGCTACCGCCATGTTTCGCCGAGTACAGTATAGATCAGCTTATGAATTAATTTCTCTATTAGAAGAAAGTCTAACTGATCCTTCCAGCAAAATGAAATGGCTTCTCAATGAACACTTTGCACTTTCTGAGAAACTCGAGCTATTGAGAATGTTCGAGCTAATTCACTGTGATTAAACTTTAGTGAGATATCCGACAATTAAGTTTTCTTTGATTGTTCTTACTATCAACTCATAACATTTCTATTTTCTTTGGAAAATATTATTAGTTAGAATACTAATTTTGATCTTTACTACTTTGATTATTGGTTTTCACCATTAGCCTAGAATATTTTTAACCACAGACTGTTGTGTGTAAGAGTAGTAGTCTAGACTCCTAGAGCAAGGTAGACGAGCATGAAGCTGAAGAGAACTGGGTAGAGTAAAGTAGGGAAAAGCATCGCAAGTAGGCTAGAGTGGAGTAAAGCAGGGTAGAGTAAGCTATATCATGGGTAGATCAGCATCGTATAGGCTTAAGGTGAGAAGGGTGGAGGAGTAGGTTTGAGCATCGTAGAGCTGGCTTTATAGCCCCATTCTAGCTAGAAAAGAGCAGAACCGAGTAGAAAATTACACGACGTAAGCCACGCACCAAAGGACACAAATAAAAAAATACTATGACATAGGCGCCCAGGCAAAACGGTCCATTAACCAGGACCAACACTAAATTCCGACGCGCTGAATCGATAAATCAGGTGCGCTGAATGCATTACCACAACTAATGGCTTTAAACAATTATTCAAATGGCACGGGGATGATATGCAAATTATGATATTGTTCCGCCGTCCGCGTGGAACGTTCGCGTAATTGTTCGTGATCATTTGTACCTTTCATGATTTTCGGTATTCTGATGCTTTTAATGTCTTGGTGTTTATTTGTTTATTTTGCCCAAATACGCAGCTCTTACACCTTTTTTCTGGATTTGATTGAGATTTGGTTTCTGGTTTTCAACGATAAAGCTTTGAAAATATCAGATTTTATACAATTTTGCACAGATGTTGAGGTGGTTACAAAATTTCTGTAATAAGTATTACAAAAAAAAGGATCATAGGCATAGGCATATATCTAGTAACATATTATAAGCATTTTTAAATCGCGACAAGAGCCTAACAGTAGTTAAAAATAGGAAAAATAACAAAAAATCATTTATGACTCAATCTATTTTGCTACTTCTTAAAATATCTCTTCTTTATCTTATAAACCAACATTTAAATGAGTCGATAATGAAGTGAGATAAAATTTTCGTTAACTTTGTCAGAACTTTTGTTTTGTTACCGAAGTCGGTATTTGCTAACTTTGTTTTAATTAACCTCATAAGGTATATACAGGCCGCAAGTTTGGGAGAGGTCGTATTTTATTTTAATAGCGTTCCGAGAAAATAGAGCGCAGGAAATTAGTATTCTCTCTCAACGAATGAAGATGTGAGTATTTTAATTAGGAAAAGAAATTGGCACAATAAGTTTCGAGAATAAGGTCATCTCGAGTTTGTTTGTTATTCATACAAATATACTGTGTCTTCTGCACCCGTGATAAAGTATACCATTTGAAAAACTATACTAATATACCTATTGTTTTTGTTATAAAGTAAAGATAAGATAAGAATATGTTTATTTTGATAATCACACAACACAATATTAAAGACAATCTAAAATATATAAAGATAGTAATAAACATAATATTACAATAAGTATTATTGTGTGATGACAAAACTGGACCCAGCTCAGCATTACGGACGTCGTGGACTACATCCAGAAGAAGACAACACTACGCCTGAGGGTCGAGCATCTGCAGTCTCGCCACAAGGTTAGCTCCTTTGTGGTGAGAGTACCGACGAATCTTCTGTCGACTTTCGAGGCGCCGGAGTTCTGGCCGATGGATGTAGTTTACCGGAGGTTCCGGGGGAGACTTCGGAACGATGCGTCGAGTCACGTCGCCGGCAACAATTAGTGACAGTGTTAGTTTATAAGTGAATATAAAATATGTATGTTAGTTTTTAAGGTATTTATTATATTATTAATATGTATGTTAGATTTAAGGTGTTTGTTATATGGGCCTCCGATGCCCGAAATAAAGTTGATTTGATTTGATTAGCAGCAACTACGAGTTTGCTGCACTGATATTCTGCTGGGACCAAAGGTGTGACATCACAACAAAATTTCTATAACTACACATGAATTAAAATAACAAAAATAAATAAAACTAGCTACTAAAAAAACGAGTATATGTTGCCAGTCTAAACTTTGCCTAAAAGAGGCAAGAGGACCCAGTTGGAACAAATTATTATAAATTGTAATATTATATATGCCTCTGTATTTTTAATCATAATTTATAAGAAATTGTTAAAAGCATCGTATTATAAGACAGATGCTACAAACAGTGTTGTTCAACGATAGCTTGTTTAATCTCAGACTGAAAATTGATCACAAAATAACAGGCTTAGACTTAACGACACTATCAATCTTCCTCTAAATAAATCAAGTTGAAAAACTGTGCATAGTCGATTCGAAAATTGCAAATGGAAAAGTTGAAAAAACCGGGATGAAAGATAGTGGCTGACATTCTGAAAGCTTATGAAAGGAATCTCTAACAAAAGGTGCCTTAAAATTTCATTGAATTTAGCCGAAATTAGGTTTTAGAGTTAGCGAAATAACTCAAAAGATATATTTTACATTGATTTTATGTAGATTGAAGAGCCGTTTCTATTGAATTCTTATGATTTATGGCAATGTAATCAGAAAGTTGTACAAACAAGACTCAGGCAGAATAACAATAAGTTACAATATAAGCATAACTCTGACTTAACTTTTATTTACTTAAGGCTTATAGGTAAACAGAAATATCATCTTGTATACGTGTTTTTTACTTCATATATTTAGCGCTAAATTTCAAAATAAATTACACTAAGAAAGTGTGTGTGCACATGATTGATTCGATTTTGATGAAATTTATTATATTGGTAGTTTGAGACCTGGGAAAGGATATTTTTGTCGCATCAAAATGTACGGTTACGCCGATAAACGAATATTCACAAAACGGAGTTCCAGGCAACATCTCGTATTTTAAATATTATAGTTGACATAATAGTATGTATTAATGCAGAACTTAAAAAAGACACGAACTATATTGCAAAGCCTTCGAAATGACTTTATTAATCCATTAATGTATGCCGTTTGTCGTCGGAGTGAGATATTGGACGATGGGGAAAGATATCGGTCGATACAGGAAGTGCGTCGACACGAGGCTTATGCCGGCTGTATTTGCTTAAAGCTCTCTATAGAGTCCATTGAAAAGGTATACAAAAAGGAGTATTTTGAAATGGTGTTTTGGTTTTTGGTATGTATTTGCGTAGTTTCAATTTAGGCTTTTGCTTAGTAGATATGGCATTTTGGATAAAAAAAACGTACTCGAAATTTGAGTATTTTCAAATGTTATTTAGGTTTCTGATCTGTATTTTAATGCGTAGTTTTAGTTTAGTAAGCTACGGATACTTTGTAATGTTTCAGATTTGTGGTTTATGCCAAATTCTGCTTTTGCCTGGAGCTATGTAGAGTGTGTTCAAAAGGGACGCAATAAGGTTTTCATCTCTTCAAAAGATAGAAATTTTAGTATGTTCAGAAGACATTGCAAGGAATTTACAACACGAACTTTGAGAGCAAAATCTGTCCTCTTAAAGCAGTGGTTGTTAACCGGTGGCCCGCGGACAATCCATGTGGTCCGCGAAGCCATCCTAACAATACTTGGGAATTCAGAAGTTAGTAAAGAGTATGCAGGCACTCACATTAAATTAAATTCTGTTACTTTTAGATTTTTGCCAAATGAAAAATGAGTGCTAATTTTATCATTATTTAAAGTTGTGCTTGTTTTCTTTATCAAACCACCCCTAATTTAGGTAAACCAACAGGGTAGTCCTCGGCAAGGCAAACATTTGGTTAGATGGTCCCTCATGACCAAAAGGTTAAGAACCTCTGTCTTAAAGCAAGCAATTTTTAATTACCACATTTTCCTTTATTTTTCTCCAATCCAACAATTGAAGGGGCAATATCAGCGATTTCCATCCGTACCTCCGACCGCTACAAATATTTCTCAAAGGAAACCGTGTAATTAGCTTAGGTGCTGCCATTTGTTACTTTATACCATACCAGTTCGTACTTTGAAAGCGGGGTTCTTAAATGAGCGATTAAAAGCTTGAGAATGGGCGTATACTCATGCTTAGGCGAGGAAAATATCATTATCATCACGAAAAAATATACAATTATTTAATTTAAACGTACAGGCATTTAATCGATATTTCATAACAATTTGTTATTCCTTGAACATTCTACTTAGCTTTTATGTGATACAAAAGCAAGCCAGTTTTCTTAAAACTGTTTTCAATGAGCATAAAAATAAAATGTCACAAAGAATTTTATGGTTTATTTTCAATCTATTAACCTTCTCTTTATGGCTCGAACAAATGATGCTTACAGCTTTTATTATGAATATAAATTCTTAAAATTGAATCCATGTTGTATACGAATGTCGTCGATATATGGCTATAAAATTGAATGTAAATGAAATTAAAAATTTATTATTCCATTAAGGAATATTCTACGAAGCATTGTGAAACATATTTTGTTACTAAAACCGTTAACGTATATTATAATGGTTCAACTAGTCATCAACAACGTCTTAATTTACAATTTTATTAGTAAGTATGTAGTGACAATTACTTAATGATAGTGTTAATTCAGAAGCATTAATTTGAGACGTACAGTACGTCTTGATAAAAATATATTTCTTATAGATAAAAATATACCGTCGGTGGCCAAATTATTATATACTCACTTGAAAAAAGTGCATTTGATGTGTCTAAAGAGTAACATATTTTAATCTTAATCTTTCAAAAGTTAATATTTTTTTTGGCGTTATGGTAAGGGGTATAGTCGTGCATGCAGGTTCCGTCTGGCAGCCAGACGGCACCTGCACGCACGACTGTACACCTTACTCTGGCTACTATTCAGCCACCTGGTGATGGATAGGAGTTTGCAAAACTCGTAGGTATTGGTCTTGACGCATGGTTCCTTCAACCAATTAATGTAGTCAACCATTCCCCTTTGAGCTAATCTCGTCCCATATCGTAACCGACGAAGGAGGTTTCACTCGTTCAACAACACAGCCCTCATCAAAATTTTCAAGTCGCCTGCGGTGAACAAACTGCGAATTATCCTAGAGGATCTGAATCATTTGGGTCATATTGAGGTTACGTCTTAAACCTCATAATTAAAAAAAATGCAATTAAAAAAACCTATTTTCCTCCTTCCAGTATTCCTCAGTCCAATGCTTATGCATTTTAGCAAACGCCAATCGTTTAGCACGCATTGATTGGGTAAACTTTAGTTTTTTAAAGGACGGCAACAACTGAAATCACTTACCTGAGTATAAAAATATGGCCACCCACTGTATATCTTGATAATAAAAAGCCATTAGTAGATTTTTTGTAAAATTTCAGAAAAAATCTATAGTTGATCCATATTTTACAACCTTACTTTTAAAATTTTGAAATAAAAAAAAGGCTAAGAATAAATGGGATGTAAATATTATATTAAAAGGATCAGGCTAATACTATATTTTTGTTTCCTTAGTAACTATTATTTATTATAGTGTTATTTATGTAACAGCGAACTAATGTCATTGTTTTCCTCCCCTCCGTAATACAATTATACAGAAAGTTTATGTAAGTACATAATCTATACAGGGTGCAATTAAACCTTCCTGCCAAATTTTGATATATTGATCTTTGTTAAGAGTAAAAATAAACGTATTTTTTCTTTATAGTCACTCAGTACTAAAATGTTGAGAAATAGCTTCCGAAAGTTATCCTAAAAAATACTACAATTAATGGACACGATGCGTCGGCCGCGCGTGATGTGCCCCCGCGCGCGCGCCTCATCCCGCGCACCCCCTCTTATTCCCCCGCGCCGCGAGTGACCATTCTGCAACGATTTTAAATGGGATAAAATAAAAATAACACCCAATTTTTTTTGGTTAAATGTACTCTCCTAATGATACCTAAGACCTGGAAAAAAATTGGCAGGAAGATTTAATTGCACACTGTATATATCTATATATATAAAAGAAAGTGGTGTTACTTGTGTAACTAACACCACTTTCTTTCTTCCGTTCCGTTCTTGAGTTATAAGTAGTGTTACTTATAACTCAAGAACGGATGAACCGATTTGGCTGAAAATTCGTGGAGAGATACTTTGAGTCCCGGAAAAGGACATAGGATACATTTTGTCCCGGAAAAATGTACGGTTACTGCACAATATACTTTTATGATTTGCGCGTAAACTACTCAATCAATTTAGATGAATTTTGGTATGGACATACTTTGAGTCTCGGGAAAGAACAAGGTATACTTTTTATCCCGGAAAATGTACGGTTCCCGCACAATAAACTTTTATGATTTTCGCCTAAACTATTCAATCTATTTTGATGAAATTTGATATGGAGATACTTTGAGTCTCAGGAAAGGACAAGGGATACTTTTTATCCCGGAAAATGTAGGGTTCCCACACAGTAAACTCTTATGATTTTCGCCTAAACTATTTAATCTATTTTGATGAAATTTGGCATGGAGATACTAATTTTAATCTGCACGATGGTACTCAAAAATAAACACACTTTTTTTTATTAATTATGCCAATTCGAATTAAATAATCATCGTTAAGACAGGACAACGTCTGTCGGGTCAGCTAGTATTAACTAACATAAAGACTGTGCGTCCAGATTAGATGTGACCTTGACATTGTCAAAAACACTTTCTGAATAAAATATTAATGTTAGTTACTTAGAGATCAACTACGATAACATGGCGCGCCCCTCCAAGTGACTGTTACAATGTGTGTTATCACATCCTTATGAAAGAGATTGTATGTAGTAAGTATTCAACCAATCACAGTACACGTAATATTTCACTTAATGTCACTTATTAGTTATTACCAAGATTTGTTGGTCAACTAATCATAACTAGCCGACCGCGCAAGACAAGGCACATCAAACGTTTTGACAACGCACTTCAAACGTTTTGAATTTTGGAGAGGCGCGCCATGTTATCGTAGTTGATCTCTACCTGTGATAAATGTTCTTTTCATTTGAAATTACTTATTTTATTAAAATAATTGTAAATTGTTATTTACCTGCTGATACACTAGGATGCAGTTTAGTAGATTTATTCATAGTATTGTCACAAAAACGAAAAAAATATGTTTATTACAAAAATGTGCGGGAATACAGAAGGTTAGCTGTTTGGGTACAAAGAAAGCATTATGTTATGCCAGAACATCCTTTGGAACGAACTGTCACCAGCAGTATTTCCGGACCTATACGACCTGCAAACCTTTAAGAAGAGAGCGTATTCTCTCTTAAACCTTCGATCGCGGATTCTTGGAAATGCTATTGTATTCTATTGTTGTCGCAATCACCTGTGCTCTTATAGGGCTTGAAGGATTAAAAGGCCGGCAACGCACCTGCAGCTCTTCTGATGTTGTGAGTGTCTATGGGCGACGGTAGTTGCTTTCCATTAGGTGACCCGTTTGCTCGTTTGCCCCCTTATTTCATGAAAAAAAGAACATTTCTAATAATAGGGGAGGTCGCGCTCATTTTGAAAAGTCATTTCATACCGAGCGAAAATCATTACAATAGTAGTATTCCACTAATACATAACAGCTTTGATCATCAGCTGCTTCAGAAGTGGTGGGTTAAAATTTGGGACTATCTCAAAGTTGTTGTTGGGAATCGTATTGAATTGACATTATAAATATCCCAATTCGCACCCAATAAAGGTTCATATCTAGATTATAGACAGATACTTAGGTCCGGTAGGTGTCATTTTAGTTTAAGTATATAATAACAGATGGCGCTTTACAAGTAAAATGTATATAATTCTTCTTCACAAATGTTGACTATCGAATTAATTACTTAAAATTGCTATGTGAGACAATTTTGTGGTTAATTCAAACGAAAATTGCCGTAAACTGAATGTTTGCAGGTGGAAATGTCGTCTACGCGACGCCTTAGGATACATTGAGCGCGAAGTAGGGCTTATATTGGTTATAACTTATATCGTTGGCTGACGGTTTTTCCACCGTCGTATTAACGACGGTTTTCTTTATTATTCACAAAGTAGAAACATTCACCTGTATAAATTTTGTACGGTATAAAATGACTTTATATTAAAAAAAAATTTACATATTCAGTAACGCGACTGACGTTGAATCCCCCGTCTGCAATACGGCTGACGGTGATTTTTTGGTTAAACATGACCTCAATAATCATCCATCAAAGTTGCATACGGTATAAAATTACTTTTAGCAAAAAATTTTTCGACAACTTTGAGACACTCTCAATGTACAACCCACCACGGGTGCGGCGACTGACGCTCATTATGTTGATTATTAAATATTAATTTACAACTGGACAAAAATTAGGCCGGTATGAAATGACTTAGAAATCAATAGCACTACCTCCCCTATTATAAGCAATACGTCCCGAGACCGTGTATCCGGTCACAGTCACGCTGATCTGAATGCACCCTAATAATGTTGTCTACGCCCAAGACGCTAAACGATACACAACTTAGGGTCAATTCAGACCGCAAAGCGACGCGTAGATGCATTTCTAAATTTGTATGGATTTGACAGACTTGCATGAGTCATGACTCATGAGTCACGACGTATCACGCAATTGAAGTCTGTCAATTCATCCAAATTTAGAAATGCATCTATTCATCTCATTGTGGTCTGAATTGACCCTTGATATAACTGCAATAATTAAATTGGAAAACTGTATTTAAATGAAAAGTCTTTATGACTATAGATTTTCTCTTACCTTTAAGGATAAATGATAAAAAGTCTGCAACGAAAGAAAATCTCTTTAGTCATTGTCTCTATATAATAGCCCAGGGATTAAAACTTTTACGTTTCACTGATACTGTTTGAAACTCTCTAACTTTGTTTTCTTCTTTGAATCTCTGCTTTTTATCATCGGTCAATTGTTAATGTATAATGGCTGCACTCGCTAGCAATTAATTGATTTCTTATGTAGGTTTATGAAGACCGACGGAAATAAAATACACCAAATATGAAATATCAAAAATACATATTTATTTAGTATCAAGGAGACCAGGCTTTTGTAAAGTTTAAAGAGAAAAGACAAACATAAAAATAGCCAAAAAATCTAAATATAAAAAATGACTGCTTTTCTACCCTCAACATTATAATATCTCCTAAAACCCCTTACATAGGTACTTAGAAAATTTTAAAAATATAGAATGCGGTTGCTGAAAATCTAATAATATTGAAAAATAACATAATATTTTTTTGTTTGAAGTGTACCATTTACGACTTTTATTTTGTCATCATAAATTGTCTGCAATTTTATATTCCTTATAATAAACCACCAAACGTAAAATTTGAGGAATCTCATTTTAGATAAAACTCGTAAAGAGCTCAGCTGAACTGGATGCACAGCAATAAAATAAATATCTTGCTTATGTCTGGACACGTCTCATATTATAAATATAATCAAATACGAAAAATGCTTGAGCGTCTTCACATAAGGCGATGCGATAGCTAATATCGTATCGGTCGTGTCCTGGCATATTCATAATACCTATTCCACTATGATTCAAAATTTACTCGCAACTGTTTTGAAATAGGACCAACATATGTTTGTATTTTAAAACGATGATTTATTATACCTACACACGCCTTATAAAAATCGTACACACCATAACTTAAAAAGTTTTTAACTGTCGATGATGGATACTTTGCTAATTGGAATGTAGATATTTAACAGGTAAAGATAATTATTTTAATAAGTTGTCTGCTTTTTTATTTGTTTTGGGAATGAAAGTTAGAGTAGTAACAAAATCAAATAAATATTAATATAATAATTTATTTGCCTTTGTTAATACCGGTCCGATATCCGATGTCGTGTCGCATAATTTAAAGGCACTAAAGGTCATCAAAGTGTATTGAAGATCAGCGATAAAAGTCTTAGAATGAGTTAGAGTATATAGGCGAAGGTTCGCAAACGTCGTTTATATTCAGTGCAAGTAAGTGCGAACGGCAGGCAGTTAGCACGTACCCAGGTGAGTACGAAGAATAAATTGACTTTGTTCTTTATGTACAATAAACCATTTTTATGGGTGATTATTTAACTTGTTAAAATTAACGACGATGTAGCGAGAAAGTTAACAAATAACAAGCATTGACAAGACGACCGTAACATATTTTTATTACAAAAACTAGCTGTCCCGGTGAACTTCGTGTCACTTTGTGTTTTGGAGTTTTAGCGCGACTAACACATTTGAAAATCCATTTTTATATATAAGACTAGCTGTCCCGGTGAACTTCGTGTCACTTTAAAACCTTCCCTGGACTTCTACGAATATTTTAAGACTAAAATCGGCCCAATCCGTTCAGTCGTTTTCGAGTTTTAGCGCGACTAACACATTTGAAAATCCATTTTTATATATAAAGATTTTGGTTGTTACAGACAGGGTCAATTCAGACCGCAACGCGACGCGTAGATGCATGTCTAAATATTTTGTATGAAATTCAATGTCAATTCAGTACAAATTTTGAAATGCATCTACGCGTCGCGTTGGGGTCTGAATTGACCCTTACAATGATGATTGGTGCATTTATGCGGCGTGTCCACATCTCCACGTCACGACGTCGTCAACGTACCCTGCCACGTTACAGCACCGTTCGACGTTGACGACTTCGTGACGTGGAGATATGGACACTGGACAGGCCGTTACCAACGTGGTTGTGAAGTTACTGTCACTTGAAATGATGATACCGGTTGCTTTTTTAACCATGATACTTGGATTGAATGACGAGCAAAATGATACGTGGATAACAGTGACAGGTGGGGATTGGATAACCATTTGTGCGCAACAGCTATCTTTCAAGTCTTATTTTACAATGTGATGTTGTAATAATTGTGACTTAATACGGCAAAAAATATTATAAGTCTACCAGAATCTGATGGCAAAAAGTGAGAAAACTAATTATTGACTCTAGCAATACAGGGGTAATTAGAATAAAACATTTTGATCCTTTTTCTTCCTTATAGCGGCTGATGTGTGTAAAATATGCAAATATATAAATTTATCCAATGATCAAGGATATTTTTTGAAAATCTGCCGTCAAAATTTGCCATCAGATTCAATTTTTTGCCATATTGACAAATATCATAAATATTATCTGATTATTATCTAACTTTTTCGTATTAAAACTATTAGCTTATATTAAAAGGTTGTCTATAAGAAACTGTTATTTCTATATGTATTGCTGTTATACCTAAAATGTGTCTTGTATTTTCATCATAATACGATCGCGGCACCGCACCCGAAGGACCCGAGCAGCTGTTGCGGCGTGAGAGTCCCGCGACGCCGCTGTACGTGTCCAGGCTGCACTGGTCCACGACGGTCGAGCAGGTCGTGGACTACATCAGGAGCAAGACCCACTTCGTCTTGAGGGTCGAGCGTTTGGAGTCCCGCCACAAAGTCAATTTTAGCTCCTTTGTGGTGAGGGTCCCGACGCATCATCTCCTGACCTTCGAGAAGGAGGAGTTTTGGCCGATTGGAGTCGTTTACAGGAGGTTCCGAGGACGACTTCCGAACACGTCGCGCCCCACGTCACAGACAATACGTGTTTAGTGCTTAGTGTTAGTTTTAGTATAAATGTTATGTAATTATGTTTATTTAAAACAATAAATAAAAAATATTGCAAATAAAGTAAGTTTACTATACGCTGGAATTTCATTACCAGCCCATTATAAGTACAGTGCAGAGACTATAATTTTATCTCAAGCGAGTCCTTAAACGCGCGATTGGCGAGGCTTATTGACCTTGAGGTTGGGCTATTCTTTGGGGAATCAATAACCTTAGACAAGTGCGTGTTGGCGGCGCGTTAGGGCTTCAGCCGCGAAATAAAGGGGCGTTTGCTCTACGCGACGCCACGCACAGGGCATTTTGTTAAAAGTCTTAGGGCCTGTTTCACCACTTTCTGATGAAGTGCCGGATAGGTTATTCACAGATTTTTTGACAGATTCTCCATACTTCATCTGTCAAGTTAAGCGGTGGATAGCCTATTCGGCACTTATCAGGAAGTGGTGAAACA
Organism: Polyommatus iphigenia; assembly: GCA_963422495.1. NCBI lineage: Eukaryota > Metazoa > Arthropoda > Insecta > Lepidoptera > Lycaenidae > Polyommatus > Polyommatus iphigenia. Next base: position 29,359,308 of record OY730185.1, on the reverse strand, counting down.
GGCCCTAATACTTTAAGAGTGTCTGGCAGCAGAAAGTCTGTGGCAGACGAGACCTTACGGTTATTTCGAAGAAAATAAGATAAAAAAACTGAACTTTATAGGTACTTTATCGATGGTTAGGTTAGAAGTTAGAACTTGAAACCTCCTAAAGTAGCCGCGACCTTAACACCATAAGCACTGGTCGTTCTTACCTCTATTGAGGTTATAAATTGGAAAAGTTTCAGCTTTTGCAAAATGATGAAAGTCTGGCTGTCGCTGTCTCGTGGGTTATAACATATAAGATTTGTGCGTATGACTAATGACCTCCGTACCATATAATATGTTGACGAGCATGTCCAAATCGTCGAATCTTTCATACATCTGGCTCTCTTAAAAGGCTACATAAAGTTAATGATTGAGAAAATATTAACTACTTTTGCTATACTCGTAGTCTTACCAAAGGTGTGATATAATATTATGATCAACGTCGTATCGCGGTGTGAGGAGCTTGCGTCTCATGTCAAATAATACAAATAACATTTAGATCGTTTCGCCAAGTGTGTACGGTGCCTGCGAGCCACAGCGAGGCCCGGAATGGCCCGGTAATGTATATTTTATTATCTCCCTTCTATTCTCATCGCTTTTATTTGGGAGAAGTCAGATCAATTCCGTTTTTTATTCTGAAAGGTTTATTGCACTGACTGGGTTAAACCGAGGAGTATTTTTGTAACCGATATTGGGTTATAGCATAGTACTATCAAGGGAATAGAATCTTAACAGACTTACGTCATTTGGTCAGGTTTTATCTAAATAATATTAGTCGTATTATCTCAGTTACACATAACTCGACCGAATGATGTACCTTGACTATGAATCAATATATCTCTGATAGTACGTCCTGAAATTCAGAAAACTAGTCAAACTTTGATTAAATCAATGTGTAGTGTTTGATTTTTCAATTCAATCAATTCCAGCAACGAAAGACTTGATTGAGTTTACATACGTGAACTGCAATCAAATTTTCCAAGACGAGATCATTTTACCTAACATTTCAAATTTTAGACTGAGTTTGTATGTATTCCACATTTCCTTGTGACGAAAATACCAACAATCGTTCAAAAGAGGCATCTTCAGGCGCTATGCACGGCGAACATATTATTTTATGTTCAGATAAAATATTTCATTAACTTTGTAATATGAGCGCTACAACACATCTCTTATAGCGCTTATATCTCGTATCTCTATCACTAAACCTTAATCTGTAACTTCAAACCTTTAACCACATCGTGGAATTAATAAATGATAGGGAAAGTAATTTGCGAAGTTCACAAACAACGGCCAATCCATCATTGGAGCATTACATATTACATTGTAAGGGGAATCCCCGCTAATCTTAGGGGGAGATATTAAAAGCCCCACTTTGATGGCTCTGGAAATTTGGATGACGTCATCTATATTGAAGGAAACGTATTTCTTGTGAATAAATTGGAAGTTTCACCCTCGCAACTTGTTCAATTGTAGCATAACATTTTGATAACATCGGAGATATTGTAAAATGTTTATGGAAAGCATTATTAAATATTTATTATGTTAACGTTAAGTGTGTATTATTAAATTATTATTATGATTTAAAACTAACTATAATTGTTTTTTATTAATTCACCTGATTTGCCCACGGCTCCGTGTGCTAGTGTGAGGCCTTGTTGCTTACGAGTATATTGTGGAAGTATTAGATACATAATTTATCTGGCGGGAATACGTCTAATTTTTTTGTAAAAAAGAGCCTATGGGCTAGAGTCTAGACTCAAGAGCAGTGATCCCCAACCTTTTTTTCATGCGGGCCACAAACATATTTTGGTTTTGGTGTCGCGGGCCGCAACAAAAAATTTTTAGGGTTAAAAAATAACATTCTTCAAAATTAACGATTTAAAAGTGGAAAAAAATAACGACTATCACGTAGACTTTACGTTATTTTGCCGATGGGCATGAATTTAAAAAAAATTGATAGCGGCTCTTAGAGAGTCTAAAGTAATACCATAGCAAATTTCCTTAAAAAGTAACAAAAATACACTCTCGTGTAAGAGAGTGACAGTGTTATTGATTCATAACAAAAGTCTGATATAAAACTTCTTAAGATATTTACCGCTACCAAAATTATGAAAAAAGTGTAAGCAAAACACCACCCCAAAAGGTTAACCGTGATTATACACATTTCAAAAGAGATAATAAAGTAAGAATTGAAACCTATTCCCAAGATAAACTGCGTTTTACGAAAATTGATCGACGCCTACTCTAGCTATTATTTTTTCGTGAAATGAATTGCAAGAGACTACATTATTTTACAAAGACTTCGTGACTGTAAAATGACGCCTACATAGTATGAAAATAGATTCAAATTCAATTTGCAAAATGACAATTCAGTTGAAAACCAATAGCTTAATAATTCTGAACTCTAAAAGACTCGAAGTTTCGTAATAGGAAGATCATTGGAATAAGTTAGTTGCAGCTCAAGAATAATATTTCTTTTTAAAGTTGGCAGACATGAAATCCTCAAGTTGTCTGCAACTTTGTATGCGTAAAAGGAAATCCTGTGGATATGTACCAGTCTTTTAAAGTAACCTGTGTCCTCTCCGTTAGTGAGTGAACTATTTCGGTATAATATTTAAGATTATTTCGAATACATTACAATATAATATTATGTTGGTTTTTAAATATAGTCTTGCTTCTATTCGACCTAGGACACAAGAAAGTGACGCAAATGTCTGCAGATATTGCACTTTTTTAATTGCCCGGTACCGATTCTAACATTGCATGCCACTACGATCGCAGGCTGTCTCATTCGCGCGCATACAAGATGTATCTCGAGCGAGCGAGATAACCCGCGATCTAAGCAACTTACGAGTTTTGAGAATCGGGTCCCTGTTCAAGCGTCAACTTTGCGGATAGTACTTAGTAGCATACCACAAACGGCTGATCGTCAGCTATTCTAAACATTTTGGTCCATCTCAGAACTTCGACAGCCAATAAAGTGTAATGACGATTAAAACTTTCCTTACAATGTAAAACTTTGTGATTACAATTCCCAACTTTTCCTCGCGAGTCGCGAGGTCTGCTAGGAGAATCATTATTTAACTTTGAAATAGCAAGGATTAATTTTGTTACTTTCTTTTCTTTGTGTATCTTTTATGCTTTTCTTAACTACGTATTGTTAGTATAAGTGCTTTTCGTGAGGTTTTATTTAGCTCGAATTTGAAACTGGTAAGTTCTTTTCTCGTTTATTGTTATGAGCTCTTCTTAAGCGGAACGCATCTCACGATACTTAAAGTTTTAAACCAATTATTATTATTTATATTGATAAAACATCAAAAAATTGTTATCAGCTCGAATCACCAGTAAATAAATATAAGAAAATGTAAGAATTTATTTAGAACTAGCTGTCCCGGTGAACTTCGTGTCACTTTAAAACCTTCCCTGGACTTCTACAAATATTTTAAGACTATAATCAGCCCAATCCGTTCATTCGTTTTCGAGTTTTAGCGCGACTAACATTTGAAAATCCATTTTTTTATATAAGACTAGATGTCCCGGTGAACTTCGTGTCACTTATAAACCTTCCCTGGACTTCTACGAATATTTAAAGATTATAATCAGCCCAATCCGTTCAGCCGTTGTCGAGTTTTAGCGTGACTAACACATTTGAAAATCCATTTTTATATATTACTAGCTGTCACTCTAAAACCTTCCCTAGACTTCTACGAATATTTTAAGACTAAAATCAGCCCAATCCGTTCAGCCGTTTTCGAGTTTTAGCGCGACTAACACATTTGAAAATCCATTTTTATATATAATATATAGATAATTCCATTAAACTAAACAAATAGTGTTTTATTAGGGGCAACGGACATTCTTATGTAATAGATAATATCCACTGTATTACTCGGTATATACTATACTCACAGCATAAATGTCACGGTCACGGTAATCTATACGCACTATGACGATGAAGCGAAAAATTATAAAAAATATTGCCTTTTAAACACAAATGCTAATGTAATATTATGGACTAGATAAAGACTACTAGCTATAAGCAGATCTACAATGTTGTAATACTTAGAAAAGATCGCCTTATGCCCTACTTTAATTTATTAATTTAATTATCGTAGGCACAGCAATTTACCAAGCCCATCTTAACATATATTTTTATTAGAGAGACTAAAATGACGATTATTTGTAAAGTTTGCTTGGATTAAATTATTAATTATTATAAAAAGTATATTATTTACTTCGTTAAACAATTTAAATACTTTATAGGTACTATAATGTTAACTACTATACTTTATAGATATTAAAAACTTGCGCAGTATTCAAGTATAAAGTTTAGATAACTTTACCCTTTTGAATATTTCATTAAAAGAAGTTTAGAATGGACAATTCGAACATAATTTTCCAATCAGTTCTAACTTTCTTAAGCGTAGTTTGGAAAGAGATAAATCGTCACCATTAAGAACTTTCTAAAATTCTCCTGCCAAACTTTCCCCATAAGTATTTAATTTCATTGGAATTATTAATTCGCAAAGTAATTTGGACGAAGCGGCGGATTTTTTGGCATTTTAGGGTGGAATTCTATTCGTAATGGTTACTTGAATAGATCTAAAAACCGTTGCGTACGGTTTTCAAGTTAATTTATTTTTTAAGTATACCTAGCTATTTATAGATAGTATGCAGCCTGATGAAACATAGTTACATACGTATATAATTGAAAAAAAATGTCGCTTTTGACTATAATGGCTTTTATTAAATTACCAGCCACTTTTTACTAAGCAAAAATATGAAGTTTAAATTGTAAAAAGCGGTAAAGGAAACAGGAATAATTGCATAGGTGCAATATTTTTTTTTATAATTTTCCACGTAGTCATTTTCTTACATAATATTAAACACACCTTTTTCCGATGTTATCAAACACAACAAAAAAGAATGACTGAAATCGGTTTAGCTGTTCTTCAGATTAGCGCTTAGCATCTACATAAAATCTACATAAAATTTTCGTCGTTTTTATACACGCACAAATATAGTGTATATTTGCGATCATTAATTGTTATGCTCACGTTGATTTTTCGCGCTGTCATATTTAATGAAAATTTCAAGGATGTGTGATGTATGTTTATATTTCTTTGGCAGGCACTAGAGAGCGCCGAAATTTTAAACAGTTTGCTGGATTCCAACTTGAGAAGTGTCATTAGATTTGTTAGTCGTGACACGTGACTCGTTAGAATTAATCTTTCAGGCCCCGCGCGAGCACCGGTGATCGCGAGAACAAAAGAATACAATGGGAATTCCTAGAACCTCCGATCGAAGGATTAATTCCTATCCTTACTTATATTATAAATAAGAAAGTGTGTCTGTCTGTCAATGCTAAGCCACTGAACTGATTTTGATAAAACTCTGAGCCCCGGTAAAGGATATAAAATACTTTTTATCCCGAAAAAAAGTATGGTTCACGCGAGGTAGACGAATTCAGCGCAACGGATTTCGGGCCATCCTAATATAGAATACATCTTACCAGTCGATTTTATAATAAGCGATTAGTTCATTAAAAAGTAGAGGCCTTCGATAACATTATAATCTAAGTATTAATAATTACTTAACAAGATTATTCGATTATCGAAGTAGTGGGGAAGCCTTGCGCCCCGGCAAATCTAGTTAAGTGTTCGCAAATCGACAGTCGTCTAGCCGAACTACATGTTCCATTAAATAGAATCAACTTTAATTGATACTCTTTAATAAAAATAGTGCCACCTGAAGGTTTCGGTAAAGGTGGCGGTTTTCATTAAACCCAGGCTGGCTACGCTAGATGCATATAGCTGATACCTGGTATATATTAATATTATTATAGCTGATAGATAAACATTTATTTGACCCAACATGACATTACACTACAATGTAGCAAAAAAAAAAAAAAAACCAACGATTAGGTGCACAAACACTAAAAATAACAATAGAACAAGAATAAAAACAAACACAATAACAAAACACATACAGCGTCGTATCATCGAATGGTAGGTAATGCCTTACTGCCAACAAGGAAACCACTATAGTGCCCAAGTGTATGTACCATCGAGGAAATTGATTCCTAGGCAGTTGACAGACCAACATCATTTGGTCGGATCATGTCAATTTAATGTTAATTGTGATCTGTCGGATGGGTTTGACGTAACGCGACCAAACTACGTAGGTCCCCCATCTGCCTAGGAATCAACTTCCTCGGTAGTACTATCAGAAAAGTTGATTCCTAGGCAGATGACGGACCTAAGTAATTTGGTCGCGTTAAGTCAATCCTATCCGACTGATCACAGCTAACATTGAATTGACATAGGCCGACCACATGACGTAGGTCCGTCAACTGCCTAGGAATCAATTTCCTCGATGTGGTACATTGTACAGTACACACTGAGCATTTTCTCTTTCTCTACTTTCATACTGGCCAGAACTCAGGCGCAGGTCCGATTTTTTTATCTAAGAAATGATTGTAGATCGAAGCAAAATGATGTTTCTTTTTACTAATGCACTTTATCACGTTTTAATTTTTTTTCATTGTTTGTAGCTTGTCCCTTTCTAAATATTTCATAAGATTGAAAAAGTAATATCCCTTTTCTATGTTTCTCATCTCTCGTCACATTTTATTGGCTAACGTTAACCAATCAATAAACTATTCAAAAGGTACCTTACAGTCCAGTAGTCAGTAAAGACCTCAGAGAAACAAGCATATTATAAGCTATAAGGCAAAACAGTACTAAGGCATTCAATCTTCTGCAGCATGATATCATAATATTAAATTAATACACGCAACACTCACTAAAAAGAATAAACAAAATATTGGCCAACTGCTACGGAAAAGAAGTCATCCTCACTAATTAATGTAATATTAAATAACAGTCTGAATATCCTAATAAATTAATATTAATTACACAATATAATAAAAATATCCAAGTGTGTTTGTCAGTCTATCTGTTACCTCTTCACGCTAAGTCAAAGTGGATAAAATTGAGTATACATTGGATTTATTGGAAAATATATTTTGATTCCCAGGAAAGACCATATTAGGATTGTACCCGAACAAATTATTTGCAAGCAATATTTAGTACAATATAGATCACTAAATAACAGGCAAAAGCTGTTAAATTAGGACAAATACAGATATTAAGGTTATTAGGAGTATCAATAGTTTCAGGCTTCCTTATCATTGACTTATGCCACGACACAATATCATAAACATAATATATTATTGTTTATTTATGCTATTAGTACTTTCTCGTCGCTTATACTTGGAAATATATTTTAATTCAGCTTAAAATATACCATTCACCTAATCAAAAATATAGGTTCGTCATTATATTTGAAAATACACAAATACTATTTCAATATCAAATTATGAGGGTAGGAAACCAAATATTTCAAATCATATTCGAAATTCAAATCCACTCACCGAATTCAGCGTCGGCAATCCATCACAAACACTCAACTATGGCATAGTGTGATGAGGTACACCGTCAGCAAGATAAACAATATAAACATAGTGACACGCGCGACGTGCATCCTGCGCGGCGGCCGAGTTGACACTGCCATACGTAGCTGGTCCTGGGATGCTGGTTGCTACGATACCGCCCTCGCCTCCGCCCCAACCTAGTTACGTCGCCCTGCCATCCTGGATGATTTTGAATTTGGAAACTTGTTTTTTTTTGTTTTGAATAATATGACACATAATTACTGATGTACCAAATAATAAGACTAGTTTTATAAATATCAAAATAAATCATAATCATAAATAATATTACCTTATTAAACTACTAACTACTAACAGTTGTTCAGTTTTGCACCTGTCCTCTTAAATGTTAAATTAATCGTTCGTTTCAATCTTCACAGGAAAAAAAGGCTTGATATTTTGTTATAAGATTAGCGGGCCTGTATCCTAATTATTATTGTACTAATGTAACCCAAAATGTATGTTTGATGAATTCGGATAAAAAATAACAATAAAATATGAATGACAATGTAATCATGGAAAATCGTTCATACCATCAATTACTAGTTAAATCCAATTAAAACCCCATACAATTTGTTTACTTTAATTAATATAAATTGATTCAATTATGCAATATATTTACTTTATGTTATTTTTGATATATTTCGGCGTTAAAATCACAATTCGCTACATGGCCGACCCATCCACCGTCCGGCCATTATCTCAGTGTTTGTTTTGTATCGAGAACTAACGAAGCCATCACAAAATACATATTGCATGCTTTTACTAATAGTACGAGACCCATTTGCAAGAAAGTCTTCAAATAACGATTTTCGTTCAACTCATCACCGCCCTACAAATTATTGGTATGTACTTATTTGGCATATTTTCCTGAACACGAAAAGTGCTGTTGTCACTTCCTAAGTGTATGGAGGGGGTAGCTATGACGTCACAAAGATGGCCGCGGGGCCTATTCTATTGTGCGGATTATTTAATATCTACTAAACCGATTTACTTAAATAGGATGTCAAACAAAAGGTTATTAAATAAGCAACATTTTATTTTTAAGAACCATCCATGTAAATTAAGTGCCAAGGGAAATATTTCCAAAAAACGTAATTTCTAAAAAAAAAAATTTTCTTATGTATTTAACTTGGTAACCGTCAGGATAATGGAAATATAGGTTATTATAAAATATTTGCCTACTTTTATCAGCTTTCTAACGAACTTTAAATCATTACAATAAAGCTATAAACAACGGAACTGCAGCCGTTTGAATGAGCCTCAGTAGCGCTGAACCCATAGCGGTAGCTAAGCTACTATGCTAGTTTTCTATAGAATGATAATAGAATTTTGAATAAAAAGCATGAATGAAGTATTAAAAATATATTAAAGTGAGCTGGTACTTATTCATAGGGTGTATTTACAGTATTTTTTAATGTGATCAACTTAATAATGGGTTATAAGTAGGTATGTGTTGTACTAAACTTACTGATAAAATTATTGAAAATAATTAAACATTTTTTTTATTTTATTAATGTCCATAACCATAACTGTATCTTTTGAATAATTACACTGGTAACAAAAGTCTTTAGAAAGGACATTGCATATGTAACCACATGACATAATATTCAATTATCCACAACGGGAAGAACGGTAACCAGCTTTACATTGACATGATATTATAAGTTCGAGATCTTTCAATGAGATTGAATTTACGGATGAATAACTGGCAATCAAAAAATGATTGGTATCCTCGATCTTTCAGCCACAGCATAGCCTATGTGTTCAGAAAGCGTGGGCTTTGCTACTTGGGCGTTCTGCCAACATAACGTCTGTTAGTTCGATCTAAGCGCATGGCGCATGCTGTCGAAAGGCTTGTCGTGTCGGCGGTAACTTAAAAAGTTGTGTCAAGTTTTGAAGCTTGAAAAACAATTTTTTTTAATAGGAAATCGGAGAAACTTTTTTTAAGTATTTGACGTTAAGGGTGTCTGGCAGTGGGAAGCACCACTGGAAGACAAGATCCCTCCACTTACTGCGAAGAATATAAACTAAAAAATTGAGCTTTACTCTTTCTCGAAGGTCAGGTAGCCCTTCAGAACTGGAAACCTCCTTAAGTAACCGCGACCGAAACTCCATAGCTGCTGGTCGTTTTTACCTCTTTTAAGGTCACAAACAGACAAACTTTCAGCTTTTCTAAAAGGAGGAAAGTCTGGCCGTCGCAGGCTCTTGGTCCAAAAGAGTTTCATGTCATTTGTTGCTCAAAAGAAATTACTCTTTATGCATCAAAACTTGACACAACACAGGAACTTTTATTTTCAGGTGGATATTCGGACGGAGAACATGATAGTTCTAATATATTTACAAAGAAACGTGGATCATTTGAGAAGTACTCAAGAAGAAGCTGATACCCGTTTCATACTACATGTGATTGATTGTAAATATTCGGGCTTTGTACGGTTAACAGTAAATTGTCGCGACAATGTTGTGCTACTACTCGTTATGCACTTCTCTGAGAAACTACCAAGTGTTGTGTGGATGAAATCTGGCACTACCAAAAAACAAACAACCGATAAGAGGAAATTATTGCTGGCTTATCACACTATAACTGGGTGTGCCACTACGTTGTCAGGTCACACAAAAAAATCAAGGTGGCCGATTTTCCATTATCAACTCCTTTCAAATTTCGGTGTTAGCTCAGCTTACAGAAGAACAATTTTGTAACGCTGAGATTTGTCACTCTTATGTTTACAAACAAGACCGCGGACTCAAAGAACTGGATAACCTAGACAACTTAAGAGCAGCAATGTTCCAGAACATCAAAGAAGGTACTTCCTACTGCCAGACACCCTTAACTTCTAATACTTTAAGAAAGTTTCTCCAATTTCCTATCAAAAGAAATTGTTTTTCAAGCTTCAAAACTTGACACAACTTTATAAGTTACCGCTGACACGACAAGCCTTTCGACAGCATGCGCTAAGATCGAACTACCAGACGCTACATTGGGAGAACGCTCAAGTAGCAAAGCCCACGCTTCCTGAACCCATAAGCTGTGGCTGAAAGAACGGGGATATCAATCTCTTTTTGCCAGTTACTTCATCCGTAAATTCAATCTCATTGAAAGATCTCGAACTTATAATATCATGTCAATGTAAAGCTGGTTCCCGTTCATCCCGTTGTGGATGTGTCATGTCGGTTACAATTATATGTTATAATCGGTATTCAGAAGATCAGATTCAGGACATTAATTTAAAACACTTTTTTTTGATATTTTTTAATAATTTTATTAGTAACTTTAGTACAACTTATACCTACCCATAACTTATTATTATGCTGGTCACATTAAAAAAAATAGTAAATACAACATATGAATAAGTACTAGCATACTTATATATATTTTTATTACCAACTTTCATGCTTTTTATTCAAAATTCTATTATCATTCTATAGAAAACCAGCCCAGTAGCTTAGCTACCGCTATGGGTTCAGCGCTACCGAGGCTCATTCAAACGGCTGCAGTTCCGTTGTTTATTGCTTTATTGGAATGATTTAAAGTTCGTTAGAAAGCTGATAAAAGTATTCAAATATTTTATAATAACATATATTTCCATTATCCTGACGGTTACCAAGTTATATACAGAAGAAGAATTATTTTTTTTAGAAATTACGTTTTTTGGAAATATTTCCCTTGGCACTTAATTTACATAGATGATTCTAAAATTAAAATGTTGCTTATTTAATAACCTTTCGTTGGACACCCTATTTAAGTAAATCGGTTTAGTAGATATTTCAATATCCGCACAATATAATAGGCCCGGCGGCCATCTTTGTGACGTCATAGGTACCACCTCCAAACACTTAGGAAGTGACAACAGCACTTTTCGTGTTCAGGAAAATATGCCCAATAAGAACATACCAATAATTTGTAGGACGGAGATGTGTTGAACGGAAGTAGGGTAAGAACGGTATTGGGGACCGTACTATAACAGAGACTAAGGTTTTTTCTGTATCACTCAAACAAAAAAATAAATCCATAATAATAAAATATATTATACTTTCCTTATTTACTAATTCTTTAAATAATATTATCAAAGTAAATCATACTTTTGCTTTCACAGGAAAATTATTCAACCGGTTTAAATGAAATTAGTGGAGATACTGAGTTTGGAACTATCTGAGTCTTTTGGATTCCGGGAAAGGACCAAAGATAGTTTTTCTTTCAGAAAACTTACATATATTTCGTGATTATGAATTTCGGGGTAATGATGTTTATATATTTTATAACGGATTACAGATTGGATATTGCCTGCAACTTCATTATATCTGGTTAGGCGAAAAGCTTACGTGTAAAAAAGTAACAGACAGAGACAAATTTCCATAAAAAAACTTGAGAGGTGTCAAAGGACACCCGAATGGAACGAAGTTATTTCTTATGTTCAAAAAACGCCATCTATTGACAGGAGTCATTCCTAGGAAGGAATACTAACAACGCGTCGCTGTTTATTAAAAAAAAAACGCCATCTAGTTGACGCTTAGGAATACTTACTATCAACGCCCTCTGTCCCTACCATAAAGGGTACTAATAAAAAAGTGTCGAGGTCAAATCAAGGTCAAATATCGTTCTGTCTAGCCTTCAAGATTTACGTTCCAATAGTATTAGTAATTTTAAAGAAAAAATATAAATTCTAATTCCTAAAGCATTTACATACACTATACACTATAGGGATTAGAAAAGCTGTTTTACTTATTCGACCAATAAAAATAAATAGCTTATTGTTATAGCGACAATCCCAACGTCGCGACTTGTGAGACGACGCCGTTACTACTACTGTTTTAGATACTGTTTTATGTATTTTTACTACGATGCCAATCTAAATATTCTTTCTATATTGCAAATAAAGAATATTTACTATTTTAATATTTACTTTTTTAATTTCCGACAGAAGGACGATTTTGAACGTGGCCAAAGCTCAATACTAACATAGAATTATACTACTAAGAAGCCTGTGCCCTGACCAAGATTTCATTGAGATCGGTCTAGTACAGTGCTTACCAACATTTTTCAGCCACGCGGGACCCCTAGGAAGTCAAGCATAGTTGTCACGGACCCCTTTATTAAAAAAACAGTAAAAAGGATTAAGTATGGTCCAGATTGGACACCACGGACCCCCTATACATATGGTATACTCGCGGACCTCCAGGGGTCGGCAGACCACAGGTTGGGAAACACTGGTCTAGTAGTTTCGAAATCTATTAATGAATGTTTAATAAATTCATTATCCAGATTATTTATTATTTATTATCCAGAAAAGAGTATTGGTAGAATATTGAGCTACATAATAATAATTATATATTACAGTAAATAAAAGCAGCATTTGGTTAGTAAGTAATAACTTGGTATTCAACATTTATATTTATTCATAAGTCAAGAGTATTTTGCACCTGATGTACCATTTGCTGATATTATACAAAGTTTCTGTAAGAATGTCATGAAATTTCCACATTTCCACATTTTCCTGTCCTTCAAGGTGCGAGCTCGGAATCCTTGGCACTATAAATAGCATCAACTATCTTTTATGCTAAGTAGGGGAGAGGGGGGCTAGATTTAACAGTGGTAAGTATTAACAAGTCTATAGCTACTAAATTAAATGATGATACGGTAAGACGTTCAATGTAATAAGTTCGGGTGACGTCGGCGAACGATTTGCGACAAGTGAGTTGTCCGCCGGCCGACGCGTTTTGAAGTTATCGTACGTCGGCGCAAAAATTCAGGTAAATGGACATTTTTACGTCTCGAATTTTTTGATTCATGCCTTAATTATTGGGTTTTGCGATTGCAGATTTTTATATAATTAATGGTTATTTAGTTGTTAATTACATTTCCGAGCTATTTTTTTAAATATACCTATAGTTTTTTTTAACAATTAGTTATATTCCAAAAAGGTCCTCGGGGGCTAGTTTTAACAAAAGGAACGGGGTAAGTATTAACCCGTTAATTTTAGGTATTACAAGCAAGTTGAAGCTACCACATCTGCCCAAAGAGGTACGTCGATCACTCTGGCGGCCCGCGGCACTACGGTAACACCACACCTTTTTTTTTTTTAAAAAAAGGAGGTATTTTTAACTACCGATGTTCATATATCCGAGAATCAGATTCAATTTTTGTAGCAAGTGGAATCCATAGGGACTGGAAACAGCTCAGGTTGGATGATATAAAAGGAAATTTATGTTATTTGACAGAAGTTATTATTGTTCTTTAACATTTATATGTCAAAAAAGAAATAAATTACCACCTTAATATTGCTTTGTTTTTTACTTCCATGGTTAAACGAAATTCTAACAAGTATGCTACCGTTAATACTTATCCCGTCACTGTTAATATTTGCCCCCGAAACGGGGCAAGTTTTAGCCGCTGACTTTTTTTTTTAAATGTGCCCCCCTTCGAATCCAAGTAATTTAGATGAATTTTTAGCTTAGTATATGCAAGTCATATAAATTTCCGTTACATGGGTATAAAAATAATAGCATAAAGTTTTCAAATTAAGAAGATAAATGACAATATTCGAAATCTGTTAGAACTAGCCCCCCTCTCCCCTACTCACATACGGTTTTGCGCGATAGTTTTACTCGAAATCGAGCAAAAACCACTGTGTGGACCGCAAAACTCACCGCTCGAAGGCTCGCATCGAGCCAGTTTGAAGACTCGAATCGAGCCGGCTTGACAAATTTTTGACACTAGTTTTTATTATTTGTAGCTAATTTCCTTCGAATGGAGTAAAACAGCTATCGAGCAATGCTGAATGTGTGGACGAAAGCCCGAGCCGTGGTTTGCACTCTACGTGATTGCTCGATCGAGTAAAACCGTATGTGAGTACTTAACACTTAGGATGCATATTTGCTTAGACTATTATAATATCTGGCCATCTTACTACTATATTTTCAGGTTTAACGGCCACACAGGAAAATATATTTTACATAGCATAATTGATGCTGTAAATACTACAAATTATATTTGTGTATGAAACACAAAATTTATTTAAATTTACAAAAACTAAGATAGATAGATTTGTGTATTGGCATTGACTACATCAATTAATTTTGATATTCGCACTAATTATCACATTACTAGACGACGCGGTAAACTTCGTATCTCTTTCCTCGTACTTTAAATATCCTATATGTGTCCAGGAAAACTTTACCCTGGACCTCCATGAAAGTTTCAAGATAAAAAAATATATAAAGCCAAATGGGTTCAGCCGTTTTTGAGTAAACGAGACTAATAACATTTCTCATACATATATTTTTTACACATAACGCGAAAACTTAGTAACTATCATTGAGCATGTTGATATTCACAATAATTATAATTGTAATGTAAACTTGATGAGAATAGATCCAGTTTGTAGGACGAGACGGTTGTTATCGAACAGATAAATCAGGCTTTATCTATGGTTCAACTTCAACTATTCAGCAACAACTAATCAAATACCCAAATTGTATTGCCTATCTGTAATTTAATCAATATGCGTTATGGCCGCCCGACAAAACCCTTTTGGGCAAATTTAGCCCATTAAATATTCAATTTCTCAAGAAATAGTTCCCTCTATTGTTATTTAATATTATTTGAAGGACTCGCCATAATCGTTAGGAGTAAGTACAGGGATTAGGGACGGAATTGTATCATTTACTCTCTAATTGTATATGTACATAGAAGTAGGTATTGACGGTCTGATTGTGGAGCATTAACTTTTGCCGCATATTTTTACTGACGTTTTCAGTAGACAAAAAGCTTAGCATGGTGTTTTGTTAAGAGTTTGTCCCACTTATGTTTATGTTATAGTATCAGTCTCAGTTGTGTGAATTGTTATCTCACGTAAAAACTATTGAATAGTAGGTGATTTTGACTGTGGTAAAAGTCATTTGGACTCTAAATTCACACATCAAAGTAAGGTACTTTTGGAAAAAGAACATTTTCCAAAAAATACTGCATTTTATAGTCTTTACTTTCTTTGTGATTGCTTTTGCTCGTAGCAAAGACGTAGTAAGTTGAATATTATGATAATATTATTTAATATTTACTATAAAGTAACTATATAGTTAAATATTAATAAAGCCATTTAAGGGCCTACGGCCAAAACGCTAGCCCCGCCTACACACAACGCTATCCTCCAATCGTGATACAATAATTCCATGAATCGTGCTCCCGGGTAATGTGTTTTAGGCTAATAGTGAACAATATCGCGTAACAACGGTTCCCGCATTATACCACGAAAGTAAAGATCGTAAGTCCCAAAACTGTTTTTTGATGATTACTTAAAAACTAAATACAATACAAATATTTCCTTTAGCTGTTATTTTATAAAGTGTGTGATTGTAGTAGTGCAAGTTATTTAATACTAGCGACCCGCCCCGGCGTCGCACGGGTATAAAATATATAGCCACTGAAAAAATGATTAAAATCGATAGCCTATGATCCTTCACGTGGTCTACTTCTTATCTGTGCCAAATAACATAAAAATTGCTCCAGTAGTTCGAGAGATAAGCCCTTTCAAATAATTTCCTCCATTTTTTTCACATTCTCCTATTAGTCTTAGCGTGATAAAATATAGCCTATATAGCCTTCTTCAATAAATGGGTTATCTAACACAGAAATAATTTTTCAAATCGGACCAGTAGTTCCTGAGATTAGCGCGTGTAAGTTAGCCCTTTCAAATAATTCTCCCCTGTTTTCCACATTTTCCTCTATTTCTTCGCTCCTATTAGTATTAGCGTGATAAAATATAGCCTATAGCCTTCCTCGATAAATGGGCTATCTAACACTGAAAGAATCATCAAAATCCGTTGCGTAGTTTTAAAGATCAAAGGGAACAAAGGGACATGAGGGAA
The DNA here is from genome assembly GCA_963422495.1 of Polyommatus iphigenia. Classification (NCBI taxonomy): domain Eukaryota; kingdom Metazoa; phylum Arthropoda; class Insecta; order Lepidoptera; family Lycaenidae; genus Polyommatus; species Polyommatus iphigenia. The sequence goes on along the minus strand of OY730185.1, from coordinate 29,342,924 downwards.
AAAAAAGCGACTTTGTTTTATAATATGTATAAAATAGTAACTCAATAAGTGTAACAGATATTTGTTGAAATGCCCAAAAAGATTCATAATTTCGAAAAATAAAACTATCGAGTCAAAATAAGTGAATCGTGTTTTCCGTTAGCTAAGCATCAGATAAATATACAATGATTAATTAAATCTCAATTTCATTTGAGTCAATCGTCTTCCGGGATCGCAATACTTATTAGAAAACACAGAAAATTGCACAGCCCGCTCTTAAATTAAGTTACTTACTTTGTGTTTGAGTGCAGTATTTCAAATATCATGTAACTCTCTACGGACGTCGCGTGTTAACATACATTCGGAACGTAAATATGTCAACTATTCCGAATTCAAAAATAAAATTTCAAATAGAGAATGGAAATTTACAACACTATAACGAATTTTAAAGGCATTTTATGGTGATGTTTCCATTTCATGCATCGCTCAGTTAGCTGTAAAGCTCCTAGAATTCCAGACAGAAAACAAAACTATTTAGAAGTAGGACAACTTGGATAAACAGCGTCGACGAGTTCTAACCTATTGTCCGAATTTACTACCGCTACTATCTATATCTATCTATCTATCTATCTAGCTACCGCTGAATTGTATTCTAATATTTTTGACTACCGAATTTTTGTTTATTTATATTTTTACTTATGTGAAGATCCACTCTGTGTATACAGACGTTATAGCTTTACAATGTTTTGTCCTTATGTAATATGTGACGAAAGTGTCTTTATAGATACGAGTAAGTATAATATTTTGTCCATTTTATTACTCAGGTAACATCTTCGATTGATTTGTTTATTTTAGGACGCCACTACATTACATACATGGAGTAGGCAGATTTTTTCTTAGCCAAACTGTAGCTGGTCTTAGCAATGCTACTACAGTTTCAAATTAGTGATTTTTATTATTGACATCATTTTATAATATTTTACCTCATAATATAATTTGTGTTGTTAATTAAAATATATTATCTGGTAGTTTACGGTTAGTGATGAGCAAAATTGGTCTTGGTCCTGCAGTCTTGGTCTTGGTCTTGCAAAAAATGCAAGACCAAGACCAAGACTAGGTGTGCAAGAACAAGACCAAGACCAAGACTGACTATGCAAGAGTCTTGCCCCATGCAAGACTCTTGCTAAAAAAAATACTTTCGCAGAGACTGTAATATTATGAGGTAAAATTATAACAATATATCTACTTAACATGAATTTCAAGTTCTTGTGATACAGCCTGGAAACAGGCAGACGAACAGACAGCGATGTGTAAATAATTGGGTCCCGTTTTTACCCTTTTGATTATGTAGCCCTGCATTTAAACTAACCTCCTCCTTTTTGGAAGTCGGTTAAAAATTTGGGAAAATACGTGGCGGCCGAAAAGAAAGATCTTGCAACCGAGAGAGAACTCGAAAATCCAGCCAAGTGCGAGTTGGACTTGCCCATGAAGGGTTCCGCAGCAGCGGAAAGGTTTATATTATGAAATGAAAAGGTTTTTGATTTATTTTTATATTTCAGTTGATTTAATGAAAGTTAAATTAAGGTTTACCATGTATGACGTATAAAACAAAACTACTTGATACCGTTCGTTCAAACCAATTTTCCTTGGTAGTTTTTATAGTAATGTACTGTGAACATCATATATTTTTTTAGACTTATCAGTTTAGAAGTTAGAGGGGGGACACAGATTTTACCACTTTGGAAGAGCCTCTCTCGCAAACTATTCAGGTTAGAAAAAAATTATATACTAGAAATCTCAATATGATTTTGAAAGACCAGGGGTTCTGTTATATCGAAAGTCGAATGGGATTATATGTATATTAAAAACGCTTAGTTTTCACTTGCATTTCATAGAATTGCAATTGGAAACTTTTGCTATTTCTTTATTTCATTTTTGCGGTTTTTTTCATCAGATCGAATTGGACCTTCGTCGGGTGCAGGTCTTCTTTTAAGTTTAATATTAAGTTTTTTGAATAAAATAATTCCAGTTTAAATAAAAGTTTATTTTTTAAAAAGTCTCTCCGAATCCGCCAAGTAACAGTGGTGTCAGAAGTGTAAGTGGGATATCAGCATTTATTAAATCCGTCGTTCCGCTGGTATTCCTTAACGGTTCGCGAAAACTGAACTGAAAAGTGAAAAGAGAACTGAGTGATTAGAAAAACTATGAACCAATTCGTCTCCGGAGTGTGATTGTGCATTGTCCACTTCGTAAAAACTCAAGTACACTGTGTCTCGACAATAAGCCTTGCGTCGTAAGCCTGCAGACCAGTTCTGTACCCCTGCACCCCGACATCTCGCGCACGATAAATCCGTACCGCCGCCGTTCCTGCCGTCGTTCCTGACATTGTTCCTGCTGCTGTTTCGCCGCCGTCCCGGTCGTCGTGCTGCCGTTCCGCTGTCGCTCTCGTTGTCCCTGACGTTGGTTGCGTTTGGAAACGCGCCGCCGCTGCCTGCTGTCGCTCGCCGTGCTGCTATGCCGCTCAAGTTCCTAGTGTTCCTGTCCCTGTGAGTCAAACATATTATTATTTGTTATCGCTACATTTCAGCTATATTTTATAATTATTATAGTGTCGTTCAATATACTTACCAAATTCCTTACCAATCTCTTATCCTTAAAGTAACAATATTATTCTTAAATTACCTACATAATATATACTAATTGAGGATTAAAATAATTTAGTAATTCTTTAAGCTAATTTTAAAATGTCGGTCGATAAAAAGGCAGAAGTCCCAGCAAGCGAACAATTCCCTATTAATGTATTATGTAATTTTATTAGTCCCTATAAAGGAGATCGTGAAACTCTAACTGCATTTATAACTAATTGTCAAAACGCCTTAGATTTAGCATCGCCATCTCAAAAGAATTTATTAAATAAATATATCTTATCGCGTCTAGAAGGCAAGGCCCAAATTGCCTGTTCGAATAAAGTTATTGAGGATTTTAATCAATTAAAAACTTTCCTTAAACAAAATTTCGGCGAAAGAAAACATTATAATCATTTATTACTAGATCTACAGTCATGTAAGCAGCAATTAAATGAACCTGTCGCACAATTTGCCCTGCGTATTGAAAGTTGCCTTACTGATTTACAATCCGAAATCTATAATTCCGAATCTCTTAAAAAAGATATCTCTGGTCGCATTGCTATGACAGAGGATTTAGCATTATTTTCATTTTCCTTAGGGTTACATTCGCGTTTAAGTAATAATGTTAGATGTAGAAGTCCTAAAAATCTAAATGACGCTATTAATATTGCCCTAGAAGAAGAAAAAATTCAAAATCTTTTATATAAAACTAATACTACAAAATCTAGGTGTAAAACCTGCGGAAGGACAGGGCATACGGAATCTGAATGTAATTATAAAGATAGGCGTTTTTCAAAATTTCAAGTTCAAAGGTCATTTAATATGAATAACAATAATCAATCCAGTTCTCCGGCTTTTTGTAGATATTGTAAAAAAGACGGTCATGACATTAAAGATTGTTATAGACGGAAATATAATAATGAAAATCGTAATTCGTATAATAACCATTCTAATAATTACAATAAGTCCGCAAACGCGCATCATATTACATACGAGCCGCCGTCGCCACCGTCACCAACACCTTATGAAATTTCTTGTGAAAATGTCGGCGACAATGCTTTAAACTAAATGATCGGATTACGAAAAAGTGCCGCCGTTTTCCGACTAATTCAGGCACATTGCAAATTCCCTCTAAATATAATAATAAATTTACTCGTTTTAATACAAAATCAATGGACCAAGACACGGGTAACCAGCCCCAAAATAGTGTCCAAAATCATTGTTCAATGGACCAAGACACGGGTAACCAGCCCCAAAGTAGTGTCCAAAATAATATTTTAGTGGACAGAGCCACGGGTAACCAGTCCCAAATATGTGTCCAAAATAAAAAATCGATGGACAGAGCCACGGGTAACCAGTCCCAAATAAGTGTCCAATCTCATAATGAAAATCAAGTTCAATCTCAAACTCCAATTTATGAAATAAAATCTTTTATAACAAAAATATCATTGCCTCATATAGAATTAAAAACCGAATTTTCTGTCCGTCATTTACGTTTTCTTATTGATACGGGCGCAAGTATAAGTCTAATTAAAAAATCTAGTTTAAATAATAAATACATTTTGTCTCGCGAAATCATTAAAATAAAAGGAATAAATAATATCGAGCAATGCTCTGAGTCTCTAGGTACATCTCAAATTAATTTCTACTTATCTAATAATATTTATAATTATAAATTTCATATATTTAATGATGATGTAAGTTTAGAATATGACGGTATAATCGGTAGTGATTTTCTCGGTCATTTTAAAGCCAACATTAATTATGATTCTAAAACAATTAATATCTGCGGGCAAACCATGGATATGAACTATGTCCAGCCAACTTATATAATTCCAGCTCGTTCCGAAGCCGTCATCGAGTGCGCGGTATCTAATTACACACCTGAGCGTTATCCGAACAATCAAGGTTTATTATTGGATCACACTTTAAAAGATGGTATTTATTTTGCTAATAGTATTGTTACAATAAAATCAAATAAAAGATTTAATGTTTCAATTTTAAATACTACCGACTCAGCTATCGAAATTAAAGATTATTCCGTAGAGTTAAGCCCTTTTGAACAAGATAATTCTTCGTGTAATATTCCGTCTCAATCCGTAAATTCTATTTCTTATTCTAGTTCCGATAGAGTCCAAAAAGTCCTCGATCTTATTCGCTGCTCACATTTAAATCAAGAAGAAAAAGAAAGTCTTTTGGAATGTTGCTCACATTACACAGATATTTTTCATATGGAAGGTGAACCTCTTACATTTACAAGCGCGATCGAACATAATATAGATTCAGGAGACGCGCCTCCTATTCACGTAAAATCATATCGTTTCCCAGAATGTCATAAAGAAGAGGTAGATTCACAGATTCGTAAAATGCTTGACCAAAATATCATACGTCCCTCTGTTTCACCTTGGAGTGCTCCTGTATGGGTCGTCCCTAAGAAGATGGACGCTTCAGGTAAAAAGAAGTGGCGAATAGTAATAGATTATCGTAAGTTAAATGACGTCACTGTATCAGAAAGTTATCCGCTACCTCTCATCACAGATATTTTAGATCAGTTAGGACATTGTAAATATTTCAGCACCCTCGACTTGTCTAGTGGGTTTCACCAGGTTAGGATGAGCTCGAAAGACGCCCCGAAGACGGGATTCACTATAAATACAAATTCGAGTGTCTCCGGACATTACGAATTCACTAGAATGCCTTTTGGGCTGAAAAACGCCCCGGCCACATTTCAGAGACTGATGAATACGGTTCTCTCTGGTCTTCAGGGGTTGCATGCATATATATATTTAGATGACACTATTATTTATAGTCACGACCTTCAGAGTCATATTTCAAAACTTAAATTAGTCTTTGATCGTTTAAGAAAATTTAACTTAAAATTACAACCAGACAAGTGTGAGTTTCTCAGGCGCGAAGTTGCTTATTTAGGTCACATAATCACAGACAAAGGTGTCTGTCCAAATCCGGATAAAATCAAGGCCGTAACTCAATTTCCAACTCCTAAAAATCCAAAGGATATAAAATCCTTCCTAGGCTTAGTCGGATACTATCGACGTTTTATAAATAACTTTTCACAACTCACAAAACCTTTGACATCCCTATTAAAAAACGATGCAATATTTAATTGGTCTCATCAACAAGAATTAGCTTTTAATAACCTTAAAGATAAATTAACCTCAGCACCTTTACTTCAATACCCAGATTTCAATCAACCTTTCTTATTAACTACCGACGCTTCTAATTACGCGGTAGGTGCTGTATTATCACAAGGAGACATAGGCAAAGATAAACCTATCTCATATGCGTCACGAACCCTAAATAATGCCGAAGGCAATTACTCTACCATAGAGAAGGAACTCTTAGCGATTTTATTCGGTGTAAAAACATTCCGTCCCTATCTATATGGCCGTAAGTTTAAAATAATAACAGACCACAAACCTTTAGTGTGGCTGTTTAGTGTCAAAGATCCCGGATCCAGACTTATTAGATGGCGCCTTAAATTAGAAGAGTATGACTATGAAATTGTATATAAAAAAGGAAAATTAAACGCTAACGCTGACGCATTATCTCGCTATCCAGTACTCGCCTTAGATGAAAATGCAACTGATAATTCATTATTATGTAATCCTACACTGTCACCCGGAAGTGACATCGACTCTCATAACCTTCCGTCAATATCTGAAACTTACGAACAATTTCTTCAAATCTCAAAACAAATCGGTGTTACATTTGACACCGTAATTCAGGAACATAATGAAAACCTATTAAAAACTAAAATAAAATTAATCGCGTACCCTACATCAGTCGATTTAGATGATTCTATTCCTTATTGCAGCGAAATTATAGACGCATCTACTAGTGAGCCTAATATCCGAAATATTGAACGTGAGCTTCATTCATATTATTCAACATCTAACGATAATCATGTATTTACTCATTTGTTTATTAAATTAAATCATTTTGATGAAATGACTTACAAAGATATATTTAATGTCCTTCGTGAATACCGAGACATGATAAAATACTGGTATTCCGAAGAAAAGGAGATAGCAATATCAGATTTCACAGATCCCTTCTCTAAACTTTCATTTACAAAAATATATAATATTATTTCGTTTCTTTTTCATAACTGTAGTATTAAAATTCATATCTATCATAATTGTATAAAATATCCTACACCTAGTGAAATTAAGCAAATATTAAAAGATAATCATGACTCACCTGTAGCCGGACACCCCGGTATATCGCGTATGCTGGAAAGAATAAAATCTCAATTTTGGTGGAAAAACATGAGGCAAGACATCGAAGATTATGTTAAAAATTGTCGCTCCTGTCAAATTAATAAGCCCTTACGTCAAACCAATCGGGCTCCAATGATAATTACTTCCACAGCATCGCGGCCTAATGAAAAAATATATTTGGATCTTGTCGGTCCATTACCTGAAACCTATGAATACAAATATAAATTTTTACTTACCGTACAGGATGACCTCACAAAATTTTCACAGGCTTATCCTATGCAGTCATGTTCAGCCGAAGAAACAGCTAGAACTCTCGTTAATTATATTGCTCACATGGGAATACCTAAAATGATAATTTCAGACCAAGGCACAAATTTTTGTTCAGATCTATTTAAACAGTTAGCTAAATTATTCAGTATTAAACATATTTTTGCTTCACCATACCACCCTCAAACTTGTGGAGCTCTCGAAAGGAGCCACTCCACCCTCAAAGAATATTTAAGATCTTACATAGGCGAAAATCAAAATACTTGGGACCTTTACATCCCGAGCGCCATGATAGCTTATAATTCAAATGTGCATAGTACAACGGGTTATTCCCCTCTAGAACTTTTATTCGGTTTTAAGCCCTACATACCATCTAGCATAGATATCCTCGATAATAATACATATACAGACTATATTCGAGCATTAAATCATCGTCTTTATTATAGCCGTCAAAAGGCCCTACAAAATATTCAAGCGTCTAAAGAAAAATCTAAAAATTATTATGATATACGAACAAAGCCTATTATTTATAATGCTGGTGATATGGTGTATGTTCGCTGCCACCATAAACAAAATAAAGCCTTATCCCCAGTGTGGAAAGGCCCTTATAAAATAATAAAGCTCAATGGCAATCATACGGCTACGTTGTTAATTAATCGTAAGCACGTACGTCATCATTTCGATGAAATAAAGCCAGCAAGTGACGACACATCATAGTGTCCTAGGTCAGTAAGATAGTTGTAACTATGATATAATAAGTATATTAACATAATTGTTACATAAGTCCTTTCGTTCTATTTCAGATGCGCGCTGTCGCCGCTAGCTATATCAGATTACGTATCGCCCATCATTAGTAGTCCGGGCCTTTATTTCGATAAGCTCTTAGATGTTAAGTTTACTAATAATGACTGGAAAGTCTTAGCATATTTAGATATAAGTCATGTTCAACCGAATCTAGATAAGATAGAATTTTTATTAGAAAAATTAAGTGTATTCTGTAATTCTCTTACGTCGTCAAAGATACAGTCGGATTGCATAAATTCACTCACGGCGCTGAAAAATCAGCACCTTATTAATGTTAATAAGTTTTCTTCGGTTTCATATTTGCTTCAAAACAATAACACAAAACAGCGTTTTAAAAGAGGTCTTATTGACTTAGGAGGTTCTATCTTGAAAACTATCTTCGGTACATTGGATGCCGAAGATGCTGTCAAATATTCAGAGGCTATAAATAGTGTCCAGACAGACGAGAAACATCTCGCTCATCTTATAAAAGATAATATTCATGTCATACAATCCACTATTTCATCGTTTAATAATTCTATATCAAAAGTAAATTTAAATGAAAAACATCTTTTGGAAAATATGGAAACAATACATAAAATACTAGATTCAGTTTCAAATACTAATGATAAGCTTACTTTAAAAACTCAAATTAATTCCTTATCTAACTCTTTGGAAGCTATAATTTTAACGTCGTCATTCGATATCGATGACATAAATAATGCTATTTTATTTGCGAAACTTAATATTTTACACCCGACTGTACTCAGTCCCTATCAGTTATATAATGAATTAGATAAGCATAGAAATAAACTCCCTAGCCATTACGATTTGCCTATACCATTAACGCTACAAAATATACAGGAATTAACCGATATTTCGAAATTAGTTTGCTATTATCATAAAAATAAAATAATATTTGTCCTCCACATTCCTTTAGTCCTACCTCAAACCTATAATCTTTATAATATAATACCATTACCTGTCCCATACGATATATTGAAACCAGACACATACATTCTAATAGAGCCGACTAGCTCGTATGTAGCAGTAACAGGTGATCGCATGTTCTATTCACTATTAAGGGACATTGACAAGTGCAAGTTAATAAGTGAAAAGTGTTATGTGTGTGTGCTCGCCGACTTGTTCTCAGTCGTTGCCAACCCTACGTGTGAAACAGTGTTATTAACTGAAGTGGTAACTAAACTTCCAGACTTTTGTGTAGCTAAAATTGTTCATGGTTCTGTAGATGTATTTCATAAATTAAGTTTTAACCGTTGGATATTTGTACAATCAGAGCCAGGAAAATGTCATATTACCTGTGGAAAATCTGACGTTAATTTAGATGTAATTTTATTCGGTACTGGTATTTTGACCTTACCAAAACACTGTAAATCATTTTATAAAACCTTGCAGTTCACCGCAGTCGACGAAACGTCACTCGGTAATGTTACAAACGTTATCTCAAATTTTAATATTTTATTAGATGATTGTTGCGAATAAAATAAAATTAATAAAACTCTTTCTAAACTTCCACATTCTAATTTAAAGAATATTGGTAATCTTGATTCTCTACTTCATGCCAGCATCCATCTTCGCTCGATGGAAGATGAATTGTATAATTTAGAAAATCCGTCTCATTTTGATACATATGGAAATTATTACATGTCTTTAAGTTTATTTAGTAGTATATTATTCATATTTTATCTCTTATATAAATGCCGGAAAAATGTTACTTCTCAGAAAAATCCTTGCTGTATTCAAATCTTCAATCAATGTCACAATTCAAAGACTCGTACCGATCACCCAACATCTCTTGTGGTGTTCAAAGATAATAACAGTGTAAAAAACGATTCTATGTTAGAAGAAACAAATTTTGTAAGTACGCCGACTCCTTTAAAAAGAAATGTTGTCATAACCAATGTTGTAAAGGATCATGAAATGTAATTTTAAAATTTTTAATACTGTATAATTTTATTCGATTAATGAATAAATAATAATTAACATTCATTCTAATAATAATGATAATAATTTCTATATTAATATTTGTCTTTTCATAATTTTGTGTTTTTACTATGTGTTAGTTAGTTAACAGTGTTAGTTAAGTTCTTATTTTTGAATAAAATGTGTTAGTAATTAAATACTTAGTTTATAATTTAGCTACTTCCTTGTATACTCCAAACGAAAGTCCAATTTCTCGCGTTTATAGTAATTTCAGTTTTATCTCTCATCACTTTGAGATGTGATGATCGATCTTAACGGGGGGGTTGTTATATCGAAAGTCGAATGGGATTATATGTATATTAAAAACGCTTAGTTTTCACTTGCATTTCATAGAATTGCAATTGGAAACTTTTGCTATTTCTTTATTTCATTTTTGCGGTTTTTTTCATCAGATCGAATTGGACCTTCGTCGGGTGCAGGTCTTCTTTTAAGTTTAATATTAAGTTTTTTGAATAAAATAATTCCAGTTTAAATAAAAGTTTATTTTTTAAAAAGTCTCTCCGAATCCGCCAAGTAACAGTTCCCAATCTTTTTCAGCCTGCGGCGCACTTACAAGTCAATATTTTGTCACGGCGCCCTACTCTACCTAGCTAAATTATAAAAATAAACAAAAATAAACACCTATAATGATTATAGTTAGGTTAGGTTAGTATCTAATCATGTACCTGCTTTGTATTCATATAATAATTTTATTTTATAATAAGTATTTGTTTGGATAATGATGGATGATCGAGTCGCGGCGCCCCTCTTGCGTTACCACGGCGCACCAGGGCGCCGCGGCGCACAGTTTGGGAACCCCTGCCTTATACATAGATACCATATAAAAAAAAACTTGAAAGGTGTCAAGGGACACCCGGATGGAACGAAGTTATTTCTTATGTACAAATAACCTCTATACACTAAAAAAACGAAAAAAAATTAAAAAACAAATAAAATCATAACTGGCTTGCTTTCTATGAGAGAGAGAGACAGACAGAGAAAGACGCGCACGCCGCACGGCTTACAGCTATAGCAAAAAGCACAGCTGGCAAAAAGTGTCGTTACAACTTTTTCCGTCTAGCCCCCTTTCGCAACGCGCGATAAAGAACTTCGTTACAAAAGTGTTTTTTGTTTCAGTTGTACCTATGGGGACCCCTACAATTTTAATAATTTTTCCATTTTTGTATCAAAATCTTAATGCAGTTTACAGACTACATCTACTTACCAAGTTTCAATAGTATAGCTCTTATAGTTTCGGAGAAAAGTGTCTGTGACATACAGACGGACGGACAGACAGACAGACAGACAGACAGACATGACGAATCTATAAGGGTTCCGTTTTTTGCCGTTTGGCTACGGAACCCTAAAAATACTCCAGAAGAAATCCGAGGGTAAGTTCTTATTTTTTTTAATTTTCATTTTTCTTATTTCCACTAAAAGATCAGCCTATGCTGAGTTGGCTCTCGACTTTTCATTAGGTAGTATTTTCAATTCAAGAATCATTATCTTAACAAGTTAAGATTATGTAGCTAGTCTAATAATTTAAGTAGGTTTGAAAATGTTTTTTCGAGAAAATTAAAACTTACAAAAAGTTTTGAAAAATGATTGCAAGAGTCTTGCTTTTTGCAAGACCAAGACATAGACTAGGCGTGCAAAACCAAGACCAAGACCAAGACCAGATAGATTTGAGCAAGACCAAGACCAAGACTGCACAAGCAAGACCAAGACCAACACCAAGACTGGTCGAGTCTTGGTCTTGGTCTTGCTTTGCTCATCACTATTTACGGTTGACCCTAGGGAAGATTTAATTACTGGTCTGATTTAGTTGAGGGTTTGATTGATGGGCAGTCGGCTTAATATTTGCTTGGGGCTTCAGTTACCCCATCGCTAACGACAGAAGCTGTTTGAACGATTGAACTGAAACGATATGTGATTCTCCGAGGACGAAAATCATCATACTAGATGACGCCCGTAAACGTAAATATTTCTGGTATAAAAAATATCCTTTCCCGGGACTTAAAGTATTTCCATACCAAATTTTAGCAAAATCGGTCGGAAGAAGTAACAGACAGACTTTTGCATTTGTAATATATTAATAGTATGGATCTACTCCAATTTTAGGAAGTGCAGGAAGGAAGTGAACACGAAAGACGCCATTTCAGTGACATGCACATAATATAAAGTAGCATTGTACCTATATAAATTATAACAAAAAGGTATTACATCAACTCTATCATCCGCAAACATGCACTACCTACTCCTGCATATATTTTGATTGCTAGCGTGTATGATAACTTAAGCTGAAACTTCTGGACCGATACATGTTTATCACAGAAATATCGAGGAAAGAGATAATAACATGCAAGTTTATCTAGTCAGTCTGTAAATCATAACTTAGAAAGGAAAGAAGTGCAGTACAGTCCTTTGCATTTTTACTAAAAAGTATTTTTAACGTCATTGGTAATTTGAGAAAAGTCGCCAGTGTAATTTCAACTCTACTCTTCAGGTGATATAGCTCAAAAACCCTCTATCGATATATTTAGTGGCAAGGTGCAACAGAGTTTACCTCATGCACTAATTGTGTTCCGACAGGCCTCGGGCTGTTAGCGTTGGGGTAATTACACCAACACCAACTGACACTAAATTACTATACGATTACTCTGAAACTATGTAGGTACAGGTAAATTTGATTCAAGTTGGCGTCATACATGGTGTCATGTGATGTCTGTTAACGTCACATTATAAGAGCAAAGATAAGTTGCTTCGTTGCGTAGCGTCGTCGAAATGGGATGCATTGCCTGCGACGCAACGCTATAGGGACCGTGCAGGAGGGAGTGGCATATTATATCAAAGTAATAGTTAGTTAATTTAAAGTTTCAAAGTTGTGTCAGAGTTGGGCATAATTGAAATACTCGTTAATCTAATTACTAATCTAATTGCAAACTAATTAGAATACATTTTAATCTGAGTACATTGTAGTTGAATTACTTCATAATTGTGGTTATAGAGATTACAAAGCAATCGATTCCTAAGTATTCTAATTTCAAATAAATCTAATTAATTTTTGTAAATACAATTACTTTTGTAATTAGTTTCGACTTTCGACTCATGTAATATTTTTTTTACAGTGTCAGGAGTTAAAAACACATAAATTGATAAAATTTATCGTCGGCAAAAGCAATGGCGACTTCATAGTTAGCATCCTTACTGATAAATGATTATCCATACTTACGTTAAATTTCGAAAGTGTGTCTGTCTGTCTTTCTGTCTCTTTGTTATCTATCTGTCTCTTTGTTAATTCTTCACGCCTAAACCACAGAACCGATTATACTGAATTTTGGTATAGAGATAGGTAGATACTTTGAGTCCCGGAAAAGGACATTGCGTAACTGGCCTGGTTTCATTGAAACTAGGCCAGTTAAGCAGGAGTAATGTCATAGTGCCTAAGTGTGTGCGCAATACACAAGAGCACTCTGGTTTCAATGAAACCAGGCCAGTTGAGCAGAAGTAATTTCATAGTGCCCAAGTGTGTGCGCAATACACAAAAGCACTCTGGTTTCAATGAAACCATGCCAATTACGCAGGAGTAATTTTATAGTGTGCGCCCCCCCCCAACAAGATGATATGGGTGGGGGAGGGGGGGGGGGGGCACACTATAAACAAAATTACTCCTGCGTAATTGGCCTGGCTTCATTGAATCCAGAGTGCTCTTTTGTATTGCGCACACACTTGGGCACTATGAAATTACTTCTGCTCAACTGGCCTGGTTTAATTAAAACCAGGGTGCTCTTGTGTATTGCGCACACACTTGGGCGCCATACAATTACTCCTGCGTAACTGGCCTGGTTTTATTGAAACCGGCCATCGCAACCAAAACCGGTGTGGAAGCTTTTTATTTATTATAATTACCAGCATTGGACATTGTAATTGGGCATAATTCAAATACTCGTTAATCTAATTAAATTTAATCTAATTGCAAACTAATTAGAATACATTTGAGTCTAAATACATCGTAATCAACTTACGCGTAATTTCAGGTGCACAATTCTTCATCAATCGGATTAATTTGTAATCTGAATAACAATTACAAAGTATTTGTAATTCTGTAATTTCTAATCTGATTACTTTTTGCCCATCTCTGAGTTGTGTCGCCAGTCGACAATATTTTCTTTATACTTATATGAAAACGTACAGGAACTATTAAAGTTGATCGCATATTTATCAGCACGCACGTGTCGAACGCGCCGCATTTTAAAATTCGTTGTCATACAATTATATGTAATTATTGTATGAAAAATCACACATTCGTCCGCACCGTACGTTCGGTTGCTGTAGTGACGTTATAAAATATACAATTAATCATTTTTATACTTTTCAGCCACAATGGCCGTCTAGGCCCATCAGCCTTGATGAATAACCATGCTTGCTATGTACCATCGAGGAAATTGATTCCTAGGCAGTTGACGGACCTATGTGATACGTCATGTGGTCGGCTTATGTCAATTCAATGTTAGCTGTGATCGGTTGGATGGGTTTGACTTAACGCGACCAAATTACTTAGGTCCGCCATCTGCCTAGAAATCAATTTCTCTGATAGTACCTACAATGTTGCTCGCATGATGTTAGCGGCGTCAGTCATAGCCATGAAGAGGAGAACATACTTTAAGCATGAAGAGGAGGTTATCATAGTAAGCTCCTCTTCATGTTTTATAACATTTCCCAAGATAGACAAATACAGGCGTATTGTCCATCTTAGCCAACGTAGAAGGGTAGCAAAAATTGTGCAAACACAAAGAAAATATATCACACATGTTTTTCTTCGCCGCGTATAATATGACAATGGCTAACGTTAATTCCGATTCTATCAAAGCAAACATTGTAGGAGATAAATAAAATAGCTCTTAAGCCGAAGCAGCAAGGTCTAGTGAAGTGTAAATATAATTTGGTGTAATTGTAACCATAGCAACAGGTGGTTCCCCCTACTTTCCGTCCGCTTCAGCCCACTTCAGCCTGAATTATTGCCTAGATTATTTTGTGTGAGAGTAAAGTTGATCGTATGATTTCATTTTATACTCTCGTAAACCGAACGATGGAATGCGCTGATATGTGGGGAGAAATTTTATTTATAAAACGCTTTATAGACTTTATGAACGTGCTGTTGTGAATTTTCCGGTAATCTAGATGAAATTTTACAGCGTAGTATCGCAAAGTATAATATCTATACATATAATAAATCTGTAGAAATGTCAATTCTGTACATTAAAGATATTCAAAAAATAATAAGCGGAGTGTGTCACAATATCGCTATAGAAGCTGAAAAGTTAGTTAGTTTTTTTGTCTGTCTGTCTGTCTGTCTGTCTGTCTGTCTGTCTGTCTGTCTGTCTGTCTGTCTGTCTGTATGTTTGTTCCAGCATCACACGAAAACTACTGATCCGATTTGAATGCGGTTTTCGCAGATATATTTGTCTTCTTCCAACTTAACATCTGGTGTATAAAAAAATTCTCCCCACCCCTCTAAAGGGACGAAAGAGGGGTCAAATTTTGTATAAGACTTTTGCTTTAACACGAAAACTACTGATCCGATTTGCATACGGTTTTCGCAGATATATTTGCCTCTTTCCAACTCAACATCTGGTGTATAAAAATTACCCCCTCCCCACCTCTAAGGGGACCAAAGAGGGGGTCAGATTTTGTATCAAACTTTTTTCTTTAATGGACTTACTTCATATTATTAACTGTTTTTCCAACTTAACATCTGGTGTATAAAATTTTTCCCCCCACCCCTCTTAGGGGACAAAAGAGGGGGTAAGATTTTGTGTCAACTGATGAAGTAGAAATACTTTAAATGGCAAAACAACGTTTGCCGGAACAGCTAGTAATAAAATAATTATAAACGTAAATAGCCGCACAAAAGTTTTCGGGGTATGACTGTGTTGCATTGTTACTTCAAGTTGCCTAAAATCACGTTCAAGTGTGGGTGAGCCCTCTGATTCGGATTGCATGAAGATGATTTACTTTTTTATTTTTAACTAGATGACTCGGTGAACTACTATTTTCTCCTAATACAATAAACCTTCCCTGGACTTCCGTGAAAATTAGCAAAATCGGTTCAGCCGTTCTCGAGTTTTGGTGAGACAAACAAAATTTAAAATTCATTTTTATTTATATAGACATTGTTGGAATAAGAACTTTAGAATAATTTATGGATTAGAATTTAGAAGTGTTGCAAGTGCGTTACTGTTCCTGTGTTTCTATTGTTCTCATTCATTTATTTATTATGTGATAATAATGACAGCTTTGAAGAAGTTTCAAGGCTTGTACTAAAAAGCTGCAGTAGATGCATCCCAGATGAAAGTGCTTTCATAAATCACGCCTTCCAACTTTTCCCGTTATCACCTAGACGTACGGTCAGCGACGTACATGGCGTATCGTAAATCATCCTTACTGTTATGATAACAAGGCACAAATCGGTAGCTCGCAATTTTACTTCCCAATACCTTATTTAGACGAAAAATGTTGGACCTTATCAATCTCTGTCACTTCCAACACGAGTCGAGAGCTTTTTTTAACAAAAACCGTCATTTTTATTAATTGAACCATATTTGTCGAAACTTTTACAAAGCTTTTATTTCCTTTGTGCTTGCATAACTTGAAGCAATTAGGTGTGAATTGTGAATAGCATAAAATTATGTTGATATAATGGCACTCTACCACCGAATAAATAATAATACCCCACACCGGTTTCGGTGGCGATAATCGGTTTCATTGAAATTAGGCCAGTTACGCTGGAATAAATTATTAGTACCCAAGTGTGTGCGCAGTACATAAGAATGCTATAACATTACACCTCCTCCATTTTGAAAATCGGTTAAAAATTTAGCCTATGTGTTAATCCAGGATGACAGCTAACTCCTTGTTAAAGTCAAAATCGCTCCAGCCGTTTAAGCGTAAAGAAGTAACAAACAAACAAACTCACAAACTTTCGCCTTTATAATATTAGTAGGAAGTAGGATAGGATACGGGTTTTTAAGTTTTTCAAGACGTCTAGAACGCTCTTCCTATATAAATTGTGAGAAATATTGTATGTCACATACACACTGATCATATTTCGTATTCGTAGCTTCGTCTGTGAAATCAAACAGCATGTACCACCGAGAAGCAATCTCCATGGGAAATATTGTCGTAAAATATCGTATATAAGTAAATTGTAGTGTATATTTTGTGAGTTGTGGTACAACTTCATCATCTTCATTATCATTATCATCACTGGTACTGTAAGTTGTAACACAGGGTGTAATTTATTATCATCATCAATCATCGTCTTCATTATCATCATCTCACCTTCATCACTGGTATACCTACACGGTATAAGAAACAAAGTGATAATGTATGAGTCCCCTATATAAAGTTCACTGTAAAAGTAGCAGCGCTGAAAGAGTAAAGTTAAAAGTTGTTAGTGAAATTCATGACGCTGGGGCGCTTGTCGTTTGTTGTTCAGCGCTGCTACTTTTACAGTGGACTCTATACAAGGTATACGTACCATAATATTATGGCGATAATACAATTTGTTTTGTTACACCCTTAATATTATAATGTTTGAATAAAATATGTGTATTGTATAATATAGCGATGACCTCTATGAGACTTTATAGTTATTTTAAAGGGAACATTGTTTTTATTAATTTTATAACTGAGTGATACTCTATTAAAATGGCGCGGACGTTGAGCCATATCGACGGAAATTGATTTCATGAGAATAGAGAAAAGAAATTAAATTGAATAATAAAAATAGATTTAATCCAGATTAGACGGTACTGCGTCTGTCATCGGACTACGGGTATTCTTCTATAATAATTATCCTTACTAATATAAACACCAAAGTGCCTGTCTGTTACGTCTACGCTCTTAAAGGGCTAAAGAGTGTTCATAACTACAATATATTATTATCATCTCACATCAAAATATAGTTCACTGGATGACACCCGCAGGGGATAAAATAGGGGATGAAAGTTTTCAATTTTAAGCCGACCGGGCTGAGACTTTGATACCTAATTAATAATAATACTTCTTATCGCGAGCGAAGCCGCGGGCAAAAGCTGGTCAAATATATTATTTTTTGTCGGAAAATATTTATTATAACCTCATAGAAAGGGTCTATAAATTTAAATACCTGGGACACTACTTGACACCGGACCTTAAGGATGACTGTGACATTGAGAGGGAACGGAGGGCGCTATCGGTGAGGGTAAACGAGGGGTAAACAGGCCACACGCAGCTCACTTAATGTCAAGGTGACCTTATTCAGGGCTACCTCCTTCTATACGTGTAGCTTATGGGCCAATTACACCCAGAAATCGTATAGCGCTCTTCGTGTCCAATTGAATAACGCGTTCAGGGTGCTGTTGGGGCTGCCTTGGCGCTGCAGTGCGTCAGGGATGTTCGCGGAGGCACGTGTAGACTGCTTTTATGCGACTATGCGAAAAAGATGCGCGTCCCTGGTGCGTCGGGTGAGGGGCAGTACCAACAGCATACTGAACATGTTTGCTGAACGGCTGGACTGTATAATAATAGTTGTGGCGCAGTGTCACATGGATTGATAAAATAGTTGATAAAATAATGTTAATATTATACTCTACTGTTAGCAAATATTTTGTTTAGAATAAACTTAAATTTAATTATAAATACTAAATCTAAATCTTAAGAATAAAGTGTTACTAATAATAATTGGGCCAAATGTAGTTTGAAAATAAAAATTATTATTATTATTAATATTATTATAATCAGCAATTATTCTAAGTCTTAGAATATAATCCATGTTGTTACTTGAATACCTAAAGTATACATTGCCTGCTTCAGTTTCTAGACTGTCTTGTACAGATCCAAGCGCGTTACATCCTATACAAAGCAGAATAAATGAGGTCTCAACAAATGTGCATGCTGCTGATAGCACAAACGTACTTCATCGTTTACTGAGAGGTTTCACAGTAATGTTTATGCTGAATATAATACGAGAAAATATTGCGTCAACGTGGTTCAATTGGCACCGCAATAAACTTTAATACAGTTTATTTTTCTTGCCCTAAAAATCTATTCATAGCCATAGTCTTATTAGGATAATTATCTATTCATACCTAGGGGTATGAATAAATAATTAAAGATATAGAAATCATATTTTAACTTGTTATTTACAGCCACTTACTCGTAGTTTAATTATTATTACGAGTACTTAAATTTTTAATGACGAGATAGACAAAACTACAGAATGTAATGTATGGAGCTTTCTGTCAAAATTTTCAGCAACTTAAGTACTTAATAATTATTAAATCTCTCTAAGTTCGGCAGTTACTTACTCAAATTCCAGTATTCGGAATAAGTACCTTCTATTCTATTTCATTTTTTTTTAACATTTACTCTACGCGTTTCAAACCATTCGTGGCCATTCTAACCGTGGATACTTAAATTAACAATAATAAATTGAGTACAATTAAAAGACAGATGTACCATTAATTTAAGCTGTTAAATCTAGTCCGGACCAGTTTATAGACGATTTTATTACAGCGTTGTAAAGGCTCTTTCATTATTCCCAATTAATATTCAGATCCGGGTTTTGTCGAAAAAGTTGCCGGCGCTGAAAAATTGCTCGGAGTAAATTGATTGGGAAGCGTTTTGCTTTTAACCAAATGGTTTTATGAATAAGGTATTAAGTGCTAAGTCCTACATTCAATATCGAAGAGGTAAATATTATTGAAATTTGAAGTGGACGAAGTCAAAAAATTATTTTCTATTCTGTGAACTATACTGTGAATCACAAAATTAAATTACAAATTGTAACATAACTAAGTACTAGGCTCACACACTTGTTACATTCGACTCCTGGCGACGATTTTGTGATCGATTTATTACAATTATCGCATTTGGTCACCATTGCGGGTAGTTATAAAAAACTTAATAATTTTGGGAACGGTGTAGCACTGTCGACGGTCCGATGACAACTGATGACAAGTAACTAGCAAAAGCCGAGCTTTGTGCAGGCTCGCGTCGTTTTTGTGCGGTAATAATATTTAAGGGTCAGTTTTTTTTAAATATTTTAATGATGATAAAGCACAAATCAATAGGCGTGATAGTTTTTCCGTAAAGTCTACCACAAGAGTGCTCAGGTTGATATTGTGTGATGTGTCCCTTATAAAGAGTTGATTGTCAATGTGGCATCGAACCGAATCCGAAAATAAAATTGGAAATTCGGAAACCTACACATATTGTGTAGACAACTAAACAGTTTTCGTAGCTACCTGTAAAGTTTTCGTAGACACCTACAGTCCTACACAGCTTTCAAGACACCTGCACAGTTTTTAGATACGTGTACAATTTCCGTAGGTATCTACACAATTTTTCCAATCACTCAATCAAATAACTTAAAACATCCACGTTTATAACACTTAATGCTTTAAACACTTTTTCCTTTTTTCCTCTCTATTTCAATTACTTTTTTTTTATAGCTCAAGCACACACTTTACTACTATGGACTATCCTCTACGAAGGATCTCCACCAACTGTCCTGAAAAAAAACCCTCCAGTCCATAAGTTCCCTCTGTACTCTTTTTAATTTAGGCGGGTAAAGTGTGACTTCCGCTTGTGGCGCTAGTGCGCAATTTAAATAACTTCCGCTTTTAATTTAGGGTCTTATATTAATTGCTTATAATATTTATGTATATTTAAATAATTTCCAGTATTTATTTTTAACATAAAAATAATATTTATTAAATTATATTAAACTAAGCCCCGTAATTGACTATCGACTGTGGCGTTAAGTATTAAATAATATTATGAACATCCGTTTCTCTTTATGATCAAACTAGCTGCTGCCCGTGACTTCGTACGCGTTAACATAGTATAATAACAAAGATGGATAGCTTTCCCCTTTTTGTGGTTCCTTATACAAAGGGTAAAAACGGGACCCTATTTAAGCAAACGTCAAACGCAAACGTCAAAAAACTTTCATGTTTCAAGAAATGATGGACTTTCATTGAATCTTTCTACCCCAATTTCACCCCCTTGGGGGTAGAATTACCAGAAACGCTTAAATGCGTATCCATTCATTTTTAATCAGTAGCACAAAAATAAAGTTTCATGTTACTAACTCAAGAAATGACGGACTTTTATTCAAACTTTCAACCCCAATTTCACCCCCTTGGTCGTAGAATTTCCAAAAATGCTTAAATACCTATCCATTCATTTTTAATCAGCAGTCCAAAAATAAAGTTTCATGTTTCTAACTCAAGAAATGACGGACTTTCATTCAAACTTTCAACCCAGATTTCACCCCCTTGGGGGTAGAATTTCCAAAAACGCTTAAACACCTATCCATTCATTTTTAATCAGCAGTCCAAAAATAAACTTTCATGTTCCTAACTTAAGAAATGACGGACTTTCATTTAAACTTTCAACCCCTATTTCACCCCCTTGGGGGAAGAATTTCCAAAAACGCTTAAGCACGTATTTAATCATTTTTAATCAGTAGCCCAAACATAAAATTTAAAGTTTCTAACTTAAGAAATAACGGAATTTCATTCAAAATTTCAACCCCAATTTCACCCTTTGGGGGTAGAATTTCCAAAAACGCTTAAATACGTATCCATTCATTTTTAATTATTAACCCAAAAATAAAGTTTCTTGTTTCTAACTCAAGAAATGACGGACTTTCATTCAAACTTTCAACCCCGATTTCACCCCCTTGGGGGTAGAATTTCCAAAAACGCTAAATAGTATCCATTTATTTTTAATCAGTAACCCAAAAATAAAGTTTCATGTTCCTAACTCAAGAAATGACGAACTTTCATTCAAACTTTCAACCCCTATTTCACCCCCTTCGGGGTAAAATTTTCGAAATTCCTTCTTTAGTGGGTGTCTACTTAATAAAACAACCCTACTCACCAAATTTCGTGGCTGTAACTTTAACAGTTTTTGCTCAGCGATGATGAATCAGTCAGTCAGTCAGTCAGTCAGTCAGGACATGTAATTTTATAAGTATAGATAATTGAACTAAAATATATTTTGATGATGATGTGTAAATATTTTATTAACCATAATTATTTTATTAAAATATTTTACATTTGATAATAAATCATTCAATTTTATTCTATTTAATTTAATTAAAAAACTTGAACCTTACAGTAGCTACATAATATTATACAGTTTTCATACCTCCCTACACATTTTTCGTAGACACCTACGCAGTTTTCATAGCTAGTACCTGTACAGTTTTCGTAGACGCCCACATAATTTTCTTGGCTACTTGTTCATTTTTAGTGTACGAAAACTGTGTAGACAGTAGACACCTACACAGTTTTCGTAGCTATCCAAATCTGTAACCGAATCCAAATCCGTATACGAATTCGAAAAACAGAATGCAAACACAATTATTAAACCAACAGATCCGAATTCTGCCCCAACCAATTTGCGGGAAACATCTTGTACTTAATTAAAGGTGAGCGTACAATGTATACATCATTTTTATACCCAATAGGAAAAATTCCTAAAAATTTTAAGAGCATCAATTAGGAAAAGATTGTTGCGATGATTTAAATGCAAGATTAATGGCAGTATGGGGAGTGGAGGTATTGGCAGTGTATCAAATAAATTTCTACAAGTGACCTGTGGACGAATCAATTTATTATACTCCATAGTAGGGCGCTGCACGGTATCCGATACGATACCGAAATAATATTATGCAAATCACCACAGACAAAACGACATGCACACATTCTTACAAAAATTGGTATTGTAATACCAATTTTTAATTAAGATGATAAGAAAACTTAGTACTGCTTGTAGTTACTGTTATAATTATTTATAAGTTTGCATTTTAAAGTAATAACGAGTATTTAAATAATAAAAATATATCTTTTGTACATGTAATATTGAAGTGTTTGTTAATGTGATTATATTGACTCGTTACCATGACAAAAAAATTACCACGTAAATAGAAATCTAAAACTGTATTAGTGAAAGACCGACGATGACGATATTTTCGGCGAATAAAAAGTAAAAAGTCGTATCCGTTATCGTCACATATAACGCGTTTTTCCCACCGTGATTCTGTGTACACTCTTGAGCGAAAATTAATTGCTTTCTATTTCCTTGCCACACAAGTCGCTGGAACCAATGTTATCATATCTTCTGGACAAATAATAGGAAGTTCTTACCTGTGACATATTATTTATTTCTGATTAAAAGACAAATTCCGAATATTCGTCAATAGACGGATTTTTGTTTATACCATACGAGAACTTGTAAGTTCCAGCAAGTACCCAATCTAATTTTATGAGTTGTGACTTTAATACACTATAGCTCTACCGTTTTAGTTTCTTTAACTAATAGTGTAATCACGTCAAATTTGGCTGCTTTACTCCATATTGTGTCTAGAATCTAGATCTTTAAAATAAACAACAATAACATTCAAATGTCTTTTAACGAATATAAAGACGTCGTCTTAGTTACCATGCTAGTTAGTTTTAAAAATACATAAATGAAAAATAGCTCACTAGGAAAATATTTATTTTGCTACTTACCATACTAGTATTAAGAGTGAGATCAAATCAAGAAAATTCTGCTACTCGTACAGCTGCTTAGCTTATTCATCATCTTCATCATCGAAATCATCAGCCATCGGAGTGGTGGCATTGAAGAAGGCTCTGGTGATGGCTTTCACCATCTTCCGAGCCCCTTTCCGGAGCAAGGTGAGCTTGAACTGCATCAGGACTATCAGGTACGTTGACATGTAGGATATGTTCTGGAAGTAAAGAAAATATTGAACTGTAAAACTTAACTGAAACTGCCCTGCTGTAATTCAACAAACCAAAACTCGATAAAATGTGCGCATACCTTTGAAAAACAACTTAGCTGTACAATTTCTGAAGATGGGACACGGTACGAGATAATATTATTATAAGCCGAATTATCGACAAACCTTTTCAGTGTTAGTGAATTTAGTTGGTGTATGTTGTGTCTTCTAATAGCTAATTATATTTTGCAGTTCTAAATCAGCCATATTGATATAACATGAAGTTTAATGAAATATATAAGAATGGTTAAGCAAAAATATTTGATTTTAAAAAACTCTTTACTTATTTCGGATTTTGGACAAAATGAAAATTAAATTAATGAATATTAAAGGAATGAAAACATAACGTACTAAATTAAATATTTCATTTTGAATATTCTGAATATTTATGAGGTTGTATGTGCGAGGCGTCGATGCTCCATTTTATTAGATTTCCACTGAACTCCACGACTCCATCACCTTTTATGAATAAAACTTATAAGAGAACTCCAGGCGACAGCAATAAAAGACGAGTTTATCATACAGTAAAATGTATGCGTCTTTTAAAGTAATTCCCGTAAAAAGAGATAAAAAAATTTGGAGAATAAAACTTCATTTAGCAGTAGTTACAGGTTTAGTACTTTCATGAATTTTCTTTTTAAAATCTATTTTTTATTTACTCAATGTAAGCTCTTATATTACTTATTTTTAAAATATACAAGTTTTTGTCAAAATTAAAATAAATGCCTACGTTTGACGCCGCGCCCCTCACTTCTCACGAAATGTATGGTGCTTTAAATATAGCTAACTAGACGACGCTCGCAACTCCCTTGTGCTGAATTTCGTTTATTGCGTGAACATCACAATTCACAAAACATCTTTAATATCCTTTCCCAAGACTCAAAGTTGATGCATGCCAAATTTCAATACAGTCGGTTTAGTATTTTTTGCGTGAAAGAGCACCAAACATCCTCACAAACTTTCGTGCTCATAATAATAATACGACACTCACAACTACAGTTTGGTTATGTGTTGGGCGTGAAGAGGTAAAAGACAGACAAACTGACACACTTTCGCATTTATAATATTAGTATGGATAATATCTTACAGCAGTGAACAGCTCCCGGTTGATGTTGGTGAACCCGTCCAGATTCATGATGGGGGGGTTTTTGGCGATGGCCACGAGGAACATCTCCACCTCGCGCTGCGTGCTGCGGTCGATCGCGCCCAGGTTCACGTTCAGAAGACGGACTTGGAACTCCAGACCCACCTGAAAAATGTGGGAGATCAGTACCCCATAGATAGTTATAGAGTACCCATTGATCAAAGACGACATGATTCCTTGTTCATTCTATTTTATTTATTTGGAACACAAAAAATAATATAGCCAGTAATACTTAATACAAATATAAACAAACTAATAACGATAAAGACTACTCTACAATAAATTATTAAGTATGTGAACACATAATGACATTGAGCAGCACTAATAACAAGTAATATTCCTGAATAGAGTAAATACATAAAGAGAAACTACATAATAATATATATTGTACAATTTAATGAATTAAGCCTACTCAACATATTTATAAACAGAAGTTTATTTTTTCCTTCCTCATGATCTATTTTACATCTGTTTTCATCAAAATCAGTCCAGTAGTTTCAAAGGATATGCAATGCAAGCAAACAAAGTTTTTATAAGTTTATCTATTAAAAGACATACAACTTATATACTTTCCAAAGGGAATATACTCGTAAGATCTAGAGGTGAAGGCGTTTGCTTTCGTCAATAATTTTCCACTGCTATCGGTCTTGAGTAGCAAAAGGATAAATTAAGCTCTAAAAATACCTTCCTCGTGGCATGGTAAGCCTCGTTACAGATGATGAAAAGCAGCGTCATGCAGTAGCCGACGATGACGAACAGCCCCATCTCCTTGTAGCTGAGGCCGTGCTCGAGGATCTCCGACAGCGCACCGTACAGAGATATGGTGGTGGTGAAGAATATCACCATGCAGTAGATGCCGTACATGTTGGAGTACGCTCGACCTGGGGTAGTAGAATGTAGTTTTATCTATTGATAGTAGAATTACCTTTGTAGGTTTTATGGGCGGAGTATTAAGAAGCGTAAAAACAGTTTTAGCCGACTTAGAGAAAGGAGGTTTGCCAATTCGACCGCATATTGGTTTTTTATGTTTGTTCGCGGATAACTTCGCTAGTTATGAACCAATTTAGATGATTCTTTTTTATTATATACTTCAAAGGTGATACCATAATAATTAGAAAATACTGTTTGAAGTCGTTTTTTTTTTGTTAAAATTATTGTGACCGTTGCGTTGGTTACTAGTAGTAGTACTAGTAGGGGAAGTATACGACAGTATATATTATAAGTCTATGGGAAGTACGGACAAAATGACAGGGTGTTTGGTTTTTCAATCATATTTTTTTATTTAATGACATTATAATTAGTCTAAACGGTTTAACGTTATCTTAGGTTCATTGACTATCAGTTAATATACAGTCTTTTAATTAAGTGGGAACTATAAAAAACATACAAAAAGAAAAAATATGACATAACACAAAAACCATTTTGTCCATATAGTATGGACAAAATGACATACTCATTTTTAAGAACAAAGTTTTATTTATTTTATTTATTTATTAAGGTTACCAACAGCATATGCTTTCTTAAGTTTTCGCGAGTATCACTCATGATATTATAAGTTTAAACACTTACGGATTTTGTCGCGGAGCACTTTTATTAATCCCGACGTTTCGGCTACTTTACAGCGGCCGTGGTCACGGGCGGACTCAGTCCGCCCGTGACCACGGCCGCTGTAAAGTAGCCGAAACGTCGGGATTAATAAAAGTGCTCCGCGACAAAATCCGTAAGTGTTTAAACTTATAATATCAACAGCATATGCATTTAAAAAATTACAGTCAATTATAGTATACAGGAATTTTCAATACCTGATGCACACACCTTTATAGGCAACACAACATTCATAAGTATAGTGTTACAACATGCAAAATTACAATAAAAACAATTATAAATTATATGAGCATAACATTAAAAATAAATTAAATTAAAAATAAATTAAATTAAAAAAAGAATTATAAATTACAATTTAAAAATCTTATCGAATTTCATAATTATTATATTAATAACATTGAAGAGCAACACATAATAATTATCGATTCAGGTAATATTAATATGTATATTATATTACATGAATTAATTGATTTAAGAATGTTTCTTATGTACGGGATATTGTATTAATTATTATTGGTGGGTAACTCAAAGCACTTTAGGACTTTTTTCATGAAAACATTAAAGTTGTCATGAAAAATGTCGACACTATTGTTCTTTGCACATGTGTAGCTGTATAAATCACACATACGTTGTGGTGGGGCATGCTTCCCCACGTTTGTTCTCCAAGGAGGCCCACGCAAGATTTTACTTATAGGGTGCCGTGGTCGATTATAAGGGGCAGACAGTGAAAACAGTTCCAGAAGATCACAGCAAGAAACCTTTCCATTCATAATTTTGTGGAGCATGGCAAGATCGTGGATTTTTCTCCGAACACTAAGTGGTATAATCTTGTAGAAATTTATGGGAAATGCCTCTGTCTGAAAAGGCCAAGTGTCTGGTGCAGTGTCTTTGAATTTTTTCAATTCTCTGAGATGATTGAGCATAGGAAGGACTCCATACCGAGCTTGCGTACTCGACGTGACTGCGTACTAACGAGTTGAAGAGCAGTATTTTTGTAGCTGGTTTGAACCCTATTGTGTTACGCTAAATAAAACCTAGCATACTAAAAGATTTATTAACGACCGAGTTGATGTGGTCATTGAATTTCAGCTTGCCATCCAACACAACGCCTAGATCTCGAACCTCGTTTACCTCGTCCAATTTGGTACCCTCTATGTGATAACAGGACACGTGCGGTTATCGTTTTTTGGTGAACCTGATGTAGACACATTTTTTAGGGTTTAAGGCCATGCCATTAAGAGCGCACCAACGACTAAAGGAGTCAAGGTCATGTTGCAGAAGAAGACTATCAGCATAAGAGGACACGAGTCTGTACAGTTTAAGGTCGTCCGCGTACATCGAAGCTTCGCAATATCTTATAAAAGTTAAGTTATCGTTGATAAATGCGGAAAACAGGATAGGGCCGACGTGGGATCCTTGGGGAATGCCAGAATTTATAGCGTAAACGTATGAATCGTAACCATTCACTGAAACCACCTGGAATCTGTCCCTTAAGTACGAGGCGAGCCAGGACAATAGACGACCGTGGGTTCTAAACGATTCCAACTTGCGTATCAATAAGGCGTGATTGACTCTATCAAAAGCGCTGCTGAGATCAGTGTAAACGGCATCCACCTGTAATCCAGAGTCAACAGCCTGGGATATGGAGGACACGAAAGGCAGAAGGTTTGACTCAGTTGAGCGGTTCCGACGAAAGCTATGTTGCTTGTCACTTAGAGTGATTTCAATATGCCTTGCAATCGTGGGACACACTACTGATTCGAAGATTTTGGAGAAACACGACAAGATAGAGATTGGCCTATAATTATTAATAATATTCCCCTTTCTTGTGAACAGAGTAACTCGCGCTGTCTTCCATTTTTGTGGAAAGATGCCAGACTGTAGGGAATTATTGAAAATTATAAATAATGGCAGAATTAGGTGCTCGCCACACTTTTTAATAAATATAGGGGGAATGCCGTCAGGACCAGCACTTTTAGAGGTATCGAGTCGTTTGATTATTTGACGGATTTGGTCTTTTGACACACAAAGTTGGCTTATCGTTTCCACATTCATAGGTGGTGCACAGGGAGGTGGTAAATTGATGTCGGGAGGTAAGTATGTAGAGCGGAAATGGTCGGCGAATAAGTTGGCGATTTCAGGACCAGTGTCGGCGTGGTTGTCACGAAGAAACATTTGTGCTGGTATCAGGGAGTTGCCTCTACGTTTGTCCTTTATGTGTCTCCAGAATGATTTGGGATTTGAGATAATGTTGTTTTCGAAATTTTGTTTGTACTCTACGTAGCGCTTATGGGATTGGTTTTTAAAACGATTACAAAGTATATCATATTCAAATTTGTCGCGGGATTGCCGTATTTACGAAACCTATCTCTCAATTTGTCCCGTTCAGTTTTAAGTTTAGTCAGAGCTTGCGTGAACCACGGAGGCTTATTAACCTTTTGTAACTTGCGCTTAGGAACATGAGCGTTGGCAATATTCATGAGTGTACCGTAAAATGACTCGACCTGTTCATCGACACTGAGGTGTAGGAGTTTTTTTTCCCAGTTTGTGGCGCTTAACTCGCTCTGAATGCTATTATAATCAGCTCTGAAGTAATTATAATCCGAACGCGTTTTGGAGCCAAGACTCGAAACATTCGAGACATTTTGCAGTGAGAAAGATAAACTAGGATGTTTTGGATCCAGTTTACTTAACTCATTACACTGTTCAGACACGTTTGAGATACATAAAGTACTTAAGATTAAGTCCAGTATTCTTTTATCACAATTTTTGATGTTATTATATTGATGAATATTGTTAGAGTATAAGAAATCTATTAACTCGTATCCGTCCATATCAGAATTGTTCAAATTATTGGGCATCATGTAGTCATTACAATGATCTTTTGTCCAATCTATAAAATTTAGGTTGAAATCTCCTATAATAATTAAATCGTCTACATGGTTAAGAACGTTGCTGGCGTTGTTTAAAAATTTTGACAACAGGTTGATTGATACTGGTGGCGGAAGGTACAAATAGCGATATTTTTACAGCTACGATTATTGTAAGAATTAATTAAAACCCATACTTCTTCACAGTCGGTCTCCCAGGACTGCATACGTGTAGAATGGATGTCGCGTGAGACGGCGATCATAACGCCTCCTCCGTCAGATTTTAAGCTCGACGAAGAACAACGATCTCTACGGTATACCGTGTACCTCTCGTCAACGAGCTCGCCATCGAAAATATTTGGATTGAGCCATATTTCAGTAAACCCAATTATATCGTAGCTAGCATGAGCAATATTTAAGTATACATCATTTGTTTTGGTTCTTAGACCTCTTACATTTTGATAATATATATTAAACATACTTAACTAAACAGAAACCGCAAAGAATATTATCTAATTTAAAGACGGTTGAAAAGAAATAACAGAGCTTGGGGTCGCGGGAGTCTATTTGATTTTTTGCAGACTTTCCAAATTGTGTATGTGTATAGCTGGATACGTTTCATCTTTGCGTACGTATATTCTGCCATTTCGTACCCACACATATTTGTATTTTGCATCCCTGGATTTCTGACGAGCAGCCGCGTGAAGAGATTTGAGGGTTGGCGACAGATGTTCTGAGACGTAAATTGGTTTAGTGGTGCCCTCGAGACCCAGATGACTAGTGTTAAGTTTATTACAGGGGTTCTTTTTATTGTAAGTCACGACTGCCGCCAGAAGTTCATCACGACGACGAGCACTATTTAGTTTTAGGATGACAGAACGTGGACGATCGCTGTCTTTGTTCAGTTTTGCCACTCTGGTTACATTTAGCATCTCGCTCTCCAAAATTGTATGATTTACGGATTTGGCGAGATTTACTACAGAAGTGAATAGGTTTTCAGACTTGCGTTCCGGTATACCGTTTATTTCTACATTGCATTCCCGCCATGTTTGCTCTATTATTGTCAGTCTGCTAGAGAGGTTATTTACAGTGGATGTTAGGTTTGCGTTCTCCTCTTTGAGAAATTTTATTACAACTCTCTTATCTTCGAGTTCTTTCAGAACTGTCTCAAAGTTCACAATAATTAAATCGTTTGAGATTCTTTCAAATCCTTTAGACTAAGAATTCAAGGTTTTGTTCATATTGAGTGCATAATATTGTCTTCCAAACATCGCCTAAGACACTAAATTGTTTTTGCTACCAATTCCCATCCCATTTTTTTCCTTTCATGCTTCAATAGCTTTACTATGGTCATACTCATGGATTCTTGGCTCCAAGTCTGCCGATTAGTTTTTCTTTCGTAGTTTCGCGGCCTATTCGCAGCATATCAAAACAAAATAATAAATGTTAACTATCAGAAACACTCATACATGGTATGTCATTTTGTCCATTTTATTTGTATGTCATTTTGTCCAAATGTAACCAAAAACAAATAAATATCAAAATTCTATCAAATAATCTAATGATTGCGATAAATTTCATAGAAATCACTGGCTACTAGCATAGTTCATCGATTATAATACAAATAATAACAAATGACAGCAAATAACTCGCCAGATAAAAGGAGAAAACCATCTGTTAAATAAACTTTTGAAGGCGAGAAACACGTTTGATCTGCTTATTGCGGCGCAACTGTGAGAATGGCGCTCAAAGTCTGGCCGGATTGTTAATATGACTGCCGTCACGTGATGCAATCGCGGAAACGTATCTAAAACCCCCCCAATTTTGAAATAAGGGCACTATGTCATTTTGTCCGTACATGTCATTTTGTACGTATTTTCCTTACTTACTAGCTTTATTTTATGCAAAATGTTAACCAACAATCACAAACTCAACTGAGTTAATTTGAGATTATAGAATCATAGAATGGACCAAAGGAGAACTCGAAATGAGCATCGTCAAAAAATCGTAATTTTGTAAACTTGTTTAGTAAACGAAAAAGCTCCTATAGTAAAGCTTCTAGCCAGGTCATCTAGTGACCACGTCAAAACAATACTGGGAGGAAAATAGCAGTAGCCATTTAGGCTATTTCAAATGTTGATGTAAAGAAAATATTATAATGTACATTGTACAGTCATGATAACGAAAGTACAACTTATCATGGGATTCGACAACGTGCCGGCTTTGTTCTATTGTATATTATTATAATGTGTGTTATTAAAGCTAAAACATACCAAGCTGCTGCATCATGTGTGACAAATCGACCCACAGATGGCGGTACTGGGCCAGCTTGAGCGCCGGCTGGTCTGACTCCAAAGCCTTGTGCAGGTTCGTGGCCAGTCCCCGTGATGCTGTGCCGAATGCGTTGCAGTTTATGTACCTGGAATAACGAAGGGAATTTTTAGAGGACAGTTATTCGCAACCTTGGAGTTTCCAATATAGAAATATTCTTGAAACTAAGGCCTTCCTTTGAGGCTTCAATGGAAAACTCTTTCGCCGAGCAAGGTGGTATGATCGGTCGGGCTAAAAGCCAACTATCGTCTTTTCAGACGTTGTATATCGGGTGCATCTCAGAAGCTTCGATAGCGCGATTCATGGCCCGTACCAAGAAACTGTTTTGAGACTCAAAAAATCAAACGAGAATGCTGCGTCCTGCCCCTCTAGCATACGCCAACGAAAAAATTTTGTCTACAGGTTTTCTCGGTGGTTGATGGCTTTTCTCTTCATCTCTATTGACCCTAACATGACATATATTTTTTCTCGTGTAGATCTGTCGTCAAAAGCTATCGACAATGTCAAAAAATGATTTTGACATCATGTCGTTCTCGACAATATAACAACACACGAGAGTGAGATATTTCGAGATTTTCTCGTTTGCGCATCTTAGGCCGGCTGCTCTAACAACGTCGTTTCACGTTTGTTAGAGTAGGACGCGGCATTCTCTTTCGATTGTATGAGTCTCAAAACGGTTTCGTGGTACGGGCCTTGAAGCGCTATTTGGTCCGTTAAAAGGTAAAATATGAAAGGTGCTGTAAGGCATGCCTACGAGGGCTGCTATTTCTGTATCCAGAACTAAAAAAAGAAACAAACATATATCATTTAATATGGTTTTATTGCTTTTCAAAATATTCGCCGCGATGATCGACACACTTTTGCATACGCTGGAACCAATTTTCATAGCACTTTTTCCATTCTGATTGAGGTATCTCCAAAACGTGCATTTTGAACGCATCAACAGCCTCTTCGCGGCTCGAAAAACGTTGACCACGTAATTTGTTCTTCGCGTATGGAAATAAAAAGAAATCGTTAGGTGCCAAATCAGGGCTGTACGGCGGATGACCAGCCAATTCGATCTTTTGACCCTCCAAAAACTGAGTTGTTTCAGCTGAGGTGTGACAGCTAGCATTGTCGTGATGTAATATGATTCTGCGTTGTCGGTTGTCTTTTCTTATTTCTTCAAAGACTTCTGGTAAACAAATGGTCGTATACCATTCAGAATTAACCGTTTTACGATTCTCTAATGGCACTGTAGCCACATGTCCATTAATTCCAAAAAAACAGGCGACCATTTGCTTCAAAGTACTTTTTGCACGAGTAACTTTTGTTGGTTTCGGCTCATCTTGGAACACCCACACCGTTGACTGTTGTTTAGTTTCGGGGTCATATGCATAGATCCAAGATTAATCACCTGTGTAGATATTATAAACGGCTTTTGACGTACCACGGTTGTATTTTTTTATCATTTTTTTGCACCAATCGACACGAGCCCGTTTTTGATCGATTGTCAAGTTGTGCGGAATCCAACGCGAACATATTTTTTTTACAGCCAAATGTTCGTGTAATATCTTATGTATGCTCGTCATACTTATGCCTAAGGACGCCTCTATCTCGCGATATGTAACATGACGATCACGCATTATTAGTTCCTGCACAGCATCTATATTTTGTGGGACAACAGCTGTTTTTGGGCGACCTTTTTCATTTTCATCCGTGAGCATAGACCGCCCACGATTAAACTCACTGTACCAGTGATAAACAGTGGTTTTTGATGGTGCTTCATCTCCAAAAGTTGCGGTGAGTTCAATAAAGCACTGTTGTTGATTTAGCCCACGCCGAAAATCGTAGTAAATCATTGCACGAGAATGTTCACGCGTTAAATCCATGGCAAATGAAGACACGCAATTTTCAAAATGACGCCACAATGGAAAAATAATTGACAGTCACATGAAACAAAATGTATTCTTCAACCAAAGAGTTCTATTTTCAAATGTTGTAATTACTTTTTAAATATTGTTCTTGTAAGTGGCCAGTTCCGGATACATAAATAGCAGCCCTCGTATGCGTACTCTCATTCATTTACTTACAGGTTGAGGTGTATTTCGCGGAAAATTGCTAAAAATATTAATAAACTAAATTTAAAATTATAACCCTACATTTAAATGTTGTTTGGGCAACATGGTTTGGGACTGTCGTCATTTCAAGGAATAGAATATATAAATGGAATATATAAATAGAATAGAATTCAAGGCTCAACACCTATAGATAAGGTTTTTCAGCAGGTCAAATAAAAACTACTTACTACAAAATGTAAGTGATGTAACCTTTATCCCAAATTGATCAAAACAACGCAATGTGATCCGGTCATTTACGGATGGACTTCTTCAGAAATGGGGACCACTCCTTCTATTATTGGATTTTTACTTGTCCAAGGTTAACCCATATTCAGGTTCGAATTACCTTAGGACATATTTCACGGCCTTGGCCTTTTCACAAAATGAGTAATAATGTTTGTCTTCAAGGAATTGGGGGTTGCGATTTTTAATTTCATAAAAGAAGTCTCTAATAAAAATATAACAGCAAAACTGTTCGCAAAATCCAAAATGTTTCTGTAATACGCTACAGATTGCTCGTACTTTATAATAAAGAACTTCAAAAGATGAAAATACTTTGGTACTTTCTTTCTAATATTTATGATACTTTTCACAATCATTTGTTCAAATTATAACAAAGAGTGAGGTATAAAAGTTGTCGGATTACTTTTTACTGTAATCATCTTACCAGAATTCGTCCGGGAATATTCTTTTCGTTAGGTACTTAGGGAGAAAGGAAAATAATTAACAACACAAAAGATAGCGGGGCAAGACATAAATAAATACATATTATAAAACTAACGGCCGTCATTTCTTAACTTTAATTTAAATGAAGAGTTTAACAGATTTAAATTTAAGTTTACGGAAACCCTTCTTAAAATTATTACTATCTAACAAGTTAATGCTCGCAACTTCATTGCGCCAAAACTAGTTTATCGCGCAGGAACCGTACATTTTTCAGGGATAAAAAGTCAAATCGCCATACCAAGTTTTATCAAAATCGGTTCAGCTGTTTGGGTGTGAAGAGGTAACAGACGGACAGACACATTTTCTCATTTATAATATTAGTATGGAAGTATGGGTTACTATGGACTAAATTTGATAATCATTAGCGTAGCTAAAAACAACGTACCACAAAGAACAGAAGCCATCGAGCATAGCAATGATGTGATAGTACGCGAAGGATTGCCACAGCTCGAAGTCATCCTGCAGGTAGTGTTGTGACAGGATCACGGCAAAGCTGAGGCCCCAAGAGAAGACACAGAGGCCCCAAGTCAGAAGGTACAAGTTCGGGAATATGATGGGACTGCCCGTGATCTTGAGGTACTTTAACTGAAAAGAAAAGAAGAGGTGAATTTTGAAATTTCATTGAGGCCCCAGGAGAAGATACAGAGGCCCCAAGTCAGAAGGTACAAGTTCTGGAACACGATGGGACTGCCCGTGATCTTGAGGTACTTTAACTGGAAAAAGGAGAGCGAGAAACCTCTGGCAGTATTATTTAACTAGGCCATATCATTATTAGTAAAGTATAATATGATTTCGTTGTGTTTCTCAAACTTTATAAGCGTCATACCGTGCGTAAAGCGTGATATAAAGTTATTTATTCCTTTTACACTTTACAAAAATGTGCAGGAAAATATGGTCCAGTCTTTAAAAGGGCATCCTAACATCTACCTACGTTTAGTTCCTAGAATATTTGAACATGTTTTTCAATATTCACACATAAGTTGTATGTACAGCACATAGATGCAGAAAGTAATAATACACTTATTATATACATATAAAAAAAATGAAAATGTATAAAAATGAAATATACCGTATAATATTCAGCAGTTAACATCGTGGAAGCGATAAAACATAGACCGTTAGGGTATTTCGTGAGACTCAAATTTATAGCTTTATTACATACTATAAATTGCCCAATGTGCCCAATGTAAGTGAGTTAGGCCCAATGTAACTGAGTGAGACCCACATATAACTAAATAAGGGCCGCATGTAACGCAAAAATTATGAAGTTCGGCGACGACAAGCCCGAATCGCACAGTTTATGGTCCTTTTATGGAGGCCCCGAAATGCTGGATTACATAAAATTACATAATTGAGCACTGTTGTTTGTTTATTCATGTAATAATAAAAGCGAGGAACCTTTGTTGTTTTATGATAAGACAAACGGAGGCTTGGGAGACGTGGGAGATGACAGATTTATTAATGCTGCCCGCAACATTCGCGTGGAAATTCGTTTATCGCGCAATTAATGCGCATTTTGCTGTAATAAAAAGTATTACACGTCCTTTCCCAAAGCCCAAAATATCTCCATACCGAATTTCATTCAAATCTGTTCATTGGTATGTGCGTTAAAAGGTGACAGGTACACACATTAGCATTTATAATAGTATAGTTTGAAATCATACATTTTTTAAGTGTTTGTAAGCAATGATTTCAATACATGTTTATTAGTTTCACTAGCTCTAGAATATAATTTTAAGCTTTTAAACGATCTTTATCGCCTATATTTTAATTCCCCGTTTTTGTAAATGGGTTGATTTTCTAGAGCTTTTATTCTTCCAATAGCTGGAATTACCTATCCATGACTGGATCAAGATTTGGAATTACCAATTCAATGGATACAATGAACTGACGTTGACCTGATAGTGCGTCCACATGTTCTTGAATATGGCGACCTGTGGGCCATGGCGCCACGACGCGATGGGCAGCAGGAAGTGCGGTATGAGGATGCTGAGGAAGATGATGTTGTAGATCACCTCGTCGAAACGCTTGTTGGAGTTCTTCTGGAAGTTGTTGAGACGCTCACGGCCAACTGGAAATATAGACGTAGCTACTGCATTAACGTGATAAAAGAAAACGAATCTTGGTAGAGGTTTTAGTTTGATCCTTCTTTTTTAGAAAATTAGGGGGCAAACGGGTCAACTTCATGGACATCAGAAGAGTTGCAAGTGCCTTGCCGACCTTTTATGAGGGAATACCATGTCTTCTTGAAAGTTTGCAGGTCTTGATGGCCCAAAAGTACTGGTGGCGCTGGCGCAGTTCATTCAAGAGTTTTAGTGTGCGTGGCAGAAAGTTACGCGAAACTTCATTATTCAACCTCTGCAAATTAGGTACAGCAAACAGAAAAATTGTTATGCAAATTGAAATATTAACGACATAATATTACATTATGTTTGCTAATTACCTTTGACGACAATGATACACTCCAGGCTCCATACTAGATACGCCCACAGCGTGGCCTTGGATATCCAGTTGTAGGTCGTGCGTTTCGTTGTTAGAGCACCTATGAAAAAGAAGATAAAAATTTAATAATCAAAAATAAAAAATTTCATATTACTTTTCCGTCACGAGTTCACTAAAACCTCAATAATAATAATTAAAATTGGATTTGTAGTTTAGGTACTCAAACGTAAACGTACAAAATAAATAGCCTGCCAAAATCAACATCCTCCCTTTTACCTTCGCTGTAGGCGGATAAAAAGAAGATTAGCAAAAGATAATGTTACTCGTAAGCGTTTGGAAATGTATGTATGTTTATGTAAACTTAAAAATACGAAAGTGTGTCTGTTTGTTAGTTACCCCTTCACGGCCAAACCGCTGAAACGATTTTGCTGGGTATAAAGATATTTTGAGTCCCAAGGAAGTAGTATGGTTTTTAATCTCGAAAAAATGTACGGTTGCTGTGTGATAATCTAATTTTAGCGTAACGGAGTTACGGGCGTCATGTTGTCCATACTAATATTATAAATGCGAAAGTGTGTCTGTCTGTCTGTCTGTTACCTCTTCGGACATAGGATAGTTTTTATACCGGAAAAATGTACGGTTCCCGCGCGATAAACGAATTTTGGCGCAACGGAGTTGCGGGCGTCATCTAGTTCATTTATAAATTACACCTTAATATTATTGCTGCAATATTGCCGTTTCTCAAAAATCCACCCTTTGTAACACAAGTTATGTAAATTGTAAAAGCTTATTATCTTCTTAAAATTATTATCCCGTGGTTATTTTCACGTAAGCACTTAAACGGACTTTAATTTGCTATAATTTTAATGAGGTAATATTTTCAGAGCCTCGAGTCTCGAAATTATTCGTACATAACTTGTTACTACTGCAGGGTTATGAAAAGTGCATAAAATATATTAATAAAAGCACGTAAAATATTACTTACTTACTAATAAAATCCATACTGTGCGTAGAGACAATAATTTAGACAAGGATAAAATATCTTATAACTTTAATATGTGGTTTTTTATCGTAGACATACGTTAGACAAATATAACAGACGTTAGACTAAAACAATTACTGACTGGGCATATTATATTATATTCATCCATTATTATTCGCAATCATGGCTATCTATCATGGCCCAACTGACTTGACATTTGATAGAAATAATAATTATATATACATAGTTTCGCCTTTATCTACGTAAGAAAAGTAGCTCGACCGACAAACACATTGTTTAACTAATATTACAAAGTATGTATAGGTTACATTAAGCGGTAGACAAGCGCTGTGTATCTATTATTAACAGGGGTAGGAATGTACAAAATATTCCAGCGACAAATAATAATCACCCTGTATTTCGCTGAGTTCGCTAAGAGCCGTTACTTGTCATATTAGAACGTAAGCTTTAATTAAAATTTAATAATAACGACACCCTGTAAGCGTAATTTGACACAGGATTAGAATTATAGCGGGCGAGCCCAAACATTATTAAATAAATGCCTAATAATTTGTGCAGTTCTGTTTTATAATAATTACTGGTTTTAATATTATTATTAAGGGTATAATTCAGAACGACAATGTCTTTTTAATAACTTCCTAAAAAAAACTACAGGAGAATTAGAAGTTTTATTTTTTTTAGAATACTCGTATCGATTTGAATAATCATAATTACCGATCCATATATTATTATTATGGATTCCGTTGTCCGTGCTTTTACGTTCATATGTTGAAACGTTCTTTAGATTTAGATACGTTCTTTTTTTAAATAAATAAACATATTAACTCATCAAGTGGGCCGCGATAACAATACATTTACAAAAGATTTCCAAGAATCTGCGATCGAAGGATTAACACAAGTAAGGGGTAATACACAAAACTGCGATGCGGCGTCACATCGTAGAAAATATACCTTGCTATGCAATGGTTGTTTTTGCGATAAGACGTCGCACGTTGTTGGTGCTTGGCCCTAAAAGCGATAATTTTGAAAAGACCTAACTGCTTTTAAAGCATGTCAAACCCAACTCATCTACTTAACTATTCTATATTATGATATTAAATGTACTGTAACTTCTTGGTGGAAAGTGGAAATTCATGTTTCATAGTAATAATTTAATAAATATGCACTTTTCATGCATTTATTTCACTTTTTTGATATATTTTTTGTTTCAATTTTACTCGTTTTATACGACCGGTTTCGACAAAAACTGCTTCGGAAAACACACCTAAAGATGATTACTACTTAAATACTACTCACTCGTGGGGACTCTCATGATGGGCATGACCCCCATGATCTGGAACAGCACCAGCAGACTCTTGGTGGTGATGTAGAAGTTGTCGTGCTTGTCCAGAAGCTCGCCATCCTTCTCCGTTATTTGAGGGCCGTATACGTCCTTCGCGTCGTATGCTGAAATATCCATACTAATATTATAATTAATACGAAAGTTTGTATGTCTGTGTGTTCCCGCTTCACGCTTAAATCGCAGAATCGATTTTGTTGTTTGGTATGCCGATACTTTGAGTCCCGGGAGAGGATATTATAGGGTATTTTTGTAGCGGAAGAATGTACGGCTCCCGCGTTTTTTAACCACTATCGGTGCAATGGAGTAGGCGTCTTCAGTAATAAATAAAATAAAGTGGGGATAAATCAATCAAAATAATATTTTGAATCTACATTTAAAATAGGATAAGGCTTGGTTCTGTATTTTACTTTGCAGTTATTTGACGGATATATTTTTTGCGTGTATTCAGATACTATAAGTTTGATATTGTCTGTCTGATTAATCGTGTTATTAAAATGAATTTGTTAAATGTTATTAAAAATAATATGAATTTTGGCGCAACGGAGTTACGAGCCTCATCTAATACGTTCAGAATGGTACATGCTACATGGTGCCTAACACCGGTTCGGGAATAAAACCGGCTAGCGTACGTTATAAAATAGCAAGACTCACAAAAATTAATTATCACTTCTATGGTATATAATATATATGGTATCGTAAGAAAAAATACATATCAGTGATTATGTGTCTATAATTAATCAGCCAAGATACTTGCTGTTGTTATAAAAATACCTTTAAACTCATCAGTGTTTTCAAACATAATTCTCTTACGAGTTTCATGATGATTTCCTCTGATAAAGTTATTACTAACGTTTCTATTATAAAACGGTTTCTTGGGCATTTTTTCATGGACGGAGTGAATACCTCGTGGACTGGGTCGTTAGTATCGAATGGCGATGGCATGGCGCCGTAGAATGCTATATACACGCCATAGACTTTGTAATAGATAGACATGACGTCTAGCTACTTTAATTTACAGGGCTTACCAAATAATATTAGTAATTAAAGTAAGGCCTACGCACAGAAATAGATCAAGATATTTACACAAATGAAACACAATATTACTTGCACTTTTTCCACTATATTCATAAATTACAATATAAAGAAAAAGTGCAAGTAATATTATTGTGTTTCATTTGTGTATAAAATGAATTTCCACCAAGAACCGACAGTACAATCAATTACATATATATAAAGATATATAGTCTGTGGGCCTACGCGTACTTTCGCGTGGTCTACTTTAATTCAGTTTTAAACTTCACCAAAAGTAAGTATACATGTAGTATATAACTGAATCTGTTTACAAACAAATTAACTTTTTGTACTATAAATTATTATCATCTAAAATTTTAAATACTCATGTTATAGTTATGCAATGACAAAGTTAAGTCTTACCGCCGTACTCTGAGATATTATGACTAATTAACCTTCAATTTAATGAACAGTTTGACAGATAATGTATGGGGCTTATGTTAAAGTTTAATGTTCCATTACTTTTTAACGTACCAGACTAGTACAAAAAATCGTCTAACTATAACTTCTGACGTATGCATGATCTTTTATTAGTAATGCTGCTTGATTATATTATTATCCAATTCAATATCCGAACAGACGGGAAAATCGTAATAAAATATGAGTCTGAGATAGTTATAATAGCCGTCATAGATATTAATTTAGAAGACGACTCGTAGTAATGAGGCGTCACGGGCTTACTCCGGCTTTTACCGTCACAATGCCCAGAGTTATTACTTTGGTAATTATAGTAGTTTTAGTCGCTTAGTTAACCTATTAACAGTTTTTTTTTTCAGAAAAAAAGGTTATTTCAGTAATTTACCCATAAAGAAGTGAAATACTTTTTTGAGTCATTATTCTAAACAGACTTCTAGAAGTCTGAGAAATTAAGGTATGTACCTACTCTGTAATTCTAACATACTTTTTAAGTCGTTAGTATACGACTTAAAAAAAGTGTTAGTGGGAGATATTTTAATTCCTCTGGTGCTTTCGGCATAACGAAGTTCAAGATTTAATCAAAATTGAGATCACAACTTCATTCAATATTATTCGGTATCTCCTAAAAGTTACTTTGTATAATCATTACATTATTCTGTACTTTTCGTATGTATAATATTAGACATACAGTAAGCAAAGTCAAAGTATAAGTCATGCAAATAAAATACGAAATCCACTTATTTTTCAGGTTAAAAGTATGCTAACGAAAACATTTGATACTAATACTCTGGAAAATACATTTTTTAGCTTCGGTCGATGCTGGGAGCCATTAATACATATTTTATACTAATGGTTGGTTTCAAAAACACTTAACTGCTCGTTAAGTGGGAGTTAAATGCCGGTTAAGTGTGACTTAACCTTTGCAGTTAGTTAAATATGCATACGGGTTGAGTGGCTCTTAACGTTTAGAGGTGACAACTTCGTTACGTTATTTTTACAACTCGGCGCTAGCAATGATAGTTGAGGTAGATGGATAGTTTTAATTTAGTCATATTAACGCTTTCGTTTGTCGCATCGCATGCGACCGCGAGAACAAAAGATTTCCAAGAATCCGCGATCGAGGTGTCCATTTGTCGCGTAAAGCTCAATTAGGGGACACAAAAAATGTACGTCAAGAGGACGACTCAATAAAATTACTAATTTAAAACAAAGCTTAAATTTTTGAAAATTTGATTGAAGATTCTTATGTGTCTATCTGATAATCTTTTAATACCTTTTCACGCTTAAGCTGCTAACAATTTGGATAAAATTCCTGAAGCTTGATGACGATATTATTTTCATAAACCGCATGATCAAATTACAAATATCAATCAGTCGTCACTCGCCAATCGTCATGGGATCAATGTTATTTTAATTGTGTAAATAGCGGTCGCAAATATTAATTAAACTACGCCAATAACTACGCAAATAAAGCTGATCAGTAACACTTCTTCTTCTTCTTTTTAAATTATGGCTCCTTTGTGAATCGCCAATGTCAGAGTGTGTTGGAGTAGACTCTGCTATAAAAGATGGCGTAATGAACAAACAAGGGTACGGTGAATCTACAATTATGTACGGTGTCTGTTGAAAAATCTACAACCTAAAACAAACACAAACACAAAGATTAGTACACACACCTTATAATCTAATTTTGTAAGTATGAATGTATGTACAAAGGGTTTCAATAAATGGAGTATTTACAAAACATAAAACAGATTTAAAATTGATAGGGCGAGGGATTGTAGGAGGAAGGGAATCATACAATGAGGAACTATTTCTAGGACAAGAGAAAAAAATGTGTTCTAGAGTGCCCTCGTCTAGACCGCACTCACATAAGGAGCTATCTCTAACCCTAATTTTAGCCAGAAAGACAGGTGAGCAGCAGTGACCCAGTCTGGTTCGGCAAACTGTTGAGCACACTGTTTTGCTAGCTTGTTTAAATTTAAAAAACCAGGGTTTGACTAAGATACTATTCTGAACATCAAAGTAATGTTTGCCCTTATGTATACTACTACTGGCCCACTCATTTTGCCACCTGATATTCATGTGACTTTTAGCTAGCGGAATTAGATCCTGGCAGCAAACCTTATACTGACTAGGAATACCTGTCGTTATAGCGTCTTTTGCAAAAGCATCCGCACCTAAATTGCCAGTAATTCCGCTATGTCCTGGTATCCAACCCAGAACAACTTGGAT
Organism: Polyommatus iphigenia; assembly: GCA_963422495.1. NCBI lineage: Eukaryota > Metazoa > Arthropoda > Insecta > Lepidoptera > Lycaenidae > Polyommatus > Polyommatus iphigenia. The sequence continues at coordinate 29,299,919 of OY730185.1, read as the reverse complement.
ACCTTCTGTATGGCACCTGAGGAGAAGCTGTCTTATTTTCAAGACCAGGGGGAATTTACTTTTGGAGCGAAACTGGTTGGAGTTAATGGCCTCTAAAGCACTTCTGGAATCCGAAAGAATAATGGAGTTGTTCAGGCGGTGGGACTCAACAAATGTAATTGCGCCCAAAATTGCCAGGGTTTCTCCTGTAAAAACTGATGATTGGGAAGGCAATTTGAAACTCAAAACTACATTAACTTTCGGAATCCATACAGCCACTCCAACACAGCTGTCCTCCGAAAGCTTAGATGCGTCTGTGAAAATAAGCAACCAATCCTTAAAGTGCTGATTTATAATATGTAGAAATTGAGTATTAGCCAAGTCAGAGCCTTTATCAATTGAGAAATTTAGAAGCACTTTTGGAGGAAAGGTAAGTGCATTATAGGAAGTAGAAAAAAGGGGATTAAGTCTACACTGGAAAATAGGACAAGGAAGACGGGTAATTGTATGGTAGCTGACTAGGAGACAGGGAGGTTCCTTATGCAGCCAATAGCTAGAAGAGCTGACTAACTGCGAAAGGGTGTGGAGTTTACCGATAAGAGGGTGGGAAGAAGATTGGAATAATTTAAACACAAATCGATCTGACAAATATTGTCTCCTTATGTTGAGTGGGGGATCCCCACATTCAACTTGGAGTGCATTAATGGGTGTGGACCTCATGGCCCCAATAACTATTCTTAATGATTTAGATTGAATTTTGTCTAGAGTTTTAAGGCCTAATTTGCTGCAGGGTTCTAGCATAAAGGACCCATAATCTAAATGGCTTCTCACTAGAGCGTTGTACAATAGCTTTTGCGTGCAAGGATGTGATCCCCACCAGGCACCAGAGAGTGAGCGAAGAATGTTGATGTTTTTCTCACATTTTTTTGCCACGTGGTTCATATGACGTACACCATTTAATTTGGAGTCTAGGTAGACACCTAAAAATTTCACATTATCTCTTACTGGGAGAACCTGCTGATTTGAAGAGATGATGATGTCAGGTATAATTCTAGATCTACTAAAAACAACGACAGTACTTTAAGTGCTAGAAATGGACAGACCATGTCTATCCATCCAGTCGTTAAGGTAGCTAATGGCAGAGTTGAGGCGAGCTGCGCATTCCGAAATATCCTTTGAGGCCACATATATGGTCAAGTCATCTGCATACTGGAGGAGCTCACAAAAGGAAAGGACACTGAGGTCTAGGTCGTAGGTGTATATATTGTAAAGGAGTGGACTAAGGACATTACCTTGGGGGATACCAATATAAACGGTTAAAGGAGATAAGAGGGAATTTTGGGAAGAGACTGTAATGGAACGAGATGTAAGGCAATTGCAGATGTTATTTATCATCTTCGCGGGAACACTCAGCTGTTGCAGTTTTTGCCTGAGCACCGGAAGCCTGACATTGTCGTATGCAGATGACACGTCCAAGAACACCGCCGTCACATGTTCTTTTTTCGAGAAGGCTATGCGTATATCGGTAACTAGGGTTCCTACGCTGTCCATAGTACTATAGCCTTTTCGAAAACCGAACTGTGTTTTAGATAGCATACCTCGACTTTCCATCAGCCACTCCAACCGATTCTTAATAAGGTGTTCAAAAATTTTGCCTAAAGTATCCGAAAGAGCTATGGGTCTGTAACTTGCTGGATCGTTACTGGGTTTTCCCGGCTTAAGTACTGGAAAAACAATTTGTGAGCGCCACTCATCCGGAGGGATTTCTAACTGGAAGATGTCATTCAGTATGTTCAGACATAGATGTTGAGTTTCTGGTCCGCTGTTAGCAATGAAGGAGTATGGTATTCCATCTGCCCCAGGAGCGGTATCCTTTAGTGACCGTAAAACCAGTCGAAATTCCTCCGGAGAAAATGGGGCGTCTAACCAGTTTGATGAAGATCCTGAAGATGTGCCGACACGAAGTTCGTTGAGGGAAGGAACCGTCGGTGGAGCCAACCTACGCGAAAATGCGTCAATCCATTCAGAAGTATCATTGGACTGACGGTAATTGCTTGAAGTCAGGGAACCACGGAATCTCTTAATGTTTGTCCAAACAGTTGAGGGATTAGTTGTAGGTGACAGACTTAAACAAAACTGGTGCCAACCTTCTCTCTTTTTTTTGGAAAATAATTTTGAAACCTCGGCCGAAATTTTTTTACAGTTAATAAAGTTTGCCATGGTCATAGACCTAGCGTAGAGTTTTTCAGCATCCTTGCGACGTTTTAAAGCTGTGGTACATTCGTCATCCCACCATGGGGGAGACGTTTTACGATCTCCAGTGTACTTGAGAGGGATGGACCTCTCCGCAGCACGAAGAAGAATGTGTTTAAAATTTTTATAATTTGTGTGTGGATCATTTGTGTTTAAATTGGGAGTATGGAGGGTTTCGGAATCTGTAGCTGCTGCAAATTCAGCCCAGTTTGCCTTTGCAAGCTTAAATTTTTGTCTTGGGGATTGTGGGATCATTGTTTGTCTAGTGGAGTAGGATATGGTTATTTTAATAGGGAAATGATCACTACCATGGGAACTAGGAAGGATAGACCATGAACACAAGGAAGAAATAGACGGCGAGCACAATGAAAGATCTACCGCACTCCTCGGGTTCTGCAAAGGAGATACCCTACGAGTGGGAGATCCATCATTAAGCACAACCATGTCATTGTCATCCAAAATGTCCAAGAACTGAGAGGAATTGGAGTCATTGGAATGGGAGCCCCAGGATGTATGGTGGACATTAAAGTCACCTAATACAACCCGAGGAAGGGAAATAGAAGAAATAATGGATGAAAGTTCGGAAAGGACAGAAGGATTAGGAGAAGGAATATATACAGATATATATACAGTATTTACAATACGAACAGCCACAACATTAAACAAACTACTATGTACAGGTAGAGAAAGAACAGAATATGTACATTGGCTGGAGACAAAAATGGCTGCTCCAGCCTTACCATCAACTCTGTCGTCCCGGAAGCATGCATAGCCCGATACACGAAAACGTGAACCAGGCATCAACCATGTCTCCTTGAGGGCAATAATTGATGGCTTATGAGAGTTGACTATGTCAAAGATTTCTTGTTTTTTATTTTTGATGCTACGACAGTTCCACTGGATCACTGTGAACTGATCCATTATTAAGCATGGTGTTTAAGAGCTGAGTTAAGTTAGCGCGAGTTTTGTTCGGTAGCCCGGAGTCACTAAACCGGGAGAGTAAATGGACCAGAGTATTAATGAGGGAATCGAGGAAGTTGTCATTAGGGGATATATCAGTAGGAGAAGGGAAAGCGCTCCCATTTGGCAGTTGAGATTTAGGTTCCTCAATAATGCTCCTATGTGCCTGGTGGTCATAACCAGGGGACACAGGGGTAATTGGACGTCGGGGAGTAAAAACTGTTTTTCTATAAGATGTGGTAATGGGAGGTTGAGGTAAGGAACTTTGGGAACTGGAATAGGATGTGGTAAATGATGAAGGAGAAGTTTTGGCCTTGTCTGCAAAAGAAGGTCTCACTTGGGGGAATCAAGCCGCAGCTTCCATGTACGAGATGCTCTCTTGAGACATGACGAGTTTTATTTCCTTTTGACGTGCATACTCTGGACAGGATGAATTATTTGCCGTATGTGAGCCAGAGCAGTACAGGCAAGTAGGATTTGACATCTCGCAAGTTTCTCCTTCATGAGATAATCCGCACTAGACAGCATTTGTTACATTGGATGGTTGGTAATAGGTATGTCTCAACAGGTAGGGAAGTGTAATAACAGTATACTCGGGGAGGAAGTTTTTGACCGGAGAAGGTAAGTACAACGGATCGGGTAGGAGTCCAAAGTGGTTGACGCTGATCATTATATGTCTTCCGGTTTAATCTCCGGGCTTTGATAACTGTGCCATAACCCGATGGCACTGATAAGTTACATACAAGCTCCTCCATGGACCACTCCACAGGTATATCTCGAACTGTTCCCATGCGAGATACGCTGTACATTGGAATTGATACAGCATACCCAGCCTCGGTAATAACTTCCATGTTCAAAAATTCGTTAGCATGGACAGCGGCATCAAATTCGATAGAAACACGGTTACGACCGATTTTTTTTATACCGTCCATTTTGACATGTTTTATGTTGTGTTTATACAAAAACTGTCCGAATTCCATTGGACGTAATATATTCCGATTATCGGAGTCTGTTTTAGAAACGTGAACCTGGAATGGCGCAGCATCATTGTCATTGTGCTTTTTCTTATTATTAAAATCGGGAGAAACGTAGGTAAGTTGTATGGAAGGGCTGGAATGAGCGTTGTCGGTCTGTCTTTTAGCAGGAGTACTACTTACATCGGGATTAGTACGTTTTCTAGAGACGGGATTGATGTCACATTCCATCACTTCTTGGCTACATACCAGGATTTTGGCATTCCCGCCCCCGGGGTCGGGTGGCTCGGCGTCCATGCTGGACGCCGGTAAAGATACAAAAACTAATTAAAACTAAACTTACACCAGGACAATCACAATATTAGACACCCACAAACAATACCAGACACTTCAACAGCAAAATATTTACAAAATAACCCGAAAAATACGCTAAAAACAACAAACGAAGAAAAACACTTGTTTAGGCACTCGACCGAAAAAGCAGAGTCCAGTAACACTTTAATCGGCACTTTTGACAATCGCTGACAGCTGTCAATTTCAAATTGACAGCAATAAATTAAAATAAGCGGGTACTTTAAAAACTTGAATTTTGCACTTATGTCAATATCTGGTTTTTTATTTTATTTTTTCAATTAATTTAAGCTGAACTTTGTTCACTACGTCAAATGTTAAATCACAATAATAAAATTAATTAACAATCCGACTAATTTCTTTGACACGAAATCACTTATAAATTCGAGAGACATACTTCGTAAACGCGTTTTTCTCATTATTAACTAAGATTTATTAGTATACATTTTTTATAAAAGATCATTAAGTCCCATCCAGACCATCGTATTGCAAATGAAAGAATATTCAGCTTTCCAAAATCCAAACATCCCAAGACAATGTTTATGTATATTTACAGAATTTCAAGAATACATATTATCTGAACGTGACAATCACAGACATATATCGTTTTCGGCATCTGCACTGCCCCGGGGCAGGGTGGGTCGACAGGATACGGAAACAGCCGAAATTTGAATTAAGAACATAAACTACGTATTGCACTATGATGATCCACGAAGCACGTGGACTTAGTACATAGTTTAAATGTTCTTAATTTAAACTTCGCTTATTTCCGTATCCTGTCAGCCTACCCTGCCCCGGGGCAGTGCAGATGCCGAAAACGATAATAGATCAAGATCTTGATCTATGTCTGTGGTGACAATAGTAAAGGAGTTTTTGCTGTCCGAACTGGTCCAAGTTAGGCGACTGTCAGACACAAATTCTCTCCATTACTCAGTCGATCTCTAGTTATTTGTTCATCACAATACCAACCCTTGCTATAGAAAGATCGTTTCTTGTTACGATTCTAAGGATTGGGGTTCTATAAATAGGTGCACACCAACAATTATAATATACATTTTAAGGTGTACCTAAGGAGCTTCGGTACACAAAATTGTGTACCTACCGAATACATGCATACTTTATGCATGTATTCGGTACACAATTTTGTGTAAATGTAGAAGTGACAATTAATGTCAACGGCTTTATTTCGTAAATTTGAGAGTTAGTGTTTCGTTGCTATTGCCATATTTTAGTGTGCGAAGAGGAACCAAATTCAAAACGGTTGAAGTGTGGGAGTTACGTTTCCTTAGTTTTTATTATTCGTAGTCATCGCACATGACTGTATAATTAAAATGACTTATTTTTCTGGCATTAATAATAATATACCTACTATAATGAATAATTATTAATGAACTTCGTATCACTTTCCTTTTGTTATGAACCTTCTATGGACTTCCAAGGATATTTTGGGACTAAAATTAGCCAAAGGCGTTCTTCAGTTTTAGCTAGGCTAACAAAATAAAAAAAAATATTATTGAAATGTTAATAGGTAGGTACTAATTATCAAAGATGTAACAACTTCATAATAGTACTTACTTCGACATAATATATGATTTTAATATTCAATAACATTCAATAACCCATCAAGCCCCGTGAGGCCCATATTATGGGCCGCGATAATAAAAGATTTTCAGGAATTGGTGATCGACGGAATAATAGCGAACCCTTTTATAGCAGAATGTGAGTTCCGTAAAATGGCATAATAATAATAATAATATCATCTAATATATATAATGTTTCTTAATATTAACTAAATCGATAATATGAAGCCTAAAGTTTATTCATCGAAGAAATTGATTCATAAGCAGCTTTGATGGACCTTTTTCGTCATTGGTCGGCTTATGTCAATTCAATAGCTGTGGCCATCGGTGATCGGTCGGATGGGTAAATAACTAAGGTCCTCCATCTGCCTAGGTATCAACTTCCTGATTACCTAATAATAGGGAAGTCCGCATGAATCGTGTTGTATAGCAGCTTCGCCGTACACAATTTTATCAAAATACATAAATCGCACATAATCTCAAATATTTGTACATCTCCGAATGCTGGCAGCACCTAATCGGCTTATATTTTCTTGTGTCAAGAGGCGAGGTTCGCGCTTCGAGTGAAAAATCTTGTGATTCCAAGTGCTAACACTTTTTAAGATGAGAAATACTCGGATTTGTTAACACTCCACGATCTTGTTACAAATTAAGATATTTTCGCGATAAAGAATACGAAAACCCTTGTGAAGATAAATATAAGATATAAGAGAGAATAAGAATACGAAAACCCTTGTGAAGCAATCCATACTAGTACTTTAATTATTATAAATGTGAAAGTGTGCCTGTCTGTTATTTCTTCACGCCCAAACCGCTGAACCGATTTTACTAAAATTTGTTACCTACGGAGATGTTTGAGTCCCGGGAAATGGACTACTTTTCATACCGGAAAAATAAACGGTTCCCGTGCGATAAAATAATTTTGGCGCAACAGAGTTGCGGGCGTCATCTAGTCTAGATACATATTATAAAACAAAGTCGTTTCTTTCCCCAATGTCCCTTTGTTCCCTTTAATCTTTAAAACTACACAACGGATTTTGATGATTCTTTCAGTGTTAGAAAGCCCATTTATCGAGGAAGGCTATAGGCTATATTTTATTACGCTAAGACTAATAGGAGCGAAGAAATAGAGGAAAATGTGGAAAAAACGGGGAAAATTATTCGAAAAGGCTAACTTGAACGCGCTAATTTCAGGAACTACTGGTCCGATTTGAAAAATTCTTTCAGTGTTAGATAGCCCATTTATTGAGGAAGGCTATAAGCTATATTTTATCACGCTAAGACTAATAGGAGAATGTGGAAAAAACGGAGGAAATTATTTGAAAGGGCTTATCTCGCGAACTACTGGAGCAATTTTTATGTTATTTGGCACAGATAAGAAGTAGACCACGTGAAGGATCATAGGCTATCGATTTTAATCATTTTTTCAGTGGCTATTTATCTTATACCCGTGCGACGCCGGGGCGGGTCGCTAGTATCTTATAAATGCGAAAGTGTTCCTGTCTGTAAATTTCTTCTCGCCCAAACCGCTGAACCAATTTTGCTGAAATTTAACATGGGGATAGTCCCGGGATAGAACATAGGATACATTTCATCCCGGAAAATGTGCGTTTCCCGAATGATTAACTGATTTTGGCACAACAGAATTGCGGGCGTCATCTAGTATATCAAATAAATTAGTATTTAATTAATTTGAGTTATAGTTATTTACAGCTTGTGTTATACGTATAGGTAAAGCAAGGTTTTTGAGACATTTTAATTACTTACCTCCATTTACCTTGTACAGGTTGTGTGCTTGTATCAAAGACACTTTATGTATGGAAAAAACTGTTTATTGGGAAGGAAATGAAATGGTATTCTTACTGACTTCTAGTTTCTTTAGTTACTACAGCTACTTACTGAAATGCTTGAGTTGGTAACTTAACATCTGTGACCTAAGTATTATGTTAACTACAACATTTTTAATCCTTAATTTATTAACTCAAATTACAAAAACCAATGTTTTTCGGCGCAATATAAACTTATTATATTGTACAAGTTTTATTATGCGTTGTCTATGCAACATTAGATTTACTTAAACGTCTTGTCTTGAAATAATGATAGTAGACTGTTGAATGGCGGTTAGATACAAACTTCGAATCGTGTTACAGCGAAACAATGTATCGCGGAATTGAGTTAGTGAAAGTTGAAATAGAATGTTCCTAAAACAAGGTTCAGGAATTACGCGCAAGTCAATAGTGTTTCAAGAATCAGAAGACATGATCATGTTTTAAACTTCCTTATTTCCCAAAATGTACAATAATATATATACGATGTATCAATAATAAGTTTGAGATTCGCGAGACACAAGGGACCATAGGCCAAGAGAAATGGACATATTATATGCGGAGGTGGATGCGGAGGTGGATGCGGATGCGGAAGTAGATGCGGAGGTGGATGCGGAGGCGGAAATACTTCGCTGATTTTTTAAATTCAAGTGAGTATAATTTTGTATCAAGTATTTCCTGTTATAAGCTTTTTAAAAATTACTCTGTTACATGAATAATTAATTATATTATTAGGTACTTAAAAATTCCTGCAATTAATCCAATTATCCCGCCTAATAATTAGGGTCTAACTCTAGTAGCTCGCTCGTTCGGATTTAGGTTAGGTTAGGTTCAAACGGCACAATCCTGCACGTTTCCTGCACTTTTTGTTTGCAGTATACGTCTTAACGAAGAAACAGTGGCGCATACGGCATAACTACAATGCATAATATAATATAGAACCATTCACACGTTGATTGTACTGCAAGATTTGCTGCAGTACAATCGATGTATGAATGTTAAGACGTATACTGCAAAAAAACGTGCAGGATTGTGCCGTGTGAACCTAGTCTAAGGTATGTCTCGTTCACACACGAAAACGCCAAGCGTTTACACTCTACGCGAATAATTCGTTAGTTCATTCTTGATTCAGGTTTCGGGAATCGGGCTGCTTGTAATAATTGGTCTCATTGTACGGCAATTAAAAAACAAATTATTTCCTAAGCCGTCACGTCGTTCCGCACAAAGACGTAACGTTAAAGACCGGTAATCCTAAAGACCGCCACTTTTTAGGGTTCCGTACCCAAAGGGTAATTTATTTACAATGGAGGCCGTCTATGGGATTTGCTTTTTTCAAATTTTAAATCATTCTAAGTGTCCATCACGCCTTGGACTATTTTTTTATTATTTTTAGGGTTCCGAATAGGGTCCCCCTGGTGGACCCTATTCATGAGACTTCGATGTCTGTCTGTCCGTCTGTCTGTCTCCAGGCTGTATCTCAAGAACCGCTATAGCTAGAGTTCTGAAATTTTAACATATTGTGTATATCTGGTGCCGCTATAACAACAAATACTAAAAACAAAATAAAATTAATATTTAAAGGGGGCTCCCATACAATAAACGTAATTTTTTTGGCCTTTTTTGCTCGATATTAATAATGGCAACAGGTAGGCATTTGATATTTTCACAAAGGCCTTAATTATATGTCTACTTCAATATTTAAGAATAATATTTAAATAAAATAAAAAATTAAGGGGGGCTCCCATACAAAAACACAATTTTTGGTCTGTGTTTGCTCTATAACAGTACGGAACCCTTCGTGCGCGAGTCCAACTCGCACTTGGCCGATTTTTTATTTCAATATTTCGGGTGGTGTGGTCCCAGTGTATGGCAGCCAGCAGATACGATATCTTCCGGTATGATGATCCACTATAGCCTTTAGATGTGGCATTGACTTGATGGAGAGGGGTGAGACGTGGGTGAGACCGCTACGTTAAAAATCGCTACTTAAAGACCAGTACGTTAAAGATCTCTACTTAAAGACCAGTACGTTAAAGATCTCTACTTAAAGACCAGTACGTTAAAGATCTCTACTTAAAGACCAGTACGTTAAAGATCTCTACTTAAAGACCAGTACGTTAAAGATCTCTACTTAAAGACCAGTACGTTAAAGATCTCTACTTAAAGACCAGTACGTTAAAGATCTCTACTTAAAGACCAGTACGTTAAAGATCTCTACTTAAAGACCAGTACGTTAAAGATCTCTACTTAAAGACCAGTACGTTAAAGATCTCTACTTAAAGACCAGTACGTTAAAGATCTCTACTTAAAGACCAGTACGTTAAAGATCTCTACTTAAAGACCAGTACGTTAAAGATCTCTACTTAAAGACCAGTACGTTAAAGATCTCTACTTAAAGACCAGTACGTTAAAGATCTCTACTTTTTCAATGTCGCTACGTGAGTCTTGAAGCATTTTGAGTTTTCAAAGGGCAGACCTAAATAAACTTCATACGTCGTAAGGATTTGAATAAGAATTGTATTATTTTGGGGCGTCGGTGAAAAACGCGTGTGAATAATTCATGTCCCTCGACAACAGCAGGCTTATTGAGTGTTTATCGATACAATAATCCCTCCCAGCTGCGTAGCATAGGGTTATCTGGAACTTGTGACGGACTGGGTTAAGGAAATTTATGGATAATCATTAATAATATACTGTAGCCTGGTCACAATTCTCACGGAATAACGTCATAGTTCAGTCAATAAAGTAGTTGTAGAATGCATGAGCGGGACTTTCAGTATGTTTTCTCCCTAAGCACCCTGAATAAGTTCCTGTAGAAATCGCTTAGGTTCCCGCTCACGCTGCCGGCTGCACTCTGTACCCTTCTTTGAGTCATTCCTTAACCGGACTAGCATGGTTTCATCAGTCATCACTATATTTTTTAATCGCACACAAGAATATCGTTTTGCGCACTATCACATAGTTATCAAACAATTTAAGTTTATGCACTTATTTGAAAGAACGAAAGAAAGTTCCTTTTTTTTTCAAGTATTTGTGCGCAAGTAAAATAGACAAGCACCTAAAGTTCAGTACAAAATATCTATATAATACTATTTGAAGTATTACGGTACTCATTAAAGTATTTTTTTAAAGGTGAGAAGTCCGTAGGGAACCTAACTAGGAACTCTCAGGGCTGCGCCAAACCGGAATGGCACCGGCGAGGCGAGCACTTTCAGTGTCATATTATGATTTTAAACTTTATCTTAATTATTGTAATAGGTACATAGTATCGCTTGAGAAGTCTACGGCCCGTGGCTGCTCGTGGCCGCTGGCGACCGCCGACGGCCGCGATTTCTCAAGCGATAGTACTATGTATTACAATTATGAAGATAAAGTTTAAAATCATTTGACACTGAAAGTGCTCGCCTCACCGCTGCCATTCCGGAGTGACGCGGCCCTTAGGTTATGAGAATTGCAAAAACGTAAGAACATTTCCGTTCTTTGTCTTTAACCCAATTCTTCCATCAATGAAAAGACAATCGTCTTAGCCATCGTTAATAAAATCATTCCTAGCTGAGGTGCTGGCTTTGGCATCTATAATTGCATTATGCCGCTTGTTCTGCCATAATCGAATTCACAGCCACAGTTACTGAATCGCAAAATATTGGTATAAGTAATACTAGCTGACACTCGCAACTCCGTTGTGCCAAATCGTTTATCGTGTAGGGACCTACATTATATTGGGATACCGGATAAAACGTTTTCTATGTCCCTTCCCGGGACTCGAAGTATCTCCATACCAAATTTCAGCATCGGTTCAGCGGTTTGGGCGTGATTCGTGAAGAGGTAACAGACAGACAGACAGACAGATTTTTTGTATTTTGCTTATTACCTTACCTAGTAAGTGATTTGATAATAATATATAGCTGGTAATATTTACGTTTCGACCGCAGACTGAATAAAATGTGAAAACGACCTTTGTCTAAATCTGAAGAGAAGAAAAAACAAAACAACAATTAACATATTGTAACAAGATTCTACGATAGACTTTTCATCAGTGTAACAAAACAAAGTGATTATATTACTTTAGGGTATGTTATATTATTATGAGTCCCGTGTATTCAGTAGACTGTATAAGCAGCGCTGAAAGAGCAACTTTTTTGTAACTTTTGTATGGGAAAATTCTTGCTCTTTCAGTGCTGCTACTTTCGCAGTAACTTCTACAAAGAACACATACATTCCCTAAAGTACACACTTAGTTTTGTTACAACCTGTATAAGCGACACATAGACAGTCTAAACTCTAAAGCATTGATTCCCAAAGTGGTCCAGGTGGACCCAGTGCCGTAAATAGCCTTTTTTGCGCCCTGTGCGAGCTTGTATAACTGCGCCCTTGTTTTTTTTAGATATTATATAGTTCCCAGAGCGATGCTTCCAGGGCCACTGGCCTCCCTGGTCTGGCCATTCTTGCGCCCCCCCAGAGTCTGCGCCCTGTGCCTGGGCACCAGTGGCACACTATTTACGGCACTGGGTGGACCCCCAGAGGTCCACGGGAGCCCAACAGGAGTCTACGCTTGCGTGGAAAAAAATGGGGGTCCACGAGTCGTTAATGGGGGTCTATAAAAAGCCTAACTTGGCGCTTTTGTAGAATAATCACTAAGTATATAACTTTGTGATCATTGACGTGCTCAAAATTTCATGTCGCGTGCCATTGGTTCGCCATCCCTGGCATAGGCGGATAATTTATTGAAAAGCACAGCGGCTGTTACTTAAAATAATAGCAAGTTTCATGGATTAGTATTGGGGGGGGTTTGATACAGGAGTCTGCAATATGCACCAACACCTTAAAAGTGGGCCACGAAACAAAGGAGTTTGGGAACCTCCTGGTCTAAAGTATTGTCACTTAGTTTTGTTACACCCTTTTAGGTGCAAGTCCTAAAAATACCTATTTTATTAATGTAGAATCGATGATAATAAGTTGCAATAAACACTATAGAACTGCACAAGCTGGACATATTTACTGTTGGAGTTAATTTACATAAACACTGAAAGGGAAGGGCTCACGTAAACCAAATGCTAACCAAAGATGTAAGCATCTACATAGATTGAATTGTAAAGGAGTAGTTATTCTACTCAGCAGACTTTAGGATGTAAATTTAGCGATACAATGCGCTTATATAAGTCTATATTATGATAAGTACAGGATACATTTTGAACCACGGAACCCTAAAAAGGGCAATATTTGACTCTTTACAGTCTACTAGGTAAAAATAAGGGTTTCTTGTTGACTAAGGAACCCTAAAAAATTATAAAAAAAGGGCGTAGGAAGCCCGATTTGATGAAAAGATAGAAAAATTGGCCAAGTGCGAGTTGGACTCGCGAGTCGCGCACCAAGGGTTCCGTACCGTTCGCGTTAGAGAGCAAAAATAGTAAAAAAATGTGTTTTTTTTTTGTATGGGAGCCCCTTAAATATTTTATATTTAAATATTATTACTTATTAAAGTATAAATACTAAGTATTTAGTGAACATTTAAGGTGCCTACCTGTTGTCATCGTTAATACTGACCAAAAAAGGTTTAAAAAATCATGTTTGTTGTATGGGCTCCCCCCTTAAATATTTAATTTATTTTGTTTCTAGTATTTGTTGTTATAGCGGCAACAGAAATACATAATCTGTGAAAATTGCAACTCACTAGCTATTACCGTTCTTGAGTTACAGCCTGGAGACAGACGGACAGATGGACAGACATCGAAGTTTCAGTAAAAGGGTCCCGTTTTTACCCGTTGTGTACGGAGCCCATTAGCACTTATAATTAAAGTGTTAATCATATTTTGATGAATATCCTTAGCCGGGAATTAAGAAGATTTATTTTCTTCTCATAATATTGTGATACAGAATTAAAAATGTTACTATGATAATAAAATGAAAAAAAGTGTGTTAATAAAACATGATTCAATAAAGGCTCTCCAATCTTCATTTATGATATTTTTATAGTAATAAATAATAAGAAAATAGTGACATCTATTGACGTTCCAAAAAAGCTTTGAAAAGTACGACAAGGCACCTAGCACAATATCTTTTAACTAGATGGCGCTTTACAGCTTAGTTATTCTACTGCACAATAGATGGCACTAACGTAAGACATGCAGCCTTGAGAAGGGACGAGAAAATTAATTATTAATTTAATTAGTTAGTGCCCCCGCTGCCGGCGCCGGCTCCCAAAAATATCAGTAATGGGAACCGGCGCACAGTGGAAAATTTGGGTCCGTATCGGATCAAAAATCTGTAACTTCAAGGTTTTTCATCGTATTGTATTGAGATTTGGCACATGTATACAGTGATATACAAAGATTTAAAAATATTCATTTTTTGCACTTTTTTTCAATGTTTACATATTTATTTTAGGTTAAAAAAAAGAAAAGAGAAAAAAAGTAATACGAGTAGTTATAATATTATGTTTATTTTTTATAAATAAGTACTAATATGAGTAAAATTAAGAAAACTTAAACAATTACTTATCACACAAGCATAATAAAATACATAAAATTATAAAATCGTATAGTACCTATCTATACCTCACACCAAACTAATTGATCTCAGATTAGACAAATCTTATAATATTATTGGTTTTATTTACTAGGTTTTAGTTACTTATAACACACACACACACACACACTTTCCACATAGTCGAGAAAACTTTTTTCTTTTCGCTCTCAGACTTTCTTAGCTCTTCAACAAGATGAGCCTCTGCATACTCACCTAAAGCCCGCAGTCTTTGCAAAAATGCGTTACAAATGTGCTCAAACCCATATTTTTCTAGTAAAAGAGTGTTTTTCCTTTTCTTTGTTGATTCTGAGGAGTCTCCATAAGCAATGCACGGTCTTTCTCGTTCACCAGAAGTTGATGGCAGTGAATGTGCTTCAGACTCCGGAAACTGTACTGAATATCCTGACTCCAGCCAGCTTGTATTATTCCGAATAAATTTGTCCTTTTTCCGTGATGCTTGAGCCCAGCGCTTATTGAAAGAAGGCATTAGGCAGAATATGTCTTTGAATGTCACCAATTACAAAACACAAGTTGTTTTTAGAAACATTTAATGTTTGCTGTAGAACTATGTACAACGATTTCAAGGTTCTGCCACGCTCGATAATGGGAATGATGAAATCGCCCTTAGTACAGTTGAAAGTTGACATTTTAATGGAAATAACCAATTTAAATAAGTGTCACTTAATATGAAATACATGCTGAAGTGTGCATTTTGAAGATATTTGCTTCCCCTTATATACTGTTTTTTTTTAGATATGAAATACGTACTAATATCAATGTTTAAATGCATATTTACTCACGCAGTACGAGTGCAAAATAGATGATAAGCTATTGCTATTAAAATATTGTGATTAATATTGTTTTTGTAAACTATGTCAGCAGTAACCGTAAAAGATACCGAATTATCTACTCCGACCTCTATCACATTTTTTCCCATAACTTCCAGGGTCGCAAACTTCCGCAGCTGATTTTTTTAATTTTTCATTTATGAATAGTTACGCTATCAAATAACACATAAAGTTGCGCGTCGGGAGACGTGGGTAAATGTGAAAACCTTCGACGAAAAAAAAATTAATGAAAAATAGGGTATGTCAATTTTTAAGTACTTACTCAAAAATAAAAAGTATATAAAAAAAAAATAATAGCTCATTATTAAGAACATAAAATATCCTTTTTAAAAATGTATAAAACCGCACGCATGTGCTAAATACTTTTTTCACAATATTCATTTGAATTATGTGTATGCGAACATTTGAATGAGCCATCCGCAACTTCAACTTACTTCAACCTACGAAAAAAAATATTTATGCAGTTTTAGTGCAAAAAAATGTCTGATTAGGATTATTTGGTTATTAGAGTATAGAATGCAATAAATATTTCATTCAAAATGTGATATTTTTAAAAACCATTTATGATATGCTCTTGTTCTACCATTTTCCATAGTGCGGCGGTAAGTATACTGCCGGCAGCCGAGATATAAAACAACGGCTGCCGGCGCCGGCACTCAAAACGGGAACCGGTGAACATGCGTAAAACGCTCGGTTCCAGTGCCGGTTAACAAAATATATTAGACTTTTTAACTGACTTCCAAGGGTTATATTATGTTCGGCTGTAGATATTTTAGTTTTTCGTGAAGCATTTTGATCGAATGCTACCAAAAAGTAAGATTTTGCAACACATTACACAGTAGGTATACATACCTACCACGGTTCCGAAGGTGCTATTAAACAGAACTTCGGACTCCTCATACACGTTTGAGAGTTTAAGCATTGTTAAAGAAAGAAAGGTACTTACTTATATGCTACTATCAGATCACATTAATCATTATCATCATCACTACCATTAAAATATGTATCCTCACATTATCGCCTTATTATTGGTACTTTGCATAGTCCTTTAGTTCAATACTGATGTTTTATATCATTATTCTGTTATTTTACAAGCGATTTTTGTCGAATAGGCGCCGGCTGGCGCCGGCAGTCTATTCGGCAAACATCGCGTGACTTCGGCAAACTTCGGAAAACGGCGCCGGCAGCCATTTCGGCAACCGGCGGCGGCAGCAGAGGCACTCCCAAAAAACTAAATCTATTTTCAGTTTGACTACAGACTTCACCCATAAATAAAAGAGTACAATTCGTGTGTATAGCCTGGCTTGTTTAATGTGCACATTGTAGTGTGCTCTGTGAGTAATGATTTATTTTAATAAAATAATGTATGATAAAGGTATAATTTTAAAACATTATTGGCTCGATGCACTCCTTCTCCATATAAACTATAACTGTGCTTTCATGCTCCTACGTTTCCGCATTTTTCGTAAAAAGGGGTCCAAAGTTTTTCGCTCGCGTATAGATAATATTATCCAATTATCTAATATTTAAAATGTTAGTTTATTTCGAATATCTTTTTAAAAATTAATAATATTCAAAATTAAGGTCGTTTTAAATTATAGAGGAATAAACAGTAATTCTCATAGTATAATTTAAATTAATTTTTAATAGCTCACCGAACTAGGTTCTCGATTTTCATGTTCCCGCTATTCACCGACAGATGTCCC
Source organism: Polyommatus iphigenia (assembly GCA_963422495.1). Classification (NCBI taxonomy): domain Eukaryota; kingdom Metazoa; phylum Arthropoda; class Insecta; order Lepidoptera; family Lycaenidae; genus Polyommatus; species Polyommatus iphigenia. Next base: position 29,282,917 of record OY730185.1, on the reverse strand, counting down.
ATTATTTATTTCAACTTTTAATTTGACTCTTTTAAAAGCTTTACGAAGTCGTACTGCATGACACTAGCCAACTGTAAACAATTAATATTCTATTACTTAAAAACAATAACATAATATTAAGAACATTGGACAGCCGACAGTCCAATAATCATGTTGGTCATTTAACCCTGCACTCTGCAGTGGTCGCGCACCTGAATGTGACGGGAGTGGTCGCGCGGACTACATACGTAGTCCAATTTGAAATAAAGATAAAAACATGTTAAATAGTAGTTTATTTATGTTACTTATTAAAATATAATAAGTATATACATCTTAATCAGAAAAAATCAATAAAAATTAATCACGACCTCTGTATTAAAAGTAATTAAAATAACATAAATAAGAGCTTGACTGCGCTTGATACTCTTCCCTATCGCCATCGACTTCATTCAACCACGCCTCAATGTATGCAGCTTGTCGTTCGACTATTTTTTGTCTAAAAATATAAAGTAATATTATTTTAAAACAAATCAAAATTATAAAACAGAGTTTATTTTACTAGTATGTAGTAATATAATATTTAAATACTTATACGGAAATAATAAAAAATTTAACCAAAAAAAAAACTTACGTAATGGGTCGCGCGGACTACACCTGTAGTCCACGATATTTGAGGGGCTATTGCGTTACGAAAATACGCGACAGGGGCTTGCGCTGCACTGAATGTGTGGCTAGATAGGTCATTTGAAAGTACCTACAGGCGCAAGAGTTACACGCTTACAGTTTTTGTGAAATTTTTGATTTTGTTTACGTGGACTACATATTATGTAGTCCACGCGACCACTCCAGGGTTAACTCTCGTCGTAATTCGTATAATATATCAACCGACCAGACAGTAAACGAAACGATACCTTAATTATTTTGTGGATAGCTACGTGGACAGCAAAGCACACTAAACATTAAAACAAAAGAAAAAAAAAGACGGGTTGCACTCCGGGAGTGCCGGCAGAAAACTTGATTATTAACGTTGTGCATAATTTTTTAACCCATTTTTTATGAAAATCGATTTTTAAAAAATCGATTTTTTTAATTAATCGATTCAACCCTTACAATTTTTTTAACCCATTTTTTATGAAAATCGAATTTTAAAAAATCGATTTTTTTAACTAATCGAAACCCTTAGGCTGCCTTCACATTACGTCGCGAGTGTTGCGGCTGCAGCGCTGCTGCCGCACTGCTTGCGACGTAATGTGAAGGCGCTCTTACAATTGATTAAATTTTTAACCCATTTTTTATGAAAATCGATTTTTAAAAAATCGATTTTTTAAATTAATCGAAACCCTACAATCGATTAAAAAATATCGACAATCGGAAAAAAACAATCGATTGTTCGATTAATCGATTTCGATGTTACAACACTACTCTCCAACCGTCTTACGGTTTTTCGATCAGCACGAGAATCTGACGCGAGTTTCACAGTTTTTACCCATCCCACAAAAGTGCTCAACGCCGCTAAAGAAGTTTTCACTTCAAAAATATGTTTTAAATACTTACTTACGGCTTACAGTCGTGCAGCACTTTTCTAATTCCCGACGTTTCGGGCTTCGGCTACTTGCACACTGCGGCTGCCACGGGTGACTAAAATGGCAGCTGTCAAACTTGCTAAAATTATTCAAAACTACCCGAAGTTTTGTCAATTATTATTTATTTGTATTCCGATTTACGCGAACGCACTCACAGTTTCTAAGTAATACTTTACGCCACGATGTTTTAGATTGATTGATAGATCTTTTGGATATCCCTAATATAATAAATAATATTAAGAAATATTTGCCCTATGTATACAATATTATATTCACGTAAACCTAAGAAATCATTATAATATAAAATAACACAAAGAATTAAATTAGCTGTTTTTTTTCACCGACTTTCAAATGAGGAAGAGGCTGTGTGTTCGGCTATGGTTATTTTTTTTTAATTATGTTTACCGTACTTTTTATTTGCAAGGAACACCAAAGAGTATGTCGTGTGACAGAGGTGTCATTAGATGCGCCTGTCATTAGAGAGCCGCCATGCGGGCCCGCCCCGCTCGCACTACACCAATGCGCGTACGCAAATATAATGGCACGAAATTACATCGAGAAAATTGCCCCTCACTGTCATGCGAGTGTATGCAGTTTGTATATATGTCTTGTTATATACGAGGTATGTCTTATGGCCCTGTTCGGGCTGTTTCAGAGGTTTTAACAGGAGTTTACCTATATGATAGTGTTGTTGATTGGTTTATAATTTGACGCTAGCCGATCAAAGGCGCAAGATGAACAGATTAATAGATGAACTGAAAATAATAGATGAAGAAAAAGAAACTGAAGATGATACAAAATTTAAGATACCAGACATTAATGGTTTGAATAAAATACTCTTGCTAAATAAAATGTGTGCATAAAGATTTTACAATCTTTTTTGCTTAAACGTATCATCATTGTAATTTGTAAGTCTCTTAAATAAGAGGTTTGACAGAAAAAACATAGTGTAACCTCTAAAGTCTAAAACATACAACATTTTGAATCTGATCTTGGAGATAACCGTAGATTGAGATAATATTTAGAAGTCAGGACTCAGGAAACGTAAAATACCAATCATAAAACATAATAATCATTAATCACCTATAGTAATCTTGATACATCATATTGTTTTAGATTTACAGACCTTCTTCCTCCAGAAAATAGACTTTCTGCTTATTTTTAAGAAACCGGAATAGCTAATTTTCATTATTTGTGTTATCTTTTTATTAGTTCGAGATTAATCTGTGTCTTTTAAATCATGGCGTTAATGTAGTGTAGCACAGACTATGTTCTACTAGTTTTGTAGTGACTACTGACTACATAGCTTTACATTGTAACTTATGTATCTGTTTGCTTTATTATTGACCTTAATAAACAGTCATTACGACAACTTACTACGGTATGGGAGGTACTAGAAGGCCCATAAGTACCTATCGCCGCCCCGAGCTTATAATTTGTCAAATGACACAAATGACACGAAAATGACACGTATCGGTCGGAATGTCATTTTGTAAATTGGCCGGCTCATTACAGACGTAGGTATAATTGTTTGGATCACGCAGCATCAGAATGTTGCTCGGTCGCTCTATACTCTTTGGGCGTAGCAACGTATTCGTAGCTTTGTCAAAAAATAATTATTGAGTGGAAGAAGCTGCAGTTAAGTAACAGTAAAGATAAGATAAGAATGCCGTCTTTTGCATGAATGGAGGCTTCTGGAGCGTGAAAATGATTTGAAATAAAAAAATGTTGATTTAATGTTAAGCCCGATATTAATTAGTAATTGTCCTTATGTTACAAAGGAAAATAAATGTCAGTTTTCTGGTTCTTCCACTCACCTCCGTGGTCCAGTGGTATAGAGCGCGGCTCTTGACTCGGATGTCGTGGGTTCGATTCCCGCGTTGGAAACATATTATATTATTTCCAAGTTTGGTTAGGACAATGCAGGCTGATTGTCTGACAAGTAAGATGATCCATGCGTCGGATGGGCATTGGGCATGTAAAAAGTCGGTCCTGCTGATCTCTCGCCAGTCGTGTCGGTCTGCCGTCCCACTGGGTTATGAGAGTTAAGGAATAGAGAGTGCTCTTGTGTACTGCGCACACACTTGGGCACTATAAAATTACTCCTGCGTAACTGGCCTGGTTTCAATGAAACCGGCCACTGTAACCGAAACCGGTGTGGGAGTTATTATTATATTTAATTGTATGAAGATATTGATAATACATAAGAAGTTTTCATTCGATAACGTTAGGAATGCATTGTTGTGGATGGTTCGTGCTAAGTCCACACTCCACAGGATTAAAATTTCAACGGTTTTTACTGAGTAATGATATGAGAAGAATGCGAGAGGTTTTATTTCCAATCATCGAAATTTTTAGTTGTGATGATATAAAATGATACTTACTTGAAAATTCAAGTTTGCTGTGAGTTAGCGCAAATGCATTGCATGCATATGTAATATAATATAGTTGGGGAGGGAAGAGGGGATTTCGGGATTAGCTCGAGCGTGTCAGATTAAGCTTGTATAGGCTTCCGACATGTGTCTAGTTATCATGGTATAGAAATCAGATTTCTCACGTGGTGGCTTAAAAAAATATTTTTTTAAATATTGAAATGTCATTTGATCTGTCAGATTAAGATAGGGGATGTTTAGCACTGACGATTCAAAGGTCAGGTAAGCCTGTAGGGACATTTTAAAATATAAAAAAATAAATCTTCATATTTTCCTAACTAAGCTTCGCAAATATTTTATTTTGCACTAAACTAAATGATATTGTAGTCCTTGTTGTCTAAAATATATTTATAATTTACCTAAATAAGCAATTTTCTGAATATATTTTCTTTTTTAAATCTTTAAAATGGCTGCAGTTTCTGAACCCACCGCTTAAATAAAAAACGCTCTTATTATTTTTTTATCAGTTTTACCTGATGTAAAAAACCTACTAGGTCTCCATGACGCTCTAGTGACTACAAAAATAGATAGAAATTTGATCCTCCACTGACTCAATGCAGAATGGCGAACAAAAAAGCATATTTTGAACATAAAGTTTTAATAGCACTCGATGCAATATTTTCATTCAAATAGATTTAGGTGGGTGTATTTTTTATTTGCATTTAATTTATTTCCTGGAGATAGGTTATATTTTTCGTGTACATACATACACGAAAAACATAACCTACCATGGAAAACAAGCAATGGAACAGCAAAATATAACCTCCTCCTTTTTGGAAGTCGGTTAAAAATGGGAACGGCCTGAGCGACAAAATGGTTTTTGTCGCGTAATTTAACAACCATAAATACATTTCATATAAGCTATGGGCAAATTAAAGTGTATGCTTGAACCAATCTAATGTACAAATTTTGGAAGCGTAAATCACTCTCCTCTGTTGCCAAAATAGGAATTCCTTTTTTTACAGAGATTATTCTGTGTTATAAAAGTTGACTAATCGTGTTATGTTATGGGTTATTCAAAGACAAAGACATGATGAATACTGATAATGAACTTTAATTTCTTAGCTTTAGTCATTGCTGAGAAAAATCGGCATCGCTACAGCCAAAAAAGGCGTCGCTTTATAATATGATCAACGTTTCATCAGATTAATTCATTATACATAATTTTGTGCCTCAATTCGGCTGCTGCATTTTTATCCATAGGGCTCAAAATGAATTTAGAATTAAACAAAAACAGAAATAATTCAGACGGATGGAAATGTATACAGGTGTGGCGGAATAATATTAATATATTTTTGCACCTGAATAACTTAGGTATGCGTCATTCATAAAATTAAGAAGGTCATAGGAGCATAACCAATTAGATGCACTAAAATACGCTATTTGTCCAAATTATTACAAACTAGTTCATGTGCGCCACTCCGTTGCACAGAAAATAGCCTATCGTGAAAGAGCCGGAAATTTTTCCGTAATAAAAAGTATCGTAAGTCCTTTCCCGGGACTCATTCAAGTACCTAGCAAAATCGATTCAGTGGCTTGGGCGTGAATAAGTAACAGCAATGATATTATATAAAAAACTCAAAGCAGATATTATGTTACTACCGCGCGCGTTGTGAAGATTCAAATACGACCCAATTGGGTCGTCTTTTATTTAGTCTGTCTCTTTTATGTAAATGGCATTTCGTATCTTTTGTTTCACTTATCTGTCAAATTTGTCAATGTTGTTCGGAAGAGATTTAAGCCGGAAAATAGTATGAACGTAACAGATCTGGAGTAACAGAAAGGGAGACAGAAATACCCACTTTCGCATTTATAGTATTAGTAGGGATTAAACGTTTTTCTATGTGGATGGCATATTAGTCAAAGAAGTCCAACACAGATTCGGATCTTATTCATCTCACTATTAATTATTCCCGAAATCCATACTTATTATAACTATATATAGGGCAGTTCCATATGTGACTGACTCTACATTTGATACGACTTGCGTTTTATTTTGTCATATATTATGGTTACTATTATCAGACTATTATGTTGTTAATATCAATTTTAAGATGGCTTTATAGCAGATTAAACAAGTTAACTTATGTATTAAAAATGGTAATCACTGTTGTTTTCAAATAGCATTTATTTAGTCAAACATAAACGTGACTGACACTACATGCAAAAGGAAGTCGTTTCTGAGAGTGTTTGTAAACACCAATAATCTTCCTCTCTGTGTGCTAAATAACTCTACTTTGTATTTTTATCGAAAGTGCATGAAATAAACTATTATAAAATGGTTGCCTATAACCTGTAAGTTATTTAAAAAAATATGTATAAGCGAAGGAAATCGTGACCGACACTACAGCCCAAAACGTGACCGACACTACACTCACTTTGTGCAGGTAAAAGTCGGTAGTTTTCCATGAAACCTTAAAATTTATATATCTCAGCTCTTACATTACGAACTCTAAAATTATATGAAAGCAAATCAGTAATTAGTGAATTCATTAAAATGCTTTTTTTTAAACTTAAACATCACAAAAACGAAACCACTAATAATTTGTCAAAAAATAACTCAACACGAAATTTTCTCAAAAACTAATAACATGAAAACCCAAGAGCCAGCGATAGGCAGACTTTCGTCATTTTTTTAAGCTAAAAATTTTCCTTTATATGAGCCCTATAGAGGCAAGAACGACCAGACACTATGGAGTTTCGGTCGTTATTACTTTAGAAGGTTTCCAGTTCTGCAGGCCTACCTTACCTTCAATAAAGTTTAAAGATCAATAATTTTATCTTATTTTCTTGCGATATCTGTAAGAATCTCATATTCTACTGCCAGATTTTTGTGACAATTGCTTCCCATTTCCAGACATCGCTAAATTTTAGATTTTATTTGACTTTGAGGTGGTCTGGCAGGTTCTTAAAATAATAATTTAGCTTTCTGCTTCTCTCTCTATTTTTCTATAGCTATTTTCGCCATCTATCAGTAAATATAACATACAAAACGCTACTTTTGGGCGCGATCGACTCTATAATGTGACTGACACTACAAAAATGTTTTTTAGAGTTTGGGTGTTATAAAAAAAGATGTCAAATTTTTAATGCCGGCATCATTTGAGTAACGCCGTCACGTAGGAAAGTTTCTAATTTTATTGATGTAAAAGTAATTTTACTGTAGTTAAAGACAAAAGTAATGTTTTTTATGTGACCGACACTACAACTCGACACTGTGATATTACAAGCCTATTATATCTTTATAAAAATGAATTTTCTCGAATCTGAAAAGCAATATAGGTATTTAATTGTTTGAACAATCAGTGTGTAACAAAATATGACAAGAATTTAAAATTTATAACGTGAAAACTAAGTCAGAACTGCATCACACAAAACCACACTCAGCCGAGCTCACGCCATCACCTCATAAATGGCAGATTTTCTAGAAAAGTAATGCTTAGAAATTGTTGCTTCTATAAAATCTTAATAGTACCATAATGTAGTCACTATAATTAAGTATTTTTAATACCAAAATCTGGTATTTAATTTTTTAGTTTATGGTAGACTTTTACATGGAATTGCCCTATAAGTCTATTTACGCTTGAAACCACAGAACAATAAAAATATTGTTCTGTGCATGAAACGCTAAGCCGATGTTATAAAATCAATCAGTTAAAAAAAAAAATCTAAATTCTAACAGGAGCATTCTCCATTGACCAGGCGGAACACCTTACACCGTAGAGTTCGTCAACCTCCAAATCCAAAAAAAAAATCAATTTACCCTCAATTAATCACCCTATACGGTTACGTCACTACGACAATGACTCAAAAACTATGACAATGACGTCAAAATGAGTAGTAGTTATTTTAAAAGAGAGTCACGTACGAGTGATTAATTAACGATAAATTGATTTTTTAACGAATTACAAGTTGACGAACTCTAAGGTTTAACACCTGTTCAAATGTGTAGGGAACGTACGCAACGATACTAGTATTCGAAACTTGTTATCATTGTTTACTTAAAGTGTGTTGCCACTCTGTGGTTGCCACCTATAATAATTCCTCCACGTTATTTAAAGAAAGTGCTGTATACTAGCGCTACAAATCCGAAACGTTCACCATCATAAAATCATAAAAATAGGTACGTACATCGATGTTGCTGCATACTGATTTCGCCAATCTAAAACTTCTATTATTTACCACCTAAAATAGTAATTCCTTCACGTTCCCTTATCTAACAAAGAAAGTGTTTCCTACTGGCGTCATAAATCCTAAACAATAATATTATTTTACTTGACAATGAGGGTTGTTGAAATTGTATTTGCCACCAGGTGCCGCGATGTAGTCGGGTCTATCGTGTCAATTACTGCTGTCATATGTCACGATATAGCTAGCATCTGTCACGATATAGCTGTCATCTGTCACGAAAATACAGTGTAAGCTCCATGTAATGTCACTTTATTGAACGACAAACTCTCTAAAGCGTCGAAATCAATTGACTTTGGTTGGTTTAGCTGGTCTACCATACGATGATACACTCTACATAGCATCACACCCGCTCTCAATAACGACAGCATCACTACGAGTGAACAATAAAAAGTACCTTTTAAATTACTAAAATTAGTAAAAACTGCGCAGCTATACTACGTTTTTTGTCGCATTGTTATCTTAGCCCGCAATAAATTCGACTTTCGGCATCATACATACATTTCTAAGAAATTCGTTCTTTTGTTTACAAATTGAGATTGATTGCACGTGTAGGCTGTTTTAGACCCTAACTAATTATAATAAGGAGTCATGGATTATTATTTATTATCTATTCGTAATCATATTCTCAGTTGAACATAAACTTTTAAACTGTAAATACGGTTAGTAAAAGAAATTCACTGTATATTGACGAAAAAATATTGATTTTTCTTCTTTCCATGTAACGACCACTCTATATAACGTCATAAAATGCACAGTCCCTTCAGTGTCGTTATATAGAGTTTACACTGTATGTCTATTTGACATGATAGGCTACATCGCGGCACTTGGTGGCAAATAGAATTTCAATAACCCTCATTAGTCATTGACATAATAGTTTCCACCTATAGTTGCTGTACGTTCCCTATTATGTTCCTTTTGATTTGTGACGTCTTTGTGATGACGTCAGCTGTCTATCAGCCTTTATGTGACCTTGGTTTGTTAGAACCACTTTCACTGACAATACAGACGGCGCGGCGCCCGGTACCAAGAAATGTCCATATTAATTGACTATGCGATTTGTTTGTGTTGTAAGTTGTAACTTGTAACTTGTAGCAGAGTCTACAAATTAAAAACGCATACTCATTACTCATAGTAGCTGCTACTATGTGTGGTTTATACTATCTTGTAAATTAATATGCAAGGTGTAAAACAAAACAAAGTGATAATGGTAATACTTATGGGTGTGTCTTTGTTCGCTGTGAAAGTAAGCGGGGCTGAAAGCACATTTTTTTGACGTACGTACAGCGCGCAGTGTGCTGAGAAAGAAAGGTGCGTTATGAAGATAAGTAATGAGTGTGCAAGATAGAGAGGTACTTTTCTATGGCTACTTTTGCTATTTATTGTCACGTAAAAGTTAAGTTAAATAAAAAGGTAAAACTTCTAAAACTTTTGATTTTATACGTTTTTTTACTATGTCCCGCTTTTGACGGAAGAATCCCGCTATTTTCACTCAAAAAATTCCAAATTCCCGACTTGGCAGAAAAAAAATTGGCAACGCTGCACGCTGGCAAAAGCCTCAGTGCGGCGTCATGAATTTGCTCACACAAAAGCTACTAAGAAAGTAAGGCTTTTATCGCTTATACTTTTACAGTGAACTCTATACCTACAGGGGTATTACTTTGTTTTATTACACACTAAGAATTCGTTGTCTGTCCGTCTGTCTGTCTCCAAGCTGTATCTTAAGAACCGCTATAGCTAGACTTCTGTGATTTTCATACTTGTGCTTTTATGTTGCCGTTGGAACAACAAAGTATAGTAAAAAAATAAATACAATTAACATTTAAGGGCTCACATACGCGAAATACTAATTTTGGCCTATTTTTGCTCTATAAGGCTGTATTTCCACAAGAGATGTGTTGCGAGGAATGTGTTTTTGAGAACCAATACAATCGCTTCATTGACGTGACCTCGCTCAGCGTAGCAGTTCCATTGGATCTTAAAAACACATTCCTCGCAACACATCTACTGGTGGAAACACAGCCTAACGGCGAGTCAGACCCACACTTGGCGAATTTTTAATAATTAACTACATTCAGTATCCTCCATTATATTGGTGCCTACTCAGGTTAACGTACAAAACAGCCATGGTTATTCGTGTAGCAAATTAGCGATACTAATCTGACCTGAAAACCTGTAACCGCATAATTGTACATTTTACTGTGTCACATAAACGTCCATGGCCTACTGTAGTTTAAACTTAAAACGCATCAGAATAGAATGATCAATCTATGAAGTATAAAACTTAAGCAAGTCGAGGATTATCATAGAGTGCTGAGGCTATTGAAATGTGTCTTATGATATTAATATATTGATTTCAATTCGAAATTTTAATTGTATGACGTTGGAGACTACTTATAGATAAGTTAGGATTCAAATAAGTAATAATAATACTCCCTCACCGGTTTCGGTGACGGTGGTCGGTTTCATTGAAACCAGGCCAGTACTACGCAGGAGTTATTTTTATGCTGCCAAAGTGTGTGCGCTGTACACAAGAGCACTCTCTATTCCTTTTACTCTCATAACCCAGTGGGACGGAAGACCAACACGACTGGCGAGAGATCAGGCGCAGGACTGACTTTTTACATACCCATCCGAGTTCTAACCATGGATCATCTTGTCAGACAATCAGGTAATCAGCCTGCACTGTCCCAACCAAACTTGGAAATATGATGTTTCCAACGCGGGAATCGAACCCACGAGCCCCGAGTTAAGAGCCACGCTCTAAACCACTGGACCACGGAGGCGTTATACTACATAGTGTTAGTGTCAAAATATAAGTATTAGTAAGTACCTCTGGTACAACATTGAAAAAAAGCGAAGTTGCAAACTCTCTAATTCTTAACTTGTGGAAGGAGAGATCTTATAAAATCTTTCTAACTTAGACACTTTTTTCCCCTTTTTGCTTTTTTTAAATGTTGTACCAGAGGGTACAACATTTAAAAAAGCGAAGTTGCAAACTCTAATTCTTAACTTGAGGAAGAAGAGGCCTTATAAAATATTTCTAACTTAGACACTTTTTTCCCCTTTTAGCTTTTTTTAAATGTTGTACCAGAGGGTACAACATTTAAAAAAGCGAAGTTGCAAACTCTAATTCTTAACTTGAGGAAGGAGAGGCCTTATAAAATCTTTCTAACTTAGACACTTTTTTTCGCCGGTGCCGACCGCCATTTAATTGCAAGAACGTTGTATCTTTAGTTATTACTATTTTTCATATACTTAACTTAGACACTAGAGCCTAGAATAGAAATAAATATGTAAATAGTTAGTGAGATAGGTTATGTTAGTAAGCACGCATCTGAGTACTAGATATTATAATATAACGGCAAAAACATAATATCTTGCGTAATGTTATGCAATAAATGAGATTATAAAATGCCATGATTGTTCTATGCTAGACATAGAACTACAAGTATGTATAATATCGTATGTCGATTTACATACTGCATATTAACTAATATTGATTTTATTAATTTCCCTCAGAAAAAAATATATTTACCAAATATTTTCAGAAGTAAGATTAAGATTTCGAAAGTATACTATATAGTAACTTTGTTTGACATGACGATTGACGTGATAATTCCCAAAAACGTAAATATCTTGCAAAAATGAAAACATTTTTGTAGTGTAACTTTTGACTTGCAGGTTGAGTAGAAACCTACATTTTTTTAACATTTACACTTGTGCTATATAACTGTAGCCTACTTTTTGTATTTAATCAATATTTTTAGAAGGTAACCTAAACGTACGGGTATAGACGGGAAAGATAATAATCAATTCACACTACGCGCTACTCAAAAAAATATAACTACATCAATTCTGAGTCGACGAACTCTATATTTTTAGAGCAGATTTTCAGAGGATAGAGTATTCTTTGCCAAAATTGACATAATTATGATGAATCATTTCTCTCCTTAAATTCTTTTCACTGATATACCTCACACTCTCACCCTACGGCCTCCCTTAAAGGTGTACATTGGTGACAAATGAGCAAATGAACATGGGGATCACCTGATGAAAAGATCACCTTTTCATCAGGTGATCCCCATGCTCATTTGCTAAACAGCTACACTTACTAAAAAAAACACAGGCACAATGGCCAGCAGATAAAATCAGGCGCTATTTTTTAGTTGCAGTAATTTCAGCCTTGCGTGTAGCCTTGTATGGTCTCTGTTTTGTCTCTGACAGCTGTACTACGACTATTGTCGTTTGATACTTGCGTTTTTTATCTATGAGCTGTGACGTAACCGATTGTTCGATCATTCATTATTTAATTGGGTTAGTGTTATCAGCCAATTACTATTTATTACTGTATATTTGAACTTACTCGTCGCGATACTTAACATTTTAAATGTTTTATTTATTTGAAACTTTGTATATTTAAACTTATGAGTAAGTTAACATTTAAAGGCAAAAATTAATGCTTTATAAAATCTGAAATCTGAACTTACTGTCCGAGCCAAAATGACTTGCTGCAAGTAGGTTATTCGCATTGTATAGCCAACGTAGATAGTGTTTAATGTAAAGGTTACGATGGGACTGACATATTCAATCTGTAAAAAAAGTCCCTTAAATAAAATAGAAAAAAAATCCGAACAGAAAACCAGAAGTTTAGAAACATATCTAGTGCCGCAGCTGCCCACGTTCAAGCCACAAATAAAATTCTTTGAAACCAGTTTAATAATATTAATCCATCCAAAATTATAGATTATTTCCAACCAATCATTGGCAAGCGGCCATATAGTGCGCCTGTCCAGTTTTAAGTCCAGCTGCATTGCAGATGTGCGAATTTTTGTATCAGAAATTTGAAACTAACATATTTTAAGAGATTGTATTAATGAGACATAGTCACGCAAAAGTGTTTTCCTCAATTATTTTTAAGGATGTCACTATTATTTGTGAACGTGAATTTTTCAGTGATAAATTTAGTTATAAAAGAAAATATGCATTACACACTTAAGACTTTAAAATATAAATTCTTAATGTTACGATTTACGTTATCTTTTTAAGCCTCTAGTTTGATTTCTTCTACTTACGTATCGTAATAATTAATTATACAGTAATCAGGGTGAGTGAAGCGAGCCCTAGTATATTCCACAACCTGAACATTTTGTGGTACACTTCACGGAAAAACTATCACGCCTATTGAGTCGTGCTTTAACATAGTAATTTTTATTTATATGTATCTAAATAATGGGAACTGACTGATGATAACACATCTGTGTTATCATCAGTCAGTTTAGGGTTTTTTATATGTAGATGACGTGTCAGTCAGTCAAGGTGTGAGGACGCGAGCCCTCACAAAGCTCGGCTTTTAGCTAGTTATTCTATCGTTCTCTTGAACTGTTTACTAATATAATTTTAATACCGTATAATATTATGTAACACATATAATATTATTATAAAATATAATTATAGTGTAGGCCTTAGGGTGACACAAAATAGACTGGAAATCATAAATATATAATTTAACATTTTTAAGGAAATCCACTTAAATGCTTTGCATACTTAACTGATTTGAATGTCACAAAAATTATCTCATCAGTTGTTTTTAGCTAATGATCAACATATAAGGCAAATTAAATTCGAGTTGGCGGTTGCTAAGTGGTCCTTACTATCCATATAAAGAACGTTGACAAATCATGTTTTAAAAGAATATAAATTAATTAATATTCTGCAGTCACAGTTCAGACCCAATGACATGTAAATTCTTTTACCGTGCTATTAAGTTTAAAATATTGTTGAGACTGTAAGTACCTAGAAATTGTTACTTTACTGTTATATAGCATGTACTATCAGTGTTTAGTGATTACATGCGAAATACTGCAACGAATTGTGAATAGTGTTAGTCATAGCCAAGACTATAAAGTCACTATCAGCTTGGACTATAGCTATATTAATAAATTAGAATTAAGAACGCTGCGTCACAGTTGACACATTACTGGCGTATAGGTTAGTAGAAATAATACGACGAAATCGAAAGGTTGGCTACCGCCACATTGTAACTAGTGTCAAGACCTTAGCGTCACGGTGTTAGTTACATCAAACAATAATAATAATAGTCAGTACGACAAAAATAAATAACACGTCTTCCACTAGTGTCAAGAGCGCCGGGTCGCGGTAGGCAGTGTATTAGCGTATAGAAACAATAGTATAGACAATACGAGAAAAATAAATTACTGGCAATACTAGTATCAAGACCGTCGCGTCACGGTGTATTAGTGACGTTACTACAAACATACTACAGTCAGTATGACAAAAATAAATTATATGTCGTCTACTAGTATCAAGAGCGGCGTGTTGCGGTAGCGCACCTATGGGTTACTAGTATGGAGTGTAGATAGAGGAGAACTATCTTATATGGGGGATATTTGAAAAAGTGTCCAGCTGTACGCAGTAAATAACAGTTGAAAGATCCTCCGCGAGTGGCGCTAGCTGCAGCAAAGGGTATGGAATGAATTATGGAGTGTAGGAATGAATGTAGCCGTTGAAGACAAAATGTAATTATTACTGGAATATAAATTATTACTAGAATTACTGGGTTAATACCAATATATTTTGAAAAATATAACCTATAAAGGCTGAAATAAAAGTTGCTAAATGATTTAAAATTTACCTTGTTGCTACTGTAGCGCCACCTTAGGGTGAATTAGTTTCACCCTAATTTAACGCATTTCCGCGGACACTTTTTACTAGAGATAGTTCTCCTCTATCTACACTCCATAGTTACTAGAAACAATAATTTATAATATAGTTGGGCCGACGAAAATAAATCGAGTGGTCGGCTACCGCGTTACACAATCTTGATACTTGTGGTTTCGGCGATTCGCGGATTAGTGATACCGCGATAACGCGCCGCGCGAGACGTGTGCTGTCTCGTTGCTGTGTCAAGTGTAGTGATAACACGTGATAACAAGTGAAAGCGGAGCGGTATGTTCTCACTTATTTATTTATGTCTTTGACTATGTTAGTTCGAAATGTTAATATTCTTTGTAGATTTCTCCTCATTTATTATGCTACAATTTTTAGTATTTAGATCTAGATCTTCATTTGTTTTTCCTAGTCTGTGATTAATTGATTATGTTTTGTTTTTTGGAAATATTTAATATAAGTATTATATTAAATATTTCTTGTTTAATCATTTTATTTAAGTAGTTTTTCGTTGACGATCTGTAAATTGTGAATGTGTTGTGTTTATCAGAATAGTGTTTTTAATGCTGTATATTTTGTAGATATGAATTTATATTTTAATATTATTACCTTGTCTGATTAAAATTAAGAGGAACACCCATGCAAGTCTTAAGATGTTATAGATTATAATGTAATATTTTATTGCATTATTGATATCAATTGATAACTGTTTTATTATTCGCCAATATAAGTACATGCGATTACTTAAAATATATCGGTTATAATATTATAACCTACTTAATATTACATTGATTTTACAATTGCATACTAGGATTACCTAAAGCAACTACAATACAATATTATACTTAATTTTAGTTTCAGTTATGTTACCTACTCTTTTCCTTATTAGTACTTATATTAAAAGGCGATCTAAAGAAAATAGGTAGAGCTGTATTTATTTTGGACTAATATGAACCCGCTATAGTAGATACAAAGCTCTAATAATTATTTTTAAAGCTATATGTATCTGAATATTTATGTGCCACGTTCGGTTTGCCTACTTGACATGCAACATGCCGGTTCGCCTCTTCAAAAATATAATTCGGATTTAAATTACCTCTGAGTTCCTGAGAATGATCCTTATGTCGTTGACATAAGGGTTCTACCAGAGGCTAATAAGTGTGAACGTGGCGTGGGTAGAGCCAGATAGTCCATAGGTGTGGTCAGCACGCTATATCTCCGATTAGTATGAGGCCTAACCCAGGTAGAATTATATTATACCTACTAGATGTTCCGCG
The DNA here is from genome assembly GCA_963422495.1 of Polyommatus iphigenia. NCBI lineage: Eukaryota > Metazoa > Arthropoda > Insecta > Lepidoptera > Lycaenidae > Polyommatus > Polyommatus iphigenia. The sequence goes on along the minus strand of OY730185.1, from coordinate 29,266,768 downwards.
CGACTTCACCCGCGTACTTTAGGAATGTCACGGAAACCGTTTATTTTTCCACAAAAAAAGAAACCTATGTCCTTTCACGTGGTCTTTTCTTCGTGTGTGCCAAATAACATAAAAATTGCTCCAGTACGTTCAAATATGCCCTTTCAAATAATTTCCCCCGTTTTTTCCACACTTTCCTCTATTTCTTCGCTCCTATTAGTTTTAGTGTGATAAAATATAGCCTATAGCCTTTATCGATAAATAAGCTATCTAACACTGAAATAATTTTTCAAATCAGACCAGTTCCTGAGATTAGCGCGTTCAAATAAGCCCTTTCAAATAATTTCCCCTGTTTTTTCCACACTTTCCTCTATTTCTTCGCTCCTATTAGTCTTAGCGTGATAAAATATAATCTATAGCCTTCATCGATAAATAGGCTATCTAACACTGAAAGAATTTTTCAAATCGGACCAGTAGTTCCTGAGATTAGCGCGTTCAAATAAGCCCTTTCAAATAATTTCCCCCGTTTTTTCCACACTTTCCTCTATTTCTTCGCTCCTATTAGTCTTAGCGTGATAAAATATAGCCTATAGCCTTTCTCGATAAATAGGCTATCTCACACTGAAATAATTTTTCAAATCGGACCTGAGATTAGCGCGTTCAAATAAGCAATTTCAAATTATTTCTCCCGTTTTTTCACACTTTCCTCTATTTCTTCGCTCCTATTAGTCTTTAGCGTGATAAAATATAACCTTTAGCCTTCCTCGATAAATAGGCTATCTAACACATAAAGATTTTTTCAAATCGGACCAGTAGTTCCTGAGATTAGCGCGTTCAAACAAACAAACAAACAAACTCTTCCCAATTAGAGTGAAAGAAATATAAAATAGTACGACTATGTAGATGACGCCCGCAACTTCATTGCGCCAAAATACGTTCATCGCGTGGTAACCGAACATTTTTCCGGGATAAAAAGTACTTATCGTAAATTATTATAATTATATACTTTTAAGGTCAAGGCGATACCAAATTTTAGCAAAATCGGTTCAGCGGTTAGGCGTAAAGAGGTAACGGAGGGACAGACAATTTTTTTCATTTATAATATTAGTATGGATTTCACTTATAGAGACAACGATTGTTTGTCTCCAGGTTTTTGAAGCACTAGGGTCCAAAACTATTGAAGCTATTTTAATGAAAGCCAGAGGCATAGGGAAGGAAAGACGGCTACTTTCTATTCCGAAAAAATGTACATTGTACGGCTCCCAAGCTATTTCCACTTGCACGGACGATTCGCGGAACATAATATATTTTATGAAAAATAATTATGATTCTTACCCAGTTGGGTAAGGAGTTAGAACTATTTAAATATTAGCCAACGTACTAACAGTTTAAAACTCTACATATAGTATTGTATGTAAATTTAATAATCTGTTTGCCTAAAACACAGTCACCTACACATATACTACAAGGCATGTTCGGAACGCCTAAAATCAAGGTTATATTTTTCCATACGCTACTTCATGACTATTTAATAACCTTGGCGTCTGGCTAATGTTATAAAATTAAAAATTTTTGTTGGCCAGTACTTCAGATCTGTAGCTGGATTATTCTGCTCAGTTTAGAATTAAGGCGCAGTCTAGATATTGAACTTTTAGCTGTTGCCCGCGACTTCGTCCGCGTGGACTTCAGTTCATAGCGCGCGGTGTCAACAAAATTGGTGTCAAAACCCTGGTACCCCTCAAATCAAAACACCCAAAAACAGCTGTGCAGTGTGCACATATTTCATTTTTTTTTAATTAAACTTTATTTATACAAAATTTTAAAGCTTATTTAGCCCCCCGTTACACAACTTTAAGGTTACGTCACTGCATAGATACAGTACTGAGTAGTGAGTAGTGAGTTGTTCTTATAAAGTGTATAAACAATCGAAAGATCAAAGAATCGAACAATATAATTTGACATGGTACCACCTCTTATAGAAAGACTTATGAGCAAGCGATAGCGCGATGTAGGCGACTCTTAGCGCCATCTGTTATGATTTTTTGAAACTAACTTTATTTGAACAAATTTACGCATTTTCACCCCCTTACAACCCCTTTTTCCAGTTAAAAAGTAGCCTATGTCCTTTCTCAGGCTTTAGACTATCTGTGTAAAAAATTTCATTACAATCGGTTCAGTAGTATTGGCGTGAAAACGAGACAGACAGACAGACAGACAGACAGACAGACAGACGGACGGACGGACGGACGGACGGACGGACGGACGGACGGACAGACAGACAGACAGACAGACAGACAGACAGACAGACAGACAGACAGACAGACAGACAGACAGACAGACAGACAGACAGACAGAGATACTTTCGCATTTATAATATTAGTATAGATAAATAATTTTAGCGTTGAAAGAAAGTTGTTGGTCTGAAAATCAATGAATGACGCCAAGCCAAAACCATTCGTTTATAATTATTATATCATCCATACTAATATTATAAAATATGCGAAACCGTGTCTGTCTGTCTGTTACCAGTTCACGTCCAAACCGATTTTGCTAAAATTCGGCATGGAGATATTTTGAGTCCCGGAAAAGGACATAGGATACTTTTTATCCCGGAAGAATGTATAGTTCTTGAACGATAAACGAATTTTGACGTAACGGAGTTGCGAGCGTCATTTAGTCTATTTAGGGCCTGTTTCACCACGTCCTGATAAGTGTCGGATAGGCTATCCACCACTTAATTTGACAGATGAAGTATGGAGAATCTGTCAATAAAGTTGTGGATAGCTTATCCGGCACTTTATCAGGAAGTGGTCAAACAGGAGCTTAATGTCCAAAATCACGCCTGATCATTCGATGGCATATTATATTAAGTCATGCGTGATCCATACGATAGTTACTTTATAATCATTTAATAACGACCTTAACCTTGACAGTCTGGCTGTCTTACTTAATGGGAACCGGTTTGTTATGTAATGGTACTTTAATCAACCTTTCAATTTCGTCTGATGGACGCCGAGGTCGAATTTGATTGTTTTTTTGTGACCGTCGTAGGTAAAAAACGGTACAATTTGTCAGACTGTGCTATTAGTAACACATGACGTATAATCCTACTAGATGGAGTCTGGAACTCCGTTGCATAGACATTAGTTTATCGCATGGGAACTAAACATTTTTCTAGAATAAAAAGTATCCTATATCCTTCCCCGGGACTCAAAGTATCTCTATACTTCATTTCATCAAAATTGCCTTACAGATTACACTTTTTCATTTAGAATAGATCACGATGGACGACCAATAATGGTTACCATGATTGGGAAGCTGTCTATAGTATGTACTAGACTAGACGTCGATCAAAGACATTAATAGACTAATAAGCCCTCTGCAGGTTCGTTAATTAGCGTGTACCTATCCATGCTTGGTCCAACGTCGATCATCTTAGAAAGGGAGCATTAAGGGTGGGTTGCACCAGAGGCGTGGTTAAAGTTAAAGTTATGGTCAAAGTTATGGTTATAGTTAAGGCTAATTACTTAACTTTAACCTTAACTTTGACCACGGAATTTGACAGATGTCTGTTGCGTTTATTTTTTTGTTAAAGCTACAGTTACAGTATAAAATATGAATTATCCGTAAAAATCGTCAGGAAAAATATTAGTTATAACAACAATGTGATCTATTGTAAATTTTCACGAAAAATTTCGACAGGTATAATTAGTAAGCTTGAGCGGTTATGGTTATCGTTAAATATGGCGTCCTTAAAAACATTATGTGTGGTATCCCTACGTCTCCGAAAAGACGAAAAATTTACGAGGTCGCACAAGCCTAGAGTTTTTTTTAGCCCCAATCATAGCGTGTTTTCTTTTTTTTTTAAATAGGTATATTTTCTTCATCTCAAGTAGAGTAGCATTTAAACACCCAGTGATGCACTTTCATTCTGTTATACCAAACCAGACGTTAGTTACTATGGGTTAGCTATGGGTATATTTTGTATTTTTTGGGGTGTTGAAATGTTTTTGTATTGTATTGTTTTGTATATAATTGTAGAAGTACCTACGATACAAAATAATTGTGGCGTACCAAAATAAATTACGAGCATCCGTGTTATAAATTAAACTTGCCAGTCACAGTAATTCTGTAAAAACTTTATCGTTAATGCTAAATTTTAACATCGATTTTAAGATATAATATAATGTTACTATGATCTTGGAATTTACATTGGTATTTTGTAACATCTAATACCGCCATGTTATGTTTAAATAGAATATTTTAAGCAACTAGTCATAATTATAAATTATTATCATTCAAAACATGCACGCAAAAGTTACGTGATTACAGCCTCTTCATAATATTTAAGGAATATTTTTCCTCGTATTTTCTTTGTTTTTAAGCGACGAGCGTTTGTGTCCCCTGTACTGATGCCGGGACGGCACTGAGCGTTGGTGCAGCTAAAATGTGTAACCACAAGTCGTAGCGTTTGGAAGATAGGTGCAGTTTTGTTACCCGCCCGTGAAACTAGCAAAATCGTGTGACAGAGACGTTATGCCTATTAACTTTTTTAACTTTTTAACTTTTATGCCTATTAACTTTTTTAACTTAAGATATAACATTCTTTTAGTTTAGTAATTAGGTAGTTCAGTTCATCTAGATTAATTTGATGTATCACACTCTATGCATTAGCATAGAGTGTGTACATCAAAATGATGTTCTAGTCATTAGACTAGAATACAAAAGTTATTAACGCTTTCCGTAAGCGCGAACAGAGTGTGACGCGCGGAGAACACCGATTTTGCCCCCGATTTCGACATTAAGTTATCAATTAAACAAAAACTATAAATAATTATAGATGTTATTTATTGAAATCAGATACTTAAATAAATGAAGAATAACATGTGTTTGGTCCTAAGGCTGTATGTTTAATAGGGTAGTAGTAAAGAGCGTGTGACCACATTTTTAGGGGCCTCGGAGAATTACTCAGCACCAGCATTGACAGAAAACAAAAAGCTTTGTTCGACGTTGGACAAAGTTTCTGTCAATATTCTGTGCGACGTGTGCAACATGTCGGATTTTGGTCGGATTATTTACTGTACGTGCTCGTAGTGCCCTCTGCTCTGTTCTTTACATAATATTCCCTATGCACCGGCAGTTTACATATTCTTTTGATAACGTTAAACTATTTGTATGTCCATACGCAAAATGAAAATACACACCGCTGTAACATCCATCGTAATTCATAACTCATTGACGGCACGAGTTTGAGCGTTTTACGACGCGGTCGTGTACGCTCAATGCCACAATATTGATTACACACATTGTTTCACGTGTATACCGTATATTATAGTCGCTATGCCATCAATAGATAAGCACGGAAAACTGTGATAGTATTTTGCTGATAAAATATAATATGGAAAGCTGAGAAAGTGAATAGCGTTTTATATAACTAGACTAGCGACCCGCCCCGGCGTCGCACGGGTATAAAATTTATAGCCACTGAAAAAATGATTAAAATCGATAGCCTATGATCCTTCACGTGGTCTACTTCTTATCTGTGCCAAATAACATAAAAATTGCTCCAGTAGTTCGCGAGATAAGCCCTTTAAAATAATTTCCCCCATTTTTTCCACATTCTCCTATTAGTCTTAGCGTAATAAAATATAGTCCATAGCCTTCCTCAATAGATGGGCTATCTATAACTGAAAGAATTTTTCAAATCGAACCAGTAGTTCCTAAGATTAGCGCGTTCAAGTTAGCCCTTTAAAATATTTTCCCCCGTTTTTTCCACATTTTCCTCTATTTCTTCGCTCCTATTAATCTTAGCGTGATAAAATATAGCCTATAGCCTTCCTCGATAAATGGGCTATCTAACACTGAAAGAATCATCAAAATCCGTTGCGTAGTTAAAGATTAAAGGGAAAAAAAGCGGCTTTGTTTTATAATATGTAATTAGGGAATGTTATTATTCGACAAATTTACTATTCGAATAATTCGAATATTTTACAAAAGTTTTCGAATAATTCGAATATTATTCGAATAATTCAAAAAATTTGAAAAATGCAGAAAACTCTGAATAAAAGTAACAAAAAGCTTCGTACAACGATGTACAACATATTTTGTTAATACGAAGTAAGCAATTCTTATTTTTACTTTTATCAACATAAATCTTTGTAAATGACATAGTTAATTTTTATTGTTAAACACTTTAAAAATGTATATTTTTAGGTTACAGCTGGGCAATAAAAGAAAGGCTGTAAAGTGTAAACCGTTTTCGATCATAGCACCTTATACTTTTCTCATGCTTAGTCTTGCTAGGCAGCAGTTGACGTAATGATATCTGTTCATCAATACTAAGCCAGCTCACCCGTCGTTTTGATACTTTCGATCCACGTTCACCTAGTTCACCTAGTCGGCTTCACCTGTGTCAACGTGGCTCGAAATTATAAAAATGAGCCACTAGAAAACAAACACCACAACAAAGAAAAAAAGTTGCAACAAAGCCCAGGGGGGAGGGTGAAACAATCCTAGAGCTGGTGACTTTAGTAACTTGAAGTTTTATAACGCCAATAACATGATATTAAGGAGCCATCGACATTTTTTGATACTATTAAAACTACTAGTAAAGCTATTGAATAACAAATTTTTATCAACTTGTCGAATCATAGATAAAACATGGTCAACGACGACGATGAATGGTCGTATACTCATTAGTTAGACTAAAACAGATTTATATATACATATATCATTAAAGATATAGAATATTCATAAATAATATTATTTTTCTGAAATAAACTTAATTATGTTCTATATTCCATATTAATTTTATGTTTGATAGCATTTTAAACAAAAATAAAAAATATTTTTAGTATTCGAATTATTCGAAAAATAATTTGCCGAATATTCGAATAATAAAATCGTCGAATATTCGAATAAACTCCGTTACGCCAAATCTCGTTTAAATCGCGCGGAAACCGTACAATTTTCCGGGACTAAAAGTAACTTATGTCCTTTCCCAGCAAAATCGGTTCAGCGGTTTGGGCGTGAAGAGGCAGGCAGGCAGACAGACAGACAGACAGACAGACAGACCGACGGACAGACAGACCGACAGACAGACAGACCGACGGACAGACAGACAGACAGACACACTTTCGCATTTATAATATTAGTCTGGATAGGGATATAATATTAGTATGGATATATGGGGGCCATATATCCATACTAATATTACTACCGCCATGTTTCGCCGAGTACAGTATAGCTGTTATCCGCTTCATCGTTGCGGAAAACATCAGTTGCGGGAAAAATTCATTTATCACGCAGAAACTAGACACACAACAGAAGAATAGTTTCATTCCGGAAAAAGTATCGCTTTTTCCGGAATGAAACTATCATTTCTTAAAAATTAATTCAGAGGTAAGCGTGAGAAGGCAATAAAATAGCATAAGAATAGAATAAACAGACTATAAAGTAAAGTAAATAAAGTAAAGTGTGTAATACACATTACACACTTTTGCATGCGCCGGGTATGGTATGGTATAATGGTATACAAAGTATACGGTATCCCCTTCCTTCGATCGTGGAAAAACGAGACACAATAGCCTTTCTATTGTTATAGCGGTCGCATGCGACCGCTTGGGGCTCGAAGGATTAATCGATTCAGCTATTTATCAAGAGCTAAAAGTTATATCAAAGAACATAAATACTAAATTTGTCTGTCTATGTGTACTTCTACTTTATATTTAGGTATGGATGACCAAATAAAAACTTGTTTAGAATTCCAAGGCCCAAAGTTTAAGGCCAAAGAGCAACAGCACAAGGAGTGGTTTTGTATAATTAGAACTAGTTTGTTACCTGTTATCAAATATTTAATGAGCTTGTGTAAAGAACGCGATTGATTTTAAATGGAATTAAACATTATACGACACTCGCGATACTCGCGAGTCGCGCCATAAAAAAAATACATTGAATTGACAGAGTTGCCGAGCATTATTATATTATGCTGATTATCCAACTAGGTATGTCTAATCTAACTATAGGACGAAGGACAAATCTAACAATACCTCACTTAAACTCAAATCAGTTAAGCCTTTAAGACGCTCTTATCTTAAAACAAAGAAAATACAAACATACTTAGAAGTTAGAACCTATAACTCTCCTTCTGGCGCGGAGGCGCTAACATCCTATATTTTATTCCTAAAAGTTAATTTTATATCTAAACACTATTTAACTAACCTTAAACCCAGATAGACACCTCAGCCAAGGCCGAATGTAACATAACTTCCAACGTGTGCAAAACCTATTAGCGCCGAATGACTCAGGGCTACCATCAGAAAAATACTTCATAGACCGATGACCTATGTAATTTGGTAGCGTTGTGTCAAGTCTATGATGGTCGTGACAAATCAGCTGTGTATGACATAACACGACCAAATAAGATCCGCCTTATGCCTATGAATCAATTTCCCATTGTTCAGCCGTAGGAATGACCTGTGGGCAGTGTGGGTAGTGAAGAGTTTCATCTACTCGCCGTTAGATGGCGATGCATGTATAAAATATTTTTAAATATTACAGTATTTTAAACAATTTAAGCACTAATAATTAATTTCAAATTATTATGTTTAAAAATACAGTTTCTGAGTTATTTTGCAACATAAGTTTATCTAATCACTATCGATTTTGATTGGCTAACGTAGTATATCACCTATTATATCGACAGTGAAAAGATAATATGTCTGGACTCTGTCAAAAAACTGTCAAAAACCGTCAGAAACCGAGCACTAGACTACAACAGTCGAAAAGCCTTCCCGGTGTATTAAACCCATTCAGCTGTTATACTTAAAATCAAACCGTTTTTATTGATGTCTTGTCTGTTTTGTAAGCCTAGGAGTACCTACCTAACAGCTCCAATTTTTTTTCTGATTTAGCAACAATTTGAACAACAATTAAACGTCTATAATTATTATAAAATATAATATTTGATTTCTATTTATAATTATTGAATTGTTAACAATTTGTTATGAAACCGATTCAGGGCGTGCCTGATAACTTCTTATCAATTATATTTAAATGCAATACACAACGGAAATCTGGCGATGAACTATCGCGTGACAGTGTAATTGTAGATATCAGATAATTACTAAAATATTTTATACGCCACGCCCGCCGATATTAAAAATGAAACAAATTATCGTCTAGTTTTATTATTATTTTTTATCAGAAATCTAATCGAAGAATTTTAAATTATTATCAAAATAACTTCATTTGAAAAAATCTAATTTCCCCGTCTTTTTTTTCTTACACAAAAATTTAGTTGATATTTTATTAATAAAATATATGCTTCATTTTGCCTGTAGGAAGCTTTAAGTGTGTCAAACTGTTGCACCCGCGATAATGGATTCGCCCTTTTGCGACACAGGTGTCGCTCTAATACGTAATTAAACTTTGATTAAATTTTATTAAATTTAAGTAACTTACTGAAAAAGATAAGACGAATGAATTTGAGAATATGAAAATTCCACAATACTGTTCATTAAAAATAGAAAATAACGTTATAAAAAAATAATAACACGATGTTGCGAAATGACCTCGAAACTTGGTAAACAAATTGCAAATCTATTCAATACTAGATGTCGCTGCTTAGGCGTTTTAGCATAATTAGGTTTCTAAAGTGCAACAACAGATGGCGCTACCGGTTCTTTAATCGTTGGAAAACTACATCGAGCGCTGTTTTTTGTCCTTATAATAATTATTTTACGGCATGGCATAGCTTTGATATCATTTTTTACTGAAGTCTGAAGATTGCATAAATTAGGTACCTATTAGCGTCATTCAATGTTAAATTTTGAATTTTGACTATGGTTTTTTTAAGGTGAACGCAGATTTGGGCCGCACCGCACGTACCGCAGTCGCCGCATTCGAATTCTTTATAATATGAAGTTATAGGCAAGCTCGCATACCTACCCGCGCCGCGCCGCGCCGCAGTCTTCGCAACTTCATATAAAGAATTCGAATGCGGCGACTGCGGTGCGTGCGGTGCGGCCCAAATCTGCGTTCACCTTTACATCGCACAATTTAATCATTAACCCTAGATAGCTAATCTCCGTCGAATCGACGGGCGGCGCAAACTAATATCGCCATATTTTTTTAATGTCGCGTCCGAATATTTTGTTTCGTCTATTTAACTCATTTGCCGGTGAGGTCGTTACAGTGGCACACTCGTCGTATAGGTAAGTGCCATAGTTTTAGGTATATGCAGACTTTGCCCGTCGCTTCGACGGGTGGTTAGCTTTACCGTCCGTTTTTCTACCGAAATGCGTGTATTTATTTTTGCCGTAAACTGTGTTTTTTTTAGATTTTTACCATGTTTTCGTTAATTTAAGATGCTATTAATAATTTATTAAACCAAGAGCTTAGTAAAATAAATATTTAGAAGCGTTCTTTCTAAACAGCCATCGACTATAGTGCGCAGAGCAGTTGTCGTCGGGCCAAGCATCTTTGGAGGGAATAGAGAACGAAGAAGAGTATTTTCAAAATTCTTCAAGACAAAAACGGAAAAGAAAAAATGTGGGAAATGCTACTACAAGAAAAGCGCATGACCAAAAGTATATTTTGCTATAATTGTAAGGTAGGTATAGGTAATATGAGGTAAACAAAAAATAAATTTTTGTATCACATGTGCTAAAGAAAAGTAGTTTATTTTATTTTTTATTACGTTTTATATTTCTATGTGCCATATAAAGCCAAAAAAACTGATCGTTTTGTTTTGAGTATTATTTTATTTTGTTTAAGAAAAGTTTGATTGAAAATGTTCCGATTTTTTTAGAGGTCTAAGAAAAAAAATTAGTTTCAAAAGTAAATAAAAAATGTAAATATGCAAAGTGTTGTTTTATTGCTAAGCTCATCATATATCTGTAAAAAAAATCCAGGTCCAGAAAGTGGTAAAATTTCAATAAAAATACTATTTTTTTATACCCGTCGTTTCGACAGATGGTTAGCTTAAACAGGGTCTCCCAGAAGGTTAGCTATCTAGGGTTAAGTACTTACCTACATGTCTTTTGGTTACTGTCGTTTTCATCTCCTATATTATGTTTTTAAACTATTCGCCACACATCAGTAAAACTAGTTCATAAATAAGTAATATCTTTATTATTAATTTCATTTGTACATTTTAATCAAAAGTTTTTAAAACTAAACTCCAAAAGGGCAATCACGACCCTCAGCAATCATGAGGAACACGATGCGAGGAGGAGGAATTAAAAGTTTTCAAAATAGCGAGCAAATCAACTTATAATTTTACTTTATTATATTTTATTACTGGCGGAACTCTACATCATAGAGCATTTTTGAAACACCATGACACGGGCGGAAAGCGGGAATTTTTCATGATTCAATTCCTTTCCTATCCGGAGTATCCGTCGATTCTGAGTATCGATATTGACGCAAGCGATGTCGAGATTCGAGATCGACAATCCCGCGGCCCGCGCTCGTGTCGTCATACGAGTATTGTGGGCGCGGCGCGACGCTAGCTACGTCATCGCGCGTCGATAAGCAGTGATGTATAAATTAATAATGTATATGAAATGAGGACATCACTATTTTTTTCTTGGCAGGTTTTGGTTAGAAATTAAGATATACTCAAATAAAATAAAAAACACACTGTGTCTACACTCTACAGGTAATCTTAATTGTATCTACACCGTTTTGTCCTTGCAAGTTATACTTTTGTTACTTATCGGTGAAGGACTCATTGGGGGGAAGGGGTCATTATAATTAGCATAAAGATGATTGTGTTCATAATGATACACCGTATATTTCAGTAAAGGTACCTATAGTATTCTGAAATACAGGTCACAAGGCATTTTTACGATCACGCAATTAGATCGTCAATATTGTGGATATTCCAAACCAAGTATAACAAAATTCGTCGAAGTTGATGATGATGATTGGAGGTGACGAGCCGCGTGACGTAGCGCCGCGTCACACAAGGTCAACACGCGAGCGGTGTCACTAGTTGTGACATGAGCTCGGACACATAACACATTTTCGACGCCGATTGACCGAAGAAGAATAATTAGAGTACTATAATACTGTACTCGGCGAAACATAGCGGTAGCGGTCATTGACTCCCTGTCAAAAACTTGTCATTTTCTATATAAACCGCGATTGACAATGAAGTGTCAGATGTTGTCAATCGTGGCTTTGTATAGAAAATTACAAGTTTTAGATGTCCGTAACTCCGTTGCGCCAAAATTCGCTTTCGCATTCATACCAAATGCAGCAAAAAAGTGGTTTGGGCGTGAAGAGCCCGAAGAGGTAACAGATAGACAGACATACTTACGATTTTATAATGTTTGTATGGATTATGAATCCCAGGTATCCAATACCGGACCTTTACCGGTTCGTACGCAATCAGTGACATCACTACTTGTCTATGACGTTGGCACGATTCTGAGATTCGGATGTGGATTTTACGATACTTATCTGGGTTATGGTGAAAAATGTCGTCATTGTTGGGACGCAATGGAGAATTTTGTATAGACTACTCGGAAAGTTTTTATTTCGCTAAATACCACGATAAACGTCCCGGACCATACTAATCTTATATTAATGCAATGTCTTTTATATTGTCTGTGTCCATACTTTTAGTTCGGGACTCAAAACATTATAGTTTTTAGAAACAAAATGAACCGTGTTTTTTCACGAAAAAATTTCGCGTACCAAGTACCTCTACTTCTTTGTGGATCTCTTAGGGCCGCGCTACACCGGAATGGCAGCGGCGAGGCGAGCACTTTTAGTATCATATGATTTTAAACTTTATCTTCATTATTGTAATACATAATATCGCTTGAGAAGTCTACGGCCGCTCGTGGCCGCTCGTGGACGCTGGCGGCCGCCGGCGGCGGCGATTTCTCAAGCGATACTATGTATTACAATAACGCAGATAAATTTTAATATCATATGACACTGAAAGTGCTCGCCTCGCCGCTGCCATTCCGGTGTGTCGCGGCCCAGGCATTATTGTGGCCTAAGTTACTTTGAATAAAATGGACACTGGACATAATATTTTAAAATTTCACTCTAAGCTGATATCAAATATTATGCTATTTGAGAGACATCCGCAAATAGCATAATATTTATGCTATTTTCGGGTGTCCCAAACCAGGAAAATAGTAAATCCGAACTATTAATACAGACAATATTGATATCGATAATACGAATATTATTGTAATTATTTACCTCGACATGTTTAATTGCCGTAATAATCAATCAATTAGTCATACGGAGCTCGTGCGGATATAATAATAATATTATCTCATAAATTCATAATGAATGATACCTATAATAATTTTATGAAAACGTAAACGTGAAATTGATAGGTGAAAAATCTCGTTAATTGAGGAAATGAATAGAATGGTATTTTGGGAGTCTGAACAGTTTTTCTTTGAAACGGAAATAGTACATTACGCACCTAGGGCAGGAAAATAAGAAATGTGTCAGATCACATGTAATCTGAGGCTTTCTTATTTACTGCCCATGGTGCGTATACTATTTTTCTCATTGACGGAGGCGGAAAACGGCAACATCGGTAAGCGCAGCATGAAGAAAGTTGACCTTTTCCGCCCGGAGGTGAGAAAATATGATTTCTTTTTAAATATGTTTATAAGTACAGTAAAGTATAATACAATTGTCAAGTTGATATGATAGTGAGCAGTACTAGTGGTAGTAAGTATATGCTATTACCGTACTCGTATCTGGTAAACTAAAAATTTAAACTTAACGCGTGCACTTGTATTTTTTCATCACGCGATAAATGAGTTATTTAGCAAAATTTTGCTGTGCGAATTAAATAAACAAAACAACCTTTCTATTTTCGTATGTCTCTCTGCCCAGGGACCGGACTATAGTATACCAATCTATACCGTTTGTGTACGTTAGGTTAGGATCAGAATGAATGTGAACAAATTGTCGGTTTGTCGACCCGTGGATGGATCGAAGCGTTTCCTTTATTATTTCCTGTCTCCTCCATCTTCGTAATAATTAGCTGTTTATTTTAATTATCCTCTATTGATTCGTCTACGTTCATACTAATTATAAATGTGATAGTTTGTCTGTCTGTTAAATCGTCACACCCAAACCGCTCAACCGAATTTTCTGAAATTTGATTTAAAGATACGTCAAGCCCGGGAAAGAACATAGGATACTTTTTATCCTAGAAAAATGTACAGTTCCCGCGCGATAAACGAATTTTAGCGCAACGGAGTTGCGGTCGTCATCTAGCTATCTATATGACATAAAGTTAAATATAGTGAATGAAAATGAGTTTTCCTCTACGTTGTTTTATTTACTTAAAAATCTTTATTTACTTATGAATTTTAATTTTTTATAATAAGTATTAAAATTATTAATTGGTTGAAATTAACATTTTAATTTGAATTTTGAATATTTTAGTTCTCATCCCACTGTCCCAGTTTTTATTTTTTATTGTTACTGAAAATGTACAAATATTTTATTATTCTGACTTTGTGAATTTAAGAATCATTAAATTTTGCTGACTGAGGGAATAACTTTTTAAAGTGATCATGTTGATAAGGGTAATGTTTCATCGATATAACAACAACATTACAGTCTTAGGGACAATTCACATTGCAACGTCGTGAGATGTCGCGATGTATTTTTTAATAAGCCATTCGAAACAGTCAGCCCGACACTACGAGCAGCAAGTCTATCAATTTAATATGAATATTTTAAGCAGTAGATAAAGTTCAGTATTGAACAGCCCATTAAAATGCATAATGGTTTCGCGTTACGTTGCATTAACTGACCCTGATAATGTGACGACATCGATTCTAGTTGGGCGGATGCGACTCAACGGAAATCACAAATTTAATTTTCCATAACAATTACAATTGTCTATAAAAATGTGGAGGTTTTAGTGCACGGATTTCCCTGGACTGTTTTCCATGCGGATGCAGTTACTCATATTGTATGATGCATGGTTCACCCAAATGGAAATGTACATGGGTGATGGGAACTATGATTCCAGCACATCAAATACTCGTCAGCGTTCTAAATTGAAGACGCGAGTGGAAGAACCATATAACTAACATTTTATAACATAAGGACGATTACTCATTTCTTCCCTCATAATTTGAATATACCTTGTAATTTACCTACTTCATCATCTAATAATACATAAAATCAAATTTTTTTTGTTAATGCAAAAAAAAACAACAATTTTCAAATTGTTAGTTACCCACTTTATCTACTTACGGCTTCAATTATGTGGTGAATGCATCACCTATGCATGGTAAAGGGTGATGCATGGTTGTAGCAAGTGGAAATCTTGGTCTTTCAGATGAAATACTCATCAATCATTAGGATTCAGTAGGTTATGAGGTGTGATGGTTAATTTACGTAGAAATCTACATGTGTGTTACATGGATCCCTTTATGACCACGCATCAACCCAATTTGATGTTTGGTCATCCAAAAAGTAGTTTGTCCTTTGTATAGAGTTCACTGTGAAAATAGCAGCGCTGAAAGAGTATTTTTTATGGGCAGATTTATGACGCCGCATTAGGTTGCTCGCCCAAAGAAATAAAAGAATAGCTCTTGTAGCGCTACTCCTTTTACATTGAACTATATTTAACCCTTAAGTAACACCATGGGGCAAATTTTGACCCCACTCGCATAAAAACTGCAATAATATTTTTTCTATTGAAAGTACATTTAATTCCTTTTAAGTATTCTCAGTATAGCGCACATTTTAAAGGGTAGTGGAGTCGTAGTAGGCGAAAAGTCATCCGTTTGAGCTGTGCCTGGAGTGCTGGTAAGTTTTTACCCCACGATGTTCAATACGTATGTAGTTTTTTTTTACTACCCTAAAAATTCGTTTTGTCTATATTTATATAACTGAGGAAATATGAATATATTTTTTTCTAACAAATTAGTTGATAGCATTCTAGAAGACAAAACTTTTGAAGAAAAACAAGATTTATGGGACTCCATGACCAATTTTAGAGTTATTTAGAAGACGCGCCATAGGTGATAGGACCGTAGAAATCATGAAACTGACACTGAAACGGAGTAAAGTGATAAAAGTATAAAAATAGAAGAATTACATAGGATTGAATGTTTCTAATGTGTGGAAAAAATGTTTTATTTTTTGAGAAAATTTTGCAACATTTTTTGTTGCAGAAAAATAGTTGACATTTTTTTTCTACTTTTCTCATTACAAAAATTATGACTGAATTTTTATTAGTTATCTTGCATTAACCAACTCAAATATATTTAAGAAAGTCAAGCTATACCGTTCTTGCTGTTATAATTAAGAATTTTGAAGAAGAGTCATTACAAGCCAAATGTAAAAACCGTTAAAAAGTTATTTTTTTCCATAATTAGAAAAACAAAGATATTTTCTTAAACAAATGTTGTTTTTTGTTTATTTATAGATTTATAATGTGCTAGTCTTATGTAAATTGATCATAAATATAGAAGTTTTTTAACCATTGTATCAAATTTTTTTTCAAGTTTTTATGTGGGGTAATATTTTACCCCACGATGTTAGTTATGTAACAAAAAATCACGATGTTACTTGAGGGTTGAGAAACAAATAGTACGCACCCTAAGGTATTATCGCTTTGTTTTGTAAGACCCGGAACAAATATTTTAAGATTTACATGGAGAGATAGGATCCCATAATTTAAGTACCTACCAATCAGCTTCTTATGACGTCTAGTAAATGTGATGGTGATTGTCATAGTATGA
This sequence comes from Polyommatus iphigenia, assembly GCA_963422495.1. Taxonomy (NCBI): domain Eukaryota; kingdom Metazoa; phylum Arthropoda; class Insecta; order Lepidoptera; family Lycaenidae; genus Polyommatus; species Polyommatus iphigenia. Next base: position 29,250,035 of record OY730185.1, on the reverse strand, counting down.
TGCATGGTTCATGGAAATAATGATAAGGTACATTGTATATTATGGGGATATGGTTTAGTGACGTTTTATGTGATCCATGGCATAAATGAACTTTGTACTCTCGTCAAATCCGGTAATAACTTTTACACCTTATGACTCAGAATATTATAATAAGGGGAACAGAATATTATAATGTAGAGGCATAGCTACCGTCATTGGAGGCCCCCAAAGTGCTTTAGCATATAAAAACTATCAATTTCTTTTTATTTTACAGAATATGAGAAAAATAAAAAAGGCAACCTTTCCTAAGGGCACCCAAACAATTTTTTACACGGGCTCCCGCCAAGGCACGATATGCATCTAGCTGGATGATCAGCTATGTAGGCAACAGGTTGTGGATGTCTTGATATTTAATGCGACAGGTCCGGTAAAGTACCTACCCCAGTGACGTTAAGCACAGTCACCGGAATTTAATTCGGAATCACGGATATTCGGAAATAATTGGTAATAAAATAAGTAATCAATGTAGTCATTCAGAATTTATTAATGAGTACATTCATTGTGATTTACTTTTAAGAGTTTTAAGAGCCCTATAAAGCCCTAAAGCCCCAAATAGTCAATTGTTGAAAAAGTTGTAATCAAATGACGTATTTCAAAGTAACCTGAAAAATTTGTTTCTATTCTTAATTTCACTCAGAGGACTAAGGGCTAGTGAGGATATAAACTATAATTCTATGGAACCGAAATACATCTAGAGACAAAGTGGTAGTTATAAATAATTTAAGCAAATAACAAAAACATTAACGGTGTACATTCAGAAGCGACAAAAAATTACACTTTGGGCGCACACTATAGTTTATTTCAGACAATATTTAATCTACTTTTAATATAAATCGCTAGTGTGAAGGGATCCTTATAGTGAAAAGATTAGGCGCTTTACACTAGGGTTTTCTAGGTTTTTTATTGTGTATAAATAGCGGAACTCTGTTCCTGTTTGCTCTAGGCGCGTTTTCAGGAACGATTACTTTAGGGTTTTCCGCGTGCGCCCGCGCAGAGCAAACGAACGAGATCCGTGACCGGTGACTCAGATCATTGACTCATTCATTCATCCCTCCTGAATGGAACCGTTCAAATTTCGATTTCACGGCCACCTTTTATCGTTTACGAAAAAAAGTTTTAAATTAATTTACTAGACAATGCATCCATTGTCTATATTTAGATAGAGTAAATGAAATTTGCGATGAATGACTTAATTAAAGGGCGATTTTTACGGTTTAAGAAGATTCTGAAATGACGTGTAATCTACGTCGTTTTTTGTGTAGGCTTGTTTTCTATATAGTTCCTACGTAGAATCATTTTTTAATGTCCCATATTACTACATAGCGTAAAATTGTCGGCTGTATATTATGATTTGTGAATTGTGGCCTTACTAAACTCGACAATAGGAAAAGTTCATACTGACTCGACTTTACAATAATAATTATTAGTCTATCTTTACTACTTTGAGAAAATCTTAACAATAATTAGTCAAGTACCTTAACTACATAACAGAATGTACGTAATAATTACGTAATATTTGTCATATGTACGAATATGTAAGAAAATTGTCCGGAAAATTGTAAATAAATTCTTTTTAATGACTTATTCAATAACGCAGAATTAGTAATATTATATTAAACGTAATAGATCTTCTATACTTTTGTCTTTCTTATTACTGACATCATAAAATGTGTGTCTATTACAGATATCAGAATTAATATCTCTATGGTGTCTATCTACAGATAAGTAGGGTGATCCCGAGATAGAACAACGACTGATTTTATCGAAGAAAATTTTCGGTTTCGGTTCCAGTGTCAACAACAGTCAACAAAGTATTATTTTAACTAATCTTTTTGAACCTTGCTGTTGTTATATAATATATATTATGTACCTAGCTTATATACGACATTTTACTAATATATGTATAACTAGTATAAGAACTAATATTACGGAGGTTTTTTTGTGAAAACACAATTTTGTAAATTTATTACATCGTATCGATCTAAATAATATTATTGTTCTATTATTCGACCTACTTTTGCACAAGCAGTTACTAACCTTATCGAAACAATTTTTCATCTACAAAATGAAATCATATGTGACAAACATTTCTTCAAAATGAGTAAGCCCCGGTATTTCCGAGGTCAGGCAATACATTTTGAAGCCTTATACAGCCTGCTCAGATGATTTGACAGCGCTCAAGGTAAGACAAAGTTTAGAGGTAATTAGGCGCTTAGAAGCCTTTTGCTTATTCGAAGCCGCTTCAGTAGCGATTCTGTATAGTATATCCATCAAGCAATCCTTATTAATATTATAAATATGAAAGCGTGGATGTTTTCTACGCTTTCACGTTAAAACTACTTGAAGAATAATCATGAAACTTTGTATACAATATACTCTTGGAGGTATCAGAAGTAACATACGATACTTTTTACTAAAAAAATATTTTTACGAAAAAAAAATGTTGATGTGGACGCGGACGAAGTCGCGAACAGCTAGTACTTAATAATAATAATATAATAAAATGCACCAACCCCAATTACATATTATCATTCTGTTATCGTCGCAGCATTCTGATTTCTGATGCGAAGGGGTCATAGGTATATTTGGGTCGCAGTAACGACCTCTACGGGATTAAACCGCTAAACTGATTTTGATGTTTTCATAAACATATATACTTTAAGCGCCGGGAAAGGACAAACTAGGACTATATTATAATAATGACTTCATTATTGCTGCAATATACTGTACGCCATTAATTTTCTACACGATGTTGCGGGTGTAATAGATTACAAAAATAATTTAAAAAATGCACAACGATTTAAAAATAGAAAAGTCATTTATGTCATTCTTTTATTAGATTTGCGGTCAATGCAAATGAAGGTGCAACAAGGAGGCTTTATCTATGTGGTACATGCGCGGTATGCCAAAGGTCGGCACGGCATACGGGCTGACGACAGCTGACGGCCAAGCGATGATTTTAGGTCGCAGGCTATTGCTACCCCGTATATAACACTATCCATACTGATATTATAAAGAAGTGTGTCTGTTACCTCTTCACGGCTGATTTACTTGAAACTAGATGACGCCCGCAACTCCGTTGCGCCAAAATTCGCGCATGAACCGTACATTTTTCGGGATAAAAGTATTCTGTATCCTTTTCTGGGACTCAATGTATCTCCATACCAAATTTCAGCAAAATCAGTTCAATGATTTGGTTGTGAAGAGATAAGAGACACACTTTCGTATTGATATATAATTATAATATTAGCAGAGTAAACAGAACATGTCTACTCTGATATTAGTATGCAAAAATGCAAAAGTGTGTGCCTGTCAGTTCTGTTAACTCTGATTTCGATGAATTGTCTTAAAGAGATACTTTGAAAGTCTGGAAAGAACACAGGATAGTTTTTTGGCAAAAAATGTACAGTTTGGACGTGTACGTGTTCGGGTGGAATGACGGTATATCAGCCGGGTCGTTATCTAGTTTTAAAAATAGAATACTTGTAGTATATAATATACTTATACTAGCTATTTAAAATAAAATGAGCAAAAAACGCATATTTTTGCGAAAAAGTAACCCACTATTATTAAGGTAATTATTTGTTTTTCAAATCTTCAAATTTGTTTTGGTGTCGTTTTCGGCAAAATAGATGACGTTAGCTGTTCGTTGCTTCGTGAAAGTGATAAATTTTTGAATATGTGTGAGGTACACATATTAATTTTTGATTTTTGACAAAAAGAGGGCAGGTGCTTTTGCATTGATAATAATAATATTATATGTGTATGGATGTATTGTTCGAAAATAAGAAAGAAAAATATACGAGACTTTTAAGTAAGTATTAACGATATTTTGAATCATATTTGGTGTTTAATAACTTTTACTTTTTATCTCGCAGAAAGATATAACAAAAAAAAAATGCGTGAATCAAGGTGAGTTTTGTGCAACATTGGTAAAACCGAATTTTGTGCTTTCCGTAACGGAACTTAGTGACCAGTAGCACAATATAAATTACATAGAGTATATCATTTGTAATAACAATCTATAGATTGTTATACTAATATATAATATACTAATATAACAGGAGGACTAGTTTATAAACTAGTCCTCCTGAAACGGGCGTGCAAAGCAATGAATGAAGTGTCATCAGCTGTGCTGATCGAGTTTGATTTCAAAGACAATGATAATATTAAATTTTATCCTGTAATTACAAATTGGTCAGATTATGTCATGCCATGCAAATTGCCTGTTTACGAATAAATTATCTTATTGACTTTTTTATACATTAACAACTACAACTTTACAAGAACAAGTTCATCAAAGAACTTCTAACCATCTCACTCTAATCTCTTCACAATAGAGTACTGTATGATATTTTACTGTGGTAGTGAGTGAGAAATATAACCTATCTCCGTGAGTCAACGAGAAAGTGACCTTCACGATCGTGAGCACAAGTGACCATGACTCAGACATTATCGAAATATTTGCTATTATTTCATAACCCGTTATATCAATCATCGAATTTCATAACATTACACCTACCAAAGCTTTATTAAATGCTTAGATTTTAAGGCATTAATAGAACGTCGTTTTAACCAAATGGCTAGTCAAAACTTAAAAATATGTACGTGAAAAATGTGCTTCCGTGTGACTGAATGAAAGCCAACTTATATTACGTTATGTTGGGAAGTCGTTTAAACGACCATTTCGTCAATTTCATTTAGAGCTTATGCTGTCCCACTGCTGGGCAAGGCCTCCCCCAAAGCCTTCCATTCCTCTGGATCCAGTTGGCCAGCCTGGCTCGTTTTTGTCTAGCTCATCGCACCATCTTTTTTGAGGCCGGCTACGGCGGCGTCGTCCATCATCTTGTATCCATTCTGTGGTGATCTTTTCCCAGCTGTCAGAGGGTTGAAAAGGGTTGAAGTTTTATAAGCCCCGTTGCTTCCCGCTTGCCTTCTATCATTCATTCATTCATTCATTCATTAGAGAGAGAAACTTTTTTTTAACTAATTATTAATATCAACAATAAATTTAAACTAAAATGAGACAGACGTAGCTTTGAATTTGTAATATTATTATTATGGATATTGAAGGTAGGTGAAAGATTTGGAACGCGTTTCACAATCTTTAAATTTTATCACCAATAGATGATTCACAATTTTTTGCTCAGTGACTTAACAGCGTGTAATTGACACAAAATAATGAAATTATTTTATTTCTTACATCAGATTTCAATGGTACCATCTTAGGACAACAATATAGAAGTGGTGTATATGTTAGGAGACTATAACGCGCACCCTAATGCTCCTTTAGGTATAGAGTTGCTAGAGTTCTGTAACGAGAACGACTGGATCTGTGCTGACTTGGAACTAGCCGGTAAGCCATCTGACACACACACTTTCCTAAGTGAGGCTCACGGCTGTACAAGGTGGGTAGATCATTGCGTTGTGTCCAAGTCAGCATGGGACACAGTCAGTAGCTTTAGAGTGTTACAAGATACATTCTGGTCCAACCACCTGCCGATAGCAGTAGTTTGTATCTTAAGACTGATTAAGCAAAAAATTTAAATTAGTAACACTTTCAGTAATAAAATCAGGTGGGGTGTAAGGGGGGGCCGATGAGATAAGTAAATATAAAAAATTATGTAACGACGAGCTGAAAAACATCCATTTCCCGGAGGAGCTTCAGAACTGTGCTGATTCTATGTGTAATAATATTCAACTTAGACTCATCATAGATGGTTTATATAATAGAATAGTAGGCACTCTATGTAAAGCATCCATATCCAGTCACAAACTTACAGATAACCGACGTAAAGGTAAGCATGTGTTTGGATGGAATGAGAATGTTAAGAAGGCACATAGGCAGGGTAGGGCTGACTATATAATGTATTTATTAGCGGGGAAGCCCACTAGTGGCCCTTTTAATGACAAAGTGTATGAGAGTCATAAAATATTTAAATCACGTCTAAAATTTTGTCAAAATAATCAAAAGCAGGTCGGAATGGACAAACTGGCTGCTCAATACTCTTCCAAGAGTTTTGATAAGTCCTGGAGAGGTACTAAGCAGCTAAAGGGTAAAGTTAGGCTGCCTATTAGTATTGAGGGGGTGCAGGATCCAATTGGGATTGCGAACCCATTTCGAGAGGCTTTTCAGGTGAATTCTTTATTGCCGCTGGCTCTCGACACTGAGTGTCAAGTTCAATCGGGCCCCGCGATTGGTTTCTCGAGTAAGGATGTGTCCAAGGTGATAAATGGTATGAAGCGGGGAAAATCGCCTGGTCACGACGGACTCAGTGTGGAGCACCTGCGGCACGCAGGCTTTCATCTGCATAGAATGGTTTATACGTTTTGTATCCGGCACTCCTATCTGCCATACCAGCAGACCTCATGAGAACTATTGTGGTCCCTATTGTAAAGAATGCTTCGGCGGATACGTCCAGTAAGCGAAATTATAGACCCATTTCCGTTGCTACAATACTAGCAAAAGTTCTAGATGCTCTGCTGGATACGTTGCTAAAGAAGTACGATTCGATTGGGGACACACAATTTGGCTTTAGAGAGGGAGTGTCTACTGAAAGTGCCATACTATGTTTGAAACAGACAGTTGATTACTATACCAAACGAAAAACGCCGATTTTTGCATGTTTCTTGGATTTGTCCAAGGCATTTGATAGAGTATCGTATGAGAAGCTTTGGGCAAAGCTAAGAAAACTTGGCGTATCAAACGATATAATTGAGCTATTGACGTATTGGTATAGTAATCAACGAAACTGTGTTAGGTGGGGTAATGCACTCTCTGAGGATTACTCCTTAGAGTGTCGGGTGAGACAAGGGGGAAAAACCTCGCCCCGAGGAGCTCAGCAGTACTTATACTGGTTGTCATAATATTTATGGTATATTATGTTTGAATAACTTAAGTTATGCTGATGATATGGTACTGCTGAGCCCCTCAATCGGTGGTCTTAACAGGCTGTTAAAAATTTGTGAGAGGTACGCTATTGAACACGGCAGAGTACAATGTTGGTAAGTGTGAGTACATGATATTTAAATGCAATAGTAAGATTTTCAATCATCAAGATTGTCCACCACCTTTACTTAACGGAGTACCTCTGAGTCGTGTTACAAAATTTAAATACCTCGGTCACGTGGTGACAGATACTCTCAGTGATGAGGAGGATATTGAGAGGGAGCGCAGGGTGCTATCGATCCGCGGTAATATGCTGGCACACAGGTTTGCCAGGTGTACAGCGCCTGTCAAGATAACGCTTTTTAAAGCTTTTTGTCGGACGTTTTACACCTGTGGTCTGTGGACCAGCTTTACTCAACATATTCAGGTCTCTATTGCGGCCCTCTCGATACTACAGTGCATCCGGGATGTTTGCTGATGCAGGAATCGACGATTTCTACGCGATTATGCGGAAAAAGGTAGCGTCAGTACTGCGTAGAGTTCGGGAGAGCCGGAATGGGGTCCTGAAGATGATATCGGAGCGAATTGACTTTGCACTCCTTCGCAGACTCACTGAGCTACATGTCAGGGTAGCAAGATGAACTGCATTTTGATTATTTGTTAGTATATAATGTAATTTTACTGTCACAAATTTATTTAAAATATGGACTTCTTTGTCTGAAAATATTTTTTTTAGGAACTTAGTCAAATGACATTCGTTAGTTTCCGCTGCGAAGTTACAAATCAACTTCTTTATACTAATACTTGAATAGGTACTAATAATATAAATGCGAAAGTGTGTCTATCTGTTACATCTTCACGCTGAACCGATTACTATGAAATTTGGTATGGAGATAGATTGAGTCCCTTGAAAGGACATAGGATACATTTTATCCGAGGAAAATATACGGCTCCCGCTCGATAAACGAATTTTGGCACACAGGAGTAGCGGGTGTCATTTAGTTGATTATAATAATATCATTATTTTTTCGCCCTTTGCTCAGTTCAGACTTCAGTACCAATGCGTGATCTACCAGTATGTTGAAACTCGTTTTTGAGCAATTAAAGCAACTGCTTTAGAAATAAAGCAACTGCTTTTGAGCAAATAAAGAACTCTTTGCAATGGTACAATGTACTGTCAAACTTATGATCACCATGACTGTCAGTTATTAAGGCGAATCATCAGTTTTCTGAATCAACTACCTCATTTTAATATTATACACAACACACCATAGCAATTAGACTTTAACCAGAATCCGAATTCTCGTCTTTAACTTTGTTTTGTTTCAAGGCGATCGTTATAATTTCATAGACTGTTTTTTATGATTCAAAGCAATTTTTATGGCGATTTGATATTTAAACATAAGCATTTATTATTTATACCATTTTGCAGTATGAACATTATCGAGTAAGCATCAAAAATGGTCAAAACTCTATTATTAAAAATATTTATTTAATTAAACAAACGTTTTAAACGCAAAGTGTTTCTCTATGTGTGTGTGTGTGTGTGTGTGTGTGTGTGTGTGTGTGTGTGTGTGTTCGGTGCATCGTGGCAGCTTCGATTTCAAAGGGAAAAATCAATTTTGATCTAGCTTTATTAAATGAACCATCTGATAAGCAAGTTCAATGGGTCACGATTCCAATGTTTCGTTAAATTTTATTTTGTGGTTTAGTGTCCTATGAAATATGAGTTACACATTTTCCCTCGAACGGAGCAGACATTTCGCTTGATCTCTATCTGTTCCATGGAAACTCTACAACGGATGTGATTTGGATAGTTGGACCAAATTTTTAACCTCGCTTCGTGACTCGCCGATATCTTTCATCTAAAGTATACGCCGTATAGGTTACAGAAATTGTACAAAATATGTGTCATGGTTGGTGTCCAAAAATAATTATAATAAATATGACTACTTAAAAAAACAGTAAATTTTGCGTAGTTTTGCGACGTCCACCAAAGTGTTACTAGTTATTAAAAGCATCCCTGGTAATATTATATAAATGCGAAATTGTAATAAATCTGTCTGTCAGTCTGTTACCTCTTCACGCCCAAACCCTGAAACCGATTTTGCTAAAATTTTCTATGGAGATACTTTAAGTCCCGAGAAAATATATAGGATCTAGACACGCGGAAGCAGGTCAAGTCATATATTTTTCCCGAAAATGTACTGTTCCGGCGCGGTAAATTTTGGCGCAACTGAGTTGCAGGCATCATCTGGTATTTCATAACCGTAGGATGTATAAGATATATATTGTGAAAATAATCAGTGACTAAGTGTTGGCGCCAAATGAATCTAAAATAAACAAACAAATTCTTATTTAAATATTATGTATAGCACGATGAACTGTGAGGGTTGACTAATATGAATTCCGTCAACAAGCCGAGTTCCTACGGAAGAGTCAGAATAAGAAATTTTGGAGATTCCAAATATCTTGGCTATGTTTCAATAATTCGGGAATTGATTCATAATATTATGTGTCTTGAAAGATATTTTAGATATCTGTGGAATTTGTTTTCATTTAGTCAGTTGTGAAAAGAAAACTTTCAAACCCGCTTCCTAAATCTTCACTAAACATTTTCCGCAATTTGTAAAGCGAGAATTCGACAGTCAAATGAACCTTAAAAATATTAACAAAATTAGTTATTTTTAGATATTTAGATGTAGATTTTTATGGATGTGAATTAGCGTTTTCATAATATTATGTTTACAATGTAGGCTAGCCAGCGTTCAAAATGTACTTTTATATTAGCATAACATAATAAAACATTAGTGTTTGTAAATTAGTAAAGTCCTAATTAGATTTTATTATTATTTTATTGCGCGTCTAGAAATGGCGTTAACTGTCTCAGTGCATTAATGCCACTAATGCGTCCACAGTACTATTATGGAGAGGACCAGAGAACTTAGAATTTAATAGAAATGTTGCTTTACTTACCTACGCTGCGCCGCGCACCTGCAGCAAATTACCTGAAAATAATAATGATTTTACAATCAATTGTATATTAGGAAGGCCTAAATAGTATCTAGCATTAGCTATATTATAATAAATTAGGTCAATAAACAAGTTAAGGGGAAAATAACTTTCATACGAGTATAATATTGCAAAGTATCATTTGGATTACACACTCGCTCTTACCCAATATTCGATCTATGGCTAAAGACAGACAGCTATCCTCGACCCATGATATGCATCTGTCTGTCTTTTGAAGCTGTCCCAATATTACAAATAGGTGTTTGCTGTCTTCAGTTGACAGTAGATAAGCCGCCTGTCCGAACCCTCCCTGCGTTTCAAAGTACGCCGTAGCACAAGCAGTTCCATTGAAGTCAAAATGTAAATTTTCTTTTGAATTAATTAAAGAATATTAAATAACTGTTAAATAACATTTATTAAGATTATCTGCTTTTTTAAATGTTGAAAATAATACATAAAACGTTAAATTTATGAATAGGGCAATGATGGAACGGAACGTCTAGACCGACGCGAAGCGACATTTTGTTGACAAATGACAATTGACAAGTTCCTTTTCTTTGTTTTGGTGTGTTTGTTGATGTTTAAAATACTGTTATTGCCTTGCTTTTTTTGGGATATCTATACGAAAATGTCTGCAGTAAGTATCTCAGTTATATTCTACCATAATTATGACAAATATATTTCAATTTCATATAGAAATTCTGTTCACTTCACTAATAGTTTGTTGTACTTTCAGCAAAAAAAGCGTAGCTCTGACGAAAAAAGTAAAACTACTGGTAGATTTAGTTGAGGACAACCCTGTGCTTTAGAGTAAAGCCTTAAGCCACCAATGCGAGTAACAATCAGCTCAAGGAAGCAGCTTGGTTAAAAATAACCAACTCATTTCACTTCTGCAAGTGGGCCTCAGGAGTATTAAACTAGGTAACTAAAGTTTGGTGGAGAAAACAGAAATTATGAAGCTAGGCCTATCACCTGTTTGTGATTTGGATTTGGTGGCACAGAGTGGAGATTTATAGGAAAAGGTAGAATTATAACGTTTTCAAAATCAAATGGAAAGTAAAAGTATATCTTTTTTAGGAAAATTGAAACATCAAATTGTCGCTGATGATAAGAAGGCTTCCATAACAGCAAGAGATCGGGTGATTACAGACTATTATGAAGAGAAAAAGAACAAGAAGCAATTTTAGCTGCTCTAAAAAAAAAAAAAGAAATTGGAAATGGAAATTGAGTTGGAGAAAAAAGTTTGTCCTAATAATATATGGGACGAAGATAATAGTAAATAATTATAATGATAGGTTGATAAGTTCTATGTTAAGATGCTAGTTTAAATAAAAATGATTAACAGAGATTTTGTTTTTTTTTAATGCACACTATTATTATTAGTAATTCATTTATTTCAGATTTCTCCATAATTTTGTTAGTATATTTGACCTTACAAACATTGTTAGTAGGTACCTACATAATAACTATCTCACTTAAGCCTATTAACATTAAAATAATTCTCAATTAAGGCTCGTCTTTCCTGGATCTCATGTATGGAATGTGATTCCGGGATATTCTCGTACGTTATATTTGCATTATGGCATGGAATGTCGATTTCAGGCTCCGGCTCAAATCCAAACTCATTTTTCTGCAAATATTGTGTAGCACTTGCTGTTGCGATGACTACAGCCTGAGTAGTTTCCAAGCAAAGCCTTATTTTCAAGGACAGTACTGGGAATCGCCTTTTCCAGACTCCTAAACATCTGTAAAAGATTTTTGCAAATGTTATCTCCTTTTATTTATTACAATATCTATTGTACTAAATGACACCTAATATTTCAATACAATTTATTAAGACTTTTGATTTTCCTTTCTATAGTGTTTCTAGTTTTGATATGAGCTCAGTTCTAGTATATTTAATTCTCAGATTCTGGATTGAGTAATGGTGTTAACAGGTAGTATTTGCAAGGGTTTGCACTATCGCCAAGTAGCCATCGATTGCCATAAACACCATTCTTACATTGAGCTAGTAAGTTACAATACTGTTTAATCAATTTTACCGAAGACACAAAACTCTTTTTCTATAGTAAAGGAATTTATTGAATTCCTTTACTATAACAAAGACAGTGATTGAAAGCTCAATATATTTAATAACTCAGTATTATTAAAGATGGTAGCATCATGACTTGATCCAGGCCATCAGGCTACAACATTCATAAAATACAGATTTACATCACAGACGTGAGGTTTTAGAGGGAACTAGCTTTCTTGCAAACAATATCTCCCGCAATAAAATGGGAATGAGGTTTATTACAAGTTTTGATTAAATACTTATCCCAACTTTTACATATTTACTTACATCTAATATTATGATACTTATTTGGTTATTATTATTGCATTTTGCATTAGAATATACGTGTGCCATCAACTGCACCTAACACACGAGAAAACCCTGTAATTTTATAAAAATCTTCTGCCGTATTGTTGTGTAAGTACATAAATATATTTTGGATAATATAGTCTCGCAATACCCTGAGATACATACATATATATATCTCACAATAGTTTAATTCGCGAAACTAACTTATTTTATAAAAATAATACGTGTAATCTTCGGCTGATCTCAGAAAATCGTAGGATCAAATTTTAGGTTACTAGAGATAACCAACCTCAATGACACTGACAGATAATATTGTTATTGGGACGCGCCAACTGTCAGTTTCATACAAATATCTAACTCTAGTAAGCTGTTGGCCCTCCCATCGATACATAGGCACCGCGGATAGGATTGCCTATGTTGGATAGACATATTGGGACAGAAAAATTAAAGATAGAGAGCTTTTTCTTTACCTAGTATGTCAAAACCAGAGATAGATCGAATATTGGGAACGGCCGTTAGTGTCTAAACACACTAGGCCGAAATTACGCGGCGTAAATTACGTCCGCAATGTCAAACGCGTACAAAATACGGACGGAACGCGACGGAATAGTGTGTCGTCGGCAATTTAAAAAACATTGCGGGCGTAATCATGCGGAATTTACACCGGCGTAACTTCGGTCTAGTGTGCTTAGACACTTAGGAGAAGGTATGTTTTCCCCCGATTTTCTTTAATATCGCTTTGATCTCATGCTTAGTCCCCCACTCCTTATCGATCGAAGCCAATATCAAGTCTCTCAAGAAGAAGTGAATATGTAAATTCGACCTTGCAAATCGCTCAAGTTCTTTCACTGTTGCAAATAAGCCCATCTCAAGTCTCTCAAGCCGAACTCAAGACGCGAGAAATTGAATCGTGAGAATGAAGTCAACATTAAAATCAAGCTTTAATATCGCTTACGCTGTCACACTAGCGTAACTGAAACCCATCTCAAGTCTTTCAAGTCAGACTCAAGATGTAAATCGCGGGGATTGAGCTCGCAAATCGCTTGCCATATCTATAACTCTATATTCTATGCTGGTTCGACAGGTACTGACTGGTATGGCTTAGCTAATAGCGAAAGTCCGAACATGCGGATTTGCATGTGAGGACGGAATCTGGTAGCATTTGCGTCATTTCCGATGGAAGACATTACGTGCTCGCGCTGCTAATGTTGCTTATTGTCGAAACACAGTGCATATGCAAGCATCTACATTTCTACAGATCATAAATACACAACTGTTGATCAAAGCCAGCATATGCACATATTGCACATACCTAAAATGCGTAAATAATTTCAGAGCAATCTTTCTAGAGATAAATATTTTGTTTTGCGTTTGCGTTATGATTTAAGAATAAGATGTGCATATTTTTTATAATATGCCAAAGAAAACGTGAAAATATCCTTTTATTCTATAAATACTATCTATAAAATATAAGATTACATATTATAGCAAAATCTGGTACGTTCTAGTATCTAGATTCTAGATAGTTCAATATTATTTTCGCCTATAGGTAGTATTATAATAATTTAAGTATTAAACAGACCTTTTGAGAGCACAATACATTTAACTATTTAATAATTAAAAAAAATGCTAAATATTGAACAATGTGTCATACTAATTAGAAACAAACTTTGGTAGTTTCATAATAGTTTCTCGGAGTTCGTTGCCCGCGACTAGAGCCAAGAACAACCTCGTCCAAGGTCTCTCATTGATACGAGTGTTCATTGATTGTTGCGTACTACAGGTTGCCGGTTGCGCTGGTTACGTGTTCAATGGTTGCGGATTTAGTGTGGCGATGGGTTGCGTAACATAATATGCATGTTTGATCGAAAAATGCATATTTTTGACATTATGTATTTAGGCAAGGACTCAAATCCGCTCACCCGCATATGTCATGAATATGCATATTTGATTAAAATATGCATATTTTTTTGTTGAGTGTCTATGCAAAGGTGGATTTGATGAGATGCGTTATACAAGGATGGGGGTTACTAGGTATAATGTGTCGTCAATAATTTGATTGATCCGCCATATTAATATCTATTTGATCTAAATTTTATGCAATTTTTTTGGGATACGTCATACGTGGCGTCATAACTCATAACGCAAAGGCGGATTTGAAGTTATTTCATCATGGGGGCATGGCATCAGGGGACAATATATAGGTACAGGTAGTAACCTGTACCTATATATTGTGTCGTCAATAATTTCATTCATCCACCATCTTACATTATTTTACAATATTATAATCTCATGCAAATTGGCAAATTGTAACATTAAAGATGTCCTGATTCTCACAACCTGACATAAAGAGGTCGATTAGTACGTCTTGCTCATGAACAAAAGACACCTTGATTTGTATCATGACACAAAATCGGTATAACATTTTATGGTATTAAAATTGTTTTTGTTAAAAATATTAATTCATTTTATTAACCTTTGCTGCTACATGGCTACATAGAAATATTTCGTTAAGAAATTCAATTAATTATATTCCAATAAACTTTAAAGCTAAGTGATATTGAACTACCATGATAGAATTCGCGTATTACCTTTAAAAGAAATTATTATACAAAAGCACATTACTTTTGTCGATTACCAAATATTGTGTTCTCAGTCCTCACATTATGATCGAAATGCATTGAAAAAGAATATTTAAAAATAGGATTCATGGGCTAATATTTAATAATTTGGCGAAGGTCCTGGGTAGGCTTTGAGAAAGCTCAGCAAAATTGAAGGTGTTAATAGGCTTAATATGCATATTTAAAAACGTGTCAGCAATCGCGATACCTACATCAAACGAATTGTTTGACCAGTGATCTACCAAGTGCGTGTGCGCTCTCCCTGCCCTACCTTTGTGTCCTGAATTCCCCTTTCAGTTTCACCAAACGATCTTAAAATTGTATGCAGCCTTTAGCTCCTAAGATAAAGACGCGATGTCGCGTGTCCTGTTTGGTATGCGCGTGCGACAGGACGCGCCACAATAGCCGGAATAGGAAGCGCCGGAGAATGGCCGGTCGACAAACCCGGCGTATATTTCGACCTTATTACAACAGCAGTAGGGTTCAAAAGTATTCGCAAGTCCGCGAGACGCTGGGCCGAGCTAAAAAGTGGGCCGAAACCTGTATTCTTCTCAAATGATTATCCCATTTTGAGCGATCCTGTAGGTATAGTGAATTTGTGATTGTGTACATTGAAAGCTTATACTGTGGCAATATGCCACAGTCTAGTCTGCGCAAAAGCAACTAGTGAGGCTTATTTAAAAACTGTGCTTTATATTGCAAAATTTTTGCATGCGATAGGAGCTTGCATAACATTATTCCGTATAATATTATCGTAATATGTCCAATCATGCAAAATGGCTGCAACTTATCAGGCAGTGCTTTAAATATATAATAGAAATTTTGTGTTATCTTTTCAAATGAAACATGCGACATGCCGTGTGACCTATTACTCATATAAAAAGTAGCTCCAAAGTATAAATTCGGCAAAAGATAAGACCGAAATTGGTCATGTTTTCTCTCCCAAACCCTCGACAAATCTTCTCAGAAATACCAGCTGTTGCAGAAGAAAGAATGATGGGTCAAGTTGGCCGGTATGTCCAATAAAAACCACTTGCCTATGAAATGAAACCTTATATCATAAGCTTCAATTTTTATTATGGACAGAACACGGTAAACTACCGGAGAAAAAAGATATCACACCTGACATCATAGGACTGCCTATAGACTTAAACCATTTCAGTACGAACGCTATTCTCAAAAAATGTTTTCGCTGACGTCATAGACCGTACTCATAGGCCCGTAGACCGTCAACAACAAGGGAGGGATGCTTTAGTTCATCATTATTGTACGTGTTTGACAGGGCGGCGCACAATCGGTGCGTGTGCCCATATTATTTCAATAATAATATGGTGTTTAGACGTTGGTCGCCACGATGTATTTATTCCCCCGGCACTATATTAATTGGAAGGCACTATATTAATTTTATACGTGGGAGAGCCATGCTTCGGTACGAATGGGCCGGCTCGACCGGAGAAATATCACGTTCTCACAGAAAAACGGCGTGAAACAGCGCTTGCGCTGTGTTTCGCCGAGTGAGTGAGTTTACCGGAGGCCCAATCCCCTATCCTATTCCCTTCCCTACCCTCCCCTATTCCCTTCCCTTCCCATCCCTACCCTCCCCTATTAGCCTATTCCCTCTTAAAAGGCCGGCATCGCACATGCAGCTCTTCTGATGCTGCGAGTGCCATGGGCGACGGAAGTTGTTTTCCATCAGGAGACCCGTTTGCTCGTTTGCCCCCTTATTTCATAAAAAAGACATCATTTTTGACGATGAATTTGTATAGACCATGGAAGTTGTAACTGTAGTAAATGATTATTAAAAAATAAAAGTGTTTATTTTGGTAGTATCATTCTAAGGTTAATTACCCAAGTGATAAGCTGATTAAAATATAGCATAGAATATCTTTTTTCCATTGTAGATTTGATTTTTACAAAAAAAGTAGGAGCCAAAAATATAGCTTTCAATGTTCCAGACTGTACATTTCCGGTCCATTCATAACATAAACTGTTTCATTTCAGTAACTTTAGGTTATAAGCAATAGGCTAACAGACATTAGAACTTTATTGGCTATGCCGGCCAGGGTCCATACAAAAGTGCCCATCCTTCTTTTTGAAGAAATATAAGTTAAAAAATATAATATAATAATGATTAGTTTAAAACAACTAAAAACACGCTTTTTATCAATGAAAAATTATTGCATTGCAATGACAATGCAATAAGGTTTAGAAAAGTCTTACCACAGAAGATTTAAACACTCGTTGAACAGTTGATTAGAGAAAAATTCAGTACAAAATGGTCTAAACACAACTGTTCAACAGATGTTTAATCTTTTGTGATAAGACCGAATATCTTTAAAACACAAAATGAAATTAAGGCTGTACATCTCCCACCTTTGGTAGTTCCGTGTAGGTACTCTGACGTTATCACTTCTAATTCATTACGCCTCAGGATTTTTTGTTTACATCATTAGAAGGAACAATCCCGATTTCACGCCTTAGTGGCTCGCTTTCATCGTCAATATAGAAACAGGTGGGTGACGGACATCCTGGTTCATATCCCGATTGGAGTTCAAATGGCGTGGGCTCAAATATAACTGAATGAAAATATACTAGAATAGAAACTTATAGGCCAATGGGACGGATTACATGTGATATTTCTGAAGGAAATGCAATTTTCGTAGAAACAATTTTAGCTTCGATCTTCTTCAGGAATTTGTCACTAGCAGTTTCTAGTGTTCAGTGCAGTTCTTCGTATGACGACCTCTGTGGCTCAGTGGTGAGTGCGTTGGTAGATCAAGTCGCGGGTTCGAACCCTGCCGACGGAACAAAACGTTTTCAATGTTCCCGGGTCTGGATGTGTATTAAATATGTGTATGATATAATAAAATCTTAAATATAATATGTATAGTATAAAAGTATTAAATATATTTTTTCCGTTGTCTGGTACCTGTAACACAAGTCCTTTAGGTACTTAGCACGGGGCCAGACTGACGTGGTGTGAAGCGTCCATAGAATGGGGGTTCTTCTCATTATTATTATTATATTATTATAATTCACGACGCATATAAATCCAGCCTTAAGGTCATAGTTTAAATCTACTGGGCATTTATTCTGCACTAAAATAATATGGAAAATTCGGTTTTTTGCCTTAAAACACAGGCTCAATTTGGAGCTCTACCTAAGTTGTGTCGACTTCAGAGCCAGGTTATTATTTTCACAATATAAATATACACAGCAGTATAGTTCTCCTGCGTTTAACCGACTTAGAAGGTTTCACCGTATATTATATTTTTTTCTAGACATCCAATTTATATATTTAAGTTTTACAAGAGTGCGGCATCATAATGCTATCTAAAGCTATCTAAAATTATGCGTATGTGTGTGTGCGCTCGATTCTGGCGGTCTAGTATGTAGAGTACTGTGTATAACTTATACTGTGTCATTATTATATGGCCATGGTCTCGTCAGCGATATGACAGGTTGTAATTTGCAATACCGACGGGTTTTTTGCGACCCCCGGCTTACAACAACCAAATTACGTCCCTAATCGTATGGTAACACCAGCAAATTTTCCAAAACTCCTTCGACAGGACTTAGGTACCCTAATTGATATGGTAATGCCTAAATCTAGGCCACGGATATCATTGCACTGCCCCGGGCCTAACCATCTCATAAATACTAAATTATCAAATTTAGGCTAATAATAATCGGTTGCGTTAACTTTCAAAGGCACAAAATTATCTTGACTGCAGCCTGCAGACTTTGAAGATTTAAAAGCGATTTTCCCGTTTTTTTCTTCAAAATAAATTATTTTTTGCACTTGTCATCGAGGCTTTGGTAAAAGAACATAATTATTATCTAATCAAAGAATTAACAAGTACCTTATATTCTTGAAACATATATTAATGCTTGTCTTTTTCAGATACTGACTTACCAGAAGGTAGTAAGGATACTACCTAGTGGCGTAGTGCGACAAAGGAAGCGTATATAAGGTAAGTTAATAATTTTTATTTTAAAGCTATTATTCCATACTTAATGCTGATTGGGGATCTCTAATCAGCAGTATGGAATTATAGCTACATCGTGCTCTTTCCGGGTAGGCGCGCTTTGCCACACTTACAATAAACATTTTTTTTACCTCAAGTTAATAATAATAATCAATAACATAATATTACACGTATACACTCTAAAGTAATAAGTATATATTATACTTATTACTTTAGAGTGTATACGTGTTACTTGTAGAAAGTTCACTGTGAAAGTAACAGCGCTGAAAGACGAAAAAATATCACTTTTGTATGGGGAAACTCGTGACGCTCGGGCCATTGCTCATACAAAAGTGAAAAAAAAAATTGGTCTTTCAGTGCTGCCACTTTCACAGTGAACTTTCTACAAGGAACACGTATACACCCTAAAGTATTATCACTTAGTTTTGTTACACCCTGTATATTTTATGAATAGACGTTGCCCGCTGCTACGTTTGTATAAAAATATGTTTATCGCGTGAAAGCACCACTTTTCCTTGCTGATAATTATTATTCTATTCTTTCCCGGGACTCAAAATAACTTGATAATATTTAATCACAAAGAAAAGGACTCTGCACGTCCGGAAACAGGATAGGAAAAAGGAAAAACTATAACCTCCCTATGTTTCTTTGTTATATCTATCCAAGGATATCACAATTTCAGCAAATTGAATGAATTGATTTGACCAAGTTATGTCAAGTTAACGTAGGTTGTGATTTAGTTCATCAAAACCAATTATTATGGCACATGGACCATGGTAATAAAATATTTTTCCGCTGATTAGTGAATAAACCAATGATATTCTATGTTACTATTTTAGAAAATCATTGGAATCAACAGTACATTTAAACAACTATATATATATATATATATATATATATATATATATATATATATATATATATATATATATATATATATATTTACAACCTAAGTTACCTGCAGGCTGCAGCCTATCTACCAACGACCTATACATACCTAGTACTACTTAGTACACACTGACATCTTATTTGTTACAATCGGATCAGTAGTTTAGACGCTACGATGATTAATACATACACATAAAAATCACTTCCCTTCTTTTAGCTTCGCCCGTCGGATTAAAAGAGTTTTTATATTGTTTGATTGCCGACTAGATTTTGTAGTCTATGCTCAACTGACAGGTGACGTCAGTGGTTTCACGTGTTGGTGAAATTTCGATATTGCTTTTTGATATTATTTTTTGGTTAAATATATTTTTGAATAAATTATTTATATATGTGTGGTGATGGACTATTATGGTAGTAAATTCCAGTGGTGCATAACTAGTTTTGAGAGACTTCTGAAGGAACTTATTCGTCTGTCAATATGTTGAACGAATGTTCACAAAGAGAAAGAAACTCAAATATTTTACAGGTATTTTAGGCAACTGACCTTATTTTTTAGGCTTAGAACCTACGAATAATAAAACCTTAGAACTTACATAGCTGTAAACTTGTTTAGGCATTAGACTGTAGGTAAGCTTGTGCAGTTTTCTGATTAAATTCTATATTTGTTTCATCATTATTATGGAATTAGTCACTTTATAATCTCTTTGAAAGGAATCCACATTTGGAAACCAGTAAAAAAATAATGTACAAACATCTGAACAAATTACACAAATTGCCCAACAAAATAAGAATATAATTGAAGGGTTAGTTGTATATCGAATATCGATCGATCGAAAGTCGATATCGATATATTAGTGTTGTACCGTAATATTATATTAAGGGGCAATTCACGCTAGAAAATTAAAGCTTAAAATGTTATTTTATAAATACAAAATTGACTCATAGCATCCACATATCACAATGCTCAAGTTTCATTTTCCGGGACTCAAACTATTCCCCCTAAAAAATCATTGGAATGGGAATTGCAGACACAATAGATATTCAATTGTTATGCGGCACCCGGGTGCCGCTTGGGAGTTGATGGGTTAAGCGTAAACCAGTGAACAGTCAGTAGAGTACAGTTAGACAGATCAGTTTTTGCTTTAAAATTACTGTAGGTGACTTTCCATTTGTTCGTTTTCAGTTGATGTAATTTATAGAAAACTCGATCAAAGCGCTTCTATTTCGTCCCAGTGCGAATAGACCCTTAATCTCAGACAGAAAATATTCGTCGGGCGCAGCATAAAAAATGTTGTTAATTCGAATATCCAGGAGGCCTACTTCGAAGTACTTTCAGTCGAATTCGAAGATTAGAAATACCCTAGCCACCTACCGTAGCTTAGAAATTACCTTACTTTGAAGTAAGGGCTCCCACACATAACTGAAAGTTCGTATCGCATCGCAATTATTTGCGACGAAATTCATAATAAAAATGACATGACGATGCGATGCGATGCGAATTCGCAGTTTTGTGTGGGAGCCCTTATTGGCTCTATCATCCATCGTAGTCACGTGACAAACTTCGCAGGCACGTGACAAACTTCAGGCAGCCGCGCACCATACTTTCGAACGACATTTCGGAGTAGGAAACAGCCCGATCATTCGGCGGAAACATTGATATTTGCACTTCGGAGTAGACCTCCAGATTTCGGTGTGTGTGACCCGGCCGGGGTATTTGGGTCCAAACAAGAAGTCCGTCACTTCCCATTTGAGTTTTTGCGGGGACAATAATCTCCGATGTTGATGGCCCCGGCTAATTACAGCATACTCGTACCAGCCAGTAATGTTTTAATTACCCGTCTTTGTGCTTTCTTGTTTCGACTGTTTCGATAAGTTATCGAAGACGTTCGATGATTTCGAAATTCAGGAATTAGGCTACGACGAACATTTTTCTTCGACATAATATCTATTAATTCGACATATCTTTGGGGACATTGGATAAATCTAAGCCTTTTAATATTACAATTCATGCGAGTTAAATCATAGTATTTTAAGTCAATTGCAACTTCAATCGTATCAGTCCAAATGTAGAGTTCTAAAATTAGAATAGTAATTCTTACTTATTTTCCATTATAATATAATTTCAATAAAAATTTTCAATAACTTTATTACAATTTATAATATTTTACATCTTAGGTATCGATATAAATAAAAAAAAGAAATGGATTAGGAACGATTTTCGAATCGCGTGTTCGAAATCTATCGCGTGAGTTTAGCGCTAAGTAAGCGTGATTTCGAACATCAGTTTTGCAAAATTTAAAAATTTGAAATTCGAAAAGGGAACACAAAAAGAGAGGAAAGCCGTTGGCTGGGTGGGCCGGCTGGATACAAGTTGTAATGCCGCTCCGACGCGGTCGTTGGCGAATACCACCGATTCCATTGCCGTAACTTTCCCTCGCCAACACGGCGTATGTCCCACAGTGATGCAGGCAATTCTCAATCTTCGACCACCAAAGATTAGATGCAGTTTTGTTACGCAGATGTGTCGATTTATTTTCCGACAGAGATAATGATTAAATTGTTTCGGCATGTCAAATCAAACGAAATTATGCTATTAAATGGAATGTTTTAGTATTGTCTTATTGATACAAAACTTTATTGATATGGTTTTTATACATTCACAAATATCAATTGGTTGGACTTGTAATAACTGAAAAATCTAGGACATAAATTAGACATACCTACCTAAAAGTTGGAAAAATATCTGTAATTTTGCGCAATGTCCAGCAATGTTTTTTTCAAACTGAATTCTCTTCTTTTTTAAATTAGGTAGGTATATGAAAGGTACTATACCGTGTTTCAGGCTGAAGTCTTCGCTATCCTCGGTTGTTCACTAGAAAGCCTGGAGGTGGCCCTAGTTAATAAAAACGTCTTTATCTTCTCCGATAGTCAAGATGCACTTAAAGCACTGACTGCCGCAGAAGTCTCGTCCAAATTAGTTCTGGAATGCATTGAGACGTTAAACATACTGGGAAGGAACAACAATATCCGCCTAGTATGGGTCCCGGGCCACAGTAACGTCCCCGGCAATGAAACCGCAGACGAACTAGCTAGGCTTGGGGCCGAGAGTCTCATATATGGCCCGGAACCCGTCTGTGGTATAACTCCCAGTACCTACCACAAAGCAAGTGCTCAAGGAATGGGGTCACAGACTATGTAGGAAGCAATGGGCTGAGACCCCTGGCCTTGAACACTCCAAGGCACTAATTCCTGGCTTCAACAAGAAACTATCAGAATTAGTGCTCACCTTGGGTAGGAACCAATTAAGAATCCTTACCAGAAGCCTAACTGGGCACTGCAAGCTCAACAAATACCTAAACAGAATGGGTATTTGTAGCATAACGACTTGCAGATTCTGTGAGGAGGAGAATGAAACACCTATTGACCTCCTCCTCGACTGTCCTGCTCTACTACGGAGCAGGAACAGGCACCTTGGTCGCCACGAATACTCATCCACAGAGGAAATTTGTGGCACCAACCCCAACCATATCGTTCAATTTATGAGCAGTATTGGTTGGGGATGATTCTCTAGTGCGAAGGAGTCACAATAGATCCTCATGGGTCGCAGTGACGTCAGGGCTATAGCGACCTGCCTTCTCAGAAAAAAAAAATGAAAGGTATCTGCTTTTAATACTAATATAATGCTAATATATATTATAAGAACCTAAGAATGGGCTTGTCTAAAATAATTAAAAATAGCAACGAAAACAAAACATAATTTTTAAATACGAAGTTTTCATAATAACAGTCGGCAACTGTGACTCACACAGGCGATATTGTCAGCAAAAACTTTTAAAATATCTAACAAGGCAATGATTTACATTGGCGGATATTAGCCGAGGAAGTCAATACAAGCTCCCTTTGGCACACCACTGTAACGCGCGCATTGTGTTCCAACAATTTATCAAAAAATCCTATTTATCGAATCTCTGACAACATTCTTAAGCCAAATTTCACGGTGTCCACTTGTGAGACATTCAAATTGTGCAGGGCGTTTTGTATATGACACAGGACAACAAAAGCGTCGTATTGTCGAATTTTACGCTTTTTTCTGCAGCATCTTTGTGAGATCGGTGCGGTCCGAGGCACTACCGTTAAAACATAAACAATATACAAAATAGAGTCATAAATGTTCGTATTTGGTGACAATGCACCAGTTTATGGTCGCAGTGGGCACAAAATACAAACAGTGAAAGTTTTACGATTGTCCTCATGTGTTAACGGTGTCCCAACTAGGTGACGTGCCGCTCCCAAAGATGCCCTTTGCACAATTAAATGAGGCATCGTAAATTATGACGTTTCTGACAAAATTAGACTTCTGTCTGTTCTCTTCTGGAATAAATCTATGCCTTCTGAATTAAAACATGAAGTGTTAATTCAGAAGGTACAGATATAATCCACTAGGTGGATACAGTTTTATCTTGCAATAGTTTGAAGAATTTTAATCCACATTAGAGTATTAAAGAAGTATTTATTTTCATTATACAAAAGATAAAACGTATACCTAACAACAAAATTGTAAGCTCGTTACTTAAGGCACTAAAAATTTTGTTAACTTTTTAAAACAAAGACTGTCGCGTAGGCCATGCAAAGAAAGAGCAAGGATTACCCTAATGGTCTGGCTTATAAGCTGGTTAGAAGTAATTTGGTACTCTAAGGCACTTCCTCTGCTTATTTCCTATTGTTTATTAAACAGCAGGTGATCAGCGTGTTTTAACTTGAGTGTATTTAATATATGTAACGGGATATCATCACAATAGGGGGATTAAATTAGAAAAGATCGGTGACTTTGTTGGTATTAAACGTTTACTTGGGTTTTGGGATTAGGGATTAGACGGTAAATATTTGTGGTTTTATTGCACTCACTGATTTAAGTTATGCTACAGGTAGCTGGAACAATCCATGTCCTCCGCTAGCAAACAGTTCTGTTACAAGATGGTTTCCCTTTGGTTAAGGACAGTCAACTTCTAGATTATTCCTTGTTTTAACTTGTAACCCTTTTTGAACCCCTTCAATTATTTTAGTAATAATCCTTGTTTAAGTAAATAACTTGTGGGATTACTATTTGTCAATTCGAGCTTAAAATATACTTCTAACATAACATCATTACTATAAGGGCAATAAAGAAAAATTTGTGCTTTGCACGCCGTTTATTTCAAGAACTACAAAATAAAGAACTTTATAAAAAAATACTAAACTTCAAGAAAGTTCTAAGTGACATAATATTTAGCTAAGTCTGTCTATATAAGTAAGTTCGATAACTCTAGATTCTGACACCGGGGAGGCCCAATAGCATCTAGTTTGAAAAAATATAACAACAATCACGGTATACCGTATAGCCCTGGTATAGCCCGTATGAACTAACGCGCTACGTAACGCATTATGACATAGTGATTAGTCGTCAGAATTTCAATCCGGTTGATTTTTTATAGTGCAAGTCATATCTACATCACGAAACAATCAAATTACACCATGATCCGGGTAAAAACCCGGGTTAGTGCAAAAACCTCGACTTACTTGCTATGTGATGCAAAATGTATGACGTAAAACAAATACCGAATTTTATGTTAGAATAAGAACCCGTTTAGATTTAATTTTGATTACATTGTAAATTAAAGTTGATTATTCATATTGACTTAATATGATATTATCAGTAATTATAAAATTACTAAGAGTCACGTTGGGTTTTATAGTAGAACTTTTACGATTTGCGCACAATTTCATTGCGTAGACCATCGCTTATCGCGTGGAAATCCAGTTTTTTTGGGTTTTAAAAACTATTTTGGTACCTTCCTTTTCCCTTTCTTTTCTGGGACATACTCGTAAAGTATCCTTATGCACCGATTTTAGTTGGTAGATATTTTGAGTCTTTTATGAAAATTGCTTCAGCAGTAGCGCAAAGAGGTGACAGACAAAATATACACTGTCGCATTCTTAATATTTAAAGCGATTAAGGGGCTGTTCAACACTTCCTGATTAGTGTCAGATAGGCTATCCACAACTTATCTGACAGATACTCCATACACTACCTGTCAGGTAAGTTGTGAATAGACTATCCGGCACTAATCAGGAAGTGGTGAAACAGGCCCTAATGTCATATTATAAACTTAATACGATATATATATCGTAAATCGTATCGTAAAAGGTATACCTTTTAACGATTTTCAAGTACTAAGTAGCATAGTACTTATAGTAACATAATTCAGAAATACATGACCGCATTACTCAAAATTGATAACCAAACTCGCAGAGTCACCGTATGGCGCCTACATAGTACCAAAGGTCGCTTCTTTACGTCAATGCTTGGGAAAGGACGCTCTTCCTGTGAATATTATTGTATGTTTTCCACCTATCAAGCGTAATTTACACTGAATTTTTATCAAACTTTGACCTTTGTAATTATTATCAGCTGTGGTTAACATTCGTCAGTAACTTAACCTAATCTATTTCAGTGCGTCGACGTATTCGCCCATTCATAAATTCTGTTTATTTACTTATAATCTATGTAAAATTTATTTAAAAAATATTGCACTACATGGATGCATGGCCGAACTTTACATTCCTTGATTTAACTTTTAGTAAGCACTTACGATGACGCCAATGAATTACTAAAATTCCGACAAATTTTTAGACATTTAAATATCATCCCTGGAGTTTATTTTTCTGTAGTCATATCATATCCCTCTGCCACTCCAAAATTTTATACAGTTCAGTAAAGTCTTAATTTTTATAGAATTTAATTGAAAGAAAAAATTAAAGAACGAGCCACGACATAATTTAGTTACTTAGTAATCAGTTATCGTATATCCGCTAAATAGTGGTGGGTTTTCACCGTTTCATAGAGAAGAGTATAAAAAGATTGAATGACTCTACAGAACATAATATTCAGGTATTAAGCGCAAGTAGATCGTAGACTTTGTGCACGTGTTCTAATCTTGTTACATACTTGAAAAATATCGACTAGGTGCCCATTTTTTTTTTTCTCAACGGTCTAAACAATATCTTCGTTTATAATTCAAGGTATGTTTATTTTAAATTATGATTGTTTGAATCTAAATCCATACTTATACTGTATATACTTAATATTATAAATGTGAAAGTGTGTCTGTCTGTCTGTTACCTCCTCACGCTCAAACCGCTGAACCGATTTTGCTGAAATTTGGCATGGAGATACTTTGAGTCCCGAGAAAGGACATAGGATACTTTTTATCCCGGAAAAAATGCACGAATTTTGGCACAACGGAGTTGCGGGCATCACTAACTTAGTACCTAAATAAGAATCTTAAGCAGTAGCTATTTCAGGTATAAAATGCACTAAAATGTAACTAGGTATCCGTTTACTATCCTCCGAGACTAGTCACAAAATTTGGAATCTGTACTTAGTATGAATTATAAAACAACGTCTAGCGGCCGCTGCGGCTCTCAGATAGGTATCTTTTGATTATATAGCTTAGATTATGTCAGAAAATGTGTGGATTTTATGTCAAATTCTTCATTAAATTAAAGTTAAGTAATTATTAAATATCTTTGTGCGCGGTCGTAAGCATATGACGCGCTTTTCGTTTTCCGATAGAGGTTAATCGTGCATCAGTTTGACGTTGGACCTAGCCTTTCTACGTCCTTCACCTTCAGACACATTTCTCGGTAATATCACCTCCTATTTCTGTATTTTTCGAGTTATAAATAGCGCCAACGTAATTTTAGATAACGGAATCATTAGATATTTATACCTTTTAAGTTAATGTCAATAGTACGAAGGAAGTGCGGCTGTTTGGAGACCTGTGGAAAACTCGATGACGACAAAGATAAGCCATGATGTCATATCGCGAGAACTATTTTTTTAATGACATGACATACAAGTGAAGATCTGTATTTGGATATTTAGAAATGAATGAATCAACCAGAACATTTTTTATTTATTTATTGAAAAGCACAATACACAGTATAATCAAAATAATACAAGGCGGTTGTTTACATTGGTATCTAAGCTGGATTGTAACGTAAAACTATGTGCATACAACTAATCTAAGATTAACAAATTTAAGTTCCTATAATACTATAATAATAATAATTATAACATGACATTGTGTTATGTAGTAATAATAGGTATTATATTGTACATCATACTTCAAAGTTATTCGAAATAAACAGGTTATGGAGGATGTCTTTCAGAATGGTCGAAAATGATTTAGAGTTTTTATTAAAAATGTCCAATTCAATATAATCTTTAGCAAAATCATTGTATTGCCTGGCCATGCGCGTCAACGGGTTAAAGTAGGAAATGTTATTTTTATACACTAGCAGAGAAAAAACGTTTGTGCGTTTAGCCCTGCGAGCGCAAAATTTAGTATTAAAGTTGATGTTTGAGAAGAGATCCGGAGATTCTATAATATAATGAATAATTTTGAAAAAGTATATTAAATCGAAATAAATGCGTCGGCTTTCAAGGGTCTCCATTTCAAATTCTAAAAGCCTGTTGTGGTATTTTGAACTTGTTCGGCCCGGGTTATATCGGTAACTAACGAGTTTGAGAAATTTTCTTTGAACTCGCTCAATATTATCTATGTGTGTCTGGTAATTTGGCGACCATACAGGGCTCCCGTACTCCAAGATTGTTCTCACTAGGGCTGAATAATATAAAGCACTTCTAGGCTCTCTAAATTCTTTGAACAAATCCCTGCATTTGATTTGCCTTGTTATTTGCGATATAGTCTAACGTAGGGTCTAACATTATAAATACGAAAGGATCTTACCCTTCACGCTTAAGCCGTAAAAGTAATTTTAATGAAATAAGAGATTTCAAGAAAATTTTATGTAGAGCCTCTTTGGGACCCGGGAAAGAACATATTATGATAGTTTTTATCCTGTAAAAAATTTTACGGTTTTTACGCAATTATCGAATTTAGGCGTAGCCAAGTAGCGGGCATCATCTAGTGTTTTATAATCGTTTATATAGTGATGTCACCTAGTCTACATGTTACGAATCGTGTAGATAAGTATGGAATTTGATGAGTAGTGTTTTCGTGTAGTCGCCGAGCAGTCTGCTGTTTCATTGAGAACGCCTTATCAACAGGAAACACCTCAGGTGTTCAGAGAAATTAATCGGATGTTACAACGACTCACCTGTATCCCTCAGTTATTTAATGAGGTTTTTTTTATTTACATTCGCGCTTATGCACATACGCGCCATATAGGTACGTGCATACACGCGCATACGCGCTTCAAAAATACGCGACTGATTTTGGTGAAAACATTTCTAAAAAATATTACGGGAAATGCGATATATATATGCTACAATTATTTATAGTGGCAAAATTAACAATCCAGTGAGATTTGCAGTAACGAAGTCGTTGTTAAATTTTGATTTTCAAAACTATATAAACACTAAACACGTCGAGAAATTTAACAAAATGTTGAAGAAAGTGATTAATTCACACGGACCACCGTGACGGTTTATGATTAATGACTTAATAATTATAGGAAGATAATCTTATTTGTTTACTTCGTGAATGTAATCGACATGCTCACATCCGAAGGTCACTATTTCATTCATCGTTCATTCATTCACCGGTATTTACGCTACGAAAAACCGATCGTTGACATAAAAACCACTTGCATAAATAGTTGACGTTTACCGAGTTCTCGATAAAGAATCACGCGCGTATAATTAATTCAGATTATTTATAGATACCGGAAGACTTAATTATATTTCTTTGATACTATTTCCATTGGCACTGGAAAAGTTATCGGGTTTTTATTTCAGACTATGTAAAATATTTGTACACTGATTCAGCTGAAGTTTCTAATGACTAATAAATGAGTCAGTAATGTATATAGGATAGTGAGATAACTATGAAGTTAACCGCCGAATATACTGATTACTGAGATATATTTATGATTTTTAAATGCTTATTATAATTTTTTTTTATTTAAAATTGATTTAACATTACCAATTTGGGCGTCCCTAATTTGACCCACATAGGTAATTATTTTGTTATTTTTTAATAGATAACCCGGAAAACTTTATTTATTGTGAGATACATAGAAATAAGTCACCATAATAATATTTTTCCGAATTCTTAATCGTACAAAGTAAGATTATCTAATTATATTCAAGTCATTCACCTTTTAATTCTCATACATTATAAGAATTTTAATAGAATCATCGTCAAAAAAAATGTAGGTGAATTTTAATACGAATACACTAGTGGAAAATCGTGTGATTGTTGTTAAAATTTGTATTAAACAATTTCCTCTCAGTTCAACGTCCTTATTTAGAATAAGTTACATACCTATTATAATATTATTTCTTTTATTGGTTTCTTTAAAATATTAAATTTCTGATTTTCTTAAAAAGTAATGTATTTTGTATACACCTATGACAAATATGTGTTCAGAAATGCAGTACATGAAGGTTACATGACTAATCTGAAATTTTATCTATAATGTATAAAAAAATTAAATGTGAAATGCGTCATGGGTTATTCAGTAATACCCCGAAGAATGTCAAAATATTCCACCGTGGGTCAAAAATTTCCAACCCCTACGCCGCGATCGGGGCCAGAATGGGCCACCGGCGCTGGGTGGGACGGGGACCCGCCCCCCCGGCCGCCGCCCACCATTGGCCGCCGCCGGGCCAAAATGGTGAGTCCTGCCGGCTATTCGCCGTTCCTCGCCCCACTGCGACCGGCGACACGTGCTCCGTGCACTAGCCTTTACTTTTAAGCCGGCGCCGTCCCAGCGACTCATTTAGTCGCTCACCTGGCCCGACGCGCGCGCCATCACTCGTGACATGTCAATCGCGATTGACTATGGAGTGCAGTAGGATCCCGTTTTTCGCGACGTTCAGGCAGACCGGCACTGTGATAATACGAGTGAAGATGGAGTGCCCCGAGTGTAGGTCGAGGGCCTGCCCGCCCTACAGACTCGCCGGGCCCCTCACCTGTGAGAAATGCTTCAGGACTAGATCGACAAATTTCAGTAACTGTGATAGTGAAAAAGTGACGGGACGACAGTATAGAGCGAGCTCGGCGAGAAGCAGTAAGCTTTTTTCATACTTTCATTCATAAACGTAGCTCTACGTGGAGTTCATAAACAACTGTGTAAGAGATAATTGCCGAGATGCGATTAGGATTAAATCGTTCGTTAAAGGTGATGATTCGGAGTAGGGTATTCCCCTCGTGTTATCATCGTGTACCTAGATTGTATTATTTATAAAGTAAACTATGCATCCGGTGCGAGCCTTGCGACGTAGAGCTTACGTCTCGGATAAAAACGAGGCTTGCTCGCTTGTACAATGTTAAACATTAGATCAGAACTCACTAACTAGTCGTCGGTAATTAAACTAGTGTACTGTTACCGGAATGACATATCTGAC
Organism: Polyommatus iphigenia; assembly: GCA_963422495.1. NCBI lineage: Eukaryota > Metazoa > Arthropoda > Insecta > Lepidoptera > Lycaenidae > Polyommatus > Polyommatus iphigenia. The sequence continues at coordinate 29,218,819 of OY730185.1, read as the reverse complement.
TAAATGTTTCTATCCTTTAAGAGTAGTACAGTTATGTCCAGTCGGAGGGGCGGTTTCGTAATTAGTACCGACGGCCTTACTATATAGGGACCCGATATAATTTAACTGTTGTACAAAAAGATAGTTGCGTGTTTTATGCAAAGTGCCTAACATTGCTGCGGTACCGTGTTTTTTTAGTTGCAACATTTAAACTACACATTTTTCTTGATTAATGATTAATAATAAAACATTACGGTCGTATTACGTTACCGTTTGACGTAGGAGGTGAAATAATTTAAAATATTTCTGTGATCATTTTGATAGAATCATTAAAAATGCAAATATTTTTTCCTTACATTTAATATTAACTAGAGGTCGCCTTGTGGTTGACATACTTACTTAAAATCCACATACGTACTTAAAATCATGGCTAATATTGTAAAGTACAATAGTTAAATGATGTAGTCGTATATTCGTAAAGATAAATACTTATTATATTTTATTGAAGTGAGATAAAGTAAACACGTGTTACAGTATTTGAGATCCAATAAAAAAAAAACGACAATCCATTTTCAATTTGATCACAGACTTCAACCATAAACAACAGAGTATAATTTGTGTGTATAGGCTTGTCAATAAAAGAGATGGTAGTGTGCGTATTGTAGTGTATGTAATATTTTATTTATTAAAATTATGTATGATAAAAGCATAATTTTAAAACAATATTGGATCGATGCACTCCTTCTCCATATAAACTATAACTGTGCAAAATTTTATGCTCCTACGTTTCCGAATTTTTCGTAAAAAAGGATACAAAGTTTTTCGCTTGCGTATTAATATTAAATATAATATACTATATAATATTGAGCCCTGTACATGACAAACGTTGAAATGCAGTTTATTTCATAAACATTAAAAGAATTATCTTTTTAAGAATTATTGTCTAAAATTATTTGAAAAAAGTAAAACTATCATATTTTTTTTATAAAATGAGTTTTTACGCTGTTTTTCCTAAAAGTTAGTTTTTGATAGAGTAGGCCAAAGAAGGAATCTTATGTTCCTAAGTACCTAACATTTCATTCATAGGAAATTAAAAAAATGTCCGTTGAAATAGATTTTCATTTGTATATTTTGTAAGTCAGAAGGAAAAGTATGTTGAAATAAATATAAAGCTACAAAATAAGGACGTAATATATCCGAGCTTCCGACCGGGACACTCGTTAAATTCGCCCACGCACAAGTTTTCCTCAGATAATTGTATTAATACAGAAAACTAATGTTCTTAAGCGTGAAATAATAGTGACCCAAAAATATATATTTTATGTCAGAGTTTAGTAAAGGAAATTAATTTGGCAATTTTTTCCAAATAAAAATTTTCCAGCATTCTAGTTATTACTCTTGTCACATATTATGTAGAAAAAAAGGCAAACCCTTTTACATCATATTGCGTATCGTATCGAAAAAGTTATCTTAATTAGTTTTGTAACGTAAGCAATTTGCTTATTTAAATTGCTCTAATAAACCACTTATTGACATCTAAAAAACCCAGACTACGTCCGTAATTAAAATAAAACTAGGCTAGGTTTTGTCCCGCATTGAGAAATAGTGTTTTGATTTATTTTATTCGTAATAATTAGTCAGTAATCTATTCAGCATGTAGGGCTTAACAAGTTTACAATGTAGAGGTTAATAACACATAAATAAGCCATATAATTGCTGTTCTAATAAATCTAATTAATAATGCTGGGATGTGATGAGTGAATTTTACTTTTCCTTGTATGAATAATTGAGTGCATTACCTTAAAATTTCTGCAACATTTCTTGCCCACTGTGTGATAGTTCACCGCAAAATAGGTACTTAAAAATACTCAGTTGTAAAGGAAAACTTTTTTCAATATCCCTAATAAAAAACAATTTATAGAGCAACATATTCTGTTACCTTTAATCGATGTTTATTAACACGTCAAGTGCTGTGTGGTTCACCGGTGACCCAGCAATGGGACAAAAGTTTGATCAATATCGAAATACTAGGGGATCATGAGAAAAATGTCGTAATGGCGAATGCCTACCGAGGAATCCCGGGTGTAATGACACGGGACTCCGCTTTTCATTAGCCCCGCGATCTTTTCTCTCATTAACAATGTTAAATACGGCATTTACGCGTCGCGACCGACGTAATTATGTGAACAGTTACAAGAGGATCATAATTGTAAGTACCCCCTGTCACCCATTTCGAGATACCACAGGATATAAAAGCCCAACGAGAACTACTCGTAAAAAATATGGCGCCAATTATACCGAAAAAAGGTGTTAAGATGTAAATTTTTATTCGATGAAAATTTTAGGTTTGTTCGAAGGGTTTTCTTATTTATTGCACCAGGGTGGTAATTAGTGTGGAATTTATTATGTAACGGGAAAGTATACAAAATATTATGAAACAATAATCGGTGTCACTTAGGTACAGGTTAAATAGGGTTACATATTATTTTATAGTAGCTTGCGTACTGCCTCTACCTACTCTCCATAATATTAGCGATCAGTTAAAAGTTAAGATATCATAATATTTTTACAGCTTTGGAAATGTATTAAAATTTAAATTGAATATTTACAAAATAATTATTTACAAAATAGAGATTAGGCAACTCTTTCTTTTGGACATGAAGTTTAGGTATGCATTATCGTGTTTGATGATTGCTTATGAATGAGTAGATCATCCAAAAATATTTGTTTGTTATTGACTCCACGCCTCCGAGGTTCAGTATCGGCGGCTGCGATCGGTTTTAAATCGTCAGTAATTGAGAAGTACGGGACCGGCGCATGTGTTCGCATCTGAAATTTTTTGACTCCGTGAATTTACATAATGATAACCGCGGTGGCGCCGATGGCGTCCACTCAACGAAACGGCGCGAACTCTTCTCGGTTTTCGAACCGAAATTCTAGTTAGCGGGCGCGCGATTTCTTTTTAAGAACGTTAACAAGCCGCGCGTCGTTTGGGTCGTTTTTCGTGCCGCGAAGCCTCCTTTTGTGTACGAGCGAGCTGTTAAAAAATAAACGAATTCTTTGTTTCTCGGGTAGTCGAACCGACCTCCGACGCCGTCCCTACTTTTTTATGCCCCCTTATAACCTGTGTATTACCTACGTGTAGGTATCTACGGTTTTTATGGTCGCCCGGTCAGTCTTCAATGGGCTAAGGAATTCGATCGAGTCTCCTCTTTGTCCATTAAAAGTTTTTTTTATATTTCTTAATTACGTATCCTTAAATGACCGGTACTGCGAGGGGGCAGTTCGAACACGACGCGTATTAAATTCTGTTATCGGACGGAACATCGCACGTATTATGTTAATGTAATCGATGACGTCGCGTTACGTCCTGATTACTCTCGGGCGTTAGCACTCGAATTTTTAATTTTTAAAATATTTCGTCCGCCATTGGGCGTTTTCACACTGCGACGGTAACGACACGACACGATACCACAGAATAGATAAGGGCCACCGCACATATAATACAATTTCAAGTTGGCCGACTATCGTACAAACTAAATTGCGTAGTGTCACAATTTAATTGAACAACTTCATAGCGTACGCTGCCAGCCGCAGACTTTTAGATTTAGTTGGTAACGGCGTTGCTAGACTAGCGACGTGCGTGTTAAAACGAAGGCGAAAAGAAAGGAGAATATTTTGGGTGCATTCAATATTAAGTGACAGAATATCAGAATTAGTACGATAGTCAGTTTGTACGATAGTCGGCCAACTTGAAATTGTATAATATGTGCGGTGGCCCTCTATTCGGTGGTATCGTGTCGTGTCGTTATCGTGCAGTGTGCAAACGGCCATTGTCGTAACATCGCGGCTGCACGTCTTTTACGAGCTGACCCGTTTTTCTTTTTGTTTCGGTTGAACTTTAGTCCGAGCGGCTGCCCGCTTTTGACCGCCGCTAATAAAATGTTATGATCGTGTGTTTAACGCGTGTTGCGTCGAGCCTTTTGACATGATAGTTCCGGCGACCCCGCCCCCGCGGGCGGCTCCGTCTCGCCGGTATCAATTAAATCCTAAACTAATTTGCATCTAGTTAACGCCCGTTTATCGATCGGAATACGATGGGAGCCCGGGTATAAACGAGGAGTTGGGGGCGTGTGATGGTCGACGGCCGTTCGCAGGGCTTAGTTAAATAATAAGCGGCGCGGCAATCTATAATTTGGTTTTATTTGACCGCCTCGCGCCGCTCGCCTCGGGCTACGGAGCAAATCGCCACGAAACCCGCTAACGAGACGAACTCATAAAAAACGCAACTTCACATGGCCGACTACAATTTTCAATATTTATATTTCAAAAGAATTGTGCCATTTTTGGTACATTTTCGTTTTAATAGTTATACAGAATGTAATATTTTATTTTAGATAATTTGTGTGAATGTAATTTCCTTGTTTCATTTAAATCAGTATTATTCAAAATATTATTTTGTGGTCTACAAATAATTACTGCGAAAATGACTTACAATTATTTTAGTGAAAACGACACCGAACGGTAACGTAAGTTTTTGAGACGTTAGTCACGGGGAGACATATTAACATTTTATGATTCATGCTATACTGTAAGAGTAAATAAGAAGCCATCAGTGAGTAAGAGCGAAAAGCGTGCCGATTATCTAATTGGTGAAGGTCAACAATCAGCATCAGCCTGATACAAACATTAATTTTCACACCGTAATTGAATGAGTGAATGAAAAAATGTCAATAGATTTGAAAATAACTCTGGAAAGAACGTCATTATTGACTGTAATATTACTCAAGATTTGCATATCCTTGCGATATCATAATATTATGCAAATTGAAGAAAAAAACTTTTTTTTCGGGAGTTTGCCGTTAAGTGGCTAATGATTCACAGTTCATACAATTAGCAAAGGCTGTCCACCTCGTCTTATTGTATTCATCGGATGTCCAGCGATTACCATAATCGATAACATCGCGCGCGCCGCATACGGAACAGAGAGATGCAAGAAGCTCGATTAGACGGACACTTAAACGCCACTCAAATTAAGAAGCACCTAAACTTTGCCAATCATCAAATACTCTGATTTAGGAGACTGACTTATGCAGCTATTTAAGTATTATCAGACTCTACAATTAATACGTTAAAGTTCATGTTTTTCCTTTGCAAACTTGTTGCAAGTGTTTCAATAATGATATTGCACTTGTGTAATTTGCTATTTAAAATTGCATTATAATAAGCAAAAGATTAACAAATTGCCTGAATACATATTGAATAACATCATAATATTGACAGAAAACTGTTTTCAAGTTTGCAAAAAAACTAAAGTACTTATAGTTTTCACAGAGCCAGTACTGGCTGCCAATAAGACTGGCAGCCAGTATTGGCTTGGTATATGCCGCGTGTGAACAGTTTGGCCTGGCTTGAAAAACTGTTCACACGCGGCATATATCAAGCCAATACTGGCTGCCAGTCTTATTGGCAGCCAGTACTGGCTCTGTGAAAACTATACCTAATTCTTCAAGTCTGCAGAAAATTTTCAAGTTTACAGAAAATTTAAGTTTCATATTTTTCGCAGAATACGTCAACGTCTGCGCGGCGGTCTGTCTCGTGTTGCTCGTTGGTGACATCCTGCCGCTGTCGTCGGCAGCGCCGCGCCGCCGCACCATGTCGAGAGACAGACGATCCACGGAGGAGAACAGCCTATGGGGGAACCCGTGTGACTACGGGGCTAATGTAAGTTGATATTATACTACTGTATAGGTTAGATTTATATAAGGAAGATCGGTAGGAAGTTTTACAGAAAAAAGATACAGAAGCTAAGCGCACACGATGATTTGATGTGCTGTGAAACATGTTACTTGCATATTGTTGCCATGAAGTCTAAATAAAATGCTAGCACACAAAAACACTTAATATGATAAGGGTGCACTCGTATGGGGTTATTCCAAAAGTGAGCCGTAGAAGCTGTGGCCTCACGGATACATTAACCGCTATAACAGTAGAATACGGAACGCATTTTACTGTAGTAACGGTGCCGTATCTTCTGCGACTTTTCAGAATAGCCCCATAGTAAATTTCCCTTTATATTACCTTGCCTAGAAAGGGGTTGGTATTGGTATACAGTTTGGTAAATTTCGACAGCCACCGCACGAAGATTCGCGCATGCTAGCTGGCCTGCGAAGATTCTGTGGCTACTGCCTGCCCCTATTTGGTGTGAGTCCTGAGCCGTGAGCTTATATGTGGTGTAATGAAGCTTATCGCACATTGTGACGCAGAGGGCCGCATTTTTCATACAAGTTTGATGACCTGAAAATGAAAGTTGTGTGAAAAATTCGCCCGCCACAATGTGCGCGTAGCTCAAACCAGCAAAAGAGCTTGGGTAACGAATAACACCACACAGCTTCTTAACTGTAACACAAGCTGTATAACTCAATCTTGCTGCATATTTTTTGCTGTTGCTCGCAGCATGTATTTTAGTGTTTATTTATTTACAGGTCAAAGCGACAAAATACTCAGCAAAACTCGCGTCTCGGGTTGCGAATCAGGCGAGAAGCGCATACAAATCAACCTCGTCATACAAAGATGAATTCGTAAGTTGATTTTCATACAATTTATACTTTTAAAACGATATTTGATAATTTTATAAGTAATACTTAATTTAGTAAGAAATAGCTCTATTTTCTGTCTATAATAAAGAAGTAATGTTATTTATAGAAGTTATATTTTTTGAACAACTTTACGTTTCTAAAACGCAGGGAAATAAATCAATATGAAATAGAACAACAGTAGGTGCTAGCATTATATTTTGTCCACATTCGTAAGTAGGTAAAGTTACTTTACAGAAGTTACAATTTTAGCCAACAGTATAGTTTTAGTTTTTGAATCGCATGAAATGATTCTTAATTCAAAAGCTGAACTTCATAACTTGAACGTACTCGTAGTACGCGTCTGATAGAGCCCTTCCCATTGACTGGAATATAAATATTTTTATGCAATCGATTCATCAATGAATCGAGTCGAGTAAGTCGATCGTAGTATTCGCACTAATCGTTATGCCCGCCGCGTCGTACAAATGAACGGACGCGCACCACCGACCAATACCAATAAAACTGAGGACGCCGCATACCATAGAGCTTAATGCGATTTTATCGGTTTATGAATGAATCGTCTATAGTACATTACCGAGAATTCGTAATCGATATTACGTGAATAATCCTGTAACTTCTCAGAAAATGAGCGAGTTTCCCGCGAAACGAGAACGTATTACTCGAAATAACTGTTATAATCAATCGATATTATGAGCTCGATACATCGTACGATGTTTCCTCACTCGTTATTTTGTATTCGATGCGCGGGCGCACGAATTTAGTCCTATTTTCTCACGTGGCACGCAGGGAGATGGTATCGCTGGCGCCTCACGTGGCCTCATCCGGCCAAGCTTCCTTGTCATTAATAATAATTATTTATTGACTATTATTGTAATAATAGTTCATAGTTGTGTTGTTAATTAGCCAAAGAAAAGTTTACTTGCTTATGTACTATCTAAAAGTCCTCATGTTTGAATTAACGGCTTCAAAAGTTCGCGTATCTGTAACTGCTACAAAAGCCATCCATAAAACAATTTGCACTTTCGCGATAGGTCGCTTAGAACCGAGTATAAAACAATATCCTGTGGACGGCTCAGTGTATAATTGTGAAAGGAACTAGACGGTCGTAAGTCATAACCGATCAGCTCGATTCCCGAGAATAGTTCCGAATCGGAAGTATGGTACCCGATCAACTAGCAATAATGTGTTGTCGTCGCGCCACGAATCTTTTATGGATGATCTCGTACCATGCCACGGAGTTACGTGTTATAATCGCGTACCAGACGATACATTTCTGTTTCGCTGCGTAGCATCGGTGCGTATGGGAGTTTAAATACTCGATGGACGACGGACGGCAGCGTGAGGTATTCGTAAGGCTCGACAGTCGTTAGACTACGTCCTGTCCAATGCTACCTCCCCATCGTAAAATGACAATATCGACACAGTAGCCGGAACGGAGTACAGGACGATGGTGGAGCGCCCGGCATACTGATTGCACATTAGTATTGCGCGCCGCACCTGCTCATTTTTTTCGCCTCTCCTAATGTCGGTCATTCACGAGTATTAAATCATAATTGCGATACACAATGCTAGATAAATCATTGTGAGTCAACCCTAATTGAAATTTTAAGTAGAGCAATATTCCGGAAGGTATGTAGTGGCAACTGTATATTTATGAATACTAGACCAAAAGTATTTTATATTATGTGAAAGGGAACGTCAAAATATGATTGATTTTGTAATTGTCATCCTAAAGATGTTAGATGACTCTCTCAAAGTAAAGTTTTTCAAAGATGCTTTTAAGCCTCTTTATCCTGCACAAAATATTTCACTTCGGCACTCTCAAGTTGTTCAAAAAAGAGCGTTAAATGGGCACTATTACATTTTTTGAATGTAAAAGACAAATGATAGTATCTTTATCCAGCGTTTTAAATTTTAATAGAGCTAACTCGGTACATGATATTATTTTACTCGTGGACATTCGTCACAAATAACTGGCTGCGCTACTGAGAACGTAATAACAAATTCAACGAACTCTACCGGGTCGACACCGGCCACCGTGTGAATTTATTTCGGCTGTACCGGTATTAATAATAATTTGACTCTACAATGGTACCGCGGCCAGATATGACATTCTTTGGACGAGAAACGCGATATACACGTGGTTTTATTCGTCACAAAACTAACGGATAAGCTTAGAGTGTGGATTTAAGTAGTTTAAATGCTTTTGTGTCGGAGTTAAGCGAATAATGTAAGCTAGATAAAAAAATAGCGTTAAAAACGGTGCTGTACTCTCTGTGCGCATGTAGACAGATACTTTATATTATCCTTACTGAAATTATGAATCCAAAAGTGTGTCTGTCTGTCTATAACCTCTGAAATATTCTCACTTAAACGGCTGAATCTCCACACCAAATTTCATCTAAAACAGATACTTTTAGAGACGGGAAAGACGATAGGATAGTTTTCGTTGCGGAAAAAGGTATAGTTTCCACGTGATAAACAAATTGCGGACAACATAATATAACATATCACAATGTATATTATAAATGTATAATATACAAGGTAATATGGTATACATGATATAGTGCAGTTCTCACGGCGACAGGCTGTCTGGCGCGTCGTTTGTATGTGTGGGTGTATATTTGATAAGCTTCCGATGGTTGAAACATAATACAAGTAATATACAGTAGATCATAACATACTAGTCCGTTAATATCACGCACGCACACATAAACGTGATTTGAGATAACTTCAAATAGCAAAATAGTAGAGCACCGCGTCTCGGGCACTTAAAACTTATATATCTGTGTGGAACGAGCTGACATTTTTTAAGATATGGCTGAGTTAGTCTACTGTATGTTTAAATTGTGATTCGAGTGAGCTATCCGGATGCTAAGTAGTCGAATTTCTCACCGCCCACCCACAGTAGAATGCCACGACAAAGTATTGCAGATTGCATCGCATGTGTCAATGTTTTGGAATACTTTTGATGAGCTATAGTGATGTAATTGTTTAGGACGTGATATTGAATATAAGAATACTTGATTTACGCGTTCCAAAATTAAGGGATTTTTGCTCCTACCGGGTCCAAATCAACCTTAAATAAATAGGGATGACGACAAGGTCAAAGATAAGCTGATTTTTTAAATAAAACAAAGACATAAGCGATGAAAAATAGGTACATATTCCTAGAATTTCAGCTTCATAACTTATGTATTTTTTTTTGTTTTGAGCCTTCAAAGTTTTTTCGTCAAGTCAAGCCGAATCTCTATTTATAAAATTCTTTAATTTTTGTATACCATTCGATAAGTTATGCAATTTATAACACTTTTTCTCATGAAACCACTTTCATAAACTCAATATTTAACATAGCTATCGAACAAACTAGCTAGGCGTGACGTCACAGTTAGCTGACATTTTGTATGGAGCGTTTTGGGAAGGTCTATTTTATGTGAGTTTTGAATTGTGATATCTTGGAGAGTTTTTACGCTATCAGAGTCATTTTTTCACTGATATTTCTATTTTTGAATGTTGCTTCACTTACTAACAAGAAAAAAAAAATCATCATGCCTATTCCGGTAAAGTTAAAACAACATAACTGTTAAAAGTCTATCAAAATATTATATGAGTCCAGTAATAACCGCAGTAACAGTTTAAAAAATACTTATTTCAGATTAAAAATATAAAATACTTTACCATAAGGCGTTTTCTTAAAAATATGACAAATATTAAGTCGTAGAGGCTTCCATATAAATTGTAAAGTTCGCTTGTGTAGTTTGATACGGTGTTTCGACTGCCGCGTTAAACAAAGAGCGAAAATAAATATGATTCAAAATGATTCAGTCTTTTTTGCGGTTTTTTCTTAAAAACCAAATAATAGGGATAATGAACAAGTTATTACTTAGAGAGACAATATAATTATTATATTAAACAACGACACATTTTAAACAATGTAGCTTAATAATTTTAATTATGTTACATGTTAAAATTTCAAAGGAAGATAATAATAATATTATGAAACTATCATAAGTCTCTTTTCTTCTTATTGCTGATAATTATTGAACATTACCTCTATGTAATGAAATGAGAATGGCATTCTATTGTGTTTTTAAACCAAAATAATATGCAGAAAACATACAAACATACAAACATTTCTTTCTTCTATAGTATACTGCAATAGTTTACAATTACATACATTTCAATTAGAACATTGTCAAATGTGGTCTACCGGATGAACACCTGCGGTCATTAACATCGTCATTCGTCATATAAACACTTTGTATATCACGACATATAATATTATGAAGCGCGTTTCTTATCTTAATAATTGCCACTGTTCCTGCCTTCAAAACTTTAGAGTAATCAAATACAGATTGTTAATAAAACATAAATTTGCCAACCCACGCATTGCTTGTGTATAACGATAATAATGAAGCAGCCATACAAACACAAAACAATTGACTTATCTACCCTCGATTTATACGGGTGTCCAGTACTTTAAAATCAGCCTTACATCACATTAACGATAGCCATTGTACAATATAATGATTTTTGGATATTTGTCACGAATCGGAAATATTTAATTAGCAGTATTGTTACCGTAACATATTGCCTCCGCAGAATGGACACGTGTTTGGGGACACTTCATTTTTATCAAATCAATGTTGCATCTGCCGCCGCGGGTACGCGTTTTGCAACTTTATTGCGTAACGATTGCGTTTCATTTTCGTCTGCCGCTCCCGGTCACGTAGGTTATGGGCTAAGTGTCAAGTTGTAATGCAGAAACGGCCATGTTATGGGTCATGTCGGGTTCATCTTTCCCTCGACCTTGGCTGTCGCATTAAAAGCTGATCGCCTGCCACTTTATAACTTCCTTGTACTGCACTAGATTGTTAGTTTTTTCTTATATATTTAGGCCCACTTGCGCCAGGCTGGGTTAAACCTAACCCTGAATGAAATGCGTTTTACGTAAATTTATCAAATAAACACCATTCTATTTTAATTTTTAACCCAGGGTTAACGTTGCCTCAGATTGGCCCAACAGCCTAAAGCCAGGTGTAAAGAAATACGTACCCGAAAATTCACTTGCACAAAATGGCACAGGGCCAAAAAGTGGATTGAGAGAGTATCTCCAGATCCCGTATATATACGGTCCTCAGCAGGAAATCATCCAGGCCAATCTTCTTTTTCCATGAAAGTCAATCAAGGGTCCATTAGTCCTATTTCTATCGTTCAAAGAAATCGTCCCCAGTAGTTAAATGATGAATCATTTCATGTCTGTTTAAATTTTCTGAGACGCTGCGAGTGCGTCATTTTCTAATATACATACGATTACGGTGTATGATCTGGTAGTTTTTATTGTATAGGAAAGCAATGCTTAGCGTTTATTTTCTTTTACCAGTACAATTCAATATTAAAACTTCTTGATGTCGTTTCGATGCAGTCGGTATATTAAAACTGCAAAATGGTAATTTGATAATATTTCAAATATCCGAACTCAATTAAAAACTGTATTAATTTTAGTTTGAAAATCCAAATTTTGGGTACCTACTCTATTCTAGTCCTTGTGTACTCACATTTTATTTACATACTCTTAATTTTGTTTCAGGCGTCAAAATTGCACAGTTACTCGAACTTTGAGAAGTTACTCCCAGTGTGGAGCGGGTACGACTGGCTCAGAAACTTCACGTGGTTCAGAGAGGAGGTGCTTCCCAAGGATAAGGTCATCAATGGCGAAATGCCGCCGCAGTATCTCGATGAACTGATGGTGAGTATTCTTATCTCCTATACTCTGTTCAGATCCAAAACAATCTTTACGTAAAGATTATAAATCTAATGAGTAATGATGATAAGTATACAGTTACAGTGACACATCTATGTGGTTGAATTATTCAATCTTTTTTACGTTTAGATTTTAATGGAGCTGAACAGAAAAAAAAATCTGGATCATTAGTTGCGTTCGACAATTCTTAAGCAAATTGGAAATAAACAAAAGTATGGGACTTGATAAGAGACTTCGCGAGTGTCATGTAGCCAAATATTTTTGATTTCAACTTCGCTGTTCATGAAACAAGCTTGATGAAACAAATTAACTAATGGCCCCGAATGTTGGCCAAAAAAGTGGCATCTTATCGCATACGTGTAGATAATGATTGTTACTTAACCGTCTCTTGATTGTTCTAAAGCGATGGGCGCCGAATTCGCTGATGCCAAAAACGTGCATCCGTAGACGTTTTTCAATCGATTTCAAAGAATCAACTTCGACGGTGGCTGCCATTGTTGTGCGCCGACCGCCGATTGTCATTTACGTGAGAACACAATGCTTTCGCAACGTGGACGTTAATCGCAATCGCACTGATATGGGTTTGGTGATCTCGAGATATCATCACCGATTTTCCGTTAAATCGCAGTTAAATATTATGTAGAGATAAAATGAGCATTTTGAGAGAGAATTGATGAATATGTTGATTTTCAAATGTTATTTACGGTTCATTAAAAATTGCAAGTGGCCATAAATAGCTACTATACCTACTACTTAATTATTGAGAATTTATCGTGAAAAGGATGTAAAAAAGTGCGCAACATAGCGTAATAACGTAACATAGCGCTTGCGATGCTCTACCAAGATTTCTATACATTTTTGATGTCTGTATTCATTGTCGAAACTAAGGTGATAGTTCACCACATGTCATGATGTGTTTAGAATACGGAGTGTAGATAGAGGAGAACTATCTTATATGGGGGATATTTGAAAAAGTGTCCAGCTGTACGCAGTAAATAACAGTTGAAAGATCCTCCGAGAATGGCGCTAGCTGCAGCAAAGGGTATGGAATGAATTATGGAGTGTAGGAATGAATGTAGCCGTTGGTGACAAAATATAAATTATTACTGGAATATAAATTATTACTAGAATGGCTGGGTTAATACCAATATATTTTGAAAAATATAACCTAAAATAGCTGAAATAAAAGTTGCTAAATGATTTAAAATTTACCTTGTTGCTACTGTAGCGCCACCTTATGGCGCATTTTCTCTGGTCGATAGGGCCCGCATGCGGGGTGCGGGAGATTTCTGAAACGCATGGCACGACCAATGACAATGCGCCATTAGTTGTCAATTAGTTGTCATAGACTCCCCGCATGCTGGATACCGTACGAGTTAAAGACTAATGAAAATGCGTCCTTAGGGTGAATTAGTTTCACCCTAATTTAACGCATTTCCGCGGACACTTTTTACATACAGAGATAGTTCTCTCCTTTCTATACTCCATAGTTTAGAATTTAGAATTTTCTTTTTTTTTCTATCTCTGCAATCTTTAATGTCTATTACAAATCTCTATATTTTAAATCTTTATCTCTTCTAGAATCACATCGACGAAGTCCTGCCAGTGATGTACAAGGGTCTGAAGATGATCGTCGCCGGCCTCAACTCGATCAGCCAGGAGGGCCTGAATGAGGACATCTTTACTGACGTCAGCATGAAGCAAAATATCGCTCAGAGTGTGCAAGACGTCAGGGCTGTGCTGTGTGTGTTCTTTGTAAGTATATTTGCCATTTCCTTTATTTCTTCTTCTACTTTTATTGTACCAAATGTGGCACAAAGTATTATTGCATTTTCTTTATTTCTTCTTCTCCTTTACTTTGTGCCTAATATGGCACAACTGTATAGTCCACGAATAATAAATGCAATCTAATATTAGTGCCCATCTTGTTATAACACATACTTAAAATATAAACCATAAAACTGAAATTAAACCATAAAAGGTGGCACTTAACTTAATGCATGCATCTATTAGCTATTGCACTACAGATTTTCTGTATTTTTACTTGGTTGATTGTAATTTCCTTATAGAAAAAGTTTGTTAGAAAGTCAGTCAGAGTAGTCTATTTGAGCCGACTTTTGAATAATTAGCAGCACCTGATCGATTTCAAAGTCCATCGGAAAGTCCGCTAAGCTCTTTTGTCTAAACACCCACGACTATGAATCATAAATATTCAAATAACTAATCTCAGTGTTTTGTTGTAGGACGTCATGAAATCTCGCAACTTGGAAATCCCGCCGCTGCTAGACTCCGAAGTCCAAGACATCAGCAAGGAGGAGAAGTTGAGATACTCTCTGCTCGTCTACCGGGACACCCTCAACTACTTGGAGTACCTCGCGCAAGTTTTCCAGAAGATGAACGATATTGAGCAAGCCTAAGTGCGACGTCCTTCGTTATGGCTGTTCAACGTCCGGTGATTTCGGGTACAAGATTCCACATAGGAGTATTGCACCTTCGGCTGTTACATAGTATTGCCATCATATTGCCATTTTTGGTTATAATGAATTAGTTCCTTTTATAAATATATATTTTGTAAATAGTTATGAATTTATATTTATGGTACAGCAGTTGGTATTCAAAATTATTTATGCCCTAGTCAAGGTCTTAATTTAATTATTTAAACACGCTGCGATATCTGACGAGTCTGAATAGATTTAGCGCTAAATGTAATTTTTGGATGCATTTCAAAGGACTACTTAGTAAAGTTTCAAACCATTTTAGCGCTGAATCTATTTGACCCCTTACTAATAAAATTGTTTACATGGCGAACAACTATACAATGAGTACTTGTCTTTGTCTGCCGTATTAAAAACCTCACATGATGGACAAAGATAACGGACCTAGAATAGATTTAGGCTATGTAGATATTTTTATTAGGAAGGGGGTTAGTATTACCTAGGGGCCAGGTCACAACACTGCGTTGAGACGTCGCATCGCAAAAAACTACATTGCTTTTCTAATGCCAAGTACTGACGTACGGTTTTGCTCGATAGTTCTACTCCAAATCGAGCAATAACCACCGTGTGGACCGCAAAACTGACAGCTCGAAGGCTCGCTTCGAGCCGGCTCGATGGAATTAAATATGTCAAATATGTCATTTCCTTCGATTTGGAGTAAAACTATCGAGCAAAACCGTATGTGAGTACTTAGCATAAGGTTGTTTTTCCGATGCGACGCCGCAACGCTGTGTAGTGGCCTGGCCCTAACGACTGGTATTTCGACGATATAGCATGTATAGAGATTCTTATTTCTGAGATTAGTATGATTTTTTGTATATGTACTTTCTAGTATTACTCTCATTCCACCAAACTGAATGGAAATAGTTTGAATAGGCTAGTAAATTATTTAGCGAATGTCCGAGCGAGTGAGTGAGGCTGCATTGAATAATTTTATTTGTAAATTTTAACATAGAATTCAATTATTTGTTAACTATTTATATTGCTGTTGTATGATAACAGATGAGCTTTAATTGAGCTGTCGGTGAAACACCGACGGCACTGGTGGAGTACAGAGCCAGTGTATTTATGAATTAATCATTATTTGTATAGTTCAAATAGTGTATGACAACTCGAACATTGCTGTTAGTGAAATTAAATTATTATAATTTATTTTCGTCTTTTTATTACAAAGCCTGATTTTACGCCCTATCTAGAACATGCCTTTGTACGGAAAACTATAAACTGACAAGGTAAAAATAAGTTTTCGCTGTTTATTTTACCACGGGGTCCTTGAAAACTGTGCTGGATTTCCTAGGGATCGTGGCTGAAAAAGGTTAAGAAACACTGCCTTAATACAAATATAACATTTAACTCAGCGCCATCTAGTAAACAATTACAAAAACGCCAATCGCAACGTGGGTTTTCGTCAACCAAGTAACGAAAAAGAACTATGAAAGAAACCATTATTTGGACATTGCTAGTGACAAAATATAGTCTTTTTGTCCCACCATTAAGAAGGTCATGATATCATTAGAAAATAATATTTTGATCTGTTTAATCTCATGCAAACAAAACTATAATAACATTAGAATTATCACTAGCCAACACGATTATTACTACTACTCCTCACATATCAATTGAAAAAGATTAAAAACATATAATTTGAAAATTGATTTAACCCATCAAGCCCCGTACAATCGTTACAACAATAGAATACAATCCGAGAATTCCCGATCGATGGATTAATTGGATCATTTTGGGACTTTCTTTAGGGATTTAAAGTTTCTCAGTCTTTTGTCAAAGTTTTTCAGAATGAGAAACTTTAAATAAAGCGTCTTATGCAGAGTGTAACAAAACGTAGTGTTCTTTAGTTTCTCATAGAAACATAGAAGTTAAAAGTAGCTTTCAGCTTTCAGAACTGCTACTTTCACTGTTTAGGTAAAGCACACATACACCCTAAAGTATTATCACATAGTTTGTTTACACCCTGTTTGGACTAATAAAACTACGATGATTCATTTATCGCTGCAATTCGACGACCTCTGTGGCTCAGTTGGTGAGCACGTTGGTAGCTCAAGCCGGGGGTCGCGGGTTCGAATCCCGCCGACGGAACAAAAAGTATTCAAAGTTCCTAGGTCATGGACGTGTATTAAATAATTTATATATAATAATGGATAGAATGTGCTAGTCGCGCTAAAACTCGAAAACGGCTGAACGGTTTGGGCTGATTTTAGTCTTAAAATATTCGTAGAAGTCCAGGGAAGGTTTTTAAGTGACACGAAGTTCACCGGGACAGCTAGTCATTTAATAAAAATCTTAAATATATTATGTATAGTATAAAAGTATTAAATATGTATATTAATTCCGTTGTCTGGTACCCGTAACACAAGTCCTTCAGGTACTTACCACGGGGCCAGATTGACGGTGTGAAGCGTCCATAGTTATTATTTAAAAAAAAATCATATTAACTCTATTATAAGCTAACGGGTTTTAGTTGTAATACAGACTTGTATAGATAAGACAAAACTGGCTCAAGTCCTGGGTAAGCTCTCATAAAATCTACAAAGCAAGGAGGTATTCCCATGCACGACAACGGGAAATAATCTCATGTTTTTACTCTTGACACAAGCCATTCACGCCGCAATATTTGCGTTCCTGCGTCGCCCTCACGAATTAGTACTGTCAAGGCGGTGAAAAAAAATCGGCCAAGTGCGAGTCGGTATTGCGCACGATGGGTTCCGTAACATATAATAATATACCTGTAGCAGAGCCGATTTCGAGAAAAAAAATCACGTTTGTTGTATAAGAGCCCCCTTAAATGTTTATTTTATTTGGTCTTTAGTATATTTTAGCGGTAGCAGTTATCCCTATAGTAAATGCGAAAGTGTGTTTGTCTGTCTGTCTGTTATGCTTTACTCCTAAACCGCTGAACCGATTTTAATGAAATTTGATGTATATAATATTATACATACTCCCAGGAAAGGACATAATATTATGATAGTTTTTAACGTGGAAAATGTACGGTTCCCGAGTGATAAGCAGATTTTGGTGCAACGGAGTTGCGGGCGTCATCTAGTGCATAAAATAAATTTGTGAAATCTACAACTGTCTGTCTATCGCGGTTCCGTAAATATAGCCAGTAGCTCTACCATGAGTTTAAAGCTATAGGTTTTGTCGATACTCGATACCGACTACGTAAATCTTTAGTATGGCGATTCTAGTTCCGCAAGTGACCGCTAGAGGCGCTGTAAAATTTGCCATACTAAAAATTTACGTAGTCGGTATCGAGTATCGATAAAAACTATAGCTTTAAACTCATAGTAGAGCTACTGGTAAATGTTGACAGACAACGAAGTAATATTTGGTTAGTAATAAGGTCCCATTTTTCCCTTTGGTTACGGAACCCTTAAAACTTGTCGACTTCCTCTAACACGGTCGGTTGAAATTTAAAATCGTTTGAAATCGTATCGTGGCTATCAAAAAAGTCACCGCCAGTTTGTTCAGCGATTAGCAGTAGCGGTTTGTCGCCGGGAGTCCGGGTGTAAAATTTGTTCTGTGTGTTAGTTTAAATCAATATTTTTTTTTTAAATTGACCCCCTACCTCGCGGTATACGTAAACGATCGAAAAGTAAAAAAAAATGGATTTATCACATAGCAGCTTAACATTTTCATTACGTACTATTGTTTTTTTAGTGTTAAGAATTTATGGAATATCTAAGTGTAAGAATATTCTTATTTCCCTATCGTACAAAATCATCTCTCTATAATTAGTATAGACTAATTAGAAAGAGGAGAGTTTGATAATTTTCATAGAATAGGCTAGGAAACTACTGTGTTCTTTTTGATGTAATTTGGAAAAGACATAAAGTAGATCAGGAGGTTTAAAATAAACTTTTCTAAGTTTTAACCATGTTTATACGCGGGCGAAATCTTGCCCTTTATTATGTTCACAAATCGCTACATAGTGCTTATTAGATATATATAAATAGCATTTCTCATTAGTTTTCTACAAGTAGAGACTGGGGAATTTGCTACTTATTGCTATGGTAATAAGAACAACAAAAACAACCACCTGCTTACCAAGGGGCGGCGCCTATTCTGTAGGTATTCACCCCTTCATGTCGGGAGTCACGGTAATGTATTTTTTTAGAATAAAGTTTGTACTTAGATACTGGGAAAATTAAGATTTCATTCTTGTTTATTATCATTCTTCACCTAATATTTTTATCAGTTTCAATTGATAGGTCAGCGATTATTTTATTGGTTACAAAAATATAAGTTTTTGTTAAAATCATTATAATATTTTAAGCGTAAAAGATATTATAATACATTATATCTTATTTATGTACCTATGTCTATAATTATTATTATTATGTATTATGTAACAAATGTCAGTTCCTCAATCATACCGCACTTTATTTTATTGTGTTGTGAATGGCGATGCTCGCGCGTAACTTTATGTCTTTTAGTTTTATAACGTTCGAGTCGACATTATTGCGGTGATTTGCATCGATGTAAACTCATAGCATATATTATATAGCGCTCAGTAGCATTTGGTTTCAATCTATATCTGTTATAAGTGCGAAAGTGTGTCTGTCTGTCTAAGCTACCTCTTCAGGCCTAAACCGCTGAACCGATTTTGCTGTTTGGCATGAAGATACTTTGAGTCTCGGGAAAGGACGACGCGACGGTTCCCGCGCAATAAACGAATTTTGGCGCAGCGGAGTTGCGGGCGTCATATTGTAAGACAATAATTCACATCTGCATCGCTTTGATATTACATTTTGAATGAGATTCAAAATGTAAGAGGTACTCACAGCAGTTGAAACGGTAGCTGGTGCATTAAAACCAACCAGCTACGAAGGAGTTACTTATAGTTATAGCTCCCACACCGGTTTCGGTGATGGTGGCCGGTTTCATTGAAACCAGGCCAGTTACGCAGGAGTAATTTTATAGTGCCCAGGTGTGTGCCAAGAGCACTCTCTATTCCTTTCACTCTCATAACCCAGTGGGACGGAAGACCCACACGACTGGCGAGAGACCAGGCGCAGGATCGACTTTTTACAAGCCCGTCCGACGCATGGATCATCTTACTTGTCAGACAATCAGGTAATCAGCCTGCATCGTCCTAACCAAACTTGGAAATAACATGTTTTCCAACGCGGGAATCGAACCCACGACCTCCGAGTCAAGAGCCGCGCTCTATATCACTAGACCACGGAGGCGTTAAATATAATACTTACTTATAGTGCCCAAGTAGTGACAAACAAGAACATTAACAGGCCCTAAAGGAAGGGACAATTATTTTCCCTTCCTTTAGGGCGTTGTTTCACCACTTCCCGATAAGTGCCGGAGAAGCTATTCACAACTTTAATCTGACAGATATTCTATTTCTCAAGTTAAGTTATGGATAGCCTATCCGGTACTTATCAGGAAGTGGTGAAACATGCCCTTAATCTTGTAATCCTGGAAGACCAACACTATTGGCGAGAGTACAGGCGCAGGACCAACTTTTAACATGCTCATCGTCTCATCTCATCGCCTGGACCATATACTGTATTATCAATCACATAATTTTTTCCATTCTTATTACATTTTTGTTGGAACCAAACCCTCGACCGATCCGATCGGATCCGAGTCGCTTTTCGTAGCTTTTCTATAAACTGTGGAGACGTTTGCTTAGTCTAGAAATTACGTCTAATACATTATTTTGGACTCCAAAAAAATAATCACCGCTACAATAATTCTTACACGGATCTTTTACGACCTCCTTATGGGTCAGAATGTTTTCACATTTACGCTTAACGATCTGTCGGCGCGCCACAATGACGTTTGGGCGGACCGGCCGCGCATGCTCTCTTTATCTGCCTCACGTTCCCTTGTTTTATTTATTAGAAAGATTTATTATTTACAGCGGCACACACACGATGTGTCACGAATGTGGACGAAAGGGGGTATGTTAATGCGACGCCAGCACGTGATCTTTTTTTTTTGCGCTTCGCTCCAGTAATTAGCTCTTTACTTCCTGAAAAGATGAAGATATGAGGACCATGACCATACGATGTTAGCAACGTCAAAAATGCACGTGATAAAAGTAAATGAAATATTATGTTTGATAAGTAAGGAACAAATGGCTCTACAGTCTACGTGTTTTATAAAATAAATGAATTGGGTGCTGACAAAGAAAGATTTTATTTTATGATTTGCAGAATCAAAAAATTATATTATTCGAAATCATTAAAATACCTATTTATACTTTCATACTAATATTATAAATGCGAAAGTGTGTCTGTCTGTCTGTCTGTTTGTTACCTCTTCACGGTCAAACCACTGAACTGATTTTGCTGAAATTTGGCATGAAGATACTTTGAGCCCCGGGAAAAAACATAGGATACTTTTTATCCCGGAAAAATGTACGGTTCCCGCGCTATAAACGAATTTTGGCGCAACGAAGTTGCGGCCATCATCTAGTACAATATACATCTGTTGAAAAACGAACAAACATGATATATTTTATCATAATATAATAATATAAATAACTTAACTATCAGAGTTTCTGAACTGTACATGGAGATTGTAAGCACTTGTAAACGATCCCAGGGGCCTTGGTTCGCATAAAACAATTATCGCGCGAAGACTTATTAATTTAATGTTTATGGATGTAAAGTAACGAGTGGTTAGAACACTGGGGACGGGACATAAACGTATATACCTATATACTTGTTAATTAAATATACTTGTTATTATGGCCGTGAACTTACAGAAATAGAATTTATATTTTGTATCAATTCGTCAGTAAATTGTTATCTTATTAGCTGAGTTTAATTGCTTGTATTATCGGGTTGACCTAAAAAGAATTAAGTTATTGCAAAAGCTAAGAAATTAACTTTGGTGTAGAAAACTCAAATGAGTTTTTGGTAGCCGTTTTCGCGAGTTTGGTCTATGTACTTAAATTCATGTTCACAACATAACTGGTAAATAGTAAATACTTATTAGATAAGTGGAACATTTTAAGCATTACATATTTATTATAGGCACCACACTTTTAGATTGCTCAGCAAAAATGGAAGGGGTGATTAATTTTTAAAGTATCTTTGGTGTGTGTCCTTATCCTCGGTAAATCTTTAAAACATCACTTGCACTTAAAAGAGTGTAAGCAAATTGCACTCGTACTTGACCTGCTAATTTAGCACAAACACAAACCTGTGACAACCAACACTGTTTGCTCCTTTCGAATAGGGAATATTACGCAACGATCAGAGTAGACGGGCGAGACGGCGCTACCATCACATACAGTACTTACTGTATAGCTTTGTCCACACTAGGCCTTTTTTTGTTCATCAAGGGCATGCGTTATAGCGCAGTCAACAGCGAACGTGAGGCGTGCTAGTGACGCGCGTTGAAATCGTAGCGCTCGCTATGACACTTTTCTTTCAACGCGGGTGGATTTTGACGCATTCTATTATTGAATATGCCAAACGAAAGTTGACTAAAAAGAAGATGACGAAAATTGAAGATGAAATTGCATAATGTGGACATAGCTAATCCGACAAACGTCGAACGAAACTTTTTGTGCTGTCTATTATAGCGTGAAAACATTGCAATAATAATATTATATTCTCTTAATCAACGTTAAATTTTGTGCACTTGTTAATATCAGAATAAAATAAAATGAGAAAAAGAGATTTTACTGCTAGATTATTGTATTGTAGGTGTTTTAGCTTATTCGAAGACGTAACAGAGATAGACAGACACTCCTTCCCATATATAATATTATAATATTGAAGAACATTAAATGACGTTGCAAGAGCCATTTAGCTATGCACTTTGTAAAATTCCATAAGTACCTACTATCAGAGAAGTTGATCCCTAGGCAGATGGGAGACCTACGCAGTTTGGTTACGTTATATTATGATATATCAAACCCAGGCGACAGATCATAATTAACATTGAACTGACAATATTATGATCCGACCAAATGACGTTGGTCTGTCAACTGCCTAGGAATCAATTTCCTCGATGGTACATTTTTTATTTCTACAACAGCTGCATACTGTTGAAACTTGGAAAGCAGTTTGACTAACTGCCGCACCCACAGACGAATATTAACTTAATCCTTCGATCGTGGATTCTTGGAAATCTATTGTTATTCTATTGTGTCTCGCTCACCGGTGAGCTTATGGGACTTGATGGGTTAATTAACTGTAACTAGCTATTTGACCGAGCTTTGCTCGGTATTCGATAAAACACGAATAAAATGACATTTTCTAAAAATGATTACAAGCTAGATCGATTTATCGCTCCCAAAACCCCCTATATACTAAATTTCATGAAAATCGTTGGAGCCGATTCCGAGATTCCAATTATATATATACATATTATATATATAGGGTCCTTCCCATTTCATACCACATATTTTTCATACCGCGGTATGAAACAGCGAAGTACTGTTTTTGAATTGCCTGTTTCATACCGGCGTCCGGAGTCGATTCGTACCGCAGGGCAGATTTTAGTACAGTGAAGCTCAAAATATATATACAATATAATATTATATAATTATAAATTATTTTATTTTATTATTATTATTTTATCATGTTATTTTATTTGATTATTTAAATTATATCCATAATACTAATATTATAAATGCGAAAGTGTGTCTGTCTGTCTGTCTGTCTGTTACCTCTTCACGCCTAAACGGCTGAACCGATTGGGCTGAAATTTGGTACAGAGGTACTTTGAGTCCCGGGAAAGGACATAGAATACTTTTTATCCTGAAAAAATGTACGGTTCCCACGCGATAAACTAATTTTGGCGCAACGGAGTTGCGGGCGTCATCTAGTAATTATATAAATTCATCCCAGAGAAACCAAATATTGGCCAATTTATTGATGGTATAAGAAAAGACTCTAATTATTATTGTGATTTATTAAAAAAAACCTGGTGATGTAAAAATTTCAAATGATCAAAACAATCAATAATTGAAATAAATCAAAGAATAGGCCATTGCTTAGAAAAATTGAGGATTTTAATAGTAAAAGTAATGATTATTAATTATTCTCCTTTTTTTGTTCCTGTTGATTTTAATTAATTATATTATTAGGTAATTACGATTTTCAACTATTATGAAGTTAAAAAAGAATTTTTTATTTACACTATTATTCTTGTTGATTTGTTTTAATTCTTCGACAGTGATTTTATATAATTATGTAGTTTAAAGTATTTTTAAACTACGTACATTTTTATTCTATTGATAATTTAAAAATTTACGACTGTGATTTTATACAATTATTATATTATAGTGTTAGGTTAATTTTAAAGTTGTGTAATTTTAATCAAGCTGTGTTTCTATTGTTAGAAATCTTATAATATATACAGGGTGTAACAAAACTAATTGATAATAATTTAGGGTGTGTACGTGTTCCTCGTAGAGTTCACTGTGAAACTAGCAGCGCTAAAAGACATTTTTTTTTCACTTTTGTATGGGGAAACCCGTGACGCTGGGGCGCTTGCCCATACAAATTGCCCTTATATTTTTGATTTTGAAATAAATGACATTTCTTTATACTTGCAAAATATTTTTATATTTCTTCTTGTTACCACTTTTCTATACGCCAGTATAAATAAGTGATTAGGCTAAAAATATTTAATAAAATTCGTGGTACGAATCCACGCATACTAAAAAAGAATTCATCGTTTCATACCACTCCAAGCAGCGCGGTATGAAACAGGCAATTCAAAAACAGTACTTCGCTGTTTCATACCGCGGTATGAAAAATATGTGGTATGAAACGGGAAAGACCCCAAGAATTGCTCGTTTAAAGATATAAGATTAAATGAAGCTTCGGAATAAGCCCCATAGGTCATACATTATCTTATTTATTAAGTTAAAGTTTAACCCATCAGTCGTGGCAAAACGAGACACAATAGCTTTTTCATTGTTATCGCGGCCGGATGTGGCCGCTTGGGGCTTCATGAATTAATAATCATTAAATGGGTCTGAGTAATAATAATAATAATATCTATGGACGCTTCACACCACGTAAGTCTGGCCTCGTGCTAAGTACCTAAAGGACTTGTATTACAGGTACCAGACAACGGAAATATATTTATTATTTAATACTTTTTATACTATACATATATTTAAGATTTTTATTATATCATACACATATTTAATACACATCCAGACCCGGGAACATTGAAAAACTTTTTGTTCTGTCGGCGGGATTCGAACCCGCGACCCCCGGCTTGAGCTACCAACGCGCTCACCACTGAGCCACAGAGGTCGTCAAACGTGAGTGCGAGTATTTACTTCTCACATTATTAAGGGTTAAAGCTTATTAAATTTATTTGTGCTTAAAAATGTACAGTTGCAATCAGGAAATCAATTATATACTTTTTTATATTTTACCACTCAATTGTGTTATGAATTATGATTAATGCACTAAAGTCATAAACTTGGTGAACACTAATAATAAAAATTGCTAAGCGAATAAGCTTGTACGTTTTTATGTCCGTTAATTGAATATTATTAGTAACAGAATAATAAACATATTTTAATAGTTGCAATTGTTTCAATTAATCTTCAAGTATAAGGTTAAAACAAGATCAAAATCAAAATATATTTAAAGTACCTAAGTCCCAACTTAAAATCTAAGTAGATCACATGCGATTAAAAGTAACCTTATCAGTTTCGGCTTGTACTATTATTATTATTATTACCTATCTATTCAGTGGTTTCGGTGCCAAGGCGTATATCCTCTTGATTTAATTTTAACATAATATTATACTGATTTTTACTATTTTAATACATCAAAATACGTTTAATACGTTAAACGTCGTGAACGTTGTAAATGCATTTTGATGGATTTAATTATTAAATGACTATGGATATTTCTAGATCCCTTATTTTAATGCATTGAAACTTTATCGAAACTGGATTATTTAGCAGAATTTTGCTATCGCGTTTACACTATCTAAATATATAAAACTCAAAGGTGACTGACTGACTAACTGTCATAGTGATCTATCAACGCACAGCCCAAACCACTGGACGGATCGGGCTGAAATTTGGCATGCAGGTAAATTAATAATAAAAAAAGGATTTTGATCAATTCTACCCCCAAGGGGTTAAAATAGGGAATGAAAATTTGTATGTAATAATATTTCTTAACGCGAGCGAAGCCGCGGCCAAAAGCTCGTCAATCATAAATTGATACGTTGATGATGGTAGTTGAAGAATGAAACAATTATTGACTGGCGGAATGCAAGCATCTATTACGTGAGAACATAGAAACTGTACTTACATGTCATATGAATTTTCTGCCAATGACAGCGAGGAATGGCCGCAAAAAGCGCAGGCGAGATGACATGACTACCGTCTAAGTGGCCTTAGAAAAAACAGCTCACTAGGCAACAGGCAATTATTAAGTAAAACTAAATGAAGTGAGAGTCGCTAGGCCATTAGGAGGGAATGCTGGCAATGCTGGGGCCGATTCTCATTCTTCGAAAGTAGCTTAATTGATCGCGAGGTTCACTCGTAAAACAAACAGATAACTACTCCCGAAACTGATTTGATTACGAAAACGAGTCTGTAGAGTGTGGGCCCACTGCGAAATCGTTTTGAGACTCAATCTACCGAATCACAATTCCGCGTCCTGCTCTAAGAAACGTAAAATGTCGTTGTTAGAGTGGGACGCGGTATTCCGATTCGTTCGTTAGAGTCTCAAAACGCTTTCGTAGTAGGGACAAGATTCGACGTCGCTTTGATTAAAATTCGCCTGTGATCCGTACTTCCGAACAAACTCGAATCGTACATGTTGCGATTACCAAATCCTATTCATATCGAGTTGATCGGAAGTCCTTTACTCCCTTGCTGGAGATCGAAGCGACGTTCGTATGAGAATAGGACCCCTAAGAAGATGTTATCTGGTGTCTCCACAGCGGTATGTTACAAAGCCGAACCGTACTTTCCTGGCTGTAAAAATGGTTGAGAAATTATAGCTATTAGATACTGTTTCTGGTTGGTACCGTGAGTAATTATGATACAGGAACTCTTGATGAACTCATCGTAGTTTTATTTCAGCCTTTTATAAAGTAATGGCGCCTACCTCTATTGGATAGATCACTTTGGGAAAGTGTTTAAACGCGCGGGGAAAACTTTGCCCTGCAAAGCTACGAAATTGAATACGTAGCGCCTTTTATACTCTTTTTTCCTTCTAGATCACGTTAGTGATTTTGCCTCTAGCTAACTACCCTACGCTGCTCACGCATTACCCTAAAGTTGGCTGGGTGTCACGAGGCATGGCACTATAAAAAAAATTTAGACCAGTCGAATCTATGAAAATATACTGAAATTAAGCAACCAAATATGGTACGTGCTACCAATGCTCATTGCTCATGCTCCGGATGCAGTACCAACCAAAATATCATAAAGTCAAATTAATCTAAAAGCCAGACTCAATTGAAATTGCGATAATTACCGTCTACTGAGGTCACACGATCTCAAAAGTGTCCTTGTGTGCAATGTGCCAAAAGGTCGTAAGTGCCATCGCCACAAAAGGGCGCAAGTGACGTCTTCTACGTAGAGACATACGGCGTTTATTGAACAGCCGATGACGAAACTACGAACGGAAGCGCGGCGCGTGCCAATCTCCAGGGGTCGATAACTGGTCGCTCGGGTCAATAAAAACTTTTTATTAAATTTGGTAACAAATTGAATAATTTATGAAGCTTGTTTGTTTTAAATGATAAATGTTATTATTAATATTCAGTGAGGAAAGGTTACGAGTTTAATGTATATTTATATTAGAGACACAATATGGAAAAACATTTTGCCCAAATGATATTCTTTCGTGTAAAAGGCATGATATGAAATAAAATCATTAGATAAAGGAAAATCATTTCGCACACAGGTTGTTTTTTCATCTGCCTCTAAATTAGGATAGTTCAAAGTTTTTAGCAACTCATTGTTGTTGTACTGCTTTAGACGCTTCATATGACTTTGGTTTTACACATTTACTACTTTTGAAAGTATCTAATAAAAATATCCATGTACTATTAGATAGTTAGATTTATAGGCAGTAGCATATCAATCCCAGTCGACTTCCTCTTCCTCTCTCTCTGCCTGCTGCAATCAGCATTCTTCAACATTTTGAAAATGATTATGACCACAATAATAGTTGGTTATCCCTGCCAATATGTTCCGGTTGGTGCTGCTATTATCTAAAACCTTTCAATGTAAGTACACAAAAACAATATTTTCTAGCGTTTCGAGGTATTAAAAGGTTAACCTGACGTGTATGACCTAGGACCTAGGTACGAAAGGATCTTGGGAATTACGCTGAACAGACCACAAATCGACCTAGACGTGATCTTATAAGTTGAGATAAAACATCATTAATTGATTTATGTCAGGACTTTTTCTCTTTACTTGAAGAATCTTATAAGGTTAGGTATAAGTATAATTTTATAAATAAAAAAAACTAAGGGCCTGTTTCACCACTTCCTGATAAGTGTCGGATAGGCTATCCACAACTTATCCGACACATTCTCTCTAATCTGTCAAGTTAAGTTGTGGATAGCCTATCCGGCATGTGGATAGTTTATCAGGAAGTAGTGAAACAGCCCAGTAAAACAGTAGTCAACCAAGTTTTGTTGATTACAGAACCCTAAAACGGAACCCTAACCAGCTGATTTTTGTATATTGGTAGGTTAATAGTTATACGATTTAAGAGTAACCTTGTCCAACAAATAAAACAATCCATATTTTAGGACCATCAAGTCAAAGTATGAAATCCTTTCTATCTCTGTAAGCTACCACTTTCGAGATTTTTCGAGAATAAAAATGTTCTTCTTCTTATCAAAATGTAGCTACTCACAAAAAATTTGCTTGTTAGTAATCACAAAAAAAATTTATTCTAGGGCTCCCGTATTATAAGTAGGTAATATTGAAAAATTAGGTAATTAATAAGTATATTCTAAAAATGTAATGTGAAGTAAGAAATGTATAGCACAATTATTGTTAAAGATAAAATATATGATTCATATTGATTAATAATAATTAATTGATTTAGTTTTTCAGCAAAAATAGCTACAACTTGTTACTTAAACGCCGGTCGAATAGCTTGTCCGTAATCTTTGTCGCTAGACACAATATCAATACTGCGTGATAGAGGTAACATTTTCGGACACATACTTATCCATACTAATAATAATCCATACTTCCATACTAATATTATAAATGCGAAAGTGTGTCTGTCTGTCTGTCTGTCTGTCTGTCTGTCTGTCTGTCTGTCTGTCTGTCTGTCTGTTACCTCTTCACGCTCGAACCGCTGAACCGATTTGGCTGAAATTTGGTATGAAGATACTTTGAGTCCCGAGAAAGGACATAGGATACTTCTTATTCCGGAAAAATGTATGGTTCCCACGCGATAAACTAATTTTGGCGCAACGGAGTTGCGGGCATCATCTAGTATTATATATGAGAAAGTGTGTCTGTTACCTCTTTACGCCCAAACCGCTTGTGATGGTTGGTATGGAGATACTTTATATCCCGGGATAGACCATATTATGATAGTTTATATCCCGGAAAATGTATGGTTTCCGCGGATTATGCGCAAATATGTCTGTCTGTTACCTCTTTACGCCCAAACCGCTTGTGATGGTGGGTATGGAGATACTTTATATCCCGGGATAGACCATATTATGATAGTTTATATCCCGGAAAATGTATGGTTTCCGCGGATTATGCGCAAATATGTCTGTCTGTTACCTATTTACGCCCAAACCGCTTGTGATGGTTGGTATGGAGATACTTTATATCCCGGGATAGACCATATTATGATAGTTTATATCCCGGAAAATGTATGGTTTCCGCGGATTATGCGCAAATATGTCTGTCTGTTACCTCTTTACGCCCAAACCGCTTGTGATGGTTGGTATGGAGATACTTTATATCCCGGGATAGACCATATTATGATAGTTTATATCCCGGAAAATGTATGGTTTCCGCGGATTATGCGCAAATATGTCTGTCTGTTACCTCTTTGCGCCCAAACCGCTTGTGATGGTTGGTATGGAGATACTTTATATCCCGGGATAGACCATATTATGATAGTTTATATCCCGGAAAATGTATGGTTTCCGCGGATTATGCGCAAATATGTCTGTCTGTTATCTCTTTACGCCCAAACCGCTTGTGATGGTTGGTATGGAGATACTTTATATCCCGGGATAGACCATATTATGATAGTTTATATCCCGGAAAATGTATGGTTTCCGCGGATTATGCGCAAATATGTCTGTCTGTTACCTCTTTACGCCCAAACCGCTTGTGATGGTTGGTATGGAGATACTTTATATCCCGGGATAGACCATATTATGATAGTTTATATCCCGGAAAATGTATGGTTTCCGCGGATTATGCGCAAATATGTCTGTCTGTTACCTCTTTACGCCCAAACCGCTTGTGATGGTTGGTATGGAGATACTTTATATCCCGGGATAGACCATATTATGATAGTTTATATCCCGGAAAATGTATGGTTTCCGCGGATTATGCGCAAATATGTCTGTCTGTTACCTCTTTACGCCCTAACCGCTTGTGATGGTTGGTATGGAGATACTTTATATCCCGGGATAGACCATATTATGATAGTTTATATCTCGGAAAATGTATGGTTTCCGCGGATTATGCGCAAATATGTCAGTCTGTTACCTCTTTACGCCCAAACCGCTTGTGATGGTTGGTATGGAGATACTTTAAATCCTGGGAAAGGACATAATATGATACTTTTTATCCGCGAAAACTGTACGGTTCCAGCGCGATAAATGAATTATGGCGTAACGGAGTTGCGGCCGTGATCTAGTGTGATTACAAAACAATATTTTATATAATGCTAAAAACCTTGAACTCTAAAATGTATGTCGAGCTAATCACCAAGGCTAGTTCCGGTAACATTCGACAATGAAATTCGGATGTCTTAGTAACGCTCCAAACATCTGAGGAAGCCTCCGTTGGTTACTCATTTTGAAAGTTACTAATAAGGAGGCGTCCATAAATTACGCGAGACATACGTAGCAAGAGGGAGTCCAGCTCACCAATTCTAAGTCTGGAAAGAAAGGATCTCAAGCATATTCAATTATTCATTATTCGTGTCATGGAATTTATTAAGTAATAATTTGTCTGTACAAAAAATAATTATTTAAATTGGAAAATCCCTTTGTGCGTTTCTTACATCGTTATTGATATGACCTAAAATACTAATGGTTGCAATACTAGGATGACCAAAAGTAATTCTATAAAATAATTTAATATTAAAACATTCACATACAGTCACTATGAGTAAATTGAGTAAAAAAATCTTACGCGTAATCTTTCGCACCCTCAGCCCTCAAGGCGAAAGGCTTAAAATTCCCCAAAAGCATATTTCGTCATTCATGAACGGCCCTTAAGACAAAAACGTTGGACCTAAATGTTTGATGCTTGGCCTTAATAAAATGTTTATTCATTAAGATCCCGCTCCGGATACGTCCAGAGCATTCTTTAGAGAGTACGCAGATAAGGCTTTCTTTCTCACGGCGTCAAGTGACCTATGATTCACACTACTTGACATAACCACACAATTTTACTCAAATATGTTTGGTTCAAACCGAGAGCCACAAAACTTGTGATTAAATGTTAACATTTTTGTTTATTATTATACTAGGTGATGCCCGCAACTCCGTTGCTCTAAAATTCGTTAATCGCGCGGGAACCGTACATTTATCTGGGAAAAAAATATCCTATGTCCTTTTTCGTTTTAAAGTATCTCCACGACATTTTTTAGCAAAATCGGTTCAGCGGTTTAGGCGTGTAGAGGTAACATAGTATGTTAAATACTATCTTTATTGCAGGCATCGATGGCCCATATTATAAATATCTTACCGACTACAATTCGTATTATGATTCGCCAAAGAGACCATTTTAGCCCCGCAGGTCTAGAGACTAGAGTGTCATAATCATTACCAATGACGACGCGACAAAGTCTGCAACGCGCATGACAGGCGGTTAAAGGTTAAGATAAATTAAAGATGGCGTTAAGTTAGACAATTATTGCAGTAGTAATAAAATATACGTCGATAATAAATAGAAATATAGCTGTGTTTATCATAAATTATTGTGATTGTTAAATCATCTGACATTCAATCAATTACAAAAATTTATTTACAATCAAAAGGGTGTGTAGTGAACACACACGGACGTCATTTCAGCATACGAAAAACTTCGGAAAATTTCTCGCACATTCTTACTTAACGCTTTTCGGTACCTACTCTTAAAAATCCTGTCCAGCTGCCATAACTTTTTTACGGGCTTTGGCCCACCACACTTTCCCACCACTGCATCTCCAGTGTCGCCAGGATCGACAGCGGAATCCAACCACGAAAACTCTTTGATATGATCTCATTCTAAAGCCCGGGAAATTCTAAAGCTTTCTTGGGATCCCCAACGAAGTTAATCAGAAGATAGGAGTACGAAGTATACATAATACGATTGCTATAACTTTAATCCAGAAGAAGACACCATCTGGATATTTATTATTTATATCAAGACGATGTCTTATTTCAAGACGATGATTTAACCAAATTTCCTTTGTTCGACAACCTTCTTATTCGATTAAAATTTGCTATAAGTAACTATATTTTAAAAATTAAGAAAAATTTAATGAATATTGTTAATAACGTAATAAAAACTTTAAAGTTCTACACAAAACATTCAAAATCCAGAACAAGATAATAATATTATGGTGATATCTACATCATATATACGCAAATCGCAACAAAGTCTGAAATGGGCGCAATCTTTGACGATGGCCGCTTTTAACGGCCCGCGTTTGATGCTCGACATTTTGTCGTTAATGCCAAAATTATTCCGCTCTCTGTATTGAGCCATATAGATAATTATCGGGGAACTTGGTCACGTTGCATTCGATGAATTGAAAAACGAAGTTACTTATAAAAATATGGAAATTGAAATAAGGTATCGTAAGCGCCATGACTTATGCCAAATCCAATGCATTCTTGATTTCTAACGTAACCGTTGTAATTATCGAATGTAAGTAATCTAAGTACCCTGGTCCATTATTTTTATCATCGTCACGACCGATGATCGTTCGCATTTACACGGTCCGATCTCCCACGTCAATTACACATTATCAATACTCATCACGTATCGGCGAGTGTGATTGTGCCTTCCGCTTGCTGCCGCGCGTCTGATTCATACATTTTTTAAGTTCATTACGGTTCCTTAATTTAAAAGTGAAAGACACGCGAAGTATTATAAAGTCATTTGTGATATCGACATTTGAAACGCATCAGTAAAATCTCGAAAGGATTGTACGAAATATCGTGAAAATCCTGCTTTTAACTTACGAATTTCAAGTTAATACCAAGGGCAAAGTTTAAACAAAAACCTTTAAAAAGTATTTATAGCTAAAGTGATATGAATCAAAGTAGTAAAAACTCCATTTCATCTGTGTATAAAACATATTGAGACGCTTTTGAGGCAGTACTGTTAGTAAAAGCGCAGGACCCCACAAAACGCGGCGCCGCGCGCCGGTAGCATAATATTATGCTACAAATGCTATGTTTATCTGGATCTAAATCGCAATGAGTAAGTTCATAAACTCATAATCGGCCACGACCTGACCTAAAATCGTAATTAGTAATCCTAATTACATCAAATGATACCATCGTAAAATTCCTCTGTCGGTGAGCAAGGACCGTAAAAAATGTTATGGTATCTACCTCCATTACATTTTTTGCATTCATTCACTCGTTCGTGATTCATGGGAATCGCCAATGATTCATTATGATGACATTAACCCCTCCATAAAGACTAAAGAGTGGTCCATATTCGTATGTTTATCTCGAATTTTTTTATACTGTCTATGCCTAAGAACAGTCATGACTAGCCAAGGTGCAAAAATAGTATATAAGTGCAAAGTATAAATTGTGCAAAAGTATTCACGTACTACCTCTTCAGATCTAACCTGAACGGATTTTGATGAAATTGGATTTGTAGATATCCTGAGCCGATTGAAAATGGATCCTCGGGAAAGAACATTTAAGGAATTAGATAGACAACAAACAACACAACAAAGATGCAGGCAACATCTAGTCGACAATCCATACTAATATTATAAATGCGATAGTGACGTGTCTGTCTGTCTATCTGTCCTCTTCATGCCCAATCCGCTGAACCGATATTGCTGAAATTTGGCATGAAAATACCTTGAATCTCGGGAAAGGACATAGGATACTTTTTATTCCAGAAAAGTGTACGGTTCCCGCGCGATAAACTAATTTTGGTGCAACGGAGTTGCAGGCAACATTTAGTTTGCAATACAATTATTTAAACTTCTATTAGTTGATCACAGTTCATAAAATAATATAGCGTTAAATGAAAAGCAAACGATTTCATCACACTTTCGAAATATTATTCAAAATTTATTACTCATAAAATATTTTTTTCGCAAATATATATACTTAAAATCATAATGGTTCTACAAAATTTGTCACAGACTATCAAAATGTTCCCAATTACGCGTGACTCATGGTGCTAACAATCAGTTTACTAAGCATTGTTAGTTAGTCTTCACTCTCGCGCCAGGTTGACCGTGACCTGTTCTAAATTAGTTTTAGAAGCATAATATTAAGTAATCATAATAATGTGGAGAATTGGAGATAGTTTAACTGCCACACTTAGTTTTTCATACACACACCTTTTTACACTTATGGCTGGTTTACACGTATTAAGTAGATAAGTAGTAACTAAATTTTAACTTAATTTGAAGTGCCTGCCCGAAATGTGTCAAGTGACAAGCCTCGCCTGCCAACTTAACAGAAAATAGCCAAAATTCTAATTTCCTTGTTTAGTACCTACTTAACTAAATTTTAACTTGCTACTTGCTACTAAATTTTGTGTTTACATGCAATAAATAACTTAAAATTAAATTAAAATTTAGTTAACTACCTATCTACTTAATACGTGTAAACCAGCCCTTAGTTCAGACGTTTTGACAGATAATGTATTTCGTCCTTATCTTAATTTGATTACAGTTAACTAATTAATATTCGTCTCTGAGTGAGTTAGTAAAGGATAGTTTTAATGCGAAAAAGGTACGTTTTCGCGCGGTAAACCTGTTACTACTTACCTACTATACAAAGAGTTGCGAATACGAAACAAATAAAAATAATATTTAGTATTTTTTTTTCAAAAAACTCA
The DNA here is from genome assembly GCA_963422495.1 of Polyommatus iphigenia. NCBI lineage: Eukaryota > Metazoa > Arthropoda > Insecta > Lepidoptera > Lycaenidae > Polyommatus > Polyommatus iphigenia. The sequence continues at coordinate 29,183,737 of OY730185.1, read as the reverse complement.
AACTCAAAATGTTTTATTCAGTATCTCTGAAAGTCTACATGATGGCTACCACCGGTTCTACGACGAACTACCGTATTCTTCATAGAACCAAAGCCTAACGAACAAAAAAATATTGTATTTATTATACACATTTTTTAAAATATATTAACATAAAATTAAATTAAAAGATACTGTCCCAATTTTCATGTTTGAGTTAGCTGCTAAGTCCTACTAGAAAAACACGAAAGCATTTAAAAACAGTTATGAATCAAACAACTGTATAGACTTTATAATCTGTGGTTAACCAAACTACCTCTTATCTACGGATTACAGGTATTCTTTACAAACCAATTCATTAAGACGTGTCAGTGACAAAAAACAAACAAAACAATAAACTAGCTAGAAAATCATCTTATCTATCAATTTATATTGGGTAGATAAGTTTTTATGGGTATAAGGTAGCAGATTAGTAGTAGCCTTTGCGGTCTGGAAAGGACTCTGCAAACACAAAGGACCACTTTTTTTGAAGTCGGTTAAAAATACCAGACGAAAGTTCCCAGACACAAAAGTTTGTTCGGCGTTAATTGTTTCGTAATATGTCAAAGTGTGAATGTTTAAAGAAAACACCTTCTATTTGTCCAAGTTCGCGGGACAAATTACAGATTCATAATGTTTTGTTAGGAGATGTTTTTATTTCGAAACCGTGGTGGTCCTATTATGTGAGTTGGCAACTGGTTTTGATATTATTTGACCTTTTAATGTGTTAGTCGAGCAGAAATCTCGAGTAATCCCACCTTTTGTGAAGGCTTATATTTAGTATTTGTTGATTTATGGTACACAATAAATAGTTTTTCGTGTGAATCATCATTAAAACGTTAAAACTTCTTTCGTCATTCGTATAATCCTTTGAAACCGTACATTTTACCTTGGTAAAAACCATGGTCATGCAAACATCTAGGTGGTGTTGGTTCGGTAGGTTCAACAATTTAGGCGTGAAAAGGGTAACAAATAGCTGATGCAGTTCAGGCACACTTTTCCAATTGTAATACTACAAGTTAGTATACATATAATGGTAAATTATAAAAATACTTATTCGAAATATTATCTAACAATGAAATTTTTCAAGTGGTTATAAACAAATAAAAAATTGAAAGTTTTTGCAAAAAAATCGGTTTTTCTGCACTATCCGCCGCGCAACCGGAAGGTAAAACGATATTTTATGCTTACTCCTCTTTGCGTCCAAATGGTAAGCGACAACTTAATGACCTATGAGCATGGTGTACGGTTTCAAAGGGCCGTACCTGTGTAAAGTTTTGTATTAATTGATCAATTACTTATCCTACGGTTCAATTATTGAATTTACCGCAAATTATGGTATACAATTTGTAATTAATATTAGGCTGGATTTATACATGCGTCCGCCTGAACGCGCGGTTTGGTGGCTACACCGCAAGATGATTTACATCGAAGCGAGCCCTGATTTTTCACGCGTCGTCTGTAGCAACCAAAATCTTAAAAAAAGCACACCACGTCTCACAAAAAGCACACCGCATATTACTAATACATTCATAAAATATTTAAAAATAAGTTGATGAACATATCACATAATAATAAGCAACATGACCGCATCAGACCGACCGTTCACAATTAATTAGACATGATTAATAAAGAATCTAAAACAAACTCCACCCAGCTCCCAACATAAACGAATTGTTTTATTTGTTATACCTTCGGACAACACAAATCCCTTCAAAGCCAAAACACGAACTCTTATTTCAAAGTTGTAAAGACGATTGTTGAATGCGTGAAGTTTTTGATCGGTATAACGATAGCCATTATGGTGTGTATCTAAAGCTTTTTTGTTACAACATTCCGGACAAAACGCGCGTTGTAAAGAGCACCCGACGATACCACCCATTCATAAGGACAGTGGTGACCTATTGAAAATAATCATTTAGGATAAATTTGTGTGGATATTCCAAGATAATATAATTATGTTAGTATCGTACATAAAAATGTCCTTGCTGTCGTTAACTTGCAACTCTTAAACGGGGTTTTTGACTGATGTCTGATTCTAATAAAAAACCAGTCTACAAAATAAAACAGAGGCTTCTCTTGCATTTTTCTTCAAATCCTAAAGTGGAATAAAGTTAACTCTTGATACCTAACTCAAAAATATTAGACTTTAACTTTAATTAATTATTCTTATATGAAACAAATACAGGTGCTGTGAGTGAATCGAAATTGGAGCAATACGTAATGTTATGTACATAGTTCATACACTTCACTTATAACAAAAAATATGTATGAATATCATATCGACATTACAATGTTAATAAGCTTTTAAAGTGTCTGAGTTTCTGAAGGAATTTTTCAATCCTAGAACTTTAATATTGAATAGATAAACTACCGATTAATTCTGTTACAAACCGAGCATCAAAGGTGTATCCACACAAATCTAACGCGGCCACACGCGGCCAGACAGCCTCTTGTAAAATCGACTCGGGAATTCTACGACACTTGGTCCTTTTGTTAGGCCGTGTCCTTGGCTGGGATTTACGACCGTCACACCGATATTAACACGTCCAAGCTCAATGACCATGCGTTTCAACTAGTACCAATCCTACAATGATATTTGCTAATAAGCTTATAAATTTAATATAGGAAGGTTAAAGATTAGTAGATAGAAACATGAAAAGCATCGTTAAAATCAAGTAAAGTACATATTGAACTAAGTATGTAGTAACAAGACTCTTAGTAAAGTATATAATTTCAATTTGTTATTAACATGGTTTAAATCACATCGATACGATGCTTCTATAACTAAGAACTTGTTCCTATTTTTTAGCCTGTATGAAAAATGTTCCCAATTTTATTTTCATTGCATGAAAGCGAGCATAAATAACATTCTTATCGTTAAATCTTATTTACGAACTGCTGTGTAAATTTACAAAATTTTGTGGTCTTTATACTGTGAAATTTCATAATACATATCCATGTAACTATTGAACATAGATTTAAAGTGCCAAACTATGAATGAAATACAAACCTTTTTGAATATAATTATGTTACACCAACAACCTGTCATCCTCGGTCAGTGATTTCCACGGCTGACGCGTTCCATACAGCAGCCTCGAGCCGTGTAATTATTAAATAGAACACCCCCTGACACCCCCAGACACCTCCCGGTCGCACAATGCGGTCCACGTTTAAAAGGTTTCGACGTGCACCCAAAAAATAACAATTTATGACCACTTCACCCCCGCTGAAGCCATTCAAAGCCCAATAATTGTATATTCTTTTACAGTAGTGTCCCGTTTTGTATAGCCGATGAAGGCGAGAAAAAAAAACATTGAACCGAAATCGCAGGCGCCTTTAATCACCGCTATTGAGCGCGGGCGGCGTGGCCCCTCACGATACTGCGGTAAGGTCCATATTCGATCACGCCCGTTTTTTTCGGCGGATGCCCGCGTCAAACGCCTCAGTATTTTGAGTTTGTTTTGAAAATTCAATGCATTATTCGTTTCCCTTTGTCACCGCTCATCTGCTGCTGAAACTGCCAATAATTTAGATGTCAAATAGGTAGTTTTTGCGTCGATCGTTTCAGGGTTTATTTATGAGTTTGACGGGGTTTCGCTGGGTCTGTTGTGTGAAGGAATTCGCGGCGGCTTTGATGCGCCCGCGCACAGTCGCCGGTGGCATTTCCGCTGATGTAGCGGGCTTTTTGCGACGTAATGTAGCCGGCCGCGCCGCAATGCGTGAACTGACGTGTTTTCATGTAATCAGCGCTATACTTCTTTGGATTAGTGTCACTTAACATTCTGACGATCGTTTCAGTCGAGATTACACTTATATACGCTGGGATTTTTGCTGGCAAGAAAAGTTATGTTATAAGACGATAATTGTTATAAGGATTAGAAACTTAGGTCTCTTATTTTATTTACTTTACAAAATAAGTCAGCTTACTAGCCGGTTTTCAGCTACCGCTTTCTTACGCTATTAGTATAATTTTACGGTCATATTAAATAATCATAATATATCTCTTGATACAAAAACTTTTTCGACAATACTTGTTTGTAACCCAAATCTTTACCTCTCCTTACGCTGAAATTTATTAATCGCAGGAAATATTTGTTACCTACATTTATCTGTGTTAAGAATATCCTATGTATTTCCCTGGGACTCAATGTATCACTGTACAAAATTTAGCGATTTAAAAGAGACAAGGTAACAAAGCAGATAAGACAAACAATCAGGAGGACAGAATACAGATGTACCGTCGAAGAAATTGATTCACAGGCAATTGACGGACTTACGTCATTCGGTCCGGATACGTCAATAATTCAATGTTAGGGTCAAATCAGACCGCAACGTGGCACGTAGATGAATTTCTAATATGTATAGATTTTGACATACTTCAATTGCGTGGACGTCATGCAAGTCTGTCAATTCCATAAAAATTAAGAAATGCATCTACGCGTTTGACATAACGCCACCAAATATATTTTTTTTTATCTATGGACGATTCACACCACGTCAGTCCGGCCTCGTGCTAAGTACCCAAAGGACTTGTGTTCCGGGTACCAGACAACGGAAATATATTTAATACTTTTATACTTATCTATATACATATAATAAAACTGTAGAAATGAAAATTCTGTACATTAAAGATATTCAAAAAATAATAAGCGGGGGGTGTTACTACATCGCTGTAGATTCCAAAAATGTGGTTAATTTTTTTGTCTGTCTGTCTGTCTGTCTGCCTGTCTGTCTGTATGTTTGTTCCAGCATCACACGAAAACTACTGATCCGATTTGAATGCGGTTTTCGCAGATATATTCTTTATATTTATTTAGATTTAGCCTTCTTCCAACTTAACATCTGGTCTATAAAAAAAATTCCCCCCACCCCTCTAAAGGGACGAAAGAGGGGGTCAGATTTTGTATAAGACTTTTGCTTTTACACGAAAACTACTGATCCGATTTGCATACGGTTTTCGCAGATATATTTGTCTTCTTCCAACTCAAAATCTGGTGTATGAAAATCACCCCCCCCTCCACCCCTCTAAGGGGCGCAAAGAGGGGGTCAGATTTTGTATCAAACTTTTTTCTTTAATGGACTTACTTCATATTATTAACTGTTTTTTCCAACATATGGTGTATAAAATTTTTCCCCCCACCCCTCTTAGGGGACAAAATAGGGGGTAAGATTTTGTATCAATTGATGAAGTAGAAATACTTTGAATGGCAAAACAACGTTTGCCGGGACAACTAGTTATACATATATTTAAGATTTTTATTATATTATACATATATTTAATACACATCCTAGATCATTGAAAACGTTGTTTTCCATCGGCGGGATTCAAACCCGCGACCCCCGGCTTCAGCTACCAACTCTCCCACCAACTGAGCCACAGAGGTCGTCAATTCTGTCTGCCACCTGCCTATGAATCAACTTCTCTGATCGTACAATATTAGCATTTATAATTTTAATACGGTTCCTCGATGCTAATTGTTGTTTTGGTAGCTCAAAGCTTCATGATTCACGCAAAAACTTGTCTCGTCATGCCCGCTCTCGTCTCACTTCCAGTATGTTTTAATCGTTTATTTACACGATGTTTGCTTATAATATTATGTATGTAACCATACATAATGTTTTTTTAAGTTATTTCTTAATAAGGTCAATCATAGTTTGCTTTTAAAACTACTAGACATTAATTACATACAATATTGTATTCTGTTTGTAACATTAGGTAGAGAGTAGACAGTGTAGAATGTAAATTGTAAAGGAATGTAAAAGAAGCTTTATTGAAAGAAACTTGTAGCAACTTGACTAGAAGGGAAAACACATTTTAATTTTTCGCACAGACTTTATGCCATTATAAAATGTAAGCATATTATTTTGTTAAAAAACTTCTAAAGTTTAATATAACTTATTTCTTCATTGAACTATCAATATTAATGTAGCAATAAAAATTATTATATACCACCGAACGTACAACCTCCTCCTTTTTGGATTTCGGTTAAAAAAGTAGACGACGCGTACGAAGTCTGAACGGCGAACAAAAGACATCAACGCTCGCCGCGCTGAACTGTACAAGTACTGTGCTGTGAGATGCAAAATTTTTGTCAATGATAAAACTTAAAAGCAATTTTTTTTAAGTAAATTTTAATTGTAGTAAGTTGCTGTATAAATAAATTAGTTTGTTTTATCCTGTATTTTAAGTTATAAAATATAATTAATATAGGACGCCACAAAAAATATTAGAAGTATTGATGTATTTACTAATAGATTTTTTTCAAAGGCTGTGTCTAATTCACCCAACAGATTACGATACTAGACTGTTTATTTACACGATGTTTTCTCACTTCCTGATAAGTGCCTAATTACTAGTACATACCTTAGTATGTACTAGTAATTAGGCACTTATCAGGAAGTGAGAAAACAGGCCCTAAGTCTATTTGACAGATTCTCCATACTCTATCTGTCAAGTTACTTATAACTTGACAGATAGAGTATGGAGAATCTGTCAAATAGTTGTGGATAGCCTATCTGGTACTTTATCAGGAAGTGGTGAAACAGGCCCTAAGTAACATAGGTCCGCCATCTGCCGATGAATCTTTGATGGTATTTTATGAGGGATATCGTCTAAAAATGTCATACAAAAATCACCAAAATTTGAGATAAATCAGTGATGATATCAGGGGCGGATTCACGGCCCACCTGTCGGTGGCGCGCGCCGCAGCTGCAGCCGCCACTGCGCACGTCATACTGCACATAGCACCTGCTTTTCGCAGTCGGATAGTGTGAAAGTACGGTAATTTTATACAAGTACCATAGCTTACTTCTATTTCCATATTTTTGTATCAATACTAAATCAGAAATGCGAAATTATCTGTCTGTATACAGGGTGTAACAAAACTAAGTGATAATACTTTAGGGTGTGTATATGTTCCTTGTAGAAAGTTCACTGTGAAAGTAGCAGCGCTGAAAGACCAATTTTTTTACTTTTGTATGGGCAAGCGCCCCAGCGTCACGAGTTTCCCCATTTAGTTCCCCATTCCCTTTTCCCCCCACTTAGTTTTGTTACACCTTGTATTTGTCTATTTGATATTGTGTGTTATAATATACCATACAGTAACTGACATACCTACAGGATATGTCATGGTTTGGCCACTCAACCAATTTTGATGAATTTTATATTGTGATACTTCGAGTTTCGGAAAATAATATAGAACTAGAGATCGCCCAATGGTCGAAATTCGACCTTAAATCCTGGTCGTGTTTAAGATTCAATAAAAAACTATACCTAATCAATTTTCAATTAGACAACAAACTTCAACCAGAAATTATAAAAATATGATAAAAGATGGATAAAAGAAAAGCATAATTTCAAAATAATATTAGCTCGATCGACTTCTTCACCATATTATCAACTATAACTGTGCAAAATTTCATTCACCTACATTTCCATATTTTTCTTCAAAAGGGATCCAAAGTTTTTCACTCACGTATTAATATTATGATAGTACCTAATTAGGAACTCTCCAGGAAACGTCTAATTTTAGTAGAGACACAACTTCATGCGCTCAATTAAATCCCATAGGAATACTTTTTTCGAGATACACATCGACTTCGGTTGAGCAGTTTAGGCATGAAAGGCCTTTCCATGGTTGCCAGATTTTTGTGAGTCAATTGTATTAATCCGATTGAGACAACCTATTACTGCTGCAGTAGGTACCTATAGGTCTGTCTTTTAACATAATATTTTATTTGTTTTTACAGAATGACCTACAATCATGAATCAAGGTCCTGGACATAATTATTATTGTAGTAGACACAGACAGTAGGAATTAATCATTGATTTATTACGAGTACAATTTTAACGCTTAAATAATTTTCCACGTCAGTTAAAGTACAATAAATGTTTTATTACATAAACACAAATAATGAAGATCTATTTAATTAGCGACTATATAAACAGACTGTGTTTAATGGTTTATATATTTTATGTTTGCATATAATTGATTTTAAAATAAGAGATTTATTAAACAATATTTTAATGTTTTGATGTTGCCTGCGACGTCTTTTTGAAATCATGCTTTATTTAAATTATTTTCAATTAAAACTGTCCTATATACTTTTTTTGCGGCTCGAAGTACCTATGTCTATACCAAATTTAAATCGGTCTATCAAGTTTAAAAATAAAAGGCAGACACACTTTCGTATGTTTAATCCATACTTACTAATATTATAAAAGCGAAAGTGTGTCTGTCTGTCTGTCTGTTACCACTTCACGCCCAAACCGCTGAACCGATTTTGCTGAAATATGGTATGTAGATACTTTGAGTCCCGGGAAAGGACATAGGATACTTTTTATCCCGGAAAAATGCACAGTTTCCACGCGATAAACAGATTTTGGCGCAACGGAGTTGCGGGCGTCATCCAGTACCTATATTATATTTTTTAAAGCTTGCTCTGTGGGTATGTATGTAAGAATGTAAGTTCAGGTAGAATTTTGGAACTCAATTTTAAAGTAGATACCTATATTTAACCGATTGAGCTGAATTTTTGTATAGGTACACGTTTAGTTTGGATGACAATGCACGATGTAGTATAATAATATCACATATTATGTTACATCACTCTAACTCCAATATGGCCGAACATCTAAGATGGCGAAATAGTTATTTTCTATGCAGCACTACAATATGAATATTTAAATGAAAGGGATCGCGACAAACTTTTATTATCATACAAATTTTATAATAAAATGAGGTTATAACTTTAAAGTTAAAATGCTTAAGGAGAAACCTTTTAGAGTGTTTAAATAAATGTTTTTTTTTTTTTTAAGTTTTTTGATTATAATTTTTTACATTTATAATAATATTAATATTTTGAATCAAGACCGTAAATTAATTTACAATTTAGCAGTCTTTTCACATAGTGTAACAATCGTAAAACGCTCGAAAGTCCCAAAGTATCAAATTACAGACGATAACATCCACGTCTAAATATTTACTATCATAAAACCAATTTGGGGGTAATATATAGCGCAATCAGCCGACATTAGTATTCCGCCATCCACGACGCGTTAGGGCACTTTCAAACGTCGCAACAAAACGCGCTAAAATCGTCATATTATGTCGCCAAGTGTGAAGTGAACTGCAAATATTGTATAATATACGTTTTTAAACCTATTCATGAAAAAATAACAATAAATATTTTAGGCATATACTTTTTATAAAAATACGTTTAGGTAAAGAGATTATTGTCATAATCTCATACTCATACTAGTGAAATCTTCATTATATTATATTTTATACTATACTTAGACTTTCCCATAAACGAAAACTTCACCATATTATATGTAATAATATTTTTTAACTTGGTACGACAGTAATTATCATCCGTCTGCCTAGTTGTAGGCTTATTATACTTTTATATTATCCGTATTCCGTAATAAATTTTTCTTCACCTCAAATTCGATATTACAGTGTACTGCTTGTCCCCAGCTCCACATATAAAACTATTCCTTATTGCCGTTTTAATAGTCAATTTAACAATAATAATATTACATATTATATTAAATGAATTTTTGGACAATATTAATTCCTTGCTCCTTGCTCAATCGCGTCGCACTACCTAAACCGCCCCGCGTGTAAGGGCCCTTACAAAAACATTATGTCGTTTAGGTGTTTTTTGTCTCGAACAAAAGACGTTCCGCCGCCGCATCACGTACATGATTCGCCTCCAATAAATTATAACAAACATTTAATGCTCTGCGGGCACGACGTGGAAAGTGTAAATTAGATTCTGTTTTGACGTTGTAAAATTTATCTCCATATTAAATATTCCGTCGAGTGTATGATTTTATGTGTTGAAACAGTCGATAAATAATAAGACCAAATCTCAAGATTTACAATAAATAGTCATAAAATATTACTTCTCCTTGGAAAAAAACACTTTTGAATTATTAAGTTTTTGCGATTTTTAAAATATTAAAAAAAAAAATTTAAAATATTTCGTTGACTTAAAAAATTCAACTATCTAGTTACGATTAAGGGATACATTTGTTTTTGTAGATGGAATATAATTTATCACCTTTTGAAAAGTAAACGATTATATGTATAAATAAAGGAAAATAAATAGACCTACATTTTTTAAATTGTAGCTCCTAGAGATGATGATGATGAAATATTCCATAACATTATCAAGTTCACATTACTTTATCCATCAGCGAGTCAATCTAAATATTAACATATGAAAACGCCTCGCCAATAAAAAGGTCCACTCGATTACTATCGAACATAAAAGGGGCATCAAAATCAATTTACGATCAAAAGGAATCGACTAACGCCAAGCCAAAGCTCCCTAACGCCACAACGCCCCAACGCCACAAAGCCATAACGCCCTAACGCCACTTGTCAAAGCCATGTTATGACAATAAAAAAGTATTCATTGAGACAATAGAGGGTAAGCCGTGACACGGTCCATCTATCACGGCGATAGTCATCGCGCTACAACATTCCTGAGCCTTTGTTAATTTGAGATTACACGCATGTCAATTCCAAGTCAATATTTACGGTAACCGTGGATAATTTTATTAGCAGATACTTTGGGGTTTTTATCGGGTATTTCGGGTGAAGATTTATTTTGTGTTAGGTAATTCGATTCCGGATTCGGCTACTTGACAAAAGTTTACGAGAAAATATTCGTGAATCGTGATAAAAGTTTCAGAATGTATATTTGCGTAGACAATAGATATTTCCTCGATTTAAAATAAAAATATTTCTTTTTGTTACCTCTTTATGTTTCAGCTGCTGAATCGATTTTGGTGGAATGGAGCAGTCAGGGACATATTATTACACAATATAGGTATGCGTAGTTAGTAAAATAATATGTGAAGACTTTTCCTTTATAATTTTTGTCGAAAAAAATATTGTGTACTGTGTGATAAATAAATTACGGCGCAACAAAGCGGGAAACATCTTACATACTATTAAATTGGAATGCTTCACAAAATAATGAATTAATTACCCACTCAATCAGGGAAACAACCAAATCATCTGATTTATATAGCCGGCGTGTCAAAGACTATAACAAAGTAAGGCAAAAGGCTCTATATCGAATAAATAATCGTTTTACGAGCAACACATCTTCACAAAGCAATAAACTAGAATTGCCGAATCTCTGTTTAGCGCTTGTGGTTTTTACGATTATTAAATTAACATTTTGTGCAATTTCGACTTTTGGTGCTTGTGAATTTTATGACTATTAAATTAACATTATGCGACTGTTTGAAAACATTTTAGTTATAAGATGATGAGATTGCTGTTAAATTACTATTGAAGACCTTGCTTGCTTGATTTTTATTAATATCCATGTATATTTGTATGTACGATATCATAGTTATAGTCAATATTTTTCATAGTGTGAACTTCTTCATTGTTCCTTTTCTTGATCAGTGAGTACAAAAAGAATAATTTGTTGTACAAAACATTTCATTTTTTATATCTTTAAATAATTCAGTCTCCCATTTCATTGGTTATTCATAGGTCTATTCGGTCAAACTTTGTACCACAATTTTGCCATGTTATATTGTACAGTGTGTGCAATTAATATTCGTGAATCGTAACCTACTTTATGCAAATATTAGTTACGGAGTCCAATGTTTGGCCGGAAAGGAAACAGTTGTTTGCTTGCTTTCATTACTTAAAGGCACTTAAATTCAACCGATGTAGAGAACATAGCGAATTTTCCAGGTGTAAGCTATTTTTCGTGATATATAGATAATATTACTATCATAGTTACATTTTTGGGAAACAGTCGTCGACGTTCAAAATTTAAATCAGCGCATTTATTCAAAAATCAATTATTAACAAATTAAAACAAATTTATAAACAAAAAAAAATAACTTGTGTCAATTCCCAAATAATTTAGATTTCTAGCTTCAACGAAACGGCATCCATCTTGACACAATATTTTTATTATAATAGGAACTTAAATCTTAATAATGCTTTTAATGAATAAGTAAACTCTAATATTACTATTTACTTTGACGTTCATAAGTGTTAGTGTCTAAACACACTAGGCCGAAAATACGCGGCCGAAGTTTGTCATGACTACGCCTGCAATGTATATCTTTAAATTACTAATGAGTGATGACACACCATGCCGAAATTACGTCGCGTTATTGTATGCGTAATTTGCAGGCGTAATCATGCCGAACTTCGGCCGTGTATTTTCGGCCTATTGTGCTTAGACACTTACTGTGTGACCTATGTGAATCAATTATTTTGATTTGATAATCCTTGTTTCAGTTGCCCAGGCCATTCGGTACCTGCTACAAATGAAGGAGCAGACGCAGGCTGTCACGACCATAAATTGACATAGTGACTAATAAAGAGCCCACTGAAGAGCCGCTAATGTCTCAATTTCGAGAACGGACCTCCACAGTCCACGTAAATATACCGCCTTCTGTACCTCCCCCGCTGCTGGGCCGTGCGCAATAAATTATTTAATTATGTGACAACAAAACCGTGTGAGATCGCGCAGTGGGTACGAAAATCGGAGAGTAGCCCCCCGCTGCGGCGGACCTCACCGACTCTGGTTATGTCACATCACACCGGCTTCGGTAACCCAAATTCGCTGTCTCTTTCCATGTGGTAAATGCTATAGGAGTGAGCGGGACGGAACACAGTCGGCGATCCTTTGCGCCGTGCTCATCATTTTTCACGTCTTATTCAATAAGTCGCGTAGTCGCCGAGATAGTGATCGACTTTTGAAATATTTCGGTGGGAGAGCGATACATTCCCAAGGATATGGTGTTACTTCGCGTGCGGAATGTTAGCGTTATTGTTGGCTTGCACATCTTTATGTATTCTGCATGATAACTTTTACCCAGCGGTAGGTCAGGTGACCCTTTTCGAGAAAAATAAAAGATGAACACTAATTTATTAAAGAAGCATAAAGTGAGTCAGAAGCCTGTTTTAAGTTTTAGAACAACTAAGTAACAATATTAATAATAGTCATTTTGTATTATTGTTACAAATTGCTCATGATATTTTTTGTGGACATACCTATTGAATATGCCAATAAACAATAGGTACGATGTCTACGTGCTGTCTACGTGCTTGTCTACGTAAGTACGTAGACAAGCTACGCAAGCTACGTTAGTCTATGTACCGTTATTTGGCGTTACATAAAGACTATTTAAACCACCGGACACCGAAAATTAATACATTATTTGCATCAGGGAGTACATTGTGAGGCGTCAAAGCATGCTGCTTGTTGCTCACAATGCTCGAAAACTGCTCACAATGCTCGAATATTGCTCACAATAGCTCGTCCGAGCAATTGTGGCCGAGATTAGCCGTCGGCTACTTTAACAGATTAACGTTTTTGTGATCGCATGTACATTCAACACTTTCGGGTACAGTCGCGATGTTATCGAAACAATGTTTTTGCAAACGTTTATCAGCAATCTACGGTTTGATGGGCCGCTATACAGGGTGTAACAAAACATAGTTATAATTATACTTTTGAGTGTGTATAATATGTTATAGACTTCGCTGTGAAAGTAGCAGCGTCGTATAGTCGTTGTATGGGCACGCGGCCCAGCGTCATGAGTTCGCCCATACCAAAGTTAAAAAAGAAAACTCTTTGAGCGCTGTTTCTTTCACAGTGAACTGTATATATGGTAGGTACTCATACAGACCCTAAAGTATTATCACTTAGTTGTGTCACACCCTGTATATAAGCTATTTGTTAACAAGGGTCCTTATCTTGTAGGCGTTTGGGTCCTGCATATTAAGTGACACATGTTTGCGTGAAGATCCGACGATTTGGGATATATATGGCCTTAGGTAATTAAAATGTATTGGGCATTAGCGTTTAATGACCGCGGAATTAACATTCAATAATTTGTAGGGACCTGGGACCGAAATTCCTTGATAAAGTCATTTAAGATCATCCACGTTTTTGCTTACATGAAATAATATGTTATATAATATCTAAGGAAGACAAAATTAATATTATTATGATGAAGTTGTATGAAATACCAACTTTCCTACTGGAGAGAATTTTTTTTTTTAAATATAACTTAAAAATTTGTAATTATCTCATGTATTTGCGATTACTGACTTATTAGATATTTAATTTGTGATTCAATTATAATTTAAACGAAATTAGTAACATAATTAAATAATGATATAAGATATGTATTATTCATTCAAGAAAGGTTACAAAAAGAATTTACGCAACTATTTCAGAGTTCCAAAGTAGAGTACATTCTAAAGCACTGCGTCAGAAATAGGAGTATATTTCAGAGTATAAATATTATGTAGTTACGAAGTAAATCCATACTAATATTATAAATGTGAATGTGTGCAAGTCTGTCTGACTGTCTGTCATCGCTTCGCGCTAAACCGATTTGCATGAAGTTTAATATGGAGGTACCAGCTTTGAGTCCCGGCAAAGGACTTAAGAAATTTTTATTCCGGAAAAATGTACGGTTTCCGGGCGATAAACAAATTTGGTGCAACGGAGTTGCGGGCGTCATCTAGTTTATATTATATTCCTTCGGTACTTAATAAGCTCAAACCGCTTTATCATTTGAGTTCATTTCAATTTAACTTAATACCGTAACTACCGACAGTTAAACTGTTCCAGCACATTCTTAAAATGTCGCTAATTCACAAACAGTCTCTAAGGCCTTTTGTACCATAATCCCGAAACTAAAAGTACCTCCTGGTGTCAAAATATCTTCATTACAATGTCCATTGACGACGGCGTATCAATGAAGCCTTCTTGGAAGTCTGAAAGGGCCAGTGTTGCTAACTGTTTATAAAAAAACTACTAAATGCACTAAAACAGTTTAAATTCGGCCCTCTACTGACTAATGATAACAAATAAAATATCTAATCATTTAATGTGTGGATGTTAAAAAATTGAATTTGAACTTCAGAAAACCTCAAATACGCTATCATTTTTAAAGGTTAAAATTAAACTTTGAAATGTAAAAATAAAATATTAGCTTCTTTTTAATATTATACATTTGGAGGTACATAATATTTTTAAATATAAAATTACATAATAATAAACAGAATTATTATATTTAAATTACATCTGCCAATTTTACTTAATGAAATGGAAAACTTCCAAAATGATTACCACCAAGTTGGCAACACTGGGAAATATTTGAAATAAGAACGGGCAATTTGTATAAAATCCGCCCACATCCGGTGGCGCCACTAATAATCCGCTGACGACTAACGAGTAGTTTATAATCTGGGATGAAAGGCGCCGCGGGATGAGCGTGGATAATACGGACTGTATACTTTAGTTATTGGTTGTTCATTTTTAGGGTTCCGTAACGAAAGATTTTTTAAAAATAAAATTAGGGGACAAACGAGCACACGGGTCACCTGATGGAAAGAAACTACCGTTGCACATGGACACTCGCAACGATTCGAGATCGATTTAAACAGGGCGATATTTTTTAAGACTTCGCTTGTGTATGTACTGACTGCATGGCTGCATCTCCATAAACGTAAAAGATAGATGTCAAAAAATTGTACTGTCGAACTTTTCTTGTTAAGATTCAGCCGATTTAATAAGTGTGGATTTTGGTCTTATCTTTAATTAATTAACTACATTAATGCAATGCCAATGCTTTAACAATAATATTGCGCTCCAAAACGTATAAATCTTATTTATCTACATAAAGACAAAAACAGTAATAATATTATTATCATCTTTTTCTGCTGTCTAGTGGGTATAGGTAAAATACACAGAACAATAAAAACAGTTATTGTTCTGTGGTAAAATATTACAATTCAATGTTAATTTTTATTTTTTAAGTAATTAAAATATAATTTAAAAGCTTTTTATTGCTGACAACCAAATCAGATGAATGATTTTTTTTAAGTTGTACTACATTGGAGATTGGTGTTATGACTTTACTTATATGATGCAATGATATGATGATATTAAGTAAGTATTTATGGATAATATACAATATTACTTCATTTGTTTAAAACCAAAAATAAAATATTATAATAATTATTAAGCTCATAACAATATTGTTACAGCGCCATCTAGCGCTGAGTAGCGAAACGAGTAACCAAATCAATCTCTTTCGAATCGACAAAAATCAACAATTATTATTATAAAATAATTATTTCAATAAATTTTGTTACGATTCTTGCTCTGATGATTCTAGTTACAATAATATTATGTGATTAGGCAGTCAGCAATACAGTGGTATGAAGTAGGCTTTGCTTATGACGTTTTTATGAGAGACTTTCGTATGAAGCAAGAGATGGCGCTAGGTAGTGTCAGCCTCAGCATGATTCTTTTATCATAATTTATAACCCAAGAGCCAGCGACAACAACACTTTAGTCATTTTATAAAAGCTGAAAGTTTTCCTGTATACGACCTCTATAGAAGTAAGAACGTGCAGAAGCTATGAAGTTTCAGTCGCGTTTACTTTAAGAAGTATCCAGTTCTGAAGGTCTACCTGACCTTCGATAAAATATACAGCTCAATTCTACATCTTATTTTCAAAGAATAACTGTAGGAATCTCGTCTCCCACTGACGGACACACTTGTTACAGTTGCTTCCCACTGCCGCGCGCTGGACCACCGCAGACTCTAATAAAATCGTAACTTTAGGGGTGTCTGGCAGTCGCGACTGAAAGTCCGTAGTTTCTGGTAGTTCTTACCTTTATAGGAATCATAAATAGGAATACTTTCAACTTTTAATCTATATATATAAAAATGGATTTTCAAATGTGTTAGTCGCGCTAAAACTCGAAAACGGCTGAACGGATTGGGCTGATTTTAGTCTTAAAATTTTCGTAGTAAATAAAAGTAAAAAAATCTCTCTATGGAACATCATTTTTTCTACCATCTTCATTTAGCTAAATTTCGCTTCCGGGTACCAACAAAATTAAGTAGGTACCTCAAAAAAGTAGGATCACCATTCTGCGTAAAATTATGTCTCTATTGGTACAAATTCAGACGACTACTTTTCTTTCAACGACTACCCTAGTCATTTATACTTGAAAATGTCTACCAAAGTTACATTTAAACGATTACAAAATGTGAATGAAACAAACATTAATAAACACAATAAACGGACAAACGATACAAGGATAAATCCCATTCAAATATCCTTAATAAGAACATAAAGGCGATAGCTATCGTCGGGCGGAGGAGCGCCAATATCCTGTCATTTCGACCGTTTAAACTTTTTAAAAAAGAAATCAAACGCGTGTTTATCTTCCATCGGCACCCTGTTACTCGTTCCACGCGAAGGTTAACACCGATTTATTAAAAAAACTACGCCTCTAGACCCCCAAAAGATTGAAAAACGACAAGGAGTTTTGGTTACCGAGCGGCGCCTAGCGGCTGCTGCGGCGGCGTCTGTGAATGCGATCGCATTTATACTACACGACTGAATTGACACGACTCTCACGTCCGATTTGCCCACCCACCCTCGAGTACAAAAAGCGCTATTCGCAGACGACACGGCCCTTTTCTTTGCTCATCGCCAAATAGCTTTCGCGTCCAAAAAACTCCAAGAAGCAGTTACCGAACATGGAGAATCGAACTAAACCCCGACAAAAGTCACGCTATATTATTTAACGGACTAAAACGTAAGAAAATGCAACCTATTAGTCTGCACGGAAAATTAATTCCCGAAGTCACGGCTGTCAAATACTTAGGAGTAGTACTAAACAAGTCGATGTCATTCACGAACCATATATCGAATACCGTACGTAAAGCGCAATTTGTATTATACAAATTATATCCTTTACTCAACGCGAGTAGCAAAATGTCCTTAAGACATAAGCTCACCTTATACAAAACATGTATAAGAACGATACTCACTTATGCGTGCGTCTCTTTCGCACACATGAGTGACAATCAGATGAACCAATTGCAACGAGTTCAAAACCGTTTTTTGCGCATGGCAACAGGTGCGCCCCGTTACATGCGAAACATCGACTTGCATAGAGACTGCGAGCTTATCACTATCAAAGCCTATATCAAAGAACTCTCGGAGAGATTCTTTGAGAGAGGCAAAGTACATCCCAATCCGCTCATTCGTAAGGCTGTGGACTACGAACATGACGCACGGACATTCCGATACCCCTTCAGGCGGCCTAAGCATGTCTTAGCCGACCCTGTAGACCCCATCACAGAATACGTAACGTACTGTGTACAGTTACGTAAACACAAATCACACTCACCCGCGTGGTTAGTACTGCACCGGGGACGACGCCGGCGCCTTCCCCGAGGACTTAACACGACTCATTGTTTATCTCCAAACCAACTAGCAACAGACTAGTTATAGCCACGATTAAACTACCACGGTCTTAACCAGACCAGTAGCTTAGACCCTTACGAAAAAAAAAAGACACGACTCTACAATTTTTTACTTACGACTCTACGATTTTAAGCATTCAAATAAAATAACAAACTTCGATATAGCAAACACTTTGTGATTACCTATTTATGTTGTTGGTTGTCTTATTTATTT
This sequence comes from Polyommatus iphigenia, assembly GCA_963422495.1. NCBI lineage: Eukaryota > Metazoa > Arthropoda > Insecta > Lepidoptera > Lycaenidae > Polyommatus > Polyommatus iphigenia. The sequence continues at coordinate 29,165,204 of OY730185.1, read as the reverse complement.
TTAATGCTAAGTACTCACATACGGTTTTACTCGATATTTTTACTCCAAATCGAGCAAAAACCACCGTGTGGACCACAAAACTAACAACTCGAAGGCTCGCATCGAGCCGGCTCGATGGAACTAAATATATCTAATTTCCTTCGATTTGGAGTAAAACTATCGAGCAATGCTGAATGTATGGACGAAAGCCCGAGCCGTGGTTTTACTCTACGTGATTGCTTGATCGAGCAAAACCGTATGTGAGTACCTACTTAGTATAAGAGAGCTTTCGTAGCATAGACTGCTACGAAAATATATATGTGTATACCTGTAAAAGTTGTTGTGTTGGCTTTAATGTGATTATCTCAAGCAAATCTTTTTAGTATAAATTACAAAATGTATATTTTCTAAACAGACATTATTACTATTGTACACAGTATGTAGATTGTAGACATTTAGCTAAGTAATCAAATAAGTTACACGAAGCAAGAAAAGTGACTAAATTACTTTTACCTAAAGCTAGCTTTCCTTGAAGGATAACTAGGTAACTATACGATATTAAAAATTGTATCACGATTGAAATATCGCAGGGTATAAAGGCGCGTAGATCGGAGCGATATTCGGCGCGGCGGGTTTGGTCGCCGTAGAAGCTTCTAATTTATACACCTTCGCGTCTACGAGTTCGCAATCTGCATAACATACATTTTATTTGTATAATGTTTTATGTTACACAAAATATAGTCTTTGTGAAAAAAATATTTGTACTTATACATATACTTTATACGGTACAAAGAAAATTATCACTTTGTGTGTTTCATTTTATTTGTTTAATATTGACACTAGACAAATCAAAATATATGTATTCATAGAAACAAACCATTAATTGCAAAGCAAAAAAACAATAATGATGAAAGTGTATATTAGATAAGAATGCAAGATATATAAAAGATTAATTTACACAAACATGTTTGTGACAAAATATTTTAATCGATTAGAAAGACAACAAATTAGGCTATTTTTTAAGACATAAGGAAAACATAGACCCATAAAACTTCAGATTCCGCCGACTTTAAAATTCATGTAAAGCAACCGCAAGACAAGTTGTGGGGTCGGCAAAAGCTAGATTAGTCTGTCGAACATATCATAAATCAAATGACTAACGAAATCGGCAAACTTTATATGAACATTTTGGTAGACAAAATGAACACATGTAAGGACGGATTATGGTAGACCGCAGATACTATCTGTTGTGAATGGGCTCCGATATAAATCAACACTAATTGGAATTCTCGTGCGACTCAAAACCCTTTTGGGAATTATGAGAGAATTCTCTGGAATTTTTCGGTTTTGCGTTCATTGAGAACAACGAATCAATCCTTTGATGCATTTACTGAAAGATGTTGAGAATGTAACTGCAAATGTGATTGCTGGATTTATCGACTTTTATTAAACTTGATAATTCGAGCAACTTTATTTTTAGCTTTGTCTCGTGAAAAGATAAAGTTTTGGGTATGAGTTAATTTATAATTGAGATTCCTGTAAAAGAAAAACAATATAATATTCTCTAATAATTAATCTTCACTTAAACTTCGGAATCTTTTTCCTACACATAGTTTGACAAGACGTGTTCAGAGGTTCTGTGACTTACATCAGAGGTAAAGCTATTCGCTACTGAATATGCGATTGTGAAACACACTCCTTTATTATCCTTTGCAAATGCAGTATGCGCAGGCCTCTCATTAAAATGTTTACGAGTATACGTTGGAAATGACAAATTATTTGTTCTCATTTTTTGTGACATCATACATACATTAACCCGCGCGACGTATTAGCAGTTTAAAATGACTTAGCGCGCCTCATCACCACAATCAATTATTTCTCCATTTACGTATGTGTGTCCACTCGAGTAATTTGTACCTAACAGCATTTTTTATGTCTCACTAAAAGTGTCGTATTGCCTCGCATGCCGCGCTAATGAACGCTGCCGAAATGAAAATGCATCACGGTACGGATCGCGCCGATAAAAACTCTAATCTCTCTGCAACATTAATTTACAATAAAGATAAATGAGATGTATTATGCCTAAATTGCATGTCCACCGCACGGCGAATCACGATTTCCGTTCGACTTGGATTCGGAAACTTTATCGTGCGGTCATTGGTCAATGCCTAATTAATGGTTGATTCAGACCGCAAAGCGACGCGTAGATGCATTTCTAAATTTATATGGATTTGACAGATTCGCAAGACGTCTCACGCAATTGAAATCTGTCAAATCCGTACAAATTTATATGGGTCGATTTAGACCGCAACGCGACGAGGCGAGACTTTGACAGATTTCAATTGCGTGAGACGTCTTCCGAATCTGTCAAATCCATATTTTAGAAATGCATCTACGAGTACGCGTCGCGTTGCGGTCTGAATCAACCCTATCGCGGCGAGCGTTTATTGGATGTCGCGCGATGAAGTTTCCAAATCCGAGTCGAATTACGCGTCGTGTATCAGGGCCGTGAGTCGGGTCGTTTTAGTCAGTACTCACAAAATGTTGATGGATTTTGAAGATGCGCGCCGTGCGATGGAAATAAATCTTAACGAAATGCTGAGGAAGTACAGCTCGATTACGATACACTCAACGCGTTCCTGACATGACTACTATGAAAACTTTTTACTGAATGGCGTCTAAGTCTTATTTATTTTGTGGCTTACTAGGGCGTAGTATTTGATTTTTAAGGATCATTAATTACTTATTCTTGTCTGGTTCTCTAATTGATAACGCGGATAAAGATTTACAAATTCAGCAGGACTTTTTAATATTGCATTAACGTGCGGACATCTTCATTGAAAACAACAGGACAAAAGAATGGAGCGCAATTGTAATGCTAAGTCCACACCCACGACTGACAATTAGGGCGATTACACACTGCGGTCGTCCTGCGCCACGTGGGCGGACTGCACCTTTCCAATTAATGAAATATTTGATTTCATTTCTTATGTCATTCTTGATACATACTACACGTGTGAATCCGCAGGAAGTGATGAAAAGAAGACCTGTATTTTTCTGTTTCCGCTACCCGTATTTACTAATTTTATGAATGCGGGGTAGTGTTGCGTTTTGACGCTTTTTAGAACGAACTGATTTGAATATTTTTTTTTTTATTAAATAAGGGGGCAAACGAGCAAACGGGTCACCTGATGGTAAGCAACTACCGTCGCCCGTCACACTCGCAACATCAGAAGAGCTGCAGGTGCGTTTCCGGCCTTTTAAGAAGGAATATGCTCTTTTCTTGAAGGTTTGCAGGTCGTATAGGTCCGGAAAAACTGCTGGTGATAGTTTCTTCCAGAGTTTTACAGTGCGCGGCAGAAAGTTACGCGAAAAACGCACTGTGGAAGACTGCCACTCATCAAGGTGATGAGGATGGTATGTTTTTCGCGTGGGACGATGGCGAAAAGTTGCAGGTGGTATGATTCCGAACAATCCCTCAGAGCACTCCCCGTGATACAACCGATAGAGGATGCAGAGTGAAGCCACATCTAGGCGTAATTCCAAGGGGTCCAAGCTGTTTGAAACACTATGGCGGTCAACAATTCGAGCGGCCCTTCGTTGGATACGATCCAGAGGGAGCAGTTGGTATTTTGGCGCCCCTGCCCAGAGATGAGAACAATATTCCATATGAGGCCGAACCTGCGCCTTGTAGAGTTGTAAGCGTTGGTCCGGACTGAAGTACTGTCTCGCTCTGTTAAGAACACCAAGCTTCTTCGAGGTTCAATTTGTTACGAACAAACTTTGAGTATCGCCTATCGGGCATGTAGGTTAAAGGTACCTACTGGTAATTTATACTAATGCAATTTCTGTACGGGTGAAGATACAGGAGTCAATATTTTAATAAATAATATTATAAAATGGACTGTACTGGCGGATTTATGAAATGTTGTATATTTATCGAGTTAAGAACAAATTGTTGCTGATTCCATGTCGTTCTTTTTCACCTGGCATTAGAAAGACGGGCGTAAGTGTGAAGAGAGGACAGTGTTTATTTTTTTGCTTTATATTATGTCATAGGTATGTCATACCTAATGTAGGTGTCACATATTTTGCAAACGTGATCAGTGTCACGTATTTAATTATGCATTAAATTCAAGACCATTAAGAAGGCATCAAAGTATTGAATGGCGCTATCATTCTTTTTTACGGATGAATTGACACCTTCTTCTCTAAAGGTGCTCCCTCACCGGGAACATTCGCTTGTAATGTAACGTTACAGAGTCGAGCATTACATCAGTGAGGGAGGAGAGCCGAGCATTACGATGCGCATCTAGTAATGATACAATGTGTAATATCTTGATTCTTGATACAACTTGTAACATCATTACTACGAGACAGTGAAGTCAACTTGTTATGGAATACTCAAAGTTGAATCTATAATTTACGTTCCACGCGAATGCTCGTCAGTCAGTAGTATTGTAATGTAATGCTCAAGGTCGAATCTGTAATGTTACATTACACGCGAATGCTCCCGGTGAGGGAGCACCATAAAATCGGATGATGTGAACGGACACACTGCGGCGAAAATGTTGTCAATCAATAGTCAATACTGTAAGCTCCATTTTATTTAGCGATGTATGTCAAAGCGCACAAATAAAAAAGTCTGCCTTCACCGTCAAATCTATCGGGTGTAATAACTAAGTACCCAGAAACCCTAGCCTAGACGTTTTCTTTATCGGTTGTTTATAAAATCGCCGATCAAAATGTATGGAATCGACATAACACGTGTCGAACGTCAACTTCATTTTATCGAACGCTTATGTCAATTCCATACATTTTGTTTGGCGATTCTATAAAGAAGCCATATAGAAAACGTCTTGACTAAAGGACCAGGTCCTTTAAAGTAGGCAGACGAGCCAGTAACCGTGTTCACAGTGATCGAAGGTGATAGAAAGTGTGTAGGATTAATTACAGAGTACACACCGCACAGAGCGCTTAACGAAAATAATAAACAATGTCATTAGGTCGGCCGTAGGTGTCTACGAGCGAAGAATATAGGTTTTTGCGATTAGTATTTTCTTTTTTTTTCCATGTTAAGGTCGCTTAGAACAACAAGACTATCAGCGACCACAAGCACAATTATTACAACATGTAGTTGTAAATTTTTGCTAAAAAAGACATTTTAAAGTCATAGTTACAGAAGAAAGGGAAAATATTTGTTTTTTTTGTGTTTTTCATTACATATACAATATGAAGTTTAGTGCAATACAATCTGATAATCCTGATTTTTAAAACAAAAAACTTTTAATTACTACCTAGTTACGACTTTTGATACCAACTTAAACTATAGCTATAGTGTTAAGAGTTTGTAGCAACTTTTTCTGCCTTATGTTTCTTTGCTATGTACACGCATTCGTGGACAAACTGCACTTACGCTTAAAACCCATTTCTTGTCTCATTATATTATTATTGCAATTTATCTTCAATTTCATATTATATCTAAACTTTGGAAATTATTATAAAAAGTTGTTCAAATTATCTGAGATTCGTATCATGCAAAGTGCGCATTCAATAAATAACTTCAATTTATTGTCATTGCTTTATAATCAGATTCAATTTGGGTATGTAATTTCTTTAAAAAACAGGCTTTGCTGTAAGCAGAATCAAAAATTGTTACAGGTTGCGTTAAATTTAAGGACTGCTCGAAAAAAAAACTGGATCGAAATCGGTCCACCCGTTTGGATGCTACGATGCCACAGACAGACACACAGACAGACAGACAGACACGTCAAACTTATAACACCCCTCTTTTTTGTCGGGGGTTAAAAAATAGAGGAGAACTGTTACAATGTTTTATTTTTGCTCTCTTTGGTGGGATGAGTAAGCGGCGCATAGAGACACGCTATTAGTCGATCAACTTTCAAACGATTCGTGATTGGTAGATTAAGATTAAACAGAAGAACGCTATTGTAGAATATTCGTAGATATTGTATACGTCCCCTCCGCACAGTTTCGGCGAGCAATCTTTAAGTTGTGCGCGGACAACATCATAATATTATAACATACTATAGGTACCATCGAAGAAATTGATTCATAGGCAGTTGAAAGACCAAAGTCATTTGGTCGGCTTACGTCAATTCAATATAATTCGTGATCTGTTAAGGCGATTCCTTTATAATTTGGCTGTAGCGATATCGATTTTTCTCAGCAATGACTAAAGCTAAGAAATTAAAGTTCATTGTCAGTATTCATCATGTCTTTGTCTTTGAGTTACCCATAGCATAACACGATTGGTCAACTTTTATAACCCAGAATAATCAATCTAAAGACCTCTGTAAAAAAAGGGATTCCTACAACTTACAACGACTCACCTCTATCACTCTGTTATTTAATGAGGAAAATTTTTATTTACTTTGAATACGCTTCGGAAATAAGCGACTGATTTTGGTGAAAACATCTTTAAGGCGACGCCTTTATAATTTGGCTGTAGCGATATTGATTTTTCTCAGCAATTAGAGTTCATTGTCAATATTCATCTTGTCTTTGCCTTTGAATTACCCATAGAATAACACGTTACACGATTGGTCAACTTTTATAACACAGAATAATCAAGCAAAAAGACCTCTGTAAAAAAAGGGATTCCTATTTTGCCAACAGAGGAGAGTGATTTAAGCTTCCAAAATTTGTACATAGATTGGTTCAAGCATTCACTTTAATTTTCCCATAGCTTATATGAAATGTATTTATGGTTTTCAATAACGCGACGAAAACCATTTTGTCGCTTACGCCCTTTCCATTTTTTACTGTACCGGCCTCTCATAGAAAACAATCAATCTAAAACATATCCAACATGGTTTTATACTTTAAGGCGGCGTCACCTTAACTGGGTTTGACAATACGCGACCAATTTACGTAGGTTCGCCATCTGCCTATGAATCAACATCTCTGATAGTACATTATTTCCATCAAATAACGACTTTATAAATAACATCCTGGTTACTGACCTAACAGATGTATCTTAATGAATGCTACTACATAATATAAAAAGTAGGTTAAAATAGTCTCTGACATTTACCTAAACTGTTTATCTTCAAAAACATTTTTTTTATATTATTCATCTCTTAATTAAGAAATTCATTCCCAATATAGATTGCATAAAATAATATGAAACGTTAAAATTTTCTTTATTTAAAACATATTTCATGATCAGCTAAAACATACATCATTATCGTCTTCATCATCATCATTATTCATTAGATTTTGATAGGCATTACAACATCTTCTATTATCTATAGCTTTCATAATTTCTGAAAATATGTATGTAAAAGAGACCATGTTTTTACCGTACTCGGTTGATTTTTGAGATCGTCTATCATTCGCATAGAAAGAAAAGTAACATAGTAGATATATAGGTAGATGTTTTAATTAACTAATGAATTAACTTAACTTAATTGTAACTATTAGACATTTAAAAGTTTTCGCAAATAGTTAAGAACGGAAAAGCAAAGTAAGTGTACCACTAGGTCCATTCTGGTCTGACAGTATGCAATTGTACGCAGTAAAACATACACGCTATGGACTAACTCACACTCCCAAGGCGACCTCTCGTGAACCTCAACCTTGAATCCCATCCATCCATAACCAAACCTCTCAAAAAAGCCGCCAAAACCTTTGATGGCCGACCACAAATCCAGAGATTGCCATCCATTTTGCATATTATTGACGTTTACTACCACACCGCTTTATTTATTCTCCGCCGGAGTTATTTGGGAAGTATTCTCGGGCATAAAAATGTTGGCAGCGAACAAAACGAGTCAAATTTATCGCTAAGCCACGTGTGTCAATACGAAATTTATATTGTTGGGCGTTTGTGAAATATTGCCTTTGTGATAGACTTGGCTGGGATCAAATAATTAATGGACAAAGATATACATGTCCTGTATTTGTCATAAATTGTAATGACCAACTAACCCTAGTAGACATATTAAGTCTGAGTTAAGTTTTAGTGATAGTCTTACAAATTACTGTGAATATTATACTAAAATGTTTTTCTTCTTACTGTCAAATACCTCCAAACCACCTGTTACCACTAATGTTATAGTATCACAGTAGCCATTCATTTGAACACTGTTCTTTGCCTCAATGTGCCTCGTCTATTATGTATGTTATTTAGGTAAGTATTTTATGATTTATATTAACTATACCGACTCACAACTCACAAGGTTGTTTTGGAGCTTGATCAAATTTAGATCTAACGAACAATATATTGTACAATACCACTTGGGAGACTATCTACTTCTCATTCACACCTATGTCAACCTCATCATTAGAGCATTATTTAGTCTGTGACCGAATTTAATCTTACACTGCCAGTGTCATATTTTCAACTGCTGTAAACTATTCACCCATGAAAATATAAATGCTACAAGAATCAGTATAATATTATCCTTGTCAGGACGAGCGAAGCGAGTATGGTATATCCCACAACCTGAACATTTTGTGGTACACTTCACGGAAAAACTATCACGGCTATTGATTAGTGTTTTAACATAGTAATTTATTTATATTATGATGATGTGTTATTATCAGTCCATCAAGGTTTTTTTCTATTATGTAGATGTGTTATCATCAGTCAGCCAAGGTGTGACGGCGCGAGCCCTCACTCGGCGCTCAAGCTCGGCTTTTAGCTAGTAGGTATGTCATAAGTCACAACTTACACTTTCTATACAATATCAATAGTTCAACAACAGTGATGTCATTTGAAAGTTGATCGCCGGCTAATCGGATGACGTCACACCTGTCACCTCATCACCTTTACCCTAGATATCTCACAAATCAAAGTAAAAGTATGCAAAAGTGCCTGATCTGACAGAAATATTGATATTGAATGATTCTCTAAGGTGGCTTCGATCGAAATGATTCATAAGAAATAAACTGGTACGAACTAGTTCCTTAAAATGAAATCTTAAGAAAACCCCATCAAAAACACCGATTCGTAAATAAGTGGTCTACCATAAAAGAAAAGTGTGCAATCTCCTTTTTTAACATTTACTATTATAATATCCTAGCGACCCGCCCCGGGGTCGCACGGGTATAAAATATATAGCCACTGAAAAAGTGATTAAAATCGATAGCCTATGATCCTTCACGTGTTCTACTTCTTATCTGTGCCAAATAACATAAAAAATTCTCCGGTAGTTCGCGAGATAAGCCCTTTCGGCTTTCAAATAATTGCCCCCGTTTTTCCACATTCTCCTACTTGTATTAGTGTGATAAAATATAGCCTATAGCCTTCCTCAATAAATGGGCTATCTAACAATGAAATAATTTTTCAAATCGAACCAGTAGTTCCTGCGAGATTAGCGCGTTCAAGTTAGCCCTTTCAAATAATTTTCCCCGTTTTTTCCACATTTTCCTCTATTTCTTCGCTCCTATTAGTCTTAGCGTGATAAAATATAGCCTATAGCCTTCCTCGATAAATGGGCTACCTAACACTGAAAGAATCATCAAAATCCGTTGCGTAGTTTTAAAGATTGAAAACAAAGGCACATGAGGGAAATAAAAGCGACTTTGTTTTTTATAATATGTATAGATTTGTTTTATAATATGTATAGAAGACTTGTTTCCTTAAATATGTATAGTGTACATATTTTCATGAAAAAAAGTGGTTTGTATTCGCCCAATTTCCAACAAACTATTTAAAATTTTTCAGAATGGAATACATTCAAACAGACCATACGAGGAAAGATAAATATGGGATCTGTCATCAAATAATAATTGTATCGTCTATGTGAATTCATATCAGAGAAATCTATGCATATTTTTATAATAAGCAGGACGCTTTATTTTATAATATGAGTGAAGCTAAGAAATGCTTCGGAATTCTTAATTCGCACGATTCGAAAGTTCCCTCAATTTGTGCAGCGTCGTTATTAAATAATATTGAAATAAATTACGTCTTGCAATAATCATAAATACGAATGCATTGAAAATACGCAACGGAGGCTATTATTAAAGTAATTCTACGACTAGAATAACTTTCTACGAATTTGCATGTTCACGATAGATGCCAAGCAATTGTTTATATAATATTCTCATAATAATACAAAACTGATAATTTAAGAATTGTATATTAAATCAATAAACCGAAATGCGTTTATTGCGGAAAACCTTATAATATTTTTTTTCGGACAGAAAAACAAAGGAGGAACAGACACAATTGCGTATGGACGTTAGTATAATATTCCTAACTGCAGTCGAACTGAAGTCGAATATGAATTCCGTACAGACAATTTCGATTCACTTTAGAACGAACGTAATAAAAATGATTAATTTTATCCACCTTGAGCACTCGTGCAAATGCTGCTAAGATGCTATTTGAACAGAGTATTTCGAGTTTGAGAAGGAAATGCCTTTGGTAGACTCGTATACTTAAGGCGCTATATCGAAAGTAATTTTACCGCAAGGGCAATTTTATACTTAATTTGTATGACAATAAAGTCGTGAATACGCTGCGGCCAGAAGCTATCGGCTCGCTCGGAAAACATGCGAAAAAACGTAATTATAATCATTTAAAAAATAGCTAGGAGCATTTAAGCAAAATGCTTCTATACGATTTTGAGTTGCAAATGTGTCTATCAATTAGACTAATTTCCTACAATACATCTATTTTCGTTTAAAAATAATCTTCAAATTTCGTATTTTTCAGAGGTCATTTCGAAAATGAAATGTATCGAGGCAAAATACATTAATCGTGTTTCTAGTTCTTCTCAAACCTAGATAAGGCTATGAAGATATATATATCACATTACCAGATTTGTAACATTTCTGAGGGTCCTATTACCTATAGTATTACGTCAAAAAAGACAGTTTTTTCAATATAGCGCCTTAAGTACTAATACTATTATAAATGCGACAATGTGTCAGTATGTTACATCTTCATTAGAACGCGATTTAAAAATAAAATTTGCTATGAAGATTATTACTTTGAGATAGTTTTTGTTGCAAAAAAAATTACGGTTCCTTCTCAATAAACCAATGTTGGCGCATGTAACAGAGCAATCGAGTAAGAAATTTCGTATAGAACATTTCGGACAGATAGCCGACATTGTGCTCTGCTGTCAAACGCATGTTGCTTACTTGTCGCAATTAAATATCGATTTGCCGTTTGGACTGACGCAGCGCTGTTCGCTCAGGTCGGCCTGCGATCAGGTCAATCCAATAGCATAACTATAGAGTGGCAGGGCTGGCAAAATGCCACGGGCCCCCGAAAGGGCCCGGCCCAAGGGGCCGTGAGGGCAGAATTTTTTTATACATTGTTTTATTATCAACGTGACGATTTTTACCGATAGGGCCCCATCAATTTGCCATGAGCCATGGATGTTATAGTCACGCCACTGGTTCGACCGGATGGATTCCGCATAAAGGAGCCCTTACTGTTGAAGTCTCAAAAGCAGCGAACATACCTCAGCTCGTAAACGCATCGGCACCGTATTCTCGTCGTCAACCAGATCAACTAATGTTCATATTTTAAGTGCAGTGTCGCCTAGCCGCCAAGTGGACATAAGGTTGATAGCTGGTTGACGGCGAGAATACGGCGCCGATACGTTACCGAATTGATATGACGTCTGCTTTGACCATTAGGCTGTGTCCCCATCAGACACGGCGCGGCGCCGTCACCGTGTTACTGCACGACGCCGCCACCGTGATACGGTACGGCGCCGCACCGTGTCACGGTGCCGCGTACGGTGCACCGCGCGCCCCTATTCTGGGTGAAACTTCCGAACAAAAATTGTGTCCAAACTTATATAAATCGGCCAAGTGCGAGTTAGGCTAGCTCACGAAAGGTTCCGTACCATTATCATAGAGAAGAATAACCAAATTTGTTTTTTGTATGAGAGCCCCTTAACTATTAAGTTTATTTTAATTTTACCATCAATTTTTAAAGTATAAATATAATTGAGTATTTCAAGTGCCTATATGTTGTAAATATTGGTATAGAGCAAAAAATAGCAAAAATAAATTTCCTCTGTTTCTGTTTCTTTTTAATCTTCGTCTTAGTAACAACAAGAGAAGAATTCTTTCGCGATCCATATCCAGACAAGCATTTTCGTTCGAGACAAATATCGCCTGAATAGGGACGCGGGTCGGCGCACCGTACGCGGCACCGTACCGTATCACGGTGGCGGCGTCGTGCCGTAACACGGTGGCGGCGCCGCGCCGTGTCTGATGGGGACGCGGCCTTAATGTGTGCAGTCCCTAAATAATGATGTCATAAGCGATGTCAAAAATTTGAGAAACATCGTCCTTAATCATGTCGCCCTGCGCCCGTTACTGGTACCGTTAATTACAGCCAACGGTGAACGTGACGCATGCGACCGTATTGCCGTGATGTATTGGGGTGGAAGATGACATTTGCACCGATAACAATCGTGTGTCGATTGTTTTACTGTGATCATGTTCGAAATATGTCAAAATGTTTTCACTAATATAACCGTCTGGATTTTGATAAACCCAATGTCACTTTCACAGTAAAACGCCTCTATAGTAAATCCGTCAAGGCATTGAGGCCGCAAAGCATGTCCAACAAATATAGTCCTCCTTCTGGTACTTTTTGGGTAATATATATATATATATTACCCTGAAGAAGAATACCAAGAACTGAATTATATATATATATATATATATATATATAATTCAGTTCTTTTAATGACATCGGGACATACTGGGACTGCCGAGGCGCGTGTCCATGTCATTTGTAATGTCATAAGTCATATTCAAGTGTATTATGCACAAAAAAATTTTTGAAAATAAGGATAAAGTAAAATATGAACATTGACATAATTGCAAACAAAATTGATTCACATGCTCAGTACCGTTAGCGTTGCATCACTCATGCTAATCGAAAATTTTCAACATGCTATCTTAAATTTCAAGCCTGTCGAAAAGAAATAACCAATGTTAACGACACAGTTGTTGATCTTTTCAAAATATATTTTGAAGATTGCTTGAGTTTTTGGGTTGATTTTGGGTGACAGTTTTAATTATTTTAACAACACTGTTAGCCATAGTTACGATTATTAATCCGAGTTAGTAAGTTATCGTTAAATGGCGTCCATTAAGTATATCTAATGATTTTAACCAAAGATTTGACATTTTGCGTTTTAGTTAAAGTTATCGTTAAAGTTATAGTTATAGTTTTAGTGGTATTATAATATTACAGTCTCCGTCATCAGTTCATCACACTCTGATGTTGGCGATTCACCCAGGGAGCAATGTTTTACATTGCTCCCTATGAAGAAGAAGTATTATTTGTTCTATAGTCTATCGAAATGTCAATTATAGCAGACTTGTTAGAAAATGAAGTTATTTGATAAACAAATATTTGTTTTCGTGTCAAATTGAATTTGGAAACTCTCTAACATTGGCAACTCACTGAGGCCGCCATAATTAAAGAAGAAGATGGAAAGTGTCATAATAGTGTTAATAGTGTAATTTTTACAAAGGAGAGTTTTGGCGGGCATGTGAAAGAGTGCTGTTGTGTTTTTGTATTATTTTCCTAAAATTGTGTTGGCTGGGTTTTTAATGTGTAATATTGGTAGAATATTAACCATTAGATATTCGTGTTCATGCACAAGTGTAGGAAAGTGATGTAATATCCAGAAACGTGCTATTTTGTGTTCCCTCCAAAACTCCATCGAAAGTTTCAGTAAAGCGTCTACCACTTTACTGAATTGACCGACTTGACTCCTGTGACTGTATTGACTTTTACTTAGACTTTGACTAGACTTTAGACCTGACGATACATGAAAACGATGATGAAAATTATAATAGGAGGAATATGGTTTTCCCGCCATATTCCTTACCTTTTTATCTTGTCTGTGGCACAACATACACATCCTTTGTGTCAAGTTGCCAAAAAAGAAGAAAAAAAAAATTACAAATACGGGATAATTCGGCTATTATGGATATATTATAATGTTGTCGATTCAAAACCCTTATTTTATCTAGATCTACGTGTTATCATGCCAAAAATACCGAATCTTCGTAACCAACAGGAAAGAAAATGTTGTATGGGGAAAATTAAATTGACGTTATTAGAATATTACTCGCAATTTTACCATTATTTCTCATCTTTAAAACCTTTCCTGGACTTTTACGAATATTTTAAGACTAAAATCATCCCAATCCATTCAGCCATTTTCGAGTTTTAGCGCCACTAACACATTTGAAAATACATTTTTATATATAAGAGAAGAAGATAAGATAAGATTAAATTAAATGATACTAAAATGAGAAGTTTTGAAATGTAACTACACATAATAAATAATAATATTATGATCTACTTTATGCTAGGTTTGTCCCTGGCAATATTACGCTAAGTAGTCGCTAAAATGCACCAGTACCAGTACAATATAACGAAAAATTTAAGAGCCCGTACTATCTTTTCTACTGCTCTCTTCACACTCACGCCCGTCTTTCATATGCCAGGTGAAAAAGGACGATCGCCAAGTTAACGGACAGTTATAGGTATTCTGTATTTTAAAGGGTTTTTTATAATAAAGTGGTAAAAAGTAATTCCAACATTGTATAGACGACTTTCTCAACAGTACATTGCATTTTTTTCAAACCGTTAAGATGTCAATACAATCCATAAAAAGGTGATATTCTAAACCTTTTACAGCAAAAATCACAAAACTGTCGCGGGTTTGAGTTGGATTATTAAAAGATACTTAAAAAAATATAAAATCTAGCTGCAACATTAGATTATAATTGAAATGATCTTACATGTTGTGCATTAAAACTTATAGAAATACTGTATTTGAACTGTTAAATCACGTCTGTTAAATGAGCGAAATCGGCAAAATTTCGTATACGGACTCTTAATACTATCCTAAGAAGATTGTATTGATTATTGAACATTGAAAAAAATCATTCATTTGTTGAAGTGCAATCTTCAGTGAAATATGAATTAATTAAAGGTATTATCAGTAAATATATCTAAGACTAACAGTACATCGTACACTAACACACCCTAGTGGTAGAAAGGCACAAATTACTCACCAGAAAATGAGGGTAGGAATCATAGTACGAGACCCATTTGCAAGAAAGTCTTCAAATAACGATTTTTGTTCAACTTATATCCGTTCTACGAATTATTGGTATGTACTTATTTGGCATATTTTCTTGAACACGAAAAGTGCTGTTGTCACTTCCTAAGTGTATGGAGGCGGTAGCTATGACGTCACAAATATGGCCGCCGGGCCTATTCTATTGTGCGGATTATTTAATATCTACTGAACCGATTTACTTAAATAGGGTGTCTAACTAAAGGTTATTAAATAAGCATCATTTTCTTATGAAGAACTATCAATGTGAATTAAGTACCAAGGGAAATATTTCGGAAAAACATAATTTCAAAAACCTTTTTTCAACTTCTTATGTATATAACTTGGTAACCGTCAGGATAATCGAAATATAAGTTAAAGCTATAAACAACGGAACTGCAGCCGTTTGAATGAGCCTCAGTAGCGCTGAACCCATAGCGCGGTAGCTAAGCTACTATGCTAGTTTTCTATAGAATGATAGTAGAATTTTGAATAAAAAGCATGAATGAAGTATTAAAAATATATTAAAGTGAGCTGGTACCTATTCATAGGTTGTTTTTACAGTTTTTTTTAATGTGATCAACTTAATAATGGGTTATAGGTAGCTATGTGTTGTACTAAACTTACTGAGAAAATCATTAAAAATAATTAAACATTTTTTTTATTTTATTAATGTCCGTAACCTTATCTGTATCTTTTGAATAATTACACTGGTAACAAAATACTTTACAAGGGATATTGCATTTGTAACCGACATGACATAATATTCAATTATCCACAACGGGATGAACGGTAACCAGCTTTACATTGACATGATATTATAAGTTCGAGATCTTTCAATGAGATTGAATTTACGGATGAAATAACTGGCAATCAAAAAATGATTGGTATCCTCGATCTTTCAGTCACAGTACAGCCTATGTGTTCAGAAAGCGTGGGCTTTGCTACTTGGGCGTTCTGCCAACATAACGTCTGTTAGTTCGATCTAAGCGCATGGCGCATGCTGTCGAAAGGCTTGTCGTGTCGAAAGTTTTGAAGCTTGAAAAACAATTTCTTTTAATAGGAAATCGGAGAAACTTTCTTTAAGTATTAGACGTTAAGGGTGTCTGGCAGTGGGAAGCACCACTGGAAGACAAGATCCCTCCACTTACTGCGAAGAACCTAAACAAAAAAAAAATGAGCTTTACTCTTTCTCGAAGGTCAAGTAGCCCTTCAGAACTGGAAACCGCGAAGTAACTTAAGTAACCGCGACCGAAACTCCATAGCTGCTGGTCGTTTTTACCTCTTTTAAGTCTGGCCGTCGCAGGCTCTTGGTCCAAAAGTGTTTCATGTCATTTGTTACTCAAAAGAAATTACTATTTAAGCATCAAAACTTGACACAACACAGGAACTTTTATTTTCAGGTGGATATTCGGACGAAGAACATGATAGTTCTAATATATTTACAAAGAAACGTGGATCATTTGAGAAGTACTCAAGAAGAAGCTGATACCCGTTTCATACTACATGTGATTGATTGTAAATATTCGGGCTTTGTACGGTTAACAGTAAATTGTCGCGACAATGTTGTACTACTACTCGTTATGCACTTCTCTGAGAAACTACCAAGTGTTGTGTGGATGAAATCTGGCACTACCAAGAAACAAACAACCGATAAGAGGAAATTATTGCTGGCTTATCACACTCTAACTGGGTGTGCCACTACGTTGTCAGGTCACACAAAAAAATCAAGCTGGCCGATTTTCCATTATCAACTCCTTTCAAATTTTGGTGTTAGCTCAGCTTACAGAAGAACGATTTTGTTACGCTGAAAGATTTGTCACTCTTTTGAAAGATGTATACAAACAAGACCGCGGACTCAAAGAACTGGATAACCTAGACAACTTAAGAGCAGCAATGTTCCAGAACATCAAAGAAGGTACTTCCTACTGCCAGACACCCTTAACATCTAATACTTTAAGAAAGTTTCTCCGATTTCCTATCAAAAGAAATTGTTTTTCAAGCTTCAAAACTTGACACAACTTTATAAGTAACCGCTGACACGACAAGCCTTTCGACAGCATGCGCTAAGATCGAACTACCAGACGCTACATTGGGAGAACGCCCAAGTAGCAAAGCCCACGCTTCCTGAACCCATAAGCTGTGGCTGAAAGAACGGGGATATCAATCTCTTATTGCCAGTTACCTACTTCATCCGCAAATTCAATCTCATTGAAAGATCTCTTAAGAACTTATAATATCATGTCAATGTAAAGCTGGTTCCCGTTCATCCCGTTGTGGATGTGTCATGTCGGTTACAAATGTTATAATCGGTATTCAGAAGATCAGATTCAGGACATTAATTTGAAACATTTTTTTTTAATTTTTTTTAATAACTTTATCTGTAACTTTAGTACAACACATACCTACCCATAACTTATGATTATGCTGGTCACATTAAAAAAACAGTAAATACAACCTATGAATAAGTACTAGCATACTTATATATATTTTTATTACCAACTTTCATGCTTTTTATTCAAAATTCTATTATCATTCTATAGAAAACCAGCCCACTAGCTTAGCTACCGCTATGGGTTCAGCGCTACCGAGGCTCATTCAAACGGCTGCAGTTCCGTTGTTTATTGCTTTAGTGGAAAGATTTAAAGTTCGTCAGAAAGCTGATAAAAGCAGTCAAGTATTTTATAATAACCTATATTTCCATTATCCTGACGGTTACCAAGTTATATACAGTAGTATTTATTTTATAGGTAACGTTTTATTTATGTTTTTGTATTTTTATAAATTCTATTATTAGAAAACCTCAAAATAACTAAAAAAATGGCGTGTTGTAAGAATGTGGGCCTCCAAAGACGATTTGTATGAGAATTTTTAAATTGAATATTATTTTAATGAAAATTGTCTAAAACGAAGGTTTAATGAAATATTGTAGCTAAATAATAATAAAAAAGATGTTTAGGACTAAAATTTAATGAGCTAAATGCGAAAATTCCATATATTTGAAACATTAAATTGATTATTGTTTTAAATGCTTTTAAATTTTGTGAATTATTCTACGAATTAGTTTTTTTTACATTTTTTTCATACTAATTTATATGCATGAAAAAAAATGGTGCAGACTGCATTATTTGCTATAAAGGACCTTTTTATGAACCAATGTAAAATTGATAAGTTTTCGTAAGGGCTAATGGTATTTATTCATTTAGAAAGTGAAAATATTTTGAATTTGATTATGTTTTGTATTTTTGCTAAAGAAATCTTTCGTAGGTATGTCGTTAAAAAAGAAAAACACGCTTAGCTTTTTCAGTTTTGCACAAGATATCGTTACAATCTGAAGCGCTTTTAAAGCGTATGAGTAGATCGAACGTAACTCCCAAGAAGAGTACCTAGTTCACTAGGGTTAAGTAAATCGGTTCAGTAGATATTTCAATAATCCGCACAATATAATAGGCCCGGCGGCCATCTTTGTGACGTCATAGGTACCACCTCCATACACTTAGGAAGTGACAACAGCACTTTTCGTGTTCAGGAAAATATGCCCAATAAGTACATACCAATAATTCGTAGGACGGAGATGAGTTGAACGGAAGTAGGGTAAGAACGGTATTGGGGACCGTACTATCACCAACATCGGGCCATTTTTATCCTAAATTTATCAGGATTACTGTTCCAAAGATGTCTAGGAAAGTAGATGTTGCTATCATAGGATAATGTACGGTTCTCGTGATAAATAAATTTCGGCGATTATTATCCGAATAAATGTCACACTTTCAACGTCTGGTGTATTCACCTAAGCAAGTCAGCGATAATTGCGTCTCAATTTCGTGCCCCGTGCCGCGTCTCAATTTCGTGCCCCGCGCCGCGTCTCGTACGGACAGTACTTACTTTTACTTTTTTGCGTGCAATTTTTACTCACGCGATTACTTGTACTCAATTTACCCAAATTTTCTACCAAACCTTTAATATCTGTGATTTCGCTTAGCTATACTTATTTAAAGGACAGTGCTTATGCAGATAAATTAAAGGTGCGAGCACATCATTCTTGGCATCAGCCGCGAGAGCCGGCGCAATGTAGGTACTACCAGAGAAATTTATTCATAGACAATCGGAACTACACTATTTGGTCAGGTTGTATGTCAAACCCAGCCGACATAATATCACAGCTAAGTACGTAATTGACTTGACATGAACCAACCAAATAACGTAGTAACAAATGCAACATAATATTATACTACTAAATAAAAGTGTTTTCCATATTAATTTCAGTACTAATTAACATTAATTTTAATGTAGGCCACTAAAATGATAATTGCTTGTAAATAACAATTTTATTAGATTAACACAGCCACTTGGTACTTATTATGTTAATATTATTAATTAATTAATTATACGCCATGTACCTCATTATGATACTCAATATTGACATTTATGAACAAAGTCACTCACATACAGGGTGGTAACAAATAAATAATTAATTAATTATTTCTATAATTTTATAAGAAGATACAAGACCATGAACCATGTAAGGCCACTCTAACGGGAAAATGTTTTTTATTCGTTTATTAACTAAATAAATAATTAAGAAAACAAATTATCAAGTAATGCTCTATTTTATAAGGTATCATATTATTAATATCTTTTTAACCTAGCTTCAATAGCCATTTAATAAACAAAATTTTTGTAAAGCTCTTTCAAATTGCCTTGCAAGGAACACAGCTCCAAACAATGCCAATTATATTATACATCAGTCGTTTAACTTGAAAATAGAGTTACATGTATTTATTTTTCTGCTTTTACTAAAACGACATTATAACTTCTTTCAATTAAGCAACACATTAAATGCTCAATATATTTATATCATCAAAAAACTATAACGATCAGTGCTTGAACATCATCTTATAACAGCTAAGAATATAATATTAATGGATATTCTTTAAAAATAGCAGTAATGAGTATTACATTGACACCTTATAACTAATTGCCAATGCGTTTTATAATGCTTATGGGCCCGTTCTTTATAAGGCGAAAATGTCCATTATGCGTGTATAAGTTTAATAATCCTAATAAGTAAATATGATATAAAAAAACATTATTTTGATTGTTACGGTACGCATTTATAACTAAAAATAACTGTTTATATGTTAATGATTTTTAGATGTTCCTTGTAAAGTTCATGTTCCCTAGCAAGGCCAAGTATCAAATCTTTGGCTGGGCGGCTTGGGCCTTATAAGGTACCACCGGCCTTCCTAGAAACATTACCAATATTTTAACTTATATTGAGGCTTATGTAGATTTTCTTTTATTGGTACCATACATATACCCCTATTAGTCAAGGAACCCTAGAACAATTTTTTTATAATTACTAACAAGCTAATTTTTTGTGAGTAGTTTCATTTTGCTAAGACAAACAACTTTTTTATCTGCGAAAAATCTTGAAAGTGGTAGCTAACAGATATAGAAAGGATTTCAAACTTTGATTTGATGGTCCTAAAATATGGATTGACCTACCAATATACAAAAAAATCAGCTGGTTAAGGTTCCGTTTTAGGGTACCGTAGTCAACCAAGTTTTGTTGATTCTGCTGCGTAAATATCTTTTCATACAAATCATAACTCACAAAATTACGCTCGTGTGAATCAAACAGGACTTTTGTATGAAACTGAATGCAGCAGAATTCTGCCGAACCGAAATTCTTACATTTAAATTATTGAAATTAAAAAAAAAAACATTCTAAAAGAAACAAAACATGCATTATAAAAAAAAAGTACAAAATTACGGCATGGCAGTGCATGTTGATAAAATTGTATAATACGTAGGTAGGCATATAGCTACTGTGTGAATAAAAAGAATTGCAAGCTCACCAAGTGGAATATCTCATACCCACACTGGGAGATAAGGTTAAAATATGAAGTCGTCATGGATGTTTATGCGCGGAACTAGGAGATACGTGCGTTGTGCAACACAATGACCACGACCTCACTGCCTGTAAATATAAACGCGCAGACGGGATACAATTGCCCGGTCGCGAGACTTGAAATATCGCGACAACTTTTACTTAGCTATTGCATATCTTTTATCGTAGCCTACGATAAAAGTTATGCTATTCGTAGGCTTTGAGCGACCGAATCAGGAAATACCCTAACGAAACAACCCTAGCATCCCCCACTCCGACTGACACAGCGGTATACGGCGTTGAAAGCCATGCATTGTCTAACGTCGTTTTAATTCGGCAGACTACAGCATGGTGTGTGTTATGCAATAGCCTTACCGCGGTAGTCTTCGAATGCCACTTGTATTTTTTAAGCGACATGTTCAGTTAGTGTTTTATCAAATAAATCAAGAAAATCATGTCGCTCCATTAGATAGATAGATAGGCATATTATAATAATAACTATAGTAGGTCACAAGTTACGAAATTGAATCATGTTTGGTAGAAGTTTCCTGTCCACATTTCACCTAATTTGACATTTTTGTAGGTTTCCTTAGATATGCATCTTCTAAGGAATTATTATAAGTGATCTATCAAAATGTATGTTGTTTATCTGACATGTAGCTAATGAAACCAATTAAAACATTATTATTGAGTCTATAAAAACATTAGATTAAATATTATTTAAATAGATAAAATTTTTTGGAGGCCATTAATTCTAATCAGTTTTCCTCCAAGTGCAGATTTCCTTTGGTCTTGAAAATAAGACAGCTTCTTCTTAGGTGCCACACACAAGATATCCAAGTTGCTCTGGCTTGGATACCAGGACATAGTGGAATAACTGGCAATGAGAGTGTAGATGCATATGCTAAGGTTGCTGTAACAACAGGTACAACTAGTCACTTTAAAGTTTATTGCCAGGACTTAATTCCTCTAGCTAAAAAAGACTTGTATACTAATTGGCATAATGAGTGGTTAAGAACCAGTGTAGATAAAGGTAAATACTATTTTGATATCCAAAATAGTATCCCAGTTAAACCATGGTTTTTTAAATTTAAAGAGGCAAACAAAACAGTTTACTCAACAGTTTGCCGAATCAGACTGGGTCACTGTTGTTCACCTGTTTTCTTAGCCAAAATTAGGGTTAGAGACAGTTCCCTATGTGAGTGTGGCATAGACGAGGGCACTTTAGACCATAATATTTTCTTTTCCTGTCCAAAGAACCAATCCTCATTGTATGATATCCTTCCTCCTACAATCCCTCGCCCTATCGATTTCAAATCTATCCTATCCTTTGTAAATACTCCCTTTGTAAAAACTTTATGTACATTTATACATACTAACAAAATTAAATTATAAGGTGTGGTACTAACTCTTTATGTTTGTGTTTGTTCTAGGTTAAGGAATTGTCAACAGACACCGTACGCGTCCGTAATTCACCGTACCCTTGTTTTTTTTATAAAACCTACTTATAAGGCAGAGTTTTCGTCAACGCACTCTGACATTGGCAATTCACTAAGAGCCAAGTTTTTAAGAAGAAGAAGAAGAAGATACAATTTTTTTTAACTTCTCACACTTGCCAGTTACCGATGGCCCGTCTGCGCTGCCTTTTAATATCGATAGACCGAGGAAAGTGTATTCCGTACAGGACTCGAGTCGTAAAGTTCTGTACCACTCAATAAACGTATTTTCCATTTTAATGCGACAATCCCCGATTGGTTCATTTCACTTCGCGGCTTGTATTAACATAAATTCTATTTTAGTGTTGAATTACGTAGATGTCCATATTATCATAGACAAATTACGTGCAAAGAAACTTAGATATTCGAACTCTAGGACGTTATTTAGGTCTTAATCTAAATTAAGAATTATGTCTTGATGAGAAGTAAGTATTCTTAAAGACTTCTATTATATTAATTTGGTGAGGTATCATTATTTCATTATAAACTTCTGATATATAATGTTATAAAATTTTACTTACTATTTTACAGATATTACAGATACTTTTATTTATTCTATAAATTAGTAAAATAAATAAAAGTATTAAGGGAAAAGACATAATGCTAGACACGGAACTAATAGATGACACTTACAACAAAGATACCATAAAAATATGAATTACTCTAATTATTTCTCAACACTGTACATTTTATAAGCTTCTCAAGCTATCTGTTGATGTGAAAAAATATATTCGGGACACCTTCGGGAACAAAATTTTTAAATGGGATCAGTTTTCGTAAATAATGTTACCGCGTCAACACGCGCTCGGCAATTTCTTAGCAAATAGGTTAAGGAAGGCGAAATTTTGCACGTGAGTTTTGAATACATTTATTTGATTTTTTGTAATTTCTATTGATTTCATTGGATTAATGGTCATGTTTTATACACTAATTAATGTTTATTTATGATTTTTTATGCATTTTCCATAACAATATAAAGGGTGTCTACTATTAGTTCTTGAAAAGGTAAAAAACCTAATAGATGACATGGATCTTATCTTTTAGTTTTGCAATACATACTAAAGTTATTTTGTAGTTTATTCTACTGCAAATATCATCACTATTCTCTGAAAATATGATTCCATAAACAAACTAAGAACTTAGAACTACTGTACCTAAAAATGGACATGGTGTCTAATATTAGACCTTGTACTGATCTAAAAATCGATTGCTTTAGTTTTTAGCAATAAAAAGAAGAAAAGGAGAGCTGAGAAAAGAAAGAAGAAAAAAGGAGAGGTAAGAAAAGCATGGAGACTATAAGACTGAAAATAAATTTGCTAGGAAAAAAATATGAAAAATAAAAATAAAAGGGAAGATAGTTTCAGCGTGGAAGAAAAATGGATAGAATCTGGAGACAACGTGGATAATATTTCTGATGCATGTAGTTACTATGATAAAGTAAATGAAATCTTTTGAAAAACGGCAAATAAAGATCTAATATTAGGAAAAATGTATTTAATGTAATGTAATGTTCTATGTCAACTATTAGTTCATATTGGTGTCTACTATTAGTGATGTTCGTTTTTTGTGATGTCATCTATTAGCTCTTATGACTAAGTTTACGAAAAGACCAATAATATATTTTTTTATTGATTTGTCAGAGAATAATTATAATAGTTTTATTTTGTAAGAGTTACTGAAGACATGGAAGAAGTTATCAATCCTTTATTTTCATAAATGTATATTTTATAACATTCCCATGTTTTATGTTTCATTATAGTGTCTGCCATTAGTGCCTTTCCCTTATATCTAAAAAATTAAGTATATTTATTTTATAAATATACCATAATGATATAAATTATTACTAAAGTAAAACTACAAATCACGGCTTCTATTACTTAAACATTAAATATGTAAAGTTAAAGTCTAAAAGATTTATCGATTAAATTAAACCCATTTACAAAATTTACTCATAATATAAAATTAATAATCACACAATCATAAATAATAATCGCATTATACATAAATCATACAAATCTCATATTATTCCGCAGTTTATATTTCGCAAGAGCTAATCCTATGATGTCGCGACTCGCGGAGCTGGTTTCATTCAGAGCCATTCATAGGAAAGCTGGCGACTTCGTTAACCCTCGGTTGGTCGCGCTTTCAAAATTACCAACTGAAAAAAAAACCCCAGCCGAACATAATATAACCACATCCTTTTTGGAAGTCGGATAAAAATATATAAATGTTTAATTATTATGTTATTTGGACTTAGCTTTTCAAATCCTTTCAAATTAAGTTATAGGAAATTTATTGACATGCCGGTAATTTTCAATTTTTAAGTTTTGTGGATTTTTTTAATTCGGTCTCAAATTGAAATTGGGTTGGATTTTTTTATATTATTATAATGTTATATTTGTAAAAAAAATTACTAATTCTGTTGAATGTCTAAAAAAGTTGATTAAGGCTCAATTTCACCAATGTATGTTAGTGCTAACAGCTTGTTAAAATGTCATGTCTTCTCTTTCATTCATATGAAAAATGAAAGAGGAAACGTGATGCTAATTATTCGAGCATTAACTCTAAAGGTTGTTGATGAAATTGGACCTTAATCTGATAATATATTGTATATTTTAAATTAACAATTACAATCGACGTAAAAAGTTAAGTAATATAATATCCATTCAGGCCAGTTTTGTTTACTTTTCGGACTTTCAAGACCTCACGCGACCTATCAAGGGTTAAGTATTTCTTTAATTTTTTTAATAAAATTAGTGTGCAAATGAACAAACGGGTCACCTGATGGAAAGCAACTATGGGCGACGGCCCATGGACAGGTTAAGTGTCTAATCTTCTCGCCTCCTTGAATATTTAGTAGCTGTAAGTCGTGTGTTGGAGTGTTTGAACGTGAACTGAGTGTTATTAAGAAACGTTAAGTACCTCAAGTTACGGCATTCACACAATAATGACAGATCATTATTTATTTAGATTATTTTTACTTTTGCAACTGAATTGTACTGTGACATAGGTTCTATTGTAGTGGAAACGTCTTATTTAGCGGCGTTTTGCATTTTGGGGATAGGGGACGTCCACAAATTACGTGAGGTGTTTAGGGGGGGGGGGTCGAGTCAAATCTCATCTAATCTCACGTTGGGGAGAGGGGGGGTCTCGGAAAATCTCACGTAATTTTTTTTCTCAACAAAATAATACTATTTTGGTCCATTTCATCCAGATTGTACGTACGCTTAAGATTTAATCGTAAGCGTAATCGTTATACGATTAGGTTTTATCACAAATTCGTTTAAAAGAAAATGTACTGACTGTGAAACCAAACGTTTATGTAATGGTGGCATTTCACATGGCTATTGGTATTTGCTATTGGCTATTTGTTGCATTTGGCAAAATTATTGACGTATACACAGACAAGCAAATAAAGGCAAATACGACCTTCCACACATGGACGTCAAATACCAAACTTTTACTTGATTTTGTTTACTTGCTTATTTGAATCTTTTGATGTGCGTCAAAAACCGATAAAGGTACGGATACGCGTATTTGGTATTGGTCTTATTTGTTCAATAGGCAAATAAGGCCAATACTTTGTCAAACATACCGACTACACATGGTGATTGTTTGGCGAATACATCAAATACCCAAATACAAATAGCCATGTGACGTGCCACCATAAGAAACCCACATTTTGAAAAATCTCACGTGAGATTTGAGGGGGGGAGGGGGGGTTGAATAAAATCTCACTAAATCTCACCAGAGGGGGAGGGGGAGTCAAAAAATTTGAAAAAACACCTCACGTAATTTGTGGACGCCCCTATAGGTAAAAAACTGTAAATTTGAATGAACACGTGACCTGAGCGAAAAATTCGTAAGACGGCAGAGTAGACCTCCGGAGTGGCGTTTAATAATTTGATATTTTTTATTAATAAAATATAATATTAAAGTGTCTTTATTATTCAGATAGTGACTGTATAAAATCTGCGTTAGAATTAAGATTAATATTTATTGCTGTTTAGTTTTAAAATTGTAAATAAGTATAAAATCAATGAATATTAATAATTTTATGTATGAAAAAAGTTATCAACAATTTAAGCTAACCTTACTTAACTGGTTAAACTTAAATTACTTCTGCAACACCCTGTGTGTGAGTGTGAGGTATAAATTAATGCTCGAGTTACATTTAGCACATGCGGTCTATATGTCTCGACAGATTTTCTTATTGCTCATAAAACTTTATTTCTTTATGAACTTTTATTATTTTATACGCGAACTGGACCTTTGTGTTCTTTGTTGCGAATGCTGAGGTGGTCTATGGTCTAACTGTAGGGCTGTCACATTATGTAAAAATTATGGACAGTTAATTATTAACCTTCAATAACAATATTGACTTCTCTGATACGTTAGGAATAGCAATTATGATGATACACATTGTATATGGTGTTTTTTTTTAATTAGTAATGATTTATTGTTTTCTTAAGTTAAAATACTGTTTTAAGTGTTAAGCTGAAATAGAGTTTGGTAATTATGGTTCGGGGATAAAAACCATTGTACTTAATAGCGTAGGCGCTGATACAAAAAGGTAACCCTTTGGTCTGAGGCTGTACTCGATACTCCACACCAATATTAATATTTTTTAATAATATCTTGCAATTATAATAATTATAGTTTCTTATTTTGTAGGATAACGTGAAATTAAAACAATATCATGCATTTTGCTAAACCTGATGGATCCACTCGTATTATATCTACTAATTATTTCTCATCAAAACGCAGAGAGTAGAAAACATATTTTTGACAACCCTACCATTGATTTACTACACCCCACGTAATATAAACAACATATTGTGGCGGAGTGGTGAATAATCCGACGCTGTTTATGGCGTGTAGTGTTTGTTACCATTTAGGTTTCACTCGGCCACATAAATTGTCAGTTTCTTTCTATAATATCGCAAATGTTCAGGTATCATTTTGTAATGCTGCATATTAGTAGTTAAAACATTATTGATATGGTTTAATATTTAATTTGTAAATCAGTGCAAGATTTATTACATCATATGCTTAAGCTAAAACTTATGTTTTAACTATCCTATATTAAGGGCTCCTACACAATTCGCATCGCATCGCAATGTCATTTTTAGTATGAGTTTCGTTGTAGGTTTTTGCGATGCGATGCGTATTCGCAGTTTTGTGTGGGAGCTCAAAATAGGACTAATCTTTTGTGCCAATTTCATAAAAATCTGTAAGCAATTTCGGAGCCTTTATGTCCCAAACAAAGCTTTTAAATTTTTTAAGTATTTGAATTACATAATATGTAACTCAAACTAGCTTTACAAACGCTTTTATTAATATTAAGTAATTCAAAGTATAAGAACGAAAGTTCACCTTTGGGTGCGTTACGAGTACACGTTCATAGGAAGCATTTCCTAGCTGCGCGATTGTATTATATTTCGTAGCTTACCATAGATCTAGATGTGTATGAGATGTGACAAAAAACTTAAATTTTATAATTACGCCTAAAACTTTGCCATATTAATTTTACACATTGAAACATTTGAAAGATTTTCACTTCAATTTCTTCTTTTAACTTCACCTTTACATTTTTTACCCAGTGATCTCAGATTTTTTTTAAATATATATTATTTTCCCAGACTGTACATGCTTTTTATCTGGTATGCCATTTGTTCTCGTTGTTCAAACTGGTGACTCTTCACTTGCTAACAACAAGATTGAGAACATATTAAGTTCTCAATGTGCGCACCACCAACCACTACCAACCACTCACAAACTCCATAGTTGCTGATGATTTTTTTACCTTTCTAATAGGTCTGGCTACCCCTGGCATTAAAAAAACTTTTTAAATTTCGGCCGTAACTCTATAATTCCTAGCTCTGTGCATGCCCGTGATTGACGTGCGATAGCGGCGAGATGGGCTGATCTACCGGCGTCTGGGAAAACGCGGGATTAACATACACACACGTACACTTTATTATACATAAACGTAATTTATTGCTATTAATAGGTGCAGCCTGCATCACGTTGAAGGAGGAAAAAAGGATGGAATTTGGACAGTTAAGGCGCTATATTGAAAAAACTGTTGAAGATTATTTTTAAACGAAAATAGATGTATTGTAGGAAATTAGTCTAATTGATATACTTGCAACTCAAAATCGTATAGAAGCATTTTGCTTAAATGCTCCTAGTTATTTTTTAAATCATTATAATTACGTTTTTTCGCATGTTTTCTGAGCAAGCCGATAGCTTCTGGCCACAGCGTATTCACGACTTTGTAATCATACAAATTAAGTATAAAATTGCCCTTGCGGTAAAATTACTTTCGATATAGCGCCTTAATGCTCATGAATATTTTTTTAATAATACTAAGAAATATATCAAGAGTTAATTACAACATTACATGACAATTAATAACGTAGAACAGTATTCCATACTTGACATTTTTTAAGAAGTTTTGTGTGCCTGGACACGTCGTTTGGTTCCTCACTCAAAACGCATCTAATTTAAGGCAATATAAGTAAATAATTTAAACTTTAAATATTATTCCTAAAATAATACTTAAACAGGTATGGACGGATGGAAAGTTCATTATTAGTAGGTACATAATACCTGCGGCCAAAAGTATCCCACAGGGACATTGAAAATTCGGCCGTGTCTATACTATACTATGTATTATATCCTAAATAATATTATAATGGGCAAGGACGTCTGTTTGTTACGTTCACACACTAAAGGTCAATTCAGACCGCAACGCGATGCATAGATGAATATTTTCTAAATGTGTATGGATTTGACAAAGCACCATATCTCACACAATTGAAATCTGTCAAATCTATACAAATAAAAATGCATCTACGCGTCTCGTTGCGGTCTGAATTGACCCTTAGGTCACAGAACTAATTTTGATTAAATTAGGTATGAAAATTTTGAAGTCCTGAGATAAGATAGTTCTTACAGGATAGTTCTTATTCTTCTTGCACAGTTCCTAGAGAACAAACGTTCAGCGTTAAAAAGTTGCGGTTTCATAATTTTTTGGATTAAAAATTCAGCCATATCATAACTTACATTTCATTCACATTGTTTACGGTGGGTTGCACCAGAGGCGTGGTTATAGTTATGGTTATAGTTAATGGTAACTTAACTTTAACCTTAACTTTGACCACGGAATTTGACAGATGTCTGTTGCGTTTATTTTTTTGTTAAAGCTACAGTTACAGTATAAAAAATGAATTATCCGTAAAAATCGACAGGAAAAATATTTGTTATAATACCACTGTGATCCATTGTAAATTTTCACGAAAAAATTTCGACATAAGTTTGAGCGGTTATCGTTAAATATGGCGTTCTTAACAAGTTACAGTTATAGTTAAAGTAAGTTGGTACAACCCACCCTTATTCTCGTTCCATTAGAAATTCGGCAACGCATTGTTACTAGTACTCGCCTATTACCTGGCCATTATACTCAGACCGTGTAATTGTAAACAGTTTTCTCATTATACCCACATTAGTGCTGCGGAAATGGGCAGAGCCCCGCCTACGTCGTAGAGCTGAAATTTACACGCTTTTGCCATAAAATTAAGGTTTGGCGTTGTTAATATTGGTTACTAGAATGTTAAGTATAATATAATATCGTTTACAAAGTTTGTTGCTTGCAATATCGTGCCAGTTTTCGGTAATCGCATATATTCTGCTATTGAAATAATTCGTCTGTTTACTATTGTTGGTCATTGCTGGAACTAAAAGTATCAATTTACTAGATTTTACTCAATTGATTGTAATTGATGTTGCCTGAAACTGCTTACAACCGCACTCAGAATAGGTTTGAGTTACTAAAAATGTCGACAGAAAATATATAATTAAGTTAAATATCTGTATCATTAAATATCTGTATGTGTGATATTTTTTATACATTTATTTAAGGTCGCTTAGAACAACAAGGGTATCAGCGACCACAAGCACAATTACATTAATTTATATCAAACTATAAAGATTACAAAATTATTAATTTAACACATAGAGCGCCTTCACATTACGTCGCAAGCATTGCGGCAGCCGCGCTGCAGCCGCGCGACTTCCATACAAATGACAGTCGCGCGGCAGCCGCGCCAGCCATATTCGTAGCACACAAAATTCGTAGCGATGCAAATTGTCAACGCGTTGAACTCAAATACACGCGGAAAGCGGCTAGTCTATTTTTAACCGCAGTATTTGCATTTCACATTGTGTTGTAGACTTTGTAAGTTTCGAAATACTTTTGTGTACTATTTAGATAAGTTAATTATAGATTATTGTGATTTTTAACAGTTTTAAATCATGGCCTAATATAATATATGAAATTAATAATGGTCTTTTTCTATGTTTTTCTTTACTTATTGAATAATTAACAAAGGCGTTGGTTTATTAATGTATTGATGTAACCTCCTGGGAGAAAACTTCAGAATCAAGGTCACCTAAATGGTCCTAAAAATTATCTCATGATAATATCTAATCTAACTGGCCTTTCTCTTTAAAATATATCAATATATAATTCAAATTGATATCAAAAGTATTGCTATCAGTGTTACGTAGATACTGTGCAATATAAATTAGGATCATACTCTTATTCTACGCAAACCACAACTCTATCTTAACGTGTAATGGCTTAAATTCTTTTGCAGTTGCATTAATATGGTAGGCGAAGTCGAAGCTTCATAATTCACAGGCGTCTCTCCCGCTATCGCGACATATCCCAGTAGTGAGCAATTACATGGAACAAAACCCACTAAAGCCACCTGTTCTCACTATAATATTATTAATTTATTTGATCACACAAACAGACGAATTTAAACTTTATTACAAAGTTACAGAGTTCAATTTGGCTTTGAAAGTCGAAGATATTTCAGCTAAAAGAAATTCTAATTTATCTGTGTAGATATAAAGTCAGTTTTCCCATAAGACGCGAGTCTACGATTTCCGTCGTCGATGTAGGATAGAGCCTACGCGCTTTCATTCATAGAAAATACAGACCTTTGTAATGAAATTGTTGGTATATTTTCATACGATAGTTAATGTATGTGGTTTTCGTGATAATAATAATGTATATGGGAGGTCCGGTGTTACGTAAAGGTTTGAAACACAATGATGCTAAGTTTAACCGACTATAACAAAAAAGATCGATAGTACGAACCGACAATAATTAATAGGAAATTACGCAAAGGTTGGATCAGAGGGCGCTACTTGCATAATATATAGTATTATTATTATTTTTAACAAAAAATTAAAACCGACTTCCAAGGTAAAAACAATAAGTAATAATATGAACTAAAAAGTATTAAATAATTCTTACTCTTTAATAGTGCCTCTTTCAGAATTCGTCTAAATCTCAACTATTTCTGTACATACTATAGTCTTCATTATTTTGAAGTCGGTACCAGCTAATTTAATCGTGAGTTAATCAGTCAATTTCAGAATATAATATGAAACTTTTGGGACTGGTACCGACTTCAAAGTAATGAAGACTATAGTATGTACAGAAATAGTTGAGAACTAGACGAATTCTGAAAGAGGCACTATTAAAGAGTAAGAATTGTTTAATACTTTTTAGTTCATAATATTATTACTTATTGTTTTTATCTTGGAAGTCGGTTTTAATTTTTTGTTAAAAATAAAAATTTCACTCTTTTTAGTTATTTACCGGTAAACATATAAGCTGTCATTTGTAGATATATAGGATTTAGGTATGAAACTATCACAACTAATATACTCAGGCAGTTTTCAAAAAAGTTTTTTCCTACGTACCTTGTGAGGTACGTTCGTACGATCTGTGGATCCCATGAACAAATTGCCAACTTGGCAACCGCAACACCAAGTTTAAATCATTTACAAAGGTAACAACATTAATATAATTTTCAAAATCACTCGACAAACTCGAGTCTCGATCGAAAAGACTATGAAAAGTACCAATAATAGGGTCATAAGTCATGACTCATAACGATGCATCGTGTGATGGCAATGATAATTATGATGATGATGATGATGATGAACGTAATTTGCATAGTAGCATATGCTTTCAGTTCTTAAAACATCGCCGAAAGTCCCAAACTTGTATCTATAAGGAATCCGGAGTTCTCTTAGTATCTTCGGAACCATAGCATGCCTTGGTGTAAAATCTTACTTTTTGGTAGCATATGCCTAGGATCCTTCACATAAAACCAAAATCACTATATGTTTTCGTATAAATTTTGAAGAGTTCCCTCGATTACTCATGGATCCCATCATCAGGTCACCACTTTTGTGAACATGGTACCAAATTGAAGTTGAACCCTATACAACAAAAGAAAAATTTTGAAAATCGGTTCACAAACGGCGTAATCGTTGAACATACACAAATAAAAAAAAAATAAAAAAACGGTTGTCTGTAAAGTCGGTTTACTGACGATAGTTGAACGTGACAACGTGCCCCTTTGTCGCTCGTTCCGCGCTCTCGCTTGCACTTCAAGCCTTAAATGGAACGCCTCAGAGCGAGGTAGCGCTGCATGAGTCATGTTTTTTCGTGCGTGCATCCGGCTCCATCGAATTATAAGACGTTGTCACGTCAAAACTCATTTCCCCGACTGTTCATTTCTGCTAAGCACAATTTTCCCCGATTGTACATTTCTGCTAAACAACTCATTTCCCCGATTGTACATTTCTGCTAAACAACTCATTTCCCCGACTGTACATTTCTGCTAAACAACTCATTTCCCCGACTGTACATTTCTGCTTAGCACAATTTTCCCCGACTGTACATTTCTGCTAAACAACTCATTTCCCTGACTGTACATTTCTGCTTAGCACAATTTTCCCCGACTGTACATTTCTGCTAAACAACTCATTTCCCCGACTGTACATTTCTGCTAAACAACTCATTTCCCCGACTGTACATTTCTGCTTAGCACAATTTTCCCCGACTGTACATTTCTGCTAAACAACTCATTTCCCCGACTGTACATTTCTGCTTAGCACAATTTTCCCCGACTGTACATTTCTGCTAAACAACTCATTTCCCCGACTGTACATTTCTGCTTAGCACAATTTTCCCCAACTGTACATTTCTGCTAAACAACTCATTTCCCCGACTGTACATTTCTGCCTAGCACAATTTTCTCCGACTGTACGTTTCTGCTAAACAACTAATTTCCCCGACTGTACATTTCTGCTTAGCACAATTTTCCCCGACTGTACATTTCTGCTAAACAACTCATTTCCCCGACTGTATATTTCTGCTAAACAACTCATTTCCCCGACTGTACATTTCTGCTTAGCACAATTTTCCCCGACTGTACATTTCTGCTAAACAACCCATTTCCCCGACTGTACATTTCTGCTTAGCACAATTTTCCCCGACTGTACATTTTGTGCTAAACAACTCAAGTGGAACGCCTCAGAGCGAGGTAACGCCGCATATTGCGTCATGTTTTTTCGTGCGCGCATCCCATATCGAATTATAAGACGTTGTCACGTCAAAAAATATCCACAGCCGAACATAGAACCTCCTCCTTTTTGGAAGTCGGTTAAAAATATAATCCGACAAAAATCTGACATGCACCCGTCATAGAATATTGACAGAAACGTCGTCAAACGTCGAATCGTGCTGATGAATGTTGATGAAGTTTAATTTTATTTAATCCATACTAATATTAATAATGCGAAAGTGTGTCTGTCAGTCTGTCTGTCTGTCTGTCTGTCTGTCTGTTACCTTTTCACGCCCAAGCCGCTGGACCGATTTTGCGGAAATTTGGCATGGAAATACTGTGAGTCCCGGGAAAGGACATGGGATACTTTTTGTCCTGTAAAAATGTACGGTTCCCGAGCAATTAACGAGTCTTGGCACAACGGAGTTGCGGGCGTCATCTAGTTTATAATAAATAGCATTTTATGCAAAATTGTCCAAGATAAGTGTAACACTATTCTAGTAAGATAACGTAAGAAGGTAGCACCTTAAATGGTCAACGTCGATAGGGCTTATTGAATTAAATAAGCAATTTGAACAGTAAACAGTTACAAGTATCAGTGAAAGCTTCTAAGAGCCAACTCAAACAATTACTCTACACTTACGCGCACTTACCTAAAGCCTACACAAATTAGTTGGGATTTTGACGTGGAATATTCATCAGATGAATTATGTGTGACTAAAAGATAGTAAATTAACCTGAGTATCCCGTCAATGAACGTGTTTAATAGATTAATAAAATTTATGACAACTAAAGCTTTTTTTTTATTAGCCTGTAGTATCCCCGGCCTAGAAAAAGGTGGCGTGATGAACTGGAGGTCTACCAGCCAGGCTGGCTATTGGTGGCGCAGGGGCGAGAACAGTGGAAGATCCTAGAGGAGGCCTTTGCCCAGCAGTGGGACACTACAGGCTAACTAAAGCTGACCAAAGTTAAAGTCGAGGAATGGAGAGCAGTAGCACTTCTTTCTGCTTTACAAGTTACAACACATAAGACGTGTTTACCTGCACAAAATGCAGTCCAGCCGGCAACGCACGAATTTGAATTGAATTGAATATGAATTATGATGCGGTTTTTTATACTGTATAGATTGATCCTAAAAGAAGGTTTATATGTATAAGATAGTACAAAAACTCTTTTTCTTTTTTTTTATTTATTTCCAAGAAATTTGTTACATTAAGGTGGTACAAAATTGTTTTTTTGGTACAAAATTTCTGCCTCTCAGGCGTGGAAATAGTGTCAGTTTTTCAAATTAAAAATCGTAATCACAAATATAATAGATTAATCCAATTATGAGAAAAAATTATACAAACATTTGGAATCTCAAAAACAACGCAATAGTATTTGGCGATATTCAACTAACAGTCATAATTATTATTTTTCATGCAAATTCATAATGTCAATCATACATACAAAACAATAATATTAATGTCAAGATAATCATAAAATAAATGTTTAGACCAAAATACATAATACAAATATGTCATACAATACAATTACAAAACGAAACATAATAAATTATTAGTACAAGCCAAAATAGCCGGAATACAATTTTTAAAATCTTATATTGAGACTAGATTAATGATAATAAGTATAATACATTTGTATTATACTTATTATCATTAATCTAGTCTCAATTCATGTTAAACAATGTCAATATTAAAAATATGAATTAAATTAATTATACAATAATAAAGAAAAAAAAAAGATGTCAAATATGTGTTTTGAATTTATTTGCAATCAATTTGTCGTTAAAATAATCTTGAATTGTATAGTAACATTTTTCTTATAACCAGTTAAATAGTTCCTTTTTAAATTTATTATATGTGTCACTATCGTTTTTTATATTGTCTGGGAGACTGTTATATATTTTTATTGTCATGCAATATGCATTTTTGCTGTTGATTGCTAACCTCTGTGTAGGAATGTTAATTTTATTTCTTTCTATTATTTTTAGTTTTTGTGGTATCTTTTTTTTTTTACAAAAAGTCGTATTTCTTAACGAATAGACATACCTCATATATACAGGGTGACCGGTAATAGGTCTGTTTCCTTTTAACATGTAAAAATACATCACTTTTGCAGCCTAAAAAGCTATATCATACCCTGTCCAAAAGCTAACGGTTACCGAGATATTCAAGATTTTGTATTTTTTTCAAAAACACCCGATTTCAAAGGAAAACTTTAAATAAAAAAAATCTACCTATTAATTTCTTAATCTTTAACATAATTTTAGTTCTTAGGTAGATAAACTACAAATACAAAAGTTATTTATCCATCTAAACAGGAAACAAAAATTAGCAGAGTGTTTCAAAAGTCTTAACAAAAAAAAATGAAAATGATTTTCCCTCATTTCACCCCTTATTGTTTAAAAAATCAATAAGACATTAGTCGTACAAATTACTTAATTAAATTCCTTATTTATTAAGCTATCCAAAAAGGTATAATTTGTGTGCAAAAAATTCACAAACATCTGGTAAGGTAAGATAATAACTCTCAGCACAATTTTTTTGGCTTACAATTTGTTCAGGGTTAGGTTGCCAGGTAGTCAAATTCTTTTGTTATCGGAGGAAGAAGCGATCTATTATTGGTCGGTTTAAAAAAATCCGGTTTCTTCGTAACTGTTCGCGTCGGTTCGTAACAGTTCGGGTCTGTCTAAAGAGCAATATGTAGAGTTTTTGTTTAGTTAACGCTTCTCGTCCTGAGCGCGCTGACGTTTTATTTGCGATTCCTTTTGATCAAGTTTGTTTATCAAAAATGGCATCTTTTAGCAATGAAGAGTACGCTGACATACTGTACTGCTACGGTTTTTGTGATGGCAACGCAGCCGCTGCACGGGAAGAGTACCGGCGTCGTTTTCCCCGTCGAATTAATGTACCAAGTGCTGGAGTTTTTTCCGCGGCGTACCAACGCGTGCGGGAAAGTGGCTCTGTTCATCAAAGGCGACGTGATGCAGGAAGACCTCCTCGTTATGTTGCAGAAGACGAAGAGAGAATATTGGAACGTTTTGCAAGAGATCCGACCACCTCTACAAGAATTGTAGCGAAGCAACTGGGTTTAACGCAGTGGAAAGTGTGGTTCACCGTACATAGCGCTCGGTTATACCCTTTTCACTACACACCAGTACAAGCATTAGAAGAAGGAGACCCTGCAAGGAGGCTCGATTTCTGCCGCTTTATGCTGCACTCCGATGAAAACGATTATAACTTCTTAAGAAAGATTTTATGGACCGACGAGTCGAAGTTTGAGCGTGACGGCATAACAAACTACCACAACATGCACTTTTGGGCTCCCCAGGGTGGAAACCCCCACTTGGCAAAAGAAGGTGCTCATCAAAGGAGGTTTTCCCTGAATGTTTGGATGGGAATTTTGCATAATCATTGCATTGGGCCGTTTTTTCTACCGGACAATTTAAACGGGGAGTCGTATGAAAATTTCCTGAGAAATAATCTTCACGAGCTCATGCAAGATATACCAGTTGAAACCCGAAGAGGTATGATATACCAACATGATGGATGCCCGGCACACTACAGAGTGACAGTTAGGCAATGGCTGGATTAAAATTTCCCGCAGCGTTGGATTGGCCGCGGCGGTCCAATACCTTGGCCCGCAAGGTCTCCAGATTTGACTCCTTGCGATTATTATTTATGGGGCCACATGAAGTCTTTAGTATACGCAACACCTATTAGCGATGTACATGAACTGAGGAGAAGAATAATTTATGCAGCAAACGAAATCCGAGAAACTTTAACAAGTAGAGTAACGCGATCTAATTTTCGCTTAAGATTACGCAAGTGCATCAGATCGAGGACGACAATTCGAACAGGATTTACCGTAATAATTATCAACTTATTATGTAAATAAAATATTAATTTTTATTCAAAGACTTTTATTTAACTTAACCTGACGTAGCAAATGTTTATTTAGACTTTTCCAATTTGCTAATTAGAATTTTACTACCTGCTAGTTCAGGTAGTTAGCAGGTTCTTCATTTGGACAAATCGGCGTAGGGTCCTTAATATTCCCTAAGTAAGATGTTATTTAGATTTTTGCATTACAAATTATACCTTTTTGGATAGCTTAATAAATAAGGAATTTAATTAAGTAATTTGTACGACTAATGTCTTATTGATTTTTTAAACAATAAGGGGTGAAATGAGGGAAAATCATTTTCATTTTTTTTTGTTAAGACTTTTGAAACACTCTGCTAATTTTTGTTTCCTGTTTAGATGGATAAATAACTTTTGTATTTGTAGTTTATCTACCTAAGAACTAAAATTATGTTAAAGATTAAGAAATTAATAGGTAGATTTTTTTTTATTTAAAGTTTTCCTTTGAAATCGGGTGTTTTTGAAAAAAATACAAAATCTTGAATATCTCGGTAACCGTTAGCTTTTGGACAGGGTATGATATAGCTTTTTAGGCTGCAAAAGTGATGTATTTTTACATGTTAAAAGGAAACAGACCTATTACCGGTCACCCTGTATACAGGCAGGCCAGGGGAAGAACTTTAAATTTTTTAAGGATTGGCTTACAGTGACTTAAATAGTCTAAAGCTCGAATGCATTTCTTTTGTATAATAAAAGCTCTGTTTACATCTACAGAATTCCCCCACAGAATCAAGTCGTATCTTAATGTTGATGAGACGTAGCCATGGTAAGAAGTTAGCGCTGCTTCAGTAGATACAATATTTTTTATCCTTCGTAACGCAAATACGAATCTATTCAGTTTGTTGCATACGTTATTAATATTCCTTTTCCAATTTAGGTCTTTGTCAATATCAAACCCTAAAAATTTTGTAGACGATACACATTTGATAGGACTGATCTTTTCCTCTAATTTTATGTCATCATCCGATGTTGTTTTATAAAATTTTAAAATCTTTGTTTTTCCTAGATTGACAGCTAAATTATTAAAATTAAACCATGAAATCGCGTTATTTATTTCTTTTTGTATTTCACCGTTAATTTTATTTTTTTGGCATTTTATTAGTAATGTAGTGTCGTCTGCGAACATAAAACTTTCATATTTTGTAGCTTTTTATTTTGGAAATTCGTTTATGTAAATAAGAAACAAACCGGGACCTAGCATACTGCCTTGGGGCACCCCGCAATCGTTACTATCATCTTCTGATGCATAAACGACCTCTTTGCCTTGTTCAATATTAGATATTTCTACCCGTTGTTTTCTATTCGTAAGATACGATTTAATCCAGTCATACGCTTTTCCCCTAATACCATATTTCTCTAGTTTATTTAATAGTTTATTATGATGAACAAAATCAAATGCCTTGCTGAGATCGAGGAAGACTGCCGCTACAGCCAAGCCATCATCAATTGCTCGCGTAATTTTTTTGACCAAAGAAAAACCGGCTAGTGTTGTCGAGCTGCCTTTAGTAAATCCGAATTGTTGTTCACATAAAATCTTATTCGAGTTAAAGTAATTTACCAACTTCGTCTGCATTGCTTTCTCAAAGATTTTCGAAAATATGGGTATAAGTGTTATAGGTCTATAGTTAGACATATCCTTCTTATTACCTTTTTTGAAAAGCGGTTTGACAATGGATATTTTTAATTGTGAAGGGAAGTGCCCTTGTTCGAAAGACAGATTAACTATGTGGCAGATTGGGTTACATATATATTTTGCAGATAATTTAATTATATTAGTGTTTATATTATCGTATCCCTTGGATTGGGTATTATTTAATGAATTTATTATTTTTAAAATGTCATTTGGAACTAAAGGAGATAGTTAATTGAATTTAATTGATTATTATTATTATTTTGCATGTCATTTGGATTATTGTCATTTCTGTGATAAATCTTAGAATTAATATTTAAATTATTATTTTTTGTCACATTAATAAAATAGTATACGTAATAATTGTGTTTGTCATCCATTTTCGTATATAATTTATGATTAATTTCAATTGCAGAAATGTTGTTACGTGTATTTTTTCCGTTAATAGTATTTCTTATGAGTGTCCATGTGGCTTTACCTTTATTTTTAGCTTTTTTATGTAATTACTATTATGTTTTACTTGAAACTCATTGATACATTTTTTTTAGGACCTTAGAGTAAGTTTTATATTTTTTATTAATTCTTTTTTGTTTCTACCCCCACGTTTATATTTATAGTATAATATGCGTTTTATTATACAAGATTTTCTAATTCTTTTAGTCAACCACTGTAATTTTTTTGGGTGTTTCGTCAATTTTTGCGTATATCCAGGGGAAGTATAGGTCATAAAATAATATAAATGTATCATAAAATAATTTGAAACTTTCTTCTGTGTCCTTATTTTTAAACGTGTCAGCAAATTTGAGGGAAGATAAAGCTTCTAGGAATTTATTTATATTACTTTTATTATAATCACGCCTTCTTACAAAATAGAAATTTGACTTTTTATTTGTATGTTTGTTTTTGACAGGGAATTTAATTGTTTGTCCAGTTTCGTGACCAGAAAGTGCTAAATGATGGACATCTGCAATAAATGTAGTTAAATTACTCGCAATTTGGTCAATTTTTAACCTTTACACCTGGGCGGAGCCGGATTAGTTCTCTGTATTATAATGGTAGCATTTCGATATTTTCAGCTAATAGAGGACTTATAT
This sequence comes from Polyommatus iphigenia, assembly GCA_963422495.1. Classification (NCBI taxonomy): domain Eukaryota; kingdom Metazoa; phylum Arthropoda; class Insecta; order Lepidoptera; family Lycaenidae; genus Polyommatus; species Polyommatus iphigenia. Next base: position 29,124,659 of record OY730185.1, on the reverse strand, counting down.
ATCCGGCATTAGTATTGCGAAAGGCGGTGTTTTGGCGTTAGCGTGCACAGCGAGTGCTAGTAATTAAGCAAAGGCGTGCGGGCGACAGACAGCCATTAATTGTGTCGAAATGATTTATTCTAAGCGGGAGCATTGTTGTCACACGTAGGCTTGTCCCTAGACTCTAGGCATGCCCGTGACATTTGAATATTGATCTGTTGAATTGGGATAAATGCAATTTCGCGATTACACATAAAGCACACGACAAAAAAGCATAAGGAAATGAAGTATTTTTGTGTTTGTGTTTGAAATGCACTGAAAGGAAGCGCTGACTTCTGAGATCTTTGGTAGGATCTTTGAAATGCGTATAAATTATGTACTCTTGCTCACTCGACATCTGAGTCATTAAACGTTAAAAATAATATAAATTTTTGGGACTATTCTCTGGTTTCCACTATTGTGCAATGCGTTTGACAAAATTGCACTAAACATCTATCGCAGGTATAGTCCGCGCGGAACTAGTTGGCCGCGCCTTAGGTAGGGACGGGGGTGAGGGGGCGGGTTGCTTGCTGCTCGCAATGCACATGAGATTAGACAGTGACGACCAATCTCGCGATATCGTGAACAATAATATTATTTAATTATTGGAAAGAATAAATTAAAGACATTAGACAATTGATCAGTTTTATATTCTAAACCCGCTATCCCCAACCCGCGGCCCGCCGGGACTTTATTTGTGGCCCGCGTGATGTTAAACAATTTTGAAATTCATGCCCACCGGCAAAATAACGTAAAGTCTAAATATCATTAATAATATTATTAAATATAATACTAAATCTTTAATTTTGAAGAAAGTTATTTTTTAACCCTAAAAAATGTTTGTTGCGGCCCGCGAGTCGCGACACCAAGACCAAAACATGTTTGTGGCTCGCATGAACAAAAGATTGGGGACCACTGTTCTAAACTATTGACATCGGCTTTCCGTTTTTTAAAAAACGTAGGTATGCACTTTAAATATTATTTCCTTAGATTGTCTTTTTATCGGCGGACTCATCTTGCTATTGCAATCTCTTGTGCGAAGCGCCCCCGCCTCTCCGTCTCACCGCTCACATACCTCAGGCACGGTCAACTAGTTCCGCGCGGACTATAATAACTTTTTTTTTGATCTCAGGATGTATACAAGTATGCTCGAATTGTAAAGTGTGTCGCTGATTTTTCTGAGATAAGGACTGTTTCCAGTATTAAATCTGCTAATTTTCCATTTATTGAGATTTATAACTACAAGGAATCAAGAATATCATCACTAATATTATTAATTCAAATGTCTGTTACCCCTTTACCGCTAAATCGATTTAGATGGGTATGGACTGTGGAGATTCTTTGAGAGACGGAAAAGAACATAGTTTTGTTGCATAAAAAAGTACGGTATCCTTCAGTCCTACGATCCCTTTTAATCTCTTGAAGCTATGTTATTAAGTAACCAAAACAATAAGGTTAATAATCAAAGTTAACCTTATTTTGCCGCAACCGGCAACCCGATCTTGGTGCTCCACCGCAACCACGTGCGGTTACATCGCTTTATACAGTACTCAGCTGTTTAAGGTGACGCAGCGTTAAAGTAAGAAACCGTGTTGGATATGTTTTAGATTGCTTGTTTTCTATGAGAGGCCGGCCCGGCCTCTCATAGAAAACAAGCAATGGAACAGCAAAAAATGGAAAGGGCGTGAGCGACAAAATGGTTTTTGTCGCATAATTTTAAAAACCATAAATACATTTCATATAAGCTATGCACAAATTAAAGTGCATGCTTGAACCAATTTATGTACAAATTTTGGAACCTTAAATCACTCTCCTCTGTTGGAAAAATAGGAATCCCTTTTTTTACAGAGGTCTTTTCGATTGATTATTCTGTGCTATAAAAGTTGTCCAACCGTGTTATGCTATGGGCAATTCAAAGACAAAGACATGATGAATACTGACAATGAACTTCAATTTCTTAGCTTTAGTCATTGCTGAGGAAAATCGGCATCGCTACAGCCAAATTATCAAGGCGTCGCCTTAACGTGTAATTCTTAATTAATTGTTATAATTTATAATAATTTTACTTGTAAGATATATGCGTAATCTGCGAATACTTTCGAATTTACGAATAGAAAACACTTTATTTGTGCAATATAAAACGAATAATAATCATTTAAATAGTCTTATTACAGCTGTCACTGCTTATTATTTTATTAGATTTTTTAACCGACTTCCAAAAAGTAGGAGGTTATTATATAACATAATGACCATCATAAAAAAAGAAAAACTTTTATTTAATACCTCGATCTCGATTGTTGGAATCGCAGACACGATAGATTTTCAATTGTTATGCGGCAGCCGGGTGCCGCTTGGGGAGGGAAGACAGAATTGATTTTGAAATTTGAATTGTTGCTTAGTTCTTGCTTAGAAGACATATTAATTGAAATAGCCTATTTAGTAATACAGTAACTTTCTGTCATATAAAGTTAAGCTATGCTGTAAGTATCAGTAAGACGAAATAGTTCAAATATGCCGGGTGCCGCTTGGGGTTTGATGGGTTAATTATCATCTCTAGATCCTAAATATTCAAGAAACTGAGACTTTGCTGTACGGTATTTAACAACTTATGTAAAAGTAATTTCAAATATCTGCAACCTATAAGGTTATAAGGTTTTTGAAAGTCTACATCTAAATTAACTTAGCGCGATAAAATTAGGAACAATCGGAATTACCTAAAGGTTGAGAATTTAAAGGTTATCTACAAATTTATAATTGGCGAACACGATTAACACGATCGTTGAGGTCTAATGGAGTCATTATATCCTATCTTAGTATATCTTCAGTAGGGTTGACACTTTGACAGAAAACTGAAAAGCAACACAGACTATAGTAGGTAGCTTTTGTCGAAAATTCATATTTTTTGCTAGAATAACGCATAAAAAACTTCAAAGGTAATAATAACATTGTAAAGTCTAAGATAAATTTCATGTTTATGCTACAGTGTCATGCATTCAGGGCGAGCGAAGTGAGCCCTAGTATATCCCACTACTTGAGCACTTTTGTGGTACACTTTACGGAAAAACTATCACGCCTATTAAAATATTCTATACCTTCTCGCATATAAAATTTAAGCGTGCGGAATAATATAATTATAAGCTATAGATTATAATAATAAAAGTACCTACTTAACAAATAAACAAAAAAATCATTACAAAAAATACAAACTTAAATAAAATATACAAATATATACATTATATTAACTTCGAATATAAAATTATAAAAATAAAAACTTCCCCAGGCCGTCCCCATCTACTCTGGTTAACAAGTGCCATTTTCCTCAAAACCTGGTCTCATGCACCGAAAATTATGATTTTAGGCTCATTCGATTCGGAATACCATCTAGATCATTCTGTCAAAATTCCAAGAGGGGCTGAAAAAAAATGCAAAAGTTATAAACAATAAAGTAAACAAAAAAAGAAGGGTTTGGTTTTTTTTTTGATATTTCAAAAACTATTTGAGATAGTCAAAATTTAAAAATAGATCCTTAAAAAGCAGGAAATTTCCTAAAAAAATCCTAACTCCTAGAACTGTACCTACAATCCTTATAACTTTAGCGGTAAAAACGCGTAGTTCGTGTTTAGCGTGATTTGCCGCAATCTGCCACGTGAACTAAATAAATATTTTAAGTGATTAAATACTAAGGAAGTAATTATATTAAGGAATAAAAAAATTTTATACTAAGTAGACATATCAATAAACAATAATCCGTCAACAAAAATAAATTATCACAATTTTGTGATAATTTATTTTTGTTGGTTATTATTTTGTATTGTTACGCTTTTCTTAATTTGTTAATAGTCACCATTTTAAGGTTCACATAAAAACGCTGATTATTTCAAAACAAGAAATCCAGATTTTTTTCTTATTCTTTTGAGCTAATCTTAAAAGGGCTTAGAAGAGATCTCCATTCAAAAAAAATCAATAATTTTGAGTTTTCACTTTTTTTATCATTCAAAAGCATTCAAAAATTATTCATGTAAATAAAGCCTTTACGGTATTTTTATGTCCAATTATTGTTTCTATTTTGTTTTGTTATTGTTAGAAGCCAGATAACAATATATATATTTTTATTTATAACTAATAAAATTTAAATAATAATTTTTATTGATGAAAAAACCCTAATTGCTTTATTTACATGAAAAATTCTTGAATGCCTTTGATTGTTCATAAAAAAGTAAACAATCAAATTTTTTTATTTTTTCCAATGGGGATCTCTTATAGGGCTTACCCTTTTAAGATTAGCTCAAAAGAATAAAAAAAATCTAGATTTCTTGTTTTGAAAAAATCTGCGTTTTTATGTTAACATTAAAATGGTGACTATTAAGAAATTAAGAAAAGCATAACAATTAAACAAATTCTGATAATTTATTTTTGTTGACGGATTATTGTTTATTGATATGTCTACTTATTACCCAATTTTTTTTATTCCTTAATATTAATATTTAATCACTTAAAATATTTTTTTTGTTCACGTGGCCGATTGCGGCAAATCACGCGAAACACGAACTACACGTTTTTACCGTTACTTTCGCCGCTCAATTAAAGTTATAAGGATTGTAGGTACAGTTCCAGGAGTTAGAACTTTTTTAGGAAATTTCCTGTTCTTTAAGGATCTATTTTTAAAATTTGACTGTCTTAAATCGTTTTTGAAATATTGAAATAAAACCAAACCCTTCTTTTTTTGTTTACTTTATTGTTTATAACATTTACATTTTTTTTCAGCCCCTCTTGGAATTTTGATAGAATGTTCTAGATGGTATTCCAAATCGAATGAGCCTAAAATCATAATTTTCGGTGCTTGAGATCAGGTTTTGAGGAAAATGGCACTTGTGAACCAGACTAATCTGGCAGAGTGCCCAGCAAGCTGACAGCATTGCCACGTTGGATTGCAATTGCTATTTATTTGTGCTTTTACATAGTAATTTTTAATTATATTATGTTATGTAGATGTGTTTTCATCGGTCAGTCAAGGTTTGATTACTATTAAAACATAAAAAAACTGCCTTAAAGATTATTACCACGCAGAAAATCGACGCGAGCCCTTAGAAAGCTCGATTTTTAGCTAGAAATAAAAATAATTAAATCATTTTTAACAGACTAAGCGACCTAATAATATGTGACCTTTTGAAGATTACTATCGCCCTATACTTATAGCTGAAATATGAAATGCTTAACGAAACCCAGATATGCCGGACAAGTTACCTAAAAACCGGTCATATCCGGCTTTGTCCGGTTTTACTGTCAAAAAGCTCCACAGGGACAGACCGCACAGTTTATTCTGTCCGGACTCCAGACTTCAACTAAAAAGCTTCGTATTTTTCTCACTAGCCGCACTGGCAACCCTAACAGACGTTCACTATAGCTGTTAACTGAGTTTATTTATCGCGATGTAAATGATAGTGTTAAGTCAGCGATTGATTAATACCCTCAAACTGATCTCATTGGACATGAATCTGCATCCATATTGAAATAAAATCTGCATAGGGCCCTGACAACTGATTTGCGCTTACTCTGATATTGAGATAATACAAGTCATAATATTTATTTTATTACAGTTTGTAATAATGTACTATCATTACATACTTGTAAATAGCCAAGGCTAGCTCGCATTAAACTATTCAAGCTGGTCGAAAGCTCAATAATAAAAATGTTATTGAGCTATGCTCTGTTTTTATTAGGATTTACCAGCTACTAAATTATAAGTAGTTAGATAAAGTTGAAGTAATAGTACTACGTGAAAGTAAAAAAAATACCACAAAATGCTTTTAAATTAACGCAAACCACGTCAGAACCAACTTAACTTAAATTAATCAATCACAAAAAAATGGTTTACTTAATTCTATTTCAAACTTCGTTATTAATAATTATGAAGGCAAAAAAGGGCTTGAATAATATCGAATATCGTTTATGAATAGTTATGAAGTGACGTCAGCTATGATGTAATACTGACATCAATCCCAACCCGTCAGCATATTTATCGAGATGAGCCAAAAGAATTCGCGGTTGGAATATGCCAGCTATTTCCTTTAGGTATACTTACCGGATAGGGCTCAGAAATAAAATTTTACCACCTTTTTTTAGTCTTGAAACCCTTTGATTATTTTGTTTTATTTGGCAAGGTTTTGTGAATGATTTGAAGACGATTTTGATATTTATTTCAAGACAAAAGTGGTTCATTTCATTATGCTTAGCAAAGATGACAATATTATAATGCTACATTGGAAAAATAGTGAAAGGTATGGAAATTGAAATACTAGCAGCTACGTCTACTTCACCAAGTATGGTCGCTTATTATTACCAAATCTCAGTGCTGATTTTTCAATTAAAAGGCTTCTTTTGTCATAGGAATTTTTAACAAAATGTATTTAAATGCCTATAAAATATGTTTTCACACAAAAGTAATATTTTTAAGATTTAAAAATTAGACGCGATAAATGAAATTAACACTATAATGCTTTGATAAACGAGTCCTAGAGAAATACAAAGTATCTCCCTCACTGACACAAGGCAGCAAAGCGCTTGCTGACATTTACAGCCTACTGTCGTTGCGCTGACATTTTGACGGTTTATTGTGTTGAATTTCACTTATCTGCGCGTGATTTATAAGCCTTACGTATTATTAACTCACTAACAACGTACTTGTGAGTTGTGACTGCCAGACTTGCAGCGCGATACATACGTCTTGATACTTAGCATTTAGAAAATATTGATAGTTATAACGATGAACTATAATAATTTTCAGGATATTCTCTATTGTAACTTAAGCAAGGGCCAGACCCAGTTGAAAGATCAGATCACAACTAACATGAGCTTGATCCTAACCAAATAACGTGATCCCAATATTCTGTCTAAGAATTAATTTCTCTGGCAAACTCATTAAAACTGTCAAGCTATAAATTTTTTCGTTGGCTAGCTATATTTATGGCCCTAAGATTAAATGTTTCTGCTACTAAAAGATACGAAGTTCCTTCTTAAAATAATTTATTTAATTAATAGAGTTTACGCGAAATCAAAGCAAAAATGAAAATGTCAAGACATTTAAATCGGGCAAGCTAATTGTTGTTGGAAGTTTGTTTGTGCCTGCACCTTTATTATCTGTGATCTACAACTAACACCTAAATTAGAGCCTAAGTCCTAAGACAATGAGCATGATGTAAGACATTTACTTATCTACTTTTAAAGGAATACTGTGTTTATTAAATTAACAAATGTAGCGTGATATGAAATATTTTGTTAATTATATTAAATTAAATCGACGACGAAAAAATTGCTTTGCAAATAATTGAATTAAGATTTTTCTTGTTTTATAATCACTAATGAGACAAGATATTGGCGCCCGCAACTCCGTTGCGCCAAAATTCGTTTGTCGCGCGGGAACCGTATATTTTTCCGGGATCAAAAGTATCCTATGCCCTTTCCCGGGACTCAAAGTATCTACATACCAAATATCAACCAAATCAGTTGCGGACGTGAAGTGGTAACAGACAGACAGACAGACACACTTTTGCATTTATAATATTAGTATGGATGTATGGATCTATGTCATACCATCTGATACAGATAATAAATCAAGATGCTTCCACGCCCACCTGCAAACGGTAAGCTTACAATTGCCATTATAATAGAATTAGTGCTAAGTCCGCTAAACAGGTCACATTCGTCACCTCATTTTGAATTCATAATAATTGTATTGTGTCGATAAGTGATTTTATGTGTAACATCTTATGTCATTGACACTTTAGTCAACAGTTATGTCTAGTCAATAATCGATTTAATTTCGGCAAAATAACAAAGGTATACTACTATTGGGTATACTACACAATACTTAAAAGCACACTTTTGTAGACCCGTTTTGTCTTTAAAGAGTGCCAAAGAAATATGTAAAAATAACATTCTTCTCGGTTCTGACGTAGTCGGCTAAAAATAAGAACCCAAAAATGTTTTTAATAGGCCTATATAAACAACAATGTCTAGAACTCTACATGCAATGATGCAATTATAGGTCTACATCCTGTGACACCCGAAAAAAGTGAAATTAGGTACTGTATTATTATTTTTAACAAAAAAATTAAAACCGACTTCCAAAGTAAAAACAATATGTAATAATATGAACTAAAAAGTATTAAATAATTCTTACTCTTTAATAGTGCCTCTTTCAGAATTCGTCTAAATCTCAACTATTTCTGTACATACTATAGTCTTCATTATTTTGAAGTCGGTACCAGCTAATTTAATCGTGAGTTAATCAGTCAATGTCAGAATATAAGTATGAAACTTTTGGGGCTGGTACCGACTTCAATGTAATGAAGATTATAGTATGTACAGAAATAGTTAAGATTTAGACGAATTCTGAAAGAGGCACTATTAAAGAGTAAGAATTATTTAATACTTTTTAGTTCATATTATTACATATTGTTTTTACCTTGGAAGTCGGTTTTAATTTTTTTTTTAATAATAATTTCACTCTTTTTAGTTATTTACCGGTAAACATATAAGCTGTCAGTTGTAGATAATATATAGGATTTAGGTATAAAACTATCACAACTACTATACTCAAACTCAGGCAGTTTTAAAAAAAGTTTTTTCCTACGTACCTCATAGATCCCATGATAAAATTGCCAACTTGGTAACCGCAACACCAAGTTTAAATCATTTACTTTGTAACAACATTAATATAATTTTCAAAATCACTCGACAAACTCGAGTCTCGATCGAAAAGACTATGAAAAAACCGACTTCCAAGGTAAAAACAATAATAACATCCTTATAATATGAACTAAAAAGTATTAAATAATTTTTCCTATCTCATGGTGCCTTTTTCCGAATTCGGCTAAAACTCAACAATTTCTGTACTCAATCTTCATAATTTTGAAGTCGGTACCAGATATAGCTGAATCCAGATGTCAGAATATTTGAAACATTTATAACTGGCACCGACTTCAAAATTATGAAGATTGAGTACAGAAATAGTTGAGTTTTAGCTGAATTCGGAAAAAGGCACCATGAGATAGGAAAAATTATTTAATACTTTTTAGTTCATATTATAAGGATGTTATTATTGTTTTTACCTTGGAAGTCGGTTTTAATTTTTTGTTAAAAATAATAATTTCACTCTTTTTAGTTACCTAGTAAAATCATCGCGTACTATACGTAGATTAGGGCCGATTCACACCGGAATGGCGGAGGCGAGGCGAGCAGTTTCAGTGTCATATGATTATAAACGTTATCTTCATTATTGTAATACATAGTATCGTCTGAGAAATCGACGCCGCCGCACACTGGTCCCAAAGTAAAATAAATGGGACATTAAGAATTTTCGGATCGAAGATCAACGGATCAGGCTGATATTTTTTTTTGTAGACAGCTGATGCAATTACAAGTCATTTTTATAGATGTCGTTTTTTTCAAATATGCCGTATCTACAGAGATAAAAAAATAATGTTTTTTTTTTTTTGTATGGACGAAATCATAATTTTGTCATTTTCATCCAAGATTCAAACGTATTCAAAATAAATCATAGCATAGCTTATAGAGAGACTCTTGTCGTACATTTTTGTCATACACACTCAACTGCGATTTTTGCGCCTTTTAGAGCTACAGGCACTTTATTAATTTTTTTGGTTAGTGGATGAAGCTGATTTTTTTGTAGCATCTGATGCAATTACAAGTAACTTTTATAGACGTTGTTTTTTTCAAATATGCCTTATCTACAGATAAAAAATATGAATTATTTTTTTGTATGGGCGAAATCATAATTTTGTCATTTTCTTCCAAGATTCAAACGTATTCAACATACATCATAGCACAGCTAGAAGGACTCTTGTCGTACATTTTTGTCATAGACCACTTAACTGCGATTTTTGCGCATTTAGGAGCTACAGGTACTTTAATTTTTATTGTTTTGTATAATTTATTTTCGAGTATTTCATATGGATTTTAATAAATATTGTTAAGGATAGACAATGTTTTCTTTATTGACAAGTAAAGTAACTCTTACTAGTAATGTCTTATTTATAAAAAAATCCTATATATACTTACTTAAACTAAACAAATTTAAAGTAAAAATCTCAAAACATGTACGTAGTAGGTAAATTATTTTATGACTCATCCAGTTTGTACCCAACAAACAAACTAATCTTATAAAATTAAGTCAATAAGGTCTAAACTCTTATACTTGTTATAAAAGAGCATCCATTATGCCAATGTTACTTATAATGGCACATTATTAGGTGATTTGGCTAATATTACCTTTATTCTTATAATTTGGTTGGGTAAACGTTAATAACTCTAATTTATACGGCAACTATAAGGCTTCGAAATATGTTCATCTTATAGTGGCTAGTTACAAGGCTTTTAATATGGTCAATTATTCTTATAAAATTAATGCACAAGGTAACTATAATGCTTTTAACTTATAGGGGCATTTAATAAGACATCTATCCAACAAACGAATGCTAACATTTTATATGACCATAACAAGGACGAAAGCAATCCCTATTCTCTTATACAGTGATTATAAAGATATTATTCTCTTTAAGGTTACAATAAAATGCTTTACATAACTAAATTCGCCATTTTAAACGTACAAAAGATTATGTGAATATCTTGCGGAGCGGAATAATCGGCCAAGTGCGAGTCGGACCTGCGCACGATGGGTTCCGTACTTTCATAGAGGGATTCAAAACAATGGAAGAAGTTGAAAAGGAGCGATGGTTACAGAAGAAAAGTAAAAAATAAACCAATTCATTTGATAATCACGTATCTTTAATAATATTTCAAACTTAAAATTAGTGCACAAAAGTGAGCTAAAGTATTCTTATAAAGATGTCTCTTTCAGCCAACCCAACTACAGTGGAAAAAAATTATTTTTATATAAAATATACGGGAATAACACTAGCTAGGTGCGATTTTTTTAGTGCGAAAGGAACCCTAACGATAGCATAATAAACAATTGATGTCGTTATAAAGTCTTTACTCTCATAGACTCCTTATAGACGATGTGTGAATCCTGTTGTTCTTTTAAAAGCACTGTACTTAAGTTGACTAAATAATTAATGACGTTTTTAGCACAAAAACAGCTTAAATTCAAGGGCGAGTTGATACCAAAACACACAGCCTATCACATTTTATCATGCATTTAAATTCCCATACACTTTTCACTATAAACGAGCACTAAATCAGGTAAAAAAACTATACATAAAATAATGACTTATCGTTTACTTGACAGTAAAATGGCTGACGTTTCTATTTCTTCCCCAAGCTGTTGCGAAAATGTAAATTACTTATGACGGCAAAAAGGGGTAACGGATTTTAAGAGCCTTTGATTTGCCGCATTGAGTTTAAACTCCTTGTATCGGACAATAATATAACACGTATAAGGGTGATCGCCCGTATTAACGCTTTCCATATGTTTCTTATAAGTTGAAGTACCTTGTTCTTTGAAATTATATAACACTTATAAGGAAAAAAGCGGACAATAAAGCAACTATAAGGAGGGTATAAGGTTATTATCTTTATATATTAACAAGAGCAATTTTTGTTAGTTGGGTAAACATTGTTTGGTAATGACTCATTGCCAAATTACCTCTATACTTGGAAAATTATGATTTCGTCCATACAAAAAATAATTCATATTTTTTTATCTGTAGATAAGGCAGATTTGAAAAAAACGACATCTATAAAAGTTACTTGTAATTGCATCAGATGCTACAAAAAAAATCTGCTTCATCCACTGACCAAAAAAAATAAACAAAGTGCCTGTAGCTCTAAAAGGCGCAAAAATCGCAGTTGAGTGTGTATGACAAAAATGTATGACAAGAGTCCCTCTATAAGCTGTGCTATGATTTATTTTGAATACGTTTGAATCTTGGAAGAAAATGACAAAACTATGATTTCGTCTATACAAAAAAAAAATATTTTTTATCTCCGTAGATACGGCATATTTGAAAAAAAACGACATCTATAAAAGTGACTTGTAATTGCATCAGCTGTCTACAAAAAAAATATCAGCCTGATCCGTTGACCTTCGATCCAAAAATTCTTAATGTCCCATTTATTTTACTTTGGGACCAGTGTGCGCCGGCGGCCGCAAGAGGCCACGAGCGTCCACGGGCGGCCGTAAATTTCTCAAGCGATACTATGTATTACAATAATGTAGATAAAGTCTAAAATCATATGACACTGAAACTGCTCGCCTCGCCTCCGCCATTCCGGTGTGAATCGGTCCTACACCTGTATATTATTCTACGTATCTTATTACAATTTGTTAACAGTCACACTTACAAAATATAATATCAGCTGCAGATAATTTTAAACAATACATTTAAAAAAAAACGAAGTGGACACGTGCTAAGGCCGCGCCAAACCGGAATTTTAGCAGCGGCGAGGCTTTCAGTGTCATATGATTTTAAACTTTATCTTTATTATTGTAATACATAGTATCGCTTGAGAAGTCTACGGCCGCCCGTGGCCGCGATTGGTAAGTGTGACAGTGCACTAGCATGTTACTTGTATTATCGAAGCAACTTACTTCTCAGAAGTAATGTCAAATGTGTGCCTTACGCTCTGGAGATAAGGTTGAATATTTTGTTATGTTCAATTTTGGTGACATTGGTGACCCTGACGTGGTAATGATGATGATGATGATGAATGTAATTTGTATAGTAGCATATGCTTTCAGTTCTTAAAACAGCGCCTAAACCCCCAAACTTGTATCTATAAGGAATCCGGAGTTCTCTTAGTATCTTCGGAACCATAATATACCTTGGTGCAAAATGTTGCGTTTTGGTAGCATATATTTAGGATGCTTCTCATAAAACCAAAATCACCATATGTTTCCATATAAATTTTGAGGAGTTCCCTCGATTACTCATGGATCCCATCTTCAAGTCACCACTTTTGTGAACATGGTACCAAATTGGAGTGAAACCTAATACAACAAAACAAAAAGTTTCGAAAATCGGTTCACAAACGGCGGCGTAATCGTTGAACATACAAAAATAAAAAAATAAAAAAAAAATATCCACAGCCGAACATATAACCTCCTCGTTTTTTGGAAGTCGGTTAAAAAGTACCAATCAATAGGGTCATAACTCATAACGATGCATCGTGTGATGGTAGTGATAATTATGATGATGATGATGATGATGAATGTAATTTGCAGAGTAGCATATGCTTTCAGTTCTTAAAACATCGCCGAAAGTCCCAAACTTGTATCTAAGGAATCCGGAGTTCTCTTAGTATCTTCGGAACCATAGCATGCCTTGGTGTAAAATCTTATTTTTTGGTAGCATAGGCCTAGGATCCTTCACATAAAACCAAAATCACTATATGTTTTCGTATAAATTTTGAGGAGTTCCCTCGATTACTCATGGATCCCATCATCAGGTCACCACTTTTGTGAACATGGTGCCAAATTGGAGTTGAACCCAACAACAAAAGAAAAATTTTGAAAATCGGTTTACAAACGGCGGAGTAATCGTTGAACATACACAAATAAAAATATCTACAGCCGAACATATAACCTCCTCCTTTTTAGAAGTCGGTTAAAAATACAGAAAATCTTCTCCCAGGAACGTAATAATTAGGCTAACTTATTCGATGACAAAGAATGTACAGATTTGCATAAAAGTGCTAAAAATCGCCTGACCGTTAAAACAAGCAGTTAAAAGTAAATCGCCGACATGCAGCCGTGTGCGACGTATAATTTGTCATGCAATTTAAATAATGTGCATAATTTGCATGTGTTGATACCGAGGTGATGAAAGACGGGGATATATTTACTGATTGTACGTATTTTTCAAAGGTTTTTGTAGTTTACAAAACAAATGATGGAAATAAAACAATAAATTGGTTCTGATTAATTAAATATTTGTTTCTTAAATTGAAATTTTTATTTACAAGTTTCCAATGTTTATAAGAGTTGTTAAAAATAATGAAAAGTAGCAAAGAACATAGAAACTTTATAAACGGTTTTAATTACCAAAAATTCTTTAACCATAAACATTATCAGTTACTTAACTTTAATATTCAGTTTGTCTTCTTCCATTAATTTCATTAGATCTTAAAAAGGCAACAAGTCTTTACAACTGCACATAAAATATTTTGCAATTTAATTTGACAAAGCAAAGAAAAGGCAGAACACATGAAATAGAGTCTGTAGGTAAATCCAGAATCCATACTTTACTATATAATTATAATATTATAAATGCGAAAGTGTGTCTGTCTCTCCGTCCGTCTGTCTGTGTGTAAGCTCTTCATGCCCAAACCGCTGAACCGATTTCGCTAAAATTTGGTTATTGGTATGGAAATAAAGGACATAGGATAGGATACATTTTATACCAAAATAATTTACGTTTCCCGCGTTTTAAATGAATTTCGGCCCAACGGAGTTGCGGGCGTCATCTAGTTATGAATATGGGAGCGAGGCGAGCTTAAATACTTTTGGTCGGCTTGCGGGTTGCAATTATGTCAGCCCAAAACTTACTTTAAATATATTTAAAGCGTTATTCACCTATGATAATATTATAATGTATAGATAACTTATTTTATCCATATTACGTTAGAAAATTATGTAGACTGTACCTCTCGAGCGAGGCGAGCGAATTTCTGTCGGCGCGCGGGCCGCGGTTATGTCGGCTCATAATTGACTTGTCGTGTCAAATTACCGTTTATTAGTTGAAGACATGAGTGGATGAACCGAGTAACTTACAATTTACAACATAGGAGCAAGTAATCATTTTCTCCCTTATATTATTTGAACCCACTACTTCATTATCTGGCACACACATTATTGATCCACAATCCACATAATATATTAAATCATTTTCCCGGTCCTAAAGCCTCCATTTATGCAAAAAACGACTGTTTTCAAATTGTAACTTACCCGCTTCTTCCACGCATGTCTTAAGTAATTACGATACTGCCTCGTACTGCCTCGTTATCCGCCCCAGGCCTATCGACGTCGACGGATCGATCTTGATCGATTCATTTACCTAGTTGAAGCCTTTGTGCTAATAGATTTGAGAAGACAGAATTGATTTTGAATTGTTGCTTAGTCAATGCTTAGGAGACAAATTAATCGAAATAGCCTATACTGTAGTAATACAGTAACTTTCTGTCATGTAAAGTTAAGCTATGTTGTAAGTATCAGTTAGACGAAATATAGTTACAAATAATAACAGTAACTTTGCAAGTTGTAAATTACAAAGTTACTATACTAAGAGCCTGTTTCACCACTTGCTGATAAAGTGCCGCATTACGCATAGGCTATCCACAACTTATCTGATAGATACCTCATACTCCATCTGTCAAAAAAAGTAGTGGATAGCCTATCCGGCACTTATCAGGAAGTGGTGAAACAGACCCAAGCCTTAGTAGACAATTAAAAGTTAGTGTTTCTGATAATAGGGATATGTGGAAATACGGGCTCGATCCCGGAGGCTACTGAATAAAGCCCCCATCCTCTTACTACTATTTGATAGTACCTACATACTCTGTACTCAGCTGTATGCCACCTACATACATTTTCGGTGATCTAAACACTACTATCAATCACAGTAATGACACAATGAGATCCGGCAGCGGTCAATGCCCTCTTATCGTAGATCTTAGATTCACATAGACCTAGTGTGACCTAGACGTTTTACGACATACATTTGTCATAGTAATGTGTTGAGATAGTTTTTATTGCCAGTAAATACACCTGGGTTTTACAGGTGCTCTGATTCTTCTTAGTACAATATTAATACAACTTCGGTTCAGTGCGGATCTTGTAAAATTTCAAAATAAAATTTCCTATAGTAAAAACTTTAAAAGACTATTTACCGATTTAATCAAAAAGAACCAAGTTTAAAATTGTCCACATTTTAGCGGTAGATTAATATAAAAATTACGATATGGAAAAACTTTAAGTCCTGCCAAAAGATAAGATATTGCAAACTTATTTCTGTCGAACATTGCAGGCAACATCCATACTGATATTATAAACGTAAAAGTGTGTTTATCTGTCTGTCTATTACTGCTTTACGCCCAAACCACTGAATCGATTTTGCTGAAATTTGGCACGGAGATACTTTGAGTCCCGGGAAACGACATAACATACTTTTCCTCCCGAAAAAATGTACGGTTCTTTCGCGATAATTTAATTACTTAACTAGTTTACTTAACACGTAACGGGAATGTGTAATAAATCTTTGTTGACGTCAACAGTCAGGACTCAGGACATAGTAAATAAAAATATAGAGTAGTATAAAAATAGCCAAATGACTAATATGACAAATAAGATTAGAATGTTGACACAGTCAAGTTGGTCACGTCCGATGTCGGTAATCTTGTGACGTAAGTATTCTGAACGTTACTTTGATATTATTAATCGAATGGGAAAAAGTTCGAATGGGAAGTGAACCCAAACCGCTAAAACTTAGCATTTAGCATAGCTGTTAAATGCTGTGTATAAATAAATAAAATAGCTCCCACACCGGTTTCGGTGACGGTGGCCGGTTTCATTGAAACCAGGCCAGCTACGCAGGAGTAATTTTTTATAGTGCCCAAGTGTGTGCGCAGTACACAAGAGCACTCTCTATTCCTTTACTCTCATAACCCAGTGGGACGGCAGCCTGACACGACTGGCAAGAGATCAGGCGCAGGACCGACTTTTTACATGCCCATCCGACGCATGGATCATCTTACTTGTCAGACAATCAGGTGATCAGCCTGCATTGTCCTAACCAAACTTGGAAATATCATGTTTCCAACGCGGGAATCGAACCCACGACCTCCGAGTCAAGAGCCGCGCTCTATACCACTAGACCAAGGAGGCGTTTTTTTAATGCTGTGTATGGAGCATAAAGTTAATATACCTATCGGAATAGAGAAACAAAGGCCTGAGTAAGCGAGATGTCACTATCAGTAACACTGCGTGGTAGAAAGAGAAGCGTGATTTGAGGTTGCATAGCTTTTTTTTCTATTTTTTTTCTATCTGTTTGACAGTATGTCTGCCCCTCAGCCGATCGTTGTCAATTTATGCTCTCAGAAAAATTGTGATTTTAAGTTAAATAATGAATAATTTTTAGAAATACTGCTCTAGAAACATGGTTAAATGTTTGTGGAATAATTGTGGATCCACACATCGAAAAAACCCGGACAAATATTCATTTCACAGGTGAATTATTCTACATCGACAGGACCTAGTTTTAAGTTTATTTTTGCCAATTCCCTACGAGTTATTGGTATTGATTTTCATAATTCACTTCTTTAAATATTTACTTATATGGAAAACATAACTTGACTAGCCATGGTGCACAATTTAAGGATATTTTGTGTAAACAATTTTCATATATTTTACACTAGGGCTGCATCAAGTTATCGATAAGTAGTATCGATATGAAAATATTTTTTAGTTAAGTATACTAATTATCTACGAATGTTGAAATGATAACATACTCATCCGTAGTTTATAATTAGTTTAAGTATATTAATATACTATCATACATAATTTATCGTTTTTAAGGGTCCGCACCCAAAGGGTAAAACGTCCTAGTAGTCGGGTCCCGCTCTACTACTAAGACTTCGTCGCCTGTCCGTCTGTCCATCCGTCCGTCTGTCTGTCTCCAGGCTGTATAACAAGAACCGCTATAGGAATAGACTTCTGAAATTTCCACATATGTAATGTCATTCTACATCCAATATGGCTGCTCATCCAAGATAGGGGAATAGTTTTAAAAAGCACTTCTGCAAGATGGGCATCAAATAAAAGGGCTCATTGAGAGTGAATTGAAAATTAATAGGGTCTAGTGAAGTCGTGTCGTGTCGTGTACTGATGTGACGTGACGTGACGTAACCTGTCGTGTCGAATCGTGTCATGACATGTCGTGTCGTATCGTGCCGGGTTTTAGAAAATGCCCGGTTGAAACCGGTCACCCTTCATGCGCGAGTCCGACTCACACTTGGCCAATTTTTCAGATTTCCTGCTGACCTGGATACCAGAAATTCATGGCTTAAAATAATTAACCGTCCAAACTGGACTCCGAAGAAAAATTCATGCATATACTTAATTATGCAGCAAGCATTTTGAAGAAAAGTCATATTTTACTTCAAAATTACAATTTTTATTATACCTATCTATGCAGTTTTATTTTATCCCATTGTGTTTTTACAATCTTACAATTATTATTCCATGATCGATATTTTGTCGAATTATAAGATGTTTGTACATCACTGACACGCACACGTAAACATAATTGTATACACAGATGTAAATCAAATTTTGGTTAAGCTTGACAGCTCGGGATTGTTTCTCTATTCCGATAGGTATATTACCTTTATGGTATGGAGACACTTTGAGTCCCGGGAAAGGTCAAAGGATACATCATGTAGGATACTTTTTATCCCGGAAAAATGTACGATTCCCGCGCGATAAACTAATTTTGGCGCAACGGAGTTGCGGGCGTCATCTATCATTAACATAAAATTTGATGTGGTTTAAGGGTGAAGCCAAACGAGCGTAATTTGTGAGTTGTGAGTCGCAGAATTTCGGCTGGTGGAAATTCTGCTGCATTCAGTTTCATATAAAAGTCCTGTTTGATTCACACGAGCGTAATTTTGTGAGTATGATTTGCATGAAATTAGATATTTACGCGACCGAAATTCTGCGACTCACAACTCACAAATTACGCTCGTTAATCGTTTGGCTTCACTCTAAATGACACCGTGAATATAATCCAATTTAGCCGAGGCAAACCACAGGCAAAAGCTACCAAGTTTCTAAGTTGTATTTTTGTTGTTTCAGAGATATATGAGATAAAAAGACTCATGTTGATGAACTCGTTCTTGTGTCCGTAAATTATTGACAAATTGTAGCTGTTAATGTATGGAAAGGTCAAGGAAATAATTTACCATCGTTCAACGAGTATGTTATAGCCACAGTATAAATATAATATAGTAGGCTAATTTAGATGTGTCTTTGAAATCACACTCGGTTGACACGTTAGATGAGACAATGTTTTATGTGACATTACCTATCAAATAATAGTATAACTTTGTAAGAAATCTAATATTATAAAGTGGAATAAGAGCAAGTAAAGCGTATAATTATTTGATTGAACATGAATTTTCACCAAGAAGTTACAGTGTATTCAATATCTAAAATAAAATCGGCCAAGTGCGAGTCGGACTCGCTCACGAAGGGTTCCGTACCACTACGGAGCAAAAATAGGCTAAAAATTGTATTTTTTTTGTATGGGAGCCCCCCTTAATTACTTAATTTATTTGAATTTTATTATTTATTATTGAAGTACAAATACAATTAAGATTTTGTGAACATTTCAGTTGCCTATGTGTTGCCGTTATTGATTGAGAGCAAAAAATAGCAAAAAAATCACGTTTGTTGTATGGGAGCCCCCCTTAAATATTTAATTTATTTTGTTTTTAGTATTTGTTGTTATGGCGGCAACAGATATACACAATCTGTGAAAATTTCAGAAGTCTAGCTATAGCGGATTACAGCCTGGTGACAGACAGACGGACAGACGGACAGACATCGAAGTCTTAGTAATAGGGTTCCGTTTTTACCCTTTGGGTACGGATCCCTAATATAGTATGAAGTCAAATGTACTATCAGAGAAGTTGATAGGCGGATTGTAATGTAATGTCAAACCCAGCTGACAGAGTACAATTAACATTGAATTGACATGATCCGACCACATCACGTAGGTCCGTCAACTGCCTGCCTGCATTCATAAGGAGACGAGATACCAGCGTCATCGACTTTGTTACTATAGGAGCAATGTGTAAAATTCTTGACATCATTATGTTAACTTACTTAAAAAAACCGAGCTCTTTTGAACTATATTACATTTTTTTCGAATACCTTTCATTAGTTCAATGCAATTTAATGCAAACTCACTTCAAACTGAGTCTCACTCAGAGACATTTATATGATCAACCTTCAATTTAATGAAGAGTTTGACAGATAATGTCCCATACATTATCTGTCAAACTCTTCATTAAATTGACCCCATGGCTTATATCAAGATTTTGAATTAACACCTCCATCGTGGGCATCGCAGACACAATAGATTTTCAATTGTTATGCGGCAGCCGGCTGCCGCTTGGCGATTGATGGGTTAATTACATTTATGTAATTAATGTTCCACTCTGAGTGCGGCAGTTAACTACAAACATATTTTGTCACTTAATGAGGAACTTGGTCTACCGTACAGTATATTTAAACTGTGTCATAGCCGCAGTGGGTAACTTCCAAACGATATTTGCGGTTGGTACGGGATTTACATAATCGTCGTGTTTTGTTACGATAAATCAATTAAATTACTCAATTATATTTAATTAAAATAGAGTAACGTTAACATTTTTGATTGTAGTGAATTATAACGCTTATTTAGTTGTAAAATTGACTTGTAAAATTTGCACGCCATCAAAAGGCAAAATAAGAGAACTGTTTACCTGACTAACATCA
Source organism: Polyommatus iphigenia (assembly GCA_963422495.1). Lineage (NCBI taxonomy): Eukaryota > Metazoa > Arthropoda > Insecta > Lepidoptera > Lycaenidae > Polyommatus > Polyommatus iphigenia. Next base: position 29,104,126 of record OY730185.1, on the reverse strand, counting down.
TAATATTGTACCTTATTTTTAGCCAATAAACTATTTCTATTCTATTTTACTCTATTCTAAATCAAAAAAGTGTTTTTTTTACATTTTAGAAATAAAATGCTAGCAAAAAGTGGGGCATTTCAATTCTTGAGCGTATGAGATGCATAGTACATTTAATATAATTATTATTAATGAAAATATTCACACCCAAATATTCACACCTAAACTTATAAAAGAACCAGGCGGCCCGTAGCCAGAAATCGCTACAGACGTGCTAAAAACGGCTCTGTACCTTGTCTGGAACTCTAAACTCCACTGGAACTCTAAAAGGGAAATCCAAATTTACCACTTACATAATATTTTTAAGTGGAAAATTAAATACCAGTAACAGAGATAGGTTACGTTATTAGAACAGAACTGATCAATAATGCATAATTCTTGTAAACTCCTCTACATTGTACGTCACGGCTGCAATTATTAAATACTTTAAAAATATGTTATATCTTGGATAGTGATACTTTATGACATAAGTTCCTTTTTACATCTTTAGATAGCATCTAAGTAAGTTTTAGGTTTTCTACTAATCTTAACTTAGTTAGTATAGTCCATACCTACTACAAGTATAGTACTTACATTGGACTTGCTACTCCCATAAGTCTTATATTTTATGCGCTTGTTTTGGCAAAAACATTCGTCTGAGGTTTTATCATCAATTTTGAGGAAATTTTGAAAAAAAAATTTTCATTCAATTTTATTGTTTTATTTAACTCAGAATCTTAATCAATATATTGTGAATTTCAGTTTATGGAGCACAAGAATATGATGTTGTCAAGCTTTACCAAACAAGGAAGAATGTCAAGCTAGTCATAAGCTAGAATAGTGCTCAAATCACTTCTAACAGCACATAGTAACTGCTAACATAAATATTAGCTGAAGGGACATCCTTCTCAATAACGGAGTGTAAAATAATGCGCAACATAACAAGAGAATTTGCATTGACTGGGTTGTGACCCAGTCTCACAGAAAAACACATACAGAACCTACAAAAAATGGGTTTATTCTATATTTCATGCTAGGCATCTGGATATTATGTGGAAATAAAAATAGAATGTTCCTATGGAATGCTAATTTTCACAGCAAAGTTCAAAATAGTGTACGGGATCATATTTTAACCATCCCGTAAAGGTTTGATTTAGACAATAAAATTGAAAAATCAAAAGCCCAGTGATTAAAATATGCTTTAGATCTTTTAAAACAATGTTGTTTTAAAGAGATTTGGAAATTAGAATAGACCAATAGACACCACACAAGAGGTAAAAAAAGTTTGATACTATTCTTTTTATTTGCAAAGATTAAAATTTAAAAGATACTACATGAAACATGACAGCCAACAAATTTTGTTGGTTGTCATGTTTGGCTACCAACGACAACTGGTTTCGACTTTTTATGAGCAGTTAAATAGATAAATTACTTAAATAATGTCAGTGGCAAGATTGTTGAGACAGTTGCTTTTGTACCCGCCAATTTATAATCTTGAATCTACAGTAAATAAAAAAAAAACATTATTTGATGTTTTGAAGATTTTCTCAAAATCCATTATTAATATTTTGTAAAAATATATATTTTTTAAGTTTATTGAGTGATTTTGTCAAAATCGCCACGCAAAAATTTTGTTCTTAGCTCTAAGTTTACTGTCGAACCTTCAAACTAACGTGCTTAGACACCAGCCCAGACACCGGTGTCACATGTCCATGTGAGTTAAGTCAAACATTGCCTTGAGTACGATGAAATTATTTACGGAACCTACACTTCCACTATCACACTTATGCTGTAACTTTGCAAAGCTTTTGTCAATAACTAGAATATGTTTCCCGCCACTACGTCTTCTTCAGAAATTAAATGCGCATTGCACATAGCTTTCCCGGTGGTCTATATCTGCGCTAAAATTCAATAAAATCGGTCTAGTTATTTCAATGGAAATGATTAAACTTACTTTAAGAAAGATTGGTAACTTATTAAGAAGGTTGACATAATATTATGTTACCTTATCATGAGAGATAAACGTCTATTGACGACTCTACATTTTCCTCACAGCCTGTTTTGTTGCAAGTATTTGTTCCGAGTAAACATATTGTAATAAAACAACGTCCGTACTCTACGTATAACGCACAACTTAAAATATTGCGAAAATATAAACCGACAGACCATAAGACGTATCAAACATTTTACGGAATACTAGCTTACCGGCGCGGCTTCTTCTTTAATTCTTTTTTTATATTAAAATCAGGAGCCGAACATTATTTTTTCATTTTCAAAGATATCAGAAATACTTCTTTGAAAACTAACAACTAAATTTTAAAAAAATATTGTATGTTAGTTCATAGACAATACTTACCCTATTTTTACCCCCTTAACATTTTTGAAAACTTTTAATGTATTAATAATTATTTTTAATATAATATGAATACACGGCCAAATATTATTTGTATGAAATCGTATGAGGTAATCCACACTACGCGGCAGCGACGCTACTCGACAAAAAACGTCAGTTCTATGGAACGTGAAATGTCGCGTCGCTTCGCTGCCGCGCAGTGTCGCTTAGTGCGGTGATGCGGTCACAACTTTAAGGGCCTGTATTTCCAGAAACGGACGATTTTCAAGATTTTACAGTGACAGGAGACATAAAAATATAGTAATTTTAATTCTGAAAAAAATAGATTGTGTTAGTTAAGGATCTAACACAGTGGAGTTCATATTCCATTACACAATATCATAAACTTCACTCGATAGAAAAAAATTCCAAAGTTACCCCTTCTTTTCACGAAATTGCCATACTATGTCCAAATTATTTGGAATTTTCAGAAAAATTTTGCACTGAACAAAAGACAAAGAATATATTATCTAGGGAGCTGTGTTTTTTTGACTCGATTGAATTATGTATTTAAAATAACGATGATCAAAAAACTATAAGATTGCATGAGCGCCTGAGCGCGACTGAAAGCCTTTGCGCCTGCACTTTGGGATTTTTTTCTATCGAGTGAAGTTCATGAATTATTGTGTAATGGAATATGAACTCCACTGTGGTAGATCCTTAGCTAACGCATATATTTGTTTCAGAATTTAAATTACTATATTTTTATGTCTCTTGTTACTTTAAAATCTTAAAAATTGTCCGTTTCTGGAAATACAGGCCCTTAATATCTTATGGATTAGATGACGCCCGCAACTCCGTCTTTCTCAAAAATTCGTTTATCGCGCAGGAACCATAATTTTTTCCGGAATCAATCAAATATCTGTATCTTCACACCAAATTTCTGCATAATCGGTTCAGCGACTTGGGCGCGAGGATGAGACGGCCACGTAGACAGACAGACACACTTTCGCATTTATAATATTAGTAGATAATATTATGATTATGGACGACCTCTCCATCAAACCCAAATTAACTAATCTCAAAGTTGTCACGTCAATGAATTTAAACCAGATTAATAAATCTCAATAAATGCCAGACGCCGGATTAAGTGATTTGAACTCGTTAAAATGCGTGCCATTTTTGTTAGAAGCTGCATGTAATGCAATGCAAGACAAGAGTACTGTATCAGATTTGTTAAGTTAAGCTCTGAGGAGATCCTTATTTGGCTCGGGACCACCTTAACGTAACGAAGAGGTTGTTAAAATAATGCTATTAGTCATTTTACAAGCGTTTTAAGCAAAATTTCACAAAACTACACAACATAAAGAACAATCTGAGATTTTGAACTTTGGTTAATATCAAAAAACCTAATAAATCAGTTTCTAAATGCTTGTAAACACAACCTAAATGTTACGTATAGTATTGATATAGCAAATGCAATATTACTGTTCGACAACACTTTTAGTTTGCGTAGCGCGTTGTATGTGTGACAGTTAATATTTGTATCTTGCAAATATTTGGTTTGACTCTATAATGATTATTATAAAGTGGTTTAATTTTTTTTTTCAATAAAAATAAACAACTGTTTTTTAGTTTAATAATTAAGTCAACACGGTGCAAATCACTGCTGCTCTGTATTTTTAAGAAACTTATATGACTGAGTGAAAAAAGTACCTGAGTCAAAAAAATGCTTCCACGAAATTTCATCGAAATACACACCAAGGCGTACAAATTCACTTTTTCCATGGTTTTCATACTTGGGTCATACAATGTTTAAATGGTACAAAATAGATACCATTTAAGCAGTGTAATCTTTGAGAGCAATTGTGCTAAACTGTATCTTATTTCGATGTTTCAGAACATGTTTTGTTCCTCAACATTGTTCCAAAATGGCATATAATCCTCAGGAGGAATAACCCTAAAATGGCCGTATATAAATCAGACGTAATAGATACTACGGATATGCCGCCCACTAAAATACTAACATAAAATCGTACTTTAGCTAGGCTGGTATATAGACCGGACTGGAGGAAGCAATAAATACTCTATGTAATTAAGTACTTAGGCTAGTATGTGCCGATTTAATTAAATTGTAAGATTGATGACATACGAGTGAGAAGTTTTAAAGTTCATTTAGCCAATCAAACCACTTATTTGCCAATCGGAAAAAATACATCACAGTGCGCCTGTGAGAAATAAAGTCGGATTTTCTAAAATTTGAGTAACTTACATTAAATCAAGCTTGGTTATTTACTTTTTCGAATTGCTTGATTCTATTTGACATAATGCGTCGCAAGCGCCATGACACTTAGCGATGGCCGATCAGTTAATATTATGTCAAATCCTATACATTTTTGACATCTACATTTGCAGTTGAAACTATCTAATGCGTTATTAAGCACTCTAATAATTCATTTTCGTACGATTGATTAAAGCTGCAGTTATACAAAGTTTTGGCAATTATTTTGTCGCGGAATTTTTATTAAAGTGGTCTTACTTATTTAATTAGTCTTAAAAGTACTTAAAGATAATGTTTATGGAAGCTTACCGTTACCCATTCGGTGTTTATTTAGTTTTAACGACATTGTAAAAGTTGTTTACTTTGGCTAATTGTGGTGACGTTATTTGTGGTGAAGATGGTGACAAATGGTGACGAGTAGACACTGTTACGTTGGTGACAACATGTTGGTGACGAGTTAGTTAATATGACTCGACTCAGCCGTGGGGATCACCGCTAGTTACAGGTTAATTAATGTGATTTACGGGGAAAAACTATTTCTCATTTTGTATAGGGTTATAAAACTTCCCCTACTTATTTTCCGTAAGTTATACCTATGGACGCATAGATATACGTTTATAAGTTCCCTTGGCTTTAATTGAAAATATAGATGAAACGACGTTAAAAGAAACAAAAACGTTATATTATTATCGATTCAGAATATTTAGAAGAGTCGTAATAATAATAGTAGTACAGTAAGTCTACTGTCTATCTCTAACTGTAAAGCCTTTATTAGCCACCTTACTAAATTTAGACAAGTGAAATAGCATTTAGGAAGTTAGGATCCTAATTAGTGTACTAAATCGGAAAATGTGTGGCTTCTGACTGACTGAATCATTTAGCATCCTACCTAGTTAGGAAGCGATTTAGAAAGGTGGAATAAGGTTTAGAGTTTTAGACGCTACATTCGCACCTCACTGTGTGAGCTGTGAAGACACGTACGAGTGCTACCTTTATCATTTTATCAATGATGTGGTATTAATGTTTTTTTCGTGTTTATTTTGGTACGAATCACGAATGCGCCATGTCGACTGCTAAAGATAAAGAAGTAATTTTAAGTAACATAATTGAACTTTATAAAGATAATGCCGTACCTTTGGAGTAAAAATGACAAAACAATGTTCTAATAAAAATAAAAAATAAAAATTGAATATTTTTTATTTTTATTTTCAAGATGTTACAAGATTAATGTATTAATATTTTCTAAAGTCTGCTGGTTCCAAGTAGTTCAGAAAGTTCATGTTTGATAATTTTTCGTGGAGCCAAAATTCTTTCAACCATCTTTTTAGCCTTTTATTTATTTTTATTTTCATTGAGCCAACAGCTAAGCCAATGAGAAGACCAATTTTTTGTTGCTTTGACAGAATTGGAGCCATTAAGAAGACGTCTAGCCAAAATCGCCGCGTGGTCACAACTGATTTAGTTACTAAATTAGGACAAGTGGAATAAGAAGCTTCTAATTAGTCTTTTTTTTAGGATCCTAATTAGAACTTCTAAATTTAGTCAAATGGAATAAGCGCTTTAGGGTATGATTACACCAACGAGTAGAGTGGTGAGACAGTTCCCTTGGCCGAGCACTCGGTGTGTTACATACTTATTATAATTGCCTTCCACTAATGTAATGTAATTTTTATATAAAATGTATTTAAAAAGTCCTGAGGCATGATGGACTTCAAGTAGATTAAGAGGAATTGGAAACACAAAGGATATACATAGGATATGGGCGAAAAGCCAATAAACGACTCAAATTAATTGTAATTAAAAAAATGTAATGAGTTTATACACACCAATTACCAGGGAGGTGTAATCAGGCCCTTAGTATTTCCATACTCATAGTTTCCTTATAGAGGGTATTCACCACTTTAGTAACTTTGATTGACTTTGTTCCAGAAAAAACCCTGGAGTGAAATCAGTATCTGGAAAAGGTGACAGGGAAATTACTGTAAGCAGTTTTATCGGCTACTATAAGTATGTTGGACCAAGAGCCTGCGATGGCCAGAGATTCCTCCGTTTTGTAATGCTAAACATTTACCTGTTTGTGGCCTTTATAGAGGTATAAATCACCAGCAACTATGGAGTTATGGAATTCAGCTTTACTGTTTCTGGAAGGTAAGGTAGACCTTCAGAACTGCATACCTCCTAAAGTGATCGCGACCGAAACTCCATAGTTGCTGGTCGTTCTTACCTCTCTAAAGGCCACAAACAGATTAACTTTTTTTACGAAACGGAGGAAAGTCTGGCCATCGCAGGCTCTTACTCTATATCCCCCATACATACAACTAGTATTTGTTGTCAGCTACGTCACGATGCTACTGATAACGCTAATCTATCGACACAGTCATGAGTATATTTTATATCAGTTACTCATCTGTCTCATATATATATATACTACTGTAAATATATTATACTAGTGAGCCGACCGGCTTCGCACGAGCGCAAAACCTTAAAAAATGACTGATTGGTATTGTGCATCCCTATCCTTACAGTTAAAATGCAAATTTGATCTGACTGTTACCTCTTCACGCTTAAACGGCTGAATCGATCCAGATAAAATTTAGAGATACTTTGTAAGACTGAAAAGACAAAGGATAGTTTTTGATGCGGAAAAATGACCGGTTTCACCGGGGATACACGAATATAGACGCAACGGATTTTCGGGCGTCATCTAGCGTATTGCATAATTATTGTATTAAATCTTTCAACTTTCACTCAATCTTTCGTTTGAATACTAAGGGTGGGTTGCACCAACTTACTTTACTATAACTGTAACTTTAACTATAACTACAGTGCAAAATGTCAAATCTTTGGTTAAATTCAATAATGGACGCCATATTATTTAACGATAACCATAGAGCTTGACAAGGCTTTTAATTAACGTGGCGAAAAAAGGAACTAACGCTGTCATCATACAAAACGCCATTTTTGACAGTTCTCCTTTACCAGTAGCGCCCCCGCCCACGTTCATATTTTATACTATAAATTTTATAGCCTTGTCGGACCAGCAACAGACATCTGTCAAATTCTGTGGTCAAAGCTAAGGTTAAAGTTAAGTTAGCCTTAACTATAACCTTATCTTTGACCATAGCTGTAACTATAACCACGCCTCTGGTGCAACCTACTTTAAATCTATTTATGAAAAAACCATTTAAATACGTTACACGGTTTTAAAAATCTAACCATACGGACAGACAGCAGAAAGCTACTATGTAGTAATATGTAGTGATATACTGAACTAGTTATACACGACTATAAAAACCCTACTCAATGACAAGTTTTTGCTCCATGATTGACACCGTCGCTAAATTAATTGACAAGAGCTTTGCACCTGGTCGGATGACTTTTTGTTTTGGTTCCGTTTTTTGTCCTTAATCATATAATGTCAACCGTTAAATACTGATGGCTAAGATAGTGAATTTTAACCATCAGTATTTAGCCATCATTGGTTCTCATTGGTTGCATGACTTCGACTTAGATCGATTTTTAACCCCGACGAAAACTGAGGGGTGTTAAGTTGTGCAATATGTATGTTTGTGCGTGTCTGTCTAAGGCATGGTAGCATCCAAACGAGATCGATTTTGATCGAGTTTTTTTTGTTTAGAAGCTAACGTGAACGATAATGTTCTTCACCATAATTTTCACGTTTGTCAAACATTTTACAGCAGTCAGCTCGCTCACTGCTCAAAATTTTTGAGGGTTTTATAAATTTTTGGAAAGCCTAAAACAATGCATGTTTACTTAGATATACCATATATTTTGCAAACTAAGATCAATATTTCTATTATCTACTTACACCAATAGTAAAACCTACCACCTAACATAACCTAACCTAAACTTTTTTTTTTTCTTTATTTAAAGGCCTTACATCGTAAGATTAAATCGGAAGTTCTATTATAAAAAAATATACTTAAAAGTTAAAACGTGCCTTATTCATAACAATGTTAGCCAACCTAACGGCGAAACAGTTGTTCCTAGCTTCCCAGAAATGTCTCGCAAAAAGCAAAGATTGCATGTTTGCCACAGATTAAATTTTAGCAGTTAGCACCTTAGGCATACGTCAAAGTGTGGGCTATGACGCAATACGAACTCTGCTTATTCGCATGCGCGTGCGCTGATTTGCGCCAAATATTTGATAGACTGGGACAAGATATCAGTACTGGGAACCGATAAACGAATCAATATTTGCAAAAATTATTAAAAGATTAAACTTGCGTTGATCGCAGCTTACATCGAAGATTTCTTATTAGTGTTGACAGGAAAAGTTGTATTTATATGAGGAGGAAAAAACAATGGTGCAATGCCAAAAGCATCCTGATGATTAAAGATATGCATCTCACACAAACTATTATCATTTTTCTGCAAGGTCTAATTATTTTTCATTTAAGTAAGGTAAGTACTAATAGTAACACATTTTTAAATTGTAGGGGGAAGCAGGCAAACAATATGTTTAATAAATTTATTAGTTACGATTTATACTTTAAATAAAAAGTCTATAGAGCATAGCCCCTTCTTTTTAATGTCGGTTATAATATTGCTTTGGTATTTTTTCAAACTAAACTTAGAAAAACAGAAATTACGATTTATGATTTCTGTAAAACAGAAATCATCAATTAATATTAATTTAAATGTCATTTAAAGAATAAATAAATAAATAAACTAAACTTAAACTTCTAGTGGTATTTAACCAAGACTTACACTATGATATTTTTAGCGGCTATCTGTGATATTTAGATCTAGATCGGCACCTTCACTTACTTAACGGTAGATAGATTTATGTCCATCGGGTTTCGATCATAATATTAATTAATTGGTCATTTTTAAATAAGATTTGTAAGGTCTAGCACCCACATGTCCAAAAAGTGTGCTAATGAGTAGGTCATCTTTGCCAATAATTCGCCTACGAATACTTGATACACGTGATTTGTAAATTATGACATTATGATAAAGATGCCCTCGAAATCTAATTTAGAGGTAGATGTAAATAAAGAGAGCATTCTGTCGTGTTTTGGAAAGTAAATATTTGTAACATGTACAGCGTACAACTCCAGGTAAAACAATGATTAAGGGTTTTATAAGTGACACGCATAATATAACTTATTCGGATGTTTTGTCTACATCCTATAAAGGAAGCAGTAGCAAAATTTCCATGTAAATTATTCTTCCTTCTTACTTATCAGGTGGTTGTGAAAAATTTCAATTAAGTTTTAATTAAGAAAAACAGCACAGTCAACTTAATGTCCAATTTTATTCGTTTTGTTGCAGGTTTTTTATCAATCTTTGGATTACTATTACATACATTCTAAAGAATAATAATGTAAATAAATTTCACTCCCATTGAGATCTCACTATTTTTTTCTAAAACTTAACATCGCTTTTACTAATTATGTTTTATCGGATTACAAAGAATGATCACAAAGACAATGATATATATCCTGAAAGAGCGTGCAGTGTCCGGACATTCTCCGGATCTACTATCAAGATTCGCATCGGCAGTGGGCAGTACACAGTTGCACTCCTCCCACGCGGCCCATCTTACGTAAACTATAGCGCAAATCGACATAAAATATGTCTAAATCTAATGGGTAATAAATAACATAATATAAGCCTAGGATTAGGATTTGTAGGGTTGTTGGCTAAAACTTATACTTAGATTAATTGTAAGGCTTTTCCTTTAACCCTACTGTAGCAAATAAATTAATAGCTTTGTCCACACTGTGCCTTTTTCTGTTCGTCAAGGGCATACGTTATAGCGCAGTCAACGAAGCGAACGTGAGGCATGCCCGCGATGCATGACCTCTGACCGTATCCAAAACTTCAAAAATGACAATGTTGGCGTTGCGTTCGTTGACGCATTCAGTTATTGAATGCGCCAAAATGAGAGATGAATGAAAGAAGATGACGAAAATTGAAGACGAAAGCGCATAATGTGGACATAGCTAATAATGTTTACTGTACTGTAGCGCCAAAACTGGTGATAGTAAATTATTATGATTTTAGTGAATGAAATTTCAGTAGATTTTTCAGAGTGCCATGAGCGGGTTTTCTCACGATGTTTATAAAACCAGTCCTATCTATTTAAAAGTATTTTGTTTGACGATTTTTTATGTATTTCGATAATCATCATTTTTGATACATCAAAAATTGTTTTTTTATGTATCAAAAATTTATTTTAATTAAAAAAAATGAAGTTGGGATTTCAGAAAATCCCATTACTATACGCCACTATTAGAGCTACGATTGAACCGGCCGGCGGCCCCCCCTAAAGTACAAATCAAAAGTCTGCTTACCACGCTCAATTTTAAAATGTGCTTAGGAAACAGCTTCGTAAAATTAATTTGATTGTACAATGAAGTTTAATTCGCTGGGTCACTGGTTACATAAAATAATTTGTCCCTTTGGTATTGTGAAAGCGCCTTTACAGCGTTGGCGTCGGCCGTTCTGAACTTTCTCACTCCGTACTATTTGTCCCTGTCATGATATCTATAAAAATGTATCTATTAAACTTACTACTATAACTCTCATCTAATAAGCACTAACATACTATAAGAAAATCCGTACTAATATTATAAATGCGAAAGTGTGACTGTCTGTCTGTTTGTCTGTCGGTCTGTCTCTCTGTAATACCTCTTCACGCTTAAATTACTGAACCGATTTTGATGAAATTTGGTATGCAGATACTTTGAGTCCCGGGAAGGGACATAGAATACTTTTCATCCCGGAAAAAAAATGTACGGTTCCTGCGCGATAAACGAATTTTGGCACAACGAAGTTGCGGGCATCATCTAGTAATAAATAAACAGAGAATCTTTGCAATATTATGAATGAATGAATGAATATACTTTATTGTGCACATCGCAGTAATTACAAACACACACATAAAATAAAAACACAATAAAATGATGAGAGTGCACAAGGGCGGCCTTATTACTAAATAGCAATCTCTTCCAGGCAACCTTTGAAAGAAAGGAACAAATTGTTGGAGAGAGGGTGATGTGCTAAAAGTATTTAGAACTAAAATTAAAATAATAAAATAATTCTATCCTAATAAATTCATACTTATAAGATTATATTATACAATACTACATACAAAGTAATATAATAAAATAAATACTTTATAATAATAAAATAATACTATATCATAATATATAAAATAATTTAATTAATATACTATACATACATAATATATAAATAAAGTAACATTACATAACACATGATTTAATTATAATATAAGTGCAGTTCCAAATTACCTAATGTCATGATAATTATAATATTACAAACACTTATTGAGGTAATATTCTTTAAGGGAGGACTTGAATGTTCCTAATGTTTTAGAGAGTCTCAATCTTGCAGGGAGGGAATTCCAAAGTAAGACGGATTGTACGGTATAGGAGGAGTGGAAGTACTTGGTGTGGTGAATGGGGATATCAAGAAGGAGATTTTTAGAGGAACGCAGTTCAAGTCTGTCGGGATAACGAAAGTTAAAGATCTCTTTTAGGTATTTAGGACTGTTGGGATCAAATAGGATGGTGTAAAGGAAGGAAAGTGCCCGAGAATTTCGTCGAAGACGGATAGGCAACCATTTAAGCCTATTGCGGAACTCTGATACGCGGTCAAACTTGCGTAAGCCAAAGATAAACCTGATTGTCAGATTCTGGAGGCGCTCAAGTTTATTGAGTTGATCTTCGGTCAAATTAATGAAGCAGGCATCTGCGTAGTCGAGGACAGAAAGGAACAGAGATTCGGCTAGGGCTACTTTGGTAGGAACCGGTAGTACATACCGAAGACGTTTCAGGGAGTGCCACGTTGAATATATTTTCCTGCTAATCTCTTTCAGTTGATGGGACCTTGGTCCCATCAACTGAAAGTTGATGAAAACTCTATCTTGATAGATGCTCATCAAAGTACACGCCAAGATTCTTCACAACCCTACTGTATGGAATTATTACTCCGTCAATAAACACCGATGGTAAAGTACTCCAGTCAATTCTGGATACGAGTCCCGGACTGCCTAGTATTATCAACTGAGACTTAACAGGGTTAATGAGGAGACCATTTTCTCTGCTCCAGTCGCATATAGCCGATAAGTCTCGGTTGATAACATCTACGGCCGTAGGTAATTCATCCAAAGTTGACTGGGTATAAATTTGCAGATTGTCAGCATATAAGTGGAAACAGGCAGTTATGAATAGGGTGATGAAATTTATGAACAGCGCAAAGAGTAACGGGGAAAGGACGCCACCCTGAGGGACACCGACAGTAGTATTGGTCCAATCTGAGAAAGATTCAGAGATTTTAATTCTCTGTCGACGACCCTCAAGGTAACTTCGTGGGAATTGAATTACAGAGGGCGAGAGGTTAAAAGACGCTAACAGACCAATAAGGATGTCATGGTCAATGGAGTTGAAAGCGTTACTGAAGTCGAGCAAGGTTAGAATGGTAAGCTTCTTATTGTCCATGCCAATTCTAATGTCATCTGCCACCTTAACCAGAGCTGAAGTGGTACTATGGCCTGTACGAAAGCCAGACTGGTAAGCGCTAAGTATTTTGTGAGTTGGTGATGAATGAGTTGCTCTAGGACTTTGGTTAGGAAAGGGAGAATTGATATTGGACGGAAGTCAGAAACATTTTTAGGACGGGAGGATTTAGGTAATGGGATTATGTGGGCAGATTTCCAAGTATCGGGAAAGGAGCAAGTTAATATGCAGTAATTGAAAATGTGCAACAGGACTGGTGAAATTATGTCCAGGATCGGGATAATCATTCTGCGACTGATTCCGTCATCACCAACAGAATTTGAAGCTATCATCATGACATGTCTTTTAACCTCGCTCTCGGTAAATGGGGCAAAACAGAACTGCTCGGAGTTGCAAATCGGTAAAAGGGAAATTTTATTTAGAGTTGTCAGTTTAACATCCGGATCTAAGTTAGGAGAGCTAGTAAAATGTTTATTAATTATGTTGATATCAATATTGCAAGAGTTATCGGAGTCGCGTTGATTCTTTCCAATGCCGAGTGACTTAAGAAACTTCCAGGTTTTTGTGGGGTCGCCATTTTCGATCGACGAATGTATATGACGGCGTTGAGCATCGCGACACATAGTGTTACATCGATTTCGTAATTTTATATATCTATCTCGATGCTCAATTGAATTACTTTTCTTGTATTTAGCCTTAGCTGCATGTTTGGCACTAATAAGGGACTTAATACTATCTGTCAACCATGGAGCAGGGAGATGTTTAATTCTAACTGGCTTTACAGGAGCATGTTTGTCATATAGGGATTTAAGTTGGCTATTAAACATCTCAACCTTAGTATCAGCCGATTCCGATGCGTACAGTGCTGACCAACCTATGTTGTGTGTGTCTTTTTTCAAGCTAATCCATGGAGGAGAAATTACGTTGAAAAAGTATTTTACGTTTGGGTTTAGGCACGCGAACATTATAAGCAACATAGATTAGATCATGGTACGAAAACATTTCGGCTGAACTCTGGCCATGTCTAGGTACAGAATTTGGCGATGATACGATGATGAGATCCAGCAAAGAGGGACTGCAACCTGGAGAACAATGTGTTGGATTGAGTGGCAATAAACTTAGGTTGTAGGAGTCCAAAATAGACTGAAGGGCTTTTGTTCTACTATCATTTTTAACCATACAAGTGTTAAAGTCGCCCATTATAATTGCATTTGTGTAGTCGGGTTTGTGTAACTCAAGGATGTTGTCAAATGATGAAAAGTAGTTATGGTGCATCGATGGACAGTAGAACACTCCTAGAAGTAGTTTAGTACTAAAGGATAGATCAACCTCTATCAATAAATACTCTAGTGCGTCAGGTGGTGGAGGCTGCGCCGACGAACTGATAACAGTGTAAGAGATGTCAGAGCGTAGATAGATCGCCACCCCGCCCCCGCCCCTTCCAACACGATCGTTGCGAATTAGTTTGTAGCCAGGTAGACTATAACTGGTTGATGGCAAACAAGGTTTAAGCCACGTCTCAGACACTAAGATGGCGTCAACATTAACTTGTTCAAAGGCAGTCAGCATATCTGGGTAATGAGCAGGAATGCTCTGTGCATTAATATGGACGGCCTTAAAGCAGTTTTTAACAGTGGAGAAGTTACTCAAAATGGTATCTCTAACTGGAGTTAGCGAGTCACTTGCGAAACTCCCATCACTACACAATGAGGAAGCAGAAAAAAAGTCATCCGAACATATTGTGTCTGTGCTGTAATTCATTACAATATTAATATTAATAAATATACTATATATTTATAATATATAAACTATAATATACTTGTATGTTAAATAATAATATAAAACGTCTAAATACTAATATAACAATTTACAACTAGTTATGTATATTGTTATAATATTATTATATTTTCAACTTTACAACAAAAAATTTATTCTCCTTAAAATTTTCTCTACTTAAAAACACCTCGTACCCACAGTGTCAATGAAATAATGATGATTATTATAGTAAAGACAAAATAGTAATAATTTATATATGCACTGATGCTTATTCAGGCTAAATTATACGACGGAATACATTTATTTCCATATTATGTCAAAAGATGGTAATGTCAATAATGACAGCTATCAAAGTCGAGTGGTGATTTTGACATAATATAAAAAGTAAAAACATTAATTTCGCTTATTCAACAATAACAAACAAACAGAATTAATAATTTGTGATGATGAGATTACCTACATTTTTATAGTATGATAATGAATGTTGGTGAGCTTGAAATGCAGACAATGAAAAGTAAGCCAAAGGAATTTTACAACATGTACAAACAAAGCGAAGGATTGGCTACCTACATGTTAGTAATGAAAATTAAATAATAACATGAAACAACACGTATATATATATAAGCAGAAAGCGGTACTAACATCAGGTAATGAAAGTGAATGTTATTTGTAAATATCAGTCATTTTTGGTATTAAGCAGTTTTTATTATTAGGTATTAAGTATTTTGTTATAAAAAAGAGATCAGCGCATGCAATATAAGGCTTTAGCACTAAGCAAACTGTTACATAAAATAACAAAAATTAACTTGATAAATGCTTATTTTCTGTCTTGAAAGTTTTGATACTATTTGAAAAAGCTCCCAATACATAAGGACATCATATGAAGACGTTGTGGGAGTACATTTACTCACAGCACATAAAATAGACTATTGACTATTGAGTGACCTAAATACCTTACTTTGAAAAGTCACGAAGTGGATTATCATCTTTATAGCTCTATGCAAACTAATACGAATAACTGATCGCTTTCCTTGAAAATATTGTAATTGTATAAAATTAGAAATAAAACCTTATAATCAAAATGCGAGGACGAGATAAATAACAAAATATTTTAGGGTTTACTTTAATAGACTAGCACAATTCTGCCTTAAAATACCAATAGAAATTGTTTTCAATTTGACAAAATTTTATGACTAAACTGCTCCATATTTTAATTACTTAACTTAGTTTAGGGCTCCCACACAAAACTGTGTTAGCATCACATTAATGCTGCGTTTCCACCAGAGATGTGTTGCGAGGAATGTGTTTTTAAGGTCCAATAGCATCGCCGGGCTGAACGATGTCATGGCAAAGTCATGTCAATGAAGCGATTCTATTGATTCTCAAAAACACATTCCTCGCAATTACACATCTCTAGTTTTTATTATGAATTTTGTCGCAGATATTTGCGACGCGATGCGAATTCGCAGTTATGTGTCGCCCTTATTCTTAATCATGTGAAGAATGAGGCTGCTCGATACTCCAAAAGGAATAAATCAGGCTGCTACATACTGTAAATTAAAGTTAGTTTTAATTTAGAATCGATACAATCTTAGCCTGACATATTCTGTTTTATTTTCTATTCTCTACAAGCGGAAGCATTTTTTTCAATCAAAGATGACGATGGTTTAATTTAAGTCAAAAGTTTTTAGATAACTTATCGAACGCAACTACTTGCGTTCGATAAGTTATCTAAAAACTTTTGACTTAAATTAAACCATCGTCATCTTTGATTGAAAAAAATGCTTCCGCTTGTAGTCTAAGCGTCCAGAATAGTTCATACAAAGAGCATCACTTATACTTTTCTCCATCGCCGGTCTCCATATTAAACGTAATAACCAGTTTATATGGCCATTCAGTTTGTTATAGTCCATTCATCACGCCAACAAATCGAGTGCCTGCCCTCCGCGAGTAGGCTGTATTCACCGCACAATAGCATATTGCGGGGACAGCAATGAAAATAAATAGGATTCCCTGCTCCATAGTGTTTATGCCCTTTATTTACGATCATATTTTTATAGCCTATTTATTGTATTTAATCAGTGTAGTCTGCGAAGCTCGGCTTTGAAGAAGTAGGCTTAATTTTGAAGTGAAAACTTCTTTAGCGGCATCTACGCGGCATCGGTTTGGGGTAGGTGAAAAAAATTTAACTCGCGTCAGGACACGTGATTGAAAATGGCGTAAAACGGAAGTGATATCTCTCTTTTTTTAGCAGTGAAAATGTCCATTTAAGCCTATATTTAAGCAGTAATTTATGAGTGTTTATATTTTTTATACACAGAAGCATGTTATATTGTTTAAACTATTAAGCATCGCGGAAAATGTTGAAAAACATTTAACTCAACGTAAAAAAAGATTTAAATCCATACCAATATTATAATTAATGCGTAAGTGTGTCTGTTCTGTGCCTGTCCGCTAAACCGATTTCTCTGAAATTTGGTATGGAACTACTTTGTGTCCAGGGAAAGGACATAGGATAGTTTTTATTCCGAAAAAATGTACGTTTCCTGCGAGATAATTGATAAATGAGTTTTGGCGCAACGGAGTTGCGGGCGTTATCTAGTATAATAATAAGTCTGTCCTTCATAAAATACAGCGCATAGACTTTGCATGCTATGTCATATCTTATTCCTTCCTATACTCGTTATGCTGGCTATAATTATATGTTGCAACGTAAAACTCTAGCCTGATAATTTCTTGGACATTTGGATAGACGGGAGTGCACACGCAGTCACGAAGCCATAATCAGTTGTTACACATGTGACATAGGCCTGGAGATAGTGACACAAAATTCTTGGTCATTTGTATCATACAAGGAACTGTTAAAAAAAGTTTCAGGGTGGTACAAATCGTTTGGCGAAAAAAAAACTTACACCTTTGCAGTGGTATGGCGGCCATTGGGCGCTGTCGGAAAAGTATGGCAAGGTGATTTTCGTGAATGGCTACTCGACAATGATTAGCTATGCAAAAATTAGCTTGGTACAAATGGTTCAATTTTTTTATTAAAATTAACGTATTCGCGTCGGTATGGCGGGCTGTAAGCCGCACCCGACAAGTATGGCATTACGCTTTCGCCTACTTATTTTTTTTTCGACTATCTGAAAATACAAGCATTTTTGTGGAACAAATCGTTCGACACTCGTTATTTATCCGACACGTTCGATTAACGCCCACGCGTTTGGGCTGCCAGTGCGAGCGCTATGACCATCATTTTCCTTTTTGCCTTTACGTAATTATATACCCCTGTAGAACCGCCATACTGGCACAAATGACCAAGAATTTTGTGTCACTATCTCCAGGCCTAACATACTAAATGACAATTTAACGAACGCATGTTAAAGTTAATCGTTGATTTAGTAACGTGCCTTCTCTTTCATTAACACGAACAACGAGAGAGTTAACATGATACCTAATCAGTAACTTTAGTTGGTGAAGTTAGCTCAAGCTATGAATGATAAAATTTATATGACTTTATACATGTAAGGACAACAAAGGAACTAAAGTTTGTTATGATTTATATTAACGACCTACATAATCTCAAGTACATAATAATTTGATTTTTACGTATATCGACCGCGTCGTCATAAATGTTTTATTTACTAGCAATAAATAAAATAATATTATAATTTTCCTGCAACTTCGTTGCGCAGATATTTGTTTTCTACGTGGGTACCATAAGTTGCCAAAAATAAATATCTCGTATCTCAATTAATGATATTTATTTGATACAAGTTAATACTTGTATCAAGAAAACTCAGCATCTTAAGCATGAAAACTGCAAAGATGAAAGATGAAAGAAATAATAAACTGTAAAGATATAAAATATAAAAAGATATGAAATAAATAAAGATGTATGTATTGTGTCATATTGAGTGTACACACTTTTCCATTTATAATATTAGGATGTTGTATACGTATATGGGCGTATTACAATTTAAGTCCCTCGAAAAGGGATACGATAAGTACCTTTGTAGTGAAAAAAAATTAATGCTTTAATCTTCTATAAAATTTTATAGAGCTTTGCTCTACATTGTTTATTTTCAATGGTATCAATTGGGCTGGGCACCTTCTATCGGTTATGTTGACTCACCTACTTGCGACTTAATTCGCCTTAGACTGCGACAAGTTGATAACGCAGTCTCAACTTTTAAAACACGATAGAGGATAGATATCCATCACTAGTCGTAACAAGCAATGGATCCTCTATCGTAAATCATATTGTCTTTATATAAATATACAAAATATGAGATATCTATATGTCCTGTAACTCGGTCGCAGCTAATTATGCGGGAACACGCTGCGTACTACAACTTACAACTTTACTGCAACTTTGCGCATGATAATGTTTTTATTAACATGCCCGAGAACATTATTTAAAGTTTTATCACAATTTTATGATCTAGAAATTCATATCGTCGGCTCATTTACATAATAACTTGTCAATTTGAATTTTTATAGTGTGATACATTTAATACATTATTTGTTGCCAACCGAGGAAGATGTTAAAGTTCACACTATACACGGCTTTCGTTTCAATTTATGTTTTGTGATCTTAAAAATTGATACCGAAAAGGAATTTTATTGTTATTTAAATATTTACTACTCATAATTTATTGAAGTGAGAAGCTTTAAGGCTTTTTCTGCGCTACCGTTTGAATGTGATATCGGTTTATGGAATAAAATTAATCGTTGACGTATCCGCAACTTTCATATCAAATAAATTATAAATTTAATGGTCTCGTCTCATTATAATAGAGTGAATTCTGAATCATGGTAAAAATATACCAGAGACAACTCATCCTATGACTCACTCAGGCATTCGCATCGTTTTACTTTTACATGGCTGGTAGAAGCGAAATTTTGTGAGATATTTGTAGAGGTGCAAAAAAGTGGAAACAAACATCTCATAATTATTTGTAGTAATTAATTAATTTTACCTAAATTATAAACAAAATTACAAATAAATTGAGTTACATACTTACAGTTTTATGGAAGTTTAATAGTTGCAAAACTATATGTAAACCAATTTCCCAAATTCGAGAGGCCACCTGCTAGCTGACTTATTGGAAATAATAACACGGTTTAAAAAGGACTTGAACTTCACCAAACTGAATATGTCACAATTATTGGAGATACAGAAAGCCCAACAGAACCTTGAAGAACTGGTTTCAAGAAAAATGGAGGAACTCCAAGCCCAATTACAGTGCGGTTCTGCTAAGGACACCGTTGCGAAGGTTGCGGAGGAATTCCGTACATTTCGGGACATAACATTCTCTATACTTGGTCTTCTTCGAAAGCAGATTGCAGAATGTTCCAGGGCAGTGGATGTTGTTGAGACTAGGTCCCGCAGAAAGACCCTTATTTTTTCCGGGATACCCGAGCAGAGCGGTGAGAATTGCACGGCTATTCTTCTGGACACTATACAACGCAAACTGGGCTTGCAGGATATCACTAGAACATCAATTAAAGCTTGTCATCGGCTGGGCAGCACGGAGCCAAACAAAACTCGTCCTGTTCTGATTAAGTTTGCCACATATGTCACCAAAGCTGCTGTTTGGAGGGCTAAGACCAAACTTAAAGGCACCCCAACTTCAGTAAAGGAGTTCCTTACTAAAAATCGTCAGGCTGTGTTCAACATGGCACGAATGCACTTTGGTGTGAAGGCTTGCTGGACGCATGATGGAGTTGTCACAATAAAATCCTCAGATGGTAAGCGGCATAAGGTGTTCACTACAGAAGAGCTCCAGACCATTACGATGAAATACCCGAAAGCCTTCTCAGGGACATCATCCTAGGTGTATCTTAATCATTTTTAATAATTTACTGTCGAAAAGCTATGCGACTCGGTATGTAATTGTTTTGTTTGACTTTCTTAAATTATAACCTTCCATATTTTCTACTTCTATCCATCATGTTTGTCTTTTATGTAGTAGGTAAGTTATTCCTAAGCTTGTCATTTGTAGTACTGTCCATTTGTTTATTTGTTTGTATTGTACACCACATTATTCACATCTATAATAAATAGGGTAAACTTGTATTTTCTTCATTATAAATTGCAATTTTATTTTATGTTAAAATGTCATCTCAATTAGCTGTCAAATATTGACAGATGACTTTTTTTTTTGTATAATTATTGAGGCTCAAACGTCGCATTAGCTTTTCTATGTCAGACTTGTTCAGTTTTTTTTTTCTTTACTATTGTTTTACTTTTAGCTTGAATAATCTTGTAGTTCAAATATTTTTTTTTTTTTGTATTTCTATAATAGTATCTATTCTATATTAATACGAATGTAGGTCAGTTGGCGGGTGGTACAGTGACAAAAGTACTTTAGTTTTTTTATTTCAATTGCGGAATTTATTTGATAAAAATAATATAATATACCACTTTTAAAGATAATAAAATATAGTATCATATTTTATAAATATTTAATAATATAAATATATATATATATAAAAAAAATATTTAAATATTATGTCTATTTTATCAGATAGTGATTCTTTTTATTCTGCCAACGATTCTTTGGGTTCACTTACGGATGATAGTTTTGATTCTGTGGGTAAAACTTTAGGTGAAACATTAGAACAAAATTTCAACATACAAAACAGTGGACTCCTAAACGTATGTCACATAAACGCGCAAAGCATACCAAGTCACTACAGCGACATTCTTGAAACGTTTTCTGGAAATAACACTCACGCTATACTGATTTCCGAGAGCTGGCTTAAGCCTCATCTCCTGTCCACCTCCTTCCCGATACCTGGTTTTGTTTTGATCCGTAATGACCGCAATGATAGACGTGGTGGTGGGGTAGCAATTTATCTTCGTAGTGATTTTCCTTACAAAATTATTGCGTCCTCTACTGCTCAACAAATAACAAGCAAGGCCGAATACATGTTTCTCGAGGTCGTAGTTAGAGGGACTAAATTGGCCCTAGGAGTTGTTTACTGCCCACCAACCGTCGACTACTTCTCAGACATCGAGTCGGTCATAGACTCATTGAGTTCCGAATATGCGCACCACATCATAATGGGTGATTTTAACACTGACCTCTCCAACAGCTCCTCACCCCGTTCATCTAAACTTAATAACCTTATTAGATCTTCCAGTCTCCATCTCCTACCTCTACAGCCTACTCATCACAACTTTGATAGTGCTGACACTTGGCTCGATTTAATACTTGTCTCCGATCCATCCCTCGCTCATAGCCACGGTCAACTCCCTGCTCCAGGTTTTTTCCATCACGACTTGATCTTTCTATCCTACATGTTAAAGCCTCCCAGACCACCTCCTCGGTTCGTACACAGACGTTGCTTTGCTCGAGTGGACTTTAACAAATTATGTTCCGACGCGGGAAACATCGATTGGGGTCCACTATTTGATGCCGTTTCTGTGGATGAAAAGGTCAGGATATTCAACGAAAATGTTACGGAACTTTATGATAAACACGCACCTGTTAAAAAAATTAAGTTGAGGCATCCACCTGCTCCATGGTTGACGGATGATATCCGTAATGCGATGAAGCGTAGGGACCGTGCTTTTCGTAAATTTAAGAGAAACCGAATGGAATCTAACTGGACGGACTTCAAAATAGCTAGAAATCACTGCAACCAAATGATACGCAATGCTAAACGCCGCCACATTTTTCAAAATTTGTCATCTTCAACTCCAAATATTTGGAAATTCCTAAAATCCTCTGGCATAGGCAAATCACATCAAGTGGATCCACCTTTGACAATTAGTTTGGAAGATATTAACAAACACTTTTCCACAACTCACAAGCTTGATGTTGAAACTCAATCCCGGACTATTCGCTTTTTAGATAGTTTACCTCGACGTAACAATATATCTCCCTTCCGATTTTCTCCAATTAATGCAGACGAGATCAATAAGACCATTATGTCACTAACTTCAAAGGCTATAGGTTGTGACGAGATAAGCCGACAAATGATCACTCACATTAAAGAAGAGATTATGCCCGTTATAACCCACATTGTAAATTACTCCCTAATGGCTTCCGAATTCCCATCTCAATGGCGCAAAGCTTATGTTCGTCCCTTACCAAAAATTCCTAATCCCACTAATCCTTCTCATTACCGTCCTATATCCATCCTCCCTTATCTATCTAAGATCCTCGAAGCCTGTGCTTTCAAACAACTGTCCAGGTTTGTTAACCTGAACGACATTTTATCACCACTGCAATCGGGATTCAGGCCTGGACACAGTACGACTGCTGCACTTTTAAAGGTTACTCATGATGTAAGAGTAGCCATAGAAAACTCTGAAATTACTGTTATGGTTTTAATAGATTTCTCCAATGCTTTTAATAATGTTGATCATGAAATTTTGTTAGCTATTCTCTCTTGCCTTCCACTCTCAACCGAGGTTCTCAAATGGATCTCGTCATATCTTCGTGGGCGCCAACAGTCGGTACGAATGGATCAGTCTGCGTCATCCTGGTGTGATCTCGACACTGGCGTCCCCCAAGGCGGTATTCTTTCTCCTCTGTTCTTCTCACTATTTATTAATTGTGTTACTCTCAGACTTCGCTGTGCATATCATTTGTATGCAGATGATTTTAAACTTTATTGTCAAGCAAGCGTTGATAATTTGACGAGGGCTATCGACGAAATTAACAAGGATCTTGATGCCATTAGGGACTGGTGTAAAAACTATGGTCTATCAGTTAACCCTAGTAAGTGTCAAGCTATCTTACTGGGTAGTCCTCGTTATATATGTAGGGTAGATGTAGCATCTCTTCCACCAGTAATCTTTGAAGGCTCTGTAATTAATTTCAGCTCAAGTGTAAAAGATCTCGGATTACACATAGACTCCACTCTCGATTGGCAAACACAGACTGCTTCAGTTTGTCAGAGAGTCACCGGAATATTGCGTTTGCTTTACCGCCACAAAAAATTTTTACCGACACACATTAAAACACTGCTGGTCCAGTCTCTTATATTTCCCATTATAGATTATGGTGATGTGTGCTATTTGGACCTTAATGCTGACAAGCTTGACAAATATGACCGACTCATTAACAACTGTATTAGGTTTATATACAATCTCCGGAAATATGACCACGTATCTTCCTATCGTACCGAGTTGCACTGGTTGCCTGTACGACAACGTCGTTCAGTGCGAGCCCTGTGTATGCTCTATACACTCCTGAACTCCCCCAATTCTCCTGCTTACCTAAAGTCACACTTTCAATACCTTTGCGACAATCACGAAAGAACACTCCGCTCCTCATATAATGCTCGGCTCGGTTGCCCATCTCATCGCTCCAGTCTAGTCCATTCTTCCTTCCACGTCCAGGCCATTTTACTGTGGAACGCCCTACCTCCGGAAATCAGGTTAAGCCCAACCAGAGATACGTTCAAACGTAGAGTCCGACTGCTCTATCTAAATAAATTGGCAGAATCATAAGTATAATACAGTACACATTACTCAATGTTTTATCTGAATGTATGTATAAACTTATGTATATAATATGTATATATTGTATAGTATAGCTTATATATCATATCAATCGCCATAGTAGTATTAGTATGTAAATATATGTGTAACTTGATTTGTATATTATATTGGTATGCCTAGTATTTGTTATTGTCTTTATCAGTATTTATTTTATATATTTCATTATTTATTTCTTGAATGTCTGTTATTTTTTTCTAAATAGAAAGCACCTGTGTTTTTTTTAATTTTGTCTCTGCTACCACCCAATGGTTGACTGGTAGAAAATGCCCTATGGCATTAAGTCCGCCATTGTACATTGTACATAGAGTGTAAAATAAAATAAAATAAATAAAATAAAAATATTTTATAACATTAGAGCATAGAAGGAAAAGAATGTTCGATATGAGAAAATTTTGAGCTTTAAAATTAAGGGGAGCATTTTATTTTAACTTTAAGCTATTTATATGAAATTATTACAGAATGTCCATATAATTATTATCTTTAAGTATAGTTGCTCTTAAATCTTAACGTAGTTACTCATACAGGCATTAAATGTGCGCTACATTATGCATTAAGAGTGGCATACCATACCTTTTTGAATTTAGAAAGAAACTAACCTGTAATCTTTGGTAAAACCTTCTTAGGAAAACCCTTTTTTTACAAAAGGCGTATGAAATACCACTCTTAGTTTCTGTATTGCTAAGTACTCACATACGGTTTTGCTCGATAGTTTTACTCCGAATCGAAGGATATGACATATTTGACATATTTAATTCCATAATAGCCGAAGCGAGCCTTCGAGCTGTCAGTTTTGCGATCCACACGGTGGTTATTGCTCGATTTGGAGTAAAACTATCGAGCAAAACCGTATGTCAGTACTTAGCATATAACTTTTATCATGCCTTTCGTACTTTGTAATGTTGACAAGAAACAAATATTTCTCGTGGTCCCTATCTAAAAAACGCTGGAATTTTTTATGACATTTAAAGACACTGATGTCTTAGAACCCATTAAATTCACCATTTACAGTTTAAATACTTGTTATTTCACCATAAAAAGTGGCCACGTTTTTTGGTCAAATAGTTTTTTTTTTTGTCGTAAAAATTTTATCTACCCTGTAAAAAGTAGGAACAAGTTTTTTTGCCATTGAACAGTTACGTTAAACGGTTTGTGTAAGTACTGAATACAAAGCTCTATTTAGCGCCATAAGGATACTTACTTACGTGTTTACAAAATAAAATACCATAGATTTACACTAATTACAAAAGTGAAACAATTAAAAATACTTAGGCACGAAAGGCCAACAAAAAAGTTAATAAGCTAGTATAGTTTCAAAAAATAAAGTGCATCTTAATGGTGACAAGTAGAATACGATTTTCATTTCATTTTATCTTTCTTTAACATTGCTTTTGTCCACGATGCCTTAATCAATGGAAAAAAAAATCATAAAATATTCTACAAACATTTGAAATTGCATAACATGATGATGACGGTGTCATGACATAATGACGTATGATGACGTGATTTTCCGCCCGCCCACGGCACCGTGAGTAACTGGCGCCAGAAAAGGCGGCGACAGGTGTGATGATAGTGATGGTGAAAGGACCAAGTAATTGCCGAAAATTTGGCTAAAGGTTTAGTGGATAAACCATAAGCCTATAAATAAGGGCGGCCCGCCTTATTAAGTTATTACCACCTCACAGACACGTGATCACAACGTTGAGTAATATTTCGTAACGCAAATTAACTCATCACTTTGCGGAGGCATTGACCTTCCTTCAGCCAAATTTTAGGAAATTAATCGGTCTAGTCACCGTCACCATGATCGCACCTGTCGCCGCCTTTTCCGGCGCCAGTTACTCACGCACCCCGTGGGCGGGCGGAATTTCATCACGTCATCATACGTCATTATGTCATGACACCGTCATTATGTCATGACACCGTCATTATTACTCATGTTATGCAATTTATGTACCATCGGAAAGAAAGAAAGAAAGAAACTTTATTTGGTAAAAATAATTGTCCATTAAAAGAAGAAATAAAACATTTGAAAACCGTATCTATCAAATTGGTGCTTACTCAGCATGTGTTGCGATCATAGTCGTAATGCTGATTTTCAGTAAGCGCCTTATGCTTTAAAATAAGTAATAATATAAAATTAAACCTTTAAGACTACACATTTAACAGTTTTGACAGTCTTTAAATTCTTTAAAACATAAACAATAGAATTAATATTTAACAATAACAATAATATCAGTGTAAATCACGGATAGTTTTGTAAAATGTTTGATTTGATAGTTTTGTAAAATGAGTTTTCGAGAGAGAATTTACCCAATCATGTCAACTTCATGTGAAATAAAGTTTATAGGTAAACAAAATTAAATTCCATTGATAAATAATACTGAAAATTACTAAGAATCTTGTGTGAAATAGCGCTTTGGACTTACCTTATTTAATCGACGATAATGATTTATGACGCACTAGATGACGCCCGCAACTCTGTTGCGCCAAATTCGATTGTCGCCGTACCGTAAATTTTTCCAGGATAAAAACTATTCTATGTCCTTTCTCGGGGCTCAGAGTATCTCCATACCTCAGAAAAATCGATTTTGATGATTCGAATGTTATGTACTTATAAACTTTTTTAGCCTAAAAAAACCCTAGGGTATTCATATACTAGGTATATGAATACCATAGCTATTTTTAGTGAAATAATACTATTAGAAATATCTTAAGTGTATATTTAAATCAAAGTCAAATTAGTGAATAAGAAATAAAGTGTAAACATAACGTTCAAAAACGAATATACTTACTAACCTAGTTAACAAAGAGCTCTACAAAACATATTCACACAATAAATCACAATATGTAAAGATTATTAACCTATTTATTACTTGACATTTATGTCTACGGTATAAGGATCAATATACTCCGAGGTGAAATCGAACGGGCAGAGTGAATGATTCATTTGGCAAATATTGTCAGTGACTAGCCTAACCTTGTGAACTGTCTTAAATAACGTGACTAACGTAGCAGGTAAATTTCGACTCCGAATATGTTATTAAAGCTTTATATGGTAACATGTATTATTATGAGTTATGCTTGTGGTAAGCTTGAGTCTATATGGAGCGTCCATAAGACTCTCTAATATAGATGATATGGCAACAAAACTTGTTAGTGTAAGTACGCACATACGGTTTTGCTCGATCGAGCAATCACGTAGAGTAAAACCCACGGCTCGGGCTTTCGTCCACACATTCAGCATGTGCACACATACTCCAGTTTGAAGGAAATTAGCTACGAATAATAAAAACTAGTGTCAAAAAATTTGTCAAGCCGGCTCGATTTGAGCCTTCAAACTGGCTCGATGCGAGCCTTCGAGCTGTGAGTTTTGCAGTCCACACGGTGGTTTTTGCTCGATTTCAAGTAAAACTATCGAGCAACCGTATGTGAGTACTTAGCATTACATGCTGAAAAAACTAAAGTTCTCAGGAAGATAGTTACAAACACTTTCGTCTCCCATCGTCACATGTAAGTCATACATTACTTGCTGATAACTAAATAACATATTTGATCCCTTTGCAGGTTATGCTCGCGTAAAACTTACTTCTTATCGTTTTACAGTGTCATAACAATTATTATAAGCCTATAAAAAAATCTCAAGCGATTTTTATGTTTTTCTGAAATGTAAAGGTATAATCATAAACCATGTTTGTGTATATAAGGAAAAGACTGCCTTGTTATATAGTTAAATTGAGTTATTAATTATATTATCATGGATCTCAGGAGGAAATGCCAATCGTTGCGCCCGCCCAACGCGGCGGTGCCTTAGAATTTACACCCTGTGTGGCAAAAGCGGCGCAGCTTTTGAAATGTAATCGTTAACCCGGTTTATCGGTTATCAACCGTATTACCTGATTATAAGGTTTTAAATTGTGTGTGTCAACTGTAATAATTGCGACGATTTTCGACTACGGTCCTGAAATTATAGTTTACCCTTTAAAAACGGAATGATCTGGCTACATAAACCAGGGATACCTCACACGATCAATCATAAAGAATCTGCAACCTATTTACCGTGAACAATAAAAGTACCAATCGTTTTTAGGATTCCGTACCAAAAGGGTAAAAACGGGACCCTGTTACTAAGACTTCGTTGTCTGTCCGTCTGTCTATCTACCTCAAGAACCGCGCTAGCCATAGAGTTGAAAATTTTACAAATTATGTATTTCTGTTGCCACTATATTCTATAACAACAAATAGTAAAAACAACATAAAATAAATCCTTAACATTTTTTCCCTATTTTTCTACTGTAATTTTTAAATAAATGAAATTAATTATGAAGTGTAAAAATAAATTCTATGACAATCTTAATAATTTCTACATGACATAAAATTTTAAACATTATGTAAATATTATTAGTATACTGTATAACCAATAATCATAAACGAATTCGGAACTACGTTCACCCGCGGTGTGTGTTTCATCTTTTACGATCCATCCGCGAAACTGCCGTATTGGGCATGAGTTATTTTAATTGGCGGTTATGTTATTGTCTATTATTAGCTATCAGAGTTTTATGAGTCACATGAACAAATAAGTTTTATGTTACGCCAACGGTCGCGGGTTTGAATCCCACAGTGCATGACTCTTTTTACAAACTATTTAATAAGTCTTTTAACGTTTTCCTTCACAGTTAAGGTTTTTAATAGAATTCAGGATCTTCGTTTCGAGAATGTATGAAAAACGAGGTTTGGCGAAAGATATATGAATGGAAGTAAAAGTGTAGGTTTCCCCCTTACTAATAAAAACATCCACATTGTGTATAGCTTCATTACATTATGTTTTTCTTGTCCGTAAATTAACTTTTCTAACGTATCAGACTAGGAGTAAGGACTAAACATCTTTTTCTTTTCTTTCTCCTCAATCTTTTGATTAGTAACAGGGACACCATTACAATGTTCCTATAATATGTCAACCTTTCATTTTTATGAAATTTCATGACGAGATATGAGAATAAAATACAGCAGTCTTACTTATAACCTTAATGACATCGTTGACAGCAGGAATATTTAGTGCAAAAATCCATGCTTAGTTCAAAATGATTGTTCTCAAACACGAGTTGCTTCAGAGAACGACGACAGTTAAAACATTAAGTACTTTACTCTCGAGCTTACTTGTAATTTTCGTAGAATTAGCATTTCCCAATGGCAATAATTGTTTAACAGAAGTCCGCGCTGTCATTACGAACTACTATATTAGTATTATTATTATAAATTTTAGTCCAAGCCTTCGAGTAATTTCTCAAAACGAACGAAATTATCGAAAATGTATGCAATCACGTGTACATTACGTGATATTATAAGTGCGGTGCGACATGCAATTTTTATTAAAATAATTTTTTAAACTTGATTTTAAAACTTACAATACAATAATTATTCTATGATTTATAAGAATACAAATAATTATATGAACGTGCCTCCGAAGGCTCGACGGCCTATCATTAATCTATTTTTATTGATACTCTACAAAAATATAGAATAAAAAATAAGTTTGTAATTTAAATAATATTATTATCTGCCTACGTGAGAAAACGCTTGAGAAAAACCTAGAGCCTGCAGTAGCTGCATATGCCTGAGACGACAACGAAAAAAAAGTTTAATTTCATAGTATAGAAATAATATTGATATATTATAGAAATAAAAAGACGTAAGTTTAAAGTTATTCTACCTACATAGAACTTTTATAACCGCGTCATAAGTTTTATCAAATCCGGACAACGAATCCAGTTTTAACAAAATATTGTAATACTGTGACGAATCGAAGATATTATATACTTTGAATATAACATAGATTTGATGCAAACATCGTGACATTTCAGAAGTGCGTTTAGGCCCATAGCACACGGCGCTTTTTAAACGCGCAGAAGACGCGCGTTCCTGAAACACGCGTCTTCGGCGCCGTAGACGCTGATTGTTGCGTTTGCATTGACGACAAGCGCGCGCATGAAGCGCGTTTGAAGCGATACAAACGCTATATATTATCATATCGTTGTTTCACGATCGCCAAAATTGCGATCGAATCTCATTTGAATCACGTATACGCGCGTAATCTGCGCGTCTTCTACGCGTTTAAAATACGCCGTGTCCTAAGGGCCTTAAGTAGGTACTGTTAATGTGTGCATAAATTGGTATCTAATATCTATGCACACATTTACAGTAGTGGTAATAATATGACATATATTTGTACATCTAAAGTTCTAAAACTACATAGAGGTACAAATTCTGGGCGATACATTTTCACAGGTCTTGTAAGACCTCCCCCCATCCGCCACTCACTCACACTCATACTCACACAGCAGCTCACTCTGATCTAGATGCATCCTAAGGTAGCTTTAACCACGCGTGTAAGAAAGACTTTAATTACTTGTAATAGCTAAAAATAGATACAAACCTAATATTATTGTCATATTTATGTTGCTTATCTACATCATTATCGTTACAGTACGGCGACAATGTTTATAAATATTCAATTTTTAGGTTCCGTACGAGAAGAAAACCGGAAAATCGTTACAGAGATTTCGGCCTGTCTCTGGGGAGTGGGGACTTTCAAACTTGTCTAGTCTTGCACGGAACCCTTTGCACTCGAATTCCAACTCCCACTTGACCACTTATATTGACTAATGACATAAACGCTTAAATGTTTACATTTAATCAATCACCAACTTTCACTAAGACACAGGAAACCACTCAAAGACTTATCTTAGACAATATGCGATATATCACGGCGGCGTTACACTTACCTATTAACGGTGAGAGTGTGACCTTGATAGTGTACACTCGTTTTTTTCTATGCAAATAAAGGTACCGCAAATTTTGAGTACATCGACCTTGCCACTATGGCTATGAATCAAGTATCAATGCGTAACGAGCGAGGTAGCTTCTACTGACCTAGTGCGGGGACGTGGGCGGCTAGCGCGCCGACACTAATTGATACTCGAACTGACAGGGGTTGACAAATAAACCGTCTGACATTTAGCGGCTAATACGATTTGATAGTTATCCTGGCGGACTATTTAAACTTGATTTAAACAGGTTTGATAATCCCATGGAGGAAAAACTAAGTAGTGCAAAAAGTTACCCGTAAACTGCTTTTTTTCACAAAAGGCCAAAACCCATGAGAGTAATAGGGAACGATGTGTGCTTAGCTTAGTGGCCTTTTCTGACGCTGTCCCGGACTCCAAAATCAAAAAGTTTGTATGTGTGTTGGAGTCGATGTTTGACGTTAGCAGCTTTTTGCACCCTCTCTAAGCTACTAATATGTTATTAATATAAGGTCCTTTTGCCATTAGAAACTTAAATTAAGCAACTTAAGAGGTGACAATACTCGTCTTAACCAATTGTCTGTGTAAACTTTTGCGTGGTCGTTTGTAAATCTTGCAATGAAGTGACAAACATCGGTCTAAGTGCATTTTGTTTGCACAAAGTTTTACTAACTATATGCCTATTGATATTTTAGCAATTTTAGAGTTCACATGATTCCAAACTCTATAGTTTTTGACACCTAGGATTCCGTTCCGTTTAGGTCATATTACCCACAGCGAACTGCTGTTACAGTGACATTCGAGTATTGAAAATTGGACCCATGTTTCGAGTTTACCACGAAGTTTCTGTAGTGTATGATATCGTTAGCCAAACTTAATGTATTTATACCATTTCTATGTTTAGCTCAAACTGGCATTAATACAGACTATTTATTTATAGATAAACAATATCTGAGCACTTAAATCAAAGCGCTAAACAATGTCTGAGCCTAACGAGGCGCTGACGTAACACAATAAGCACGACTTGTCAGGGCCGAATAATCCGCTTTTACTGCCGATTCTTTATAATATTGTCCATACTATACTAATATTATAAATGCAAAAGTGTGTCTGTCTGTCTACTATTCTGTCTGTTACCTCTTGACGCCCAAACCGCTGAACCGATTTTGCTGAAATTTGGTGTCATCTAGTTAAAACTAAAATATTAGAGTTTATTGTCTACTAGATGACGCCCGCAACTCCGTTGCACCAAAATTCGTTAACGCGGAGGAACCGTATATTTTTCCGGGATAAAAAGTATCCTGTGTCCTTTCCCGGGACTCGAAGTATTTCCATACTAAATTTTAGCAAAATCGGTTCAGTGTTTTGGGAGTGGTGGTGGTTACAGACAAACAAACAGACAGACAGACAGACAGACACACTTTCACATTTATCATATTAGTATGGATACAAAGAATAATTGGACCAGGCATTAATGTTGTCATGTTGGCATGTACAGCTTCTTAATCTCATCTTCAAGACTCTTTTCTGAGTAAAAGACTTTGAAAACTGGTTATCCAAGTATCATTTTTAAAGTGGCTAGAAAGAAAAGTCATACAGTAAGAAAACGCATTTTAATAAAAACTGCTTCGGATCCACACCCTAGGACAAAGGCCTCCAAGTGCCAAAGATCCTACTAGACCTAGAGTAATGGGCCTGTTTCACCACTTCCTGATAAAGTGACGGATAGGCTATCCACAACTTATTTGACAGGTTCTCTATACTCTATCTGTCAAGTAAAGTGGTGGATAGCCTCTCCGGCACTTATCAGCAAGTGGTGCAACAGGCTCTAAGTAACTATAGGATTTTACTCATTAAAAAGTCACCTCAGGTAAAAATTGTGTTTTTTAATTTTGTCAGAACTCGCTTCCTCGACGAAATCTTACGATGGAAAAACACACAAGAAGTGCTTTGCACTCTTCAGTGGTCTAAAGTCTAAACCACAAGACGACTCAGAAGTTTTCAGCTTAAATGTCAAACTTAATTTTAAAAAATGGCTTGAACCATAGCCAAT
The DNA here is from genome assembly GCA_963422495.1 of Polyommatus iphigenia. Lineage (NCBI taxonomy): Eukaryota > Metazoa > Arthropoda > Insecta > Lepidoptera > Lycaenidae > Polyommatus > Polyommatus iphigenia. The sequence continues at coordinate 29,070,836 of OY730185.1, read as the reverse complement.
TAAGAAACAATTCTTTACTCTAGCATAATATTCTTTGATTTTATTGCATTAAAATCAAACAGCGCACTCAATTACATCACTGGCCATGTTTCACATAATTAACGCCATATTAGAACCCACAAAAATGTTCGAATGTCCTCAAATGAGTAAGCATTAAGTATCCTCACCTTTTGTTATGGCGTTATTGGATACTGGTATTACTTTTGAATATCAAATTCCCAAAGTTATTGTCACTTAAAAACCGTTTTACAAAGTGACTAAAATATTGTGATGCTTTGTTTCTTTGAGGAAGAAATGAAATTGTTGGTGATTTTCTTATGCTGTATCATTTGTTGTACGACAAAGTTTACTAAGTGCAACTCCTATGTCTATATATGTATCCTACCTATGAAGAAGATTATTTTTTTAATTTTTGTGTCGGTCATTTTCGGTTGAAATTTTGCATCAAACATCGCGAAATACATAAGGTCTACCGATAATCGTCGTGATCGATAATTATATTGTACTATAGTCCGCGCGCAACTAGTTGGCCGCTCTGCCCCTATACTGACATACCGGCAGAGCGGCCAACTAGTTCCGCGCGGCTTATAAAATTTAACTGATCACCAGAAATAGTAACATTTCACAGACAAAAATAGTAAACGATCACCAAAATACAGACCACCATTTTAATGTAAAATGATAACCAAAGATTTAACATCTTAAAACCAAAAATAGTAAATGATCACCAACATTATACTAGCATTTTAATGTAAAATGATCACCAAAATTAGTAAATGAACACCAACATTACACTAGCATTTTAATGTAAAATGATCACCAAAGATTTATTATCTCGTTATCCTATTTATGCAAAATGACTGCAAATAAATCATTGTTAAACCAAAAGTAGTAAACGATCACCAAAATTAGTAAATGATCACCAACATTATACGTTAGCATTTTAATGTAAAATTATAACCAAATATATTTTTATTTAGCAATAGCAAGTCTTAGTAAAAGAGTCCCGTTTGTACCCTTTGGGTACGGAACCCTAAAAACGGGACTCTATTACTGAGACTTCGATGTCTGTCCGTCTGTCCGTCCGTCTGTCTTTCTCTAGGCTGTATATCAAGAACCACTCCAGCTAGACTTCTGAAAATTTAACAGATTGTGTATATCTGTTGCCGCTATAACAACAAGTACTAAAAATAAAATAACATCATTATTTAAGGGGGGCTCCCATACAACAAACGTGATTTTTTTGGCCTTTTCTGCTCGATATCAATAATCGCAACCAGTAGGCACGTTGATATTTTCGCAAAGGCCTTGATTATATGTTTACTTCAATAATTAATAATAATATTTAAAAAAATAAAGGGGGCTCCCAAGTCCCAACCCATACAAAAACACAATTTTAGGTCTAATTTTGCTCTATAAACGGTACGGAACCCTCCATACGACTCACACTTGGCCAATTTTTTGTTAATAATATGCTTACATTTTTTGTCAATGGGCCATTCTGCTACAGACGGCCCTTAACGAGAATTTTTAAAATGCGGCATTAGTTACATTTTTCAATTGAAATATACGTAAGAAGATGTGTATTTACTAACAAAACAACTTTTATCGGTAAAAAATGGAATTCGAATAATTTAGAGCGTTTTTAAGCAATATCATCTAAGGGACGCGATGTTTTTTCCCATATTTTTAAATTAAAATAGCATATATTTTAAATTTTCCTCAATCATCGAGGTGTTGAGTGTAGGTACTGAATTTCTGTAAATATCGGACCATACGTTGCTATGTGATTTTGCCAAAAATACAGTCTGGTCTAAGTCGAAAAAATAATTTTAAATTAATGTTTAGTTGTAGTATAGTTGTACAGTAATACGTCGAAATCTTTTGTATAAATTACACTATTCAATCGTTTTTAGTGATTTAGACGATTAATTTTGTCAGGCCAATAAACAACTGAAAATTAAAAAAAAAACTACAATTTGGTACAGTTTTATTACAAACTTACTAGTATAATTATATATTCCATATTGAAAATTTTAAAATTTGTTAGAGAATTACGATTTAATTCACCTTTAAGAGATTTGAGAATTTTGATGTTGCGCCCGCGATCGTAGAAATGGTTAATAATTTCTAGTACTTATTACTATATTTACTTTTATCTAGTAACATAGTTTCTTTGTTTTATACTATTTTTAAATATAGGCAAGTTATTTTGTAAAAGTTTCGCAATAGCCAGTATTCACATATGAACTCATCACAGTTCTTAATGGAGGGTCAAATTGGTTACACCCGCGATGGCACTTCGGCCTGTTTTGTGGCCCTTCATACATTTGATGAAGGTTTTCATTTATACATCATTGTTAAACTAGTCAAAATGTATCCCTTCAAGGGGTATTTTATTAATAAATATGCTTCATTTTGCCTATAGGAAGCTTTAAGTGTGTCAAACTGTTGCACCTCGCTAATGGAATCGCCCCAATCGTAGTGATTTAGTTGGACAGAAATATTGCATTGATTTGCTCACAAGGATTTGGCGATAATTTACTATATTTGGTGGTCATTCACTATATTTGGCGGTCATTTACTATATTTGGTGATCATTTACTTTATTTGGTGATCACTGATCATTTACTATATTTGATGGTCATTTACTATATTTGGTGATCATTTACTATATTTGGTGGTCATTTACTATATTTGGTGATCATTTACTATATTTGGTGTTCGATTACAATTTGAAGTGTTGTCATGACTAAAATAGCTGGTAGTATTGCAATTTTAGACTTTATTTTTTTGGTGTTCAATATCTTTTTTTGGTAAACAAGTTTAGGGTATCAGTGAATTTTGTGGTGGTCATTTCACAGGTCACATATTTGTTCCCGTTCCGCGCGGACTATAGATGGCGCCTGCAACTCCGTTGCGCCAAAATTCATTATCGCGCGAGAACCGTAAATTTTTTCGGGATGAAAGTTTCCCATGTCCTTTCCTGGGGCTCAAAGTATCCCCATACCAAATATCAATAAAATCGTTTCAGTGGTTTGGGCGTGAAGAGGTAACAGACAAACAGACACACTTTCACATTTATAATATTAACTAGCTATTTGACCGAGCTTTGCTCGGTATTCGATAAAACACGAATAAAGAAAATGTCATTCATTTTCTAAAAATTATTCTTAGCTAGATCGATTTGTCGCTCCCGAAACCCCCTATATACTAAATTTCATGAAAATTGTTGGAGCTGATTCCGAGATTCCAATTATATATAATATACAAGAATTGCTTGTTTAAAGATATAAGATATAGGTTTACTGTTGACAGATCTGCAATGGTCTATCATTGCCCTACTAGTCCATTGAAATGTTACAATTTTAGGACCGAATATTGCATTTATTCGAGGACGCAGTTTTATTTTTGGAATATGTTGGGGGGGTCAATAGAAGCTTAACCTCAAGTTTGTGGGGTCGACACGCTTGTCCCCCGGCCGCCATCTTGAAAAAGGGAATGACAACACTATTTTCGTGATATCTCGGAAACTATAAGTCTTACAAAAAATTTCTTAGAACATAATTTGTTACAAATTATTTTTCCTACAAATATGTTCTTATGATTTTTACCATAAATTAAAAATTTAAAAAGTTATAAGCAAAAAAGTAATATATTTTTAAAAGGTTTATTATCGCTCTTTAACTTTGTTTAATACATTTTACAATAAAATTACCTTAGATCAACCTTGTAGATGATCTTTTGAGAAAAATATCTCCCATTCCCCTCCCGATCTCATGAAATTAATTTTCTGCGGATGCAAAGGAAACTGTGAATGTATGTGTGGCTGCAGAAAAGCAGGCCTAAAATGCTCTACAGTAAGCCTACTATTCTGTAAAGCATTTTAGGCCTGCTTTTCTGCAACCACAGTCTACAGTATGCCTACTACACTACATAAATATATGCAAACTTTATTATATTATGCCTACTATACTAGTCTGCACGTGCCTACTATACTATAAAGCATTTCAGGCCTACTTTTCTGCAGCCACACACGGTTTCACAGTTTCCTTTGTGTCTGCAGAAAATTGATTTCATGAGATCGGGGTATCTTTTTCTCAAAACATCATCTATAAGGTTGGTCTAAGGTAATTTTTTTGAAAAATGTATAAAACAAAGTTAAAGAGTGATAATAAACCTTTTCAAAAATTTTCTCACTTTTTTGCTTATAACTTTTAAAATTTTTAATTTAGGGTAAAAAATTATAAAAACATATTCGTAGGAAAAATATTTTGCAACAAATTATGTTCTCACAAATTTTTTGCAAGACGTATAGTTTCCGTGATATCACGAAAATAGTGTTGTCGCCCCTTTTTTCAAGATGGCGGCCGGGGGACAAGAGTGGCGACCCAACAAACTTGAGGTTAAGCTTCTATTGACCCCCCCAACATATTCCAAAAATTAAATTGCGTGCTCTAATAAATGCAAAGCAAATGTAACATTCCAATGGGCTATACGTAAAGAAGGGCCTTTAGGTTAAGTTATTTTACATTATTATCGCTAAGGTATGTGCCCTTACGTCCTCAAAGGCAATATGCTAACAATATTGTAAGTGACGACGTAATGATTTGAATGAGACGACCTTACGAGATGATGCGATCTATTGTGAGACACAATTAAGTAGTTGAACTGAGTTATAAAATCATTAACACAACAAAACCTTAGCACTTCATCAAAATATCATCGAAACGTTTTTTAATATACCTTTTTGCTTTCTGATGATATTTTGATAATGTCTATATTAATATTAATACTTTTTGTAGCTTATAGACTAGCTTACTTATACGTAGGACATAAGCTACAGTTCTATAACCCAGAAGGAAAAAAAATCTTCTGAATTACTTTCTCAAGCAGACCAGCTGCTGATATTAAGCTATAACGTATCAAATTACATCATAGTCTAAAGAACAATCAGTTTATACTCAGTACTTGTTCCGTCTGGGACTAACGATACCAGCGCGTAGGGACACAGAAACATTGGGAGACAACTCTGACACCCTTTTTTAAAGGAGTTATAAATTTTTTCCAGCGTTTTTCCTTTTCTAAAATTAGTTCAAACGAAGCCACTAGGCCAAGGCCCAAGGTGCAGAAAGGACCAATGTAAAGGAGACCGTAAACTTTGATTTGTTGGTGACAAGCTTCAATGCTGATAAGCCGATGCTTATCACTTCAGTCGGCGCCCATGACATAATCTTCACCAGAAAACCCAGATTCTAACATACTCAATGTAACTTTACGACGATATTTATTTATTTATATTTAGTATACAGACAGGTTACAGTCATTACATGGTAGTACAAACATAATCTCAAGTTCTAGGCTAGACAGAAACCCAAAAATAGTATACATAACATAATTATTATTATGTATTAGGTTGTTACTAAAGATACAAATAGCTTTTATCCGCACATACTAGAATGTTAACAAAACCTTTAAAAAGACGTATTAAAAACAAAGGTTTTCACACCGACGGGGGTACCTACCTACCGCTAAAAGTTAAAAATAGTAGAAATAGGCAAAAAATTTCATAGCGCGGTATTAAGAGAGGGGTATTACTTACTCCCGCACTCAGAGATATTTAATGAAGGGTTTAAAAGATAATGTATGAGGCTTATGAGGCCGCCATAGTAAAAAGAAGAAGAAGAAGAAGAGGCTTATGTCAAAATGTTAAATTAATTATGTATGATTCTCGCTGGAGAGGCAGCTGCATTTCCCTGAAGCTTGTGCTTAAATACCTAGTGAATTCCCAGCGGTAGAAAAGTACAAACACTCACCTGGGAAAGGTTTGGACTGAAGGAAAATTCTTCAACTCGGGGCCTCGCGATGTCGCCGGCCGGCAAACGAAAAAGCCTAAAAACTATGGCAACACAAATTCACCACGATAGATTGAGCACAATTCAGTCAGCAAACCACTAACGAGATTATTAGTTTTTTAGTTCTTGATTTTTTGGTCACACACGCGCACACGCCATGGGTCTCAAGCAGCCATCTTTTTTTGAATCTACTTCCCGCGCTTGTCATTGGCGGGAGGCGATACGCGCGGTTGGCGGGATATTTGAAAATGGAAGGAACAGGATCATAGGCTCATGTCGTAGCTCATGACTATACAAATTATAGTCCGTCAAGAAAGTCATGACAGGCGGGAAAATTTTTCTGAACGTAATCACGCTTATAAAGTGTGTTTTTTTCTTTGTATTTTCACAGAGAACGCTAATTACATTTTAAATATTGTCACCTTGCACATTTTTATCTCGAATTAATAAAGTTCTCATATTTTTTATTTCATTTAAACATTTTCCCGCCTGTCATGACTTTCTTGACAGACTATACGAGTACGTTTAAGTAATTAATGTTCGTCTCTGAGTGCGGCCGTTGCTCTTCTATGCCGCCACGTCTAGTATTTTCCCTTCATCTTACGAATTTTCAATCAGGTGACGTGTCCTGGGACCTGGCGTGAGATATAGACTACATTTTTTAATATCCAAAAAATGTGTATGTTTACACTATAGTTTATAATACCCGTTAAATATCTATATCGTAGAATCCGTTCTATACAAACGACAACAACGCGTTTAGCCATAGGTACCGAAAAATGTTATCAGTTATCAGTTATCACTTATCACCAAAGCTATTTAACAACATTAAACATTTTTGTTGTTGAAAGTTATTTCTGTTATTCCACACTTTGTAATAGAAATACTCTTATGTTCTAACTTCTAGTACTATTTTTCTTATAATAATGTGACTGATAATGTCTAAGTGATAATATTTTATGGACAGTAGCGCAAGTTAGTCCGCCACAACATTTAAAGTTCAATGCAGACAAAACTTTTGTCCTACGCCTGAGTTGATTAATATACTATATTATGCTAAAGCTTATTGGCATATAATAATTATTAACAAATAAAAAATTACTAGCATTTGACCCGCGGAGTCAATAGTATTATATTGCACGGTAAATCACATTAAATGATAAATATCGGAGGTATATGCCTACGTAATTACGTAAATTCGATTATGCAAATACTATCCACATAGGCGACGTTTGAATTTTCCATAAGGTCTTTGTAAATCTTGATCGAATAGTAATTTCTGTAGACGCAGCCTACAGTATCCGCCATAAAATGCACTTTGACTCCTGAGAAGAGAATATTTGAGCCTATGTGTAGGTGAAGATGAAAATAGAAATGTACAGACCCAGGTGAACCTCCATATAAACCCTCAATAATTTACTACTGAAAATAATACCTACTTATCACACACACAACACAACGTTAGCTACCGTACTCCTCCGAAACGGCTAAACTGATTTTTACCTATATGCATATTCAGTAGATCTGAGAATCGGCTACTGGTTACTTTTTATATTGATAACTGCATTTGTTGAATAAATAATATAAAATTATTACAACTCGAGACTGACGGCGACCATTGTTTGTGCGACGGGATAGCGATGGACGTTGCCATGGTGCCGTACTTATTTAGTCACTTCAATAAAATAATTGAATAATTTGCCGGGATAGCTAGTATTTATATAAGTAAGAGTGCCTGTAGCACTGTAACTTGCGTCTGTGCGATGATGTCATAAACAATTTATCAATGTGAGAGGGTGCTGATGTATAGCCACGGTCTTGTCGAGTTATAAATCCATCAATACGTGAGACAGGACCCGAAGACAGTTCATCAATCAAGCTTCAAACTATTTCTGCTGGAGGCTTGATAGCTTCATATCAATAGCTTATGCGATTAAGGAATTTAAGCAGCTAAAGTTGTTTACTGCATTAGAATCAGACAGCAGCGATAGGATTTTTTGCTTTTTTCATTTGAATGATGGCATCCCCGAATTTATAAATAGGCATTAGGCCGTTTAGGCCGCGGCCTAGGGATGGCAGCGTCCATAGGCAAAACAGATTTCGTACATGGGACGGCGGAAACAAAGTGACCTAGTACCCACACTCAAAAAAATATAAATTCGGCACTAAGTCATGGTACAAAGTATAATAATATTATGTTTACTGACAGCGCTTACGGACCATACTACCACTATTTCGATGCAGAGGACGTGGAGATAAAACCATAAAACCGGCCAAGTGCGTGTCGGGCCACGCGCAATATAGGGTTCCGTAGCACCGCTAGTTTTTTTTAAATTTTGTATGGTCAATGAATGTCATATTTATAACGTATTTTATACTACTAACAACATCATCTTAGTTACTTTCAAAGGAATTTGAACGAAAAGTTCCTATAAACTTCGCCAAATACATTTTTTTTAGTTGATCGACTATTACTCAATAACTTATGAAGTCTTCTTAGCCGTGACAGTTTTCCTTTTAAATTCAGCATATTTCCTACTCCCGTTAATTTTTTCACATTTCCAGAAGCAACCGTTTAGCTGGTAGAAGGGACACTGGCCTCTAACGATTTTTTCCACTTTAAAACTTAATATTTCACAAACGGATCCCTAAATAGGAAAATGATCTATGAATACTCATAATATTTTTAAAAAACCTATCCAACGACACCCCACACGATGGGGTGAACGCGAAAAAAACAATTCATGCCCGCTTGATGTGTAGGGAAGGTACCATAATTTTTATTTTTTTTTAAGATTTCATGTAAGTACCATTTTGTCGTCATAATTAATATGCGTATTCATGCCAAATTACATCTTTGTAGGTCCTATAGTCTCTGAGCAAAACCGCGGACAGACGGACAGACAGACGGACGGACAGACCGAAACTATAAGGGTTCCTTGTTGACTATGGAACCCTAAAAAGCGAAAAAAAAACTTAGAGGTTTCAGTAAAAAAGTTTTTTCAGCGATTCCATCCACTTACTCGTACGATCCATAGCTACACCAAAAAAGTTAGACTTGCAAATCCTCAAGCGTACCTACTTGATTTTTTATGTCTAGATCACAAAGGCTTTTAGGTCCATAGTGTGTTAAATAGAGCATACACGATTGTTATAACAAAAGTTCAATGACCCGTGTACTATATTGATATAGATTATGAAACAAAACAGTGATCTAATACTATGAATCAACACACTGCAATTATGTATCATTTTATCACGTACAAAATTTTTGTGATCCTTGCGAAATACTTAATATTATTATAATTTAATTTATTATATCTTCAGAAATGTCTGTAGTATTTAAAATAGGGAAGTTTATGCCGGCAATACACTTCAAAATCGGAGATTTTACGTGTATTGACCACGGTAATAGATTTCTATCGGACCATCTGTTTACTGTAGCCAGCATGGCCACAGTAGAAATATGAAAGTATAGATAAACTGTGGAAATAAACTGAAGGTGCCGTCCTGATCATTACCACGCGCACGGCTAGCCGCGACCGACAAAAATTCAATTCTTAAAGTAGTATTTCATTTGAATTTTTACAATTCTATATCATAAAGTGGTATTGTATTTGATTTTTTGTCGGTCTCGGTTAGCCGCCTTAAAGATCGGAATGGCACCTTCAGTTTACCTACACAGTTTATCTATACTTTCGTATTTCTGCTCTGGCCATGCTACGGCTACTGGTGTACTAACCCCCTAATTTTTACCCGACCGTGCTCGAGAAATAATGTTTTCATGTGTTCAAAAAGACTCGAAGACTGCAGTCTCTTCGAGTTTTACTAGTGTAGGTAACCCACTCTACGAAATTACATACCTACACAGAATACACATGCTTAAAACCACGCTACTTCGCGTTAATTTTCGTATGCGTTCAAATGACCGTATTACTCAATTTAACTCACACGGGATGAAAAACCGGTCTCGCTCTGTTGTTCATAAAACTCTATTTACAAATTCATTTTGTTTAGACTGGTTTATCTATAATTATATTTTTAGGATTTTTTTTATTAGACTTGAATTATTAAATTGTCCAAGATTTTTAGGATTTTTTCTTCTATATTGTTTATTTTTGATGATTTCCAGATTTCAGCCTTAAATGATACACCATAGACATACAGACAGAACGCCCATGACTATTAACAATGTCGGATGTGCAAAATCGACAATTTTTTTTATTTCATAAATCATGTTCTTGTAACCAAGGCTATCATTAGCTGAAAATAAAAATCTATATTTTGCATAGTTTCTGAAATAGCTACATTAAAAATGTCGTATATTACTAAGATAGTCTGCTAACAATGTCGGACAGTCACTACCTACGTTGTTAAGGGCCGATTCACACCGGAATGGCAGAGGCGAGGCGAGCAGTTTCAGTGTCATATGATTTTAAACTTTATCTTCATTATTGTAATACATAGTATCGCTTGAGAAATCGACGCCGCCGGCGGCCGCAAGATGCCACGAGCGGCCACGAGCGTCCACAGGCGGCCGTAGATTTCTCAAGCGATACTATGTATTACAATAATGAAGATAAAGTTTAAAATCATATGACACTGAAACTGCTCGCCTCGCCTCTGCCATTCTGGTGTGAATCGCCCCTAACGGGACGCGGGGGCAAGTGAGAGCGCTCGATGTGCCACTTCCGACTATGTTAAGGGAGGGAATGGACCTCGCGCTGTCATTTGTCATTTGTTTTTTTTTTTTTTTTGCAACTTTAGTTATATTTTTTAATTTTCGACGCCATTTTTAATGTCTACAAGATCAGCACGGCTAATCAAAGTAGGTACTCAACAAAATTAAGAAAAATATAGTAATAGGGAAAAAATGCTCATGGAAATATTATGATCGAAGCTAATGCTAGTGCGGAAAATGGTATTTACTATTCTTTATAATATTTTTTAAAGATTTTGAACAGTATAGCTTATGTTTTTATTGCTTTAGATTTGATTATAAGATAAACACTTACCTTCATTAAATTTTTATCGTAGATCATTTAAAATAGTTGGATGTGCCACATCCAACGTTCTTAACCGGTTTTTCAAATGTGTAAAATGTCGATTGTACCACATACGACATTTTTAATCGGTTTTATAAATGGTTAAATTGTCGGTAGTACCACTTCCGACATTGTTATGGGGATTTTTTAATTGGCAAAATGTCGGTAGTATTACATCATAATCATTTCACTTATTTTTCTAATTGGTTTAATGTCACTTGGAGTTTGTTTCATATCTGTCGTAGCTTACCGACTTTAAACAATTTTCAGAAGTCTTCAAAATAGGTCATTTTTGTACGAAAATTAAGTTTTTGTTGGCACACATACACAATGAATGAATATAATTTTTTAATTCAATAATCGTGTTTTGGCGATCTGATGTCTAATAGCTGATTTTCTTGGCATTTTTCTAATACAATAATAGTAATAAAACATAAGCTATACTGTTAAAAATCGTAAAAAAGGTATTAAAATGACCTTTTTTCACACTAGGTTTAACTTCAGTCACAAGATTTCCATGAGCATTTTTTTCCTATACTACTATTATAATTTCCTCAAATTCGTTCAGTAGCTAGTTTGATTAGCCTTGCTGATCTTGTAGACATTCTAAATGCAGAGCTTGTAATATGTCTTAACAAACTTATAGATTTACTCAGATTATGTAAAAGTGAAATTATTCTCAAAAATACCATAGAATAATTAATAGAGAATCTCGGATGAAGAAGACTGCTTTTGATTAATTAATCTAATAAATAATTATCTAAGTTTTTCATGAAAACGAAGGCTTTGATAGTACGTATGTGCCCTAAAAATGTAGAGATTTTTAAGAACTACCTGATTCCGCAAACTTCGTTTCGCTGACAAATTAATGGACCTGCAAAACAGTCAGTCTTTCGTCAGAATTTTCTGTATTTTCCACATATTTGGGAAAATTCATCTCTCCAGCGTATTCGGCAGATGTCGATAAGATCCATAGCAAGTTGTTCGACTTGGAAAATATTATATTTTTAATTACAAATTCGTGGTAGCCACCGCCGTTGCCACGTCGGCGCCTTCTTTTGACCTTCAATCAAACTGCCCTAACTTCTTAAATATTTGCCCCATGGTTATAATTTAAAAGACAATTCTATTCTTTACAGAATCACAATTAATATTTTGATATTTATTTAGGTAAATATCAATTGTTAATATGCAAAAAAAGCCACGCTAATAGGAGATGATTTGAAGTTAATTTTTTAATGAAGGAAAATATGGTTATTATTCGTTAACCATAAAAGATACATATATGTTGTCCCGGACTTTTTTGTAGATAATGATGAATACTATAAGTCTTTGTAATATTATTTCTATGAATCTCAATCAAATCAAATTTTTACCACTTTGGGTTATATTTTTGCGATTTTCGGTATGATCCCTAATATTTTTCTGAATAATATACTACCTTTATTCTTTGTAAACAATGTAGCTTACCAAGGGTAAAAGAATTTTTAAAATTAGTTCAGTAGTTATTGAACCTATTCAATACAAACAAAGATACAAAGACTTTTCCAAACACGAAACAAACTTTTCCTCTTTATGATTGATACAAAAACAATATTAAGTTTATTAAGTTAATTTAAGTTATGGTATCAAAAAGTCAACAAAATAGTGATGGCAATAATTTTTAATTTCAATGTTTTAAGTTAATTTAACATTTCGGACGAAAATTTGATTTTCCGAATTATTTACGTCACAAGAAATGTTTTGTATTTTCATGCATACATTGATTTTACGTTTTATTTGACAGAAGTCCATTAAAAAGATATATTTTCTTTAAATTGTTGTCATTTTCGTTGGTAATTTCTACATGCGACATATTTTTAAATTAAAAGTTACCACTTAACAATGGCGTAAGTGCCACTTCCGACAAGCAATCATTGATTTTGTACAAGCAACAACGTCGGTTCTGGCACTTCCGACAAATCAGCATTACTCGTACTCCGTTAAAAAGGTCAGAAGTGACTTTGTCATATTTATTCATAAAATACGGGATACTCCTAATAATATACTAAACGTAAATAACTTATAGAGTACAACCCTGAAATTTCATGATTCTACTTGAAATAAGTAAAAAGTTATTCACAATTTAGACTTTGAATCGCTCTCCTGGAAAGTTGCTGTTTTTCACATCCGACATTGTTAATAGTCATGGGCGAGAACTCCTATAAGGAGCGTATCAAACGCATGTGTTGGTCGCCGCCCACAGTAGGTACCTACTTACGATAAACGTCTAGACAACCTCTCCGTACAAAAAACTCAAAACGAGGACAAGAATGTAACCTTTAATTTAATTTATTGCCTAGTTTTAAATTGTTTTGAAGAGAAAGTATTTAGTCATAGGCCATAGCCTAAAAATAGAGACTCACTCTACATTTCTAGAAAACGGCGGATGTTATTGCAAATTGATAAAGGACATAGCTCATTAATATACTCTAGCATAATAAGATTAGTTTTATGACTATTTTATTGCAGGCTTTCATTTAATTTTATTTTTATGGCTCAATTTTCTATTACACTTTTAATTGATACAAATAGTTTTATGTACACAATAAAATAGTCAAAGCTGCCGACAAAAATGGTCATGGCTTTAAACATTATTTAAAAAAATCTTTAAAAATTTTGTATAAGGTATATACTAGTAGGAATATCTATGTACGCTAGACAATAAGCTAGGCATTACACCAAAAAGATATTTATTATACTGACATAGATTTTCATAAAAATCTTCGTTACAACGTAGTTATTGAAATTATCACGTGTGACCAATAAAACATTTTCGTCAATTAAACAATAAAACGAAGGTCACTCAGAAAACCTACACATGGAAAACCAAACAAAAACTTTCTTCTTATCAAACAATCGATACGACACGAAAAAACAATGCGACTCACGACGAACAAAGAGATAACACATCTCGGAATCGATTAAACAATGGCAACAAATGGAATTTGAGTCGGAAAGCAATTTTATGCAACAGGAAATACAGGACTGGCGAGAGAGCCGACCATCATTACCGACCTGTCGTGAGGAATTAGCCTTTTTTCCCAGCTCGGAACATTGATGCATGTGTTTATATAATCGCAAAACTTTCCGCATTATGCACGAGAACGTAGTACAGTGAGTGCCAGATTCTATATTATGAACATGGCTTAAATGTTATGAACGTGGCTATCATGTTATACGCATGGCTAAAATGTAATAAACTTGCCCAAAATGTCACGTGTCATGCCATATTTATAAAATTTTACACGACTAAAATATTGCCAAGCATAAGCCGAAATATCTCGCTCATCACAATGCGTGACCACAAACTTTTGTCGCAGCCAAAATTTTATAACATAGCAAAAACATTAAAAAGAAACCACAATATTTATAGCATTTGGCCAAATAAAAATATATGCTTAAATTTTTAAAATCCTTTGTATTTACAGATTTTCGGAAGAGCGCGGCTAATCGCCTTTTAAAGATGGACATCTTTGTGGTAAGTGGTGCTACAAGATTTACTTATATTCTATAATTGAGTGTATTCACAAACAAAAATTTGTTTTTATTTAAAAAAAATATTCGAAATTAAAATATTCATAAAAAAATTAACGTCAATAATAATTGTGTAATATTGTGTAGCGTTTCCGAGTTGAACTACGTAATACTGACAACAATGTTTGTAATGAGAGATAAGAAACGACCACTTTCCTCGGCACGGGAGTCGGAGTACTTTACAATAGCTGGTATCCTTAAGGCCGTCCCCCGAGCAAACGACCTTGGCCATACATCTGCCGCGTTGCCGAGATCGCACCAAAACCCTATTTTTTTACTTATCTGAGTTCAAAATTTACCTAAAAAAATTTAAAACGGGGAATATTATGTAGTTTATGATATTGTCGATCTATTGGCGTGTGTTTCAAATAAAAGTAATTTGTAAATATGCTGAATTTTAATAAATAGGCTTTACTTTGGAAGCTGATACCATGAGTATAATAAACGAAAATAGAAAATTTAAAACGTGGAAAAGAATGTTGAGATACTGAAGATTATTGCCGTATTTGTATTTTATTTTTATTATATTAATAAAAATAAAATACAAATATATATTATTATTATTTTTTTTTGTATTTTTAATATATTATATAGCTTTCAAATTATGAGTTTATAAGACTCTAAATACGGTAAATTATGGATTCTTCTTAGGGAAGGCCCTTAAGTCAAAATGCATTCGTTGTTTCGATAGTGAAGTTAGATATCAAAAAATTATGGGATTTGACATAACTCACCGCAAGCGTTGACACTTAGCGTAGCGTTATGTCAAACCCAACAAAACTTCGTTAAGAAACTAGCGAATACATTTTGACTAACTCTGTGACTTAAGTACTTACTCTAAGCAAACTTACTGATTTCATGTCAAGTACATTACATACTGTGGTTGACAAAACCAGTCTAGAGTAGATTGAGTAAATAAAATTGGCTAGTCACAAACTTTTGCATTGAGCAAAAAACTTCGCGTCGCAAAAGATATTCCTCAAATAGGAAGTAGGTGAAGATTTGAAGAACAAATTAATACTATTGGTCACATTCAGAGATATTTAAAGATCACTTAACTTTAATCAATCAAGTACAGAGTTTTGATAAATATACATTGGAGTTTTTTTTTTTTTTTAATAACGTTTGATTTCTCTTGATAACAATTTAAAAAAGGAAATATCAATTGACATTATTAACGTTAGACAAGATTATGATCTTGTCTAACGTTAAAATTGTCAAAAAATATTTACGTATGCGTAAAGCACGTTACATAATTATTACGAAAATATATGTTACTGTATAGTACATTGCATAAAATCGTCTCGAACGAGTTGGTTTTAAGGTTACCTACTGAATATGTTTATACTGTGCCTGAAGTTTACTCGAAAAATATTTTTAAAACTTAATTAGCAGTCTCCAATGACCCGTATAGCGGGATTTGACGTCACTTCGACGATCTCCTTCACATTTGAACTTATCTCGTACTTCAATACTCACTAAATTCTCGCATCGATTACACCTGTCTCATTCCCACTGACATTGTAACACAATTTTTAGGCAAAAATGCGATACTTTCTGTCATCTTTTTGCAAAATTATGGCCGTCAACACAAAATTTTGGTACCAAAATGCGATTTTGCTAAATTATGAACTTCAATACAATTTTTAGGCACAAAAATGCGATTCAATCTGCATTTTTGTAAAATTATGGTCATCATGCGTATGATTGCTTTGATAATGTCACGGATTTTAAAGGTTTTTGAGCAATAATCAAGTAACGAGTCGCGAATTGCGATATGATATTTTGGTAAAATTAATTTACGAGCGAAACGAATTAACGGATAAATTTTATCAGCTATGACTTCTAATTGCTCTATAAGCTTAAAATTTTTCGTTTAGCTTGGCGACGCGGTGGTGGACTTGTAAAATTTTTAAATAAAAATATCTTTAGCGGCATTATGCACTTTTCTGGAATAGGTAAAAATTTTAAAGACATGATCTGATCCAAAATTCGTAAGACGGAGAGAGAGTAGACCACCAATGCGGCGCAGAAGAGGAAGTAATATAAGCTCGGCAAAAATTTATGCTCAAGTTTTCACTTCAGCCTGCTATAGTGCAAGGACCAGGGGTTGCAAATAGTAGTACCATTTGCAACCTCGTCTCTTTTTTTTAAACTCATTTTAAAGTTGTCATGACTACCAGCTGACGATTAATACAATAAATATTACGTAATTAAACAATCGACAACTTTATAAATCACGGTATAAGTTTTATGTGGAAATGCCCTACACGATGCACGGGCAAGGCCGACGAGAAGCGTGGGAGCGATGCACCGTATTCAAATCGTTGTGCGAACAAAAAATTAACTTTTACAGTAAACTTCCAGTTTTTCCGGTAAGGTCGGTCCTGATTTTAATGATCGTAATTGAACCATCTTATTGTGTATTCAAATCAGTCTTTGTCTTACATTTCATGGGTATTTCATCAGTTTGCAAACGGGTATATTTGCGTATTACAATTTAATTAGTCGTAGTGCAGTGCTTCGCTAACCTAGATCTACAAACATTTCACATTTTTTACTTTCTTAGTGGCATAATGGACTTTTCGGATGGGGGTAAAAATTGTTTCCAGACAGGACACGTGACATGATCGAGAATCCATAAGACAAAAAAGACTGCCAGTGCGGCGTAGCAGTCGAGCCGTCTCTCTTTCTATAGCGATTAGCGACTTCCTATCTCTGATTGCTGTTTTCTGTGTTTTCACGTTTTATTTATTTGGCCATCGATCGCATACTTATAATTATATACTACTATATATAATGGGCGCCCAGCCGCTTTTGAATCTGGCGAAAATATGGCTAACCTACCAAAAAGCCCCACAATCATTAAGGTCATTAGAATAATTTTGAATCGCACGCGAAAGGATATAAATCGATACCTGCTCACTTTTCTCAGAATTTATTAAGGTCGAAAGCGTTGCCTACTTCTTGCTTATGATTCAAGAGCATCCGCGTTGCGTTACTGTTGTAACGTAACTGGCAATTATTGCCAATAATGAGGAAAATTGCACGTTTAACTGAAACTTTCTTAAAGACATTTTGGGTAAATGTTCCGGTTAATTGAGCAATGTTTACATGTAAGGTAGGACCTACACCTAATTATTGTTAAATTAAGGTTTATTTTTACATAGGGTTTAAATAATACAATATGTAGGTATTTTGTAGGTAAGAATCCGGCGTACTAATATACTATTATTATTACTAGGTGACGCCCGCAACTCCGTTGCGCCAAAATTCGTTTATCGCGCGGGAACCATACATTTTCCCGGGATAAAAAGTATCCTATGTCTGTCCTCGGGACTCAAAGTATTTCCATACCAAATTTCAGCAAAATAGTCATATACGTCAAATTTAAAAATTTCTAACTTCTAAGTCGGCATACTCTATAATTCTGTCTACTCTGTCCGGGTGTTCTCTACTGTTTAATATTATACAATTGTATGCGTTGCGTCATCGTAGTCAAGACAGTTTTGACTTGGTGTGCGCCACATGATAGACACAACTGTTTTAATTGTGTCGTAAGACTGACTTGTCTATGTGAAACAAGATTGTCTAACTACAGTCGTGTCTCCGATGTGCGGTCGCACTAAAGGTGGCTATGTTATACGCAAAAAAATATAAAATAGACAACCACGAAAAAGCCCCACAATCATTCAGCGGTTTGGGCGTGAAGAGGTAACAGACAGACAGACAGACACACTTTCGCATTTATAATATTAATACCAATATAAAATATGATGGATATGGATGTCAAATTCGCTTGGTTAATTTGAAAATAGAACAAAAATGGTCTATGCATCCGTCGTACTCGTGGATGGTTACATATTATTACTTATTATAGAATTTTCAGAGCGAAGTAACAACTCTTTAAATACTGTTGTGCCTGAGGACTTTTAAATGTCCGTATAGTTACCCAAGCACATACGGCATTCTCGCAACACAGTCGGCATCGTCCAGAGTACTCCAGAGGAATGAACAGGCCATCTGGCACTAACCGTAACGTCGAAAAACATTGTATGCAATGCGTTTTTCTACATTTTACTGTCCTTTTAGAAATATAAATAAATATACTTAGATAATTTCTGCGATATCAGTAGTATGCAATAGAATTCGCGCTCTACGAGTACTATATACAGTGTAACCTCGATATAGCAAATCTGAGGGGAATAAGAAAATATTCGTTATATCAAGTAATTCGTTGAACTGAGGTTTGTTATATTGAGGTTAGGTTGGTCCAAAATTCGTAATAAAGAGGTGAAAAAAAATTAGTTTAATTTACCTCAACATTACGTACTCATTTTGATAAAGCGAATAAGTTTTACTAATAAATGATAACACATTTCTTCATCTTTAAATTTTAAAATTGTAGCCAACGTACTCGCCAAAATTCCGAACTTATTAGCTATGTCTAATTTTTTCATCGTAGGATTTTTGTCAACGTAATTAATAATGTTTCGCTTTTCTGCAACCGATAAGGAACACCTTTTACGTTTCTCAGCCATTTTAACTTAAATCTTTAACAATACTGACGTTTAACTTACTTAAATCTTTAACAATACTGACGAGCCTAACGGTCTTACCACAAAAAACTAAACATCTGTTGAACAGCTCTTTGAGACCATTTTGTACTGATTTTTTTCTCTAATCAACTCTCTAAACAACAACAAAAAACAACAATGATTGTTTTACGACCAAAATATGCGTGTACGAAACATGTCGCGACATGAATCACGCACTATGAGAGTCATATAACATTGGTGGAAACTTTATATAAAGGTTTTGGGGTGACAAAATTCGTTAATTAGAGGTATTTATACTTTTTCTTGATAGTTGAAAATTCGTTATATACAGGATGTTCACAAAAAATGTTCGCAATATAAAGGTATATTTTATATTGACTCTTATGGACAATTCAAGGGGATTACGAAAAATTCGTTAAATCGAGGAAGTCGTTATATTGAGGTTCGTTATGTTAAGGTTGCACTGTATTACATACTTCTTCACCCACGGTAGGGAAGTGGCGCATATTGAGAAACCCGGAATCCGGATAGAAGAATACGTCTAGTCAAATATGATCTCATGTCGGATGTGACGGAATAGTTGCAGTGTTAACAATGAGTCGGCTGATGGGATTTCACTATTTCGCTGAAATCTCGCATCAAGGATGTGAAATTACAATCATTTCATAATGACATGCAAATCGTTACAGTAATTAAAAGGAGCGCCTTTACTTACTTATTGTCGGATCGAAAATCTATCGTAAAGTAGCGATTGTGTTAAAATTGTCAAAGAAAAGTTTAAAGTGATTTTATTATAATTAATATACGTTTAAAATTTAAATTATAAAATGTTATTCTAAATTTAAATGTTTAAATTAAAATAAATAATTTGACACTACTTATTAAAAAATAACCAAAATTATATTCATATTTGGTAACCATAATATTCGTTATTAGGGAATATAGAGTGAGTGAGAGAATAGCGGTTTGCACGGAAACGCCATTGTTACTATGTTAACAGTGTGTTACCTTTAGCAATTATGTATAATAGCATTACGTATAATAGCATTGCGACAGTTATTATACGCGGCTGGAAATCTCAATAGCATAAAAAGCGTGCACCGACAGAGCACTTTTTGTACCCGCATCGTCGGATTTTCTTAGCATCCGGACAAAAATCCTAACGGATGTTCTGATTGCATGTAAATTTTCATTACGTAGGTTCTAAAATGGGTTTTTGTTTTTTTTTTATTCTTGCAAGTTCTATGAAGCATACATGTGTAATGTGTATACTTTAGCATTTTTGTTGTTTGCTCTATATGTTTTTTAGTAAGTATTTAAGTAATCTATGCTACAAGTTAGTACGTAAAGCCATGTTTTCACGAATACAATAATAGCATAATTAAAACGATCAATAAAAAGTAATTGCTAATGGTTCAGGTTATGCGAGTTGAGCAACATTTTCCCACATGTTTTTTATCGCAATAATATTATTAATTATTATGATAACTTACTTTGCTTACGCATTTTTTATTAGTATTGTTAATGACAATCTACATTAACAAAATAAAAAACAATTTTGTATCTTATTAACAGCATCGGTTCCAGAATTTCAAGCCATGAAACCATTACAATAATATAGTAGTTATAAAATAGATAAAATTATTCTCTAGCAAATTCTTTTAATTGATCTATGTACAACTATAAACGTATTAACTATTTAGTAATATTATGTAGTCTACGAATAATAAAAACTATGTAGTACCTACTAGATGTTCCGCGCGGCTCCACCCGCGTGAATAAGGTATTTGCGAGAACCATACATTTTCACTGAAAAAAGTAGCCTATGTCCTCCCCAGTGGTCTACTCTATGGATGTGCCAAATGACATGAAAATCGGTCATGTAGAATATGTGAATTCAGCGCGTTCAAATTATAATTTTTCCCATTATCTCCACATTTTCCAATGTTTTTTCGCTCCTATTAATCGCAGCCTCATGTTATATGGCCTAAAGCCTTCCTCGATAAGTGGTATATGATATATCCAACACAACAATAATTTCGTTATTGTTGTGTTGGATATACCGAAATTAGTTCCTGAAATTAGCGAATTTAAACAAACAAACTCTTCAGCTTTTTATTAATATTAAGTAAGTATAGTAAGATATAAGGGCCAAAAGGTCTTTTAGGAACCCAAAGACGATATTAATTATTTTTAGTTCTGCTGTTGCTATTTCCACAGAATACATATGTATTCTAATAATATAACTTATATTAGTTGCTATTACCAAATAGTATAACTACATTTATACCTACGAGGCTACGATACACGTGTTCGAGTTATATAGAGTTCCCCTTGTGGCATTGAGTTTAATTTAAATTAGGCCACATTTCTTCTTGCGGCTTCATAGGCGAGGGGTTTAAACGGGCGGCCAATCGGGAACTATTTCGGGAAGAGGCGGACTTGGGAGGCGGGTTTGCGGGATAGCGGGAATCGGCATTCCGGAATTGCGAATTGTACCCGAATGTTTGCCGCCGCCATGTTGAAATCAGCCTTGGTGCATTTTTCTAATTCTAGCATTACAATATGGCGCACACCATAGATTGTAGAGCTTGGATGAACAGATATGGCGCAGTTTAAAGTTAAAAATTGACTCTGACATGTTCAGGGGAATTCAGTACGATGCATTTTTCTTTATCTGGCAGCATTACAATATGGTAGACTCCATGGAGTTTAGTTTGGGATATTATGGCGCTTTCTAATTTATTTGTTTTGCCGCCGCATTGTAGAAATTCTGGCAACATTACAATGTGGCGGGCACCAAAGATGGACCAAAGAGTTCAGTTGCTGTGTAGATAAGGTGCATTCAAATGCTGTATTTGCTATGCTGCGACGGCGTAGAAATTACAATATGGGGAACCATAGAGAATAGAGTTTTGATTTGCTGCAGCGCAGCAATTCTGGCAACATTACAAAATTTACAATATGGCAGTCGCTATAGAGCATAGCATTTGGTTGTATAGATAAAACGATATTGTAACGTTAAAGTTCTTAGATTGAATATCTAATAAAAATCAGCTGATAAGTAACGTTGATGATTTGGTAGAGAAAATCTTATTTTATTTATGGTCAATGAAATTGCTTAGCGACGTGCCTTAAATGGAAATAAATTATAATGTAATAAAATAAAATTTAAAGGGGTATTCTAATGATTTTCAATTTCATAAAATATTTTACTTGATTTTTTTATTGTCTCTATATTTTTCAAAAATATATACTTAACGGACTTACCGAATTATATTTGTTTAAGCTGACTGCAGAGCAGCTTATTACATTAAAATCATAACACCGATCACTTATGATTATGTAAATATTCTCTCTCTCCCAAGGTCATTTTCACTTTTGATCATCATTGTATTTATAAAGATCCACGTACTAAGCAGAATTCTTTGAAGTTTCGCTCAGAGTTCGGTTAATTTATTCCACCTGCACCATGTGATCGAGCTATTATGATATCTATCGTTTAGGAAATTAGGACGATTATCGCGTTTAGGTTATGCAGACAGTTTGTTGATTCACTAATGGAGCTTCAGAATAACACGTAGCAAAAGCTTCCTCGCTAACCTTCGCTCCTTGCGATTTTTTACGACGAAAGTACATTTTAAGATAATATTATGACTTTTTATATTAAAAAAAAACTTTTTTTTAAAAGTAAGACGTACCAAAGGAAAAAAATAAAAATTGAAGATAACTTTTTATAACTACAAAAAATCTATTTTTAGTACAAAAATGAAAATAAGTATTTTTAAAACTGTTTTGTGTACATTTTAGTTTTATTACATTATTATTTATTATTTACTTTATGTAACATAAAAAACGCTTGTACACATTTATTTTATCGGCCACAAAATAGGAACATTACTGTAGCAATCGCAAACTAAATGCTCCATTTATTTTCTATTCGGACATCGGAAAATTGATTTCCATAGTGTGACCCAGTTTGGCAAAAAATTACGCGTTCGGTTGACGTCCGATAGATAGGCTGGATTCACATGGAATCCGGTTGGGACCACATGCTATTTATTTGGATAAGGTATTGCGCAAACGAGCGCCGCGTACGTCCTGCGCGACGTCATGTGACGTCACGCCGGGCCCTCCTGCAAACAATCCGTTTTTTGCACCCTTTATCACGGGAGCGCCGGCTAACTACATAAAAGCTGTGGAAATCCGTTCAGGACACACTACACGAACCGCGGCTGAACGAAGCGCCCCGACGCGCCCGCGAGCCATAGACAATTTTTTTTTTCGATTCTGTGATGTGCCAGTGACATTGAAAGTGAAAACGGTTGCCAAAGATTAATTTATCTGTGATAAAACATGGCCGACTCATGCGGATGCGGATGCAGGACATCTGAAATAGTAAATCGTATGTATTTTCTTTTATTAGGTGAAAGTGTTCCATTTGAAAATTTTTGATGAAATTTTTTAAATTATACGTTACATAAAATGAGTTCTTATGTCATTAATTATAATGATTGTTAAGTCTTAATTAAATATTAAATAACTAGTGAATCATAATTTTATAAAACAATTTTGTTTTCCTCTTATGTTCGTTGTAAGAGGTAAACGGTTCTTTCAGTTGGTTAGAAACATGAAAACGGGAAAGTTATCTCTAACCGCATAACAATTACGTGGGTTAGCCTGAAAACAAAAATTGTGACTGTATTAGTAAAATTTGTGTTTACTCTATTTGATATTTCATTTGTCAGTTTCGGTTACGGAATTTCCTTTGTAATATTGAAAAGTAAACAATAAATAAAATCTTTGATATAAATCATAGACATGACAAAGTATGTTAAAAATATTTAAAATTAAATTAAAAAAAGAGGATGGTTACTAAATTATGTTACCAAAGAAATCAAAAACCAACCAAACGTACTTTTTTTTTAGTTCATACAGCTTACGTTATTTATTTTTTTTGCATTCCCATGAAACTTAGAAAGAAAATAATAATCTTACCGTTTATAATCAGCAAAGTTGTTTACCCTAACAACATAACTAATTATCGTCTAAAGAGTATATTATCACAAGGCCGTGCGAAAATATTTTTTTTTCCAACAATACAAAACAGTACAGAGAGTCGATTAAAAAGAGTACGAGAGATCAAATTGTTTACTAACAAGGTCTGATATGGTCATATTTATGTGAAGTCGACAATCCTCTCGGGGTAAGGTCTTATGAGATTTATGGTCAAGTCCGAAGTATGATTTATATTGTGGCTCGGAACAATGGGAGACAGTGGCCGGTGGTCGGAGGAACGGTAAACTTAAATTAGCTGAAACTATGTAGCCCTAAAATAGTTACCAGAATCCCTAGGGTGTGCGGTACGATGATTCAAAGGCCGGGAAAAGTTCCGAAAACGTACGTAAAAATGTACGTACGTCCAAACGTGCTTCTAATCAGAAGTGGAAGTTTCAATTCACACCTTTAGAATTAAGGATCTAGGTTGTAGGCGAAGATTTTAAAATTGTGGATGCAGCACGACGTTTCGGCACAAAAATCTTCATAGAATGGTAACGCTTCTTTCATGTAACCTCAAATGCCAAAAAGTCTTGAAAACTACGAAGTGTGGCCATCTAACAAGCCGTAATATGCCGGTGTTATAAATAAATCGCTGTCATAGAATGGTAAGCGTTCGTTCGTTCACAATAAAGAATATTTCATTCATTCATTCATTCATTCATTCTGTCTATTGTGGTGAAGCCACGAGCGAATGATTATGTCATTAACTTATTATCTAAGTGCCGTTAAGGAAATCAAAGTTTATTTTAATTCCAAATAAATTAAACAACGAAAAAAAGTATTTTGTTCACATTCTCGTATTTAATAATCCATGACTCAGGAATATTGAAAACTATATTTCCGTCGGCGGAATTCGAACCCGCAACGTCCGACTTGAGCCGCCACGCGCTAAACCACTGAGCCACAAAGGTCGTTATACTATGCAAAATGTAACTATAATTATTCGCAATCTGTGAAACATAAGTAACTAGATGACGTCCAAAACTCCGTTATCCCGAAATCCGTTTATCGCACAGGAACGTACATTTTTCCAGGTTAAAAGTATCCTGAGTCCTTTCCCGGGACTTAACGTATCTCCGTACCAAATTTTAGCAAAAGCGGTTTGGGCGTGAAAAAGAAACAGACAGATCGACAGACACACTCTCGCATTTACAATATTAACATTGTTTATGTGAGCAATAAAGTGTTTATCTATCTATCTATCTAATACTAAATCAATACTACATAAGCATTTGAAGTATAACTATAGCCAAAAAAAAACTTGATAATATTCGCGTGACTAAGTGAATCCGTGTTGAGATTCGATACCGCTCTTGTAGGCTTTCAGGCGCTTTTCATTGTGACGTGTTCCGCGAAAATTCGGGAAACCCCTGACTCACGGCGGCACAATCGCCGGAAAACTTTTTATCACACACGCGCGACCACTAACCCGGATCTGATCTTCTACTTACATCCAGAGTAAGGTTGCTAAAAGTAGATGTTCATCACCATCTCACGCTGGATACTTTTAAGGTGAACGCAGATTTGGCCGCACCGCACGCACCGCAGTCGCCGCATTCGCAATTCTTCATATTATTATGAAGTTGCGAAGACTGCGGCGCGGATAGGTAGGTATGCGAGCCTGCCTATAACTTCATATAAAGAATTTGAATGCGGCGACTACGGTGCGTGCGGTGCGGCCCAAATCTGCGTTCACCTTAAAAAGTACCTACCATAAATGTGTCATGACTCATGGTTTACTGCTCCTGTATGTGACGTTCGAAAAAAGACGGGTTGCACTCCGGGAGTGCCGGCAGAAGTGAAAACTTGATTATTAACGTTGTGCATTTTTAACCCATTTTTTATGAAAATCAGTTATTAAAAAATCGATTTTTTTAATTAATCGAAACCCTTACAATTGATTAAATTTTTAACCCATTTTTTATGAAAATCGATTTTTAAAAAATCGATTTTTCTAATTAATCGAAACCCTTACAATCAATTCGAGTTCGAGTTCGAGTTCGAGTTCGAGTTCGAATTCGAGTTCGAGTTCGACACAAAACACTACTCTCCAACCGCCTTACGGTTTTTCCAAGGTTTTTCGATCAGCACGAGAATCTGACGCGAGTTTCACAGTTTTTACCAAAAGTGCTCAACGCCGCTAAAGAAGTTTTCACTTAAAAAATTTCACCATGCCTAAAACATCTTAAGGCAGATTTTTTACTGGGTCGTAATCTGTTGTATTTATACCTCTTTGATAATTAAATTTGCTCCTAAAAGTTAGATACTTCACAAAAAATATTTCCATTAGTAAAAAAATATTTGTCTACGGTAAAGAAGTCACGGAATCTCTAGGGCGCGGCAAAAACAGAAATATTCCGACCACACATGGACCATTTCAAGGCATTTATGTCCTGCAACTACTACTTTCTACTGTCAATTTGCTAAAAGACAATGCCGCAAAAAACGATACGAGAACATCACAATGCGCACCGGAAAAGCCGCATTTTAGCTAATTACAAACTCATCTGACAGAAAAACTAATTGACGAAAGCCGTGTCATCATGTCAGATGGAATGGACTGAGACGGAACAAAAAATGCATTCCATCATTAATAATCGATTTGCCGTTTTCAATTGCTTTTCTATATTATTTCTCTTCTCGTTTTTCCTTTAATCTCCGTTTAAATGGGGTTTGATGCTCGTATAATTCCTTGTCGTAAACGTGATATATTTCTTTGATGCCGCATTGATGAGTCGGTCGGGTGTCCCTCAAGGGTCTCTCCTAGGACCACTTTTATGCAATATGTATATTGTATAATGATAACACTTTTAATATTATAAAAGACATTTACATCTCACGACAATAACTTACTCTCGAAGCAATAAGACACAACTTACAAACCTTTAACACATTAAGCGTCTTTCACTAATCTATATTGTTTATTACAAAGACTACAAAGCATCACTTACAGGAAGTATTATTAATCATAAACATAATCTATTGACACTACCGATTCCAGCACAATGGTGTCGTCTCGTTAGTCGCGGGACAAAAAACGTGTCAATATAAATACTGTTCATTCAAAAGTTCCATAAACCACATTCTAGTGTAACACCTCTGTGTAAAGTTCGGAGCCGGTAAGTCAAGGGGCGCCCATGTATTACTTAAGACAAAACTTTAAAATTTTAACCCCTTTGTCACGCTTTTGCTTCTTTCAATGAACTATCTTTAGCTTTTTTTATCCAGACACCCCTGATTTTTTAAGGTGTGACGTAACACATGAATGACCTCTCGTAGGGCGGTCCGCCGGCGTATGACGGGCTCG
The DNA here is from genome assembly GCA_963422495.1 of Polyommatus iphigenia. NCBI lineage: Eukaryota > Metazoa > Arthropoda > Insecta > Lepidoptera > Lycaenidae > Polyommatus > Polyommatus iphigenia. The sequence goes on along the minus strand of OY730185.1, from coordinate 29,043,433 downwards.
TTACCGGCTCACGGAGGTGATCTGATCGGTTATCTGTGTCGGACGAGTGTCTCCCATACTTATTTTTATTTAAAGTTTGCCTTCACATTTAGTCTGGGTTCTTTTTCGCGTCGTGTTTGCTGTTTGCTCACGAAGTCACAAAAAGAAAACTGCCTCGCCCCGGCTTATTTCTTTTAATAATTTGAAGGTGCACAGTGTTTTATTTCGAAGCGTCAATGACACCACGGTTATTTAAAAGAGGCAGGCACATTCCACGACATAAAAGCAAATGTTAAAAGTCACATGGTTTGAAATTTCTAATAGTCTGAATCGTTAATTAATATTTGGAATTAATTAGAAAAATCGCGACCGCAATGTCAATAAACGGAGAAGGATATCATAAAATTCAATTAAATATAATTAAATATATAAGGATTTGCATAAATTATTAAAAGGAAATAGTCCATTAAAATCGATAAGGTACAACACGTGGTCAACTAAAGGTTAATTCATATTGCGATGAATTTTTAAATTAGTGATTTAATACTTAATTTTATTCACTAGACAAGAAGATACCCACTGAATTTATAGCCTTGCATTGCCTTAGAGCCTTTTTGCATTGGGAGAATGTTCTTACGCACCCTTGGGGCCTGGGGGAGGGCCACCGGGGTATGTGGGTCTCCCCGGGGCGGACGGAAGACGCACCCGGGACAACCCACCAAAACCCCAACGGTGTTCCTGCTCCTGAAGGGTACGGGAAACGCGTGATACACGACCGCAGATTACCTTAGAGCCTGTCAATTTTGGCCTAGTTTACCTTATTTTGCAGTAAATAAAGTTTATTTTTTTATTACCTCATTAAAATACATCGCAATGTGAACTGACCCTAACGCGATAAAACTTTAGGGTACAGTCATCGGTGATTCACTCGCACTAATCGAATCACTTATACAAGATGTAGAAAGCGAATGTATTAGACGTAACTATATGTGTTTATTAATTATCGCTATGTCGGTAAAATAACGTCATAAACAGTAAATCGTGTAGGGAACTTCTTTACGCTTAGCATTGCTACCATAGAACGTACTTTAAACGAAAGTGATTTTTACCCTGTGGATCGCGAACCCTTGGGGGTCAAGAAGCTTCCTAGTTACAAGAAGTCCAAATAACTATTTCAGTTAAAAATGATATGATATCGTAAAAAATTAAAGGGTGGGTGAGGGTTGCGTTATATTTTTTCATACAAAGCGTCACGTCATAAAAAAGTTTGAAATGGTAGAAATTAGAATAGATAGTGTGACAAAAAGGCAGTCCCCAGAATGTGTCAGTATTTCTATTGCGGCCATGCTAATCCTGCCTTCGCGTATAGTTTTCTTCACATCCCTACATTTTTTCTTCAGCACTTCTTTGTAAGAATATAAATATAGTGCATTACACATACAATTATATAATTGCACAACCTATATTCAAGGTAATTCATATTTTCATGTCAAGGAAAATTATGCGATAGTGGGAAAACACAGATTCTATTAAACTTTTCCAAATAGGTACATACTGGCCTTAGTGTTACCCAAGAATAAGTAGGTGACCATGATGTTTGAACTATGAACTAGGTACTAAATGACGCCTGCAACTTGGTTGCGCCAAAATACGTTTATCACGCGGGAACCGTGAATTTTTCCGGGATGAAAAGTATCCTATGTCCATTCTCGGGACTCAAAGTATTTCCATACCAATTTTCAAGAAAATCGGTTCAGCGGATGGGGGTTAAGAGGTAACAGACAGACAGACCGACAGTCGACACATTTATATTGTTAAGTATAGATCAAGTTCGAAAGGATCTATAGAGTCATCATGGCTTAGATCTTTATCAGGAGAATGCTTTCTTTCCTACCACATATCATTCTGGATAAATCCTATATACTAGATAGAGATAGAATGATGAAACGTTTTGCACAATATTATGTCAGGAAAAAATATAATCAGAAAAAAGATCAGAAATTTTTTATCGTGTTTTTTGAATGAAAAAAACACAAACAACATTAATGATACGTTTAATGTATTTTACAACATAATATTACATTATTAACATCGCTTAGATTATAATTATCATAACATTAATTTTTTATTTCTTGTATTTGATACGGCTATTAATTCTACGTGTTTTAAATGGAAAAAGGACTTGACAAGTGGAAATGCGATTTACGATTTGAGAAAATTCGAATTTCAAAATATCAAAAGTGAGGTGAATTTTCAAAAATTCCATATGACCAACCCTGGATAGGTACTCGTATCATGCATTGGTACTATGACAACCAAACAGAAGAAATAATAAAATAATATGTAAATACCTATAAATAGTAATTATCATCACAAAAATTGCCCACCAGACTTCATTAAATTATAAATCTATCCGTGATCCGTCTGTTACCTTTTGAAACGGCTGAACCGATCAGTATGAAAATTTATAGTATAAAAGTACTCTGAGTCCAGTTAAAATAAAGGAAACGAAAAGAAAAGGGACACAACTGCCCACCAGTCTTTACTATATTGTAAATTCGAAAATTAGGTTTTAGACTTAGGTTTAAGACAGACAAAATCTGTAAGTCTATCCAGCTGTCTAGTACCTCTTTGATCCTCTGAACTGATAAAGATACTCAGAGTCCAGTAAAAGAAAAAAGGAAAGGAATGAAATAATCTCTCCTTTCATTCCTTTCCTTGTTTCTTTCACTGAAGAAAAGGGACATTTTTATCCCGGAAAAATCTCCGGTTACCACAACTTTGCGCGGGCATTCGGACCATACAGTACATAAATGTGAAGGGTTAGGGTTTTCGCCGGCTATTTCATGTACGGAGGCGCATTTCGGCGCTCATTCATCGCTAGACGGCCCCGCGCGCCGGTACCCTCGCGAGTGACTTTCAGTTTGTGAACCGAATATGGACTTGCTCACGAACACATCAATGCCCTGTTCATGGATGTCTTTTTAACCGGTGTGTGATTTTTTTTTTAGTTTTCCGAGTTTAAGTGTTTGTTTTTTTTCACCGAGTTTTTGTGTACGGTGTTGTGAAGTGTTGTAGGTAAAAGCCGTAATTGGGTCAACGACTGATTTTATTATCTCATTTTCATTCTGCGTGTGCGACTTTTCGTGTGAAATCTAGTGGTTTTTTTTTTTCGTTTTTATTTGAAAATAATGGCTGAATATGTAAATACTTTAGCTCGGAATCTGTTTCGGTCCTCTTAATTTATTTAAATTTTAATTATCCCAGATAAAAGATTGCAATAAACCATAAAAGAGATAAAATTAGTTTAAGCATAAAATGTTTTTAATTAATTATTACAGACGAATAAAATTAATTACGTTCGTCGGATAAATGTCACTATTATTTACAAAAAGTTGATTTTGAAAACCATATTCTTCTGGATCTATTTATTTTTGAAACTAAGAACTTTGTTTGATTTTTTGATTTTTCGCACAATCGTTAATGTAAGTAAATTAATAAAAGTTCTGTTTTCAGTTTACTTCTAAGTTCTACGCGCAACGCCTATGTACAAAACTTTAAGTTAATTTTAATCCTTCGATCGGGGATTCTTGGAAATGTTGTATTCAATTGTTGTCGCGATCACCGGTGCTCGTATGGGGCTTGAAGGATTAATAGTTTTTTTTTTTATGAATATGGAAGAAATATTAGGACAAGCACATGAGAGGCACATTTATAAGGAGAGTTTTTTACTTTGAGAAATTTAAAGCTGAAATTAAAGCTTAAAGTTATTACGAGCTTTTACAACCCTAAAAGACTTGCATACTTATCGATTGCACCCCTAAAAGACTTGCGTACTTAACGAAAGCACCATGTAATTAATACGCGTTTCGATTCTCGAAAGCAATGATGTTCTTTTTTTGAACAATGCAAATTGGGGTACTGTCCAATTTTCTTTTACCTCCAACTGCGCCTTTATCGTAAGGACATAAGGGTTACTTTGGTACTCGGAGATTGGGGCTGTATTGCTGAGTGTACGGTTCGTGTGGGAATGTCAAAGCACTAAGCAGTGCGGCGACTCAAAGTAGTTCGCTGAAGTGACATCCGATATAGGATGCTGCCAAATATGTTTCTCACCAAATACGACATAATTATAAGCATACCTGTGACTGATACGCCGACATGTAAGTTGGCATTCTAATTGTTGGATTTTGCGCCAGTTAAAGTTAATCATCGATTAGTTGTCTTCGTCCTTTTTAGTTTATTATAATATGTAAAAATAAGCTTTATATTTTTTAGAAACCGTAAAAATGCCGTGAGGATGTAAGTTAATTCTTGGCATTCAATTATTGTATATTTTTTACTAGATGATGCCCGCAACTCCGTTGTGTCAAAACTCGTTTATCGCGCGGGAACCTTACATTTTTCCGGAATATAAAGTATCCTATGTCCTTTCCCGGGACTCAAAGTATCTCCGTACCAAATTTCAACAAATTCGGTTCAGCGGTTTGGGCGTAAAGAGGTAACAGACAGACAGACACACGTCTATATAATATTAGTATGGATGACATCGAAGATTGGGAACTTATGAGTTATGAGTCCCACCAACCTAAGTTTTGGTTAGTTGTCTTCGTCGTTTTAACGCTTTACTATGCTTTCGGTTTATCGTGAATATGTAATTAATACTCAATTCTTGGAATTTAACGTTAATTTTTTTATCAATATGAACCTCACTGAAAGTAACCGAGTATTCAAAATTCAAATATTATATTTTATCTCTCTATAGTTTAGTATTGAAAAGAAGCATTATATTTTTTCAAACTATTAACGTAGCAAGTGAGTCTTACAGTGACTTACAAGTGAGTCATTTTCCACCAGCATTCGTGTATTTTTCTAATTATATAGTGAAAAATCGAATTTCCGTCCGCGTCAAACTAACGGGGAAACCCCAACGTAAGCATTGTTTGATCTAAAATCACAATGCTATAGATAACCACAGAGCAGAGTAGTTGCGAAGTCACTGTGTCAGTATGACAGGTGTTAGCGAACTATTATATCGCGTTATTCTCAGCTAGACACGCTTATTACGCATTCAATTGTCAACGACACGGATTGACCTAATGATTCACTGAGCTCTAAACCTTCGTTTATCCTCGTTTGACGTAACCGCGGTTTATTAGTAACGAAGGCTCAGTGGAAACAGTTAATTAGTTGTAACGATTTAATGTCATATCACAGTATGCCGTCATAATTGAAGACGTAAATGGCTGAACCGGGTAACGAGCATTTTAAAATTTTCCCCCTGGAGTTCGAACAAACCATGTAACTTTATTAACCGGCTAATATATCTTTTATCTAGCTATACATAAAAGCAACATTTTCTTGATTTCAAATCATTTTCGCGGTCCTAAAGCCTCCATTTATGAAAATTGTTACTCACCCGCTTCATCGACTCATTTCTTCTTTACCCGGCAGCGACAAAGCTAAAGCCTAAAAGGGTTATGATTCTGGTCGTAGAATGTGCCCTAAAGTATCTACGTACTAGTCCGATTCTAAAGAGGGGGTCAATAGATTTGTAATGAGGCCTCAGATGACAAAAGCTATTTTTTTATAGTTGAATTGTGGTTATTTTTTACACTATACTTACCTAAGTAGGTAAGGTAAGGTACTTGTTTTCAGAATATTTTTATCTATAACCTTACATATAACAATTTTAATGGTTCTTGATTATTACTTGTCATAAATGCTTCTATGATTCATATAGGAAAGAAAACTTTGGACTTTAAACGTTACATTAAAAAACAACAATCTTACCACAAAATGGTATCAAATCAAAACTCGTTTGTAATTAGTGTCCGAATCTAGATCCTTCATAAGTTTAGCGACCTATCGACGAAAATTTTATTTTTCTGCATAGAAGTAGAATAATTATGACTAGATTAAAAATATGACAAAAATTAAGATTATATTTCGTGCGTTGTTTCTCGGTGATAAAACTATCCTATCCTGGGACTTGGTGTCACTTTGCCTGGTAAAGTGTTATCAGCGTGCAGACATACATGCAGATACAATACATCTGTATGATTATTATCAGCTGCATAAGTAAACCAACACAAAAAGTTTCTAACTTTTAATCACTTAGGAGAGCTTCGTTATACCTAATGTTGAAACAATATTAGTAAAAAAATTTTGCAATACTAGTATAATTTCAATATTAATATTTTATATATTTTCTACTTTCAACGACAACTGTATACTAAAACGCCCAAATAACAATTAGCAAAGTCATTCTGTACATACAAATTACAATGACTGATAACTCGTGATAATTTTTAATAAGCCGCAGCTGGAATAAAAGTTTTGTTTACGCGGCGCAACCGTTAACTTTCTACGTTTTAGCACTTACAGACAAAGCGAGTAAAATCGACGGCTCTCTTAAAAGTTGTCATACAAATTGACAAACATAAAATATGTTTATAGCGCCGCAAACGGCGCAGCCTTCGCCAACAAACGAACATTAAAGGTATGCGACGACAAAGGGTTTTCGAACTTTTTGTCCGCTTTAACCGACGATGAAGCAAATGATTTCGGCAGTGTATGTTTCGTAGCGCCTAAGTTATTGATGTTATTTTTTAAACTTTCAAGCATTTAACACCTAATCATCTCTTATATCTAAACTACTAGTAACGTCTTGTCCTCAAAACATGAAATTTTAAAATCGTCACGGATAAGGGGCAGACAAAGTGTAAAGCAAAAAATAAGACGTATATTTTCTCGGGATAAATTGGCCCATATCCATTCCCGGTGTAAGCGAGAGGTGACAGACAGACAGACACACCTCCTATAATATTATGGAAATAGATTTATTAGAGACTTATTCCGAAACACTAAAAACCTGACTTTACTTTCTTTTTCAAATATAAAGCATCGCCAATTAATTACAATATTCATACAGACCACAGATCTAATATCACAGATAATATGCAAAAAATGTAAATTACTGATTTAATTTCAATTTAAATAAGTTAATAAGAGACATTATATGTCACTTTTAAGTTATAACATTATAATAAATAATAATTAAATATAACAAACTCGCGACAAGCCGGTTTGTACATCAGTCGATGACATGGATTTTATTAGGTATCATGTCGTTATTATTTTCCTTAAGAAAGTATAACACGCAGAAATTTACTATGTATTTCATTCTGCGGCACCATGTTTCCAAAGAATTCCAAAGGAATTCTTTGGAAACATGGTGACAGTTGATGTTGCATAATATGAACATGTTTTATGGTATTTTTTCGGATATCGTAGATTTTCGTGTATCGTAATTTTCATAGAAAAGTGATTATTGCCTTTGTAGGCACGTTTACAGAATTCTTTTTTCGTTATGTCATAATATTACGACCTGACATGGAAATTACAGAGTTTATTACCTATTTTTCTTGAGTAAGCGATGCTTACCTAAACTACTGGTATGTAGATTCAGAAAAAAAATTGCACAAAATAAATGATTGTAATACTTATTATAATATAATAGTTAATTAGGGCACAAATACTCATAGGTGTATCAAAACTATTCAAAACAATAACATTTTTTCGAACAATGTTTATTTTATATTTTCTAAATCAAGGTGCAGAAAAAATTAGAAAAATCTAAAACACTCCGTACCACTGGCTCGTTCTTTATGTATTGATATTTGATATTAGACATTTGCAATACATTAAAATTTACATAATATAATAGACATAGTAAATTTCCCGAAGTGAGGCTTATTTGAATATATTAATCAATTAAAATAAAATAATTTATTATATTGTCCACAAAAGCTCTATTTGTCGATTATTAGAATAATTATTTAAATAAGGCTTCGCGATAACAAGATATTTGTATATTTATTAATTATTACACTTGCATAAAATAATTTGTATCAACCTTAATACTTGAAAGACATTTTATTGATTATTTACATTGATACAGTGGCTTGCGCCAGTGTTACATTCTGAGCTGCGGTTGTTGACAATTTTTTTTTTGTTGCAGGTTTTCCCAAAAGGCTTTTGGTAGCTGTATCCGTAGTTATAATAATCGCCATGTGTCTCGACCCTGCGGAGGCTAGATCCATCGAACACAAGCGGAGACACCAAAGAAGATACCCAGAGATGGCGCAACTTACCAAAGAAAACATACCGTTGCGAAGAAACCCCAGCATCGACCATTTCAAAAATGCGACGAGGAAGATCAAACACAAACTAAGGAATACGAAGAGGTTTTTCGACCAGGACAAGAAGGTGCTAGTGAGGAATGAGACGAGGGACTACCGGGAGGGCATGCCAGCGTGGCTGCCGGCCGTCAACTTTGTAGACATCCACTTCCACGATTACAAGACACCTCGGAAGACGGGGAAATCGGTTACGGAAAGAAAGGTAAATATCTTTTTTACTTGTAGTTAAGTAGCACAGACAATTAGACAATCATCTTTTAATTTGTAATATGACACATAGGAACTAGTCTATATAATATCTAAAACTATGTAATACTGATTAAAATCTACCCAAAAGCCTCATTGACTGTGCTACTTTTGTTATAAAATTACAGACGACAAATGCCTTAAAACCTTCCGTTTTACTAAAATCATAATAATAATAGTATCATCAGTAAACTACTCATTAATTACACAATCATAATCCTAATTAAAATAAACGAGGTTTAGATTTAAAGTATTGAAAACTGACAGAACAATTACCGTGCGTGGAGGGTGTGGTGGACCGCCCCGTCATTTCACCGGCCAGTGCTCTTCATATTTTCGACTGATTAAAGACTGCGGGCTTTGTCTTTAGGGTTGGCAACACACAAATATTGCCAAAAGCACCTGGAAAAATTTCTGGAAAGACGGTCCACGAAATGACAAAAGCCTTGCATATTATCATACGGTCGAATTGAAAAATCTCCTTTTACGGCGTTTCAAAAACATGCGCGGCTGCTGTGTTATTGATAAACATAGAAAAAAACTTTTGACTAAAATATTATAGACACAAAAGTGAGTCTATCTGTTACCTCTACCCCGTATTAACCGCTGCACTGATTTAGGAAAAAATAGATTTGAGTCTGGACTCTGGAGAAACGAAGTAACGTTGTATTGCAATTTGCAAGAAATGTACGGCTATGTACAATTTTCAACTAAGTATCAACCCAAGCAATATTTGTGAACTGGATGAATACGTTTTTGCATTATTAAAGTTGACTTAAGCCAGGGCTACCACACTACTATTATGTTGGCAGCCCTGAGTCGCCACACCTCGGCTAAATGAGGTTTCATCGGGCCAAATTACATGTAGTCTTTTTACCCGCTCATTCACTTACATTGTACTTACGAACTATAACGACAAATGCACCTCAATCACTGGCAGAATTACAATCATAACATCGAGTGTATTCATTCTGCAAAGTTTCAAATCATAATATATTCACTTTGTATATAATATGTTAAACTAGTTTTTACTGTCACTCCGCAGTTTACATAATTAGAAATGGTCTAATGTCTGCAACTGTTTTCTAACAAAAACTCCCAACGCGCCTTTCGCAAGCTATTCGGGTATTTCAGTCTTCTCTTTGTATCAAAATTTCACAACATCAAACTTCATCAATATCGGTGCAGCTGCTTGAGCATGAAGGAGTAAAGCTTTGTCCACACTGGGCCTTTTTCTGTTCGTCAAGGGCATGCGTTATAGCGCAGTCAACAGCGAACGTGAGGCATGCCCGCGACGCATGCCCTCTGACCGTATCCAAAACTTCAAAAATGACAATGTTGGCGTTGCGTTCGTTGACGCATTCAATTATTGAATGCGCCAAAACGAAAGTTGAATGAAAGAAGATGACGAAAATTGAAGATGAAAGCGCCTAGTGTGGACATAGCTTAAGAGAGACTACTTTGTAGTATAATAAAATCTGATATTTTGAAACTTATGTACAGCACAACCGCACCTTTCATATTATTATTATTTATAATAAGTAGATACTTAAGCAAAATAAGAACCAATATCTTATTTTGCTTAATATTTTCGGAGAGATATCTTAAACGTGTGAAAGTTTTCGAATCCTGGACATTATCTTAATTTGATTAGGTACAGATTTGAAACCGGAAACAAACATTATCTTTTCTGTTCTTTGACGATTTTCTAACAATATCCGCTAGTTTCTGATAACAATTCGCTTCAGCTACTTCTTATAATCATATTATTATTACCTGATAAGAAAACGATCACTTAAGATTGATATCGTATTAAATGCCAATAACTTTAATCATAGATTAATTAGTATTTCATAACATGTTTTACAATCTACATAATATTATATGAAGCTACATAATTATTACTAAAATTGCATATCATCTCGTAGAAAAAGGAAGTTAGATTCGTACAAGAATCTTTTGGCACTAACCAAATGCCAATACTAATGTCACTACTTATCCTTTCAATTTATTACCGCCCACTTTAAGAACAAATTATATTTTAGTGTCCCCATTGTTTCAATTTTAAATGCATCCTGATGAAATAAATCACCCCCCAAGCCAACACAACATCCCCATTTTTTCTGGGTTCCACACCCCCCTTCAGACCTTCAGCGCCAACAAGGGGGCGTTATCGCCCACTTTGGGAAAGGCTGCTTTAAAATGACAGGCGAAAATGACAGACACACAAACGATTCAGTGACAGATATTTCGCATCCGCATATTAAAGGGATTACCTAGGTATGGTAGGTAGGTAGGGTGGAGTAGGCTTACTAATCTCTAAAAAAATCTCAGGTATAAAAAGCGGCTTTGCCAATATGAATAGGTAGGTACGAAAATTAGTATGAAGCACAAAAATCGGTTACCATGGAAACGAGACCGGGTTAAATATTTCACAGAAATTTGCATACACGCTGCGCACGCGATCTTAAATGGACGTTGGAGTGTAACAAAACAATAGTAACAATTTTGCTTAAAAATGGTGATAATTTTAAATAATTTCTATACATCCATAACAATAATATTACTATCGCAAATATGTTTATACGTAACGCTTTGGATGAAAATTTTAGGTAGTATATTTATTACATATAATTTAAAAAAAACGAACTTCCTTGCTATAAACGCATTTCAGCGCGAAAAAGCTGCGGATGACATTTATTTAATGGAAACTAAAAATAAGTTTGGATAAAGTTGCAGCAACATTTATCCGACAGACTAGCCTATAATGTGTTAATTATGATAATTTGGTTTTAACATAATATAATAGTTGTAATATTTGAAAGTTATATAACGCACAAACTTAAGTGATACAGTTTAACGAAATCGATCTTCAATAACGGCCCTTTTAATATTATTTGTCCAGCGCACACTTCAGCCATTACGTATGCATGCCGAGCGACCACTAATTAGTATACAAGCGTCGGGACACAATGCAAATGTCATACAGTACACTCACTCAGTTAATAATAATTATTTTATTGCCTTCAAACTTACTCAACACAGTTTTATACGCGAACGACGTATTATTTTGCTATAAAAAGCTATCTGAAATCTTTCAAATCAGGGTTATGACACAACAATTGACTTGAAAGACCCTATTGCTACACTATAGACCCATCTGGTGGCATAGTTGTTGAGAGTGACAAAATTCTTCTGGACAGTTATTGAAAACACGATTCCATCAAGCGGGGCTTTGCATGTCGGCAGCCCCAAAGCAGTAATAGAATACTGAAAACGAAAACTTTCTTTGCGTACGTCTAATTTTGGCGATCGGCAAAGATAGTCTACTGTACACTTTTATATTGTAACGTGTCCGATGTCTTCGCGCACTCGCGACAAAACTCTGTCAATGAATATTAAATATTTCGTGTGTGTTTCGACTGTTCGATGCATGCCCACTTAACGAATTCAAATATTTGACTTTGGGCAAAGGAAAGCGTTAGAATTCAAGTGATCTTCGGTTCTTAGTTGACTTACGAACAATTTAAAAATTAAATACCGCTCAAATGAGACGTTAAACCTGAGTGTACTCCAGAGTGGACGCTCAAAATATTTGCTCTCGCAGTATCTTTTCTTCGCAAACAGATATTGTGACGAAGGTACGTGCAATACTTTGAGAAATTCATATTATATTGTTTACTAGCGACCCGCCCCGGCGTCGCACGGGTATAAAATATAATATAGCCACTGAAAAAAATTATTAAAATCGATAGCCTATGATCCTTCACGTGGTCTACTTCTTATCTGTGCCAAATAACATAAAAATTGCTCCAGTAGTTCGCGAGATAAGCCCGGCACATAATTTCCCCCGTTTTTTCCACATTCTCCTATCAGTATTAGCGTGATAAAATATAGCCTTATACCCTTCCTCAATAAATGGGCTATCTGACACTGAAAGAATTTTTCAAATCCGACCAGTAATTCCTGAGATTAGCGCGTTCAAGTTAGCCGTTACAAATAATTTTCCCCGATTTTTCCACATTTTCCTCTATTTCTTCGCTCCTATTAGTTTTAGCGTGATAAAATATAGCCTATAACCTTCCTCGATAAATGGGCTATCTAACACTGAAAGAATCATCAAAATCCGTTGCGTAGTTTTAAAGATTAAAGGGAACAAAAGCGACTTTGTTTTATAATAAGTATAGAAGATAGATGTTTTACGGAGAACACAGTTATAAATATGAGTTTGGTTGTTCGTCAGACAAGGTCTCGTCCAATTTTCATTTCTAAGGTTTTTGACTGAAATTTATCTTACAGCATTTTTAATTGATTAGTATTTTGATGTTTAAATATTAAATAATATTTTTCTTGATTAATGTACCTATTGTTTGTAATGTGGCAGTGCCCGAGCCAAGCTTTTTAGCAAAGGCATTTTCATTTAGGTACCTCATTATGTAATTTGTAGGCATTTTTAGTGCGGTTTGCGGTAAAACCACAGTCATCTCGACGTACCAGTCAATAAATTGAATTAAGTATACCAAAAAGGATTATTAGAATATTAACATATTGAAATTACGACACAGGTTTTCAGTGGTGAATCCTATACCTAAGGAAGTTAGTTGCATATAATAAATAATTAATTTTGAAACAAAAACATAATAGTCTGTTTTAAGTATTTATTTATTTATTAAGACGCAGACATACTTAAATCGCTTGCCTGCAAGAATACTGTATCAATTCAAAATACGTACTTTTTGGGAAGAAGCTGCTATGAAAGTTTTTCACAAATATTTCTCGTGCATAAATGCAACGTACAGAAATATAATTAAAATAAAAGCTAGATTTTTTGTGCAATACAATATTCTTGCCGGCGTGTGCAAAAAAATAACATTCCTTTGCGAGCTTTCACGCTGCCACGGACGATTAACAAAACAACATGAAAACCTTAAAAACACATTATTTGTACAAGTGAGACGAATGCCAAGTTACGAGGCGTTGTCTCAACACGTCGTGTATTGTGGCGTTACCGCCATCTTGGACGCTTTTATTATGGCGTAAGTCTTTGGCGTCGCCCCTACAATAGACGTGGACGTATGGGCACCGTTAAAGGTTTTACGATCATTTTAGGGCCGATTGTTTAACAATAATCGGTTTTCACGACTGAAAATTTCAGCTGAACAAGCGATATCTAGTGGCGGTAAAGCGGAACTCGACATTTTAATAAATATTTCGCAAACAGTTTAAAAAAGGAATTATTTCAAAATTTCCAATTTTTTTTATTGGCCTATCGAAATAAATGATAATTGTACTTATGTACAATGTACAAACAAATTTTAATGTAAAATTTATGAATTTGTTTCGATCTTAAAACGAAAAGGATAACAATACAATATAATATCGGGGTGAAGGACTACTCGTATTCAAAGAAGCGTCTAAGGTATCTCTTATAATTCTTGGCAGGTTACTACTAAATAAGTTATTAAATATAATAGCATGTCCTTAAATTACTGCTATACGCTAGCCGTTTATCACAAATGCCTGTAATAATGTATTGAATTTAATTATAACGATCCATGATGTGGCAGGGAAAGCAACTCTATAGTTATTTTTTACCCGACTGCCAGTAGGGTTATTTAATTTAAAGTCGTATAGATGGTTTATGCATTGGGTTTTTGTTTCACCGATTTTGATCACTTTTTTAGGGTTCCGTACCCAAAGGGTAAAAACGGGACCCTATTACTGAGACTTCGATGTCTGTCCGTCTGTCCGTCTGTCCGTCTGTCCGTCTGTCCGTCTGTCTGTCCGTCTGTCTTCAGGCTGTAACCCAAGAACGGTAATAGCTAGAGAGTTGAAATTTCCACAGATTATGTATTTCTGTTGCCGCTATAAAAAAAATTAAATATTTAAGGGGGGCTCCCATACAACAAAGTACGTGATTTTTCAAACATTTTTTGCTCGGTATCAATGATGACAACAGGTAGGTACTTCAATTTTCACAAAGGCCTTAATTATATGTGTTCTTTAATAATTAGTAATAATATTTAAATAAAATAAAAATTTAAGGGGGGCTCCCATACAAAAAACACAATTTTTGGCCTATTTTTGCTCTATAACGGTACGGAACCCTTCGTGCGCGAGTCCGACTCGCATTTGGCCGATTATTTTTATATTGTGTCAATCATTAGGATATGGAAAATGTATGGAGACAGTTACTTTTCGTCCCGGGATAGTACAAAAAAGAATTGAACCGTAGAAAAATGTGCGGTTGACAAAACAATTACCGTGCATCATCTTTTAGTAGAATATTGCACATTATTCCCAGTATACAGTACACAGAGCCAAGTTCATAGCATTACGAATCCATGGGATGACTCACTGTCCTATGGGATAGTTGCCGTTATTTCCGTTCCGAGAAAATGAATGGGACTATTTCATTCATAATTTTCCTGAAACGTTAGTCACTTTCAATTGCCTGATGAGTCTGGCAGACATTGTATTAGTGATTCACGTTAACGTAATGATCACGTTTGTAACGTTAAACGTGATATTTTGATGAATAAAAATAGTCATCGTTTTAATAGCTAAGATTTTTATGCTTTATTTTGATTGGGAATTTTAAATAATATGTAACCCTACTTGTGCAGTCGAGTACAACAATATTCTACTTTTGTTAAAATGTGAATCGTAAGGAACAAAAATTACTTTGCTACTATGTACTTATTATTTAAAAAAAGGTTTTGGTACAACCCTACGTAAAACACAAAAATAAGAAAAAAAGGATATATACGTTTAGCAGCCTAAATCCTCAGCCGTCTAGCCGACACAAAATCTAGACACTAGACACATACAAAAGACAATCATGCGGTGACTTGTCGAGGCGAACCGGATCGTAGCGACCTAGGGCTGCCAACACATAAGAAAAATTGATCAACTTTTATAAATATTTTGAAAAGTAGTGCATCAGTTAGCTTTTTAAGTAATAGGAATGGGCATTAAGAGGTAGGACCGAAAGTTGTTGAATATTACGTAATGGATGTTAATCATTACATTTAGAATTATTATTTGTTTGTGCCAACCCTATTAATAAAACGCAATACTCGTATCTTTGTTGCAAGTTTTATGCCTACCGATAATCATAATATTGTCCTAGCACAAATACAAGTCTATTATGTTGTTAGAGTAATACAAACTTATAATAAACTATAATTAAGTTTTTTAATCATAATTATTAATTAATTAACGAGGCTATTTACAGAAAATACAAATTAATAGCGCGCAAATAAATCGTGTATTACCTAAAGCAATAAAAGACTACAAAAAAACTTTACAAGCAATATATATAATTTAATTGGCCTTAAAGAATTATAATCAAATAAAACTTCAATAAATTCCACGTTACATTTCCATTGATAAACCTTTGTGTACGATTCTTCAAATAGTTGATATTTCAACAAAGGCATTTTATAAATAGCCCAATAAAATTGTTTATCTCCATCTGTCATCTTCCACTTCTGTTCGAATAAACAACGCAAAGTATTCGCTTCTAAAGACCCCGCATACTTGTGACAATGACATTCACATAATATATCATCGTGAAACTTTTGCTAATGAATTTTTATTAAATCAATATATTATAAACAATAGCAGGCTTAATAAATAAATAATAAGATGGCAATAGTGTTGTGTCTATGTCTAATATGCTGGAAAAGCCATTGACATAGGTACAATACCTAACTCATCAGCCATCGCCCATCACTTATCATATATCTTATTATTGACTTTACCAAGACATTCTACAACTTACAGATTTTAGTGTAAAATCATGGTAATATTAATCAGTCCTTTCTTATATTTGTTTTAATAAGACCGTCAGATCTTCTACAGCTCACAAATGTTGCTGCAAAACTGTATTTATTATAAAAGTTATCATACAACGTAACCTGGTTTCTTAGCTACAGTTACTTGAAAATATTGGCACCGATTTTATAGTGTTACTTAGTCCTTTGAACGAGGCAGGCTGTAAAATCATCAACGACAATTTATAAGTCCCCTCGGAGGCTCAGTTTATATGTGTTGCGAGAATAGCCTCGACACAAATTATTCGACTAGTTAAAGTATTAGCAATATAAATGCAATATCAAACGTAATTTAATCATCTTTATGTAATCCCCACTGAGGTATAAAGTTTTGAATTATACATAATCGTCTAGACTTGATAACAATGTCGGAATCTGTTGGTTAAGTAGCTATTAAGTCGAATAAATTTATTAACTACTTGCCCTTTGAACGTGTTTTAGGTAACTTTCAATTATTATATTGCTTATTAGTTATTACTTATGTATTTGCAAACCTATACTACTGATTTAAAACATTTACTTAGCAGTAGTTTTAGTTGGTTTTATGTGAAAAGAATGAATAATAATAAATCATCCTATACAGCTGCCAAAATAATTTTGGAAATAACCGTTCATATTCTTAAAAACCTAATTCTTATCAGAATATAGAGTGTTAATCTTCCACATTCTAACATCAGCTTTCTTTTGTTACAGTTCACGTATCTGATGCCGAAGTTGTACAAGACGTTGAAAGAGTACGAGGTGATCTTCAAGCTGCTCCTCAACATGCAGGTGGACGTCGCGGACGACCCCTTCAACACCTACCTGGCCACCAGGAGGAAGCTCCTCAAAGACACCCTCGACAAGCTCTCCGCAACCATCGACGAGGTGCACTTCAACATGGTAGCGGTCAACCTCCCTCCCCCAGTCTTCGACAAGAGCAGGATGAAGCTTGAAGCCCTACAGAGGAAGGTGGACGCGACGACGTGTCTAAAGTATGACCACATAGCGTTCAGAGGTTACGGGAACCTTCTCAACAACTGGAACAGGGAGTTCCGGTGTCCCCTCAACAAGAAAACCGACAGGAAGTGCAGAGTCTTCCACGAACTCATGGAGAAAAAGAGAGTCAACAAAAAGAATCAGAATACCAGTTAGATGTGATCGTTGATATGTTATTTATTGTATCGTGCCCGAAGTATTGTAATTGTACTTATTTATTGTTAGGCTAAGTTATGCTCTCTATCGCGTGAGACGGAAATATTTTAATGACGATACCTTATGTCGGTTAAGCAATGGGTACTTTCTCTGTGATATTAAGTATTCTGTAGGTATTAAATATTAATTTATTGTGTATTTAAGTTCCTTTGCTGTTTCGCATTTGACTATCTTGACTATTTTCGTTATTTTGCTGTGAATTAACTATAGGTTCACGGGTATCGCTACAGACATTTCGATAGACACATTCCATATTTTCTATTTCTATTCTCTCATTACTTTTATTATGCTGGTCATACTTATTTATTTTCTATCGATGTGACTGTAGCGACTACTCTTTGATAACTAAAGTATGATCTACTTAATATGCCAATTTATTTTTGATTCACGCAAAATCTATTCAATCAAATTGTTTCCAAGCTTTTACTTTGTGTCTTAATCTCAAATAGTATTATTAGAAGGCTGAGGCCGCGTAAGAAAAGACTTGTACTATTTAAATTACATACTGTACGTATTTATATAATAATTTAATTTATAAGAAAACATGTGCCGTTAGTTTTTAATGAATCGAACTGATACAAGATATTATGACCGATGTACATAGCTTTATGTGAAATTATAATTTTCTATTGCAATTCGAATAAACCACGTGACATATTGCAAACAAATAAATGCTAAACATTTTATAATTTTGTTTTTCTTTTTAATGCCTTTGATTCTATTTAAGGTGGTAATTATAACTTATTTTTATTTACTATTCTAATAAGATAGGTAGGCAAGAATTCTAAACTTTTTACTTATTAGTCATTAACTCATTACTCATTTATAGACATTACTAGATGACGCCCGCAACTCCGTTGCGCCAAAAATTAGTTTATCGCGTGGGAACCGTACATTTTCCCGGGATAAAAAGTATCCTATGTCCTTTCCCGGGACTCAAAGTATCTCTGTACCAAATTTCAGCCCAATTGGTTTAGCCGTTTAGGCGTGAAGAGGTAACAGACAGACAGACAGACAGACAGAAAGACACATTTTCGCATTTATAATATTAGTATGGAAGTATGGATTATTAGTGTCATAAAACTAGTAGTACATTTAGGGTTATCTTTTGACGAAAAAATCGTAATAAACAATTTAAAAATAAAGCCTAGAGCGCTTACAGACGAACGGCACGTGTCGGCGGCACGCGTCGGCGGCAGTCGACGGCAGATGACGGTACGTGTCGGCGGCAGTCGACGGCAGTCGTCGGCACGTGTCGGCGGCAGTCGGCGGCAGTTGACGACAGCCGTCGACAGTTTATAACGCTTGCAGTTGTGACGTAACGCGTAAGGGTCTACACAGACGGACTGCATTTCAACTGCAATCCAACTGCAAATTGCAGTTCAAGTGCAGTTTGAATGCAGTTGACACGACTGCAATACGACTGCAATAGAACTGCAAACCAAACAGTTCACACGACTGCACGCCGACTGCAACTGAACTGCAATCCGACTGCGCGTTTGGTTTGCAGTTCTATTGCAGTCGCATTGCAGTCGTGTCAACTGCATTCAAACTGCACTTGAACTGCAATTTGCAGTTGGATTGCAGTTGAAATGCAGTCCGTCTGTGTAGACCCTAAAGGTAAGCGTCCACAGGTCGGTATAGAACGCAACGGACGTTTCGCATCAGACGGATATTTTTTTACAGTACGTCTCACTGTATCGGCAGCGTACGGATTACCGACTAGCTAGTATGTTTATCTTCAAATTAGTCCAAACAAAGTTCCTAAGTCAAAATTTCTGCTTTCGACTTTTCCATCCAGACCATACCCCCCTTTCGAGCATTCATTTACAAGGCTAAACAGTAATCCGTACACTGCAGATTCAGCGGACGTACTGTGAAAAAAATATCCATTTGATGCGAGATGTCCGTTGCGTACGATACCGACCTGTGGACGCTTACCTTGCGTACGGTGTGGGGGTACGTCACAACTGGGGGCCTACCACCACCTCTACTAACCGATATCGTTTGACAGATAAGAATTTATTACTTTAACGCTAGATCTTAAAAAAGTTGATATTTCACAGCGGATTTAACATTGTTTTGCATTTTTTACTGTTTTTAAGTAAAATTATATTAAAAAAGTGAGTACGGTAATGTTATTGTAATCTTACAACAAAGTGTTCTGGAAACATGATAGTTTTAGGAAAGGTCGTAGTAGGCCCCCTGCAAGCGTCATAAACTGTCAAAGGCTGCCGTCGTCTGCCGTCGACTGCCGCCGACTGCCGCCGACACGTGCCGTCGTCTGCCGTCGACTGCCGCCGACACGTGCCGCCGACTGCCGTCGACTGCCGCCGACACGTGCCGCCGACTGCCGTCGACTGCCGCCGACACGTGCCGCCGACACGTGCCGTTCGTCTGTAAGAAGCCTAAACGCAACTAACCTCAGAGACAAACTATTAAATTTTCGGTTTTTCCATGACTTAAGAAACTAATGGAAATACCTCTATACCAAAATCAAAGTGTAGGCAAAAAACTTCAAGTTTTGTCAAACAAGCAAGAAAGATCTACTGGAGATTTGATACTTAATTTTACTAAAATATATTACAAATTAGGTACATTCAATATTTTATGCGTCGATTAGATATAAAGGGAGAATTTGGTTCAAATGAGGCTTTAGTCTTCTTATGACAGTTGCTTCACAACACCACCTCAAAGTTTAATAAAGGGTGTCTCGCAATGAAAAAAGCTACCAAAACAGTCCGGCCGTGGAAGACTCCTACATTTTTGCAGAAGAAAATAAGATAAGAAAATTGAGCTTTATACTTTATCGAAGGTTAGGTACTTACACCTTTACAACTGGTTACCTTCTAAACTTTAAAGTAACCGCAACCGAAACTCCATAGCTGCTGGTCGTTCTTACGTCTATATGGGTCATAAAAAGATTTTTAGCTTTCATAAAATTATGAAAGGCCGTCGCTGGCTTTTACTCTAGTAGTACTTGGGACGAATTCTCTTGTAAATTCTCTCGTAAAACTCTGGAACGAACTGTCACCAGCAGTATTTCAGTACCTATACGACCTGCAAACCTTCAAGAAGAGAGCGTATTCCCTCTTAAAAGGCCGGCAACGCACCTGCTGCAGCTCTTCTGATGTTGCGAGTGTCCATGGGCAACGGTAGTTGCTTTCCATCAAGTGACCCGTTTGCTCGTTTGCCCCCTTATTTTATAAAAAAAACCGCACTTAAAAAGATTTAATGAATATAATATTATTACCCTGCCATTAAATTTCCATACCTTTTTGCAAACTCTTCATTAGTTACTTAATTAGAATAATAAGAATAATACCTAGATAAAGAATAATAAGAAGATATTCCTATTCTTATTATAATTCTTATCACGACCTTTCAGTACACGACCTCCTGGATACATTTACAAAAATGTCTCCAGGGTCCAAAGGCTTAGAGCATGGCTCTTGGTTGTGTCGTAGTGGTAGGGAAAATGCTGTTTTCTAGTTTGGTTAAAAAATCGGCCAAGTGCGAGTCGGACTTGCTCACGAAGGTTTCCGTACCGTTGCAGAGCAAAAATAGGCCAAAATTGCATTTTTTTTGTATGGGAGTCCCCCTTAATTTTTTTATTTTATTTTAATATTTTTATTAGTAATAAAATATTAATTATATATTCCCCCCTTAAATAATAATTATATATTGTTTTAGTGTACATATTTTGTTGTTATACTGGCAATGGAAATACACAATCTGTGTTTTATAAGTCTAGCTATAACGGTTCTTGAGATATAGCCTGGACACAGACAGACAGACGGAAAGACATCGCAGTCTTAGGATTACCTAGGGTTCCGTACCTACCCAAGAGGAAAAACGGGACTCTATTAAGAGTCCCGTTTTTCCTCTTGGGTAGGTACGGAACCCTAAAAAAACAAGCTGAACCAATGAAAAGCTAGATTATCCACAGGGCGGGCATGTAAATAGTCAGCCTTGCGCCGGATCTCTCAGCTGTCGAGTGTAAAAAAAATCAGGAAGAGAGGGAGTGCTACTGCGCACACACTTGGACACTTTATAGTCCTGCGTCACCTCTGGCCTGACTTCAATAAAACCGGCCACCGTCACTGAAACCGGCGTGGGACTTGTCACTTGGGAGACATTATAATGATACAATATAATCACAGAATAATTTATATATTAGTGGTACATAATTCAAATAAATATTTACTATGTAAGTAATCTTTAAACACTTGTTTCACCAACATATTTTATTCCATAGGACAGGGGTTCCCAAACTGTGCGCCGCGGCGCCCTGGTGCGCCGTGGAAAGGCAAGAGGGGCGCCGTGAGTCGAGCCTCCATCATTATCCGAAACCACAAATATTATAAATAAAATTATAATTATGTGAAGCAGGTAGATGGTTAAATATTAATTGTTTAATATTATTTACCAATTACCTGCCTAACCTAACTATAATAATCATTGAAAAGGTGTTTATTTATGTATCTTTTTCTAATAGCTAGGTAGAGTAGGGCCACAATAGACATAACTACCAGTATTTCGACTGCAAAGAAACGGACAGGTTTCAATATCTGTCAAATTCGTCGGGTTTCACTAGGATTATGAACGGAATGTGCCTCGCGCTCGCTGATATAATTTATTTTTAAATATTTAAAATAAAGATTTCAAAATTGGATTCTGACAATTTTAATCGAATGAGCCAAAACACAAACAACAATACGACCAAAGAGGAACACGTCCAGCGAATATGTCAAAGTTTTAAATTCGTAGGTAACAAGTCAACAACCCTAGCGACGATTTTCATCTTAATACGTCAAATTTAAAAATTTCAACATCAGTTCCAAGTCGGCATACTCTATAATTCTGTCTACTCTGGTAGGGCGCCGTGGCCCGTGGCCCGTGACAAAATATTGTGACGTGTAACTGCGCCGCAGGCTGAAAAATATTGGGAACCCCTGCCATAGGATATACTGCCTGTTACTGAGCATTATAGTTGGGGAGGGGAAGAGGGGATTTCGGGAGTAGCTCGAGCGTGTCAGATTAAGCTTGCATAGGCTTCCGACATGTGTCTAGTTATCATGGTATAGAAATCAGGTTTCTCATGTGGTGGGTAGAAAAAAAAATAATATTGAAATGTCGTCGGATCTGTCAGATTATTATAGGGGATGTTTAGTATACCCCAAAGAAGCTTCCATATAAAGCACTGACGATTCAAAGGTTAGGTAAGCCTGTAGGGACATTTTAAAATATAAAAAAATAAAGCTTCATATTTTCTTAACTAAGCTTCGCAGATATTTTATTTTGCTCTAAACTAAATGATTTAGTCCTTGTTGTCTAAAATATATTTATAATTTACATAAATAAGCAATTTTCTGAATATGTTTTCTTTTTCAAAACTTTAAAATGGCTGCAGTTTTTGAACCCACCGCTAAAATAAAAAAAAAAGCTCTTATTATTTTTTTATCAGTTTTACCTAATGTACAAAACCTACTAGGTCTCCATGACGCTCGAGTGACTACAAAAATAGCACCCTCCCCTTCTCTACTATTAGGGTAGACTGGGTACGTTTGTGCCAGGGTATGGTTGTGACAGTCGTCATAACAGCGAAACTATACGGAATATGGGGATGGGTGCTAATAGAGAAAGACGCGTCTTGCAAGTCTGAATGCTTCTCCTAGCATTGCTTTTGCCAGCACTTGACGATAACATTATCAGGGGCCTTCATTGCTTTTTAACAGTCAAAAGTAGGTTTTCTCGCTTGATTTATTTTTATGTTTACTATTTTTTGTATACAAATAACCTATGTCGCTTATTTTCTTGTGATAAGTTGATCATTAGTAGTTAACTGCGGGTAATTACCTATTTGTTACGTAAATCGTTTAGCCAATTCGTGGCGATTGTTTAATAATTGAAATTCTGTGTTGGGTACGGTTGTGACAAATCTTATGGGTACGGTTGTGACATACATTTATCCTATCTTTTTTCTTAGATGTCCTAAAAACGCTTGCAGAAGACCAAACGAGCACAGAATATTATCAGTTAATACAAAAATACTTACGAAAAAGTCAAATGTAGGACTTATTTACAGAGAACGGCGAAATTTATCAAATTAATCGGATGTCGTTGTTTTGGTCGATAAATATGTTTCAAAATAGAATATTATGTTTTGATACACTAGATGAATTTGTTTAGAATAATGTTTATATGGTGTTTTATTTAACAATTTTATTGAAATAAAAATTATATCAACTATTTTTTGTAGATGTCACTACTGACCCCAACCACTGTCACAACCGACCTTGGGTTGTGGTCGGTTGTGACAATTTCCCTCTTTCTTTAAAATTTGATTCCATGACTAATACATCGTATTTTGGCATGTTATAATGGTATTTTTATGTAGCCAAATAAATAAACTATGGTTTGTAACAAAATTTTCCCAGCTAGCTGTAAAATTAACAAAATTATTGGCCTCCAAACCAAAATCGTCACATCCGTACCCAGTCTACCCTATATTACAAGACCACAGCCAATATTTCAGACCGAACCTATTTCAAACTGTACCGTGTGTTAAATACATAAAGGTAATATACCTATCATTAACTTTATGGTTAAATATAATATTAGGTCCTTACAATATTATATGAAATTGGCGTTTTGTATGGGAGGAATATTATAAAGTCGATTTGGAGATATTTGAGATCAAAGTGACCTATACAACAAAACGCCAATTTCATAATATTATGTAAGGACCTATTATATTTTTGTCCGTTTACTCGAGTCTCGTTTAGAATAATAAATTCGTAATGTAATAAAAATAATACAACATGTCGTTGCGCGTGGTTTCAACCTTATTATTTATTTATTTTTTAATCTCCGGCACCTAGCCTCCTAGATCTAGTTACAAATTAAAATTTTCTAAAATCTAAATCATGGTCTATGATGCCATCTATTGTCAATTATAAAAACTATTTTGCATTGCAGACATGATATCTTAGTGCAGCGACTCAACACTAGATGGCGTTAATTAAATTACTCAGAGTCATCTATTTTGCTTTTTACGAACTTCTTTCAATGTCATTAGCCATCATTGTCATAGGCTGTGTCGAGGCTGTGTCAGTTGGTGTCAGTGTGGTGTCAGTACTATTATTTGGCTGTGTTCCAAAATATAACTCAGTTGGCAGTACTTATACTAGAAAGAGGTGATGTCGGACACATTTGAAAAATCTGATAAACCCGACGCTATCCATTATACTGAACTAATAAGGCAATAATATAATAATATAAATATTGTTAAACCGAATAAATATAAATTTAAGACGTCAATTATATTACTGAGTATAATAATATTACTAGCTATACATTATGAAAGCCGAGCTTTGTGATGGCTCGCGTCGTTTTTCTGCGTGATAATAATCTTTAAGGCAGTTTTTTTTTAATATTTTAATGGTACAATACAACCAAACCTTGACAGACCGATGATAACACATCTACATAATAATATAAATTTAAAATTACTATGTTATAGGCGTGAACGCGTGATCGTTATAGGCGTGATCGTTTTTCCGTAAAGTCTACCACAAAATATTCACGTTATGGGATGTATCACGATTCCGTGATAATATTGATGGTGTAATAGGCCGAATCGCAGTATCACAGTACTATTTGTGAATCCCGTGATACAAGAATCGTGATAATATTGACCGTGTAATTTAGGTCATTGGGCGCTTTTGTATAATAAAAGCGTTAGTTCCTTTTCTCGCCACGTTCATAAACAGCCTTGTCGAACTTGGACACTACACTGGCTACGAGTAGTACTGGCCACTGGGTTATATTTCGGAACACAGATAATTTTTTGACAAGTCGTAAATTGTAATACAAAGAAGAAGAAGAACAATATAAGCACTGAAGAGTGAAGCATTTGGGAGGGTTTTTTGGCGGGCATGTGAAAGAGTGCTGTTGTGTTTTTGTATTATTTTCCTAAAATTGTGTTAGCTGGGTTTTTAATGTGTAATATTGGTAGAATATTAACCATTAGATATTCGTGTTCATGCACAAGTGTAGGAAAGTGATGTAATATCCAGAAACGTGCTATTTTGTGTTCCCTAAAAAACTCCATCGAAAGTTTCATTTTGTTTCATTGTCATTCAACAATGCAAATCTGTTATTTTTCTTTTCTTTTATGATCTCTAATGGTATTAAAGCCGAAAGCCTTTATCGCATTTATGTAAAACTTTATAGGAATGGCCATCGGGCACGGTATGATTACTATCTAAAAGATGTTTAGCAAAATGTGACTTATCAGGATGACCATTCCTATAAGCCGCGATATGTTCTTTATACCGAGTCTCAAAGCTGCGTCCAGTTTGACCCACATATACACTATCGCATTCAGGACAATCGATCTTATAGACACCGGACTGATATTTTTCATCAATCCGGTCTTTGTTATGACATAAATGATGTTTTAAAGTATTATTTGTCCTGAATGCGACATGCATATCGTTGTTTTTCATTATTTTGGATAAGCGTGCAGATACCTCTCCCATGTAGGTCTGGACTGGACACTGGACTTATATCTAACTACCTCCTTATCATTAGGACCTGCGTACAAAAACTTAACCAGTTCTTTCTTGTTTTTATTTTTCAAAATATTATAAATAATTTTTGGACTATATCCGTTGGATATCGCAATTTGGAAAATGATATTAAGCTCATTTTGATAATTATCTTTACTAAGAGGGATCGATAATAATCTATGAATGTAACTATGAAAGGCCGCGAGTTTGTGTTGCCAAGGATGACATGACGATGCATGAATATGTAGCAGTACCTACAAAGTACCTACACGTTCGTCGTGGAAGATTGAAACATAGAAGAAAATCGTTCTGCCAAGAACGTACGTTCGAAATGACGAGAGAAACCGTCCGTGTATATTAAGTGCACTTGCACCGGACATGAAGTAGCCCTGAAAAGGACTTTTTCTAATAAGAGTTCTTCACAACACTACGCATCGAGGCTACGTCGAGCGAGGGATATTCGCAGCATAGCTACGATATTCATGGCGTTTGCAGAGTTTCACAAAATGGCGGCACAGCTACTCGCGACGGCGCGGCAGCGAGCGACCGGGAAACAATGTCGGTATGCCGAGCTCGGGCTTACTGAACTCGCGGACCGCGGGAGCCCATATTTATACTCGGGCGATACCAGCGCCACGGCCGAATCTCCCGCGCGGACAATTTCTCAATCTTGTAAATATTTCCTATTCGATTTTTTTCTCTTTCTTGTTTGTAAATATTTTTATCTCACTCATTATGTCTCTTTCTGTTGCAATAGCCAATCAAAATTATTCTTTTCAGTTTCTGTACAGTTTGTAATAATAATAATTAACTCATTTTTTTGTATATAAGCAGCGCATTTTTGTAAATAAAGCACTTCAGTTCACCACAGTAAATCGAGTTTTACTCTTTACTCCTCCGACCTCTAGTGAACTCTTAGAGAGACCAACCGGTCCTCTAAACTGGTGACCCCGTGAACAACAAGCAACCTCTGCAAGAAGAAACTCTGCTGGAAGAAACTCTGCCAAGAGGAAACTCTGCCCGAGGAAATTCTGCTCGACGACGCTGCACCACGAAACGCTGCCCGACGAAACGCTGCTCGAAACGCTGCTCGACGAAATTCTGCAAATCTCTCCACACAATGGAATCCAGAGGCGAATCCCTGCCCGAAACCTCGGCAGTCACCAGCAACCCGGCTACGTCCCCGTCATCACAAGAAATCGCCGGCATTGCCCTGTCAATGCGAATTCCGCCTTTCTGGAGGGACAAACCCAGGCTCTGGTTTGTCACGTTCGAGGCAGCCACCAGCAGTCTGCAGAAAAACCAAAGCCAGCTGTCCCAAATGGTCATCGCTCGCCTAGAAAAGGAGGACATCGAGCAAATCGCCGACCTGCTGTACAACCCACCAGAGACGAATGAATATCAAGCCCTGAAGGGCTCATCTCCGCATACGAAGAGTCTCAGACTCTTCGTATGCGGAGCCGGCAGTTCCAAACGCTGCTATCAGACATGGAATTGGGAGACCAGAAACCATCACAGTTACTCAGAAGAATGCGAAACCTGGCTCGCAACAAGGTCCCCGATTCCACCCTACAGCTCATGTGGGCCAATCTCCTCCCGGCAAACATTCGCTCCGTCCTGGCCGTCAGCGAGACATTCCAGTCAAAGACCACACTCGACGAACAAGCAGCGCTAGCTGACAAGATCATCGAGCAGTCAACTGTAAATAATGTACATAGCATCGCATCCAGTCATCGTGTAAATAGCTCCGCATCACCATCATCGAACGTCGAGTGCCTTCTCATCGAAGAAATCCGCAAGTTATCCCTAGAGGTCGCCGAGTTGAAAAAACAACAATACAACAACAATAATTATAGAAGAGAAAATTACTATCAACGGTCAAGGTCAAGACACAGATCATCGTCAAGATTCCGGCAACTTTTAACATCACGGCCACGATCTTCATCACCATCGCCATTCTGTTACTACCACAACAGATTCGGCAAAGAAGCGCGAAAATGTACGCAACCGTGTACATTCAACAACCCGGAAAACTAGACAGAACGTTGGCAGCGGCGGAATCCGGCGTTCACAACAAACAATACCACCTATTCGTTACGGACAAGACTACGAATCTCACTTTTTTGGTAGACACGGGTGCCAATATATCCGTCATACCAAAAAAGAAAGGCATCCATCTCCAGCCGCTACCTTTTCAACTGTACGCCGCCAACAACACCGTCATACCTACATACGGCGAGAAAACACTAGAACTTAACCTCGGACTTCGCCGACCGTACAAATGGAAGTTCATCGTCGCAGCAGTATCGAAACCAATCCTCGGTGCCGACTTCCTACAACATCATGAACTCATAGTCGACTTGAAGAACAGAAGACTCATCGACGGGAGAACGAGTCTGCACATCAACGCACCTGGACGCTACACGGACGTACCTACAGTCCGTAGTGTCGACAGCACGCAGTCATATCACGACATCCTGGCTGACTTCCCCGGCATCACGAGATTGACAGCGATGAATATCACGCCGAAACACAGCGTCGAACACTTCATCGAGACGTCTGGGCCACCACTACACTGTCGCGCCCGACCACTGCAACCACATCGCTACAATCAAGTCAAGAAAGAATTCGAAAATATGATGCAACAAGGTCTCTGTCGTCCCAGCAAGAGCGCCTGGTCATTTCCACTTCACGTCGTACCAAAGAAGAACGGCGACATAAGGGTGTGCGGCGACTATCGACGACTCAACGCAGTAACGAAGCCCGACCGCTACCCTATACCACGACTTCGTGATTTCACTTCCCAACTCGCCGGAAAAACTATCTTCTCGACGATCGACTTGAACCGAGCCTTCCAACAATTACCAGTCCATAAAGAAGATATAGAGAAGACAGCAATCATCACACCATTCGGATTATTCGAGTTCCCGAGAATGTGTCCCGGCCTTAGAAACGCAGGCCAGACATTTCAACGTTTCATACACGAAATACTGCAAGGATACGATTTCGTGTTTTCCTTCATCGACGACTTGTTAATTGCATCCAGCAGCGAAGAAGAACATCGCCAACATCTACGGTGTGTTCTTCAACGTCTAGAAGAAAACGGAATCACAATAAACCCAGCTAAGTGTGTACTCGGCAAGCAAGAAGTTAAATTCCTCGGCTTTAGCGTAAACAGCGACGGGATCAAGCCACCAAAAGACAAACTACAAGCAATAGAAGAATTCCCGCTACCAAAGAATATAGAAGAGTTACGTCGTTTCCTCGGCATGCTAAACTTCTACCGAGACAGCATTCCGAACGCCGCCACAATTCAAGCCCCGCTACACGCATACCTACATAATGCGAAAAAGCGAGACAAGACACCGATCGAGTGGAACGAGACATCAAAAGAAGCATTCACGGCTTGCAAAAATAGCATTAAAAACGCTGTTTTGCTTGCCCACCCGAATCACAAAGCACCGATCGCTATTTTCTCCGACGCCTCAGACACCGCAGCGGGAGCTGTAATACAACAATATTACAATAACAAATGGCAACCACTCGGCTACTTCTCGAAGAAATTTACTACAGCGCAAACGAAGTACAGCACCTACGATCGCGAACTTCAAGCTATCTACATGTCAGTAAAATACTTCAGAAAAATATTCGAAGGCCGAGAACTCATTATATTCACCGACCACAAGCCATTGACATTCGCCCTACTGAAGAAAACATCGACATCGGAAACTCCAAGAAGAACTCGGCAACTACTTTTCATCTCCGAGTTCACGCACGACATTCGTCATATCAGCGGAAAAGATAATATCGTCGCAGACACATTCAGCCGCATAGAAACAATCAACACGCCGTCAGCTGTAAACTACGAAGAGTTATCCCGCGCACAAGAGCGAGATAGCACGCTACCTACACTGTACGGTCAAGAAAACTTAAGTTTTAAAACAACAACGCTACCTAACTCCGATATCAAGATCGTATGCGAAACATCAACAAAATACGTTCGCCCGTACATTCCGCAAGACTTTCGACGCGCTATTTTCGACTCTATTCACAACATAAGTCATCCTGGAACAAAAGCATCAAGAAAACTCATCGCGCAAAAATTCTTCTGGCCGTCAATGAACTCCGACATTAGTGAATGGACGAAAACCTGCATACAATGTCAGCGAAGCAAAATACAACGACATACATCGAGCGCCGTGTCGACATTTCCACAAGTCGATAGATTTCAACATACGCACATCGACATAATCGGACCGCTAAGTACAACAGCGAGTGGTCATAGATACCTACTTACTATGATCGATCGCTCGACAAAATGGCCTGAAGCTGTACCGCTCACCGAGATCACCGCCGAAACCGTCGCAAGAGTATTCTACAAACAATGGATAGCAAGATTCGGGTGTCCTACTACAATAACAACCGATCAAGGACGCCAGTTCGAGAGTCAGCTGTTCGTCAACTTAACACGTTGTATGGGAATCGATAAAACCCGTACAACGCCGTATCACCCGCAATCAAACGGGATGATTGAACGCTGGCATCGAAGTCTCAAGAATTCACTGAAAACAAGACTCATCAATAGTAATACATCGTGGATCGACGAGCTACCTACAGTTTTACTCGGACTACGCGCCGCAATACGAGAGGACACCGGAGTCAGCGCTGCCGAATTAACCTACGGCCTTAACCTACGCTTACCGGCCGACTTCTTCGAAACAACATCATCATCGAGCCTAGATCATACCTACATCGAGCAACTCAGAAAAAACATCGATTCTCTCAAGCCGAAAAACAATGTACATCGCCACGGTAATCAACGCAACATCTTCATACATCGTGATCTACTTACGTGCAAATACGTATTTCTACGAATAGACGCCGTTCGAAAACCACTTCAAAGTCCGTATGATGGGCCGTACAAAGTTCTTCGACGAGAAGAAAAATACTACGTGATACAACTACCCGATCGCACAGCAACAGTATCCATCGATCGTTTAAAACCCGCCTACATACTAAGTAAAGATTACCTCGGCGAGTCAACGAGCAATGTACAACAGTCACCGGTAATTACCAACTTACCTAATACCAATGTATCTGTTACCTTACCTTCACATACCAATAATTTACCTCAAAATACCTCATTACCTTTACCCGTTACCTCATTACCTTTACCTATTACCTCACAACCATTACCAAGTGCATCACCGATCAATCAGAAGACACCAGCAAGTCCAGCTCAGAAGACAACAAGAACGGGCCGTGCCGTCAGACTGCCGGTGCGCTTCGCTTGAGGGGGAGCACTGTAGCAGTACCTACAAAGTACCTACACGTTCGTCGTGGAAGATTGAAACATAGAAGAAAATCGTTCTGCCAAGAACGTACGTTCGAAATGACGAGAGAAACCGTCCGTGTATATTAAGTGCATTTGCACCGGACATGAAGTAGCCCTGAAAAGGACTTTTTCTAATAAGAGTTCTTCACAACACAACACTACGCATCGAGGCTACGTCGAGCGAGGGATATTCGCAGCATAGCTACGATCTTCATGGCGTTTGCAGAGCTTCACAAAATGGCGGCACAGCTACTCGCGACGGCGCGGCAGCGAGCGACCGGGAGACGATGTCGGTATGCCGAGCTCGGGCTCACTGAACTCGCGGACCGCGGGAGCCCATATTTATACTCGGGCGATACCAGCGCCACGGCCGAATCTCCCGCGCGGATAATTTCTCAATCTTGTAAATATTTCCTATTCGATTTTTTTTTCTTTCTTGTTTGTAAATATTTTTATCTCACTCATTATGTCTCTTTCTGTTTTGCAATAGCCAATCAAAATTAATCTTTTCAGTTTCTGTTCAGTTTGTAATAATAATAATTAACTCATTTTTTTGTATATAAGCAGCGCATTTTTGTAAATAAAGCACTTCAGTTCACCACAGTAAATCGAGTTTTACTCTTTACTCCTCCGACCTCTAGTGAACTCTTAGAGAGACCAACCGGTCCTCTAAAAATAGTAGTATTAGTATATGTCGGCTTGCGAAAGATTCCAAAACTGTGTTTATTATTAACTCTAGTAATAGATAAATCGAGAAAATTTAGGGTGTTATTATCTTCACATTCTAATTTGAATTTAATTTTAATATGTTTTTTATTTAGTTCTTTAACAAATACGTCCAGTTGTCTCTGTGTACCCGTCCAACAAAGAAAACAATCATCAACGTATCTAAAGTAATATAAAATACTTTTATTAACGACGATATTTCTTTGTTCAAAATCGTCCATAAATATTTCGGCCATCAAAGGACTTAAAGGTGAACCCATAGCTAGACCGTCGTCTTGAACAAAGAATTCGCCGTTAAATCGAAAGTAGTTATGTAAATAAAATGAAATATTTGGAGTTTTGGCGGGCATGTGAAAGAGTGCTGTTGTGTTTTTGTATTATCTTCCTAAAATTGTGTTAGCTGGGTTTTTAATGTGTAATATTGGTAGAATATTAACCATTAGATATTCGTGTTCATGCACAAGTGTAGGAAAGTGATGTAATATCCAGAAACGTGCTATTTTGTGTTCCCTCCAAAACTCCATCGAAAGTTTCAGTAAAGCGTCTACCACTTTATTGAATCGACCGACTTGACTCCTGTCACTGTATTGACTCTTACTTAGACTTTGACTAGACTTTAGACCTGACGATACATGAAAACGATAATGAAAATTATAATAGGAGGAATATGGTTTTCCCGCCATATTCTTTACCTTTTTACCTTGTCTGTGGCACAACATACACATCCTTTGTGTCAAGTTGCCAAAAAAAGAAGAAAAAAAAATGAAATATTGGAATAATACCTACTCTGCTAAAGTAATAAATGGATCGAATTAAAAGACGTGCCGCAAATTTTTCCGACTCTGAAATACGGTTATTGTCTCAGATAGTGATCAAGTACCTTCCAATTATTGATAACAAAAGAACCGACAACGCTGCCAACGGTGCCAAAGAAGAAGCCTGGAGGGAAATTACAGCTTCTTTTAATGCTGCAAATAGCGGGCATGAAGTTCGTATGGTGAAAACATTAAAAGCAAAATATGATAACATTAAAACAAGGTCAAGACACTTAAAGCCATCTTCACGGCCTTTCGTCTACAAACCTAAAATTGCTGACATCAGGGAAATGGAAAATAATTTGCTGGCTATATGCTCAAATAATTCGAGTATATTAGATGCGACTAAAGGCAGCGATAGCTTTTCAAGTAAGTAAAGTTGTAAAATTGCACATGTTGTTAAAGAGAAAAAGAAAATGCTTTATATTTTAAATACAAACGAAAAACTAAAACATTATAACAAAGTAACAATATAATATACAATAATTAAGCACTCTACTGCTTGCAGCAGTTTCTACCAAACAACCATTACTTAACCTATCAACTCCCAAGCGGTCAAAATTGACCACATAAACAATAGATTTCCAAGAATCTGTGATTGAAGGATTAAAGCCAGGTTATTATCATCACTTATATGCTTTTTTCCAGATAATCAACCCCCAAGTAGTGCTGAAAGTACAGTATACATCAAAAATGAGATTGTGGAGGAAACACCTATTGGTATGTATTAAGTACCAATCACGGACGTAAAAAAAAAGGACGTAACCTAGCCTATTTCACGAGTTAAGCATAGTAATGGCCGTCCGTGTAGGATGTGTGCGTGTCATTGGTGCCGTCACTCTATGTACAATGACAACGGGTTGTAGTATCTAGTTGGGTGTGTCAGTGTCGGTCACGTGTACAAATACAGTACAATAAATGAAATTGTCGTACCTTGCATGCTTCACCTCTTTATAGTGTAATGCTCCGTCCAAATTTTTTTTACGTCCGTGGTACCAATGGAATTTTCCTTATAGGAAAAAGTAATAGTTTGGAAATATTTTGCAACCGCTTTTCCCGTTGAATGCTGTCATTTGTGGTTTTTCTTTTTTTAAATATTTGCTATTAAAAACTTTTTCTTAGTTTATAATATTATGACTTTGTGTTTTTTTACTTAAAAAATTCTTTAATATCTATACTAGCCAGCCAATGCAGGGGTCACAAATTTTTTATATGTGTGGACTGCCAAGTAAATTTTATTTCTTATTGCTTCAACTCCCAAGCAATAACAACAACAATAATATGTGCCCACGATAACAATAGATAAGCTATTGTGTCGGGTTTTTCCATGATCGAGGTATTATTATGGACCGAGCTAAACTAAATGGTGACCCTGTACTAAACCTTACATTGTGACTTTTTCTTTTATTTCAGAACCCAATGCCGAGATAGAAGCTCATTTCATAGAACCATACAAAAATTGTAATAATGAAAACATAATAGAAGGTATAATATTTTTTTCCTTATAATATTTAAAGTAGTCCACCCTAAAACAACAAAATTTTATACAATTTAATTATAATAATTTAAATTTAATATATAATTTATTTTTGTACTGATAGGTCTTTCTAATTTACTTAAGAAAATTATTTCAACCAAATATGTATTGTTACGGCATGTTGATGACATTTGCCGCTAGATGGCGGTTGACGTTATCAAAATACTAGTCAGACTTAAAAAATTGTATTATTATGACATGAAATATTTACGGGGCCCTCCTCTAAGTCCAGACATGCTCTTTGTTAAGTTATTATTGTTAAGTACATTTCTTGTCGTTTTATAACCCCCCACGTTCCATTAAGCATTCAAAACGCTAACGCTCAAGACCATAGTTTTTCCCGTTCCACTAGCATGTGAGCGTCAGGGATACAAATGTTCTATGACAACGGTCCTTTTCTTGAAATCGTAAATTAAAGTACATAATTGTTTATAGTTACATTTATTTTATAAATAAAATACATAATATTTGTTTCGTTTTTAGTACTTACTACATATATTTTTTACTTCTATTTTTACTAACATTTTTATGAACATTCAATCATATTTTAATAACAAATCCACATACTTTGCATATTATTGACTAGGTATATAATTGTCACATAAAAGTTAGGTAACAATACCGCTTAATGCTAAGTAGTCACATACGGTTTTAATCGATAGTTTTACTCCAAATCGAGCAAAAACCACCGAGTGGATTGCAAAACTCACAGCTCGAAGGCTTGCATCGAGCCGGCTCGATGTTTCCTTCAAACTTACTTAAGCGTGTGGACTGTGGGCGTGACTTTGAGTGTATTTTCTTTTTAATAATGGCCATAGAAAGTAATTCTTCGTATAGCGCTTCAGGCATCCTTAAATAATTTTTGAAATCTTCAGCACAAAGCTCCTTTACCCATCAAGCCCCGTACGAGCACTGGTGATCGCGACAACAGTAGAATACAATTTAGCATTTCCGAGAATCCCCGATCGAAGGATTAATCAAGTTCACGTGGCTGTACTCAGAGCAGTGATCTAACCAATATTAATTGACCCAGTATCTCCTTTGACGTTTTTATTTTTCATTTTTTTTTATTCTTTCATAATAATTATGAATTGCAAGACTATCTAATAATTGTTGAAAAGTTTAGGTACAGGAGAGATGAAAATTAGTTTTTTATATTATGTATATTTTATAAGAAATCATTTGATCTTTATATATGTATTAAAAAAAATATTATAATTTGTAATGAAATAATATAAAGTTTTTTTTTTGTCTCTACTCTCTCCTGAAAACTTTCCGAACATGGCTTTCGCGATATTGTTACGTTAAAATTAAAAAAAAAAACTAGAACGTCCACTTTGACCCATCTTTGTCGTGGATCGTTTTGAGCGTTGCATGAGCGAAAATGATGACTTCATGAGTGACGTATTCGCCGCGATCAAAACGACCGCGGTCGTCAAATGGAACGGCAGAAGGGGACGTTTTGAGCGTTCTGGTAATTTTTAACGCTTAATGGAACGCGCCCACCGTGTATTAATCCATCAAGCCCTATAAGGACACCGGTGACCGCGACAACAATAGAATAACAATAGATTTCCAAGAATCCGCGGTCAAAGGATTAATGTTTGTTTCAAGAAATGTTTTTTTTTTTGCAGAAACACAGAATGAATATAAGACTTGGCCACTATCATTATCCCAAGAGCCACAGGTTCCACCAAATATAGCCAATGGCAATGATACAGCAAAGCCAGATCCTTTAAGTGAAGCCAAGTTAGAGCTAATACGCCTGCAAATAGAAATAGTCAAGAAAGAGCATTCCTTCAAAGAGATGGAACACAAGCGAAAAATGTTATATCTTCATAATGAGGAAGTGAGGAAAAAACAAATTCACCAAATGATGCTCCAATCAATGCAGCAAAATACGAAGAAAAGTCGACCCTTCCATTATTGATTTAGAAGAATTATATCACAAAGTGTAAATATTTTTAATAATAAGGTATTTTAATGTTTGTTGTTTTCTATGATATTAATAATAATAATAATTAATAATTATTGCTAAGCTTAGAAATAATATTAACAACAACAACATTAACTCATCAAGCTCCGTACGAGCACCGGTGATCGCGACAACAATAGAATAACAAAAGATTTCCAAGAATCTGCGATCGAAGCATTAAAGAGGAGACAAACAAACAATCAAAGCAATATCCGAGGAGTCCTATAAACAGCAATAAAAAGCAGCAGTGCATTTTAGGCTTCTCAAAAAGCTACAAGTATCATCGTTTCGCCAAGCCAAGACTCCTTCGTCAGCGAGGCAAGTATTAGGTGTTATATCTACTATTATATTACTAACTGTCGCACTCAGAGTGGAACATTAAAATTAAAATTTTGACATAATACATTATATTATGTCAAACTCTTTATTATATTGAATGTTAATCATAATTAGATGTCTCTGAGTACGGCGGTAAGTATTGATTTCAAATTGGTCGTCGGGGTAGGGACGCAAAACAAAATACTGAACTTGGGCACATAATATTATGTCATACGCAGTATGCTAGAGCAGCCTTCGCCAAAGTGGGCGATAACGCCCCCTTGTGGGCGCTGAAGGTCTAAAGTGGTGTGGGGCCCAGAAAAAAAATGGGAGTGTTGAGTAGAGGCTTGGGGGGTGATTTATTTCATAGTGGATGCATTTTAAATTGAAACAATGGGAACGCCATAGAGGAAAATAATACACGGGGCATAGAGAGCCCGCTCGCAGAATTTTGTCAAATGTCTAATGTAAATTGATGGCTACATTGCGCCATCTGATATTAACTTCCGCAAACTTTTGGATATATAAATATATATATATATATATATATATATATATATATATATATATATATATATATATATATATATATATATATATATATATATATATATATATATATATATATATATATATATATATATATATATATATATATATATATATATATATATATATATATATATATATATATATGAACACAGAATGTTGACAATTATTATTGTATGGAATTATAGAAAACACCGAAATCCTAATGATATATTAGAATATATCTTCAAAAAAATCGTATACAACTCAACTCAACGTGGATCAGCGGATTAATTTCACAAAAACCATTACGAAATCCGTTTTTAGAAACAAAACTACAATAAATTAAATTAACAAGCACAAACGAGGACATTTGCCATATTTGTCAAATATTTCTGACAATATTATGACAAAACATTGATTTAAATATTCATAATAAATACTCTTTGAAAAGTTTTTTTTTTACATTTTTCTGGTTTGGTTAATAGACTAATTCCATACCAATCGAAAGTATGAAGCCCATAGAATATGCATTAAGCATTAACCAGACCGGTACCGATTAGTAGTAGTATCGATTTACCTGCCTACCCAAGAGTTGTGACAGGAATAAAATAGACAACCTAACGTTTTCATACTACTAAGTAAGTTTACACTGACAATTAATAATGACAAGCTAATAGCCTAGGATCCCTTCATAGAAGAACCTTCACCGAGCTGTTTACTGGATGAAAAGTATTTTATATTCAATTACGTATGACAACAAATTAATTGCAAGTGGGCTGCCTAAAAAATTTCAGTCCAGAATAAAAAAATAAAAAAAACAAAAAAAAGTTTTTTTTTACATTTTTCTGGTTTGGTTAATAGACGAATTCCATACCAATCGAAACGCGCCTCTACTGCGCGTATTACGTGCAGATACAGCGATACAGATGCGTTGTAGTCGCTCGTCTCTTTCGGTTTGATCAGAGACTTCTCTTGTTCAGTTGTATAATGGTTGGGTTGAGACAACATTGCGGCATGCGGTATAAAAAAGACATGGCTTAAAGGTTTTGTTACTAGGCCATAAAATCTTATTTAAAAAAAGAGGATGTATAGTCTACGGCAATACTTAATCTGTGGTCTACGATGTTACGATGCCATCTGTGATACCACAAAGCAACTAACTAGTTGGCAACTAATTTCGGCATAAGATCACAGATGTCGATTAATTAAATGACAGCTGGAGATGACAGCTGTCAATCATACGATAAACATTGCTCCGCTAATAAATTTTCTTTTTAATTAAAATAAGATAAGAATCTGATTGGAAACAAGTGTAAATGAGAAGTGGTACCCCAATACTCAAGATATATTATTTTCCGCACTTATGCCCGGTTTCTGAGGAACTTTTAACGGCCGTTTATCTATTCAATAGCGCTATTGGTTCGATAAACTAAGAAAGTGCGTTTCTGAACATCGCAGTGTAAGATAAAGTCCGTTTATACTAAGGTTAACTTAACTGACCAACGTGTGCCGTTTATCGATTTCATAACTTTATTTGACGCTTTGCTTCAAGCAAATTACATAAACTTTTAGGCTTTATAGCCTAGGATCCCTTCATAGAAGGACCTTCACCGAGCTGTTTACTGGATGAAAAGTATTTTATATTCAATTTCGTATGTCAACAAATTAATTGCAGGTGGGTTGCCTAAAAAATTTCAGTCTAGAATAAAAAAAAATAGAAAAAAAAAAACTTTTTGTTTAACATTTCGCTGGTTTGGTTAATAGACAAATTCTATACCAATCGAAAGTATGGAGCCCGTAGAGTATGAAAACGTTAGGTTGTCTATTTTATTCCTGTCACAACTCTTGGGTAGGCAGGTAAATCGATACTACTACTAATCGGTACCGGTCTGGTTAATGCTTAATGCATATTCTATGGGCTTCATACTTTCGATTGGTATGGAATTAGTCTATTAACCAAACCAGAAAAATGTAAAAAAAAAAACTTTTTTTTGTTTTTTTTTTATTTTTTTATTCTGGACTGAAATTTTTTAGGCAACCCACTTGCAATTAATTTGTTGACATACGTAATTGAATATAAAATACTTTTCATCCAGTTCAATAAAGTGTTTTATTACAATAATTAAAAATGTCACTAGAAAATATTTACAATAACGTCACGATGAGGAAGAAAATTTATGGAAAATGAAAGTCTACAGATTCAGAACATTCATCATTAAACTCATCAGATTCGGATATGCCGCTAAAAGCTAAAAGTTTTGATCTCTCCACTGGACTGACTAACAGTTATGTAGATGAATTAAAAACTGAAATATTGGAATTAAATGCACAATTGAATAGTACTCGTAATGAATTAGATAACGTTATTTTAGAGAATATTGACTTAAAAAAAATTATAAATCGTCAAAATCAGCACATAAATACTCTAAAGGATATATGTTCCAGTCCTAAAACGTCACAGAAGAAACAAATTAGTACGACTAGAAAGAAGAATAGGCGCTCAATGCATGATAGTCACCGGAAAATTTAAGACAATAATAATATCACAATCGAAGATAATCATTATTTAGACAACAGTTTGATTACATACCAAAATGGAACTCTTCAAGATCATACCAGACAGAAAATCAACGTCACTTCAACATCTGCCTCTTTATATATTTCTGATAATAATTAATAACTACGATAATAAAATATGTTCACCACTTAATAATAAAAAGAAGTCCAGTAAAATTGTACCATCTTATATGACCATATTTTTGCAAATAAAAATTATAATAATTATTATTATTATTAAAAACTACAGATTAAAACCTAAATTCACAAATTATGCTACCTAAATTTGCCATTGTATGGAAATGTCCTACCCCTGGGGGACGCCAAAACATAATTTGTTCTCAAAGCCCACTTTGGATTCCACGTGGACAAAATAAGTTTGGGAACCCCTGCGCTAGAGCGTGAAAACTTCCATGTTTTCAACTTCAACTCACACTGCCCACTGGGGCAGAATCGAAGCGTCGCGACGCGTTACGTTTTTTTTTTACAGCATATTATTCATCTCTATTGTTTTATTATTTAGGTACAAATTTCTGCTACGAAAATGTGGGGGCGCATTTGCTTATCGATGCTTCCATTTTATCATAACAGTAATTAATAATTAATAGAGCAATAGATTTGAATATTATGTTTTGGCGAAAAGGGTGACGCGCCTCTACGATTCTGTTGAGCTCGGAACAATAGAGCTGTTGAGCCTGATGCTTGTTCCCTTTGTTAATAAACCAAACCCAACCTTTTTTCTTACGGGCCACATCTTGGTGTCGCGGGCCATAAAAAAAAAATTGGGTTAAAAAATAACGTTATTCAAAATTAACGATTTAAAATTGGAAAAAATCACGACTTTGAAAGTCGACCATTTACATTATTTTGCCGGTGGTCGTGAATTTCAAAATGGTTTAACATCACGCGGGCCGCGGGTTGAGGATCGCTGGTATAAACGAACTATCAGAGGTAAAACACGTAAACGTTGTGTTTCCTCATGAAATAATTATTCGTCGTCCATCCGTGACAAGCGGGTTAATCACGCGTTCTCTGAATGTTTAGGGCACGCTCTGTTTGCTTATAGGGATTCGATACGGTTTGGGACATAAGCGTATCTACTGCTGAATCGTATCATTACAAGGCCCTTGGTTTAAGGCAGGGGTTCCCAAACTGTGCGCCGCGGCGCCCTGGTGCGCCGCGGAAAGGCAAGAGGGGCGCCGTGAGTCGATCCTCCATCATTATTCATTATCCATAACCACAAATATAATGAAATAAAATTATAATATGAATTATACAAAGCAGGCAGATGATTAAATCAATGACAAAAGAAACAAGCTTTAATCATTGGATTAAATATTTGCTTATTGTTATTTACTTGCTTGACTATAATTATTATTATTATTAAAGGAGTTTATTTATGTATCTTTCTGTAATAGCTAGGTAAAGTAGGGCGCCGTGACAAAATAATGACTTGTAAGTGCGCCGCAGACTGAAAAAGATTGGGAACCCCTGGTTTAAGGCTTCAGTCTATACTGTACTCGGCGAAACATGGCGGTAGTGGTCATTAACACCATGTCAAAAACTTGTAATTTTCTATATAAACCGCGATTGACAATGAAGTGTCAGATGTTTCAATCGCGGCTTTGTATAGAAAATGACAAGTTTTTGACAGGGAGTCAATGACCGCTACCGCCATGTTTCGCCGAGTACAGTATAGAAATCAGTGGATAGCGGGGCGGGAGCGGCGGCGGTGCGTGACAATGTATATTATGTCGCAGCCAACTGGTTCAAATAGCCGTTCAATCAAACAGCTAGAACTTTGACTAAAAACACCTAATCACACGTCTAGATTTTTAATTGAATATTTGAGTCGCTCAAAACGTTCAACACTACAACTGATTCAAAAGCCGTTGTCTAAATGAATTAGTTCAGAGCTCACCACTGCGGCGCTAGGTGCCTTTTGTTTACGTCGGTGTTTGTTATAATATAATATTTCAATCGCAGGTAGTCAAATGCCTCTTTCTAAGATAGGAACGGTATTTAGCAAAATAGTGTTTCAAACAGCTTGGACCCCTTGGAATTACGCCGAAATGTAGCTTCACTCTGCATCCTCTATCGGTTGTATCACGGGGAGTGCTCTGAGGAATTGTTCGGAATCATACCACCGGCAACTTTTCGCCATCGTCCCACGCGAAAAACATACCATCCTCATCACCTTGATGAGTGGTAGTCTTCCACAGTGCGTTTTTCGCGTAACTTTCACTGTAAAACTCTGGAACGAACTGTCACCAGCAGTATTTCCGGACCTATACGACCTGCAAACCTTCAAGAATTCCCTCTTTAAAGGCCGGCAACGCACCTGCAGCTCTTCTGATGTTGCGAGTGTCCATGGGCGACGGTAGTTGCTTACCATCAGGTGACCCGTTTGCTCGTTTGCCCCCTTTTTTAATAAAAAAAATATATTTTTTGAACTAATAAAATTTAATGTTTTTATAAGAAAACATACTTACAACTTGCGTGACTCTGGTGTGAACATAATCATAACTATTTGTTTTAATTGACTCGGTCATTTCAAAAACCTCATAAGTCACATTATTTTGAAGAGGCTATTTTTACTGAAAATGGTTCCTTAAAAGTTGAATCATTTTCTCTGCAAAAACGTCAATACATTATTTTCAAATAATTCTTCCTTCCTATTCAAATAATACCGCGAAAAAGAT
This sequence comes from Polyommatus iphigenia, assembly GCA_963422495.1. Classification (NCBI taxonomy): domain Eukaryota; kingdom Metazoa; phylum Arthropoda; class Insecta; order Lepidoptera; family Lycaenidae; genus Polyommatus; species Polyommatus iphigenia. The sequence continues at coordinate 29,000,901 of OY730185.1, read as the reverse complement.
GTTTATTGCATAAATGACATCTAGGTAATATTTAGTCGGTGACTTATAAGGGCGCATTTTCATTAAGGTGGGTTTACACCAAAAGAACATAGAGCAAGAACAGCACAAGAACATTCTTTCGTATTCGTTTAGTGTAAACTATAATTCGTTACAACATACTTTAGATCGTTTACACCAATCGAATCAACAAGAACATCAAGAATAAGAATTTTTGCTCTATAGATGAGAATCATATATAGCTCCGTTTAAACCAAACGAGCGAATGCTCATTACTCATTCGTCAACGATAAGTAGTAGGGTTCACACTACACTCAAAGAGTATATAAACTACGTAACAACTACACTATGTCTGACTGTGATAGCGATATTGTGATTTCAAGTGCTGTATTTATTGTTATAACGCAATTAATGAAAAAGAAAAGAAGGAAAAGACGTTGGTGGGTGACGAATTTAATAAAAGAAGAATACTCGATAATTTAAAAAACCCGCCAAAAAGTAAAATATTTCAAGAACACTAGAATCCCTTTGAAGAGACCGCCTCGAAGAGCGAGCACGTCCGAACACGAAAGAACGCTCTAGGCAATTGCTCGAGCGCTCTTGCGTCGTTTACACCAAACGAGCGAGATTCTTAGAGCATTCTACCTATTTACCGCCGAACACGTGGCGAACACACTAGAACAACGAAAGAATGCTCGTTGTTAGTTTACATCAAAAGAGCTTTACTACCCGTTCGCGCTAAGTTTGCCGGTCTGTGGAATGCGCGTCCCCTCCCCCAACCGCCTACCGCACCGCTGAATCGCCCTCTCGTTAGTAGTATCGTTGACAACATCATCGCATACGCGTGTAATTAATAAATTCAGTTACCTAGTTTTTTTTTCATTTAAGTATGGGTAAAGGAAAGACTTTTCGAAGTGATGTACGAAATATAGCGTTAAAGGTTATGACTTTTTTTGAAAATGAAAAGAAAAACGGTTGTGTTATAATACCTATTGATCAAGCAATGAAACGCGCGGCAATGGCGACTGGTGTATCGGAACGCACACTAAGAAATATAAAACAAGAGTCCAAAAAAGCATCATCTGAAGCGGGTGTAAGTACAGAAGTTGTAAAACTTTCGACACCAAGAAAAAGCAAGAAAAGGAAACCACCATTGGAAATTGATGATTTTATGATTTGCGGTATTAGAAATATAATAAATAGATTTTATACAGTAAAAAAAGAAATACCCACCCTGCGAAAAATTTTAGCCGCGGCAAAAGATGAATTACATTTTCCTGGACAAAAAACGACGCTGTGGAAAATAGTAAAGGACAAGTTAGGCTATAAGTTCAAAAAATGTAAGAAGGCCCGCGATTTCTTGATACAAAAACCAGAAATTACTGCCTGGAGGGCAAGATATTTACGACGCCTGCGAGAAAATGATATACTCGGAGCAGAGAAAAAACCGGTCTTTTACTTAGACGAAACTTGGATTCATAGTCACTACACCGTAGCAAAATGTTGGCAAAACTCTGCTGATGCTAGTGTAAAAAAGAATCATAACCTAGGCCAACGCTGGATAATTGTGCACGCAGGAGGTGAGAATGGTTTTGTACAAAACGCAGAGCTATTGTACAAATGCAAAAGCAAAAGTGGAGATTATCATAACGAAATGTATAATAAAAATTTTACCAAGTGGTTAAATGAGCAACTCCTGCCAAATCTGCCGCCTAATTCAATTATTGTTCTTGACAACGCACCGTATCATAGTAAACAGATAGACAAACTGCCAACTTCTAATTCTTTAAAGGAAACTATGCAAAATTGGTTGCGCGAAAGGAATATTGAGTTCCAAGAAAAACTTACTAACCCTGAGTTATACTGTCTTATAAAGCAGAACGCGCCACCCAAAAAATATGAGATAGACGAAATCATTAAAAGGCATGGTCATGAGGTTCTGCGGCTACCGCCTTATCAATGTGATTTAAACCCAATTGAGTATATCTGGAATTTAGTAAAACAGCGCGTGGCCGAAAAAAACGTGTCACAATCGGAAAAAGAAATCGAAAAATTAACGCGCGACGCTCTAAGAAGTATATCTGCAGAAGACTGGAAGAGAGAAATCAACCACGTTGAAAGATTAAGGCAGCAATATTGGGAAAGCGATCGTTTGCAAGAAATAAACGAGAGAGAACTTATAATTTCAGTTGGGGCAGAGTCAGAAAGTGACACCGAAACAAGTTCTAGTGACAGTGAAAATGAAATATCTGATGTTGAAACTATGGAAGTTAGTGATTAAATACAATTAAACACTAACTTCCATTGTTTTCATTGTGTTTAATTTTATCTAATTGCACTGTATACTAAAAAACTTACCTGTTGTACGTACATACTCCCTGTATTTTTCTGTACTTGTATTTTATAGTGTAATAAAGTATACAATAAATAAATAAAAATATTTAAAGCCTGTTTTTTATACAGAAATTATAAAAAAATATTTCAAATATTTTAAGCGTAGTTTGTTTTTCTGCTGACGCTACCCCTCGAGTGACGTCACATAGTCAGCGGCAAACTTAGCGTGAACGGGTAGTACTAGAATGAGCATTCGCTCGTTTGGTCTAAACGGAGCTTTAGTCGTTAACTCGTACGGTATACAGCATGCGGGGAGTCTCTGACAATTACTAATTGACAACTAATGACGCATTGTCATTGGTCGTGGCATGCGTTTCATGCTACGTTTTGATGCTTGCCGAGCCTCGGCAACCCTCCACAAGCCACAAGCCTCCACAAATCTCGCTTTGCATTTGGAAGTCGTTTTCACGCTCGTGAACGCGTCAGTGTATTACGTACATCCAAGCATGGCGGACACCGAACTTGTGTCGGCTATTACGTTTGGTTTCCTATTATTTTTTATGCTCTTATAACCAAAAGTATCATCACATAATATAGTACTCTATTAATTAAAAAGATAAAACCGACTTCAAATTGTACGTAATTGAGAATTAAAATTCCCTATCTCAAAAACTACTGAACCGATTTTGATGAAACTTGCACTGTTCCCTAAGTTAAACAATACCTAGTATAATAAAAAAACTCAAATCGGACTTGTAGTTCCGGAGATATGCGAACACAAACAAAAACATACATACATACATAAACTTTTGAAATTTGGCACATTTGTTCAGACGCTGATATAGACTAACATATACGGAAATTGGGCAATTCTGGAAATATTACATACATACGGGTCGAATTGATGACCTCCTTTTTTGAAGTCGGTTAAAATAAATTAATAAACAAATGAACTTTATATCTTTATGGTTAACATCCCTGGGGTTCCATATACACGTGTTTCGGTTTGGTAATATTTCAAAAACGATAAACTTTCTTCGTTCGACCAGCCACTCATTTTGTGCATGACGTGCGTTCGTCGCGAGATCACAGCGGCTACTGAGCGCGAGCCAACGTGTGAACACGTCGCAAACGTTTGCCGCAAATGCCCTTTGATCTCTGTCCAAAAACCGACACTACTCCCTGTACCATTGGTACATTATAGTTGAAGGAGTAAATTAAACACAGAATACTGTATCACTGAACGCTCTAGTCTCGGCGGTGGCTCGGTAAGAAGTGGACGACAGCTCTGACAGTCTGGCGGCCATATTCTCCAAGCAACCACTCTTAGGTAGTGCGGCCATCTTTATGTATCAATATACTACATCTACCTTTTACAAAAAAGTATTTTTTTTTTACATTTTTAGAACGTTGTCTACGTGAGGCCTACCACCGGTTCGGGAACTAACCCGGCGAGAAGAACCGGCGTAAGAAACTCGCACGGGGCCACCTTTTACCAAAAAAGTGGAAAATTACAATAATTAACTTCAGCTAAATTATACTTAAGTATGTAAAAATGTGGTACATATATTTAGAAGCGGCCTATGGTTTGTCAGCTTATTGTTCCCATGATGTGCTATCATTGAGAAAATTAGTTACCTTGTAATAAGCCTTAGCACACAAACGTTTTCTGAGATTTTATTGTATAGGCGTATACAAATTAAATTATATGAGCTAAAATATCAAAACTCAAAATATGCATTGCAATTTGCAATCAATTACAAGTTAACAGCTTCTAAACCATCAATTCCTCTCTTATTTCATAATGTATCTTTTATTTCAGAGTCCATTTCAGCAAGTTCTTTAATATCGATTATTATAATATATATTATATTGATGACAATTTATCTCTAAACAGCTGACCCCTGTAAAACAATTCTGCTGGAGACTTTCGTGTAACTAAAAGAGGTGCACTATTTTAACAAACCATTTTGCCAATAAAATTTCTCAGTTTGATACAAAGTTTTTAAATTTAGCGATTTTATATTTCAATCTTGCCATTTCGTTGAGGCCCACAAGGTATACTATGGAATAACTGAATACTAAAATCTTTACAAAAATTTACAAACCATAAACACTTATAGATTTCGGACCATTGTCAGCTGTTATACTTACTGGTATCCTTAATTATAGAAAACATTTCTTTTAGTGTGTCTGCCACTTAAGTGGCATCTATAGTTTAAGCAATTTCTTATTTTGAATACCAGTACGTATTAAGCCACTATGCGTCGGCTTGATCTTTACGCCAAAAGCATGTTATGTGTATATCCGTTCATCTGTCACGAACAGCTGTCAAATAATTTTCGAAATTTTTCAATTTTCAATAATTACTCTCATTAAACTGAATATATTATTATCTAAACAAACTACCATGAAAGCCATATACAACTTTCATATAATTAGAATTTTCTATAAATAAGCCATTAGTGGCGCAAACACACAGTTTTATATTTGAAACAAAATACTAAATTGGTGGTCAAAGTAGAAATAGCTACTTTTGAATAGTTCCAGAGTAAGACGCCCATTTTGGGCGCTTGACAGACGAGCTAATATATACATGAAGTTTTAATGGGCTTTAGCTTTAACAATTCAATCCATGTTGCTAAGCTAGTGATTCATTCACCTACATAGTTCACCAGTCCCAAAAAACTCTTAAGCTCTTCAAACGTTAAAAACTCCCAAAATTTCCTTGTAGTTTTATTAATATATTTATCGAAAATTCTTATATTGAAATTGTTCTTTATCGCGCTTTCGGCGTAAAGGAGGCTAGACAGAACGATATTTGACCTCGACACTTTTTATTAGTACCTGCATGGTAGGGGCAGAGGGCGTTTATTGATGTTTTTTATATATATATATATATATATATATATATATATATATATATATATATATATATATATATATATATATATATATATATATATATATATATATATATATATATATATATATATATATATATATATATATATATATATATATATATATATATATATATATATATATATATATATATATATATATATATATATATATATATATATATATATATATATATATATATATATATATATATATATTTTGTGTATATGTATACAGGTTTTTTGAACATAAGAAATAACTTCGTTTCATTTGGGTGTCCTTTGACACCTCTCAAGTTTTTATATTTATCCAAATGTGCTAAATTATATTCAAGAAATTCTATACTCGGAACTTAGATGTCCCGGTTAACTTCTTGTCACTTATAAACCTTCCCTGGACTTCCAGGAATATTTTGAGACTAAAATTAGCCAAATCGGTTTAGCCGTTATCGAGTTATATATAATTTTTAAGATTTGGATCCATTAGAGGTCATGTTCAGCCTCATTGCATCCAAAAATAACAATATAGTTACTAAAATAACTACTCTGTCACAACGTGAATAACAATCTTGCCATAGACTTTTGGAAGTTGTACCAAAAATATGTAACCTTGATTACAAAATATAAAAGCTGTTATTTAATATTATGTCAACTACTATGCTACTAAACTTTATTTTAGGTGAATTTAATGTTATAACACTCCATTGTTATAGTGGAATGTTAAAGTTTAAGTAGCTGTTGATAAGACCTTCATATCAACAACATTATTTTTTCTCACTCTTTGCTCAATCTTTTTCACAATTTAAGTAAAACTATTTTTTGGTCAAGTTTCGAGAAACTTCTTGCACTTATTAATTTTAGAAGAAGTTTTTCTATAATTGGTAACGGGTGTTTTCTCTGATGTTGGCTCGATTAGCCTTATATCTACACAGATTCTAATTCCCCCTTGAGTGCCGAAACTAAGGGAGAAATCCTACCCCAATAACATCCAATTCTATTGACTCATTTATTTAATCATTAATGAGGACTTTGTAACACGTTCGAGACACCGGTTTAATGCTTATATCGATGGAGATAATATGAATTTGAACATTTATAATTTTAGGAAAATTACCTTCGAATTTATTTTTCATGGAATTCTAATCTCAACACTTCTATTTTTATTGGAATCTCCTGGCCAAGTAAATTTTTTACCGGTTTTTTTAACAATGTCGCTTTCAGACACATTTTCAATTGTTTAAAACTACTATGGGCATAATATAGGCCATTGACCTTTTGTCCGGATTTGCAACTTGGTTTTTAAACGGATACTATTGGACTTAATAGTTAGGTACCTAAATTGGTAGCTTCAATCATAGATAATAAAATATACATTGTACGTCATATATAATTATGCTCCAATAACATTTGTAATAACTTTTAAATTGAACAATCTAAATTCTAACCTGTTGTGTTGAAGATCTTCGGGTTCATTCACGAGTTTTATTATTAATGAAAACACAACATAATGAAACACCATTTTCTATGCACTTTTTCCACTTCAATATTATGGTATTATTATTAACGAAATGCACAACCGATTCTAAAATAATTCATTATTTAGGTGTCTTAATGTCGGTAGTTCGAAATTACGAAATATCATCAAAACAAATATTAGGGTTAACAGCTTCATAGGAGTTTATACAATTTGGTAGAACTACTAATAATTTGGTAAAACTTTTTCTACTAATTCAGAAGTCTTAATTTTTTATCATAATATTATTATTCTTGCTGCCGGTATCAATAACCATGTTTACTGGTTGACAATGCAGAAATAGCCAATACATTCATATTTCAAAGTTCAAACATATTGGATGAATGTTAGTTTTTGTGGTAACAATAATTTATTAACCGTCTCCCGTTGAACGTTCTTTGGGAGCTAACTTTTTAAAGCTGGCAATTTATTGTTTCTAAACTATTGGCTTCTGAAATAATTTTATTAAAAGTAACATAGTTGCCAAGAGTATTGTTCCCCTTTTTATTCAATAGATTATTCTGAATCACACGGCTTTTTAGGATAAAAGTAAAATTTATCTAATTGCCCTACAGCCTACAGCACTCAAACTTTGCCATCTACTGCTATACCAGGTCAATTACAATAGGCCTCTTTTTGCCCATATACTTTTCGAGGGTCTCACGAGTAGCAGCAGTGACATACGATTTCAGCCCTCGTTTTATTTTACTAGTGTAGACTTTATATATTGGAATTATAACCGACCAATCTTTTCAACTATTAGTAACGGTACCCGTTTGAATTTTAACCAAACTTCATTTTAATTTACTTTTACTTTTAAAGTTTTTAACCATTTGTAGGTATCTTTATTTTACCCAACTACGTCTTTAATCAGCAGGTACCGTTTGTCTATCCAACGACCTCTAAACATTTTTGGTATCTTTATTTTAACTGAACCTCGTCTTATAATCAGCAGGTACCGTTTGTCTATCCAAACGACCTCTAAGCATTTGTAGGTATCTTCATTTTAACCAACTACATCTTATAATAATGGGCAATTTGTATTTACCGTTTGGACTTTCACAAAACTGCCTTTTATAGTAATTAAGCATTTGTAGGTACCGTTTGGCTTTCGCCGAACTACCTGTTATAATAATCGGCCATTTGTGGGTATTTACCGTTGGGACTTTAACCCAAACTGCCTTTCATAATCATATAAATATCATAATTATATTATAAATTAGGCATTTGTAGGTACCATCTGGTTTTCACCAAATTACCTCTAAACTTCTCATTTTCGATAAGAAGCAATTTTATTTTTACTTTGTTACCACGCAATAATACATACGAACTATGAGTTCTCCTGTTATGGCGAGACATTTGGTAAAGAAGAGTAAAATTATTAATTTTACAATAATAATATGAAAGATAATTTCATTACAAAGTTTATATGCCCCTTTACTAACTTGAGCAGATTAAATTCCTTAGGATTATGCAATAATATTTTAATAATTAAAATTCATTAATTTTAATAAACATAAGGGTGCGACAATTGCAACACTGAGCGTATACACGCGGTAGCGCCTACGTTAGAATTTAAAGGATGTCGCCGCCTCCATCTACCATCAACCTTGGTTATGGTGTTACGTTTGCGAACCAATTTATATTTATAAGACCGTATATTATTTAAATCGCTGTGAATTTGGCGCTTGTGAAAGTGTTAATTTAATATAGACTCAGACAATGAGTGTCGTGTGATGAGAAAATTATGCTCATCAACACCAGTTAGTTATCAGGTAAGTACCCACTTTGTAATTACTGCATTAATATTCAGGTTTTGTCATTTCTTTTTCCATAATCATTACTATATTTTCCTGATACACAGAAAAATAGTATGTGTTTCCTATGAACAATAGGAATCTTAGTTTGTGGTTTATTTCTGTACTTATATCATGTATAATTGCGTAGCAACAAACAAGCTTATTGTAGGTAGGTACCAATCAACGAAACCAGCATATTATTCATTATTCAGTAGGTCTGAGAATCGGCTACTGTCTACATTTTATATTGAGTTTGTTGAATAAGTAATATTAATAATAAATTATGAATTTTTTAACTCGAGACTGACGGCGACTGTTTGTGCATTTTGGAACTGGCGCCGCGCCGGAATGGCGCCATATAATTATTTTGTCACTTCAATAAAATAATATTATTTACAAATAAAGAACTACGTTACATTACAACTTCAATTACTTTATATGGCAATAGAACGTTTGCCGGAACAACTAGTTTATAGCTGCGTTTATCAGTGCACCCGTACTAAGCAAACCAGGTATTAAGGCACTTCCGTTCCAATAGTGCTCGTTAAATGTTATTTCAAGTTTTGTACCAAACTTTTAGCCATACTTACCTAATTTTTTAAATGTTATGAGGTAAATTTTGATTTTGTTATTATTCTCGGAAATTTAAATTTAACTGTAACGGAAAACAAAATTAGCCGATGATATTAGGTATTTAAATACAAATAACATTTCTAATTCATCCTTTTCCAAATTTTGTTTCTTTTTGTTTCGAAATCACTAAGCTTTGGCTGGTTTTGTCGATTTACCTCTAAAATTTAAAGTGTGAAAATTATTTTCACATTACCTTTGGTTGGTTCTGAGTCTGGCCGGGTCGCCAATATGTACCATTGGTACATTATCGTTGAAGGAGTAAATTAAACACAGAATACTGTATCACTGAACGCTCTAGTCTCGGCGGTGGCTCGGTAAGAAGTGGACGACAGCTCTGACAGTCTGGCGGCCATATTCTCCAAGCAACCACTCTTAGATAGTGCGGCCATCTTTATTTATCAATATACTACACTCCCGATCGTCTACAAGCGACCGCAAGCTCACGCAAGCCAAGCCATTTTACCTGTTTTCACGCTCCCGGGCTTGTGGAGGCTTGCCGTGGCTCGGCAAGCATCAAAACGTAGCATCAGAAATCTCCCGCACCCCGCATGCGGGCCCTATCGACCAGTGAAAATGCGCCATAAGGTAAATATGTACGTAATATTTACTAAAACTTTAAATCATAATTTAAAGCAAGTTCAGGACAGCATTTTGGAAGTGCATATCATGCCATTTTACATTTTCAGCTGACCAACTGCAAATGTTGAAAATATGTAATTCAAATGAAAATGATGGGGAATTTGACTATGTACCTTTAAAAGTAAAAGGTGACAAAATAATAGATTTAAAATGTTAATAAGGTTGTTTTGAGGTGTAATTTTCAATAATAATGCAATGACATGCATGCAATGACAAAAAATGTATACTTACACAAAAATAGTGGTTCTACCTATAGTCATTATTCTTTTTTGTATTGATAGCTTTAATCTACTTTTTGGAACTATGCATAACTCAATACCCGTGACAAGGTACCTAATTCCATTTGCCCTGCCACAAATACGGTAAATCTGTTAAGACTATTAGCCCAACAATCGGTGGGCTACTGTATCAATGCAAATCACCACTTGGGGTACCTATTATTGTACGCAACTGCGTTACTACGGCCTACATTTGCAATTCGCAATGAGTACTCGATTTGACGCATGGACAACATAAATTACATAAAGTAGACCATTTTCATACATCGCTCGAATAGGATGCACACACACATAAGCGCGGTTTCAGATAGCTTGCAGTAGCAAAACGTATTACCGCCGCAAGTGCGTACCAAACTTGTCTCTGCGTTGCGTGTTCCAACTGCCAATAGTGTGGGGTTTCAGACAACTTGAAGTAGCAGAAGAATGAATTGCAGTCGCACGTGCGTAAAACTTGCCTTCGTGTTGAGCTAGTTTGATAAAGAATCACGGTTCATTTGCTCTACGATGTTGAGCTATGAGTACGTGATTTCTTGTCACATTATAGTAAAAGTATACCTAAAGTAACAGTTCCATGACATTGAAATCATACTCGCTCAACACGGAGACTTTTTTTTCTCTCGAAGTACTTAAAATCACGCTTATGTGTGCGTGTGCCAGATAGAGATGCAGGTCTATTGTAAAATACAATTATTTTGCCCAAATCCTCATTATGATAACAAAATATTATGATAAATCAAATTTACCTTGAGTGTAGGTATATAGGTACACAATCTGGAAACTCTATCATCTATTACCTAAAAATAAAATGAAATAGTGACCGATATACGATAAGATTGTTTGTTAACACTTGTAGGGTAATAGTTAAGTAATTTATTGACGAAAATCGTCATTTTGTAACACATCGTAACTTCAATTATCGTGTGTGACCCAACATTGATAGCGACTCAAATTAAGTTGATCCTCGGTGATTTTTAGTTGCCAAATATTACGGAAGTGCCGATAAATATTGTTTAATATTAAATAATGTTTAGTTATTCACTTCGAAGTTTCATGAAATGACGATAGTAATAATTTTAGACGCATCCGCTAGGTATGTACTTTTATTATTTAGTAATACAGTAGACCCACAGACATTATTTAACTAGCGGTCTTGTAAGTAAATATTAATAAATATCAACTCGACCTAAATAGATCAAATTCTTTTTAAATAAAAGACAAAAAGTCTGCATTCATATAACTGTTAAAAGACAATGTTTAGTCACACGTTATACAAAGGAATCGTGTTTACCGTCCTGTTAACAATGAAATATCTTTTAGCACCTACTTAACCGTACATTTTTCCGCAATAAAAACTATCGTATGTCCTTTCCCGTCTCTCAAAGTATCTACATACCAAAATTCATCTTAATTGGATGAGCGGCAAAGAGTGTTTCCACATTATCCGATCTGATATCTTTGTCGGACGCCGATCCGTTATCGCGGTAAGTAAAATGTATGAACCGATATCGGGCCGGACAATATGAAAGACAGGTACATATTTCATACATTTTACTTACCCCCGATATCGGATCGGCGACCGACCGAAAATGTATGAACCGATATCCGATATCGGGCCGGACAATATGAAAGACAGGTACATATTTCATACATTTTACTTACCCTCGATATCGGATCGGCGTCCGACACCGACATCGGATCGGATAATGTGAAAACGCCCTAATGCGTGAAGTTCCTTGATGGAATACACTTTTTTATTTAAAACCAGTGGATGTTCATAGTATGTACAGTGGACAAAAGTTATACTTTATTCCTAACTTGCCCATTGGCTTACAGCGAAGTCGTGGCTTCGATTCCCGCGTCTGAAAATACTGTTTCAAGTTTGGTTAGGACAATGCAGGCTTAATCACCTGATTGTCTGACAAGAAAGATAACATACTTACATCGGATGGACAAAAACTCGGTCCTGCTAATTTCTCACTGGATTATAAAGAAAACGAAGAGAGAGTGCTTCTGTACTGCACACACACTTGGGCACTATAAATCACTCCTGCTGGGCTGGTTTCAATGAAATCGTCACCGTCTCTGAAAATGGTATAGACTTATTAGTTATTACTAAGATATTTGCGTTCAAAAGTGTAATGCTAAGTACTCACATACGGTTTTGCGCGATAGTTTTACTCGAAATCGAGCAAAAACCACCGTGTGGACCGCAAAACTCACAGCTCGAAGGCTCGCATCGAGCCAGTTTGAAGGCTCGATTCGAGCCGGCTTGACAAATATTTTGACACTATTTTTTATTATTTGTAGCTAATTTCCTTCGAATGGAGTAAAACTATCGAGCAGTGCTGAATGTGTGGACGAAAGCCCGAGCCGTGGTTTTTACTCTACGTGATTGCTCGATCGAGCAAAACCGTATGTGAGTACTTACACTAACACTGATGTTAGATGTAGGTACTTGACGAATGACGTTTTGATGAAACTGTAGATTGCTTCGTGGACATTAATACAGATTATTGAGTAAGCATATTGTCACATTCGGAGCACTTACGAAAGAGATGATGATTGCGATTTAGAAGCGTGTAGAGCAATACGCAAGTTTAATGGCGTTCACGCACTTCTAATGACCTTAAGATGAGTTAAACTAGTAGATTAAAGATAACATTTTTTATTGTATGCTATAATAGGTTTGGATATTATAGTAATAATATCTAATCTAAAAAATTTAAAAATAAAAATATATTTTTTTGTCTCGCTAAAACTCGAGAATGGCTGAACGCATTTGGCTAATTTTAGTCTTGAAATGTTCGTGTAAGTCCAGGGAAAGTATGTTAGGAAGAAACAGCTGATACGATACGAACTTCACCGATCTCGTTTATGATAAAAGAAGATCGTAATCACATACAAACTAATTATGTAACACCTATTGCACTACTTACTAATACTTAAAAGATAGAATTATTAGCTCGCTGATTTTTATTACTTTGTTTGCATACTTTAGTTATTGAGACAACTAAATGATGCCCGCAACCTGGGTTGCGCCAAAATTAGTTTATCGCGCGGGAACCGTACATTTTCTGGGATATAAAGTATCCTATGTCCTTCCCCGGGACTTAAAGTATGTCCATACCTTTCAGCATAATTGGTTCAGCGGTTTGGTCGTGAAGAGGTAACAGACAGGCAGACACACTTGCGCATTTATAATATTGGTATGGATTTTTATAAAAAGAATTTAACCATTAGGCTGAAATTATAATTATAACAAGTGAGCAGTTCCAAAATTAAAATACCAAAGATTTCGCATTCCTGATAAAAAAGGAATTCCTGAAAAGAACAAAAAAGATGTCGCGGCTCTTTTCTTTGCAAGGCGGATTTTAAAATACCAAAGATTTCGCATTCCTGAAAAAAAAGGAATTCCTGAAAAAAACAAAAAAGATGTCGCTGCTCTTTTCTTTGCGTGGCGGGTTCAATCGTCATACTCACCTACAGACCGCTATCAAACCGCTATACACACAATACCAAAACAACCCAACGTGCACAGCTGATAGAAAGTACGGCGCTCAGTTGTACTCGGCAAGCGGTAGGCTTCGCGCGTCAGCAGTCGGTCCGAGCAGCCAGTCAGTCAGTCTGCAGTTTGTCAGTCAGTCAGTCTGTCAGAATGTGTGTCAGTGTGAGGATTACAGTCCTGTTTCTCGTGGTTTCCGCAGCCCTTGCCGGTCCTGCGGGAGATGGCAGACGGACTCCTAAACTTAAAGGTAGGTAGAGAGTACCCCCCTTTTTAGATCTTTAAAAAAAATTAAAAAATTCATTAAAATAATGATCATGTTGAAATTTTTACGTAATAAAAGTTGTAGACCGTAAAAATAACAAACGGATTTGCTTCGTATTTTAAAGTTTAATAAAAAATATAAAAGTAATTATAAAGTAATTATCATTAAAAACAAAAAAAAAATATTCATAATAGGTATGTATCTTCAAAGAAATTAAATTAACGAGCATAAAAGAATAAAATTAAATGCGTAACCTTGACCTGTAATTTTTACAACCTTAAACAAGTAATGATAAGAAGTCTAGCTAATTTTATACCAAAAAAAGAATTAATTAAAACACGGATTGTGTTTCAAATAATTTAGCAAAATTACCATAAAGAATTGAAGAGGCAATGTAATTAATATTTTTATCGTCTACCATAGATTTGAATACGGTACCTATTATATTAAGTATAGCATATATATACATAAAAAAACCTTCGTATGCCTGAAAAATGAAAGTTCTTCAAACTCTATTATTTATCTCGTGCGTTTTTAGATAGCTCGATGCATACTTTTAATCTGTTGGCCTTTACATTGATATGTGATATTAGAACATGCATAGGTAATAATGAATAATGATATTTTACTTTTCTTAAGTGTTGCCCACAAGTTTGTTGCACTGTAACGCATATTATATCTCCTAAAGATCATTCCATTTACAGTTACTGTGATAAAATCTATCCAATAGTCCTTTCCCGGGACTCAAAAAGTGTTCTGTGCCAAAATTTTATTCACATCGGTTTTCGCATGGAGTGCCGATAGATTCATGATTGCTTTTATAACAATTTAGGTATGAAATCCTAAAACACGTATTTAATTATGCGTTTTTCGCTAACGACAGATTTTAATTAGGCGCCTATTGACCTTTATAGATAAAACTTTTACCCACATGACTGCTCTATAAATATTAATGAAGATCATTAATATCCATCATCCATGCTCTACTCGTATAATCTATATTATAAATGCTAAAAAGTGTCTGTGTGCCTTTGATTATACTGCTGAATAAATTTCAATGAAACTCAGTATAAAGCTGTGGTTTTTGCTAGTTATTCTTTAGAGAAAAGCCTTTACACAATAGGTACGTAGAGTTTTGGATTTTCAAAATGTTGGGGGTAACTGAAGTCGATAGAAATCCAAAAGCGAAAGTGTATCTGCCTGTTTGTTACCTTTTCAAAACCGCGGAACCGATTTTGCTGAAATTTGGTACGGGGTTACTTTGAATCCTGGGAAAGGACATAGGATACTTTTATCCCGCAAAATCTACAGTTCGAATTTACTAATTTTGGCGCGGAATCGCAGGCGTTGGATTATGTAATTTTCAGGGTTCCACGCGGGTGTAGTCGCGGGTAGAAGCTAGTATTAAACAATAAAGAAGATAATCATCTTTTTATAAGCACCAGATGTGCCGGTTTTTATGATTAATAAACTTACTAACGACCTCCACCGGTCAAGAGCCCCAGAGGTTACAAGATCACAGACTATTTATAATCATATTTCCGATTTATACGATTTTTGATCTGTTTTTAAAGGTTAAGATCCTAAATTATTAAACGTTTTACCTATCTTTTTATTAATACATATTCTGCCTAGCCGTTTTCGGCTTCAGTGACTTGGTTATGTTTAATTGTGCTATCATTATGTTTTGCGCCTTGACGCCTCCGTGGTCTAGTGGTATAGAGCGCGGCTCTTGACTCGGAGGTCGTGGGTTCGATTCCCGCGTTGGAAACATGATATTTCCAAGTTTGGTTAGGACAATGCAGGCTGATCACCTGATTGTCCGACAAGTAAGATGATCCATGCGTCGGATGGGCATATAAAAAGTCGGTCCTGCGCCTGATCTCTCGCCGGTCGTGTCGGTCTGCCGTCCCACTGAGTAAACTTTAATGAGAGTAAAGGAATAGAGAGTGCTCTTGTGTACTGCGCACACATTTGGGCACTATAAAATTACTCCTGCGTAGCTGGCCTGGTTTCAATGAAACCGGCCACCGTCACCGAAACCGGTGTGTTAGCTATTATTAGTATTTATTATGTTTTGCTCTAATATGGCTAATATACCCGATGTTGGCAGTAAAGGTGCGATAGCAGGATTCGCAAGTTAGGGCACCATTTACATAATTATATTGTATATTAGCGGGCGGTCTTGCTTTTAGCTGGTCACGTTTTAGATCTAGTTCTTGCCTTCGTTCTTCCTCAAATGAGTATGTGTTGTGATTAATAAGTTGTCTCCATGGTAGCCGAGTCTCCGCCTGAGATTCCCAGCTAGAGGGGTCAATATTGCATCCACAGACATAGATCAAGATAGATACCGCATGTCGCTCCATTTGTATGAAAATTGAAAACGAGCGTGTCCCTTTTTTCCTACCACTGTGACGTACCGATGATAAGAAAGGTGTCCATTATCAAGGCCAACGTTTCTATGTATTTGAATTTCTACAGCTTGCAATACGGCACTTTTAGGCATTTAGGCATTTTTAAAATTCCGATTGACGTCCGACTCCGATAGCAGACTAAAGAACAGACTTTCGAAAGACGACGACGACGACGACGCGTTCCCAAACGACGAGCAATGCTCGTCGTTTGGGAACGCGATGTGGCACGAGAAGTACATACACATGCGGTATCTGTCTTGAGATCAAGACAGATACCGCGTCACAGACATAGGTATGTCTGTGATTGCATCTCTTCATGTGTCTTTTCTGTACGTCCTTTTAGCGTAGAAATTGACCACCACTTTTAGGTTTGCCGTGTTCCAACTCAGAAAAGAAGATACTGCTTTGCCTTTCTCTTCTCCAAAATTCTTACAAGGTGCCCACACCAACGCAACTGCCGCCTCATCAAGTATGCCTCATTATTAATACTTAGCTCTAACAAAGGGCAAAGTCTGTAGTGATCATTTTATGTTTATATGCTTAGTAGTAATTAGTAATTTTTATTTATCTTTACAATGAGAGATACAAAAGAAAAAAAAATATAATTAAGAAAGAAAACAATATTTTTTAACTAGGATACTTATATGTAGCAGGATCGAGGATAGTTAGGTATATGATGAAACTTAAACGCTACAAAGCTTTCAGCACGTGTTAGTTTTATAGAATTTTACATTATGTGACCATGCATTGTAAATTATAATATGTTTATTCAAGTCACGATATTGTGAAGTTTTTGTAAAATGTTCACATTTAAAATTTTACAAGAAGCAACGAGGTCTGATAGGACTGTTGTTATGGGTTAACTAGCTATATTTTAATATGCACTGAAACATAATAATGTTTTAAATTTTATTGATTTTTACGTAGGTACTAACGACTTAACTGCAACTGCATCTGTGTATCCCGCAGTAATCTTTCATTTTGATTAATAATAGTTGCCAATTATAACCTTTCCAGTGCTCTACATCTCTAGCAAATTGGATCAAAATCGGTCCAGTAGTTTCAGCTAGCATTTTTGTTGCAACTAAACAATTTTTTTCTTTCAATACTATAAGTGTAAGAATGTGCGTGGAAGCTGCAACGCAAGATTTTCCTTTCAAGCAGAAAATATTATACCTGCTACTACTAAATTGATTTCAGTTGTCCGGTACCGTACTTAAAAAACTTCGATAGCGTGATGCAGGATTTTGGCATTATTTGTTCCAACACAGTACCATAGATTAGTAATTAATATAGATAAACAACTGTATAATTAGATGGGCAATGATGTCGTAAGGAGTTCACAGTTCGCGTTTGTCAATCCAATTTCACGGCGAAACCGAGCAGTCTGGGCCTACGTGACACTGACCCACTGAACGTTGCTAAACTCTGATATCACGTTTAATAGATATCAGCACTTTCGTAAATTGATTATTGAGCGTGCCAATAATTATATTGTGATATTTTGTCAACTTGAAACGTAATAAAAAGTATGGATTTCGAGTGGTTAGATTTTGGGGATTTTCATTGGAAATCTGTTTATATATTAGATATGTTTGTCTATTATGACTGTAGAGTGTAGACTATAGAAATGAACTCGTATTGTTAAGTTAACTTGCATTCGATAATAATTAGTTAGCGTAGTTATATAATATTAACTGTATGGGATTTGACATTAGGCAGATTTAAGGAATGTAGATACAAAGAGAATTGCAGATTTATTCTATTTATTATATTTTTATACATATGGTAGAACAGACAAAATTCATATTACTGTTTGTCTGTTCTACTATGGGCAGCGGCCCATAGAAATATAGAAATGACCCCTTTACTGATATTTTCATGATTCAAGTGCTTAAAAGGAATGGGATAGTTTTTGTCACGAGAAAAAAAATGTTTTCGCGATACGCGAATTCTATCGCGGATGTTATTACGAGCAACATTCAGTAAGTTTATACAAACGTAAATCTCAGTTTAAGTACGATGTAAATCGTGGTTTATTGTTTTAGACGGGAAGCCTCGCGCTCAGTGAGGTTATGAATAAGCAAATTTCCCTCGCCCAAGGCTTACCTAAATTGCTTAATTGGTCTAAACCAGCAACAATAGAGCCAAGGCGAATGCTTAACTTGGTTTTCAACAGCATTGTCTAAATTGTCTTAGCGGATCCGTTCACTTCCGAAGAAAATTGCGAAACGCGGGTTATGCGCTTGTGCTCCGTGCTGACATTTTGACCTTTGTTTTAGGTTTTGTGGTATTTAAGGTACTTCTGTACTGATGTTTTGGTACAATTATAGAAGAGCGTACAAACTGTGACGCGTTAGCAAGCACAAAGTTTTTAAAATGTTCATTTAATTAAAATTATATATAATGCTTTTCAAACCCTAATAATATTAGCTTTTTACCGGATTTCTTAGTATCTTACAGACGTAAAATTTTGTAACAAAAGATTTCAACGCCTATTAATAACGCTAACCGACAGGAACGTAGGGCGTTTGCGTTTTCACTCGCAGAAAAAAGAAAACTCTCCTCTGCAGAACTGGTAGGGTCATAACTCTGTCAATATTGACAGGGACATTGACCCGTGTACCTCGCAGGCAAAATGACATGGATTTTTTATTGCAATTCTTTCCTGTTATTGCAGTTATAAAAACGCCACATCTGTTTCTTTAAATGATTGAAAAAAAATTGTAATCACAATTCACTCCCCGTTTTTATTGATGTTTAAGATTATTGTTTAATCGCTTATTTTTATTACTTTTAACTTTGCAGTACTGAAAATACCATACTACCGGAAAAGTTTTCAAAACGCAAGATCTGGCATGATATTATGTCAAAGCCAAATAATTACAAAATGACCTAACGGTGCAGTACCGAAGTAGTCAAATTTTTAATCGACTTCCAAAAAGGAGGAGGTTATATGTTCGTCTATATATATTTTTTTTTATCTAGGTTTTTTCTCAAGTGTATTAAAGTCACAAGTCTATAAAACTATACAGAGTAGTAACTACCAGATGTTAAATTTTATTCTTCAAATTTATTTGTGCTTTACAATTATTATTAATAAGGGCAACAAAGTTACAACGAAAACCTTTTTATAAAGATACTTTAATCCCAGTCGTTAGTGAAAATATATCGTTCAGAGAATTCAATGCAGGCACTTGATAAATATGTTTTGAATGTAAATTTTGTTTCTGACAAAGCGTTTTAAGTTTTTTTTTTTTTTTTATTGCAGCGAACTTTGTGTTTACTTACATAGTTTAATGCTGCTCCGTTTCATACTTTGTAGATTATACACATTACTTGTATTCATAATAATATTATGTAGGGCATCAAATGGAGACGTGACGTTCAGCTAAATAAGATTAATTGAATTTAAATAGTTCATTTTATGTTTTGGCTCTCTTAAACGAAAACATGATATTATATAAAGATTAAAGATATAAGTTCATATTGTGTCATCGTGGTCTTGTATATCTACAAAAATGGATCCGGTTATTTTGAAAACTATTTACAAAAAATAACAAACTGCCTTTACAACAAGTTCGTGTTTATTGGTATAATCTACCTTTGGTAGGAAGATTTTATCAATAAACATACCTTACATTGCACATAAACGACAATTTCCTGTGCATTTTTCTCAAGAATCTTTACAACCTTAAATACGGTAGGGCATCGTATGTAACATAAAATATTTGTTTACCAACAGCCGGCGATTACGGCGATAATATCAAGATACGGCACGTTCCCTTATCTTTGTTATTACTAATACAATTAATGTAATTGGACTATATTGTAACATGTATGTTAAATGATTGCCAATATTATTTAAAAAAATTATGTTATTTTTTTAAAATTTTTTCATGTTACGTAATTTAGGGCGCATTTTCATTAGTCGTTAACTCGTGCGGTATACAGCATACGGGGAGTCCATGACAACTAATGGCGCATTTTGGTTGTGGCATGCATTTCAGAAATCTCCCGCACCCCGCATGCGGGCCCTATCGACCAGTGAAAATGCGCCATTATGAACCTGACAATGTCCGCGAAAGTTGTCAAGTTGATAATAAAGACTTTAATAAGTTAGTTCATAAGACTTAAAACTTCATCTTAGTAAGCCAAACAATTTGGATACAAAACAATAGACCGCAACGACTACCGATTTACCAGTGACGAAGGATAGCTCTCTTATGGCTTACATTTTAATGATCTATTGATCCAAGTAGAGATTTGGATCCATCGATATTCGATATATTATATAGTTGAGAATAGAGTTATAGAACCAGCAGTTTGGTGTTTTGTTCGTGAGCACGTTTTAACCGCGCTGCAAAGTGATTTTTAAGCTAAACTACTTTATTATTATTAGTACAAAATAGGCACTATTAGCATAGTACTTTATATTGTTATTTAACGATGACAAGTTTTAACAATACGGAAGTGTGGTCCATTTTAAGTTTTAATATTTTAATGAAAACTGCGAGCCGCGCGCCCGTTCAAATATTTTCTATGCGTTTGCATAACTCTACTATCGAAGATGTTATCAACTTTACTAAGTACTCTATTTTACTTTATTTTGTTAGATTGTGGTCAGTATTACGTGTTACTTAGTCACCTATTTAAAATTACTGATAATAATTTATAAATTAAAATATTACATATTAAAAAAAAGTAGTTCTTAATATTTTTGTATGTACATAGTATTTTATCTTTTATGATAATTAGATTACATGTTTCACGTTATGTAGTAGAGACTATTTGAATATTTAAATGGCAAGCCCAAAACCTTAAAAATGCACGAGTAGGTACCTACTCATGCAAAAATGCTTCTTCTAAAATGAATGGAAAATAAGTAAGCTCACTTATGGGTCGCAAATGGGTCAAACTAGGTTACGGTTAGTAGTTTAAACATCTACATAAAACATTAACAATAATCGGCCAAGTGCGAATCGGACTTGCGCAAGAAGGGTTCCGTACCGTTATGAGGAACAATAGGCCAAAAATTGTGTTTTTGTATGGGAATTGGGAGCCCCCCTTAAATTTTTATTTTGTTAAATATTACTATTAATTATTAAAGTAGACATATAACTAAGGCCTTTATAAAAATTTCAAGTGCATAGCTGTTTCCATTATTGATTACGAGAAAAAAAGGCCAAAAAATGACGTTTTAGTATTTGTTGTAATAGCGGCAACAGATATACATAATCTGTGAAAATTTCAGAAGTCTAGCTATAGCGGTTATTGAGTTACAGCCTGAAGACAGACAGACAGTCAGAAGTCTCAGTAATAGGGTCCCGTTTTTACCCTTTGGTTACAGAATCCTAAAAAGGCACTAGGTCCGGATGTAAAATAACGGACAGAGAAACACACATCGAAACCTTAGTAAAAATTTTTAACCCTGTGGCGGTAATTTTATAAACTGATTTTACAAAGGGCACTGGGTAACTTTGTATGGACCTGTGGCGTCATTTTTTTTCCAGCGGCCAGGGATACAACCATTACTATTTTGTAGCACTACATTAGAGAAACATATATCAGTAATAAAAATTATTCTCAGTAATATCGGAGCTGAGCTACGATTATTTTAGTATATTTATTTTTGCACCTTATGTTCACAAAATCAATAGTAATTAACATTAGTTTATGGAGCTATCCTTAACAAACAGATGTAGAAGGGGTATATTAATCTGTTGGATACATATTTCTCACTAGCTATTGCCCACGACTTCGTCCGCGTCAAATAAATGAATAACTTTTCATACATATTTTCTCACTTGGTTTAACTCTCGTCCGACTAAAATATAGCCATACTTGAGACTATATTTCATTAGACAGTGGTTTTCAAAGGGTCGGATGCAATATTAGGCAATTATAATTATTGTTCTTGTGTTGTGGGTAAAATGACTCTAGGGTGTTGTTCCCATAATATTATGTCGATTATTTCTACTATTTAGCGAATTTTGGCCATAGCGCCTGGTACGACGCCGGACGCCACCTTTCGTCTACTTCCCAGCTTATTATAAACTAGCGACCCGCCCCGGCGTCGCACGGGTATAAAATATATAGCCACTGAAAAAATTATTAAAATCGATAGCCTATAATTATGATCCTTCACGTGGTCTACTTCTTATCTGTGCCAAATAAAATAAAATTGCTCCAGTAGTTCGCGAGATAAGCCCTTTCAAATAATTTCCCCCGTTTTTTCCACATTCTCCTATTAGTCTTAGCGTGATAAAATATAACCTATAGCCTTCCTCGATAAACGGGCTATCTAACACTGAAAGAATTTTTCAAATCGGACCAGTAGTTCCTGAGATTAATGCGTACAAGTTAGCCCTTTCAAATAATTTTCCCAGTTTTTTCCACATTTTCCTTTATTTCTTCGCTCATATTAGTCTTAGCGTGATAAAATGTAGCCTATAGCCTTCCTTAATAAATGGGTTATTTAACACTGAAAGAATCATCAAAATCCGTTGCGTAGTTTTAAAGATTAAAGGGAACAAAGGGACATGAGGGGAAAAAAAGTGACTTTGTTTTATAATACACGTATAGAAGTACAGCTGCAGGAATATTTTATAGAATATTAACTATTTACTTACACAAAAAAATATAAAAAAATCAAAACGGCCTTCTTTAAGAAATTCGAAAAAAAAATGGATTTGCAGACGGACAGACAGACGGACATGCATTTCATTTCATCTTGGCGGGGCACTCCCGTGCCCCCAGATGTGTCCCTTGTATAGAGTTCACTGTGAAAGGAACTGTGCTGAAAGACCAACATATTTTTTTGTGATTTGAATGGGCAAGCGCCCTGGCGTAAAAAGTTTCCCCATACAAAAGTGAAAAAAATGTTCTCTTTCAGCGCTACTACTTTTACAGTAAACTCTATACACGGGACTCATACACAGTACACACCCTTAAGTATTATCACTTAGTTTTGTTATTCCCTGTATACTAATATAATGAAGCTGAAGTGTTTGTGTGTTTGAAAGTGCTAATCTCAGGAACTGCTTGTTCGATTTGAAAAATTATTTTTGTGTTGGATAGCCTATTTATCGAGAAAGGCTAAAAGCTAATAAATTATGCCGTTTTCTTGTATTTTCCTGAATATTCATGTTATGATTGAATTTACGTTTAGTTGAAAATACGAAATTAAAATGCCTAACATCTCGGCTCCGATATAGTTTAGCTATATGTCCCCCATAATAAATTTTACTCCCCTTGATATGTTCTTTCATAATATGCCGGTTTGGTGAGTGGCCGCGAGATTTGAAAATAACGCCAATATTACCCAAACCCCTTTGGTCTAAGACCTAAGTGCTCTAACAAACTGTTAAGATAAGCGCGTGCAATATAAATTCTAATATGGAATTTTATAACAATTAAACGTACTAATTAATATGTAATTGTATGTTATTACATAATTGCAGTATTTAGCGGTAATTAAAATTTATTTAAATACGGCATTTGCGATATGGAAGGTCATTGCCTGCGCGAGGCGAAGTGAAAGTAATTAAAAGTGATACACGCATATAGTTCGCTTTTTGACCGACTTCCAAAAAGGAGGAGGTTATAATATGTTCGGCTGTTGATTTTTTTTCTGTATATTCAACGATTACCTCGCCGTTTGTGAACCGATTTTCAAATTTTTTCTTTAAGACGTTGCCCTCAGTTGTGCAGCAATTACAGTACATTTTTCCATGTCAAATAATGTTAAAATCGCTTTAGATATTAGCTCTAAGGCTGGACTTATACGTGGTTACGCTGTCATTAAGGCCATCCCATCGAGCAAACGACCTTGGCCATACATTTGCCGCGTTGCCGAGATCGCACCAAAACCCTATTTTTTTTTACTTGTCTTAGTTCAAAATTGACCTAAAAAAAATAAAACGGGGAATATGTAGGTAATGAAATTGTCGATCTATTGGCGTGTGTTTCAAATAAAAGTAATTTGTAAATACTATGGAGATGCTGAATGTATGCTTGAATTTTAATAAATTGGTTTTACTTTGGAAGCTGATATCATAAGTATAATAAGCAAAAATAGAAAATTTAAAACGGGGAAAGGAATGTTGATATACTGAAGATTATTGCTGTATTTTTATTATAACTTTGTAGCTTTCAAAATATGAGTTTATACGGCTCTAAATACGGTAAATTACGGAATCTCCGTAGGGAAGGCCCTTAACATACATATTTTGCTTGTAGCGGCGTAGGGCGCACTAGCCGCCAAACCGCGCGGACGCATGTAAATTGTAAATACAGCCGAAGTGAGATTTAGATTTGACGACCTCTGTGGCTCAGTGGGTGAGCACGTGGTAGCTCAAGCGGGTTCGAATCCCGCCGACGGAACCAAAAGTTTTCAAAGTTCCTGGGTCATGGATGTGTATTAAATATGTGTATCATATGATAAAAATCTTAAATATATATTATGAATAAGTAGTATAAAAGTATTAAATATATTTCCATTGTCTGGTACCTGTAACACAAGTCCTTCAGGTACATAGCACGGGGCCAGACTGACGTGGTGTGAAGCGTCCATAGATATTATTATTATACACAGACACACTTTCAACTTTGACATTTATATACCAAGTTTGTGGCATTTAAAACTTATAGGATTGAAAATTATAAAATTGAATCAATAAAATGCCTATAGAAGTCGTTCTACCAGTACTTACTCTATAATATTTTTGTTTTATTTATTTGCATATAAGCATATTTATTTAAATACGCGTATCTTAGTGTCTAAACACACTAGGCCGAAGTTACGCCGGCGTAAATTCCGCATGATTACGCCTGCAATATATTTTAAATTGCCGACGACACACTATTCCGTCGCGTTCCGTCCGTATTTTGTATGCGTTTGACGTTACGCCGCGTAACTTCGGCCTAGTGTGTTTAGACACTTATGTTTATAATTAAAAATATTGCATGAATTTTAAGTGCAATAATCCATTTATTTGGTGTTGTTGCATCCAGTTATTGCACTAGCGGAAACACACGAAAACTGTATTACTGTCAGCTCAATGAATCTTTAATATTATTGCGTCTTCAAATTCAGAGTTCATAAATGGATATTAATTATGAAATATTCTTATTTCACTACATGCATGAAAAAGATTTCATAAATAATAATTATAATTATTGAACGATCGAAATTTTGATGTCGGTTTCAGTCGCCTTTAGCCAAAACAATAATTTTCTGCCAAATCTTCTTGGGTCGTATTAGTTTTGATAGATGAAAACCTGTGTTCAAATTAAAAATATAGACTATCTATGTACATACTTGGACCGGGACCATACCTAGATATGCGTCAATTATAAAGTGAATATAAAAATGAAACATAATTGGACACTTGAGTGATTTTTAGCTCTATTTTATCAGCAAAGAATCTCATTTCAGTATCAAAATTTTTCCGGAATTACGACGCGTACTTAGGTACTTTAAATGCTTACGGAAGGCTTAAAAAAGTGTACCTCTCACTATTACAGTGTGAGAAAACCTAAGCGCCTTCAAACAATAGTGATTTTCGACATGTCAAAGGAACCATATCACAATGGGATAGTGACATTGCGACAAACGTTTCACAAGCACGCGTGCCAATAAGCGTTTGAACTTGGGCAACAGTGAAAGATTGAACTTGACTATTGTTACAACAATCGAATTATTTTTATCTAAGAGTACGGTTACACGGTCATTCTTTCATTAGTTTAGACTTTAGTCCATCAGTCTAAGACTGACGCCAGAATGATGGCCGGAAAGTACTATCAGAGAAGTTGATTAATAGGCAGAATGCGGACCTACGTCATTTGGTCGCTTTTTGTCAAGTAGCCGACTTATGAAATCTTACATTGAATTTACATAATCGGACCAAATAACATAGGTCCGTCAACTGCTTATGAATCAATTTCTTCGAATGACATTTGGTCTAATTAGCCTAGGATCCCTTCATAGAAGGACCTTCACCGAGCTGTTTACTGGATGAAAAGTATTTTATATTCAATTACGTATGTCAACAAATTAATTGCAAGTGGGTTGCCTAAAAAATTTCAGTCCAGAATAAAAAAAAAAAAAAAAAAAAACAAAAAAAAGTTTTTTTTTTACATTTTTCTGGTTTGGTTAATAGACAAATTCCATACCAATCGAAAGCCCATAGAATATGCATTAAGCATTAACCAGACCGGTACCGATTAGTAGTAGTATCGATTTACCTGCCTACCCAAGAGTTGTGACAGGAAAAAAATAGACAACCTAACGTTTTCATACTCTACGGGCTCCATACTTTCGATTGGTATAGAATTTGTCTATTAACCAAACCAGCGAAATGTTAAAAAAAAAGTTTTTTTTTTCTATTTTTTTTTTATTCTGGACTGAAATTTTTTAGGTAACCCACCTGCAATTAATTTGTTGACATACGAAATTGAATATAAAATACTTTTCATCCAGTAAACAGCTCGGTGAAGGTCCTTCTATGAAGGGATCCTAGGCTAAATTAAATAAGGCTTGGACCTAGTTTGTTAAGTGTATCAAGCCAAGTCTAAAATATATCGACGACGTTCGAAATTCGAAGTTCAAAAACAAAATTATATTATATCATTTGACGTAATACATCGTTCGTATCCTACAAGGATTTTTATAACAAAATCAGACCTGTCTCCATCATTTTGAATATTATAACCACTTACCACTGAGGAAGTGAGCCGTCAAATATAAGTGCTGAATCAATAAATTTTATCTGTCAATATGTATCAATAAATTAATCATTCTATAAATCAATCATCGATTTGATCAGATTGTTGGTGCTGCGAGATCAAATTCACTTCTAGTTGTCATCAATCAAAATACGATCAGATAGTTAGATTATGATAGGTCGTAACTGTTCGTAATGCTTCCAGAAACGTTGATAAATGATTATATTGTGAGTTGTGACCTACAATTAACACAATAGTCCGCACTTAGAGACATTTAATTACTTAACTTTAATTAAAAGTAGAGTTTGACAGAAAATATCTTTATCGTCTCTGAGTTCGACAGTCAACTACGACCATCAATTTAATAACAGCTCCTACTACAATCGAAGACCGTTTGAGGTACTCGGAAAAAGTATTGTAGAGCTGCAGTGTGCAATACACAATAGCACTCCTTTACATACCTGGGTAAATAAATGATGAAAAATATATAAAACGAATCATCCGAAAAAAGTTTGTGAATATGAATTTGTATAAAAAAAAATGTTTTTATTTTTAATGTATTTTAAAACCTTAATATTAATAATATTGATATTTAATGCAAAAACCTTAAAAAAAAATTTAAAAATATTATAAACAATTAAAAATTCATGAAATTTAAATAAAGTCACGTGACTTATAAACGCGCCACGATTGAGATGTGACGTCACAATGTATACATTTCAATAGTATACGCTTATTTCGTTGACGTTTAAGGTCAAAATTGTTTGCGCTAACTATAATACCAATCTACGTAGCTAAACTTTTTAGTAAATCCACAAACTGATGCTCCTATGACTCGAAATGAGAAATGTGGTTAGTGCCCGTTTTGTTTATTGTAAAACAAACTCTTCTCTCTTCAAACTAATTTATTAAAACTGAAAACCAAAACACACCTTCAATACTTAAAATAAGTAAATTTAAGGCTAATATTTTAGTTTAGAAGTACGCGTCCAATCAAAACATTCGTTAGTTAAACAATACGTGGTATGTCAGTTCTACTGTTTTTAGTGTTCTGTGGTGAACATTAACAATGTGACGTCACACGCGCTAGGTTAGTGCGGGAGCTGCCGGCGTGTCTTCGGTATTTTTATTTTGAAATAACTTTTGAATTATTGCAAAAAACAATAAGAAAATTGTTTTGTTATAAAACTTATATAATATGATCTTTCCATTTATCACAAAAAAATTTTTTGTTGAAATACTCGATTGTCATGATAGTCCCAAACAATTCAATAATGGAGACATAAATTTTTCTTGCCCTAACATAAATATAATGTAGGTTATAAGTTCATGTGGAAAGCATTTCTTGAAAACTGATTAAAAGGCGGGAAATTACGTGTGTATCAGGATTCTAGACCCAGGTTCATTATGTAAGGAAAGTGAGACCTGTCAACGGCAGAACTTCCTGTTCCCACTTGTGTTAATGATACTTGATCATAGGGTTGTAATGTAGCTCATTCGCGTAATGTCCTAATAAATTAGATCAAAGTTGAAAGTTAAAAAATCTAGAATAATGTGAATTGTTAAAGCACACATTTTCTGCCTAATTAGAAAAGTTCATTGGCTGGACTTGTTTAATTCCTCAATTATAAAAATTTTTTGGCCATAAATAAAGCAACCAAGACTATCAAATTACTAATAACACTGTTTTCATCGTCATTCTAATTTATTCTCATCAAATTGTAATGCGATCAATATTGTTTTGCATCACCATGACCTGGGGATCATTAAGATGTGCCAAAATATATGCTTATGTAAAAGATAAGACAATTTCTATTACATATATATTAATATATTAACGACGCAACATATAGCACTTCCTATTTTAGCGAGGCCACATTGCCTAGTTGCTTTGCGGTGCGTCGTCAGTCGCAACTCGCCGCTGCATTTTACGTTTTATGACATGTGACCTGTGACGTGCCACGTTTCAAGATGCGTTGTATTGTAGGACGCGGTGCTTTGAGCATTGAACTTTTTAAATAACTAGAAATTGATTTAAGTTTTTCAGAAAGTAGTTAAACCCTTATCCAGCACTGAGCGGACTGATGAACTATTGCTAAGAACACTCTCGATCATGTCAGCTTTTAAACAAAAAATGTACTTCAAAATCGGTCCACCAGTTTGGATGCTACGATGCCATGGACAGACACACACACAGACAGACATGTCAAACTTATAACATGCATAACTTTAAGTCGGGGTTGACGACGCGCTGCACGTCGTTGTTGCATTGAGTTGTCGCGCGTTGCCGCAACGCAAATGTTGTATATCGTATAGAATGCGTTACTGCGTTTCGAAGATGCAACGCACTACAAGTCGCAACGCAACGGAAAGCGTGGCTTAGCTCATAAAGTATGTTCCCATTATGTGTTAAGCAACTGAAGAAGTTTCTTATGTAAGACAATAAAGGGAAGATGAAATTGGCCATTTGATGCAATAAATATTGACTGTCGTATTGTCGTAATACATTATACTACATAATTCGTCAAGAGGATGTCGCTTTTGTATTCTTTGTAATATTGGTGGTCTTTTGATATTATAAATTGGTGTATCGTTCGTTTTTATTTTTTAGCGCTGTGAATATTAAGTAAGTGTATTACTCACATTTGCCTACAATATACCTGTTTTCTCAGTTTTTTAGCATTCAATATTCATTATTCTTTTCATTCATTTTGAACTGCTTTTGTCTCTCTCATAAGTCATAAATAACTAAAAAAACTTACATGAACATATCAAGTCCTGAACTCCTCAAAAATCATCATCAAAAATCACTCTTGTCAGAAAATCAGGTGATCAGCGTGCATCCCAATCAAACTTGGAAACAACAACTTTTCCAACGCGGGAATCGAACCAACGACCTTCCTTTATAATATAGCCTGTAATAATCGCGCCATTATGATAAGGTTCACTTTATGCATGTAAACTAACTGCATCTTAAGCGAGTATTGAAGGCATAGTTCCCAAAAAGTACTTCATTGAGAGGTCAATAAAAAAAGTGTCGAAAAATCATTTGCAACGTACCGGGTCATTACGTTCAAATAACGGGGTTAGGGTTACTATAATATTACTAAATCAATGTCGTAAAGTTTAACACTTGATGTCGTGATCGTAGGGTTCATTTACAACGATTATGTTTTGTAAATCCTTATTATGGCTGAGTGCAATCGAATAAAACAGGCCAAGTGCGAGCGGGGCGCGCACGAGTGGTTCTGTACTATTGTGTAGAATTTTCAAGTAAGTTTTTATTTAACGTTAATAGAACTTAATAAAAATACTTATTAGTTTTGTATCAAGTATGCCACGGTAGGTACTGTGTACTTTTTCAAGACATATATTTTTTATAAATTGAATAACATTTTGCCGTAGGTTTTACATGAAAAAGAAAAAAACATCTAAAATTTTCTTATTTATAATTAAGCCACGTAAATTTTTCTTTTTCCAGCATTTTCAAATAAATAATCGACAATCAAGTAATTGGGCGCCTATCTCATAAACCATGACAGACAAATAAGATATTAGAACGTTTACATAGTGACAAACAGATTAAAAAAATAGTAAATGAAATATTATATTATTACCCATTTCATTGCGGTACCCTATAAAGCAATTTGAACATTCAATTGTCTTCAATTATATTATTGTTGCAACAACAGTTTATCGTGAGTAAAGATTATTTTATCACAATACTTGTACTTAGGATAAGAAATGACTTCATTTTATAGAACGTTATGAAATTATCTTTTAAGTAAGGGTGAAGCCAAACAAGTTTAATTTGTCAGTTGTGAGTCGCAGAATTTCTGGTGCATTAAGTTTCATAGAAAATTCCTACTTCACTCACACGAGCGTAATTTTGTGAGTTATGATTTGTATGAAAAAATATTTACGCGACCGAAATTCTGCGACTCACGACACAAAATACGCTCGTTTGGCCTCACCCTAATATACTTCGTAATTTTTGACAAGTACGTCCAAATCGACAAGTATGTAACTGGCTTTAAATGATAATGAGCTGTGCTAAAAATTGGAAAACTTTTGATCATATCAGCTTTTGACTTTAATATTTTGATATAAATGTAAAGAAAATTAAAACTAGTAACTTTTAATCCTTCAAGCCCCATAAGAGCACCGGTGATCGCGACAATACTAGAATACAATAACATTTCCAAGAATCTGCAATCGAAGGATTAATGCGTTACATTTAAATTGGTAGTATTATAGGTGCTATGAGCTATCAGAGCTTTTTTACTTAGACCAAATGAATAGGACAGTTCACAGTAGAGACATGTAGAGACGTCGAATCTTATGATGTCGGGTTTTTTCGCAAGTAAATATATTGAACTAATAAATTAAAACTAAATAAATACTGTTATAACTTATAAATATTAACGGTAAGTATATTGTATTATATTATTCCTTTGTTGTTCATTCGTAAAGTGATAATATCTAAAGCCTTATGATTTATCGTCACATAATACTTACAGTAGGTTATTATCAATATTTATTATCTAACAACGGAATGAGTAGTATTAAGGCGACGCCTTGATAATTTGGCTGTAGCGATATCGATTTTTCTCAGCAATGACTAAAGCTAACAAATTAAAGTTCATTGCCAGTATTCATCATGTCTTTGTCTTTGAATTACCCATAGTTTATGCTACCTAATCGTGTTATCACGATTGGTCAACTTTTATAACACAGAATAATCAATCAAAAAGACCTCTGTAAAAAAAGGGATTCCTATTTTGCCAACAGAGGAGAGTGATTTAAGCTTCCAAAATTTGTACAAAGATTGTTTCAAGCATACACTTTAATTTTCCCATAGCTTATATGAAATGTATTTATGGTTTTTAAATTACGCGACAAAAACCATTTTGTCGCTTACGCCCTTTCCAATTTTTGCTGCTCCATTTCTTGAAAGGGCTTATTTGAACGCGCTAATCTCAGGAACTACTGATCCAAATTGAAAAAAATTTTTAGTGTTAGATAGCCCATTTATCGAGAAAGGCTATATTTTATCACGCTATGACTAATAAAAGCGAAGAAATAGAGGAAAATGTGGAAAAATTGGGGGAAATTATTTGAAAGGGCTTATCTCACGAACTACTGGAGCGATTTTTCTGTTATTTGGCACAGATAAGAAGTAGAGCACGTAAAGGTTCATAGGCTATTGTTTGTGGACTAATTTGTCTGTGAAGTATCTAATTTACGCGGGCGAAACCTAGTAAGTCATATTATTTCATTTTGTTTACTCACCTCAGCAACTTTGAACAGCTGTAGCTAGGGAACTATCAGATTTTAATAGACCAAATTGGTCTCGTTTTGTTGAAAAAATTGTCTTCTTTAATAACGTATATTAATTTATGCCGTCAAATAGATCAATAATTGACCACATTGACGAGAACTTGTAAAAACTCGAAAAATAAATGTTTTTTTGGAAAATTTACAAACATTTGAACAGCTGTACCTTTGAAACTATTCAGTTTATCGAGACCTAACTATTCTCATTTTGTTGAAAATTTTGTCTACTTTAAAGTAATATCTGATAACTTCTACCATTAAACAGGTCCTTAGTGGTAAAAAATGGCAAAAACTGAAAACTGATAAAAAATTTAATGGTTTTTCATGAATTTTCCAATGTTCCGGAAGGATTTCGAGGTGGAAAAATTATATTTGACATTACTACCTCATCACATACAACATATAAAAAAATCAGAACTACCCCATTTGATGCAAACCAAAATGTACTAATTCCATGTACTACAATGCCTGCACTTTAATCTAACGGAGAAATTTAATGATTGCTTATCTTTAATTTAATGAAGATTTTAACAAAAGTGTCTTGTCAGTCAAACTCTTTATCATTAAAATATGTCTTAGTGAGCGGCAATTAGTGGCTCAAAGCTATCTCTTGACTAACTACTAAACCACTGGTAATTGGTGCTCATATTGTGTACTGCGTACTAACAAGGGTACTGTGAAAGTAAATGGGCACTAATGAGCACACGATAAAAGCCAATACTGCGTCCCTAGCTTCTTTTCAGTGAAACCGCCAGGTAAACGGTTTGGGAGACTATAACTTAATTCTAAAAAGGCTTAGTTACATTAAAGTCCACTTGCTAGTCATGGTATCATTTTAATAAAAATAAAATTACTTATGTAAAAAAACTAGATAAATACATTTAATCCATGAATAAGTAAAATCCCAGGCTTGTGCAATTTCTCATGATAGGGATAAAAATGTAATAAAATAATTTATTACTGACATTCGTAGAAAAGTAATTTGATGTTTACCAATACATATCTTTTAATTTATCAGGATAAGAAAAAGGATAATAAGTTTTTTTAACGAGAAAAATGTTACATAATCGAGCTTCGGTTATTCATCATGTGCGATAATGTATTTTTGTAACGAAACTTTCACCTCAAGTAGGTACGATGTCTGAATAGTAATCCTTATGTCGTCAACATAAAGGTCCTGTGAGAGGTACAATAATTCTGAATGACTGTTTAAAATTATATTGTGTCGCACGTTACACTCTTATTCAATGCATTCTTAAGCTTTTAAGAATTACGAGCTTCAAAATTAGGTCAGCGGCGCTCTGTGCTTTGTGAAATTGAAGAATTCCTCTGAAGCTTTTAAGAGGCAAAACTTTTAGTTTTTTAACTCTACAAAAGTCACTCTTGCACATACTCGTAGGCTTGTGTCAAGTTTAAAG
Organism: Polyommatus iphigenia; assembly: GCA_963422495.1. Classification (NCBI taxonomy): domain Eukaryota; kingdom Metazoa; phylum Arthropoda; class Insecta; order Lepidoptera; family Lycaenidae; genus Polyommatus; species Polyommatus iphigenia. The sequence goes on along the minus strand of OY730185.1, from coordinate 28,967,141 downwards.
AAAAAAAATCGGCACCTTGCACTCCGAGTAACGTAGATACATATTATGTGACGATAAAATTAACCTAGAAAAAACATCCATATTATATTATGCGAAAGTGTGCTTGTCTGATGTCTCTTATTTCTTCGCGCCCAAACCGCTGAACCGATTTTGCAGAAATTTGGTATGGAGATTCTTTGAGTCCCGGAAAAGGACATATAATACTTTTTATCCTGAAAAAAATTACGATTCCTGCGCGATCAACGAATTTTGGCACAACGGAGTTGCGGTGTCATCTGGTATATTGTAATGCTGGTACTGCAGCATCCATTCATCAAAACTCTTGTGAAATGAAGTTCACAGGGTGGTGTCATCACGAACTTGAGAATTCTGATCTGAACAATTATATCAATGTTGCTTCAGTTCATATTAGTTAATATTACGGAAAACTCACATTGTTATTATTAATTACTATGTGCTAATCGGAGTACCAGGGACTTGAGAATTTTGTTAAGAATGTTAAGAATTATGAGACTCGTAGATATAGTCATTAAAATAAATTCTTGCGTTCCACTAGCGAGGATAAAAGATAGAAATACAAGAGTTTTCTCAACGTAACAACAATAGTTTTCTACAGTATCCATCACTAATAATTACCGCAAATCGCAACCGCGGTGCGCCAAAATTTGTTTATCGCGCAATAACCGTTCATTTTCCGGAATAAAAAGAAATCGGTAACAGACAGACAGGCACACTTACGCAACAAAAATTAATATGGATATGCGTGAATCACTTGTAAGTTGTAAAGCACTGAGGGTTAGTAAGTCACATAACATTCGATTTGGAAAATCCAAAAGGCATTACTTGATATTTTTTTATTGCATTTGCAATGAGCGAAAACCACAAATATTTTAAACATATCATATATGTTATCGATTTTTCTTCGAACGCAATATTAATTATGAATCGTTTTCAAATTGGGAAGAACCAAAAACATGATTTATATCTACGTGACTTTATCCACATTATACTTAAATCAGATCATAGTAGTTTTTATCATTGCTATACTATAAAAAACTCAATATTATATAGACATTGCAAATCGTACTGAGACTTTACACATTAACCAGCTTCTCTTATGTTTTGCCCGCTTTAGTTATATATAGCTAACATTAAAATAAGTATACAAACAATGACTTCAATTTACGCTATAGGCGATCTCTTGCAGGCATCCCTTTATTTGCTTTTATTGGATTTTACAGGCCTTATTAAAAATTGTGCTTCAAAATTCTAAAAAAATTAAAAATAATATGGAATTCGGTTCATTTATCGATCTGACAAGGACTACAAAATGTATATTATGTTATTCATACTTCCATATCAATACTAATATTATAAATGCGAAAATGTGTCTGTCTGTCCGTCTGTCTGTCTGTCTGTCTGTCTGTCTGTCTGTCAGTTACCTCTTCACGCCCAAAACCGCTGAAGCGATTTTGCTAAAATTTGGCATGGATATACTTTAAGTCCCGGAAAAGGACATAGGATACTTTTCATCCCGGAAAAATGTACGGTCCTAATTGGCTGCTGTTTAGCATTGGTGTCTGGTGATCTATTCCACATAAAATCGGGTTTTGAGTTAATAATGCAGTTTTATTCTTTAGAACGGTTTACGACAGTGAAATTCATTTTTTTGAAAACCCACTGTAGCATATTCTAGACTGACCCTTATATCAACTTATGGCCCAACAATAAGTCTATATATTTAACATCAACTTATGGCCCAACACATTATAACTATATGTAATATGAGACTGACTTGTTGACACTTGACAGGTTTAAGGCTACGTCACTGCATAGATAAAGTACTGAGTAGTTAGTTATATGAAAGCGTGTTTAACAATTGAAAGAATCAAAAAGCATACTTTGACTTCTGAGATGGTACCACCTCTTATAGAAACACATAAGAGCAAGCGATAGCGCGATGTAGACGCGATGTTAGCGACATCTGTTATGAATTTTTGGAACTAACTTAATTTGACAGTAGATTCAAGACTGATAAGTTTTCTATAATTTTTAGACTTTTTAAACTTTATATAGCTGTTGCCCGTGACTACGTCCGCGTGGACTTTAGTTTATAGCGTACGGTGGTTCCCGTTTCCGTGGGAATGCCGTGATAAAATGTCCAAAATAAAATATTCTAATTTTAAAATTAACTTAATAAATGTCCAAATAGCGCCATCTGTTGTCATATAATAAAACTAAAATAATAGAGCTATCGAACTAAAATAATGCCCTAAAATAAAAACTAAAAACTGCCGATATTTTTATTTGGTGGGAATTGGGATAGCTCTACTGCACTGTAATCATGTTTACTTACAATACTTATTAGTATTTTCATGTAATTTTATTTTTTATTAAATGTATTATATTATAATAAACAGTGTGTAACAAAAATAAGTGATAATACTTTAGGGTGTGTACGCGTTCCTTGTAAAGAGTTCTCTGTGAAAGTAGCAGCGCTGAAAGACAATTTTTTTATTTTTGTTACACCCTGTAATATATACATTTAGCTTAAATTAAAATTGCATAAAAATTCTCATACTGTCGTATATTGTACATGATAGGTACATGAGCATGTTTATTTAAATATTACGAACTAATTACGAATGAATAATAATAATATAATATTTATGGACACTTCACACCACGTCAGTCTGGCTCCGTGCTAAGTGCCTACAGGACAGTTACAACAGCTTACACCTGTGCCAGACATTACGGAAATAATATAGGTACATTTTAATACTTTTATAATATTATACATAAAATATATTTGATATTTTTGAAATATTATTATGATACATATTATATAATTATATAATATTTAATACACATCTAAGACCCAGGAACATTGAAAACTTTTTGTTCCGTCGGCGGGACTCGAACCCAGGACCCCCGGGATGAGCGCTGACCACGCGCTTAACCAACTGAGCTACGGAGCCATCGACAATAAAAACGACATCTGCTGTCACGTATAAGAACTACAATGCGAATTAATTTTCATCGATATTTTCATGGAAATAAGATATTTTCCCTCATCAAAATGTAGCCTATGTCCTTTCTCAGGCTCTAGAATATCTGTGTACAAAATTTCATTGCAATCGGTTCAGTAGTTTTGGCGTGAAAGGGAGACAGACAGACAGATAGACAGAGATACTTTTGCATTTATAATATTAGTATGGATATCACAAAGGACGTTAATGCTATGTAATAAGCCCTATAGCAATATTGCATTAACAATTTTTATACGTTTTCTCTTAAAACTTAATGTAAAATTAAAATGTTTTTTCATAATCATAATCTACGCATTTCAACAAAAAAAAAGATACCGCACAATAACATTTTTTTGCTTAAAATAAGCAGAAAATAAAGATTATTCCAAAAAAACTAAAAACGCCGATTACTCAAAACTAGTCCGATGTGGGATGGTACACGAACGTTTAACAGCATCCAATTATTACATAAGCGACTGAGCGACTGAAATGGGATTGGGCGGGACATGTTAGCCGCATGCATCCTGATCGCTGGGCAAAGATCATCACAGATTGGGTACCTGATGATGGACGACGCCGCTGTGGTGGACCTCGAAAAAGATGGCGCGATGGACTTGACACATACAAGCCAGGTTGGCCGACGGTGGCGATGGATCGGGATCAATGGAAGGACTTGGGGGAGGCCTTTGCCCAGCAGTGGGACAGCATAGGCTCTTAAAAAAAAGCGACTGAACTTGGACCTGTATACTGTATACGCCCAATATATTATTTTATAGTAATAAAACCCGCACGGCAGCTTGTGAACAACATTGAAATGACTCCGCCAATAAACCTGAAACACACAGCAACAGATTATGTAACTAGATACGAGCTTGTCGGTAAAACGTATAAAAACTGTCAATAAGCTTGTAAATCATCAATATCAGACTCACAAGGCGCCTACCGTTACTGACCCACAAGCTTATGCTACACAAGAAAACAGACCAACTATAATAAACACTCAACTTGCGGCCCTCCAGAACTTTGTCAGTGGCCCACGTTTAGTTAAACCATTTTGAATCCCACGTCGGCAAAATAGTGTATAACCGCATCAGGGGCGTAACTATATAGGGTGGCAGGGCTGGTAAAATGCCACGGGCCCCCGACCCAAAAGGGCCCCAGCCCAAGAGGCCGTGATGTCAGAATTTTTTTATACATTGTTTTATTATTAACGTGATGATTTTTACTGATTGGCCCCATCAATTTGCCACGGGCCCCGGATATAGTTACGCCACTGAACCGCATGGTACCAAATGTGGTACCGTGCGGTTTATTTAACATTGCTAGTTGACTATCAATGTTAAATAATACGGGCATGGGAGAGCCTCAATCGGGACTGTACCCCAATTGGCGCATCGTGCTTATTTTAACTATTCCTGCTCCATTGTAGTGTGGCAGTTGATAGTTGAAACACTCACGAGTCACGCCCTCTTGACAATGTCACTAAAAAAAAAGGTTAACTAGATGTCGCCCGCAACTCCGTTGCGCCAAAATTCGTTTATCGCGCGAGAAACGCACATTTTTCCGGGATAAAAAGTCCTAGTCTTAGTTCCTATGTCTTTTACTACCAGGGCTGGACTCAAAGTCCAAATTTCAGCACTATCGGTACAGGGTTTTGGGCGTGAAGAGGTAACAGGTAGACAGACAGAACACTAATAAAACAGAATTTTTCTTGCACTTTTTCCATTATATTATATAGTGGAAAAAGTGCACGAAAATTGTATGTTATTAGTGTTAAACATGAATTTCCACCAAGAACCAACAGCACAATCAATGACTTATAGACAGACAGACACACTTTTGCATTTATAATATTATATTAGTATGGATTTGACATTTCATGAGAAAACGTTACTGAATTATTTTACGCGTCAAAGCCACTCTACACTATGAGTGAATTGCACGAACTAACTTTAACTTTAACTGTAACTTTAACTTTAACCTTAACTTTGACAACAGTGCAAAATGTCAAATCTCTGGTTAAAGTTAAATATGGCGTCCAAACACCCCATATGCTCATACGACATCTGTCAAATTTTCCGGTTAAAGTTAAGGTTAAAGTCAAAGCTAAAAGGACGCTAAAAGGACGACGATATTTAACTTTAACCTTAACTTTAACTTTAACCACGCCTCTGGTGCAACGCAGCCTAAAAATTGTTTCCAATGAACTGATTAGGAGCTGCAAATTGCAATACAATAGCCGACCTTGGACTGATAACATTTCGCCGCGCCGCCATAGAACTGTCAATCATAGATGCTATTGTAAAATGCGATAAAAGTTCAAATTCATTCATATCTATTGTAATCCGACAACATTTTGTAATTTAATGTGGTATTTACGTAGACCTTGAGTGCAATTTAAGCGAAGTTTATGTATTTCAGTCGAAAGAAGACGAAAGACGCCCAATAGCTTTTCTATTACTTTCACACACAAAAAATCGTATAGCTCGTAAAATATAGTAAAAAAACACGTTTCTTGTTTAAACTTTTAATTGGTTTTTTCATGTGTATTTTTGCAAATTTATATTTGATCGAAGCTGCAAGTTTTTCGAATAAAAATAAAACCATAAAAATTAAACAAAATATTTATGGACTACGGTTGTCATTAACACCAATTAATTCAACAATAAAATCATCGGATAAAAACACAATAAAATTTTAATTGTTTTTAAATGTTTTTTTCCGTGGAGACTGGAGACACTGTCCTTCCTTTACAAAAAATAAAAAACCTAATCATTTATTGTCATATTAATTATTATTTATTAATTTAAAGACTTCCGATCCCAAATTAGATGCCAAGTATAATTTTACTTGTAAAATAAAAGAATTGCGGGAATTTGTTTTACGCACACGGTGATAGTCTATACTATCTATACTATAATATTATAATTGGGAAGAGTTTGTTTGTTTGTTTGAACGCGCTAATCTCAGGAACTACTGGTCCGATTTGAAAAATTCTTTGAGTGTTAGATAGCCTATTTATTGAGAAAGGTTATAGGCCATATTTTATCACGCTAAAACTAATAGAAGCGAAGAAATAGAGGAAAGTGTGGAAAAACGGGAGAATTTTTTTGAAATGGCTTATTTGAACGCGCTTATCTCAGGAACTACTGGTCCGATTTGAAAAATTATTTCAGTGTTAGATAGCCTATTTATCGAGAAAGGCTATAGACTATATTTTATCACGCTAAGACTAATAGAAGCGAAGAAATAGTGTGTAGAAAAAACGGGGGAAATTATTTGAAAGGGCTTATTTGAACGCGCTAATCTCAAGAACTACTGGTCCGATTTGAAAAATTATTTCAGTGTTAGATAGCCTATTTATTCAAAAAGGCTATAGGCTATTTTTTATCACGATAAGACTAATCGGAGCGAAGAAATAGAGGAAAGTGTGGAAAAAACGGGAGAAATTATTTGAAAGGGCTTCTTTGAACGTACTGGAGCAATTATTTTTATGTTATTTGGCACACATAAAGAACAGACCACGTGAAAGGACATAAATGTTTCTTTTTTCGCGGAAAAATAACGCGGACGAAGTTGCGGGCAACAGCTAGTATATTATAAAACAAAGTCGTTTTTTTTTCCCTCATGTCCCTTTGTTCCCTTTAATCTTTAAAACTACGCAACAGATTTTGATGATTCTTTCAGTGTTAGATAGCCCATTTATCGAGGAAGGCTATCGGCTATATTTTATTACGCTAAGACTAATAGAAGCGAAGAAATAGAGGAAAATGTGGAAAAAACGGGGAAAAATATTTGAAAGGGCTAACTTGAACGCGCTAATCTCAGGAACTACTGGTCCGATTTGAAAAATTCTTTCAGTGTTAGATAGCCTATTTATTCAAAAAGGCTATAGGCTATATTTTATCACGATAAAACTAATCGGAGCGAAGAAATAGAGGAAAGTGTGGAAAAAACGGGGGAAATTATTTGAAAGGGCTTCTTTGAACGTACTGGAGCAATTATTTTTATGTTATTTGGCACACATAAAGAACAGACCACGTGAAAGGACATAAATGTTTCTTTTTTTGCGGAAAAATAACGCGGACGAAGTCGCGGGCAACAGCTAGTATATTATAAAACAAAGTCGTTTTTTTTCCCTCATGTCCCTTTGTTCCCTTTAATCTTTAAAACTACGCAACGGATTTTGATGATTCTTTCAGTGTTAGATAGCCCATTTATCGAGGAAGGCTATCGGCTATATTTTATTACGCTAAGACTAATAGAAGCGAAGAAATAGAGGAAAATGTGGAAAAAACGGGGAAAATTATTTGAAAGGGCTAACTTGAACGCGCTAATCTCAGGAACTACCTACTCGTTCGATTTGAAAAATTCTTTCAGTGTTAGATAGCCCATTTATTGAGGAAGGCTATAGGCTATATTTTATCACGCTAAAACTAATAGAAGAATGTAGAAAAAACGGGGGAAATTATTTGAAAGGGCTTATCTCGCGAACTACTGGAGCAATTTTTATGTTATTTGGCACAGATAAGAAGTAGACCACGTGAAGGATCATAGGCTATCGATTTTAATCATTTTTTCAATGGCTATATATTTTATACCCGTGCGACGCCGGGGCGGGTCGCTAGTATACAATAAAACAATATGTATAGGTATACAATAAATATGAGTATGCAGTGTAAATAAAGGTATAAAAGAATGTAAGTATACAATAAATAAGACTCAACAATTAGTGGCAATTTACGTGCGATTATCGCATCAAATTGTAGACAACGAGATCCCACCAAAACATGAAATGTAAAAGGAGCCAAGCAAAATATTGCATAGCTATTCAATACTTCTGTCGTAAAAAGTTTTCAGATCACATTTAAGCCAAGCCTTCAACTTATTTTGTAATTTAAATCAACATTCAATAAATGTATCAATAGATTTCTTTATTTTATAATTATTATAGTGGCTTGGCAATGAGCACTAGAGAAATAATCAGCTACTAATTGGATTTATTGGGTACCATCGGCCACATGCGTCGTTAGATACTAAAACACTTTACGCTTGCCGTCTGTGTACTTAAGTATGAACGCCTCCCAATATGCAGTTTTATATTTGTTACTATGGTAACAGCATACAACAACATTGTTGTTACAGAATGTGATCTGAAAACTTTTTACGACAGAAGTATTGAATAGCTATGCAATATTTTGCTTGGCTCCTTTTACATTTCATGTTTTGATGGGATTTCATTTCTTTTTTGAAGGTTTTTTCTTTTCTTTTCAGGTCATGTTATAACTTTTCTGTACTTAGCTTAGCACCCATTCCCTATCTCCTTTATATTTTTTTTTTGAGGCTTCGTTAGTTTTAAACTGAACAACGTAACGTAAATACTTCTGAGTTCTGAGTGGATTATTATATTCATGTTATATAATTTACTCTAAAGCTAATACTTGAAGGTGGCCATTTTAAGCTTTATTGTTGAATACATAGCAGAACTGTTGTAAGCGTCTCGACGTTCCTCGCAGGAAAGGAGCACACCTTATTTCATGTGATAACTTAAAACTCCCATATTGTATCGAGCAAGTAAGGAGTGTATGTCTCAGTACTGATTAGTGATTACATTTTTATTTAAATTGAATTTAATTATTGTTTCATTATCAACGTTGTTAATATTATTTTTTATTTAATTAATACCATTTGTTACGTTCATAACTAACTTAAAGCCTTTTGTACTTACGTCAAACAAATATGCAGTCGAACTCATCAAACATAAAAATCTTTTATTAAATTTAATAAATTACCTATTATATTATTATTACCTATTATATTATTTTTCAATTTCAGTTTTTAGGTTTCCCTGCCCAAAGGACGAAAACGGGGCCCTAATATTAATAAGTCTTCGCTGTCTGTCCGTCGTAGATCCGTATGTCACCACTCACCAGGCTGGATCTCGAGAACCGCAATAGCTAGATAGTTGCGATTTTCACAAATTATGTATTTCTAGTGTCGTTATAAAAGCTAATAGTTCAATCAAAATAAAATAAATTATTAAAGGGGGGCCTCATACAACAAACACGATTTTTTCCCTTTTTTGCTCTATATCCATAATGGTAACACTAAGATTTTTGAAAATTTCAGAAAACACTCAATTGTATGGTAACTTTAATAATTAATAATAAAAAATAAATAAACTTGTTATTTAAGGGCGGCTCCCATACAAATTTACGGTACGGAACCCAATGTACGCCATTCCGACTCGCACTTGGCCGGTTTCATAATTTTTCCTTTCATTGTAAATAAAAACCTAACAGGGTACCAAATTTCAAGGTTCTAAGTCTGCTAGAAGTACCTTAGAATTTTGATAATCTGTCAGTCAGTGAGTGACAAAATGTAGTAACTTTAACCATCCGTAACTACTAAACTATTTATCGAAATTTTATGTAATTTGGAGGTTAAGCTAGTTTTAATACTTGCTCCTAGTGACCGAAATTTTAAATCCCTAGCTTTGTTAACATCGAAGATAAAAGGGGTGTGAAATTGCCGCGAACCGCTTCGAGAAAAGTATGGTACGGCCGTGCCTTTGCTAAAAAGCTTGGCCTGGGCACTGCCGTGCCCCCAGATGTGGCATTTGAACAATGCATTACAGGGTCAAGGCTGGCACCGCCGACCTATATGTTCACTACACTGTCTCAATATTTGATGGACCATGAAAGTTATGGTTTTTTGACTTAAAAAGAAGGTTCTAAGTTTGACCTGAGTTTCGGCATTTATAGACTTAAAATTAACCTACTTTTAGCAGCTTTGCCCTTAATTTTAGTTCTCTTCTTTCTCTTTTCTCCCATATGGTAATGACAACTACAACAACTTTTTATTATGTGGTGGTCGCAAAGGAAGATCGTATGACCGAGTTAGGTGGTAATATGCTAGGTCAGGCGCCCACCAGAAAAATTATGTGAATAAAATATGATTCGATTAATTATTGCTGCCGTATTGAACTTGACTTTGACACGCTGCCGCATGTCTATACTCGTATATTATAGTGTAATAATATATCGCCGTACTTAGAAACCTTAAGCTGTAGAAATTACCGAATAGGCGGTAGCTAATAGCTTTGACAACTTTAATATACCGTCTATTTTATTTAGCAATTATTACAGACAGATAATCTGTTGAAAATTAATTTGAATACCCGCCTATCTAGTTTATCCCGAATCTCATAAAAAGTAAAGCACATGTTTGCATACATTAACATTTTTTGCACACATTTCGTCATAAATCTTCTCGGTTCTTGTGTAATTATGTGCGATTAATAAAACTTTAAAATTCGAACGATGACCCCAAAACGTGTTGCAAGCGATTATTCGATAGATACCGGTTTGGAATCCGAGTGACATCGATACTAATACATAATCATTTTCCGTTTATCTAACAGAGCCATGTATCGGTTATACAATATTATGTTTGTCTTTTTGTCACGTATTGCAGTTAAGTGTTATCACTTATCAGTTACAAAAATTTAATTCATGCAAAATTCATAACAATTAAAATTACTGGAAAAAATAATTTATTATCATCGTTTATAATAAATGGTAACATTGAATACATCTTGCTTGCTACCCTGGAGTACCTAACCCTCTTACTTTACTTTCGTGACCCGCTCGTGTGGATAATAATCCGAAATGACCTATGCTGACGATACTTTTTAGAGAGCCCATCCGACTTTAATCATCATATTAATTACTAGATGTCTGCCCAGTTGGCATCGTCCTTGCCAAACTTGGAAACAATAGCGAGAATCGAACCCACGACCACACTCCAAACCACCAAACCATAGGCGTTTCTCAATTACACACTTGTCACACAAAAAGCCTGCACGATAATAGCTGAACGAAAGTGAAACTTGGAATATTTAATGTGTATTGGACACGGAATGATGTCGTGTGGCGTAATCGGAACGAGACGTCGCATTCGCATCGGTATTCCGCGTATACGAATTTCCCATTCGACATGTGAATAGCGAACGGAGTTATCGTAATCGTCGCGTAAACGAATTTCCCATTCGACCTGTGAATAGTGATCGAGTAATCGTAATGTAAACGTTAGGTCATTATTTTAGAAAGGATTCCTGACATAAATTACTTTAAATGGTGTGCAATGTGCATTGATGAAAGGGACATTTAGAAGTGACTCCAATAGTTTTCATTCCTTGTTGTACAAAGCTGTGAGCTAATCGACATTTTAAGACGCCTTATCATTTATGATATCAAACTTGAATAAAAGCCCAGTTTACAGACACTTGGTCCAAGTGACTTGGAGGGACGGATGGACAAAATCTTGGCTTAATTTTTTAAAGCAGGCATGACATGTAGTAAGGGTCGATTTATGTTCGATTCCTTATACAATCCGAACTTTCACAGTGAACCTTAGAGCATAGGGCAAAAGAGAAAGTACCTTAGTTCTTGTCATCTCCTTTTATAGCACATAGGGTCTAAATTCCAAAAGGTTCATGAATAATTATGTCAAACCAACACTAAAAGCATCATTTTATAATTAAACTAGCTGTCCCGGCAAACGTTGCTTTGCCATTATAATATAAAGTATTTCGCCCACTGAGATGATTTCGCCCATTTGAAGTGACTAAATAAGTATGTCACCATGGCAACGTCCATCGCTATTCCGTAGCATGTAAACAATGGTCGCCGTCAGTCTCGAGTTGTAATAATTTACTATTATTTATTCAACAAATGCACTTATCAATATAAAAAGTACCCAGTAGCCGATTCTCAGACCCACTGAATATGCATATTTTGGTTAAAATCAGTAAAGCCGTTTCGTAGGAGTACGCTATCTAACATTGTGACACGAGAATGTTATATTATAGTAGAAGAAGATATCAATTGTTGTATGAGGAATATTTTACTTTTAATTAACTTTTTAATTTAGTTTTCCTGACTTTCTATTAATATCTAATTTCCTTATTGCAGGTACTAAAAGACCACGTGATGTGACCTTGACATCAGTATGACCTGATGCAGCCACACGAAGACCAAATTACAAGTAGGTCGCTTACAAACCCACTACATTATAGTAGTAAGGACGAAATATGATAAATTCTGTTTGTCTGCAACTGTACTTGCATTCCGCGAACTAAATTGCTTCAAACCTTTTAGGAATAAGCCTTATTAGTAATTATTACCCATCAAATAGCTACAACTGAAGCAACATGGTCAAAAACAATTAACATTTTACAATTATCATTAATTTTATCGTTTCAAATCCCTTTAAAAATATCTAAAGGAATTTAAGATTTCTCTGACAAAAAATTGTGTTATTGGACTGAAAAATATGCACACGAGAGATACATAACAAGTAACAATTTTTTTTTACTCGTTATGCTATGGCTATTATGGCTGCAATATTTTTCTTAAGTAAAAGTAAACCAATCATGAATATGAAGTCGTACTCAATATTATATCATAATAATAGATCTTTATTCATTACATAACATCACTAATTGTATCACAGTAAGCGTGTTGACAAAGCACTATTACATACAAAATAAATAGAAAGCAAAAATCACTATTTGTATTCCAAATCCACTATGTACCAAGTACCAACCATAGATTAAAGAACAAACGTAGATATGCCATTGCCATGATGACTACGATTACCAGTTTGAATTTAAATATTATAGTGTTGTAGTAACTAATGTATATTTTGCAAACATGAAAGGTCTAGAGTTCAAAAGTTCAAAAACACTGAAAGCTCTCTCATCCCAATTAATATTTATTTGGAGTTTGCTATCTAATTCATTAGTGTAGTCCCTTTAGATTCTTAAAAATGTATGGCCTTTAACGATGAGTCTCGCTCTAGTTCTTCATACTCCGTTCGATTCTCAGGCTGCATTCAGATTATGATGAATCGAATCGTTATACGCGACCTAAGCCCCCTCTGTGACTGACAGACTTCCACACATAGGAGAGCCACGAAAACTCTATCAAACAACTTCCGTTGTTATCCCAGCACATTAATGCTCTGACAGGAGATCGGTCATCTTAGAGTTCATTGAGAGAGGCCTATGTCCAGCAGTGGGCGAATATAGACTGATATGATGATGATGATGAATGCTCTGACAGAAAATAATAATAATAATAAATCTAACATAACGGCGGTACGGTCCCAGTCCCAGGATTTCAATCGTAGCCTGTCTCATGTTCGAGCGAAACCAGGGCGACATTCATACTAAAAATTGTTAATTTTTCCTTGATTCAACGCAACCCATATCTTTCGCTTTCCAACTCAGCTCAGCACAAAAGCGTATCGGTAAACTAGTTCACCTTTTGTACCGCAACTGATATATATCTGCGAAGATCGCACTTTCGTTCCCTTACATAATCTTCACACAGTGTCTTCACCTATTTCAGTCACTTCCGTTACTTTTGTTTGATTTGATGCCCTATTATTATGATACTGAGTAATTATATAATTTGTACAGTGTCATTGGTTTTTGTTGCAAAGTAATGAAGTTAGATTATTATGTTTGGCTGCGATGTGCACGTTTATGTATAACACAAATCATTATTATTAATGTTCCAGCCTACAAAGGTTCCAGGAAAATTTAATCTATGATAACATTTTTAATATATCATATTGTATTTCTTTGCTTTCTATGTTGCCTCAAATCACTTGGCAGTTTCAACTAATTTTGCGTAGATATAGAGTAAACTACGAAGAAGGGATTTTTTTTGAAACGGGCATTGGCCCACCGCCACCACACATTCCCACCACTGTATCTCCTGTGTCGCCAGGATCGACAGCGGTATCCAGCCACGAAAACGGAAAACCCTTTCATATGATCTCAGGGAGCCCGAGGGACATGCTAAACTGTCTTGCGACCCGCAACGAAATTAATCAGAAGAAAATAGAAAGAAGAAGACGAAGAAGGGTATGTTAATTATTATTTTGGAAAAATGTATGATTCCAGCAGGATTGCCAAAAATAAATACAACGCGCAAAAGCACTCAATATAATATTCTACACATTAATTCTGTTAGGTATGAATGAAAACATTTGTCATTTTGGTCATTGGTCTCTTATGGAAATTGTCAACAGAAGGAAAAGGGCGCTGCACTGCCAAAAATGTACCTTTACCGGTTTAGACCTTTTTCGCAATTATTTTTTAAGAAACTCGCCGCTTTTTTCGTGGACGCATCTGTTAAAATCACAATATTGATGAATTAGGATAAGTATCAAAGCTGAGTAAAACACGTAAATATAAAACTTTAAGACGTTTTCTAAAGTATTTATACCCGAAATTTTTGGAAAATATGACCTCAATAGCAAAAAATAACATTAGATATCATTTCTTAGGATAGGTGTTTGAAGTTTTTGTTTAAAATACAGACAATAAGACGTATAATATTATTATTACTATTGACGGCTAGTTCCAATCAGTCCATTCTTCTGATGTAAGTATCTAAAAATTCGTTGCTTATAGGTTTAGAATTTATAAAATAGAGCAATAACTTACGTAATAACTGGTAATAATAATCATAGTTCTGGGCTTCTCTTACTTTCACAAAATCTGCATTTTTAATGGCTTTTAATACAAACAAATGAATCAGACCATGCACAATGTTCATAATATGAATGTGTTATTAATTGCTTTGGATTAATGGCTTTTAGAATTTACATTTTTTATTTCGATGTGCGGAACTACGCTACGAGTTACGAGAACACAATATTAGAGGTTTAATAACACTAGGTGACGCCCGCAACTCCGTTGCGCCAAAATTTATTTATCGCACCGGAACCGTACATTTTACGTGTAAAAAAGTATCATATATCCTTTCCCGGGACCAAAGTATGTCTATACCAAATTTTAGCAAAAGGTTCAGTGGTTTGGGCATGAAGAGGTATAGGTCTACCAGAATCTGATGGCAATTTTTGACAGCAAATTTTCAAAAAATATCCTTGATCCTTGGATAAATTTTTATATTTGCATGTTTCACACAAAATAAGCCGCTAAAGGAATAAAAAAAGGATGAAAATGTTTTATTCCTATTACCCCGGTATTGCTAGAGTCAATTTATTTTCACACTTTTTGCCATCAGATTCTGGTACACCTATAACAGACAGACAGACACACTTTTGCATTTATAATATTAGTATGGAAAGGATGGGTATTAACTATTAATCAAAATGTGCAAATGTGCTTTAATGCTGAACTGTAATAATATTTTAGTGATTACTCATTAAAGTCATAAGTTCATAATTCTATGTACTTACTTAATTCATTTTACAACTACAAAACAATTTAACTGAATTGATTTAGTCGATAGGTCGAGTAAAAAATAACACCCGTAGCTTTTCTATTTATAACAACAAATGAACTTTTTTCAGGGTATATCTACCGAGGTCCATTAACGTCAATTAAGTATAAGAAATTAGGCTTTATTAAGTTACAAAGAATTAAAGTTTGATTTCGACATCTAATGGCTGGTTTTAAGGGAATAGCTTAATAAGCCTGCGGCTGAGTTAACGTGGCGCGGCGCGACGTCGTGACAATACGTTGCGACACAACGTGGCGACGACTAATTACAATTTTTTCGTAACGCCATCTTAGAATTTGCAATATAAATATGGCCATTTAAGATTTTTATAGAAGTGTCGAAAACTATTTAGAAATTACGTTTTTAACATTATTGTTTGTAATTGTTACTAAATTTAATTCTGGGGATTTCAAGCAGCTTATTTGCTCATCTGCGTACATTGTATTATTTTATTAACAAAATTACGTTATTATTACCTAGCATACGCAATGTGAGAATTAAAATAAACTAAGAACTTCTTTCTTTTTAAATAAGCTCACTAACTTCACGGATTTAAAAAAGTATCACAAGTGGCAGTAGTGCCAAAATATTACTTTTTCTTCGCCTTTCTTTACCACGGCAACGAATCAGATGACTTTTCTAAATTGTTTGCTCAAAATGTGTGAAAGAGCCTTAATGATCTTCTATATCTATATCTATACTTATTATAAAACAAAGTCTCTTTTTTTCCCTCATGTCGCTTTGTTCCCTTTAATCTTTAAAACTACGCAACGGATTTTGATGATTCTTGCAGTGTTAGATAGCCCATTTATCGAGGAAGGTTATAGGCTATATTTTATCACGCTAAGACTAATAGGAGCGAAGAAATAGAGGAAAATGTGGAAAAAACGGGGGAAATTATTTGAAAGGGCTAACTTGAACGCGCTAATCTCAGGAACTACTGGTCCGATTTGAAAAATTGTTTCAGTGTTAGATAGCCCATTTATTGAGGAAGGCTATAGGCTATGTTTTATCACGCTAATACTAATAGGATAATGTGGAAAAACAGGGGAAATTATTTGAAAGGGCTTATCACGCAAACTACTGGAGAAATTTTTATGTTATTTGGCACAGATAAGAAGTAGACCACGTGGAGGATCATAAGGCTATCGATTTTAATCATTTTTTCAGTGGCTATATGTTTTATACCCGTGCGACGCCGGGGCGGGTATATATATATATATATATAATTTTAATACAACTTAGCGTTTTTAAACTCGACTTTATGGCACACCTGAGAATAACCTTTATAAGATCTTGATACTTGATGTAATTACGTATTGTTTATGCAATAATTCTTCCGGAGTTGGCATAAGATACTGCGAACGCTGTTATTAGATGCTTGTTATTTACATTTATGAATTCCAAATTTAATTTTATATAATGGCTGCGTTACACAGATTGTTCGTGCTTCGTGAGAATCACTTTAGCTTGCCGTGAGTGCCAGAGGCCATAGATTAAATATGACAATGCAGAGTGTCTCTGTAATGCAGATTTTGATTGTTGTCAGTATTACACAAATTACACCTTTCAAGGCGTTTTTCGCGTGAAGATTAAAGGATGCGCTGTTATATTGTAAAGCGAAAAAAGATATCTGTTTGAAATACACTCGCTCTTATCAATTTCAAGTATCATTTTGTATGTGGTTGTAATGGAAACTAAAGCCCGTATTACACCACACTTTTCCAGGGCCCGGTAGTAAGGGACTCCTTGACCTTACTGCCTAAATCCTAAAAGTATCCTAATGGCTATAAAGGACATAGACTCAAAGTATATCTATATACTTACCTAATTTTAGCAAAATCGGTTCAACGGTTTGGGCGTGAAGAAGTAACAGACAGACAGACACACTTTCGCATAAATAATATCGGTATGGATTGGCGAGAGCTTTGTTTAATTGTACGAGCATTATGTTTGTCCACATGATATCAAACTCTTTGGCTGTCAAGCAAAACCACAAACCGATGACTTCGCATAAGCAAGCATGATTTGTGCATATTTTTTCTTTTTCAATGTGGGGCAAAGGCGAGTCCACACTGGGGTGCAACAAACCTGGTGTCAACGGTCGGAGCAGTGTGACTGAGTCATTGTTTGACCTGACGCCGAACGTTGCATAAACCCGCTAACCACTCAATACTCGAATAAAGAAAACATTGATACATTTACACTATGCAATTTTTGCAATGATTTCATTTGATGTTGCTCGCTATTTTATATGTGCAAAAATAATGAAAAAACTATTCATTTTCGCTTTATCAAAATCAGCCTATGTTGTCGTCTATAGACTGCAATATATTTTATATTATTATTGTAGAGTATACTCTACATAAATTACATCAAATTTCATTAAAATTCCGGCCATTTGCACGCATCGCTGTAGTCGTCTTCTTCAATAAAAGACAACTTAAGATATCAAGGGCCTCTATAGTGCCCCCGTATAACCGAGATCTACGCTGCAGCGCCTAGAACTAGCGCTGCTTCAAAAATTTGAATACCTCAGTGTTTAATTAAAGGTATCCCACGACAGAGATAGCAAGCAACTACATGCATTATGTACATAGACGGATAAAAGGACACGATTGATGTAAGCAATAGCGCGATGTAGGCTGCGCTTAGCGCCATCTAGTTTGTGATATGTAAACTGTAGTGGAATGCCTAGGACGGCATATCTAACTCTCCAGTGTAGAACTTATAATATTATCGATATCGAAATAATATCAAAATATTTTTTTTAACAATATTATTATCTAACGCCAATAATAATCCGGGCTTTTAAAAAAAGGTCCGGAAAGAAAACTCATACCTGACTAGGAAGATAAGACGTACAAAAACAAACGCTTTAAATATCGTATTCACGAGCTGTATAAATTAATAACATCCATTTATCATACCAATATTAGTCGGCAGGAATGTTAAAATTAACTTTCAATTTAATTACAATCAATTTTTCAAATGGTCGAAATTGAATTTTCATTTGGAACTCATTTATTACTTTTTTCATAAACACGGTTTAAACTGTAGTGACAATAAATTATAAATATCTGTGCGGATTAACCTCGTTTTGTTTACCGCTATACATAAATCGGATCCTTCAATAATACCGATACTTAGAGTACACAAGGTATTAGGTATTGAAATAATGTCAAAATACTGTTAGATCCACTTACAAAG
Source organism: Polyommatus iphigenia (assembly GCA_963422495.1). Lineage (NCBI taxonomy): Eukaryota > Metazoa > Arthropoda > Insecta > Lepidoptera > Lycaenidae > Polyommatus > Polyommatus iphigenia. The sequence continues at coordinate 28,948,579 of OY730185.1, read as the reverse complement.
TACGATACGATTTTCATCTGTCACATTGGTTTATTAAAAGAAAATTATGATTTTAGTAAAATAAAATAGTACTTATAGTTATTGGAAATTAAATGTTAAAATAGGCCTCAGTCTTTGTGAATTTAACTGAGGGATATTTTAACATTTTGTTTCCAATATTGGTTAACTGTGGTTAACGACGTTATTAATAAACTACCTACATAATATTAAAATTAAAAGTGTTTTATTTCTGAGTAAATTTTAATCAATTTTTTCAGAATGTCTACCTGATACCTACCACCGGTATTATTATTGACTTTATTGTTATATATTATTTTAGAAGGCACTAAAATTATCAATTTGAATAATAAATGCCATAATTTAATTTTCTTCTATCCAGACTCAGTATAAAATAAAATTAATAGGTTTAAGCACGTGCGATAAATCGCATCGTGCAGTGTAAGAACGATTGAAGGATGTATTATTATCGGATGAGTGATGACTTTCCGACTTAATTATGGACCGCGATATTTGACGTGTAACTGTTTGTGGTCTATGAATAAGTGGGCAATTTGATAGATAAATGGCAGTGTAAAGATTCTGTATGACTCAATGGAGTCATACAGAATCTTTACACTGCCATTTATACCCACATTTCAACCATAACCAATGGGTTATGGTTGAAATGTGGGTATCTCATAATAGTTATTGATGTTGTTGGGAATATTTATGACTGACCCTAATCTGAATTAAATTAAAAATTAAAAAAATTAGAGGTTCAGTGAGTTTACATTACGTGTCCCTGGACGCGTAAAATGAAATTTAGCAAGGACCAGCAATGTTTTTCTACCAAAAAAATTATTAATACGATAATAATGTTATATAATATATTCTAGTTAAAATATTTTTCGACATATGATTTATAGTTTTGATTAAATGGACATAATTTACCAAATTTTAATTTCCTGAATCAAAAATTTGAAATTTATTCTCGAATCTTTACCTTCCCAGGATAAAACAATAGAATTATTCTTTACCTTCAGATAAGGTTTTATAATATTTTATATTTTATCATCCTCACTCGCGCCAGTCTTCATTTTTACTCGTTCCTTTGTTTGTCATCTTTTTTTTTTATAGCTGATATTTAATCCACGAGTCACAACTAATAGTATCGTAACGTCTATGAAAGCCTTTTCATTAAAGCTCTATTTTTCTCTTCCACTTTTTCCCACGCAATATTTGCAACAACACGCAAATTCTTTATTCAAATAATTATCTTGTTAAGTTATCTATGAGTATGAAACATACTCATTAGCGCATCCTAATAGTTACAACAAAGAGGTATTCCCATACACGCGAACCATTGTGTGCGCGGTCAAGAACATGCGCGCACGCATCCATTCCGTACTTCATACAAACGGTTATTATGACAAGCGATTTCATACAATTTAATTTACGTATCCATACTAACATTGTAAACCGCTGAACCAATTTTGCTGAAATTTGGTATGGAGATATTAAGAGTCCCGGGAAAGGACATAGGATAGGTACTTTTGATCCCGGAAAAATGTACGGTTTCTACGTGATAAACGAATTTAGGCGCGACAGAGTTGCGGGCGTCGTCTAGTAGTATTATAAACAGTAGACCATTTTTGTCGTTATATATTTATTATTTATCATATTATGAATTATTGTATGTAACAGTAGATTATCTCCGAACGGAATCACCTTAATCGAGCGTACAGTACACATTAGCGTGATTTCAAATAATAATAGTATTTTCACCAACTAAACTTTTGTGTGCCCTAGCAAGAATTAAGGGAATTTATCTTTATATTTCACCAAATATACATGACTAGATGTTCCGCGCGGCTTCGCCCGCGTAATTTAGGAATGTCATGGAAACCGTACATTTTTCCGCAAATAAGAAACCTATGTCCTTTCACGTGGTCTATTCTTCATGTGTGCCAAATAAAATAAAAATTGCTCCAGTGGTTCGTGAGATAAGCCCTATCAAATAATTTCCCCCGTTTTTTTCACATTCTCCTCTATTTCTTCGCTCCTATTAGGTTTAGCGTGATGAAATATAGCCTATAGCCTTTCTCGATAAATGGGCTATCTAACACTGCAATAATTTTTCAAATTGGACCAGTAGTTCCTGAGATTAGCGCGTTCAAATAAGCCCTTTCAAATAATTTCCTCCCGTTTTTTCCGCATTTTTGTCTATTTCTTCGCTTCTATAAGTCTTAACGTGATAAAATATAGCCTATAGCCTTATTCGATCAATGGGCTATCTAACACTGAAAGAATTTTTAAAATCAGATCAGTAGTTCCTGAGATTAGCGCGTTCAAACAAACAAACAAACTCTTCCGCTTTATAATATTAGTATAGACTAGATGACGCCTGCAACTCCGTTGCGCCAAAAATCGTTTATCGCGCGAGAACCGTACATTTTCCCGGGATAAAAAGTATCCTATGTCCTTTCCCGGGGCTCAAAGTATATCCATACCAAATTTCAGCAAAATTGGTTCAGCGGTTTGGACTTGAAGTGGTAACAGACAGACAGACACACTTTCGTGTTTATAACATTAAGTATAGATATGGTCATTTATGTTCTTATTACATAAGTGTTGGTGGAAAAATATAGTGTTTGAAAACGGTTAGTAAAACGGACATAAACCAACGATGTTAATACTAGGATATGGCACACGCCATCAAAACTGTAGCGATGTTTTTGCGTAAAAAAGGTGTATCGAGAAAATATTGTCGTCCTTTTTGACGTGACAACGTCTTATAATTCGATATGGGCTGCGCGCACGAAAAAACATGACGCAATATGCGGCGTTACCTCGCTCTGAGGCGTTCCATTTAAGGCTATGACGTTGTCACGTTCAACTATCGTCAGTAAACCGACTTTACAGACAACCGAGTTCGAGTCGAGTTCGAGTCGAGTTCGAGTCGAGTTGGAGTCGAGTTCGAATCGAGTTCGAGTTCGAGTTTTTGTCTTACAGTAATAGCATATATTACTTCTCTTTCGCTCATTTTACGCTTGCAATGCAATGCGTAATCAATGCATTAAACACGTCCGACTGTCACCGCGTCCTAAGGCACACTGCTCTCAGATGAGTGAGCTCACTCATATTTTCGAGGGTGACACATTTTCGCGCTGACGATTGTATGGAATGCCTCTTCTTAAGGTTATAATTCTTTGACATAAACGTTATTTTATGAGTACTTAATAAAAGAAAGCTGTAGCTGTGTAGCTTTTGATAACTCGACCCGTCATATCAATTATTATTAGCACTAAACGTAATGAAAGCGTTAAATTATTTATTTCTCATTTAACTTTACTAATAAATGAAAAATTGATAGGTATTCAAAAGGGTCACGATCGTGAAACTTTCCTTTCATAATTGCGTACTAAAAATTAAAATTAATAAACTTTACTTTCGATTGTCGACCAAAATGACTATAGGTACTGCAGTACTCGACGAAACATGGCGGTAGCGGTCATTGACTCCCTGTCAAAAACTTGTCATTTTCTATATAAACCGCGATTGACAGTGAAGTGCCAGATGTTGTCAATCGCGGCTTAATGTATAGAAAATGACAAGTTTTTGACAGGGGGTCAATGACCGCTACCGCCATGTTTCGCCGAGTACAGTATACGTCATTGTCTTACTATACCTCTAAAGTTTATATACTACCTATGTTGAAACTAATATATCTTTATGTCCGATTTGTCATAAAAATTGTGCCGTGTCTAATTGAAATAAATGGTAAATAAATTGAACAAACAAACTTTCACTTTGCCAATTATTGTAATAGTGTGATTAGTAGTAACTAAATATTATAGAGTTCGTTGTGTGTTTTTGGGTCATACCCATGATGTGATGAGTGATCATCATTGCAAAATTTATTTGTATGGTACACAGGATGTAACAAAACTACGTGAGAATACTTTAGAGTGTATATGAGTCCCAGTATAGAGTTCGCTGTCAAAGTAGCAGCGCTGAAAGAGCAACTTTTTTTTACTTTCGTATGGGCAAACTCATGATGCTGATGCGCTGGCACATACAAAAGGCAATTTAAACTCTTTTAGCGCTGTTACTTTCACAGTGAACTCTAAAGTAAGTAAAGAAGTGATAACATGATAACCCTAAAGTATTATCACTTTGTTTTGTTACATCCTGTATATTCCATTTCTGTTAAAATAAAATACTTCAAGAACTATATTACAAAGACGTTTACAAAGTATAGTATGAGTAAGTATAGGTCTACCAGAATCTGATGGCAAATTTTGACGGCAGATTTTCAAAAACTATCCTTGATCATTGGATAAATTTATATAACTACTAGCTGTCCCGGCAAACGTTGCTTTTTTTAAATTATATTTGCCATATTATTTTATTGAAGTGACTAAACAAGTATGTCACCATGGCAACGTCGATCGCTAGACGCTATCCCGTCACAAACTTAATGGTCGCCATCAGTCTCAGGTTGTAATAATTTACTATTATTTAATTAACAAATGCACTTATCAATATATAAAGTACCCAGTAGCCGATTCTCAGACCTACTGAATATTATGCATATAAAAGGTAAAAATCAGTAAAGCCGTTTCGGAGGAGTTCGCTGTCTAACATTGTGACACGAGAATTTTATACATAGGATTTGCATGTTTCACACACATAATCAGCCGCTATAAGAAAAAAAAGGATCAAAATGTTTTATTCCAATTACCCCGGTATTGCTAGAGTCAATTTACTTTCTCACTTTTTGCCATCAGATTCTGGTAGACCTATAGTATGCGCTTGCGCATAAGCATGAGAGATTCGTGAGAATCGCCACATTGATCTTCTTTAAACTTCTCGCTAAACTGACTTTCTATACAGTAATATTTTAGACCAACTGTCTACCCAATGAAATAGACAACTGCACGATATTTCGTCACGAGCGGGCGGGAAACCTTTCGTGATTCACTGTATAGTGCATTCAGAGTTATTTTACCCTTGTTTCTTTGATGTTGACCTTTATGCCGTAGGCGCAAAAGTCATATTAGAAGTAAAATAATGTTGGTCTGACTCTATAAAGTTCTTTTGAAGTTCACCGTGCTGCCATATCAGCGCTATTGGTTTGTAGAACCACAGGTCTACGAAATTCAGATGTGGCACTGCGAATAATAATTAAGATTATTATTCAGGTTAGGACTTATGTAAGTAATTATTGTTACATAATATTATTACTTATTTATGTATTGATACAAATTAATGGTAAGTTTATGGCTAATTTTGAGTTCACAGCATGAAAATGACTGTGATATAATAAACTCCTTTTAAATGTATTTTATGTAACACACTGTATAAAACATACCTAAATAAAACTTGTTTTACATATGAATAGCGGACCTATGTAATTTGGTCATGTTATGTCAACCCCAGTCTTCGACTTACATTGACTTGACTGTTGACATTACCTGATAAAATAACGTAGGCTCGTTATTTGCTAATGATTCATTTTCTGTTGGTACAAGGTGATAATTTATTTTGTTGCAACTTTTCAAAATAATTCAAGACGTGAGTGGAAGAATAAGGTTATTAACATGATCGTAGGCGATTTCAACCTGAGTGGAATTGACTGGTTACCCTCTCAATCTTCCAATCCATGCTTGATTCCAAGCAATCTCACTTCCGGCGATGAACATGTCCTTGCTGATGAACTCTGCACTCTTGACTTAACCCAATATAATATGGTTACCAACAAATATGGCAAAATACTAGACTTGGTCATTTCAAACGAGGTATTTAAAGTCTCCGAGTGTCTCGATCCCTTAGTACCTATTGATCCCTATCACCCCGGGCTTTTGATAGATTTTGAATCTGTTGTAACTTCCCTATTACACCAGGCTCCCAGAACCCTATACTTATACGATAAGGGGGATTTTGACTCCATCAATAATGAAATCTTAAAAATTGATTGGGAAAGCAAACTCGCCTACCTTGGTATGGATGAGTCAGTGGATTACTTTAACAAAACAATTATTAAACTACACAATTGTTACATACCGCAAAAACATAAACGGAATAAAACCTATCCGCCTTGGTATACATCATCGCTTATAAAATTAATAAAAGACAAACATAAAACCTATCTAAAAATAAAAAAATTTAATAACTTATGTGACAAATTATCTTACAAGTCTCTTCGCGATAAAGTTAAAATTACCGAAAAAGATTGTTACCTAAATTATCTAAAACTAACAGAGAAATCTATTTTAAATAATCCCAAACACTTCTGGACCTTCGTCAAGACCAGAAACAACAGTAATGCAATCCCCAGCTCGCTTAAATATAATGACCAGATCTATTCAACTGGGGAAGGCATCTGCGAAGCGTTCTCCTCTTATTTTCATTCCTCATTTCTCAGTCAATCACTTCCGACTTCAGCCCCCCCAAGAGGTGCCAATAATAACAACATCTCCATCTCTAGTGTTAAAATTAACGATGAAGAGATTTCTAGCTTGCTTCGTAAACTTGACACTACTAAGGCAGCGGGCCCTGATAACATACCAGCAAAATTTTTAGTGCGATGTGCGTCCTCTATATCCAGACCAATCTCAATTTTATTTAAGAAATCCTTACACTCTTGTACTGTTCCTAAAATTTGGAAACAAGCTTTTATCACTCCTATTCATAAAAAGGGCTCAAAAACTAACTTAACCAATTATCGACCGATCTCTAAACTGTGTATCATTGCCAAAGTTTTCGAAAGAATAATCTTTAACCAAGTTTGTGATGCTCTCAAAAATTATTTTAGTCCTTTTCAACATGGTTTCATAAGAGGTCGATCGACCATCACAAATCTTATACTATTTAACGATTTCATTACAAACGCAATGGACAAGGGTAGTCAAGTTGACTGTGTATACACTGATTATAGCAAAGCGTTCGAACGCATCGACCATGAAATACTAATTTTCAAGCTAAAAAATATAGGTATACATGGAGATCTTCTTAGATGGTTCTCCTCTTACATCGAGAATCGAGCTCAGGCTACAGTGCTCAATAATTATATATCTAGCTGGGTTCGTGTACCGAGCGGTGTGCCTCAAGGCTCGCTACTCGGGCCTTTATTATTTATTATCTACGTAAACGACATTGCTTCCTGCTTAAAGTTCGCAAATCTTTTGTGTTTTGCGGACGATATGAAAATTTACGCTATTATAAAGTCATCCGAAGATGCTCGTAACTTTAAAATAGACCTTTCCAACCTTGAAAACTATTGCAAAATGAACAAACTAGATCTTAATCCTACCAAATGTTCAATAATAACGTGTACTCGGAAACGCTTTGCCATAAACGAGAATTATTCATTAGGAGGCCAAACCTTATCTAGGTCAAGCTGTGTTCGTGATTTAGGTGTACATCATGATTGCAGACTAATTTTTGATACTCAGATCGAGGCGATTATTAATAAAGCTTCCAAGGCCTTGGGGTTTGTGATGCGTATGTCGAACTGTTTTACTGAAGCGAAAACTTTGAAAATTTTGTATTGCACATATGTCAGAAGTCATCTCGAGTATGCCTCGCAGGTGTGGAGCCCTTACTATCATAAATATGTAGACCGTATAGAGGCGACTCAAAAACGTTTTATCAAATTTTTGTGCTATCATCAAAAAATTGCATACCACTCGGACAATTACCTAAGCCTTTGTAAGAAATTTCATATCCTACCATTAAAAACACGACGCATGATAGCTGATTGTTCTTTACTATTAAAGACGATGTCAAATGAATTAGACTGCCCACAACTACTTTCTAAATTCTCGATAAATGTTCCTACTAAATTCACAAGATTCAACCCACCAATAGCGGTACCAAAAGCCTCCACCAACTATAGACAAAACTCGTATGTTGTGAGAGCGAGTCGCAACTTTAACAAGCTATGCCGAGATTATGATCTTGATGTATTCACTACTAAGACAACGTCGATTAGAAGGAGCTTGAGCTGCAAATTTTTTGATAACTTGATTTTATAATTTTGTATAATATATTCAAACCACAATACTATGGTAAATTGTACGATATAATTAGCATATTCTTCTTTCTGGTATTTAGTCAGACCTACCTTTATAATTTAAAGTTTAAACTTTTTGTTTAAGTATCTTTGTTATCCTACTTAAAAACATAATATCTGTATCTAATTATTAAGACCGTTCACAATATCTTGTATTCAATTGCTCTGTTACTTAGAGGTGAAAACTTGTAATTGGCTTTCTGACCCACATATAAAATTTCCACTGATGTTACTTAGCTGTAAGTTTTCCATGTCACATAAATAAATAAATAAATAAATAAATAAATGATTTTTCATGTTAAAACGGGAAGATTTTACTTCCCGTTTTTTTTGCTTAAACGGAGGCTTAAAGGCCTGAAAAATTATTTGAAATAGATAAACTATGAATTATATGTGTAGCCAGATATATTAGCTTGGTTATGAAGTAGATAAGTTACAAGTTTTATTAAAATAATTAGGGAAAAAATGAGTTATTGTCCGTATGTTACGAAATGTTACTTGTTCGATTCTTCCACTCATGTCTTCAATTATTACTTTGTAGAAATGGAGCATTTCCATATCTGTGTACATTATAATTCTAGCTGTCAAGTTAGCGAATTATTAAGACTATTCGAACTATTTTATGTGTGCAATAAATTTTTGGACAATATTAAAGATAATGACATAATATTTTATTATTTAATAGTATTTTACATCTGTGAATAAGCTGTTGATAATTAAATATAGCTAATAAGAATATCGATCTTGTCAGCTTTCAAACACAAATCTAGACCATATATTCAGCCCAGCCGTTAGAATTCTATGATCTCATAGACAAACACACAAAATACAGATCTCTATGTCTCTAGGAAGACACGTGAAACTTCTAAAACCCCTCTGTTTTTGTTAGGGGTGAAAAATTCTGACTTGTCAATTCTTAGCGCAATATATTTGAGCAGCATTACCACGCGTTGAAGTCTTTTGTACTCATAGATTTTGGTTTTTTACTTTTTACATTTTAGTGTATGAAATGGAACGTTTTATATAATTTTTCCCATTATACAGAAGCCGAAATAAAGAGTATATAAATTCTAAAAAGTAATAAAAAGCCAGGTAATTAAAGTATAATTTTATTAAGAATTCATTCATGCACAATTTTATGGGTTTTAGGATTTTATGTAAATGTTGTTAATTACTTAACATTTGACAAGCCAATTAAAGCGGTAATGAATAGATAAACTTTGGTCAAATCCGTATATTTCCATACTAATATTATAAATGCGAAAGCGTGTCTGTCTGTTACCTCTTCACGCCCAACCGCTGTACCGATTTTGCTGAAATTTGGTATGGTAATACTTTGAGTCCCGGGAAAGGACATAGGATACTTTTTATCCTGGAAATATGTACGGTTCCCGCGCAATAAACGAGTTTTGGCGCAACGGAGTTGCGGGCATCATCTAGTAATCTCATAAACCTAGCATAATTAATATACAGTAGAGCCTCGTTAATCCGGAGAGGCAAAAACAAGACCCTTTCCGAATTATCGAGGCGTCCGGATTATAGTATGCAACATATTTTTATGTTAAATAAAACACATGTTTAACCCTAGTTTCTTTAACCAATTTTTAAATTATAGCTTAAAGACAAAATGTACATGTTCATAATAATTACAACCATGTAAGAAATCAGTAAGTTAAAATAAAACATTAGTTAATTCTTTTTTTTTTTAAGTCTGATTAGTGATTACAAACTTAACTTAAAGAGTATTAACTATTAACTCTTCTGTTTATGATTTTCGCACTTTATTTCAAAAGCTCGATATGTAAGTTGACGGAGAAATATAACTTCGTGGCTATCAAATTCGTTATCTTCAGTCTTCAGCCCATTTTAAAGCAATGTTTAAAGCTCCGGCCGGCCGGATTACAGCGATCACCGAACAAGCGAGAGTCCGGATTACCGAGGCCCTACTGTAATTAATATTATTTAATTAAAATTAATTGTATCAATCTGCAAAAATTGCTTTCAAACTCGTTGCCTTGGCTGATGGAATAGCATTCGAGATCGTTGTTTAGATAATAGCCAATTAGCGTGCGAAACCGCGATGAACTTCAGTGAGGCAATGTTTCAGATCATGTTCTGATATAATTGCTTCACCGAGGAATTTAATAGTACATTTATATCTGTGTTTTATGCTAGATAATAGAAATAATTGTTCGGAAATCAAACCGATATAGCGACGACCGAGATTTTGACGACCTCTGTGGCTCAGTTGGTGGGCTGTTGATAGCTCAAGCCGGTGATCGCAGGTTCGAATCCCGCCGACGGAACAAAAAGTTTTCAAAGTTTCTGGGTCATGGATGTGTATTAAATATTATGTGTATCATATAATAAAAATCTTAAATATAATATGTATATTGTATAGTATACAAGTATTATTTATTAAATATATTTCTGTTGTCTGGTACCTGTAACACAAGTCCTTCAGGTACTTAGCACGGGGCCAGACTGACGTGGTGTGAAGCGTCCATAGATATTATATACTCACAATCAAGGATATCTTTTGTACGACTAAACTACGGAGGCTAGATAATATTACAAATTGCTGTATAGGTTTATAGACAACCGAATCGTTTTGTTTGTCGCTGTTCTGAAAAGACTGTCAGATTCTAGAGTGCCGGATAGGCTATCCACAACTTATTTGACAGATTCTCCATACTCTATCCACCACTGTCAAGATAAGTGGTGGATAGCCTATCCGGCACTTATCAGGAAGTGGTGAAACAGGCCCTTAATCTCGAAGAACAAATTAACAGTGTAAAATCAACATTTTTTCTTTGTACTCGTATTTAAATGCATAATATGGATTTAAATTAAGTTTGCAGACGGTTTATTAAGTTAATAGTTAATTAAATAGATAATTGATTAATTATTATTAGCCCCATTTGCTATTAACACAATTCAATTGGCTCATATTGCTTATTGTAATTAGAAATATCCGTTAGAAAATTTATATATTGTAATGAAATAATATTATTGATTTTGAAACTATATATTTTACTTTATTACTTTCTACGTAAACTAACCAAATAGAAACCCACTTGTTTGATCTAGTTTTAATATTATCTCTATGGATCTAATGCTTTTCCGTAAATTGTATGATATTTGCCATAAAATTTTAACAGCATAATATACACTATTAATTAATATGCTTATATATTATTTAATAGTGCTCAATGCTCATAAATATAGCGTTAAATTGTTTTTTTAATTTTAACAGCACATTTCATGTACACTATTTAAATATACTTGCTCGTGTATGGAGTTAAATTGTGTAAACTGTAAAGTACGAAAGAGGAGGAAAAATGAATGACCACTAAGAATCGTGGGCACATGGCCACTATTCTAGGTTTATGCCACTGATTAGTCTAAAATCAGTGATCACTGATCAGTGATCACGAGGTGAAACGTAGTGCGTGATCATTTTACATTAACCACTTATCTCAAGATTTAATTAAACTTATTCTCTTGATACTTGTATCTATGCATCATGTCTATCTGTTCACACGGCTTGTTATTTTTTTATTGACATTCATTTTATAGCACTCTAATTACATTTTCTTTCGTAATAATTTTATAATACTTGTACATATATAACGCCACTATATGCTTCCTTGAAATTATTCCTACATAAGGCATTCCAAAAGTACACTATAAAAATCATCTCTTAATATTATGTTGATCACCGTTGGTTGGTGACAACTGACAATTTCAAACTATACTTACAATATCACATCCTAAAGGTCTTTAATTGGTTAACTAAATTATAATTTTCCGCATATATTTTCTCAGTCTCCTCACAAAATACAAGGAATGTGCGAAGACCAAAAGCTTTGGAATTTGTCCGCGAGTGCATGCCATTTCCTTGTGCATTTCCTCGATTCACGATAAACAAAGACTGTTTTAAACTAAATGTAGGTATAACAGCCAGACTTTCGGCATTTTGTTGGTCAGATAGACCTTCAGAACATTATACCTCCTAAAGTAACCACGACTGAAATGCCATAGTTACTGATCGTTCTTACCTCTACGGACTACAAGTCATAAACAGGTAAACTTTCAGCTTTTATAAAATGACGAATTTATATTGTTGTTTGGGTTAGAAGACTTTGCAATTCGTCTGCGAGTATTTGCATAGTATTTCCTCGGTTAATATATAAACAAAGACCGTTCTAGTTTTAAACTAAGAAACCGGTTAGTAAGCTTCTCGTAAACCTTGACTCGTTCCCAGCCTCAACTATTGTACCGTATTAATTAAATTGCATGCCCATTGTGAACGCACATTTTGAAATTAAGTGACGACACTAATGTTTATTGACATAAGTGGTTTTTAACCCATCAGACGTGGCAAAACGAGACACAATAGCTTTTTCATTGTTATCGCGGCCGGATGTGGCCGCTTGGGGCCTCATGAATTAATTACTGTAGAGTAATTTCGTTAGAGATGTTGGAAATGATTTTGTCACTCAAGACAACTTTGAGAAATCACTGCAATGGAATCTAAGGCTGGGTTGCACCAGAGGCGTGGTTAAAGTTAAAGTTATGGTTATAGTTAAGGCTAACTTTAATTTTAACTTTAACTTTGACCACAGAATTTGTCAGGTGTATGTTGCGTTTATCTTTTTTGTTAAAGCTACAGTTAATGGGGTTGAGAGTATAAAAATGAATTATTATCCGTAAAAATCGACGGGAAAAATATTTATTATTTAACAACACCGTGAGCTTACATTTTCACGAAAAAAATTCGATATAAGTTTGGTTAAATATGGCGTCCATTTTTTACTTTAACCAAAGATTTGACATTTTTCGAAGTAGTTATAGTTAAAGTTATTGTTAAAGTTACAGTTATAGTTAAAGTAAGTTGGTGCAACCCACCCTAAGAGGTTAGGTTCTTGAATTTAGTACCATCTTAGCTTAGTGCAACCCCGGATTTATAAATAGGCCGTTATAGGCCCTAGGTGCCCTACAGATTACGTGCATGGGGCGGTAGAGTGGCCTACTCTTACAAAAATATAAATTCGGCACTAGCTTAGTGGCGAACCAACTAACGTCACAATCCTGCTATATCGAAATTTTCTAAGTACATCCTACCTTAATCAGTCCAAAGATCTATCTTTATGGCTCTCACGCATATTATATAGATTTTTGATTTTTTTTTAAATATATTTACCTAAATAGCCTAAAATGTTAACTTATATAAAATGTTAACATATATACTATAACTATTTATTTACATTTAGTAACACGCTAGAGAAATCAACGCATAATTGGTGCAATTAAGTGCATACAGTCTGTATCGGCGCGGGCGCATCGGAGCGTGGCGCGTGTTGAAAATATTGACCCACTGCTGACTACCGACAGCCTTGAACGATTTATGTATATCGATCGCCGTGATAAGTCGACTGTTCGCGATAAGTTTATAGTAAGTCATCAGTGTAAATGTCAAAATGGATGCTAAAAACTAATTAGGATATTAAAGTCGCCGGTTAGACTGTCAAATTTTCATCAATCTGATCCATCAATCTGATTGACGGAATATTGATGGTTATAAAGAGTTCATATTAAAAATATGATCAATCCGTGGGTTAGACGATCAAATTTTCGTCAATCTTTACCGGATTGATGGATCAGATTGATGAAAATTTGACCGTCTAACCGGCGACTTAAGAGTTAAGCGTCGATGGTTATTGTGCTGTTGACTCACAACTTCGATGAAATAAACGGAAATAGATTATTATATTGTAATTTGTACCAGATGACGCCCGCAACTCTGTTGCGCCAAGATTCGTTTGTCGGAGGAACCGTACATGTTTCCGCGATAAAAGTATAAATCTGTCAAAACTCAAATCCATACAAATTTATGCCGCGCCGCGCCTCGCCTAGTCTGAATTGAACCTTAGGCATAAAAATATATCGTAGACTACGATGTATAGATTTAAGATTCGTATTATTCGTATTAGTGTATTAGCAACTATTTTACAGAGCTCTGTTTTGTACTAAGTTCTGCATGGCTGGCTATATAAAGGTACAAAGCTTGTTTTTTCCTGGGCCGGTTTTGCTCAGTAGTTTTCCTGGTACTTCCTCCAAGTCACGCCTGCATTTGCAATTAATCATATTTCTCATGTTGCATATTTCGAATACCTTGCGGCGTGTGAAATAATAAATAAAATGCATCGTGCATCTTTATAATATGCATAATGATCATAAACCTATAGCGATATTAAGTATGACTAATAAGAGATAGATACTTTATTGCTCACATTATAATAATGGTATAAAGCTATTTTTTTAATTGAGTTATATACATTTTTAAAATACAATTAACTGTCATTGTTCTTACAAGTAAAACAGGAAAACGTTTTACAGGCCTTTCACCGCTTTTGTATTGTCCGCTGTTTTAGGATTTTTTGAGGAGCTTATCTATACAACACAGTTGTTGCTTGGTTAAATATTATTTGATGTAAGTCATTCAAAAACGCCAGTAACTCATAGATAATCTTGTTTTATAAAGAATGAAAACCTGGCCAAACACGAGATGGACAGGTGCATGAATGCTCTGCACCATTAAAAATATATATATTTTGTTATTTAGTGTTTTTGTTATTTGACGACCTCTGTGGCTCAGTGGTGAGCGCGTTGGTAGCTCAAGCCGGGGGTCGCAGGTTCGAATCCCGCCGACGGAACAAAAAGTTTTCAAAGTTCCTGGGTCATGGATGTGTATTAAAATATATGTGTATCATATAATAAAAATCTTAAATATATGTATAGTATAAAAGTATTAAATATATTTCCGTTGTCTGGTACCTGTAACACAAGTCCTTCAGGTACTTAGCACAGGGCCAGACTGACGTGGTGTGAAGCGTCCATTGATATTATTATTATTGTAGCGGCAACAGAAATGCATATTTGACTGACAGATGGACGGATAAACAGCGAATTAAGTGTGAGTAATAGGGAAAAACTTCCTTTGGTTACGGAAACCTAAGAACCTCAAAAATTGGGCATAAGTAACAAAAGGTTATATTTGTGAGTTCTGTGACTAAGCCGTATCCAAATTATTTGGCCCATTTTGAATTGGCCATGACCACAGCGAGGCTAGATTCTGACGGAACAATCTGACCACAGATTATATAATTGCCTTACAGCTTATATGGCAAAACCATAATGGACTCTAACGTACATAATTACTACTTACAGCTCGTACAAATAAGATTTTATTATAAACAATTTCTTCCTGCTACAGTTAAGATTATGATAAATTGTTACCCGTGTTCCGGAGACTGTTACAAGTAAGGTTATAAAATTATATACCTATTAATGTAGATGTTTTAAACAGATATGTTAACTATTATAAATTATGACTTATTTTCTCTGTGTTTATTCTTTTGACTACAATGTTAATAAGTAACTAGCGGTCGCCCGCGGCTCCGCCCGCGTGAAAAATGATTTTCCCTGTTTTCCTGCTTTTCTCTTGAAGTTTTTTCTGCTTTTTTTCTATAAACCTCGCGGAGCCCGAGAATTTTCCAACGAATGCAAAACCGTAGAAATCGGTTCGTGCGTTCTGGAGTTATAGCGTCAGGAAGGAAAACCCGACTTATTTTTATATATTAGATAACAACAACAGGTTTCCGCTTCCGGTGTAACAAACAGTAGACGCTCTGCTGAACGCTCCCGTGAAATAAATCAAAAAAGTTCTAAAAAACTAGAAATCTTAGTGCAAAGTGCTGATCTCCAAGTCTCCAATACAAGTGTGTTACAAATCGTCAAGATATTAATCAGTGAAAGGACAATAAAGTGAAGAAAACTGTGATAGAAACATTGCATCGCTGAATTCGAGCAGCCATTTTACATCTCTTCATAATCTCTTCGAAGTAACAAAACAAAGATACTAAGACTACCTAAACAGTGTTGACAACCTATTGAAACGAAACGCATATCCGGCAATTCCATAGAGCACACTGCACAGTATATAACCACAAAACCATAAACAAGACAGCTGTTACTTCTACCATAAACCTTCAAAGCAATAGAAAAAAGTAAGCTGTCAAGTGACTTGAACAATGACAACCGAACTGACAACCGAACTGTCACCCGAAATGTCACTATGACTCGTGAAAATTACCGAACAATTAAACTTACAAGCGGTCAAAATAACCGAAAATTTCACTTCTGCTGTGCTACAAAAGATTGACGACAATATAAAACCATTAATCGATGAAAACGAGAGACTTCAAAGGGAAGTCGATAATCTCAACAGCAAAATATTAAACTTGGAAATTCACAACAAAAGAAAAAACTTAATTATCCATGGGATTCCAGTAACTGAAACGGAAAACAATGAAACCTTGAGCTCTCTAGTTATTTCCACACTCAACGAGATCGACGTAAAAATGGAACTAGGAGCAATAGCAAGAAAGTTAGACCAATTTTACGCACAACCACTACGCAACAAAGAAAAGCACAAATTATGAAAAACAAAAGGAAACTAAAGTCTACTGCTTACATCACCCATGACCTACCCAAAGAAGTCTTACAAAAAAGAAAAGAATCCAAGATTCAGAACAGTAACAAAACAGAAAACGAAAAAAAAAAAGAGCTGACACTCCTAGCCCCAAAAGTCAGCAACTTCAAAGGTCCCTAAAACCACTAAGAACAACAACTTTCAAAAAGAAGTCAACCAAATTGATGCATTCCAATACATGCGGGAGAGATCCTACTCTTTCTCGGATAAAAACACCTACAGAAATTAACAACGGACATAACAAACAGGAAGTGGAGGTAACTACTTGCAACATAACAAAGCCACAACAGTACAACAAACCTCTCCCACCACGGTCGGGAGATAGCGACCACGACCCTCCAACAATAATACCAATTAAAAAACAGAGATTATATATTGCTGCTCTAAATGTGCTTACTCTAAAAAACGACGAAAATCTGGAAGAACTTACATATGCTTTAAAACAATTAAATTGGAACATTATTGGCCTCAGCGAAGTAAGACGTATAGGTGAGAGAATAATTTCCTACCCAGACTTCTTGCTATACCAAATAGGAGAAACGCCAGGCAAACACGGGGTGGGCTTTATAATCAGAAAAGAACTTTCGGATTACATACAAGGAATCATCGGGATCTCAGAACGCATATGTATACTGAACATAAAATTACCAGGCTACGAAAATGCTTCGTCGATCATACAGGTATACTCACCCACAGAAAAATCAGAGACAGAAACAATAGACATGTTCTACTCAGACCTTAACTTGGCTATTCAAGAACATGCTAATAAAAATGTGATAATAATGGGAGACTTCAACGGCCAAATCGGTGAAAGGCGACCAGAGGAAGACAGAATAATCGGTCAATTCACATACAGCGCCAAACCTAGGAGTAGGAATGGAGAAAAGCTAATTAACTTTGCATTAGAAAACAACTTAACTATCCTTAACACAACATACAGAAAAAACAAGTGTAAAATGTGGACCTGGCGGTCACCAGATGGGAGAACAAAAAACGAAATTGATTTTATTCTGACTAACAAAGCCAGTTTTTTCTCAAACTTCGATGTAATCAACAGGTTAAATTTCAACACCAATCACCGACTTATAAGAGCTGAACTCAAAACACAAGAACCCACAAAACGCAGACCGGAAATCAAGCCAGGAAAAATAAAACTTGGAAAACATGAAGCAGAAGAGCTACAGAGAACTTTAAAGGAGAAATTTAATAATTTCAAGTCAGAAACCAGGCTTAAACATTCAGGAAAAATATAACTATTATGAGCTCACAATAACAAAGCAGCTCCAACTCACTACGAATAATAAAATTACACAAAAGAAATGGGTATCAACTGACACCATTAAACTACTGGAGCAAAGGCACAAACTAATCTGTTCAAGAAATACTTCAGACAGAAGAAAACTCATAACAAAAATAAGTAAAGAAATCAAGGAGAGTATGCGCAAGGATAGAGAAAGAAACAGACTGGAAATAATCGAAAAATATATACTAAAAACCGGTGGCATCAAAAAAGCTTACAAAGAATTAGAGAATTCAAAGGATTGGATTGTAAAAATGAAAAACAACTCAAGAAAACAATATCACGACAGGTCTGATATATCGACAATTGCAACAGAATACTATAAAATGTTATATGGATGTAAAAACAGTACACTGGAAGACAGCAATATTGAAATAAAACAGCCAAACACACTGCACACTTTATTCATTTATTCATTGCTTCACACTTTATAATTCATGTTGTCACAATTCATTCACTGTTTTCACTTGCATACACAATTTAACACTGTTAAACTTTTATTGTTAAACACTAGTACACTGGAGACACGACTTCCATAAATTTCAGGATGAAAATAACCTCAGTTTGTGGTGAAGCAGGAACTTTTATAGTATTTCCCCCTCACTTTTCCCTCCAACGATCTGTTACCGGATATGACATTCCAATATCATTTAAATTCAATATTTCCCAACACTTGTTCCAAAAATCATTACTCACGTCAAAATAACTTTACAGAATAAATTATGATTTATAATATACACGTACAAAACAATTATACATTCTTAGTTAATTTCAATTTTAATAAACATAACTTCCTGTTAAATTATTTACATAATAATAACCAACAAATCTTTATACTAAAATCAATAAAATAATTAATGCAATTTATTTGTTTAAAAAATAAAATTAAACATTTATTTTAAGTAATTATGAAAATTATTGATTAAAATTAAAACTCCTTTATCTTGAAGCTATAAAAATGTTGTAAAAAGTCAGTCAATAATATAAATAAATTCCATAAATCTAACAATATAATGACCACCGACAACTGCAATAACCTTTCGGGCCCCAGCCCGCCTGCCCTAAACGTTCCCAACATATTGCAAGTAGAAGTAGAGAATACTATAGACAGCTTAAAAAAAGACAAAGCCGGTGCTTTGTCTTTTTTCATTCAGGTCATCAGGGCCCGGTGGTCCTGATGGCATAGATAACGATATCCTCAAACAAAACAAGGAAACAATTATACCCGTATTGACAGGGCTTTTTAATGACATACTAGACACCGAAATTATACCTCAACAATGGACCGAATCGAACATTATTTTACTACACAAGAAAGGAGACAAACATGATATTGGAAATTATAGGCCAATCAGCCTCATGTCGAATACCTATAAAATCTTTGCTAAGATCCTACTAAACAGAATGGAAAGGACATTAGACGAGCAGCAAACAATCGAACAAGCGGGATTTCGTAAGGGCTACTCAGTTCTTGATCATATCCATGTGGTCCGCCAAATTCTAGAAAAGTTCATTGAATATCAACTTACCTATTATATTGCTTTTGTTGACTATAGCAAAGCTTTCGATTCCATATCACATTCATGCTTATGGGATTCACTAGCAAGCCAAGGAGTCGAACAAAAATATATCCGTATATTAAAAAATATTTATAACAATAGTACGGCCAGAATCCAACTAGAAAAGGCGAGCAAACCATTTAGCATTCGCAGAGGCGTAAGACAAGGGGACCCCTGTCGCCAAAGCTATTCGCAGCTGTGCTGGAGTCAGTGTTCAGGCATCTGGATTGGGAAAAATTGGGTATAAACATAGACGGTGCAAAACTTACCCATCTTAGATTTGCAGACGACATCGCGCTCTTTGCCAAAACTCCACAAGAAATAAATAAAATGATACAAGAACTATCAAAAGAAAGTGAGAAAGTTGGGCTAAAATTAAACCCCGAGAAAACAAAAATCATCACAAACAGCGAGAAATATCCCTTACAGATACAGAATACACAAATAGAATACGCTGATGAATGTACTTATCTAGGACAACTGATGACACCTATTGAACCCATACGCAAAGAAGTAGACAGGAGAATATCTAACGGATGGAAAAGGTACTGGAGCCTGAAGGAGGTAATGAAAGACAAAACTCTACATACAAAAACAAAAAGAAAAATATTCAACTCCTGTATTCTGCCTGTGCTCACATACAGCTGTCAAACCTGGCCTATAACACAAAAGACAATTTCAAAGCTCAGAACATGCCAACGAGCAATGAAAAGAAGCCTTCTAGGAACAAAAAAATCGGACAAACTTAACAGCTATGTTATCAAGAAAAGAACAAAAGTAACAGATATAACAAACAAAATAAGAAGGCTAAAATGGAAATGGGCAGGCCACATGATTAGACAAAAAGATAGATGGAGCAACATGATAACACTATGGTATCCCAGAGATGGACAAAGGAAAAGGGGCAGGCCCCAAAAGCGATGGGATGATGATATCCGACAAGTAGCCGGAGTGACATGGCATAGAGTAGCACAGAACAGACAAGAATGGAAAAGATTGGAGGAGGTCTTTGCCGACTGGCAAACTGATCTGCAGAGATCAAGCAAATCACAAATATTAGATACTTAGGATAGTTAGTAAAAAATATAAGTTTGTTATTTAGGAAGGATAATAGTATGTTATGATATTATGATAAAGTTATATCATAGCATATTGCTATCTAAGTTAGCACCATTTTAATACTACAATATTCTGATAGCTATGAATTTGTATTTAGTGTCTACAAACTTTAAATTGTAAGCAGATCTGAATAAAGGCTTTTATAATTATTATTATTTATTATTATTAGATAACAACAACAGCTAAAGAATTACAATGTCGTCGTTAACGCTTGTCAATAAGTTAAGTCGAGCTTACTGTGCGGACTGCGGCCAGTAAATGCTTACTTACTTTAATTTATTTTCATAACTAGATTTGCAAAAATTCGTTAGTCGCGCGGGAACCGTACATTTTTCAGGGAAAAAAGTATCTTTAAATGTCCTTTCCCGAAACTCCAAATATTTCCATACTACATTTCAGCAAAATCTGTTCAGTGGTTTGGACGTAGAGGTAACAGACAGACAAACACATTTTCGCATTTATAACATTAGTATGGATATGGATATTTTCTTTCAAACTCTTCATTAAATTAATGTTAAACAATCATTATACTTCTCCGAGTTTGGCCGTAAGTCAAAAGTTAAATTAAATAATTAACATAATATTATTATTGCCTTTCGTATTTATTAAAGAGACGATATAGACCTGGGGCCAGTGACAGATTTTCATGACCAAGTCCCTCCCAACCGAAACTTCGTAAAATGAATAAGGGACTTATACTATGAATACTAGCGACCGTCAGCTGCGACTCCGTGGGTGGGGTGGGCAGTGGCAGCCTCCCAAAGATGAAGAAAAAAAAAATTCAGTCATTTCCTCTCATTTGAAAATTTATCAGAGTATTGTTTAAATACTCTAGTAAACAATTAAAAAAATCAGCTAGCTGTAAGTCAGTGGAAAAGTCGTCAGCTGATAAGTTTTAGTAGATATAGATGCTGTTGCTATACACCTTTCAAGGTACCAGCTGACAAACTTTCCACTGAGATACGGCAAGCTGACATTAATTTTCATTCATAGTAGCATATAAACGATCACCAGGTAAATTTTTAGCTGAGAGGAAATCATTGAAAATATATATTTTTTTAATGTTCAAGGAGCCAGCTGACGTATAATCCACCGTGTTATGGTCAGCTGACTATGTTTTTCTTTCAAAATACTACATAAACTATACTCTGATAAATTTTCAAATGCGAGGAAATGACTGAACATTTTTTTCTTCATGGGTGGGAGGCTGCCACTGCCCAATGCCCACCCCACCCACGGAGTCGCAGCTGACGGTCGCTAGTATTCATAGTAGTCTCTTATGCATTGTACAAAGTTTCGCCCGGGAGAAAATCATTGACCAAAAATTTACCTGGCTCCCGGGCCAATATTCTGGCTTAACCAGCGCTAACGACTCCCTGATAATAAGGTTAATATTGTTATTCATAAAATTTAAAGGTAATGTCGTAACATAAGGCACATACGTTATATCGTAATATAACGTATGTGCCTACAGCATAGAAAGTTCAAGATGACTTTAATAGCTTCATACGGGGTCAAGTGGAGGGCTTGTTATGTACACCTTATGCCTCCGAATGCATGATAAAATCAAACCCCGGCCACACTCAGAATCATTAAATGATGATTCAATTTAATGAAGAGTTGACAGCAAATGTATGGGCATTAATAATAATCTACCTAGCCGTTTTCGGCTTCAGTGACTTGGTTAATGGTCATGTTTAGTAGTGCATTGCGCATTGAGCTTATATGTCTGTAGTGCGGCAGCAACGCGACTTCTATACTAAAAGGAGTCGCGCGGCAGAAATATTATGTAATAAATATCCGTATCTGACTGCGGCCGCGGCAGTTAGATCTAGAATCTTGAATTTTCGCACTAGTGCTTCTTATGATGGCAGCGCGGCGGCATAGAAAATCAATAATTACTTAACTTTAATGAAAAAGTTTTTTAACACTTCGATTCGATCAAAGTGAGTATGCCAGAAATAAGCCACGTGAAAAAACTATCGATAGTTATTACACTGACAGAAATTTTCCGCGCTGTGACATAATATTTATTTCCCACAGATTCCGCATGCTCTGTCGAAATTCTCCCCGTTTTGTGCATAGCTGTATTTTTAATTATTATGTTTTGTCGATTACAAAACTTAAGAAGATTCCGATGATATAAAATTCTATAATCGGATTACCTGACATTTAAAGTCATACCAACCCTTGCATAAAAATCATAAAAAAGATACAACAATCTTGATTGTTAATCAAATTTATTTTGATGATGTTCGCTGACCTTTTAATGTTATATAATGAGGCACAATATGAAGATCTTTTAATCGAGTCAAGTCGGTTAATGGTTTTTGTATTGTATAATCCGAAATCATCAGACGTGCGGTTTTTCTGCAGGTAATGTGATGTGGTCTAATGATCGTGTAGACTGTAGTTAATTTCCGGCTCATTACTTATGCGGTATACATTTTTCTTCGAAATATCAAACAGTTTATTAAAGCCTTTCACACGTGGCATTGTGATGATTTTAATGTGTCGTGAAAACGCTGAAGAAGTTGGGTGCGTCGCGCGGCCCCAGTGCAATAGATAATGTTTTCTAACAATCTAAAACATAACCAGTCAATCTTTACATATATATAGTTAGATGCTGTTATTTTCCGTCAATTCTAATAATATAAATAAGTAATTGAATCTGTATAAAAAGTATTTAAAGAAGAATCTGTGTAAGAAGTTAAATACATACCTCATATACACGTTCATGACTCCTTTATGATTCATATTATGCTAGACATTTTAATCATATTCCCATAGAAACATGTTGCACTATCAACAGTCTTACCCTATTGAACTATCGTGTTGACCTATGCAGCTATTATTCTGGCATAAAGGCATCCGGTATACCTATCATGTATACAGTAATATACTGTAATTTAAGATCCCACCAAAAAAATACCTGTTAAAATGGGGCCAAGTTCCTATCGGCAAATTTTTGGTCTAAAAAAAGAGTTGAAATCCAATCTAATGCCAAGTTTAGATGCACTTCATCGATAGTTATCATTTTCATCAACAGCCTGATCGATAATACTTCTAATTTGAACGTGGCAGGTTAATTTAATTATATTATTATCTAATTATACAATTAATGAAGAGTTACGTATAGCACGAAAACCTGCCAAGTTCAAGTTTAGAAGTATTATGGATCAGGCTGTTGATGAAAATGATAACGATCGATGAAGTGCATCTAAACTTGGCATTAGATTGGATTTCAACTCTTTTTTTGGACCAAAAATTTGCCGATAGGAACTGGGGCCCATTTTAACAGGTATGTTTTTGGTGAGATTTCAATACTTTTTTTCAAGAAATTATACCTATTTTTTTCTTTTTGAGCCACACCCGACTTAAACAATACCTTCGATATATGGCGCTAGTTGTATTTGTTAAACTATCAATAGAAGCGAAATTTTCAATTAAACAGTATTTATTTAACTCCTAAGCGGTCGAATTCGACCGCATAAACAATAGATTTCCAAGAATCCGCGATCGAAGGATTAATAAGCTATACAGTATGCATTATACATGATGACAATATTTTAAACCAATCCCTATTATATATATTATAATAGGGATTGGTTTAAATTTTACGCCAGTGATACAATGAGAATATATTAATAGTATTCTTATTGTATCACTGGCGTATAAGAATTTTTACCTTTAGTTCGTAGAGGAGCCGATTCACGCTTGACCGATTTCTTCTTAATTTTTTTATTAATCTACATAATTAAATATAACACACGACCTGAGTGTCAAATTTTTATTACGTTAGAAAAATTGGAAGTGGTATCTGAAGTTCGTAGATGAACCGACTCACGCTTGACCGATTTTTCAAATTTTGTTTAATCTACTTATAACACACGACCTGCGTGCCAAATTTCATAACGCTAGGTACTAGGACAATCGGAAGTGGCCTCTAAGGTTTGTAGGTGAACCGACTCACGCTTGACTGATTTCTTAAATTTCTCAATTTTTTGTTAATCTACTTATAACACACGACCTACGTGCCAAATTTCATAACGCTAGGACAATCGGAAGTAGCCTCTAAGGTTTGTAGGTGAACCGACTCACACTTGACCGATTTCTTAAATTTCTTAATTTTTTGTTAATCTACTTATAACACACGACCTGTGTGCCAAATTTCATAACGCTAGGACAATTGGAAGTGGCCTAGAGGTTTTGATTACCGGTCAGTGAGTGAGTGAGTGAGTGAGTGAGTCAGTGCCAAAATTAGCTATTTTCACAGGGAGATATTTCAGGATCTACCGGAGCTATATCTATGAAATTTGGTATACTGCTTAAGTACTAATACATAATTACGTAGGTATAATTTTATCTTTGCACTCGCAATAGGCACTGAGCTACAGGGCGGTCAAAAGTGCGTCGAAACGGTTCGTGTAAATAGTGCACGGCATGCGCGCGGCCTGCTGGAACTTGGCCGCGCACTCCGTGCGCTTTGATATTCAACATAGTTTACCTTGTGTCTTCATTATATATCTTATATTTTTGTTAAAGACACTTAATATGAGTTTCAGTCACTACAATTTTACTTAAAAAATGTTAGCCAGAGGCTTAGTCCAGAGGATAGAGCAGCTTAATATGTCTGGGACCAGCCACGTGCACTTGGTTTGTGGTTTCTTCACGATGTTTTCCTTCACCGTACGAGCGTCCGTATTGTACTTGAGATCAGAAAATGTCTCATTGGTACACGCCTCCACCCGGCATCGAACCTACACCTTCTGCGAGTGCGAACTAGAGGTACACTAGGCCACCGATGCTCAAAGTTGGCAAAGCCGCATGATAAATCTAGTAAACTCTCTCAGCAATAACTGATAATGAAAATTGTAGAGAAGATGCATCTTTCAAATTCTAGAGTCCGTGCATTTTCCTTTCATAATTTGCTGTTATTAAGTGTCAATCAAAAGTCCACTTATACCGAGATTTCCAAAGCAACATAACAGATTTCAATATCTAGGAGTAATACGCCTGTCTCGGTCCATTCTTGGGATATAATAAAATGATTTTCGCACAAAGAGTATAATAAGCATGTATAAAGTATGAACAAAACACAGTAGTTACGACAGACGTCTTGTAACTCAGAAACAAATGTTTTGTATTGCTTCTGTACAGTCAGACGTAATAAAATATTGTTGCTCAAATATATCGTAATAATAATTCTTCACTGGTTTCGGTTACAATGGCTTTCGGTTTGATTTAAAACCAGCTACGGAAAACTCATGCCTATGTAGATCTGTATCAAGTAAGTGCAGAATGCAGATGCACAGCACACAAAAGTACTCTTTTTCTTTACTGTCGTAAGGACGGACTATCCACACGACTGACGAGAGATCAGGCGTAGGACTTTTTAAATTTTAAGTACCTGTCCCACGCAGAAATCATCCTTCAGGTCAAGTGATCAGAAATACTTCACAATCAACAATTAAATAAATTGTTTGATATACAGTTGATTGATAGATATATCAATCAACTGTATATCAAACAATTGATTTAATTGTTGATTGTGAAGTATTTCACATGTTTATCCACTTTCGAACATCAGTGCCCAATTTTTGAGGTCTTATTTACTGTACTTTTAAATATTCTCATTGTGAGCGCTTTTGATCGGCTTGTACGTCAACATGAACCAATCAACAACACTGTTTAAAACATGAACTACCCTTAAAAAATCACAGAAACCGGGCATGAACTTGGCCATTAGGGGCATTAGGGATGAATATGAAACGAACCGAGGTCCTAAAGTGCTATAGCAATCACGCTTTTGACTGTACTTCTAGCATTAGAGAGGTGCTTCAAGGTTTAACAAATTTAGACATTCCGCTTTAGATATTGTGTTCGAAAGGGCAATATAAACTACTTAAATGACGTCAAAATCGTTTCCAATAGTCGTTGAGTTGTACTTCGACGACTTCTTACGATTTACAAGATATATTTTATAAAATGAGAGGTGTAAAATCCAAATAACTGTTGCTTTGAATTAAGTTTGTCTAATGTTTTACCACTTCTTTTTATAAACTAAGGGGGCAAACGAGCAAACGGGTCACCTGATGGAATTCAACAACAACTTCCGTCGCCCATGGACACTATCGCAACATCAGAAGCAGGTGCGATGCCGGCCTTTTAGAGGGAATAGGGTATAATAGGGTACGATAATAGGGTAGGGAAAAGAATAGGGTACGGGAAACCTAGGCCTCCGGTAAACTCACTCGCTCGGCGAAACACAGCGCAAGTGCTGTTTGACGCCGGTTTTCTGTGAGCCCGTGGTATCTCTCCGGTCGAGCCGGCCCATTCGTACCGAAGCATGGCTCTCCCACTTATTTAATAATAAAAAAATACTACTGAAAAGTATTAGAGCAAATAATTTTATTTATGTGAACATAATAATTTACCAATTTCAGTCAAAATAAACACTTAAGATCTATTCACCCACCGGTTGGAAATGTTTTTGAATTTTTCACTCTGTCTCATGAATTTGATTAATATTATGATTTTGTCTTTTGATAATAATTGAACCATTAGTTTCACTTTCACGATCGTGTTCACAATAGAATTAACGGTTATTTGAATTTCGAAAGCTTTATTGTTTTATTTCTAACATATTAGTAAAAGTGTTCTAGAACATTAAAACTAAGAGGTGTTCTTAATTTTACAAAAAACATAATGACCAGAGAAGTGACAACGTAATCGTATTATGTAATCGACTGTACATGACGTTAGACAAGAGAAAAATGTAAGCCGGCCCCTAGACGAGCAATTTTATTGTCATAATCACACTTCAATTTTATTGAACAGTTTATTTGACAATTAGATTGAAGGCGCGCGATGTTCAATATCAACCCCAGACGGTCAAGAATATTACGCAATACGTGATATTTACAATACTATTGCTCGTCTAGGGGCTGGCTTACAGAATTAATCTTTACACGCGCAATTTTTTTAGTTACGCCGATTTCTTAGGTTTTGGTTTTTTTTACAGAGGTTTATTTATTCAAGAGCGTTGCTGATTGTTTAAAATTTTAACATAAGCCAATCAAAAACGCAAGTCAGTTTTTTTGTTTTCCTACTTAACTATCGTTTGGGAACTAATCCGATAGTAAGATAACCGGCTAAAAAAGGATCGCACAGGGCGTTTAAACAAAAACTAAGACTAAGTCTTCGTGGGCCATGTGTTAAAATGTTACGTCTCTTATCTACTAAAGTTTTACATAAAAATCATACAAAATTACTAAAGACATATGCGGAAGTGTCTATGTCTGTCTGTCTGCCTTTCTGTTTGTCTGTCTGTTACTTCTTCACGCCCCAACTGCTGAACCGATATTGAAGAAATTTGGTACAGGGATACTTGAAGACCTGGGAAAGGATATAGGATTTTTTTATCTCGGAAAAATGTACGGACACATGATAAACGAATTTTGGCACAAAGTTGCAAGTGTCATCTAGTCTCTACATAATATAGTATTTTACAATAGTTTGAACGGAACCATTACTTATTTCTTTGTGCAGTCACTTTGATTAGTTTCCAAACCAATTACTGTAATTAATAATTATCACGACGCTGTTCGTCGCATTTTCGTCAAACATACGTATGTTTTTTTTTGTGTTAACTTCCTTGATATGCATTACGTATTCGTTCATGTCACGAATGATTGTCACTTACGTCTCAATTCCGTGTGTACACTACTATGAGCATAATTCGATCTTATTACTATTGCCGTTACGTTGAAAATGTGTACGCTAAATTGTTACCGTACTGTATAATGTACTTTTACACCCACAATAAACCACCTACGCATAATTACACCAGTCTCTTTGTGTTCAAATTAAAGATTACAATCGGACAAATTGTAGAAATTGAAACCGTACTTCGCGTTTTGCTAAGTTCGCATATAATATTGAGTGAATTATATTTTGTTACGAAAGAAAAATGATTTGTACCAAAAATATTATAAAGGACGTTGGGCATTGGTAGTTTATCATAAATCCGGGACACTCTCCGATCAACGGTTTTTTTTTAATTAAATAAGGGGGCAAACCTGATGGTAAGCAACTACCGTCGCCCATGGACACTCGCAACATCAGAATACGCTCTTTTCTTGAAGGTTTGCAGGTCGTATAGGTCTGGAAATACTGCTGGTGACAGTTCGTTCCAGAGTTTTACAGTGCGCGGCAGAAAGTTACGCGAAAAACGCACTGTGGAAGACTGCCACTCATCAAGGTGATGAGGATGGTATGTTTTTCGCGTGGGACGATGGCGAAAAGTTGCAGGTGGTATGATTCCGAACAATTCCTCAGAGCACTCCCCGTGATACAACCGATAGAGGATGCAGAGTGAAGCTACATCTCGGCGTAATTCCAAGGGGTCCAAGCTGTTTGAAACACTATGGCAGTCAACAATTCGAGCGGCCCTTCGTTTGATACGATCCAGAGGCAGCAGTTGGTATTTTGGCGCCCCTGCCCAGAGATGAGAACAATATTCCATATGAGGCCGAACCTGCGCCTTGTAGAGTTGTAGGCGTTGGTCCGGACTGAAGTACTGTCTCGCTCTGTTAAGAACACCAAGCTTCTTCGAGGCTAATTTGGCCTTTCCCTCTAGATGATATCGGAACTGGAATTCACTCGATATGTTGACGCCAAGTATCTCAATGCTAGGGGTGATGGTTAACCGCAACTCGTTAGGCATAATATCTCCAATCCGGGATACGCTATTGCGCATAGTGCATTTTCCCTACCAATAAAAAATGGTGGTATACAATGATTGCCCAGCTGTCAATAGCATGCAAAATCTATGTCGTAATGGGCGATCATAAACCAATAGGTTTGATAAATAATAAGTAATAATTAATAACTCTACATTTTCGTAATGAAGCACGTATATAGGTAGTTACAAGTATTTGGACGATCATAAAAAGATCTGAAACTTGTGTGTGTGTGTGTGTGACGTGTTTGTCAACAATTTTTCATATTATGCTATTTTGACGGGGTTCTCACTAGCAATAGCAAATTTTAAATATTTCGTCTCCAAACGGTGAGTAGTGCAGACGAATTTATTCAAATTCAGTTTGTATTGCAACACGCAACACTTAGGCACGTCTCATCGACATAAAGAAGTCTTGTTCCAAATTTCGACACAGTTTTCTAAGAGTTTCGTTAAGTAATATCACTGTGAAATATAAACACAACTTGGTTTGTGCTCGAAAAAAATATTTTTGCAGATACTTACAGTTAGAGCTAGTTTTTACTTTTTAATTTCAAGCTCAGACCAAATAAAACGTCTAGGTCTGAGATTTCAAGCAAAATAATTTAGTTGTTAAAAATTTGTAACTTTTGTACTAACTTCTTCAGAAAAAAAGTTAGTTCGAATGAATTTAAAATAATTATGTTATTGTTTATCTCTAGCATCTCCTTTTTCTGCCAAAATTCAAAGCAATGGTAAGTTTGTTAAAGCCCCTTTATAACCGACCGTTAAATGTCTTAGCGACCATAAAAAGCACACCCATCCTTTGCGGCCGTTAGTTAGGTGTAATATATGCTTCGGTGTAAATGTCTTCGTCCAAAAATATACAAAACCCAAAAATGTGTATCCCCGACTGAATCTCTCCGGACTACATGTGTTAGGGGCGATTCGTGGAAACTGGAAATAGCTATTAAATTCCTAAGGGTGCTTTTCCTGTCAGTGTATTACAGGAGCATGTTGTTGCACCTGCATGCGGGCCAGGGGCCGTACCACGAAACTGTTTTGAGACTCAAACAATTGAACAAGAATACCGCGTCCTGCTCTAACAACGTCATTTCACGTTTGTTAGAGCAGGACACGGCATTTTCGTTCGATCTCAAAACAGTTTCGTGGTACGGCCCCAGATCCGCGCACGGGCGATAGCACGCATGACAGAAAAAGCGCCCTAAACACTAGAATTACTTTAACTACAAAATATCTTGGAATACATGACCTCCTATTTTCTGTGACTTATGGTGTTTACCCGAGGCATAGTAGGAAATCATTAGATAGAAAACAGGTAGGTCGCTACGTCCGACAGGTTGATTAACTTAAATTGCATTGAAAGTACTTTAGTAATTCCTATAGATACGATTCCTATTTCAATTAATTGAGACTGTCTTCGCGTTTCCTATATTTTGTACTAGATGATGGCTGCAACTCCATTACGCCTACGCGTATATCAGGTGGGAACCGTACTTTTTTCCGGGATAAAAAGTACCATATTGTCCTTTCCTGGGACCCAAAGTATCTCACCAATTTCAGCGACATCGGTTCAGTGGTTTTGACAACGGTTCAAGTGCCCACCTATATTTCCAGTGTTTTAATGAAGTCTGGGTATGACTAAACCACAAAATAATTTAAAATATAATAGATTTAAGGTACTTAAATGATAATAATTATTATGCTCTGAATTCATGAAAAAAAATGTTTGCTGTTTGATAGGTATTGTTAAAAAAAATGTCTCACGCAATATATGGAAGTTTCCTACGTCATATCCAATTAACGTTTCCGTCACGTAATGGACAAACGAATTTAACAGAGTCACTTAACTTGAACTTACGACACTTTGCCGTAAGGCGTAACTCTAGTTTTATAGTCGCGGTCAAGAACACTTATGTTTTCTTATCAAAGTCATCAAATGGGCAGTCTTATTTATTTAAGCCCGCTGTACACATTGGGCCAACGCTGGGCCCATGCATTATACATTGGGCCAAAGTGTATAGAACAAAAGGTCGCTCCCAAGTCCCAACGTGTGGCCAAGCATGCCTCTACAGTCTACACGTAGGCATGGGCGTAGCCACACTGGGGCAAGCTGGGGCACCCCACCCTGGCTCTGACCAGTGGGGTGCCAAACTAAACAAAAATTACTGTTGTTTAATTGGGCACCTTGTGGGTCAGAGCCAGGGTGTTTCCAATTTTCTTTTTATACTAACAACATCCGTTAGAATTCATAAAATAGAACTGGGATGGGGGGGGGGGGGGGTAGTTTGACTCTGCCCCACCCTAAGCGCAAGGCTGGCTACGCCCATGCACGTAGGCCAAATGCAATGGCTCAATGCGTACCGTTGTGCTTTAAAACCTCGGTTTTCCGTTTTACTAGCCATCACATAGCATTGGCGTATCTATCTAGATCAGTGGCTCTTAACCGGTGGTTCGCGGACTACTGGTGGTCCCTGGAGGCATTCCAAGTGGTCCGCGAAGCCATCCTAATAATATGTGAGAATTCAAAAGTTAGTAAAGAGTATGCACTATGCAGTCACAAAAATCACATGATAAAATCTGTAACTTTTAGATTTTTGCCAAATAAAAAAATGGGTGCTAATTATAAAGTTGTCCTTGTTTTCTTTATAAAACCCTTAGTTTAGGTAAACCAACAGGGTGGTCCCGGGCTAGACAAACATTTGGTAAAATCGTCTAAAAGGCTCTCATGACTAAAAGGTTAAGAACCACTGATCTAGATATTCATTTTCTTCCCGTCCGTCTGTCTCACTAATATGAAGGCCCACGCAATGTTCATTGAAACGAATGAAACCTACAATTGAATAGTTTGTCGTGAAAATTACAATAATATCTTATATATAAAATTCTCGTGTCACAATGTTAGTCCACGAACTCCTCCGAAACGGCTTTACTGATTTTTACCAAATTTTATATGCATATTCAGTAGGTCTGAGAATCGGCTACTCGGTACTTTATATATTGATAAGTGCATTTGTTGAATAAATAATAGTAAATTATTACAACCTGAGACTGACGGCGACCATTGTTTGTGCGACGGGATAGCGATCGACGTTGCCATGGTGACATACTTATTTAGTCACTTCAATAAAATAATATAGCAAATATATTACATTGGCAAAGCAAAGTTTGCCAGGACAGCTAGTTATAATATAACTTTTCACTGTTTACTATATTTTAATTTGCAATATCTTTCGAATTATTTGTTGGAATTAAGTTGTTCTTACATACAGCAATTAGTCTAAAGTATTTCATTAACGAGCAAAAAATCAGACACATGAGTAAAATACTTTTCATATTTCAAATAACTATGTTACACATTTATTTCATTAATATAATTCTATTAGTTATAACGCGTGTCGAATTTTACGTCAAAAGAGATAATAATTTACATGATTTTGACAAAAGAAGGCTTACCATAATAAGCATAGCAACATTTGCATATTATACCTTATAATATGCAAATGTTGCTATGCTTATTATGGTAAGGACTCACATACGGTTTTGCTCGATCGAGCAATCACGTAGAGTAAAAACCACGGCTCGGGCTTTCGTCCACACATTCAGCAATGCTCGATAGTTTTACTCCAGTTCGAAGGAAATTAGCTACGAATAATAAAAACTAGTGTCAAAAAAATTGTCAAGCCGGCTCGATTCGAGCCTTCAAACTGGCTCGATTCGAGCCTTCGAGCTGTGAGTTTTGCGGTCCACACGGTGGGTTTTGCTCGATTTCAAGTAAAACTATCGAGCAAAACTGTATGTGAGAGTAAAACTATCGAGCAAAACCGTATGTGAGTACTTAGCATTACTCTCAGTATTATGTATTATGGAAATCTGTTAACTAGGTAAATCCTATGTCTCAACAGCCCAATTAACTGGATATACGTGACTCCGAGTATTGTAGTCACGTCTCGACTGGCTTTCTACTGACCTATGGCACACTTTCGTAATGTTTTTCATAAAAAATATAGATTTTTCGGACGCCCCGGTCAAAGGTGGAATAGTATTCCGTTGCGTCACTAATTTAATATTTCACACATTTTAAATTAGAGTGGGCCATGAATAGGCGCTTCCGTAGATTTGAAATCGGAATATGTCTATGGATCATAGTTTTTTTTTTGTAATTTTTTTGTAATACCACAGAAAAGTTTTCAAATAAGATTTTGTAATTGGAAAAGGACATTTTAAATTAATGGTCGCTTCCTTTACCTATTCAAAATTGAGTTACCTTCTAAACAATTTTTTAAAGGTTTTCATTCACGGCAATAAAATGGTTTGCAAAAAATAATAATTGGAAAAGTAATGTACTTTTTATGAGTTTTCTTCTTACCCGGTCAAAGGTGAAAATAGTTACCATTACGTCATTTCACACATTAAATAATGATTAGGTTTTCGCTTCCGTAAGTTTAATTCCATTAGCGGCTAATGGGATTAAGGATTAAGAGGTTGAGTAAGTTTCATATGTCATTATGTAAGAGTAGCTGGGTTGGGCGAGTGACAAGAAATAGATGAGAAAGTTAAGATAACGTAATCGTACTTACTGTATGAATCTTTACTCATTTTATAAATGCGATAATGTCCGTATGTGTGTTTATCTACATGTCTATACAGGGGACATGATGACACTGTAAAGTCACTAACCGGAAGTATGATTCCGCAAGTTGTTACGGCTTTTGATATGAAAAACCTTATTCTGAGTTGTACATTCGTATGCGTATAATGCTACTTATTAAATTGTAACTTATTTTATTTACCATACAATAAAAAATACAGTGACACTTTATTTGGTTAAATAATATAGTCATTTTGCTCATGAAAGTAAAGCAAATCCGAAAAGAAGGTTAATAATTTTGACAGTTAATTTTAGTATGATTTTGATTTGTCCTCCGCTGGGCGACTGCGGAAAATAAATGGTAGCATTATTCTATTGTTATTTTGAAAGCAACAGCCAGCAATATAACAATTGTATTTACGAACTGTAAAAACTCTAAAACTCGAAAATGTTTGCGTAGTAGGGTTATAGTTTTTAGCGTTTGATATGTTGTCGTACGTTTCTAAAACTAAATGATGTATTATGATTTATGGACAATAAAGTATGTACTATCAGAGAAGTTGATTCCTAGGCAGATGGCGGACCTAAGTAATTGGGTCGCGTTAAGTCAATCCCATCCGACCGATCACAGCTAACATTGAATTGACATAAGCCGACCAAACAACGTAGGTTCGTCAACTGCCTAGGAAAAATCAATTTCCTCGATGGTACTATGTTGACCAGTGCAAGCAGTTCCGGTAGATATCAAATCCACTTTCTTATGTTAACTCTTATCTGATCTGTTAAACAATGAGACAATGGGCTGTGCAAAGTGCATAATATGTTATGTGCATGCATTTGTAGTAAAACCCTTGTCGTGTGTTTATGTACCATCAAAGAAATTGACCATAGGCTTATGTCCACCTCTGGACTTATGTATAGGCAGTATAGGCCATGGCCTAAGGGCGGCAGCGTCTTATATTGGCAAGGAAGGGGGCCGGCAGCGTCCATGGATGGCGGCAGAGTTCGTACATAGAGGCGGCAAAATTAACGTGGTCTATACTCATAAATAAAATCGGCCAAGTGCGAGTTGGACTCGCGCACGAAGGGTTCCGTATCATTATAGAGCAAATATAGGTAAAAAATGTTTTTTATTTTGTATGGTAGCCCCCTTAATTATTTATTTTATTTAAATATTATTATTAGTTATTAAAGTACAAATACAACTGAGTACTTTGTGAACATTTCAATTGCCTACCTATTGCCATTATTAATATCGAGCAAAAAATAGCAAAAAAATTACGTTTGTTGTATGGGAGCCCCCCTTAAATATTTAATTTATTTTGTTTTTAGTATTTGTTGTTATAGCGGCAACAGATACACATAATCTGTGAAAATTTCAGAAATCTAGCTATAGCAGTTCTTGAGATACAGCCTGTAGACAGACAGACGGACAGATAGACAGACGGACGGACAGACAAACGGACAGACGGACAGACAGACATCGAAGTCTTAGTAATCGGGTCCTGTTTTTTACCCCTTGGGTACGGAACCCTAAAAATATAAATTCGGCCCTGCTTATGCCAACGTCAATTGGTTGGGCTATGTCGCGTACTGCGGCATTTAACGTGTTAATTGAACTTTAATAACTCAGAACATATTATTGTTCCAGAAAATTACAATGCTTCCAAAATATTTTTCTATAATAATATACAGAGTGTAACAAAGCTATAATACGTGTGTATGTGTCCCTTTATAGGTCTCTGTAAAGGTAGCAGCACTAAAAGAGTATTTTTTGTGTTTTGTATGGGCAACCCAGCATCATGAATTTGCGTCACAAAATTACTCTCACACAAACACAACTTTGACATAAGAGAAGTACTAGAATAACTATCAATCACAAGTAGATATTGAGTAGGTACTTAGATTAAGTAGAAGTAGATGGATAGATACGAATTGGACACTTGACGTCCAAAGGTGACGTACCCGGAATCAAAGGCATCGTTAGTAACTGTCAATATAGAGACGTCACAAAGTTCACGTCAATATGACAGTGTCAATACACGTGTTACCGATAAGCGTGTCACGAGGACTGTCAATATCCATTACATTGAGTACAGTCGATGGAGAAATTATGTAATAAAATAAAATAAAATAAAATGCTATCTGTTTGAATCTTCTTCCGCTGTATCAATTTAGATATTTGGCATAGAGATACTTTGAGTTCGGGTACTTTGGTTTTAATCCTGGAAAAAGTATGTTTTCTTGAAAATCGATGAAATAAGTTATTCGCTTCACAATAAAATATAATATATGTATATTATTATTTATTATTAATTTATTTTTTGTTTTTTACCGTCCCCCTAACTTTATCAGTGATTGTTTTTTTCTTTAATTAGGGCCTGTTTCACCACTTTCTGATAAGTGCCGGATAGGTTATCCACCACTTAACTTGACAGTTATAGTATGGACTATGGATTATCTGTCAAAAAAGTTGTTAATATAGATAAAAAATATTATTTGCCTTTTGTTATTTTCTTTCTTTTTCTGGTAACTTTTTTGTTTCGCCTTCTGAGAATGCGTTGCGCAGTTAGGCTCCAGCTTGACTACAGTTTAATTTTAAGCCACGAGAAAAAAGGAGCGTAGGTTCACGTTGCTACTCATGTGACTGACCCTTACTTGTTAGTTGTTATTACGTGATATATTTACGTCTAATATGTTGTACTCTCCTGCGACATACGAGAAAACATAACGATTATATCATCATTATTATATTATGATATAATATTATTTGGCCCTTTTACTCAGTTCAGTGATATACAGGATGTAACAAAACAAAGTGATAATAAGTAATAATAATTTTGAGTAGAGGGTAGAGTATATACTCAATGTCTACTTGTGATTGATGCTACAGTACTCTCAATGTACTTTCAGATCAAAGTTGTGACAATGATCCTTTATCTTTAAATTATAAGACGTCATCTAAGGGTCAATTCAGACCGCAACGCGACGAGGCGAAGCGAGGCGCGGCGCGGCATAAATTTGTATGGATTTGACAGATTTCAATTTAGAAATGCATCTACGCGTCGCGTTGCGGTCTGAATCAACCCTAACTCATACAATATGATATTATGATTCCAAAATCTAAGTGATTACTATGTGCAATACATA